>BSBN01000206.1:13849000-15132000 GCA_027924645.1 Cunninghamia lanceolata
CCTCAAATCTGTCAAGAATAACATTGTAACTGAGGCCACCAGATCAAAATTTGACAAGAGGGCAATGACCATTGAAGATATTTCGGATCCGGATATCAAATATGCATCAATGATAATAGGATACAAGATCTATCACTCTAGCAGGGAGAATTCTGTATCCGGAACTGCAATATACACTGCCTATGAAATGCTAAGAAAGAATGCAGAATATGATCTCTGTGAACTACTGCTAAGCTAATTAATGGAAAATATACAGAAAATCAAGAAGGATAAGAAGAATTCCTTTAAGTATGGTACTCTTATTGTATGTCTATTCTTCTACTTCATGAATGAGCTACCCGGAACAAGTGGATGGGTATGGCAGAATGACAAACCTGTTGCAGTCCAGATAAGAGACTATTTGCATGGACTTGGGGATGCAAAAGCAAGAAATTCAGCTCTATGGGGATACTTCAAAAACTTTCAGAGCATGATGCAAGCAAGAGAGAGAATTCCCCAGTCTCTTATTGAAAAATACAAAGACTCAGTGTGTTTTATGGTTGACACTGATCAGTGCCTAATGGAGGCAGTAGAGCCAAGGACTATCTGGATCATGCCCATGGGGTATGAAGTGGATGAACAGATAGTGGAGCTGCATGTTCAACACATGCTAAGTCAGCCCAAAGATCCTAAGGCAGAAAGGTTTGGAACCTTTGAGGAGCTGAGTGTAAAAATACATGTAGAACTCAGGGAACCTGAGATTAAAAGGAAGGTGAGAAAAGAAGTAGAGTACATTGCTCAAGGCCTAGGCATCTCAAAGGAGGCACTTGATGCCAGCTGGGAAAAGAGGAGGAAGGCTAAGGAAGAAGAGAAAAGTAAAGAAAGTGCTCCGGTTGAAGCTCCCACCCGGACCAGATCATCAAAGAGATCTGCACCTCCCACAACCAAAAGTTCAAAACCGGAAGTTCAAGCATCCGGTAAGAGATCCAAGACAAAAGCCACAAGGGCTTATGGAAGCCAAAAGGATGAAGAGGAAACAGAATCAGATGAGGGAGTAAGAGAAATAAAGAAACAGAAGAAGAAAGGATCCGGTAAGCCCTCCACAGGCCAAGACAAGGATGAAACAGCAGAGGTAACTGTTGAAAAGCCCACTCTGTCTCTAGAGAGCATAATCAAGTCGGTCACGGTGGATGGAAACCTTCAACCAATGACTGAATCCTATGATGACTTCAGTGAGGCCGACCAAAAGACTCTGCAGGAGGCCACAGTAAAATATCTTAACATATATAATAAGGCTTTCATTGAAATAATATCTCTTATTCCTAAAAGCCTAGAAAAGGAAATGGAAGTAAGAAAGAATAATGCTCATGCTAAAGATCTTGAGATCCGGGAGCAGATAGCTATTCAGCTATATCCTCAAATTGATCCCAAGACAATGAACATTATCTTCAAGGACTGCAAAGATGAGTTCAGAAGCAAAGCCAGGATGAATCAACTCATGCTTGGTGAGACTGACAAAGTGGCCCAAGAAACAGAAGAGATCCTCCGGAAGGCCTTCAAAAGGTTCAATCTTCCTGTTGTAGAGGATTTAGGTACAGAAACAGCTGAGGACTTGGGACCCTCTGCTCCAGAAGAAGTGGCCCATGAACAAGCTAGCATCTCTCCTCCGGTCTCCCCTACAGTCTCCGGATCCAAAGAAGAAGAGCAATTACAGGAGAAGGAAGCAGTGGTGAAAGACAAAGAGGTTGACAGTTCTAAGACTGCAGAAGAAAAGAAACATCTGTCTCCGGCAAGAGACACTGCACAAACTGTTCAACAATTTTTGAGCAAAGAAACTCTAGAGATTGATTAACCGGAGCTTCTAAAAGGTCCATTTGATTTTGACTCTCTCTCTCCGGTACAAACAATGAAGATAGCCTCATTTGCAAATGCCAAGGCAAATGAAAAGCTCCTGAAGTCTCATATGGAAGACTGTGAGTTGATAGAGGCTGCTTCCGGAGTACTTGTAAAAATCATGCCATCAATCCAGATAGATCCGACAGCCTCCTCTTCCGGTAATCTAAAAACCTTAGTCAGCAGTGTTGATACACATTTTGATTCTCTAGAAAAATCAGCTGAAGAAAAGGTCCGGAAGGAATTTTTGGATAAAAGATTTTCAGAAATATTAGAATTAATCTCTAAGGATAGGAAGATTGTAAGCATTGGAATAAGGAGCTTAGAGAATGCTCTTAAGGATGGCGGTGACATCTACAAATTTTGTATATCCTGGTCAAAGGCAACAGCAGCATTTGACAAGAAAATAAAAGAGGAACAGGATAAGCTACAAAGCTTATCTCAAAGTTTTGATCCTCTCTCTTCCTCTATAATAAATCAAGAATGTCAGACCATTGCAGTCTTGAATGAAATAAAAAATCTTGAGAAGGAAAGGAAGAACATCACTAACCGGATGGGAGAACTTAGAAGGATTATAATCCCTAAGTTGGAAACTATGCATGAGGCCATCAGTGATGCTCAGACCACCACCCAAACAAAAGATCTGACAGATCTCAAGCGGGCAGAAGCTTTTGCATTTTTGCTAAGTGGTCACATTTCAATTTTGGATAGAATGAAGCAAAGTTGGGCTACAGAAATGATCCAATTGCAGACATCCTTTGCAGACATTCTTCAGTACATGTGAGTATGTAAATATGCGGCTATATATAGAAAATTTTTGAAAATTTTGGTGTGCGGACCCTACCCTTTGCCATTGATGTCAAAGGGGGAGTGAGGAGCAGTGAAAAATGAGGGATCCAACTAAGGGGGAGTTCCGGAAATTGTATATAAGGACAGAGCATCAGCAAAGGGGGAGCATAGTGAAAACACTTAGTCATTTTTCACTAAGTGTTGCCATCAATGCCAAAGGGGGAGATTGTTGGCAAGAGACACTATATGGATTCATGGTTGTTGTCATTGATGGCAACAAAGGTCATTCCACATATCCGCAAGTCATGATGTGTCTCTACCGGAAGTCAGAATAAAGAGTGTTGTGGTCCGGTGAAGAAGAACAGAGCATGTGGCAAGGTCCGACAGATTGGTCCGGACCTCTCAGAGGAAGTGTCTTGGTGCAGTGCGGATTTGGGGAAGTCAAGAGGACTACCTTGAGTGGTATATTCCAAGGATTTAGCCTCCGGTGATGGACAAGGAAAAAGATATGAATGGTTGAGTACCGGATTCCTGAGAGACAGTGAAAATAGAGGAAGAACTGACTGACAGAGTATCAGACTGCTTTCCGGATGTGTTACTGTTGATGACAGAGGTTGTGAAGGCATGAATCATGTTTGGCCAACATGATTAATGATATCTACAAGTATATGCTTGATCCGCATTGCTTGGTGAGGAAGGATTCAGCTGACAGAACAAAAGTTTGTAAGAAACTAGACTGTTCCGGATGCCGACTAGAAAGGTGATGAAATTACTTGTGCGGATATATATAGAGGATGGATTTAGTTGTGAAGTGTGTGTGGATGTGGAGATATATGCGAATAAGTCCAGATAAAGAGCAGAGGTAGCAAAAAGGATCCGGTATGTGAAAGATAGCAGAATAAAGAACAGAGGAAAGATGAAGTGCAGCAGATCAGTGTACTGAGCCTAACCGGAACTGAACTCCAGCATATGCAGATGCTTCCAATCAGTTCAAGACTGTGATTCTCATCACTTTGTAGACAGTGTGTCTTCTTGTAGGCAGTGGGCCTCTTGTGAGCAGTGTGCTCGGGCAGTGAGCCCTAATTGGCAAGTGCCATTTTTGTAATTTCCTATTCTTCTAACAGAGAATAATTTTGGGTTAATCACCCCATGGTTTTCTCCCTTAACAGGGTTTCCACGTCAAAAATACTATGTCATGTGTTTCTTATTTCATGGTTAATGTTTTTGTGTTTGATTTTATGCTGCATCAATTAAAAGGAAAGTTCAATAAGGGAAATAATTAGGATAACTGATTCACCCCCCCCCCTCTCAGTTATCAACAGAAATATATTCCTTAAACTTGATGAATTCTTCATCCATGGTATTATGATAAGTCTCCTCATCTTTTGTATCCTCCTTTTCTAGGGATTTCCTTGGTGTGATGGGATTCTTTTTGTCTCTTGTTGAAGGACCCATTATGATAGGAAAAAACAATTTTGGAATAAATCACACAAAATAAATCTAATCAATCTAAAATTTTTATTGTAACTTACCAGGGCTTAGATCTCACTTCCCTAAAAAAATCTCCAAGAAATTCGGTAATGTACAACCTGGAGAGAGAAATTGGTGGAAACCCCAATTCTGCAATAATTCACTTAATTCTTCTCCAAAAAATCTAACATGTGGACTAGAGAAGCTTCAAGATGTCCTTGAGAAACCCTTTGAAAATATTGGGAATATTCTATTAGAAATTAAGGTGCAAACCACACAATGGAAATATGATTCAAACCTTATTTATATCCTCTAAACAATCTTTTTTCAATGGAGATTGCAACAAAAATAAAACCCTCTACATAGAAATAACATGCATTAAGAATTGAAAGAAGGTATGTTATGCCTTCCTACCTCAAGTTCCAGAAATTATGACTGCAGAGAAAGGGGCATAAGTTCCCGTAAAAGTCCAAGAAATTCTGAATGAATTCAGTGACATTCTAATGAAGGACTTCCTGATGGATTACCTCCAACTAGAAGTATAAGTCATTGCATGGACTTGATACTCAGTGTAAGCCTACCAAATAAGGCACCATATAGAACGACACCTATGGAAAATGAAGAGGTGAATAGGAAAGTGCAAGAGCTATTGAATAAGAGGCTGATTAGAAAGAGCCTTAGTCTATGTGCTATACCTACTATACTAGCACCTAAGAAAGATGTCAAAAAGTGAATGTGCACTAATTCAAGGGCTACAAATAAACTAACCTTTAAGTAAAGGTTTCCATTGCCTCGTATGGATGACTTGATGGATTGCTTGAGTGGAGCAAAGTACTTCAACAAGATTGATTTCAAGAGTGGATACCATCAAATCAGAATTAGAGAAGGGGATGAATGAAAGACAACATTCAAGACCAAGGATGGACTGTATGAGTGGCTAGTGATTCCATTTGGATTGACAAATGCTATAATGAAACAACTTGCATAATAGCTGAATGTAATTGTAAATATGTTGTAAATACTTGATAATAATATGCCACTTCTGTTACAAGTATGGGCCTAACCAGTGTTGTCATTGATGTCAACATACTCCTGTTGCATTGATGTCAAGGATTGGATGAGTTGTGTCCTAAGGATATTGAGAAAATTAGCTCTATTAGAAATAGAGAAGAACAGTGAAGACAATGAAGCTCTATGAAGTGAAGATCCCAGCTAAGATGAATATCAGAGGATGCACATCAAAGGGTTTGTAGATATGTGTCTAAAGGTGATCCAGTAAAGATTTGAAAGGTCCACATGAAGATTTGAAGAAGTTATGGCCATATGAGTAAAACCAGTTCTGGTAGAAGTTCAGAGGTGATAGAGTGACACAAATAGGTCTGGTGAGATTCAGAAATGCAATAACTTGTTCTGCGGATTTGGTGGAGTGTTTAGCAAGTCAATATGAATTGAAAACTCAATTGGTTTGTGGTCTAGAGGTTCGTAAGCATCTATTCCAATATGACAGTGATGACAAACTATGTTCTTGAGGTTCCAAATGAAGATGAGAATGATTTCAGTAATCAGAAGTGGTGTGGATATTCTTGGTGTTTCAGGAAAGCTTGTGGGGTCTCTAGATTGTGTCCAGTTTGTGTTGGTTGTCCGCATTGAAGATTGAGCTCGTAATTGAAGAATTACTTCCAGATGATGATGTTTTTCCTAAATTGGCCGACCAGATGATTTACACATCTTGTGGATGGTCTTGAATATGTTCTATGAAGCATGGCATGTTCCTCAAAGAAGATTTAAGTCCTAGATCTATGTGGCTGACAGTGTGGCGATTTGCATGAAGTCTTTTGTAATAAGTCACTGTGTATTTGTGTATTTTCTCTGTAAAGTATGCCAACTTTGATGATTATCCCAAAGTCAATGTCTTGTATAAATAAGTGTTGTGAAGTCGTTTCAAAAGTATCTTGGTGAAGATGAGAGTGTGGGAGAGAGGAGAAGAGCAAAAGGCAAAGTAGAAGTGTTGGACTTAAATGGAATTGACTCAAGCATGGTGAATATGCTATTCTTCAGTTCAAGTATGTAATATTTATCATTGTGTAGACAGTGTGTCTCCTGTAGGCAGTGGGCCTCTTGTGGGCAGTGTGCTCAGGCAGTGAGACCTACTTGGCATGTGCCATCTTATTCTTCTTATTCTTTTAACAGAGAATACAATCTTGGGTTAGTCACCCCATGGTTTTTCCCTTAACCAAGTTTTCCACATTAAAATCTTGGTGTCTTATGTGTTAATGTGTTTATGCTCTTGAATTCTTGCATTGTGTTTTCATGATTGATTTATTATTATGCTATTGAATTACAAGAAGAATTTAAGTGGTTAATAAGAGGAAAGTTTTGAGACAACTGATTCACCCCCCCCCCCCTCTTAGTTGTCTGTATTGAAACTAACAATTTCAAGGGGGCAACCTCCTCATCCACTTTGAGGGGGATACCTCCAATAGTATTCAATGAGAACACAATACTCAATATGATGATAATAACTAACCTCTACCTCCTATAGATATCATACTTATGCCATGGATGCCACCCAGGCTGACCTAACTACCTATATAAAACTATATTAATGATTATATAACTTCGATAAGAGTTAATGTAGCCACAAGCCAACTACTCATAACCATATATAACTATAGAATTAAGGACATAACATGCCCCCGCCTTTACAAAAAGAGTTGTCCTCAATGCTAATCAATTGTGACCTATTTTCTTCATATAATCTTCATCATCCTATGTAATAATTTCAACAAGAAAAATATTTCCATATAATGAGGTAATTTGTAATTGTTGATATCTTCAGCTTCTTGATGTGTGTCTAGAAAATTAACTCCAGCTCCATGATGTGTCTTCCCTTTGCATCTAGCTCTTGATGGTGATGGATATGCTTTTCCTTTACTTGGAATTTTTGGTGTGCATTAGAGGAAGAGGTAAGGAATAGTAGATGGTACCTTTGCATTGGTTGAATGGCATGATCAAGATCTCATTTAGGAAATTATACATTTTGAAATGCTCCAAGTAGTGATAATGCATGGAAAGATGTTATGGGTTCTTCTTCTTCTTCTTCTTCTTCTTGGCCTAGAATGGCTGCAAATGTGAGGAGATTCATACAAGGCTATAGAATTTGTGGGTGAGGAAAAATTGGGTTAATAAGATCAAGCAATAAAATCAAAACCCAATCCTACCACCTTAAAAGAATCCATCTAAATGACACAAAATGAAAGAAAATCAATGAACAATGTCACCTAGATTGTATTGATTCCTTGGTTGGAATGTGGATTGTTTCTCAGTAGTGAACAACCATAGTTGCCAAAGCTGCCATGATGATAAATGATATGCTCAAAGTACTTAATGAATACTCAATGGATTCAATATGCATGAGATGATAATTTGGATGCTATCAAAATTGTGTGAGATATGTTTGGAATGAGGTAAAAGGGTGTACATATAGCTCTCAACTAGGATTGATCAATGGTGGAGAAAAGGTGGCTATGTGGATGATTGAGATTATTCAAGAGGATTGGATGAATGTGTACAAGACACGTGTCCATAGAGATAGCTTTTATTAAATGATTGTAGTTGGTTTGTTATTAATGATAAGATTGATTTCCTTAAAATAGGATGCTTTTCTATTTTAAGAGTTGGATGACAAGAATAATTGATTTTAAACCAATTAAATCATTTTTTATATTTAATTTTATGAACAAGGCCAACTTGTACACATAGAAGAAAGTGATAAGATAAGGAAATGATAAGATAAAAATAAATTAATCAAATAAATTCATTTAGTTTATTTTTAAATGATAGAGGAAAGAGCTAAATTTAGAAAATTAGAAGAATCAACATAAATTAAATAAATAAATTTATTTAATAAATATGCATGATTTGAAGACAAATAAACAAAATATTTAATTTTATTTATTTTAGAGGAATAAAGGGATAATTAAATAATTAAAAATTATTTATAGAGAGAAAATAGAAGAAAATAGATGATAATAGATGAAATCAATTAAATAAATATAATTTATTTAATTAATGATAAAAATAGATGATTTAGAAGAAAATTGATAATTGATACAAGTGTACTAGACAAAATTGACATATGCAATGATGAATGATGCAACAAATTGACAAATAATAGAAAGGGTCAATTTTGGGTGTCTACATTTTTCCCCTATTTGAGACAATTTCTTTTAGGACATTGTTTCAAAGAAGATATGATATGTATAGAAAACAAGCTATGCCCCAGTGAAACTGGCAAATGATGCCCCCTCAAGAGGAAATCCAGGCTACTAGAAAAGACTGGGTTGACTTGCGATTAGATGACAAGGATAAACAAGGTTGACACGAAGAATGAGGGTTGGGTGGAATAGAATAGGGATGGAAAATAAGAAAATAGGTTTGTTTTTGACATAGAAGAAAAATTAGGGTTTACTCTATAAATAGGCTTCAAGGGTCCATTTCAATTCATTTGTGCTATTTGTGTTTAGAATTCTAGAGCTCTAGTGATTTAGAGTACATCAGGGCTTCCGAGAGTTTTAAGATGGTGATTCCATGTGCATATCATTGAGCGGAGAGGGTGAGGACTTACGGGAAACTAGTAGGAGCTCCCACACTAGTATGTATTGAAAACTTGCTCTAAATGCATCATTAATTAGGTCCAAAAGCATCATTAATTCATGCATGTGACCAAAGGCACACTAGGGTAGTGCATGTGCTTTTGAGTGACAGTAAATCACATTTGGCAATTTGCATCATAGTTGGGCTCAGTTTGGTTGCATTTGGCCAAATTGGAGCACATATGGTTGAAAATCTAGGTTAGGTGTGTTGCAATGCACCTTTGGCGAAAAAGATCACCTTTGACTAGCAGTGGCTTGCCTTTGGTGAAAAAGATCACCTTTGACTAGAAGTGGCTCACCTTTGGCGGTTTAGGTCGTAGATGAGTGACAGAGGATCGTATTTGGTTTTCTAAGTCGTCTATGGCTAATAATCGGTCGCTTATGGTAAAAATGAGTCACTTTTGGTCAAAACTAAGAAAACTTAAAGTGTTATTTTGTTTTAGTGAATCAGGCACAAATTAAAAAGTAATGCTTAATTGAATTGGTGTTTTCAGAATGTATTACCAATGTTACTATGGAGGGAGGTGCATCTAGTAGATTTGGCATTATTGAGGTAGTTAGACATAGAGGAGAACTTCTTAGAGATTGTAGTACTATGGCATACAATACAGATCACCCCTGTATGGGCTCATCTTGCATTGATGACAACATTAGTAGAGTAGTGGTATAGTGAGCATAGTTCATTCTTGTTTCCAACTGGAGAGGCTACCATCACATTAGAGGATGTGTGGCATATATTGCAGATTCTAATTGATGGTGAGCATATTGATTATGATCCAGACCAAGGTCCTGATGCACTAAGATGATTATTTGGGAATCTTGATATAGGGGTTGAGGACCATAAGATACTTATACAGACAATGAGGGGACATTATGATAGACTGCAGAGGTTAGTGGTGGCAATCATCTGGTTCCTGGTGTCAGATAGATGGGCTCAAGAATTCCCTGTAGAATGGGGAATTCTTATGAAGGGCTTGTTTGAGTATAGGGTTAGGTATGCATGGGGACCATGTGTATTAGGACAACTATATCGTTATCTTCATGATTGTGTGTACTTGTTTGGTTTGAGCATGTCAGCTAGAGTCACTCTTCTACATGTTTGGGCATATGAGCACATTGTTGTGATGAGGCCAGTTGGATTATGGCAAAGAGTGGTAAGAGAGCCTTATGTTCACATATATGGAGGGGCTACTACATATAGGCAGCTTAATGTTCCTGTATACTAGAGATTTACACTGGATGAGCTAGATCGGTTCATTTGGAGGCCATGGTGGGATTGTGAGAGTTGGGATGATGATGCTGAGCAGTTGTTATATGCACAACAACTAAGGTATCTCTTTGGGTGGAGCATATATGTTATTGAGAGATATCTTCTAGATTGGGTACTTTAATAGTTCAAATCTCCCCAGATCGTACCAATAGGAGATTCTATCTATGGGAGGACATGGCGAGAGATTCCAAATTGGGGACCTGAGATCATGGTGGAGATAGCCTTGGTAGATTTCAAGGGTTTACAACCAGTGGTGTGGGATTGGATTTTAGATCCAGTGGACCCTAGCACTACTCTAGAGTATGATGCTTATTGGCTACTATAGAGACCTACTTGGTTGAATATTCAAGGGGAGGTAGGAGAGGTGGCAGTTCACAGGCTAGTTCGTAGGAGAGTGAGGGGACATAGATGACCTCTGAGGGTATAGGTGATTGCATAGGGATAGGCTCCATAGGTACAGGGACATTAGTAGGGACTGAGACAGGTTCTGAGATAGGTTCAGGTTCAGCCATCATAGCTGTAGGTTGTGGTAGTGGGAGGTGGATGAGGAGGAGGAGATCAGGGTGAGACAACAGAGACTCATCTCCGGCGATAGCTGTAGAATGAGATAGGTAGGAGGAGGAGGCTAGTGGTTTGATACAAATAGTTGGAGATAGATAGGGATAGAGCCAAAGTTGCTATGAGACAAGATCATACATAGGTGTAGGCTTACTAGGGATAGGCACAGGCACAACTAGTACCAGATGATGGAGTTGTGGTGAGGCTTATTACACAGAGGGATGCAGCAGTGCAGAGGGCATAGAGGTTGACAGCAAAGTGAGATGCCACTATAGTTTCCTTGGGTATGGATTAGATAGGGTTGTATTTGGCTAGAGAGCTCACTCAGGTACAGGGTGAGCTTGGTATGATGCATGCAGAGGCAGAGTACTATAGAGGTCTATACTTTGGAGTAGTGCCTGCGGATCAGAGACAACCTAGTTTCTGGACTAGATCCATGACATTAGGTTCAAGGAGGACAAGGAGATCTAGCCCATCAGTTACAGGTCCACCCCTAGAGGTAGGTGCAAGAGGATCTTAGGGTGGAGACCAGGGAGAGGCTTCCTCAATGAGTGCCACCCACCCGAGACACCAGGGATAGCATGCTTGTATATATATTGTATCATTATTGTATTATCATGTTGTATCATTTTGAGGTTTGCGAGCTGATATATATGTATTTTTTTTATGGCTCTTGGATAGATGATTTGTATATATCGATTCATTTTGTAGATGATGAGACACTTGTATATTGACCTAGATGCTTATATATATATGATGGATGTTGATGGTGATATATGGTGTTATGATTATGGATATATGATGTTAACATATATTGTTTTTATGTTTTTAATGTTTTTATGTTTATGATGCACATATGGATAGATATAGAGATGATAAATGGATATGGTTATGACTTTATGATGCAATGATTATGACAATACATGCTTATGTTTATGAAATATAGACTGATCTATGTTATGGATATAATGATGATGTATATAATGAAGTATGTCTAACACACTTGTTTTGCAGGATGAAGATAATGAAGATAGAGATGAGGACGAATAGAAGACAATAGGTGAAATTTGATTGATCAATCCTTGTGAAAACTATGAGTTTTATTGCAGTAAATGAATGGATGGTGGATGAGAGATGCATCTTTTGACAACAGTTGCACACAAATTTAGAGATTTGTAATCCTTATGTTTGATATAACATATGGATATTATACACCAAGGTATAGAAGACCAAGGTGTCGATGTATCCAATGCATACAACGTAATACAATCTTTTCTATTGTATGATGTCAAGATGTTGATCCAACATACACAAGATTTGAATATTAGCTAATCTGAGATGGACTTTGACTCTACAAGCAAATGGTTTGAACTTATTTCCACTAAACATAATGAAATCTTGTTGGTTATATGTATGGAAAAGTCTTAGCATAGAATAGTCTTAATACATAAGAGACTATTTAGCTCCTCAGATATAAAAGATATTGATATGCAAGATGCTAATCCCAACACATACAAGATACCATTAGGCATAGTAGGAGAATAAGATCATCCCACAAACACAACATACGAAAGCAAATGACCATGCCCCAATCTATACTTTATCACGACATATCAAGATATGATAAACCAAGGCAGTCTAGACTAGGTATTAGAAAGGGACAAAAGATAAATCAAAAAAGAAAACCAAAGACACAACTAGCATGTTCTCTTGCAAAAAGAGAGTGCTCTTGAATAGATTGGATAGCACCTTGTTGTGAGGAGAGATATATCTTGTTGAAGTCTAAGATGTTGGATTGATATAGTAAATGTTGGCTAAATGCATGCAAACAAATGTCTTTGTTTACCTCTGATTTGATAAGTGCTTGAGCTATTGAGACATGCATAGTTTGTGTTCTTCTTGAGTTATTCAAAGGGGAGAAGATGGAAGGTAGAAGAGATGAAATGGGAATGGAAGAATGAATCATCTGTACTTGCGCACTAGATACTTCCTTTGTATTCCAAACTACCTACATACACTATATCCATGGGATCAAAGCACAGTACAATGATGATGAGACATGATGATATGTTGTTCTTTGGTGTTTATTGATGATGCAGGAGATAGATGATAGAAGAATGTGAGATGGATGAAGATGATGATTGGTGAAGATTGAATGAAGGATGAAAGATGGAAGAGGTGTATCACTTATGCCTGAGTCTGGGTATTTCCTTCATATTCTAGACTGCCTACATACCTTGTATCCATGGGATCAAGGCACTTAACGGTAGAGATTGAGATGTAGTTCTTATAATGTTTTATTGATAGTGATGATGAAAGTGAATGGATTGATTACATTATTAATTGATGGGATTGGTTGGATGTTTGATGATATATGATGTTGATAGGATGTTTAATGAAGATGCTTTAAGTATCCACTCCAAAGACTAAGTGCAAGCAAGTGCCCCCAATATGGGATGAATTTATTATGAATGGTGATGTATTAGATGACCTAGATCTAGATGGATGATGGACAAAATGATACTTCAACTCCAACAATTTCCAAACCATGATAGAAGTAAGCACAGGGATGGAAAAGGGAATGACCTTAACATAGATGGATAGTTTTATTATGAGACGGATGAAGCTTATTAGGAAATGGCTAAAGTTTATTATGGAATGGATGGAGTTTATTATGGGATAGATGGTATGGAAAACAAAGACTGAATAGATGATAAGAGTTGGTTCTACACATAGCGCTTGTTTGCTAGGTTTTCACTATGGTACCTATCTAAGGCCCCTGTTTACCAGGTTTTCACCAGAGGACAAATTATTTATCTTTACTATTTTGATTTTAATTTTTTTTGATGGGATATTCTAAGGATCAAGCATAAAATTTATTTAGATGAACACTATTGATAGGTTCATCCAAAAGAATGCCTTCAAGCATTGAGAGAGTATAAGCTCTTGATTCATAGACTGATGTGATCACAAAAGGTCCTAGCCAATTTGGTTCAAATTTTCCTTTCTTTTCACGATCCTATTGATTCTTCTGATTCTCTTTAAGGACAAGGTCTCCTACCTAGAACCTTCTTTCTCTAATCTTTTTGTTATAGCTATGGTGAAGATGGTTTTGATAAACTTGAAGATAATTGAGGGATGTGGGGTATCTTTCGTCCAGAAGCTCTAGATCATTTAGTCTAGATATTCTGTATTCCTCATCAAAAATGATATGCTGTAGTGACACTCTCAGTGATGGGATCTAGACCTCGACAAGTAGGACAACTTCGATGCCATATACAAGAGCATAGGGTGTAGCACCAGTGGGAGTTCTAACACTTGTTCAATAGGCCCTCAAGGCTAGATTAAGTTGTAAATGTCAATCATGACTAGATTCATTGACTATCATTTTAAGGATTTTGATAATGGTTTTGTTAGAAGCCTCAGCTTGGCTATTACTTTGGGGATACTAAGGTGTAGAAAACCTATGTTGGATATGGAATTTATGGCATAGCTCATGGACTTCTTGGTTCTTAAAAGGACATCCATTGTTAGTGACAATGGCTTGTGGAACTCTATATCGACAAATGATGTAATGAAGGATAAATTTGGATATTTGTTTTCTAGTGATATAAGTCATTGGTATGGCCTCAACCCACTTTGTAAAATACTCTGTGGTAGTAATGATAAACTTGTGAGCATTGAATGAGGGTGGATGGATCTTTCCTATGAGGTCAAGTCCCCACTGCGAGAAAGGCCAAGGGGTAGTAACAGGTTGTAACTTGTGTCATGGAGCATGTATCAAATCCCCATGTTTATGACATTGTAGACATCGCTTAGCAAACTTTTGTGCATCTTGCTCCATGGTTGGCCAATAATATCTAGCTCTCAAGAGTTTCTTAGTAAGGCTAGGGCTAACAAAATGTGAACCACAAACACTTTCATGTACCTCGCGTAGGGCAATGTTAGCTTCTTTAGAGTCAAGACATCTAAGAAGGATACTATCAAGACTCTTACGGTATAGGGTTTCTCCAAGGATGGCGTAACGAGAGGCTTGACAGATAAAGGTCTTGCATTAGGTGTTGGATAGTTGGAATGGAAGGGTACCATGGTGGAGATACTCATTTATATCCTCATACCAAGGAGAATTAGAACCAACAATTTTGCATACAAGCTCAGATTGTGGCACTTCAAAAGATGGGACCAAAAGTTGTTCGACAAAAAATTCACACATGTGTGCATTAGAAGGCATGTCTAGAAGAGACCTAATTGTAGCCATAACATCCACTACTTTATTGTTTATCCTAGGGATTTTCTCAAATGTGATCTTGGAAAGATATTTCTTCAAATCATCTACCATCAATGTGTATGGGAGAAGCTTTTCATCTTTTGTTTGATATTCATCTAAGACTTGTTTGATAACCAACTAAGAATCTCCAAAGACTTGTAGTTGTGTGATAGCACATTGTACAACCATGCATAGTGTGGTGGTCAAAGCTTCATACTCAACAATGTTGTTTGTACAAGGGAAAGAAATCCTATATGAATTTGGTATACAATCACCTTGAGAGGTGATGAAACATATTCTGGATCCAAATCCATGTTGTGTATATGTTCCATCAAAATACACTTGCCAAACTATTGAAGGATATAAATCAAATAGCTCTTCATCAGGAAATTCAGGATGGATAGGATGAATATCTGTGATTTGTGCTTCTACCAATTGATCTACAATTACTTTTCTTTTTATAGCTTTTCGATCCACAAATTCTATTCCAAACTCACTTAGAATCATTACCCATTTTGCTAGTCTGCCTATCAGTACTGCTTTAGAGAGAAGGTACTTGAGTAGATCAAACTTAGATATGAGCTTTGTACTTTGGTTCAACATTTAGTGTCGTAACTTTTGGGAAGCAAACACTATAGCTAAACATGCTTTTTCCATGGTTGAATAATTAAGCTCATAGCCAACAAGAGTCTTGCTAATATAGTAGATGGCTTGTTCGTTCCCTGAATCATCATGTTGAGCTAGAAGAGCACCTAGAGCTACTATTGTTGAAGAGATGTATAGTAACAATGGTCAATCAGGCATAGGAGGTGTTGGAATTAGACCAGACAACTGAGAGGGGGGGTGAATCAGTTGTCCCAAAATTTAACCTTTTAATCCTTTTAATCTTCTTTCACAATTTACAGATTGATTAATGATGTAAACATTAAAGCATGAGACAACATCACATAAGCAGAAACATAGTCAACACATTTAACACCAAGATTTTTGACGTAGAAACCCGGTTAAGGGAAAAACCATGGTGGGTGTTAGCCCACAAGATTCATACCCTATTAAAAGTACTTAAAAAGAATGAGAAGGAACTTGCCTTCGGGCTCACTGCCTAGAGCTTACTACTCAAAAGAGAGGCTTACTGGCTACAATAAATTTTAGTTTAACACAAAAAGAATTAACTGAGAAATAGCATCTACTTCATGCCCGATTCAGTTTCATTGAATGCTCATAAAGCTTCTATTCTACTTCCACACTGTTCTTCACTAACTCTTCAATCTATTTTGCTTTTGTTCTTCTGCTTCTCCTCTTCTTTGTTCTGCTTCTGATCCTTTCTTCAGATTTTTTATTTTCACTCAAGGATAATTTTCCATGACTCAACTACACTTCTTTATATGCTTCATCAACCTTGGAATAAACATCAAGGTCGGCACACCAAACATCTTACCTAATGCGCATCACTAAGTTGTCATCCAAACATAGCTAAGACTTGAATCTTCTTTCAACAATATGCCATGCTTAAGAGAATTGCTTGTAGAACATCCACAATATGCTCGAATCATCTGGTCAGCTAGGATTGGGAAGAATAGAAACACGAAGAAGGAAATCTTCACCAACAAGCTCAAACTTCAATGTGAACCTCCAACATAGTAGTCACACGATCCAGAGACCTCCACAAGCACAATGAATTCAACAAAAACATTTGCACTCCTCCAAATCATCAGCATCACTTACATCTTCATCTGGAACCTCAAGAATACTATCTTCCATGACTGTCATCTTAGAAAGATTGCTTGTAGACCTCCAAACCATGAACCACTTGGATGGATGATACACACTGACTTCCCAAACATGCCTTTAGATCTACAGATCATTATTTGACATATTTGGAAAGATCTAGACCACTTCTCTATCACTCTGTCTCTTCTAAATACTACAAAACTGGTTCTACTTGGATGGCCATAGTTTCTTCAAATCTTCATGTGGACCTCTCAAATCTTGACTGGAGCTACTTCACACAATCCTCTATGTTTCTGTATGATCCATATCCATTGATCTTTATTAATTTTCTCAATATTCTCAACATTCTAGTCTTCTAGTTAGGTAACAAGATAGGATATAGTTGACACCAATGGCAACAAGAATATGTTAACATCAATGACAACACTGATTAGGAGCATATTTGTAACAATCTCCCCCTTTGTCATTGATGGCAACATATGATGTGAAAAACTAATTCAACCATCAAGACAAGAGCTTCTCCTCATTTCTCTTATCACTTCTGCAACCACTATCTTCACTGCTTCCCCTTTCACTAGTAACTAGTTTTTCACATGACTTCTCTCCCCCTTTAACATCAATGGAAAAGGGCACATATTTGTAGTCTTTTCTCCTTAGTTTTGTTTCAAACCAAACTCAAAAGTTGCATGCAGACTACTCCCCCTAAGTAGTACTTAACATCAATCTGGATCACAAGATATGACTATGAATTCCATTGGACTAATGCACTCTAGTGCATCTTAATTCTGATCAGGAGGGGTAATAACCCTTAACTTCTCTTTGAGATACTTAAAAGTATCCTTGGGAAGAGGCTTAGTGAAAATATTTGCAATATGATCCTTTGAAGACACAAACTCCAACTTGACTTCATTCTCATTTACCTTATCTTTCAAGAAATGAAACTTGATGGATATATGCTTTGTCTTTGAATGCAACACCAGATTCTTTGAGATGTTAATTGCACTTGAATTATCACAGAAGATTGTAACAGGCTCCTCAAATACCACTCTGATATCTTTCAACATTTGCTTCATCCACAAAACTTGAGTGTAATTACTTGTTGCAGCTATGTACTCTTCCTCTGTAGTAGATAGAGATATTGCCTCTTTCTTTTTGCTCAACCAAGAAACTAATCTATTTCCCAAGAAGAATACACCACCACTAGTACTTTTTCTGTCATCCACATCTCCTGCCCAATCAACATTTGTATATGCATGAATAGTGAAGTCATTATCCTTTGGATACCATAATCCATAATCAATTGTTCCCTTGATATATCTAAAAATTCTCTTGACTACCATAACATGGGATTCTCTAGGATCAGCTTGAAACCTAGCAATATGCCCAACTGCATTCATGATATCAGGTTTGGTCTAAGTCAGATAGAGTAGTCCTCCAATCATTGATCTATACCTTTTCTGATTTGCCTTAAGGGAGTCATCATCTTTACTTAACTTACATCCGGTTACCATGGGTGTACCCACTTGCTTTGAATCTTCCATCCCAAACATTTTTAGCAATTCTCTCACATACTTGGATTGAGATATAAAGATACCTTTATCTGACTGAGTGATTTGTAGACCTAAGAAGAAATTCATTTCACCAAATGTGGACATCTCAAATTCACTTTGCATATGATCAGCAAATGTTTTACACATACTTTCATTCCAACCAAAAATGATATCATCAACAAATACCTCAACAATCAGAATGTCTTCATAATCAATCTTGAAGTAAAGATTACTATCAGCCATGCCTTTGTTGAATCTTAGCTTTAGCAAATACTTATCCAATCTTGCATACCAGGCTCTTGAGTGTTTCAGTCCATACAATACTTTCCTCAATCTGTAGACCATATCTTTCTGATCAGACAACTGAAATCCTTCTGATTGCTCAATGTAGACTTCTTCTTCCAACTCTTTGTTTAGAAAAGCTAACTTGACATCCATCTGATATACCTTGAAATCTTTATAAGTAGAAAATGCAAAAAATAGTCTGACTACTTCTAATCTTGCCACCGGACCACAAGTTTCTTCAAAATCAATTCCTTCCATTTGAGAATACCCCTTGCATACCAACCTTGCTTTGTTTCTTACAACTTCACCATCTTCATTTAGTTTATTCTGGAAGACCCACTTGGTTCCAATCACATTTTTGTCTTCAGGTCTAGGAACAAGATCCCAAGTGTGATTCTTTTCAATTTGCATTAGTTCTTCTTCCATTGCTTTTATCCAGTTTTCATCATTGTAGGCTTCACTTATAGATTTTGGTTCAATCTTTGAAATCAAACAAATCTCTTCTTATTCTTCAGAAATTCTTCTCCTAGTTTGAACACCTTCATTTCTATCTCCTATGATCTGATCTTTAGGATGGTTCAGTCTTACATACCTGGGAGTTTTGGGATTCACTTAAATTTCTATTTCTTGAACTTGTTCCTTAACTTCTAGATTTTTTGGATCAAGTTGAATCTATGTCTGAGTTTGAACTTGTCTTCCTAGATTTTGACTTTCATCTTTATCATCTGATTCATATCCGTAAGACCTGGAATGTCTTTCTTTGCTCTCATCAACTCTAACATTTGCACTTTCAACAATCTTTTTCAATCTTTTGTTAAAGCACCGGTATGCCTTGCTTTGAGTAGAGTAACCTAGAAATATCTCTTCATCACTTCTTGCTTCAAACTTGACTAGATCCCCATCTCTGTTGATATAGCACTTACTACCAAAAACTATGAAATATTTTATAGTAGGAGCATGACCAAACCATAGTTCATAAGGGGTCTTACTAGAATTACCTTTGATCTGCACCCAGTTAAGAGTGTAGATAGCAGTACTCACAGCTTCTCTCCAATAGACTTGTGGAACATTTTCTTCCATCAAAATGGTCCTAGCAGCTTCTTGAATGGTCTAGTTCTTTCTTTCCACAACTCCATTATGCTGAGGAGTTCTAGGAGCAGATAACTATCTTTTTATTTGTTGTTTCTCACAAAATGAATCAAACTCACAGGAGGTAAATTCTCCACCTCTGTCAGATCTCAGAAACTTAATCTTCACACAAATCTCATTCTCCACCATGACCTTGAACACTTTGAATTTGTCAAGAGCTTCTAATTTTTCTTTCAAGAAGGTTACCCACATCATTTGGGAGTAATCATCAATTAGCAACATGAAATATCTATCTCCTTGTATACTTCTAATTCTAGGAGGACCACAAAGACCAATATGCACAAGTTCCAACAATCCACTTGATGACTGTTCTTTACTCTTGAATGAAATTCTATTTTGTTTACCCAGTTGATATTCTCTACACATGCTATCAGTAGGTTTCACAAGTCTTGGAAGATCTCTTACAACCTGAGTGGAACTTATCTTAACAATGTTGTCAAAATTCACATGACATGGTCTCCTACGCCAGAGCCAACTCTGATCCACATGAGCAATCAAGCAACTTTTACTGGAACTACTTAAGTGAAAGATGTTACCTCTAGTTTGAGTACTGGATGCAATTTCAATTCTGGAGCTTTCCAAGATTCTGCATTTCCCATCCTTAAATCTGAGATCACAACCCTTTTCAACCAACTATCCAACACTGAGAAGATTATGTTTTAGTACTTCCACATATAGAACATCATTAGTGTTATTCCTACCATCAAAAGAGATGGATTCTTTGCCACAAATTCTACCAGCCGAGTTGTCTCCAAATTTCACAAATCCACCTTCATATTTTTCAAAGCTTACAAACTTACTTTCATCCCCAGTCATATGATGAGAACATCCACTATCAATCACCCATTCATCAACAACTTGAGCGGCCAAGGCACTTTCCACATTTGTATAGCTAGCAGATTCAGTAGACAGTGGATTTTCTTCTTTGATAGAAATGAACACCCACTCATTTTATCCATGATTAGATTCATCATCTGTGAATCCTTCTCCAACTTCTTGAACATAGTAACAATTCTTCTAACTTCTATATCTGTTAGGGTTTACCTTTGAAAAAAAAATTGGACATCTTGAGGCAAAATGACCAATCTTATTACAAGCAAAACACTTGAATGACAACTTTCCTTCATACTTACCGGATCCTCTTGGCATTCTTCTAGCAATAAGAGCTTCAAGTTCTATAGAATCAATTTCATCATCTTCAAGATCCTTCCTTGCCTTAGCAAATCTATTTGGTCTTCTTGAAGAGCTTTCACCCGGATCATATCTTTGTTTCCCATGAATACTAGCTTTGAATGCATATTCAAACTTAGGAAGAGAATCACCAAACTCACTTAATTCAAAAGCTGAAATTTTGCCAACCAGCTGATCTCTTGTAACTTTTGAGACAGTCTTGATTTCCTCTATAGAAGTAACTTTATGTTTGTATGAATCAAGTAAAGATCTAATCACTTTTACCACAATCTTTGATTCATCCAAAGTTCCACCAGCACACTTGATACCACATACAAGTTCATTTATCTTTTGCATGTAGATTGTGATGTTTTCATCTTCACTCATCCTTAGATTTTCAAATTTTCCTCTCAGACTTTGTAGCTTGGTACATTTGACATATTCATCACCTTCATAAAGATTCTCCAACTTCTTCTTGATTTGATGAGCAGATTTTAGTCCAAAGACATTTGTCATTTCTGAATGAGTCAAGGCACTCAACAAGGCTTCTTTAGCTCGAAGGTTGTTTTCAACATTTTTTATTTCATCTAGAGTTGAAGGATTCTCCAGAGGAGTATACTCATCCTTAGTTATCACCCAATAAGCACTACCCATGCATTGAAAATGGAACTCCATGCGATCCTTCCAAATAGAGTAATTTGTTCCATCAAATCTTAGACTGTCCTTCTTGTAGGTCGACATCTTAGATCTCCTTAACCAGTCAAGCTTCTTTTAGAGGAACTGGCTCTGATACCAATTGTTGGAATTAGACCGGACAATTGAGAGGGGGTGGGTGAATCAGTTGTCCCAAAATTTAACCTTTTCTTCCTTTTAATATTATTTCACAATTTGTAAATTGATTAATGATGTAAACATTAAAGCATGAAACAACATCACATAAGCAGAAACATAATCAACACATTTGACACCAAGATTTTTGACATGAAATCCCGGTTAAGGGAAAAACCCACAGTGGGTGTTAGCCCACAAGATTCGTACCCTATTAAAAGTACTTAAAAAGAATGGGAAGGCACTTGCCTTTGGGCTCATTGCCTAGAGCTCACTACTCAAAAGAGAGGTTCACTGCCTACAAGAAATTTTAGTTTAACACAGAAAGAATTAACTGAGAAATAGCATCTACTTCATGCCTGGTTCAGTTTCATTGAATTCTCATAAAACTTCTATTTTGCTTCCAAACTCATCTTCATTAACTCTTCACTCTATTTTGCTTTTGTTCTTTTGCTTCTCCTCTTCTTTGTTATACTCCTGATCCTTTCTTTAGAATTTTTATTTTCTCTTAAGGATAATTTTCCACTACTCAACTACACTTCTTTATGTGCTTCATCAACCTTGGAATAAACATCAAGGTCGGCACACCAAACATCTTACTTAATGTGAATCACTAAGCTGTCAGCCAAACATAGTTAAGACTTGAATCTTCTTTCAATAATATGCCATGCTTCAGAGAATTGCTTTTGGAACATCTGCAATATGCTTGAATCATCCAGTCAGCTAGGACTAGGAAGAACAACAACACCAAGAAGGAAATCTTCACCAACAAGCTCAAACTTCAATGTGAACCTCCAACACAATAGTCACATGATCCAGAGACCTCTACAAGCACAATGAATTCAACAAAAACATCTACACTCCTCCAAATCATTAGAATCACTTGCATCTTAATCCAAAACCTCAAGAATACTATCTGCCATGACTGTCATCTTAGAAAGATTACTTGTGGACCTCCAAACCATGAACCACTTGAATGGATGATACACACTGACTTCCCAAACATGCCTCTAGATCTACAGATCATTATTTGACATATCCAAAAAGATTCAGACCACTTCTCTGTCACTCTGGCTCTTCTGAATACTACAAAACTAGTTCTACTCAGATGGCCATAGTTTCTTCAAATCTTCATGCGGACCTCTCAAATCATGACTGGAAGTACTTCACACAATCCTCTGTACTACCATATAATCTACATCCATTGATTTTTATTAATTTTCTCAATATCCTCAACATTCTAGTCTTCTAGTCAGACCACAAGATAGGATACAATTGACACCAATGGCAAACAAAATATGTTGATATCAATGATAACACTGATTAGGCACATATTTTTAACAGGAGGTACCAAGACAGGGGGTGTAGCTAGATACTCCTTTATTTTCTCAAAATCTTCTTGGCACTTATCATCCCATTTAAAAGGTTCTCCCTTCCGAAGAAGGCGTTGAAAAGGATGATATTTATCTGCTAGTTGTGAAATGAATATATGGATGGATTGTAACCTACCTTGGAGATTGTGAAGCTATTTCAAATTGGATGGTGGAGGCATTTCAATTATAGCTTTTACCTTGTCTCGATCAACTTCTATGCATTGTCGAGATACAATGTAACCCAATAGCTTTCCTGATGTCACACTGAATAGACACTTCTTTGGATTCTGTCCTACTTGATACTTTTCCAATCGATCAAAGATATGTTCTAGTACTTGTAGATGGCCTTCTCTAGTTTTTGATTTTCCCAAGATATCATCAACATAATCTTCCATTATGGTGTGAAAGAGATCATGGAAGATGGCAGTCATGGCTCGTTGATATGTGGCTCCTACATTCTAAAGACTAAAAGGCATTACAACCCATCAGTAAGTACCCCATGGACATATGAAGGAAGTCTTGTGTTGATCTTCTTCTGCAATTCTAATTTGATTGTAGCCAAAAAATCCTTCCATTAAGTATAGCATTTCATGTCCTGCTATGAGATCAACAATGGTATCTATACTTGGCAATAGAAAATCATCCTTAGGACAAGCTTTGTTAAGGTCTCTGAAGTCGGTGTAGTAGCGGATACAACCATCAACTTTTGAAACTAGTACTAAATTTGAAACCCATTTAGGATAATCAATAGGCTGTATAAACTTAGCATCCAATATTTTCTGAATTTTTGCTTTGACTAAAAGTGCTATTTGAGGATGCATTTTTTGAAGCTTTTGTCTAACAAGTTTTACATTTGGAGATACCGCTAGATGATTTACAACAAGTGAAGGATCTAACCCTAGCATATCTGCATAGTTCCACACAAAGTTGATTGCTCTTTTCATGAAGAAGGAGGTGAAATATTTTCTTTCTTGCTCTAATAGTGATGCTGCTAGGAATGTGATCTTGGGATTTTGTGTTGTGCCTAGATTCATCTCTTGAGATTTCTCCACCAAAAATGGTGACCGCTCTTGATATTTAGTGGTCAACAGAAGGTCAAATCCTCCATCCGTGAGTGCCTCAGAGAGGTTTTCACCCTTGAATATGTCATTTATTTTTACTTTTTTATGGTCAAGAGGTGCCTTTCAATTTTCACCCAGTGACCTATCTTTTTTAATTTTATTTATTTCACTTTTACGACTGAAGGATTTAACACTTCCACAAAAATATGCTAACTAAGGTAGATCCATCATAAATCTCAGTTTGTGATCTCTTGATGGTATGCCTTTTCTTAAACCCATGAACTTTGCTATAGCTTCATCATTCTAAAATGTGTCTAGAATAGGTGCCCCCTATTGGTCCTAATCAATGAGGTCAAAATACATGAGTTGAAGGTTGGATGATGACAATTGAAAGGTAGATGAGATGGATGAGAACATAAAGATGGATGTGTCTTGGAATATTTTGGTTATATGGAAGGAAGAGTCATTGATGACATCCAAATTAGAAGTCTCTCTTGCAAGAAAAGCTTTGGCTACCATATCGATAATACACTCAATGTCCTTGGAAGGTGGACCGTCCTTACCATACCCTAGACCTTGCCTATTAAACTTCTTAGTGACAATGATAGGTTTGATAGGTCCTTGTCCATGTGGTCCTAGACCTCCTTATCCTTTGTAGCCCATATTCTTGATGATCCAAAATCCATTGTTGTAATGCTCTACTTCTAAAGTAAGTTGATCATTCTCATCAAAGAAGAGCCAAGAGTTGATGTCATCAATGTCTTCATCATCTAGCATTCCTGATTTGATGAACACAGTAGGAGGTCCTTTGATAATAGCTTTAGATGAGGTAGCTTTGGATATGGATGGTTGACCATAGGATTTAGGTGATAAGGGCAAGGTTCCTATACAACAAGATTCTTGTAGCGTGTATTCACCAAGTCCTTTCTCTTTGTATTTGGCATTGATTTTGGGGATGGATTTGCTGGATGAAGGTTTATTCAAGTCGGATTGGTCAACGTAGGATGTGGATGGATAAGCTTTGATGTTGATAGGTATATGATTAGGGTCTTGATATTTGGCTTGGAAAATTTAGAAAAACTCAAATGGATTGGGATCAGTAGGGATTGTGACTTCAACACCATTATAGGGAAACTTGAGACATTAATGATATGTAGATGGAATGGCTTTTAGGGCATGTATCCAAGGATGACCAAGGATAATATTATAAGGTAATTCAATGTCAAGGACTTGGCAATGGGTATCAGTAGTAAAATGACCAACCCTGATAGGTAGATATAGATAATTCCTTCAGAATATCTCTTAACATCATCATATGCTTTGATGGTTATGCTCTTTGTAGTATCTATATGATCCTTAGAATATCCCAATAGTTTTACAAGAGTTAGAGAACATATATTTAAACCAGCTCCACCATCTACTAGTATTCGTTTGACTTGGTATTGGTTGATGTAAACTTTGATATGAAGGGCATCATTGTGGGATGGATCAGATGATGAAAGATCTTTGTCAGAGAAGGTCAAGTGTTAGGGAGATGTAATACTCGCTATCATGGCTTGGAATTATGTAGTATCAATATCATTAGGTACCAATGACTCTTGTAGGGTTTTATCAAGAATGACTTTATGGGTAGGTGATATACGTAATAAATCCAAAAAGGAAATATGAGCGGGGGTCTTACCTAGATGGTCAAGGATGTTGTAGCTAGAGGTTGGGCATATGGTAGATGCTCCTAATATAGTAACATGTCCTCAATGGGTAGTGACGACACAATTGGGTTTTTTTCCCTTTACAGTGATGGGCTCTTTTACTCTTATGCTAATGGTAGATATATGATTTTGTTCGATGCGGACAATTGTTGATGACTCATAGGTGTATTAGAAATTCTTCTTTGTATTGGAGGCACTTGCTTTGTCATGTGATGGAAGTGGATTCTTGAAAGCATCAAGGTCATAATTTGTGGTCTGTTTTGGGGGATCAACATTGATTTCACCTTGATCAAGAAGATTTTGGATCAAATGTTTCAATTTCATACAACCAACTGTATTATGTTCTTTCACTCTATGAAATTCACAATATTCATTATATTTGTACCAACTAGGCTTAAACTATGGTTCTTCATTTGGTCAAGCCTCAGGTAGTGTGATTTTTCTGGCTTGTAGTAGCTTTTTGAGGACAAATTCAATGTGTTCTCCCAAAGGAGTAAATTGTCATCTAGGTGCTCGATTTGGTTTTGGTCGGTCTCTTGGAACAAAAGGTGTGGTCTTAGATGCTACTTGGATATGGATGGGAGCCTTTATGTTTTGGACATTCTTTGCATTAACAATACCATCATTGACAACATTTTTTAACTTGTTCCAAAAGTGGGATTTTTCAGTCGAGGCTTGTGCATTGTCTTTGGTGTTCTTGAAAATTTTGATAAGACCCTTTGCAATTAAAGCCTTTTCAATGTTCGTAGCCTTGGAGATGAGTTGATCAAAGGTAATGCCACTTGGCAATTGTAATTTAAATGATAGCTCAGGATGAAGATTTTGAACAAAGATATCCACTTGTTGTTTCTCAAGCATTTGCCATGGAAGCTTGCTAGCCATGTTTCTCCATTGTTGGATAGATGATGAGAAGGTTTCCCCATTTCGTTGTTTGTTGTTGACAAGATCGTTCATAGATATCTCAGTTTCTATGTTGAAAGCAAAGTGTGATGCAAATTCACCTGCAAGTTCTTTAAATGTCTTGATGCTTGGAGGTAGGTGAGAAAACCATTCCATAGCTTGTCCCGCAAGACTATGAGGAAATAGACATAGAAAATATATGTCATTATATGCAATGTCAAGACAAGCTACATAAAAATCTCAAAGATGGTCATTTGGATCACCTTTCCCTTTGTATTTCTCAAATTGTGGTATCTCAAAATGTGAAGGAAAAGGTATCATTTGAAGAAATTTGTCAAAAGAATATGGGCGTACATCCTCAAAGGAAAATATTTTTTTGTTTGGCCCATACTCATATCATTGACTCGTTGTAATTGATAAAATCACTGCTCCATATATGATAGTTGTTGTTGTTGCAAAGGATTTAGATGGTTTGGATGAGGTATTTGATACAACGGAGTGTGATTTGGTGGTTGTTGTTGTGATGTGTTATATGATAAGGTGTAGGTATTTTGGCCTTGGCTATCGAGTGGTGGAAATGTGTAGGTGTTTGGTGATGGGTTGATGTTTTGGGTTTGTATTGCATGTGAACCAAAGGATGGATTTGTGTAGGACATGTATTGGTTGGAGGTTGATGGAGCTTGTGATACGATAGGTGGATTTACATAGGATATGTGAGGATTGGAGATGGATGGAGCTTGGGATACGATAGGTGGATTAGCATAGGATATGTGAGGATTGGAGTTTGGTGGGGCTTGGGATACAATAGGTGGATTAGCATAGGATATGTGAGGATTGGAATTTGGTTGGGCTTGGGATACAATAGGTGGATTAGCATAGGATATGGGTTGGTTAGATGGTTGTGGTCCAAGTGAGAGGAGTTAATTAACATATGATATGTTGGAATGTGTTTGTGATCCAAAGGGTTGATCAATAAATGATGTATTAGGATTGGATTGCACATGTGATGTATGGGAAGACACATTAGATGGTTGGGATGGTTCAACATGTAACACAATTGGAATAGGAACATGAGGTTCTTTTGTTACTTGTGGAGGGGTTACGTTCATAGAAGAAGGTATCATGGGATGCGATACATGAGATGTAGCAACATGTGACACACTTTGGTTGGAGACTTGAGGTGCTTGAGACACATGCAAAGGAGTGACATTGATGGAAGAAGTTGAAGTGGGATGAGACACATGAGATGGAGTGACATATGGAAAAATTTGGTTAGGAACTTGAGGTGCTTGTGACACATATGAGTTAATGACATTGGAAGGTGTTAACAAAGGCTCTATTGATGTATGTGCATGAAATGAAGAGATGAATGGACTGGTGAAAGAGGGTGTTTGGATGGTATGTGT
Organism: Cunninghamia lanceolata; assembly: GCA_027924645.1. Classification (NCBI taxonomy): domain Eukaryota; kingdom Viridiplantae; phylum Streptophyta; class Pinopsida; order Cupressales; family Cupressaceae; genus Cunninghamia; species Cunninghamia lanceolata. The sequence continues at coordinate 13,877,044 of BSBN01000206.1, forward strand.
AGATATTGTGGGTTTGGAAGACATGGTAGTAATAGCCTTATGGGTATCCTTAGTAGCAACAACATCGTTGGTTGGATCTTGCTTTGTGATCTTAGATATGTCAAAGCCACTTGGCAATTTGGCTCCTCTTTGAGCTAATTGTAAGAAAAATCAATCAGGATCGGACATTATGAGCCTATTATCATTTTGTAATGTGTCAACATCTTGTAGATCTGCTAAGTCATCTTGAGATTCCTTATAGGTTAGTTGATTGAAATGATGTTGTGGTGTATGGGTTGATGATGAAGGTCCAAAATGATATTGTGAAGGATGGGTTGATGATGAGGGTCCGACAGTGTAACCTTCAAGTACAAACATGTCTTGAGGCATTCTAGTCATGAATTTTGAAGCATCCTTAAGAGGAGTATAGTGAAATTCCTTTAGGTTAGCTTCCATGGCTAATTTATATTGACTCCTTGTTTGAGGCATTGTTTGATGATGGCTAAGATTTTTGGACTAGTGTGACAAAGTTGAGACTCTTGGATTATTTGATTGGTTTTTTTGGTTAGATTGATCAATTGATTGGATTGTTGATTGTTGGATTGCTGATTAATTGGTTGGTTTGGATAGGTGTGATTGATTGATCATCCCCCAAGAGATAGACTCATGAACTCAATGGTAGATAAGATTGATTGATGATGATGTGATAGACCAACTCAAAAGGAACCACTCTCTCAAGTTGCAAACGATTGCTGTGATATGATCAAAAGCTGGATAGTAATCAAAGCCAAAGGATGATGATGATTTGATAGATTGATTGATGTTGATGGCTGATTTAGAGTCTTAAAAGGATACAAGGCTCAAAAAGTCCAAAAGTATGATATGATCAAGCTAGATAAGATGGATGCTGGCTGTGGATAGTCAATGGATTTTTTGGAAGCTGATAACAGGCTCAAGATTGACTGGAAATATGATTTTTGGATAGGATAAATGATAACAAGCTACAATTTACAAAAAGATATGTTGTTCAGACCAAAAGCGATTCAAGATAGCTCAAATGTGATTGAGGATAATTCAAAGGTGACTGTCTACATATCAAAGGTGACTTTCTGCTATTCAAGTGCGACTGTGTATGGATCAAAGGTGACACCTGATAATTCAAAGGCACTTGTGTTATGGTCAAGGATAAATTGAAGCTAATCAGAGGTGAGCTTTTGTGATTCAAAGCTGACTAACTATGGTTCAAAGGTGAGTGGTTGTTGTTCAAAGGTGACTTTCTGTGACAATGAATTATTTTTGGCAGTTTTTTAGCAAGAGAACACACAAATAAAGACACACACACACAAGGCACTCACAAGCATGTACAATCTAGGTTGGAAAGGATACTACCTATTGAATCCTTACTTGGTTTTCTCCAAATACTAAGACAAAGTGGACAACTAGAGCTATTGGTGACATTGGCTCCCCCTTACATGACACAAGCACACCAACTTCTCTTACCCTTTGGATCATGTGAACTGAGAGAATTTCTATCTCTACAATGAATAGTACATGTAGGGAAGCTTTAGAGGTCTGACCTACTGCATCAACAAGTAAAGAGATTTTGGCCTCTAAAACAAATGGTTTCTAGTTAATATTTGGGGGACCGGCACGTTATGTGCATCCAACAAGCCACTTAAAGCTCTAACCAGTCCTACTAGGAGTCTCATATACGCAAGGTACACCTCATTTCAAACTATCACTATATGGTAAACACTGATACTGGTTTGGACTTGGCTTTTGCCTTATCCTATTTTATATAGTGGACTAAATGAAAGTATTACATGAGGTTGTTTCCTTAGGGTGAGTACCTCTTTTCCCACTAAGGTAGGCCTCTTTAAAGATAATAACAAGTTGTCTTGCACCCAAGATCCATTGATAGGAAAGGGGAGAGGATACTTTTGTTATTAGCTTAGGGTTACAATCATGCACAACAAACAAACAAAAAAGATAAAAACAAACACAAGGAAAACAAGGTTCTTTTTAAGCACCAAAACTAAATGTTCCTAGATTAATGAAAAATATGATGTCTTTGATCGATCAATCGTGCAACAAATTTGTCAGTAGTTTTACATCCACCTTTCTTCTATTGGGATAAGGTGCCATTGACCTTGTAAATCTCAATATTGTATTTATTCTATTTATTATATGTAATTTGTAATTATCCATGAGGAGATGTACAAGTTTCACTGACAAGGGTAATTTTAGAGTAACCAGAGGTAATTACGGAGTGAGTTTTACTATTGGCAAATGTAAAAACTCAAAGTAAATGAGGGTAGGCATGCTCCCTTGAGGAATCTACTATTTTTGGCATGTATGACAATTGTCATAATGTTTGGTAAGTGAATCTATGACAGCTGTAAGTTGTCATAAGATTCTGAGATTCTATGACGTATATGACGGATATGTTAGTTGTATATTTGCCATATTTAGCCCAAGGTTCCTATCTTGGAAATACTCTTTTGTGGAATATATGACAGTTATGGTGCATCATAAGATGTTGTAAGAGGCCAGATTTAGGCTTGGGTACCCAACCTTTGCATGGTTGTTTTTGGACAAGTGTAAGATGCTTGTAAGATGGTAATTAATGTTTACAGGTTGGAGAATCTTAGGAGAGAGAAGGTGAACACCTAGGATGAGTTAGAAAATGTTTCTATAAGTATTTGCCATGTATTTGTTGCTGCAATACTAATTTTAGGTACTTAGCTGCTGCAGGAATGTTGTTGGATTGAAGACTAAAGGAGAGATTGGTGGTGTTGTATTGTAAATCATTTTCAGATTAATACAAACATTGGACCTCTTTCCAGTGTGGAGTTTTTTACCTGAAAGGGTTTTCTCCACGTTAAACACTATGTCATTGTGTCTTGCATTGAGTTCTTCATGTTTGGCATCTTTTTTGTAGTGGGTTTTATGTTTTGTTACAATATCCATTGTTAAAGCACACTTAAAGATTGCTAAAATTTATTTGAATCAGATTTCTATTGAAGTAGTGTTGCTTTCATTTCTAACATTGGGTATCAGAGCCTGGTGAGCTTTGACTCTTGGGTGGTAGTGTGGAAGCTGTAGCTGCAGTGGGAGATTTGGTTGTGTTTATTTTATAGATCTTGTGTTGTTATTATGGCTATATCCACCATTGCATCAACCTCTCAAATGGACATTGAGAAGTTCAACGGAATGGGGTATGAGTTGTGGAAGCTAAAAATGGAAGATTTGTTAGAAGAAAGAAACCAATGGTTGGCTATTCAAAAAGAGAAGAAACTCAATGATGTCTCTTCAGATGAGTGGGCTAGACTGGATAAAAAGGCATGAGGAACCATCCATTTGTGTCTTTCAGATTATGTGCTACTGAATGTCACAAAGGAAGAGGCCGCATACAAATTGTGGAATCGATTGGGTGAGATCTACTAAGCTAAGAGTATGGTAAATAAACTTTATTTAAAAAAGAAGTTGTTTTCCATGAAAATGTAAGAAGGTGAATCAGTTGTAAAGCATTAAAATTCTTTTAATTTGTTGATGAGTCAGCTTGCTTTAGTAGATGTAGAAGTTGATGAGAAAGATAAATGTATCTTGCTTCTTTGTTCTACCTAATTCATGGGAAAATGTCATTTTGGCTATCACTGCTAACCTCACAGATCCGAAGTTGGATGCTCTTGTTGCAATTTTACTAGCATAAGAATTGAGGAAGAAGAGTTTGGATAGTTCAGGTGATGCTCTCAGTATAAGGGGAAGGTCTAAGGAAAGGGGACTTTAAAGGAGATTAGAAAGGGGCTAAGGACAAGTCCAAGGGCCAGTCTAAGACTCCTAGTGAAAAAGAATAGAGTTAAGTGTTGGAACTGTAGTAAAAGGGGACATGTGAAGAATAAGTACAGAAACCCCAAGAAATAGTGGGAGAGTGCTCCGGATAAGTCCTCAAATGCAGGTGAAGAAGTTTTAATTTTTGCATGTAATCTTGTTTCTAATGATCACTGGTTGGTTGACTTAGGATGCTCATTTCATATGACCCTGCATAAGGAATGGTTCTCCACATATGAAGAATATGATGGAGGTAATATCTACCTTGGTGACAACTCTTCATATCTGATTGTCAAGGAAGGAAAGGTATTGTTGTGTTTTAGTGATGGGAGGATTAAAACCCTCCCTGGTGTTTTGCATGTTCTTGGATTAGATAGAAATTTGATTTCAGTTTTGAAGTTGAATGATTTAGGAATGCATGTGACATTTGAAAAGCATGGCTGCAGATTGGTGAGAAGGAACTTGGTGGTAGAGAAAGGAAAGAGATTCAAGTACTTGTTTAAGCTTGAAGCCACTTTAGTTTGTAATGCCTCTTATGTTTATGAGGCTTCTGAAAACACTTGTATGTTGTGGCACTATAGATTGGGCCACACAAGTAATAATGTATTAAAAACTATTAAGAATAAAGAATTGTTGGATGGATTCTCTTATTCTGATGAGCCTTTTGATTTTTGTGAGCATTGTCTGTTTGGTAAACAAAATAGAAAATCATTTCCTTCAGGAAGCAATAGAGTAAAAGAGAAATTAGAGATTATTCATATGGGTGTGTTTGGACCTGTGGATAATGAATCTATCAGAAAATCTCATTATTTTGTAACCTTCATTGATGATGTATCCAGATTTACATGGATTTATTTTATGAAGCATAAATCTAAAGTTTTCACTAAGTTTAAGGTGTTCAAAGTCTTAGTAGAGAACCAATAAGGTTTAAAGATAAAAATATTAAGATTTGACAATGGAGGGGAATATTACTCTAAGGAATTTGATGAGTTTTATAAGCATGCAGGTATAATCAAACAAAAGATAACTCTGTATACACCACAGTAGAATGGTGTTACAGAAAGGATAAATTGAACAATTATGGAAAGAGCCAGAAGTATGCTTAGTGATGCATAGTTGGATAAATGCTTTTGGGCAGAAGTTGTGTGTACTTCTTGCTACTTGATAAATAGATCTCCTTGTAAGGCTCTTAATTCGACACCTTATGAAGTGTGGATAGGTAAGAAACCTTTTGTTTCACATTTAAGGTTTTTTGGCTGTGAGGCTTTTATTTATGTGCCTAAGGAAAAGTGATCTAAGCTGGATCCAAAGGCTAAAAAGTTTACATTCATTGGGTGTGGTGATAATCTAAAAGGTTATAAACTTTGGAATCCACTAACCCGCAAGATTATCTTTTCTAGAGATGTTATTTTTAGGGAACTTAGAGCTATTTTTGAACCTAAGCAGCCAAAAGAGAGGTAAAGAAGGTGCACTTTGATTTAGAGCAGTAAGATGCACCTCAGGAAGAACAAAATGATGGATTGGGGGGTGAAGAAGAAGAAGAAGAAGAAGATTTGAGTAGTTAAAATGAAGATGAGTCTATAGTTATAGAAGAAGTTGTTGCAGATGATCATGCAGAAGAATGAGTAGAGTCTCTTACTCCACCCTTGAGGAGATCCACAAGACAACGGAATCTAGTTGATAGGTATAGCCCACCAAGTTTTTGTTGTGTATATGCTTTATTAAGTACTAATGATGAACCTAGATCCTACAGGGAAGCTATTTATGTTGATAATAGTGAGTCTTGGCAATTAGCTATGTAGGAGGAGATGATGGCTTTAGACTCTTGTAACACCTGGGATCTTGTTCATTTGCACAAAGGAAGAAAGGCCATATGATGTAAGTGGGTCTTCAAGAAGAAGTTTGGAGCAGATGGGTCATTGGAGAAGTACAAGGCTAGACTGGTAGCCAAGGGCTACTCCTAGAGAGAGGGAGCTGATTTTGGTGATATATTCTCTTCTGTTGCTAAATTGACTTCTATTAGATTTCTCTTATCCATTACTATAGCTTGTGATTGGGATATTGAGCAAATGGAAATTAAGACTACGTTCTTGCATGGAGATCTTGAAGAAGAAATTTATATGCAACAACCTACAAGTTTTGAGGTAAAAGGAAAAGAACATTGGGTTTGTAGGTTAAAGAGGTTTCTTTATGGTCTGAAATAGTCCCCCAGAATGTGGTATCAAAAATTTAACTCATTTGTTTTGAAATTGGGTTTTGTTAGAAGCGAGGAGGATCAATGTGTTTACATTTATTGTGTTGATGATTCTATATTGGTTATTGCTTTATATGTTGATGACATGTTTTTTAGCAATACTAAGGGTATGATCAATGAGCTTAAAGCCCAAATTTCAGGTGCATTTGAGATGAAGGATCTTGGTGTTGCAAGGTATGTTTTGGGAATGGAGATTAAGAGGGATAGAGTTAACCAAAAGCTTTGATTGTCACAAAGTAAGTATGCGAATACTATTTTGCAGAGGTTTAGTTTGTAGGACTGTAACCCAATTAGAGTTCCTTTACCCATTGGTACTAAGATTTCATTAGATATATGTCCAAAGACTGAAGATGATTTTGAGGATATGTCTAATGTGACATATGCTAGTGTTGTAGGGAGTCTAATGTATGCAATAGTTTGCACTAGACTAGATATTGCCCAAGCAGTGGGAGTTTTGAGTAGATTTATGTCTAACCCAGGTAGACATCATTGGAATTATGTGAAGAGAGTGTTTAAACATCTTGCAGGTACTCCTGATCATTGTTTGGTTTATTTTGGTATTGATAGTGCTAATAAATCTTTGGACATACAGGGTTTTGTTGATGCAGATTGGGTAGGTGACTTGGATAGTCAAAGGTCCACTAGTGGCCATGTGTTTACTCTGTTTGGAGCAGCAGTGAGTTGGATGAATAAGAGGCAGCCCATAGTTGCTTTGTCCACCACAAAAGAAGAGTATATGGCTGCTACTCATGTCTCTAAGGAGGTAGTTTGGTTGAGGAGATTGTGTATAAGTATTGGTTTTGATTGTAGGATCATTCAGATTGGTTGTGATAGTCAGAGTGCTATTTGTTTGGTCAAGAATCCCATGTATCATGCTCGAACTAAGCATGTTGATGTTCAGTATCACTTTGTTTGAGAGTTGGTTGAAAATGGAGAGATTGAGATAAATAAGATAGATACTCAGGGTAAGTGCAAGAAGATGGGGGGCCAAAAAGTGGCCAAAAAATTTTCAAAAAAATTTAAGTCATAACGCGAGTGCATTATAATGCGCTCACGTTATAACTTATTATAAATAAAAAAAAAGTAATGCCATTTCATTTCATTCTAATTTTCTCCTCTGCCCGCGGCTTCAAAACCCTCAAAAACGTGCTCGTGTTCTACAAAATGCCAATCAACACAAAAAGCTTGTCAATTCATTGCCAAAATGCCACCGCGACGTCGAGCACGCCAAAGGGGTGAGTTATCTTTGTTTTTTTGTTTGAATTTCTTCCTAAATAGGTAGGTTTTTGTTGATTTTTGATGTATATTTCGTTAATTGTAGGAAATGTTAATGCACCTCCTCCTCCTCCTCCTCCTCAAAATCCACAAAATCCTGAGGAGGAAATACCTGCAGAACAACAACCTCCTCCATTCATTCCTCGACATGCCCCTGGAACACAAGATAATATAATGAGGGAAATTGAAAACAACAAAAAATAAATTGAAGATATAATTGCAAGGTTGAAAGATCCTTCCACTTCAACCTTGCATAGGTCCACGCTTGCCAAATCTCTTGAGTCTATGTTATCAAATGTAAATTCAATTAGCAAGCAAATAACTAGTTGGACCGATAAAAAGAGAGAGTTTAGAGATTACTATGTAGATAAATTGTCATACCAAGATGTCAAAAAATTACAAATTATAAAATTAGACTTGTGTTCAATTTTCACAAATCCACAAATAAATCAACCTCCACCCATTACATGCAAGAGGTTCCCTATCCATTGGTGCAACAACCAAGTGATAAGGGACAATTTCGGGAAGAGGTGGTGGATGGTTTTTGACCATCCTCCATGCAATAATAATGAGGTCTCACAATACTTTTTGAGGAAACTCTACTGCGAGTTTGTCCTCAATAAAGTGCCAAACTATTTTGATATGTGGGACTTCCAAGGTAGAGGTGGGGGCTTAGCACAGGATAGACCAGGGGTACGTCTTGACCCACAGCGGGTAGTGAGATGAGTAATCAACAGACCAGCCCACGAGCATGTTTCTATCCCTTCCATTGTGAAGGAGAGTGTTGAGGTCGATACACTGAGGTCGATTAGTGCCTTGACCTAGAGCATCATAGAGCATGTCGATCCTGTAACACAGAGTGGGTTGGGAGATAGTGCGAGGAGTAGGGTCCCACCGCATACTTGCCAGGCTTGCGAGTCAGCCTGTGGTTATGACCCCATGGACAGTTAGGACGCAGGTGCATAGGCTACATCTGCAGCTGAGCAGATGGTGATGACAGATACCCTCCTGAGTGAGACTTTCGGCCTTGATACTCAGGTAAATATTAGCAAGTTTATTGAATTTAATTTATTAAATTTCATTTTTGAAATACAAGATTAACTAATTTAAATTGATGATTTTAATGAAATTTCAGGGTCATAGTGTCGATGCAGTTTTCAGTGGTTCTCCACCTACATTTTTCACTAGATCATCTACTGTCAAGGTATGTAACTAGTAAACAATTATAAATATTACATGTGAATAGCATTGTTATATGAATGGTATTCTAATTTCTAATTTTGGATGTTGAATAGGTTAACACTGTAGATTTCATGGCAACACCTGCCAGCGGTGGTGGACTTCAAAGCTTTACGAAGGTAATAAAATAAATAGTTTAATGAATGAATTGTACTTACTAAATTTTTGTATGTGATTTGTGTGTTTTATTGTGTGTACTTCCATGTTTAGATGAACATGTGTGTATGTTAGGAGCCATGATTTGCATCACTATTATAGTTTTCATAATTGAATAATGTTGTTTTATTTCCAGATGATGCAGGCTGCGGATACACCTCCCCATGTTCATAGGGCAATGGAGCAGGGTGTGGCCTCTGCGATTCATAGCTCTATGGCATTGACAGGGGTATGAGGCAGATTAGTAAATTTCAATTTACATTCATTGTTATAGTTGTCTATTTTTGAAAAATCAAAAGATTATTGATTTGAAGTTTAATTTCTATTTGGATGGTTTCTATAGGACATGACATCACCAGGGCCTATTCCTGCTACTGAGGCAAGCGAGGAGACAGATTATATGTTAGCGGTAAGTGATTATTTTGTTCAATGTTTCATTTTTTTATAACATGTAATTTCTATATATTAATGTCTATACTTTTTATTGTGTTCCTCTGTTGTATGCCTATATGGCATTTGTGGACATATATTTTGTATTGTACATAGTTGACATTGTATTCCTATATGGCATTCTTGTAAGCCTATATGGCTATTTTGTATATATGTTATACTTATATCGACAGATATTGATGTATGCCTATATGGATATTTGGTTAATACAAATCTTTTTTATTGATGGCATCCATACTTGCATTATAAATCCACTTTTGAATGGATATTTGTAGATGGCTACTTCAAATATTTAAAGTCTGATTGTATTACATAGGATGTTTGCATTTTCTTTGATAGGCTTGATAGGCCATGGATTACATGATGGTGTTTGATGGAAAAGTATGGTACTAGAAGACTCTAGTTCATTCTTAATAGGCTTGTGATTGATAATATCTTTGCATGATTGCACTTGATCTTGGATCATGGGCATGTTGTTAGGATTTTGATTGCATTGTGATGTTTGATGGATAGGCATGGTGTAAGTGTAAGATACCCAACTAGTTCTACAAAAAAATTTCCTTACTTAAACACTTTTACTTGCTAACAATTCATCAACTACTTCAATAACATAAAGATATACATCAAGATAACTATTTGAATGAAACAACATTAGAGTTGGGTACTTGTCTTGTTACTTGATTCAATCAACTTGCAATGTCTTATTACATGGAAAATGCTTTCAATAGCATGAAGTACAACTCATTCAATGGAAATACAAGGATAGGCCTTGAAGCCTTGATGTTACAATGTCTTCCTTACTTGAGAAACTCAATTGAACTCAATGATGTCAACTGAATGTCAACACCTCACAGTATCACAAGGGAGCATCACCTTGCTTGTTGAGGGAGCATCACCCCAACACTTGAAACTCACAGGCCTCAAGATTACAAGCTCAATAGCTTTGCAGAGAGAATTTTGTCAAATAAACAGATACCAAATGAATGAGAGAGCTCCTCCTTTTATAGGCCTTCCAAAGGAAATGAAGGCATGTTTTTCAATGCATAAAGAGGAACCAAGGCACATTTCCCAAGAAGCATATCCAAGGGAATATCCCATCTTGATGACTCATTCTGAGTTGGCAAGCTTATCTAGAGACCTCAACACGGATCCCGAAGACAATCTGAGGACCAATGGGCATTCAGACAGTTGTAACAACCTTAACCACTTCTTGAAACACTTTATGTGTAGTTTTAGGGTTCTTCTAACTGTGGTGCCAGCTGTGGAGGATCTCACCAGGAAGTGCGCCTAAATTCTCATCCGTGGAAGATATTGTCTTTGGAAGTGAACTCCTCTGGATCCATACTTAAACATTTGAATATTTGGAATGTTCAACTCATCACCTCACAAGGTAGGCGCATATTTGAAGGATTTACATGTTTTTCTGACTTGGGTGCCAAGTTGAGGTGACCTCCTCCTGAAGTTGCGCCTTGTCAACATTAGGCGCCAATTAGAGTTTATGGATGCTCTGGATTGTTTCCAAGAGTAGGCACCAAAACATCATCATTAAGAAAGTGTTTTAAATGCTAGGCACCCAAATGAGCCCTCTGGAGTCTAGGCGCTCCTTTCATGCATTCTGTGTTCTAGGCGCCAATTGAAAGGAGTGGAGAATAGGGCAAGCACCTTCCAAACTAGGTGTTTCCTTGAGGTGACAAGGACTTAGAAAGTGCGCCTAAGGTGAGCACCTTGAGTGAAAAGGTCTATCAAACATCTTTGAACCCCCTTTCAAGGTTAGGTGCATTCTAGAGGTGGAAACAAGTAGAAGGTGCGCCTTGGCTTCCTTTGTCAATTCTTTCAAGTCTTTGTTGATTAGGAAGGTGGAATGCTTCATTGTAGAATGAGCGCCTATCTTCTAATGTCCAAACTACTTCTTCTGGCTCACTCTGTGGCTAGGCGCCAGTGCTAAACTATTCACACAAGGGAGTGCACCTAGACTCACTTGATGTTTTCTTACTACTTCAACCCCTGGAAGATGTTCCAAGGTGTTCCCTTTTACAAGCACCTGACCTCCCAAGTTCCTTCATGTGCTATTCCTTGAAGGCACCAAAACTGAGCTCCAGTGCCATGGGATCGTGCCTAACATCTTTGAAGAGTTTCTAAGCCTTTTACAAGTTGATATCCCAAACTCATGCTTCTAGGTGCAACATGAGCTTTCCAAAGGAGTTTCCAAGTTTTAGACACCAAGCGAGGTCATGGGTGAATGGAACTACGCCTTAGGAGATGACTGGATCCTAAGCGTCAGTCTGGAGTTACAATGGAATTGATATGTGTCTCAAATAGCTTAGGCGCCCATTTGAAGTGATTCCTTTAACACTTCTCTGTCAATCTCAACTGCAAGGATGATCTCCTAATCCAATTTTGATCCTCTGGAGATGCAAATAGATTTTCATTTCATTAGGCGCCATCAATGATGATCATCAACCAAAGTGCATTTCAAAGGTGAGATAGGCAAGTGAGGCACCAAACTAGTCCTTAAGACTTATCTCCTTCTATCAAGTCAATTTCAACTATGTGAGAGAGTTCTATTCTAGGCACAAAATGGAAATGTTTCATTAATTGGTGCATCTTACAAAGCTCCCAATTCTAGGCACCAGAGCCAAAGAGTTTTTCCCAACACATGCACCTGGGCTAGGAATTCACCTAAGAGACATCACTTAGCTTTAAAACTTTCAATCTATAGCCATCTGGGCTAGGCGCTTCAATGGAGGATCCTTGAACTCATGCATTGGTGCCTTCTAGTTCTAGGCACCCATTTTGGATGATTCATCCTGATACTAGCACCCAAAATGACTAGACTCTCTTCATCATCCAATTCACTTAGAAGACTCAAGTTGGAGACTTAGTTGTCTATCCATGTTCTCCGGAAGATTCATTGTACCTCTATGCACTTAGGCGCCCTAGTTGATGTGATTAAAGTGCTTCAAAGCTCCATGATTCTTGGTTAGGCGCACATTTGACATTGAGCAAGCAAGAAAGTGTGCCTTGACTCTAGGAGTCCTGCCTTAGTCAATTTTAGCATCCAGACTTAACTAATTTCAAGTTTCTGACTTTGTTCCTGCAAAAAACAAAAGTTAAGTTAATCAAAAACTAATTCATTCCCTCATTATTTCGAATTAGCCTCTGGGAATGAGGAATAGGCTAACTCATTCTTCATTTGATGATCAGGCCAGAAACGGGGACATGACAGTAAGATACCCAACTAGTTCTACGAAAATTTTTCCTTACTTAAACAATTTTACTTGCTATCAATTCATCAACTACTTCAACAACACAAAGATATACATCAAAGATAACTACTTGAATGAATCAACCTTAGAGTTGGGTACTTGTCTAGTTATTTGACTCAATCAACTTGCAATGTCTTATTACATGGATAATGCTTTCAATAGCATGAAGTTACAACTTATTCAATAGAGATACAAAAGAAAGGCCTTGAAGCCTTGATGTTTACAATGGCGTCTACACTTGATCAACTCAATCAAACTCAATGATGTCAACTGAATGTCAACACCTCACAATATCACAAGGGAGCATCACCTTGCTTGTTGCATGGATGAACGTCATAGTTGCAAGACTCTTAGGGTTAGGTGCCAACTGAAGGTAGTAGAGACCAGACTAGGTGCCATCCTAAGCTGGGTGCTTCCTTGAGGTGGTAGAGACATGGATGAATGTCTGGTGGGGTTTGATGACTCTATATTGACACTCAAATTCACTTAGGTGCAATATTAGTGTTCTTCTAACTAGGCGCCAGATAGGAGGATTCTCAGGGGTTTTGGTGCCTAGGTTACAACTTGTCAATTTCTCAAAGAATCTTTGAAACACTTGACTTCTAAGGATTATCATCTTACCCTCTGATGGAGTGCCTTGTTCCAAAATTGGTCTTGGGGACTTGCATCTCTCTTAGGCGCATGTTTGGAGTAATATCAACTAGTATCAACGCCTATTATCTCAATTCACACTTGACATCAAACTTTTGAAGCTCTTTTACCCTAGCGCCTTTATCTTCTATCAAGCGCCTAACATTCTGGAGGTGAATTCCATCTTAATCCAAGTCTTCAAGGTACTTCCAAGTTTAGGCACCAAAACAGGGTTATGGAAGAGTAGAACCACGCCTTAGGAGGATGACTGAACCCTAGGTGCCAATTTGAGGTTGCAAGAGCATAGGTATGCGCCAAGTAGAGTTTGATGCTCAAAACATTAACATTATTCAGTGAAATCCTTTTTTGACTCTAGGCGCCATTTGGAGGCTAGAAAGAGGGAAGTTGACACCAACTACATTAGGCGCATTTCTGAGGTGATGGAGACCAATAAGTGTGCCTTGTCCTCTGGCTCTATTCCTTGTTAACTTTACAACTTAGAGATCTGAACAACACTGAGAATGCTTCCCTTTTTTCTGATACAAGTTGAAAGATCCATTGGGCGCCATTTCAGGTGTCTGGAGAGATCATCAACCAAGGGCGCTAATAGAGCCTTTGGCAAATGGAAAGAGCGCCTTACTTAGATTTAATTTCTAGATGCCAGAATGGAGGAATTTTGTGCCTTGGCTAGGAGTTTCTCATTTCAATCTTGATTATTCATCTAAGTGACTTTCCTTAGCTCCCTAGCTTTCAATCTATCCATTACCCCCTACTAGGCACTCAAAATAGAGTGTTAACGCCTTATGAAGGTTAGGCGCATTCTGAGGGTGGGGTAGGCAAGTGAGGGTGCTAGACCAGGCCTTGAGACTTCTCTCCTCATCAAAGGCTTTCAATCCTAGGCACCAGATCCAAGGAGTTCCAACCAACACATGCGCCTAGTGCTGTGAGTTCACCCAAAGGACATCTTTAACTTGAAAACTTTCAATCTTCATCCATCTATGCTAGGCACTCAATTGGAGGATCCCTAGAAACATGTATAGGTGCCTTGAGGTTCTTAGGCGCTTAATTTGGATGATCCTTGTGCTAGGCGCTTAGTAAGGAAAACTGGAGTGAAATGGGCACGTAGGTTCCCAAGCTTCCATACTTAGTCAAATTTTAGGGTTCTGACCTTGTTCCTGCAAAACAAATAGATAGAGTTAATTTGAAACCAATTCATTCCCTCATCATTTGGAATTAGCCTCTGAGAATGAGGAATAGGATAATACATTATACACTTGATGATCAAGCCGGGAACAGGGACATGACATATGGTACTAGGCTAATCATTTTGGGTTTTGCATGAGCCTCGGACAAGTTCTCTTGAGACTAGGATGTCTGTATTGGTGCATGTGATCTTCTAGGAGGAGATGTTAGATCATGATGTCATGTTTGGATACCTAATTTTGTAGTTGGATTTTTGACAGTGGTCTTGTTAGTTCTCTTAGTATTGAGTACATTGGTCATGTGCTTGGGAGCTTCATGATAATGTGGTGTTGCATTTGGAGCTTAACATGGATTGATTGGTTGTAGGTTCTCATACATACTTCGAGACTTGGGTGAGGCTAGAGTTCTCTTGGGATTAGAGACACTTGTTGAGATGGTTACCCTTTAGAGGTTTTAGCAGGAAGACCAAGGAGACTTTCACTTGGATATGGGCGTGAGTTAATTATGGACCTAGAGAAGATTCTTATTGGTTCTAGAGGGTTCATTTGAGGGGTGTCTCTAAACATGTTTTTTCTCAGGCGCTAAACTAGAGTTGTCTAGATGCACAAGTGCGCCTCCCTCAATGAAGTTCCTTTTGTTAACTTAGTTCATCCTAGTGACTGAAGGGGTTGTTATATTCTTTAGGTGCAAGCTTTCATAGACTAAAACATTCACTCCATGTTAAGGCACTCAAAGGAGGCTCTGGAGATGGAAAATGGCGCCTTAACTCACTTATGTAAATTTTGGACTTTTACGCAATTGCAAGATGTCTTGGAGGGCTCAATTCTTCAAGGTGCCCATTTTGTTCACCACTTGTAGCATCACTTGTTCAAGGCACATGTGTGATTTGGTCAAAAACAGGTGCCTAGAGTGAATAGGCTTTCATCCTGACTTAATACACTGCCTCCTTCTAATGATTTTTGGGGCAGTAGAAAACCTTTCACCACGGGCAAATGCCTCAAAGCTATAAAAAATTAAGAGAGGTTATTGTAGAGGCACTCTACATGATTGTGTTGCCTCAGACAGAATGTTTCTAAGTGACACAGTTTTCGAGCAACATCTCGTCAAATATTGCTGCCTTTTTGCACTTTGGACTCTTCAGGGATATCGTCGGTACAATGTAGCTCCGACTGTTTCGACATATTTGGGTGAAAAATAGGACCATGCCTAGCGTAAATGTACCCATTCAGATGTGTTGGAACAGTCAGTTTGGTCGCATCAGGAGCAGGACAAAAGTTACACCCCTTTGCAACTTTACACTGCCTCCTTCTGACGATTTTTGGGGCAGCAGAAAACCTTTCACCATGGGCAAATGCCTTAGAGTTATAAAAAACCGAGAGAGGTTATTGTAGAGGCACTCTACATGATCGCGTTGCCTTAGACAGAATGTTTCTAAGTGACACGGTTTTTGAGTAACATCTCGTCAATGATTGCTGCCTTTTTACACTTTGGACTCTTCAGGGATATCGTCGGTACAATGTAGCTCCGACTGTTTTGACATGTTTGGGTGAAAAATAGGACCATGCCTAGTGTAAATGTACCCATTCGGATGTGTTGGAATAGTCAGTTTGGTCGCATCAGGAGCAGGACAAAAGTTACACCCCTTTGCAACTTTACACTGCCTCCTTCTGACGATTTTTGGGGCAGCAGAAAACCTTTCACCACGGGCAAATGCCTCAGAGCTATAAAAAACCGAGAGAGGTTATTGTAGAGGCACTCTACATGATCGCGTTACCTTAGACAAAATGTTTCTAAGTGATACAGTTTTTGAGTAACATGTCGTCAAAGATTGCTGCCTTTTTGCACTTTGGACTCTTCAGGGATATCGTCGGTACAATGTAGCTCCGACTGTTTCGACACGTTTGGGTGAAAAATAGGACCATACCTAGTGTAAATGTACCCATTCAAATGTGTTGGAATAGTCAGTTTGGTTGCATGAAGAGCAGGATGAAAGTTACACCCCTTTGCAACTTTACACTGCCTCCTTCTGACGATTTTTGGGGTAGCAGAAAACCTTTCACCACGGGCAAATACCTCAGAGCTATAAAAAATTGAGAGAGGTTATTGTAGAGGCACTCTACATGATCACATTGCCTTAGACAAAATGTTTCTAAGTGACACAATTTTTGAGCAACATCTCGTCAAAGATTGCTACCTTTTTGCACTTTGGACTCTTCAGGGATATCATCGGTACAATGTAGCTCTGACTGTTTCGACATGTTTGGGTGAAAAATAGGACCATGCCTAGTGTAAATGTACCCATTCAGACGCGTTGGAATAGTCAATTTGGTTGCATCAGGAGTAGGACGAAAGTTACACCCCTTTGCAACTTTACACTGCCTCCTTCTGACGATTTTTGGGGCAGCAGAAAACCTTTCACCACGGGCAAATGCCTCAGAGCTATAAAAAATTGAGAGAGGTTATTGTAGAGGCAATCTACGTGATAGTGTTGCCTTAGATGGAATGTTTCTAAGTACACATTTTTTGAGCAACATCTCGTCAAAGATTGCAGCCTTTTTGCACTTTGGACTCTTCAGGGATATTGTCGGTACAATGTAGCTCTGACTGTTTCGACATGTTTGGGTGAAAAATAGGACCATGTCTAGTGTAAATGTACCCATTCAGACGCGTTGGAACAGTTAGTTTGGTCGCATCAAGAGCAGAACAAAAGTTACACCCCTTTGCAACTTTACACTGCCTCCTTCTGATGATTTTTGGGACAGCAGAAAACCTTTCACCACGGGCAAATGCCTTAGAACTATAAAAAACCAAGAGAGGTTATTGTAGAGGCACTCTACATGATCCCGTTGCCTTAGACAGAATGTTTCTAAGTGACACAGTTTTCAAGCAACATCTCGTCAAAGATTGCTGCCTTTTTGCACTTTGGACTCTTCAGGGATATCGTCGGTACAATGTAGCTCTGACTGTTTCGACATATTTGGGTGAAAAATAGGACCATGCCTAGTGTAAATGTACCCATTCAAACACGTTGGAATAGTCAGTTTGGTCGCATCAGGAAGAAGATGAAAGTTACACCCCTTTGCAACTTTACACTACCTCCTTCTGACAATTTTTGGGGTAGTAGAAAACCTTTCACCACAGGCAAATGCCTCAGAGCTATAAAAAATTGAGAGAGGTTATTGTAGTGGCACTCTACATGATAGCGTTGCCTCAGATAGAATGTTTCTAAGTGACACAATTTTTGAGCAACATCTCATCAAAGATTGCAGCCTTTTTGCACTTTAGACTCTTCAGGGATATCATTGGTACAATGTAGCTCTGACTGTTTCGACATGTTTGGGTGAAATATAAGACCATGCCTAACATAAATGTACCCATTCGGACGTGTTGGAATAGTCAATTTGGTCGCATCAGGAGCAGGAAGATCTGAAGGCATGAAAGTGGATTTTTCAACTTGATTTGGTGCCCTATATGTGAAGAAAGATCTAAAGGCATGAAAGTGGATGTCATATTGCAAGAGTTTGGATCATCAAAATTGAAAGAAATAAGTCTATTAAGCTTCGGCGCCCTTGGTCTTCTTTTCATTCATTATGAGCGCCTTGGGAGAATGGTATATAGGTCATCATCATGATTGGGTGCCCTGGATCCAGAGTGTTGGAGAGATTATCAAATGGTGTCTAGTAGGGTGAGTTATGAGTTTGGTCACATCAGGAGCAAGACACCAAAAATGCATAACATGATGATGTAAAAATGTGTACATGTGTAAAAATGCAGGAGGAAATAAAAAAAGACAAACCTTACAAATTAATGTGCATACTTACAACTCAATGTAACATAACTTTACAAAATCAATGTGAATACTTACAAATTAATCCAATGAACCATCCGGGTCTGCTCTACTCTTTATTGTGTCAAGTATTGCTTCATGGTCAGACTCACGCACCTTCCATAATATTTTGTTCAAAGGTCTACCCCGATACTTTATCAAATGAACATTGGATGCCACGACAAGGTTCAAGTAATGAAGAATCTTCCGATGCATGTCAAAGTCCTGAAATAGCCAAATATTAACACTCTTATGTGGGTACCTTCTAAGCCATGTTCCAGTAATAACCACTGATCCTGTAGGGTATTCGATGTTTTCTCCATCTGTAACAAGGGCCTCCAATTTCTTTTTGGCCTCAACACAACGACATAAGTAATAATATGTTCCCTCTTCATTATCTTCATCTGCAATAACTGCATATACGTGCCCTATATTGATATGTGTAGCAAATTAGATGAAATTAGTCAACATTACAAAAACACTACAAAGTAAGATGACATTACCTGGTTGAACTAGATGAAATTAGATGCATATACATGCCCTATATTACCTGGTTGAACTAAATCTGATATGTGGTCAAAGTCAACTGACGATTCCATCTGTGTTAGTTCCAGTGCCGTCGGGGGTCGATACATGTCAAGTGGGCTAAGATAACTTAACTGCCATTCATCAACCCACTCCTTTGACTCTCACTCATCCCAAACTTGAATTGTACAGGAAGAACAAAAGCATGACATCTTTCGTGTATGGATACTCCATGAACCTGCAATTGAGCTTCTGAAAGAGTGCATCTCATTTGATCCTGTCAGTGTACAACAATCCTCATATGGTGCAATGTTAGTATCATCTATCAACCAAAAAAATCTATGAACTAAAGACTTACCTTCATTACCTGGACCTATGGAAGCATTACACCACTCAACAATTGATTTTGCATCTGTCAACTTTGCATTGTCTTTATACTTTAACTCTTCTCATGCTATGGCTCTTTTGATACATGCTCCTGCACCATCATGCTCCCCCTTTCCATGCTCGGCCTCACAAAAGTTCCACATATCTTGAATACCTGTAAAATTATGCCTCCTACTCAGCCAATAGAAATTTCACGAGTTCTTGAATTGTGACGCACAATTATCTGACCATATGATATGCTGACTGAACGATATGCCCCTTCTAGCCAAATCATTGTAGAACACCTGAAAGCAACATTGCACGAACTCCGTAGAATGTGTGCGATCATCACTAATATAGAAATTATACTCTCTTATGATCTTTCTGTCATCCTCTGTACTATCATTCGCATGAATGAATGCGATGTGCACAAATATAGAAACCTGTGTGGAGTTGTAATATTGTGATTGCACCTCACGCTATGGCTATAGACTGTAGTTCTCTGCAAAGTTGATGACTGAAACAATGCTACCAACCAGAAATGCGTCCTTGCATAACTTGAATTGTAAGTCCAACCATCGAGCTCTATGGGCATGTCTTGCATACTCATACACTATGCTGTCATGAAATATCAGCATAAACTGATACACTGGAATCTTTTCAATAACTAATTCACACCTCTTTGCTTCTTTACCATCTTTTGTATTGTATGCCACTGTTTTATACTTGCCAAACTCTACTAGTTCATTTCCAACCGCATGTGTTATTTCCATATGTTCACATATTGGCAAATGTTGCAAGCCACCGCAATGATGACATGTGCCATCCAAGCATAATTTCTTGTAGAATATTTGACCTTCCTCTCTTTCACATAAAATTCTTGATATGAAGTCTCTTGAAGATGTTGGTGGGGCACATATGGCACAACCCTGCAAATCATTGTTAGTATGCATATCTAAACATATAGACCTATAAGCATCAAAATGGTTAGAAAATTCAATATGTAACCTACAACAACAAGTAGTGCATGTGTGATTTATCTTAACATAGAAAAGTTTTAGCATTTCAAAATATCTTTGACAAATTTTAATTTGAGGATACTTCTCTAGAAATTTACCATAAAATTGTGTTTGAGTCTCATCCAAAAAATGCTTTAGATGTGGCTCGCGGTTCTGACTACCGATTCTCCTTCTTACCACATCCCTTTGATTCAGAGATACCCTTGTGTAATTCTTCCAAAAGTCTTTAATTAGTGATCTCAATGCTTCAACAATTGGTTTATCTTTTCGTGGTAGTCTCCTCGAGAACGCCCATAATTCATTGGCATTAGTGTCCTCAATTCTTTGGCGTCTTCCAATGGCTCTTGATAAAGTTTTCCTATTAATTCTCAATTCTTGACTTGTCTTTCTAATGAGACGAGCTTTCCTCATTTGACTACCTACTATAGTCGATGTAATCACACACCATGTTGCATTACTATCTTTTGTGCGTGAGGTGTTACCCACACTCTCATACGCACTCATTAGATTCTTGACAATAGATTTTTCACTTGAAGCCTCTGATGTTCTCAACCCAAGAATCTTCATGATAGACCTATACTTTATACTTCGCATCATTTCAATGAATAGTTGACATCTTGCAATCTCATTTAACTTTTCAAAGAACAATCTCCAAATCTTATTAGCATATCTTCTACAAGTGCATTTTAGAATCTTACATTCCATTGGCTACAAAATATTCTCATCAATATCAATCAAATACTTTGGCTTTCTATGCAAAATTCTAGGTGGTGTCAAGTTAGGTAAATTCATCTCAACATTAGGAATTTCATCAATATTTAAATGAGATGGGTTAGATGGCATACCTTCGATCGAAGATGGAATAGATGACATACCTTGAGGTTGAGGTGGGAACAATTGCGTACCTCCTTCATCACATGTGAGTGATGATGTACTCTCAACTTGAGATGTGGTAGATGGTGTCCCTACATGTTGACTTGCGGTAAAGGACGTGTCTCCAACTATGGTATTCAAATCTCTCGTACCACGAAGTTTTTGCATTCGTTCTCTTTGTGCCGCCAATACCATATCTCTTTGTGATGGTTGTGGTTCCTCTTCAATTGGTATGTCTTCATTTATCATGTCCAATTTCCTCTTCTCACAAAGTTCCCTTATAGACATTGCTTTCTTTGCATTCTTAGCTTCTATCTCTTCCTGTGTTGGTTTAATTCTTGATCGTTTCCTCGGCATGATGGAAAATTTGTCTGTAGCATGGTAAAGAGACCAATATTAGTTCCTAAGAAATGAATACATGATAATAGTGGGATTGTATTTTTTTTATGTTGTAAGGATTTATTCTTATATAGTTTGACATCATGGTATGAACTAAGGTTTGTTTATTACACATAATTATTAAAGAGCCCAAGTGTAGAAAATATACATGGCATCATGTGAGATTGTAGGTTGCTTTCTTGATTGGGAATGTGTCTATTTTAAACATGTATGATAAAGCATGATAAAGTAATTCAATCTAAAATAAGGAAAATGTAAAGAACATGCATGTAAAGAATTGACATACCTAAAAAATGAAGATTTGAATGGAGAGAGTACCCAATTATGTAGTGTTTTTATCTTCTTGCATCAAACTCCTCAACAATTTGAGTTTTTCACCACTTGCTTCCTTTTCAATGTTAAATTCTTAAAATTAAATCACAATTAACATTGCAACACTACAAAAATTGAAACTTGAATAGATATATATCAAACTTGGTGTGAAAACTATGTTATTTCCTCCTTCTCAAGTTGGCAAAGCAGAAAAGGTGGTGGAAAGATAATGCAAAGGTGGTACAATGTGTCAAATGTGCATGTGAACTTCCCAATAGCATGAAAGCACTTCTTTTTTGTTGGAGCACGTGCATAATCAGTAAGAAAACAGAGCATGTGGGCCTGGATCACAGGGGTAACCACTTTTTTACCGTTTCAATAGAAATACAAAACGTGAGTGCATTATAACGCGAGCGTGTTATAACGCGCTCGCGTTTTATCCTGCTATAGATTCATGACATCCTTTGCATTGATCACATCTTTTTCTTGCAAGGGCTTGCCAGATGCTCCGCCATATGATAGGCATAACAATGTAGGGGCAAGCCCTCATAATCAAGTTCATGATAGAAAATACCCTCAACCCTCAACGTCAAAACCTAATCCCTAAACCCTCAACTCTGATCCCTTGACCCTCAACCCTCAATGTCAAATCCTAATCCCTCAACCCTATCCCTAAACCCTCAACCCTCAACGTCAAATCCTAATCCCTCAACCCTCAACCCTATCCCTAAACCCTCAACCCTCAACGTCAAATCCTAATCCCTCAACCCTAATCCATCATCCCTCAACGTCAAATCCTAATCCCTCAACCCTAATCCATCATCCCTCAACTCTAATCCCTCATCCCGAAACCCTAAATGCTATCCCTAATCCTACACCCTCAACAGACTCGATACTATACCTTAAACTCTAATCCCTTATCCCTAAACCCTCCAACCCTATCCCTAATCCTTACAACCCTCAACCCTAATCCCTCAACCCTTAACTCTAATCCATCAACCCTCAACACTATACCTTAAACCCTAATCCCTTCAACCTCAACCCTATCCTTAAACCCTTGACCCTCAAACCTCAACCCTCAACCCTCGACATCAAACCCTAATCCCTCAACCCTTAACTCTGATCCCTCATCTCTCAACCCTAACCCTAAACCCTCAACCCTTCACTCTAATCCCTCAACCCTAAACCCTATCTCTAAACCCTCAACACTATACCTTAAACCCTAATCCCTCAGCCCTCAACCCTAAACCTTATCCCTAAACCCCAATCCCTCAACCCTCACCCCTAATCCGTCATCCCTCAACTCTAATCCCTCATCCCTAAACCCTAAATGCTATCCCTATTCCTACACCCTCAACATAATCAATACTATACCTTAAATCCTAATCCCTCAACCCTTAACTCTGATCCCTTGACCTTCAACCCTAATCCTAAACCCTAAACCCTCAACATCAAATTCTAATCCCTCAACCCTTCACTTTAATCCCTCAACCCTAAACCCTATCCCTAAACCCTCAACACTATACCTTAAACCCTAATCCCTCAACCCTAACCCTAAACCTTGTCCCTAAACCCTAATTCCTCAACCCTCAACCCTAATCTATCATCTGTCATCCCTCAACTCTAATCTCTCATTCCTAAACCCTAAGCACTATCCCTATTCCTGGACCCTCAACAGGCTTGATACTATACCTTAAACCCTAATCCCTCTACCCTTGACACTCTTATTTAACCCTAATCCCTTGACCATTAACCCTATCCCTCAACCTCAACCTTCAACCCTCAACCCTCAACCCTCAACTCTCAACATTAAACCCTAATTCATCAACCCTAAACCCTAATCCCTCAAACCTAAACCCTATCCCTAAACCATCAACCCTCAACACTATACCTTAAACCCTAATCCCTCAACCCTCAACCCTTAACCCTAAATCTTATCCCTAAACCCTAATCCCTCAACCCTCAACCCTAATCCATCATCCCTCAACTCTAATCCCTCATCCCTAAACCCTAAATGCTATCCCTATTCCTAAACCCTCAACAGACTCGATACTATACCTTAAACTCAAATCCCTTATCGCTAAACCCTCCAACCCTATCCCTAATCCTTATACCCTCCACACTCAACTTTAACCCTAATTCCTCAACCCTCAACCCTATCCCTAAACCCTTGACCCTCGAACGTCAACCCTCAACCCTCAACATCAAACCCTAATCCCTCAACCCTTAACTCTGATCCCTCAGCCTTCAACCCTAATCCTAAACCCTAAACCCTCAACATCAAATTCTAATCCCTCAACCCTTCACTCTAATCCCTCAACCCTAAACCCTATCCCTAAACCCTCAACACTATACCTTAAACCCTAATCCCTCAACCCTAACCCTAAACCTTGTCTGTAAACCCTAATCCCTCAACCCTCAACCCTAATCTGTCATCCATCATCCCTCAACTCTAATCCCTCATTCCTAAACCCTAAATGCTATCCCTATTCCTAGACCCTCAACAGGCTCGATACTATACCTTAAAGCCTAATCCCTCTACCCTCGATACTCTTATTTAACCCTAATCCCTTGACCATTAACCCTATCCCTCAACCTCAACCCTCAACCCTTAACCCTCAACTCTCAACATTAAACTCTAATTCATCAACCCTAAACCCTAATCCCTCAAACCTAAACCCTATCCCTAAACCATCAACCCTCAACACTATACCTTAAACCCTAATCCCTCAACCCTCAACCCTAAACCTTATCCCTAAACACTAATCCCTCAACCCTCAACCCTAATCCATCATCCCTCAACTCTAATGCCTCATCCCTAAACCTTAAATGCTATCCTTATTCCTAAACCCTCAACAGACTCGATACTATACCTTAAACTCTAATCCCTTATCCCTAAACCCTCTAACCCTATCCCTAATCCTTATACCCTCCACACTCAACTTTAACCCTAATTCCTCAACCCTCAACCCTATCCCTAAACCCTTGACCCTCGAACCTCAACCCTCAACCCTTAACATCAAACCCTAATCCCTCAACCCTTAACTCTGATCCCTCGACCTTCAACCCTAACCCTAAACCCTAAACCCTCAATGTCAAATTCTAATCCCTCAACCATTCACTCTAATCCCTCAACCCTAAACCCTCAACACTATACCTTAAACCCTAATCCCTCAACCCTAACCCTAAACCTTGTCCCTAAACCCTAATGCCTCAACCGTCAACCCTAATCTGTCATCCGTCATCCCTCAACTCTAATCCCTCATTCTTAAATCCTAAACGCTATCCCTATTCCTAGACCCTCAACAGGCTCGATACTATACCTTAAACCCTAATCCCTCTACCCTTAATACTCTTATTTAACCCTAATCCCTTGACCATTAACCCTATCCCTCAACCCTCAACCCTCAACCCTCAACTCTCAACATTAAACCATAATTCACCAACCCTAAACCCTAATCCCTCAAACCTAAACCCTATCCCTAAACCATCAACCCTCAACACTATACCTTAAACCCTAATCCCTCAACCCTCAACCCTAAACCTTATCCCTAAACCCTAATCCCTCAACCCTCAACCCTAATCCATCATCCATCAACTCTAATCCCTTATCCCTAAACCCTAAATGCTATCCCTATTCCTAAACCCTCAACAGACTTGATACTATACCTTCAACTCTAATCCCTTATCCCTAAACCCTCCAACCCTATCCCTAATCCTTATACCCTCCACACTCAACTTTAACCCTAATTCCTCGACCCTGAACCCTATCCCTAAACCCTTGACCCTCGAACCTCAACCCTCAACCCTCAACATCAAACCCTAATCCCTCAACCCTTAACTCTGATCCCTCGACCTTCAACCCTAACCCTAAACCCTAAACCCTCAACGTCAAATTCTAATCCCTCAACCCTTCACTCTAATCCCTCAACCCTAAACCCTATCCCTAAACCCTCAACACTATACCTTAAATCCTAATCCCTCAACCCTAACCTGAAACCTTGTCCCTAAACCCTAATGCCTCAACCCTCAACCCTAATCTGTCATCCGTCATCCCTCAACTCTAATCCCTCATTCCTAAATCCTAAATGCTATCCCTATTCCTAGACCCTCAACAGGCTTGATACTATACCTTAAACCCTAATCCCTCTTCCCTCGACACTCTTATTTAACCCTAATCCCTTGACCATTAACCCTATCCCTCAACCTCAACCCTCAACCCTTATCCCTCAACTCTCAACATTAAACCCTAATTCATCAACCCTAAACCCTAATCCCTCGAACCTAAACCCTATCCCTAAACCATCAACCCTCAACACTATACCTTAAACCCTAATCCCTCAACCCTCAACCCTAAACCTTATCCCTAAACCCTAATCCCTCAACCCTCAACCTTAATCCCTCATCCCTCAACTCTAATCCCTCATCCCTAAACCCTAAATGCTATCCCTATTCCTAAACCCTCAACAAACTCGATACTATACCTTAAACTCTAATCCCTTATCCCTAAACCCTCCAATCCTATCCCTAATCCTTACACCCTCCACACTCTACTTTAACCCTAATCCCTTCAACCTCAACCCTATCCCTAAACCATTGACCCTCGAACCTCAACCCTCAACCCTCGACGTCAAACCCTATTCCCTCAACCCTTAACTCTGATCCCTCATCTCTCAACCCTAACCCTAAACCCTCAACCCTCAACGTCAAATCCTAATCCCTCAACCCTAAACCCTATCCCTAAACCCTCAACACTATACCTTAAACCCTAATCCCTCAGCCCTCAACCCTAAACCTTATCCCTAAACCCTAATCCCTCAACCCTCAACCCTAATCCGTCATCCCTCAACTCTAATCCCTCATCCCTAAACCCTAAATGCTATCCCTATTCCTAGACCCTCAACAGAATCGATACTATACCTTAAACCCTAATCCCTTTTCCCTAAACCCTCAAACCCTATCCCTAATCCTTATACCCTCCACACTCTACTTTAACCCTAATTCCTCGACCCTCAACCCTATCCCTAAACCCTTGACCCTCTAACCTCAACCCTCAACCCTCAACGTCAAACCCTAATCCCTCAACCCTTAACTCTGATCCCTCGACCCTCAACACTATACCTTAAACCCTAATCCCTATACCTCAACCCTTAACCCTTAAAACTTAAACCCTATCCCTACACCCTCAACACTTGACACTATATCTTAAGCCTTAAACCCTCATCCCTAAAGCCTCAACCCTTAATCCTTAAACCTTCAACCCTAAACCCTATCCCTAATCCCTCTAACCTTGACACTCTAACCCTAACCTCGACATAAAATGCTAATCCGTCAACCCTAAACCCTAATCTTAAACCCTCAACCGTCAACCCTCAACACTATACCTTAAACCCTAATCCCTCAACCCTCAACCCTAAACCTTATCCCTAGACCCTAATCCCTCAACCCTCAACCCTAATCCATCATCCCTCAACTATAATCCCTCATCCCTAATCCCTAAATGCTATCCCTATTCCTAAACCCTCAACAGACTCGATACTATACCTTAAACCCTAATCCCTTATCCCTAATCCTTACACCCTCCACACTCTACTTTAACCCTAATCCCTCGACCCTAAACCCTATCCCTAAACCCTTGACCCTTGAACCTCAACCCTCAACCCTCAATGTCAAACCCTAATCCCTCAACCCTTAACTTTGATCCCTCGACCCTCAACCCTATCCCTAAACCCTAAACCGTAATCTGTCATCCCTCATCCCTAAACCTTAAACGCTATCCCTATTCCTAGACCCTCAACGGGCTTGATACTATACCTTAAACGCTAATCCCTTATCCCTAAACCCTCCAACTCTATCCCTCATCCCTTAACCCTCATGATTAATAGCCTTGAACGTAAAAAAATTTGAGTGGGACATAATGCGAGCGCGTTATAACGTGCTCGCGTTATGTCAAACATGACAAAAGACAGACATGTGGGAAAGAAAAATGCAAGGCAAAACATAACGTGAGCGCATTATAACGCGCTCGCGTTATTTCTTTCTTTGGGAATCCCAAGCCTTGGTCTTGGGATTTGCTTTGGATTTCCAACCCAAAGGCTTGGAGTGCCTTATGAACAGTCACATACGTGTTTTTCTATATTCTTCAAAATTTCACATAATTTCGTTTGTGCTAACCCTCAGATTTGCACGTGTTTCAAGGTTGAACAAATCGAACACATGGGTAATGTTAGGCTTTCTCTTAGCTATTTGACGATGTGATTTTTTTCACATTTTAACAATGTTAAGCCTTTCATCTTTAATTTCTTTTGTTTGTGTGTCCGTTTTTAGGCAAAAACCACTGTTTGGTCTTTTTTTCATTGTAAAATAACTATTCATTCAAATTTCAAAAAAATTACATATTTAGAAACTAGACTCCATTCTACAAATATTAAAAAAATGATTTTCAATTAGTTTTCAAAGTTTATAGGGGTAGCACGGCCAAAATTCTATTTTTTAGGACGTGTCCACTTTAAATATTAGTAAAAAATCAAATATTCATCAAAAAATTATTAGAAAAATCGGGCATAAACTACATGCTATTAGCTAATTTCTCACTGAAGCGATTTTAAAAATACCAAAAAAAAGTTGACCTTTTGAGGGAGCCACAAAACATGCTATGTTATGTTTTTTTGACAGAAACAACACCAATTTCTGTGGCTCCCTCTTTTGAACCCCTTAATCTATGCCATTTTCAAAACAAAATTGTAGTTTAGAAAGTAGACTCGGAGCACTATGAACATTGTTTTGGTTGCATCTCCAAATTTTGAGTGTAACTATGCTCAATCATCTAAGGCCAGTATTTCCTGATTTCAAAAAAAAAATCCCCATCTTCTTGCACTTACCCCTCAAGAGAATGTTACAGATTCATTGACCAAACCTATGAGCACAAAGAAGTTTGTGTGGTGCAGAGAGGCCATGGGCCTTGTTTCTAGTGCTTGATTATTTTCATTTGATTTCCTATGGGTTGATTTACAATGTATAATGTCAAGTGGGAGAATGTTGGGATAAGGTGCCATTAACCTTATAAATATCAATATTGTATTTATTCCTTTTATTATATGTAATTTGTAATTATCCATGAGATGTACTAGTTTCACTAATAGGGGTAATTTCAGAGTAACCGGAGGTAATTATAGAGTGACTTTTATTGTTGGAAAATGTAAAAACTCAAAGTAAATAAGGGTAGGCATGCTTCCTTGAGGAATCTACTATTTTTGGCATGTATGACAACTGTCATAATGTTTGGTAAGTGAATCTATGACAGCTACAAGTTGTCATAAGATTTTGAGATTCTATGACGCATATGACAGATATGAACTAGTTGTATATTTGCTATATTTAGCCCAAGGTTCCTATCTTGGAAAGATAATCTTTTGTGGAATCTATGATAGTTATGACGCATCATAAGATGTTGTAAGAGGCTAGATCTAGTCTTGGGCACCCAACCTTTGCATGGTTGTTTTTAGACAAGTGTAAGATGCTTGTAAGATGGTAATTAATGTTTATAGGTTGGAGAATCTTAGGAGAGAGAAGGTGAATGCCTAGGATGAGTTGGAAAATGTTTCTATAAGTATTTGCCATGTATCTATTGCTGTAATACATATTTTAGGTACTTAGGTACTGCAAGAATGTTGTCAGATTGAAGACTAAAGGAGAGATTGGTGGTGTTGTATTGTAAATCATTTTTAGATTAATACAAACATTGGGCCTCTTTCCTGTGTGGAGTTTTTTACCTAAAAGGGTTTTCTCCATGTTAAACACTATGCCATTGTGTCTTGTGTTGAGTTCTTCATGTTTGGCATCTTTTCTGTAGTGGGTTTTCTATTTTGTTACAATCTCCATTGTTAAAGCACACTTAAAGATTGCTAAAATTTATTTGAATCAGATTTCCATTGAAGTAGTGTTGCTTTCATTTCTAACATCTTTGACAAATGATAAGATGCTGCAATGATAAGTGTTAGCTACCAAATAAAATCAACTTGCAACCATATAAACCAAAGGCAAATGAACAGTGATCAAATGCGATTGCCTGCAAATCAAATGCGATTGTAATTTTACTAGATGCAATCACCTACTGCACAAATACGATTCTATATGGTGTAAAGGCAATCGAGGATCATGCAGATGTGATTTACTACCAGCTAAAGGCACTCGAATATGTGAAATATTCTAAAAACTCAAGATCCAGGGTTAGATAAATGATCAAAAGGCAAAAGTAAGGGCTCTGATAACCTAGGAGGATGGATTTCTTGAACTAGATCCTGTATTCTACAACACAACACAAAAGATCCCACTATTTGATATGATTAGGTCAAAGACAAATCAAAACCCCAAATAAACCTACTTAAGGATGAGAAAAGACCATTAGGGTTAGCAAATAAACTAGCTTGCAACCTAAATCAAACATAGAAAGATCAGAGAAAAACCCTAGAAAACCCTGCAAAAGAGAAATATATCATTAAAACACTAGTTAACTAGAGGTGATTCCCTGCTGATCAAAGGCAACGATTTGTAGACCAGAGGTGACTGATGATTATGCAAATGTGATTTTCCCTTGACCAACTACGATCAGAGCCATTCAAAGGCAATGATCTACTGATCAAATGTGATTTTCTTTAGATCAAATGTGCTCTACATATCTAGACTTCAAAAACAACTTTCAAATGAAAAGATTATCAAGGACGTGAGTTCCACCGGGCATGCCAGAATGTGGGTGAGGAAAATTTGGGTTAATAAGATCAAGCAATACAATCAAAACCTAATCCTACCACCTTCAGAGAATCCATCTAAAAGACATAAACTGAAAGCAAATCATAGAACAATGTGACCTAGATTGTATTGATTCCTTGGTTGGAATGTGGATTGTTTCTCAATAGTGAACAACCATAGTTGCCAAAGCTACCATGATGATAAATGATATACTCAAAGTGCTTAATGGATGCTCAATGGATTCAATATGCATGAGATGATAATCTATATGCTATCAAGATTGTGTGGGATATGTTTGGAATGAGGTGAAAGGGTGTATATATAGCTCTCAACTAAGATTGATTAAAGATGGAGAAAAGGTGGCTATGTGGACGGTTGAGATTATTCAAAAGGCTTGGATGAATGTGTACAAGAAATGTGTCTATAGAGATAGCTTTTATTAAATGATTGTAGTTGGTTTGTTGGTAATGATAAGATTGATTTCCTTAAAATAGGATGTTTTTCTATTTTAAGAGTCGGATGACAAGGATAATTGATTTTAAACCAATTAAATCATTTTTTGTATTTAATTTTATGAACAAGGTCAACTTGTACACATAGAAGAAAGTGATAAGATAAGGAAATGATAAGATAAAAATAAATTAAACAAATAAATTCATTTAATTTATTTTTAAATGATAGAGGAAAGAGCTAAATTTAGAATTAAATTAGAAGAATTGATATAAATTAATTAAATAAATTTATTTAATTTATATGCATCATGAGAAGACAAATAAATGAAATATTTAATATTATTTATTTTAGAGGAATAATGGGATAATTAAATAATTAAAAATTATTTAATTATAGAGAAAAAATAGAAGAAAATAGATGATAATAGATGAAATTAACTAAATAAATATAATTTATTTAATTAATGATAGAAATAGATGGTTTAGAAGAAAATTGATAATTGATACAAGTGTGCTAGACAAAATCGACATATGCAATGATGAATGATGTGACAAATAATACAAAGGGTCAATTTTGGGTGTCTACAGAATTCACCAACATGCTAAAGGAGAATGACAAAACACATGACTATATCAGCCATTGCATATAGTAGAGAGACCGTGGGAGCACGTAAGTATGGATTTTGTTTTGGGACTGCCTCGAACACAAAGAGGTAATGATTCCATTTTTTTATAGTGGATAGATTTTCAAAGATGGTTCATTTCAAACCATGCTAGAAAATAGCAATGCATCCCACATAGTTACATTATTTTTTAAAGAGGTTATCAGGCTGCATGGACTACCTAAGAGCATAGTTTCTAACAAGGACTTAAAGTTTGTTGGCCATTTTTGGCATACATTATGGAATAATATAGGCACTGAATTAGGATTCAGTTCAACCTATCATCCCTAGACTAATGGACAAACTGAGGTTGTGAATAGAAGTTTGGGAAACTTATTAAGATGTTTGGTAGGAGACAAACCACATAAATGGGATCTTACCTTGGCACAAGCAGAATTTGCTTACAATAATTCAGTGAACAGAAGTGCAAGAAAGAGCCTGTTCCAAAGAGTTTATAGGTACAACCCAAGAAGTGTTAATGAGATGAGAGATATTGCATATTTGAATAGGAAGAGTGTTGTAGCAAATGATTTTGCAAAATACATTCATGAGGTTCACAAGGAGGTAAAGGGAAAGTTAGAGAAAAATGACAGCAAATACAAAGAATATGCATGTGCATAGGAGGGAACAATAGTTTCAAGTAGGAGACTTAGTTTTGGCACATTTAAGGAAAGAAAGGTTTCCATAGGGAGCATACAATAAGTTAAAATTCAAGAAGATAGGCTTGTGCAAGGTGTTGAGGAAATTATCATCCAATGCCTATGAGATTGAGTTACCAGTAGGGATAGACATATCTCCTATTTTCAATGTTGCTGATCTATACAAGTTCCATGAAGGAGAGACAAGTTCACAAGGGGGTACACACTCATGTTTGCTTGATGCACAAGGATGGTTAGATTAGTTACCTAAAAGGAAGATGGAAAACGTAGATAAATTGATTAAATCTCGAGTGACTAAGAAGACTAGAGGAAAGGACTACAAGAAATACCTGGTCTAATGGAAGAACATAATTGCAGATGAAGCTTCTTGGCTGAGTGCTACAGATCTAGTCAAGTATGGAATTCTGGTTCCAAAATTGCCAAAATGTTCATGAGTTTCAAACTCATGGAACATTTCAGTTACCTGGTGTGTCTGATGCAAGAGCATCCAGGTCCATGAGCAATCATCATCAACCAAAAAGATTTCTTTGCTTTCTTGCTTGTTTGTTTTCTTTCTTATTTTGCTACAGGAGTTGATGATCAAATTTCTTGAGATTTTCCTATGAAATCTTGACCATGTTTTGACTTGATCTTGAAGAAGATCCAAATGGGTGCTCATATTTCAATTTTGGTGAAGATTTGAGTTGACTTGGACAAGTTATACAAACGTGGGACTTTCAGTGTCAACATGATATGTGGGACTTTCCCTTCCATTAGGATATATGCAAATGATCCTTGAAATCACACAAAAATACAAGTGATGACATCATCTTGTTAGACAACCAAATGGGTGTCCAAGATTCCAAGTTGTGCAAGATTCTAAGGAAAATTGAGCAAGTTATGCTTAGGTGAAACTTTGGTCTACAACATGATATATCTAGTAGACCTTAAAATCCCCACAATATCTAGTAGACCCCAAAATCCCCACAATGTGTAGGAGACCCCAAACTCCCCGCAATGTCCAGTAGACCCCAAAATTCTCACAATATCCAGTAGGTCACTTTTTCTCGCAATGTCCAACAGGGTCTCTTTTTCTCGCTTTTCACTTGAAAGCACCCGAAAAGAGACAAAATAGTTTTTACCCTCCTGTATGACTGATCCAAGAGCCATTTAATGATTGACAAGTGTCCTATTCATGTGATGAGTGTGGTGGCCACCTCAAATGCATATAAATAGGGGAATTTCACACTAGAAGAGGTAGACTTCTCCATAATGAATTTTTTTGGCTTCTGCTAGAAGATTATTATGGGTTTTCATAGGAAACCTAGGTTAGTCTAATCTAACTATTGGATGAATGTAAGGCTTAGACCAAGGCATGTATGAAGACCATTGTACTCCTACTGTAATGTTTTCTATTACATATTAATAAAGATATATTTGTTTGATTGTTGTATGTGGTTCATTTTCCTGCTTGGTTTAGTAGCTTGTCAAAGCCCCTAGAACTTGATCTGCATCAATTAGGTTATGGTTTCTTCTGGTATTTTGGTATTTACACTAATAACCACTCTACATCTTGGATGATTCCCTTATCATATTTTAAAGCTTCATATACATGGAAATAACTTTGTACATAATACTTACGCTTGTAATTCAACATCTGAAACAATTAGCCTTTGTACATCTTGAATCAAGATCCCAAATTTACCTTGATAGAATTGTAACAATAAACCAGTTACCATACATTTGTTTATATCGTACCCTTTTCCTTTGTAGGATATACCATTCCCTACATCAGGCATCATGCTTTTCATCTAGTTTTAACACTTTGGTAAGAGGTAAACTTTTGTATTTTGATTGATTGTTGAATCTTGGATCTTTGCCTTATCTTTTGTCCCATCTCTTACCTTATCAATGTTGCCATGATCATTATATCATGGTGTATCTTAAGTGGTATACAATGGGAAAAGTGTCTATTGTTTTCTAATCCATGTTTATTGGTTCTCCCATCATGGTTCTTGCCAAGGTCATCAAATGCCTTTTGTTGTGTTTGGACATCCTTGAATGTTGTTTTTGTTTATCATTCCTACACATGGGATACATCATTACCTTGGTCTTTTTACCTTGATGCATAACATCTCATGCAATATTAAAATAGGTGCTCACTAACTATCAGCATAATGCTTGCATTCAAGATCTTTCACTCACTATTATAATAAGTTTAAGGGTAAAAGCACGAAGTTGAGTCCATTTCTCATGGAAGTTTTGGACTTAGCCAAAATCCCAAAATTAGACAAAACAAAATGGAATCCCATTATTTATAAAACAGGATCCTGTTATGGATGGGGATCCTAGTCTAAAATAAAAATGGGATTCCATTCCATAGCAGGATCCCAAGCCTAGGACCATGAAACGAGATCCCATTTTGGAAAAGTATTTAATTTAAAAAAAAGGCTTGCGAGCTCATTTTTAGCAATAGCCAAAGGAGAACTAGAATGGGATCTCAAGTTTTAGAGCACCATTTCTAGCCATCCAAAAGTCTAGGTTAGTTAATTTTCCCCCCTTTTTTTCATTTTTTGTATTTGGTAATTTGTATTTTGAGTTTATTTTCTATATTTTTGTAAATTAGGTTTTAAATTTGGTTTAAATCTTCTGCAAAACATATAAACCCTACATTCATATGAAACTAAAAATAATTACCCTACACACAAAAAAATGACCCTAAACTAAATTGACACAAAAATAATTACCTTCCAAACAAAAATATGAACCCTAAAATGAGATTCAATCATGCCTGCAAACTGAAAAATAAGTTTTAATTACCGTTTAATGGGAAAGCGACTGCCATTTTAGTTTTCGTTTTATCTTTTCATTTGCATTGTTTTATGTTTTAAATTTGTATGCAAATATTTCAAAATGAGATAATGCTTAATTTCTTTGAGAAAAAAATCTAGATTTGTCTAAGTTTATTTCATTGCATTATTCAACACATATTATTAATTGTTTAATCTAGCCATGCATACAATTAGAATTTGCAGCACATGAAATCCATATGTACCCATGCACAAACACCTACTCTCTCACATATTAAAACATGTAGATATAGTTTTCTATCGGTGTAATCCTTTAACCTCCTTTAGGTGCAAGTGCTAGTATATATTCCTTTTTTTATAATCGTAATCCCTATGAGGTTTCTAAATATGTTGAATTACGAATAAGATACAAATTAGTCAAACCTATTGGATATTTACTTAGTTTCACATTAAAATATAAAATTAGAATCACACACTGCCTTAATCTTATCATTTCCTACATATACCTAGTCCATATAATTAGGATCACACATTAGATCCAAGATAGAAGAATAAAATTGATAGAAACCATGATCTAGGAATATGTTAGCATTCAATCATATTGATAATGGAGCATCTAATACTCCCTCCTAAAATATGATTGTTCATTGAGTTTATCCTCCTCCAATGGCTTAAGGGGATTAAGTTTACCTAGAAATTTACATATTTAATGTTTATGTGAGATATTTGATTCCATGTCATTAATGCAATACATCCATGTGGTTCAATTCAAATTATAGGAATAAAATATCAATCTAGGGCTAGAACCAAATTTCATCCTAAATAAGCTACTATAATGTATTTATAAAAGTTGTATCTACTCTAGGAATCATATCTTTTTAGACTTGAATATTTCTACCTATAATTGTAATTACTAGATGATAAGGAAACACTTATCCTAAATATGCAACAACCAACAAAATAATACTAGATATTAATAACTTTGACTAAGAGAGAACATTCAAAATATATCTATCCTCTTTGCAAAATCCACAATTTGATTTGAGTGATTTAATTCTTAGGGCATATCTATAAATTCAATTCTCATCATATAATTTATCTCATAGATATCTTCCCTAGTGTGTCTAATCCCTACCACCCAATCTATAAATTTAATTCTTACTTGTGAGGACCTTGAGAGTTTGGAGGATCTAAATGAGTTTGTAAAACTAATCCATTCTAATATAGATTATTATTTTTAAGTCTCAATGGTTCAAACTAATTGATAAAATGGTATTTCATTGAGAGTAATAGGATAAATACAAAATTTTATATTTTAATGGCAATCAACCCATTAATGATGGTGAATTGCTTAAGGAGGTAGACGAAAGAATATTTTAGATATGGGAATGATTATAGATATGAATAAGTAGATTATGGGGGGAATAGAAATAAATGATAAAATCAATAGCATCGAAGGACCTCTATGTGGCAAGGTGTGCTAGAGTATAGGGAAATAATTGAGAAACTTGAGTAGGAATTTAAAAGGATGCTAAGGAGGCTTTAAACTTGGTAGTGCATGTAAGTAGAGAATCATTTAGAATAGTTCTTTAAATGGATATAGAGATTAAGGAAGAAGTATCATTTTTTTAAAATCTTTCTATAAAATTTATCAATAGGAGTTCATCCATAAGTATTAATAGAAAGCAATAATATCTCATCAAAATGGTAAATTTATAGTTATTCATTAACAATAGGAGGCCACAATATGTTATTAATTGCCACCTAAATACATTTTTAAAATAGGATATGTAAAATGAAAAGTTTACTATCAATTAACTATAGGTAGGGGGTTGAAACAACCAGTAATTAACCTACAACAATAGTTCATCAAAATAAGGCCCTACAAAACTACATTTCACACCACATTAACAATTATATGTTTTCCAAAGGTAGACAAACCACATCTCATTGTCAAGGGATGAACATAAAATCCCCTTAATCCACTAATAATAGCACTAATCCCCTTGAAATTTACTCATTGTCAAGGGATGATCTAAGAGGATATAAATGGTACAAATTTAAATCTACTCATTAATCCCCTTAAGCCACTAGTAATAGTCAAATTGATCATTCACATTTGATCAGTTTGTATAATGTTAGATGCTTGAAGTTTTTACAAACTTGTTAAAGATATATATATATTAAAGTTGGTCAACGTAGAAAAAATAATTCCATTAGCATGGTTTATGGATCTAGGAAAGATGACATGGATTAAGGGGATTTAAGAAAATTGCTTAAGGCCCATCCTAAGAGGATGTAGATGGTTAAGGATTTAGGGTTAAGGGTTAAGGGTTAAGGGTTAAGGGTTTAGGGTTAAGAGTTAAGGGTTTAGGGTTTAGGGTCTACGATTAAGGGTTTAGGGTTTAGGGTTTAGGGTTTAGTTTTAGGGTTAAGGGTTTAGGGCAAAGGGTTAAGGGTTTGGAGTTTAGGGTTAAAGTTTTAGGGTTTAGGGTTTAGGGTTAAGGGTTAAGGGTTAAGGGTTAAGGGTTAAGGGTTAAGGGTTAAGGGTTTAGTGTTTAGGGTTTTGGGTTTATGGATCTAGGAAAGATGATATGTAAATTAAGGGGTTTTAGGAAAATTATTTAAAGCCTATCCTAAGAGGATGTAGATGGTACAATTGTTAGACAAACTAGGATACTGAGGGGGTGGTGAATCAGTATCTTAACAATTCTTTAATTTTAATAACTTTGACTTATCCAGAGCATATCAGAACTTAAGCATCACAAAATTAACATGAAAATGAAATATTAACACAATGCACAACAACACATAATACCAAATATACATGGAAAACCCTAGAAGGGAAAAACCATGGTGAGGATTAAGTCACAATATATGAATCTCAAATAATAACTTTGTTTCAGGGGTTTTAACCCAAGGAAGATGCTGCTCCCTAAGTAACTTTGATTTAGGGTCACTCTTAAGGAAGATTCTACTCACCGATGACTTTTTTTTACGGGCTTTAACCCAAGGAAGCAACTAATCCCTAATATGAGAACAAACTCAGAGATGATTACAACATGACAATCTTTCAAATGTCTGAAAACTGCCTTTGAAGCCCACACTTGATGATTGCACTTTTGTCTCTTCACACACTCTCTTTTGAAGATCTAATCAATTAGGCACACTCTATACCTGATCACTATCTCAAATAAGTCTTCAAGATGAATTAAACAACATCAACAACATCTGCTCTTTCTCCTATAGCCACACACAAGAATGCATTATTCTACTTTTATTTGCTTGCAAACCTTGTTCAACTACATGCAATCATATCTCCACATTCAATTTGATCTATTATTTATACATGTTATTACATTGATTACATAGCTTGTTATCTAGATTAAACATGAAAAATACATTTACAGGTATGCCATACAATACACAATATGCAATGTGTAGAAGATAGGTCTAATTAGGACAACACATTACACTAGCAGAAGACTTAAGCATTGTGGACCCCAACATTTGCTTAACTAGGTCCAAAACATCCTTCACAACTTCAAACATCAAGAAATTACCTCTGCACACTTTACACATTTGAAAATAGGAAATCTTTAAGGTAAGCTCATGAAAACTTGAAGAGAAACAACCATATCAACTAGAGAACCTTGCGCGGAACTGGAAACAAGAAAGATCTTCATGAAACTCTTCTAGATAAGTCCACATGACTCATTTAACATTCTGATACACTTCTTGGCTATTGTACTTCAAATAATTGTGCCATACACCTTCAATCATTAACTCTAAGAGCACACTATTATTCGAAACACACTGCAACATGCTGTCAATTCAAAAACTGAGTTATGAACCACTAAGAAGCTTGAAATAGGAAAGAAACATGAAATGCACATTTAAGAACATGTTTACAAAAATGCAACGTCAATCATTTACTTTTGGAGGAATGTAAATCATATTAGTAGGTCTTCAACACTACTCCATTCTATCGAAGAACATACCGGTACTTTATCAATCATAACTTTCAATATGGAGGGAGTTATCATCTAGAACTTTGGAAATAACACATTTACCATCCTCTAAACATAGATCTCAAACCACTTAGCTATATATGCAAACATAGAGGAATGTGAAGCATTCCATTCACCTTTCAACATCACATTACATTATCAGAGCCTGAACTGAAACTTAGTTGCTTGTATCTTTTATTGCGAAAGAGAAAACACTTTAAAACTTAGGATTTAGCATATTTACATCATACTCAACTTAACTCTTGAACTGCAAAATCATAACTTCAAAATTAGACAAATGCAGAGCATTCCATTGTCATGCTAGAAACATCTTCACAGAACCCACACTGTCTTCAACCTATTTCTAGAAGCCAAGTCTTCTTTGCATCACCATATACAACTCAGGATTAGTAAGTAGGACCTCCAATGACAATCTTTCTCCTTCTTAGGAGAATGAAATCCAACCATGAATAGTCTTTACTCTTATGATCATGTTGACATCAATGACATCACATATGGCCAACAATCTCCCCCTTTGACATCAAGGACAAAGGGATCCAATACCTGCTCATTCTCTCTCTTTCATCAATAATCATATATCTATAAGTTTTTCTTGAAGACTCACCCTATCATCAGTCACCACTACCTACTTCCCCTGAGAGCTAGCCATCATCAATCTAGGATAAAGATATGGTATGAAACCCCCCTAGACAGATGCACCATTTTGCATCTTAGCAAGAAGAAGGAGGGGCAATTACCCCTAACCTTTGTCGAAGATTCTCAAAAGTGTCCTTTGCAAGAGCCTTTGTGAAAATGTCTACAATCTAATCCTTAGTTGGAACATAATCCAACCTCACTTCCTTATCTACAACTTTCTCTCTCACAAAATGATACCTGATTGCTATATTCTTGGTTCTCAAATGCATCACTAGATTCTTGGAAATATTGATAGCACTTGTATTATCACACAAAATAGGAATAGGCTCATCATACACTACCTTGATATCCTTCAGATTTTGCTTCATCCATAACACTTGTGTACATCAGGAGGCTGCTGCAATATATTCTACCTCTGGAGTAGATAAGGACACTAAATATTGCTTCTTACTCTGCCATGGAACCAATTTGCTTCCTAGAAAGAAAGCACCACCACTTGTACTTCTTATATCATCAACACCACCATCCCAGTCAACATCAGTGTATGCAGTCAAGTCAAAATCATTACCTTTTGGATACCATATACTATAATTCAAAGTTCCTTTCAAGTATCTGAATATCCTTTTCACTACCTTCTTATGTGTTTTCTTAGGATGGATTGATATCTAGAAACCAAACATACTGCAACTATCAAGATCATGTCACCTTCTTCCTTTATGTAAAGACTGCTATCTGTAGTACCTTTCTTGAAGCCCTGCTGAAGTAAGTACTTGTCTAATCTTGCATATCAAGCCCTAGGTGCTTGCTTGAGCCCATACAAAGCCTTCTTGAGTCTGTATACCATGTTCAGATCTTATAATATCTAGAAACCACCCAGTTTCTCAATGTATACCTCCTCCTCTAGATCCCTATTTAAAAATGTTGACTTGACATCCATCTAATACACCTTGAAGTTCTTGTGTGTAGTAAGAGCAAAGAACATTCTGATTGCCTCCGTTGTAGCTACTGGAAAAAACTCTCCTAAAAATCAATGCCTTCTACTTGAGTATATCCTTTGCATACTAATCTTTCTTTGTTCCTTACAACTTCACCTTCCTCATTCAGTTTGTTTTAGAATACCCACTTTGTTCCTATGATATTCTTATTGGCTGGTCTGGGAACCAATCCCTATGTTTGATTCTTTTCAATCTAGTCTATTTCTTCTTCCATTTCTTTTATCCATCCATCATATTTGTTGGCTTCAAGAAAGGTCTTAGGTTACACTTTTGATAATAAACACAAGTTTTCTTGCTCATGTGTCTTGGCTAAGCTTCTTCTTGTCTTCATTCCTTTATTCTTATATCCAATGATCTGTTCTACTGAATGATTCTTCTAAACATACTTTGTTGGAGCCTTGGGCAACTGCTTTGGTTCTTGTTCCTTTACTTCTTCCTCTTCATCTTCAATGGTCTAGTCTATTGAATGATTCTTTGTAGGAGTCTTGGGTAATTACTTTGGTTTAGATTATTCCTTTTCTTCTTTCACTTGTTCTTCTTCATCTTTAATGCAAGGAAATATATCAGATCTGATGTCTTCTGAATCCTATGATATCTGATATAGGTCTTCATCTACTTTGACATTTGTGATTTTAATCATCTTTCCCAACCTTTTGTTGTAGCATCTATAAGCCTTGCTCTTGGTTGAGTAACAAAGAAAGATTCCTTCATCACATCTTGAATCAAACTTTCCTAAGTCTTCATCTCTTCTAATATAGCATTTGTTGCCAAAGATCCTTAAGTATTTGATAGAGGGAAGTCTTCCATACCACAAATCATAAGGGGTCTTAGAGCTATTGATCCTTAACTACAATCTGTTAGTTAGATAGACAACAGTATGAATTGCTTCCTTCTAGTATACATCAAGCAGATTTGCATCTTTTAACATTGCCCTAGACATTTCTTGCATAGTACTATTCTTCCTTTCCACTATCCCATTTTTCTGAGGGGTTCTAGGAGAAGACAAGTGCCTCCTAATGCCATGTTCTTCAAAAAAAATTTCAAATTCATTTGAAGTAAACTCACCTCCTCTATTTGACCTCAAGCATTTGATCTTAGCATCCATTTCATTTTGAACCAAGGCTTTGAAAATTTTGAACTTATCAAGAGCATTAGATTTTTCTCTTAAGATTGTAACCCAAGTCATTCTAGAATAATCATCAATGAAAAACATAACGTACCTTTAACCTTGTTGACTTTTACTCTTGTAGGTCCACATAGGTCTATGTGAATCAACTCCAATGGCTTTGAAGAAGAGTACTCCTTTCTTTTAAAAATTGTGTTTGACTACTTTGCCATCTGACATTCCTTGCATACAGAGTTTGTAGGCTTGATTATCTTAGGCATATCTCTCACTGCATGAGTAGAGCTGATTCTTACCATGCTATCAAAGTTGTTGTGTCCCATTCTTTTGTGCCACATCCAATGCTCACTATATTGAGTCAACAAACATGTTCTTCAATTTGCTTCTTTCAAGTGATGGATATCACCACATGTCTTGATACCTTCTACAATAATCTTTTCAGATTCTACCTTCTTGATTTCACAATCATTAGCATGAAAAATAAGATTGTAACCTTTCCTGCATATTTGAATGACATTAATAAGATTGTATTATAATCCTTTGACATAGAGAACATCCTCACTCTTGTTCTTTCCATCAATAGATATGACACCTTTTCCACAGATTTGTGCTAATTCATCTCCTCCAAACTTGACAGCTCCACCATCCCACTTCTTAAGGATAATGAACTTATCTTTGTTACCAGTCATATGATTTGAACAACCACTCTCAATGGCTCAAGCTTCGGTTTCTTCTTTTGCATGAAAGGCAGTCTATACAACCATTGATTTTTCATTGTTTTGAATTGTTTGCAAGGTATCCATTTTTCTAACCTCATTCTTTTTGACACCACCACTCATGGCCAAGAAAAGTGTTTCATCATTTGATCCCCATCTTTAGAAGAACAACTATACTTAAAAAAAACATACTTCATTTGAATTTACTCTTTTTGTTACTTCTCCTAGTTTCTTTGAGAGGACATTTGGAAGCAAAATGACCAACCTTTCCACAATTGAAACATTTGAAGGGTAACTTACCTTTGTATTTGATAGATCCTTGTTGGAATGTACAAGGAAACCGAGAGGGGGGTGAATCACTTGTAACAAAAACTTTAAACCTTTACAAATATAATCACATCCACATCAATTCCTTTAAACCTTAATTCTGTTATGACAATTAAACATGAAGAACAAATAACAAAAAACTTAATCACATCAACACCATGCACAAGATAACACTAGATTTTACATGGAAAACCCTAAAAAGGAAAAACCACAGTGAAGATTAGCTCACAATATATAGTAGTATCAATACCAAATTACAAAGAGTCTCATTGCCAAAGGGCTCACTACCCAAGGCTCACTATCCAAAAGAATACTCACTACAATAGGCTCACTGCCAAAGGGTGGCTCACTGCCAAGAGGTGACTCACTACCAAAGGGTGGCTCACTACCAAGAGGGTGGCTCACCACCAAGAGGGGTGGTTCACTACCATGAACTAATATGATAGCATCTATCACATGCTTGAGTTCAGTTCTAATGAAGCACAATACATATAACCTTCACTGCCTCACAACACAAACACCTTCATCTTCACATCTTTGCACACACCCTACACACGAATTCATTACATTTATTTATATCAATCATCAACCTTGGAACATGCATCAAGTTCAGAAATGCATTCTACAACCTTTGGAATAGTCTCCAAGGTCGGCAAACATACACAATTTGAACTAGGTTTGGACCTAAATAATTTTGCAGAGCAAACAAATGAAAAGAGACCACTTCACAACTTAGCATGAAACTAAACACATATTCACATGCTTCAAAATACTTCCACAATCCATGAAGTACATCCGTAAAGAGTGTAGACAACCAGGTCAACTAACACCAGTGTAAATACCAAGAACACTTAGGCACACACTCCCACAAACACAAACATGACTTACAGACTAGGAACAATTCTTCAACACAATTTGGAGACATCCACGAACAACCTTTAGTCACCTAAGAGTCACAAAAATCATCTGCAACACTTTTCATTTGAAGAAGATTCATTATCTACTCATAAACAACCCTGTCGAATTCTGCTACATAATATCTTGCTTTTCAAAGCACCAAATCACAAATCCTTTGGAATGAAGATAGATATAGACCTTATAAACATAATTCTAGAACCACACAACCTAAAACTACTCTACGGATAAATGTGGAGCAAAATACTTTCTCCCAAACACCTTTGCACAACTCAGAAACTCTATCAAATACAATCTTCAAACTGGTGAACACAACTTCCACTTCACGGCAATCTGGACCACCAAATTTTGGATTTAGTATCTTCAAACACTTCTCTAAAACATATCCAATTCTCACACTATGTTCTTCAACATAGAATAAATGTGGAGCAAAAACTTAGATAGTACCCTGCAAACCAGAATATTTTGCAACACAGTGTTTCCACTTGGAGAGCAAATTTTCTCAAAAGCACTTGGAAACTCA
Source organism: Cunninghamia lanceolata (assembly GCA_027924645.1). Classification (NCBI taxonomy): domain Eukaryota; kingdom Viridiplantae; phylum Streptophyta; class Pinopsida; order Cupressales; family Cupressaceae; genus Cunninghamia; species Cunninghamia lanceolata. The sequence continues at coordinate 13,921,223 of BSBN01000206.1, forward strand.
ACAACATGAACAATATACCAATAACATCAGAACTTATTTAAGTCATTCAAATCACCTTAACATGACAACTCAATCAATAAACAATCAACAATATCAAAATACATAGTTGACACCAATGACAATAGAAGCATGTTGACATCAATGACAACACCAGTTAGCACATACTTGTAACAATCCTTTCTTCAGGGTTCTTTCAAAATTTGATTCAACATCATCAAGGCTTTCATCTTCATTAGTAGTTTCTTCTTTGTCCTTTTTATTGACTTTGAAATCAACTTACTTCTTTTGAACATCACTGTCAAATTCTCTCATTTCAAAAGCAATAAGGTTCCCAAACATTTGGTCTAAGGAGTATGTATCCAAGTCAATAGTCTTCTCAATAGAAGATACTTTAGAACTATAAGATTTGGCAAGAGATCTCAAAACCTTTTTTACAATCTCATCTTCTTTTAATTCTCCACCAAGACCTTCGATACCATTGACTACTTCATTCACCGAGAGCATGAAACTTGCAATATTTTCATCTTCTGACATCTTTAGGGATTCAAATTTATTCTTGAGAATTTGCATCCTGGCTTGCTTCAATTTCTTATCTCCTTCATAAAGAGTTTCAAGTTTCTTCCAAACTTCTTGAGCGGAGCTACAACTTATCACCTTTGAAAGTTCTGAATCAGTTAACCCACTCATGATAGCAAACTTGGCCTTGGAATTATTACCATACTTCTCAATTTCATCTACATCTATTGGAATATCTTTAGGAATAGTGTAGCCTTGCTTGATAGAGTCCCAAACTATGCACCCTAGTGAAATGATGTACCCTTCCATCCTCACCTTCTAGAAAGCATAATTAGTACCATCAAACTTGAGAATCTTGTTGGATCCTTCTGATACCATCCTAGACCTCCCTCAAGTGGTTAATCTTCCTTTAGAGGAACTTGTCTCTGATACCAATTATTAGACAAACCAGGATACTGAGAGGGGGGGAGAATCAATATCTTAACAATTCTTCAATTTCAACAAATTTAACTTATCTGGAGTAGATAAAAAATTAAGCATCACAATATTAACATGAACATGAAAGATCAACACAATGCACAACAACACATAACACCATATATACGTGGAAAGCCCTAGAAGGGTAAAACAACGATGAGGATTAACTCACAATTAATGAAGCTCATATAATAGCTTTGTTTTAGGGGATTTAACCCAAGGAAGCTGCTACTCCCTAAGTAACTTTGATTTAGGGTCACTCCCAAGGAAGATTCTACTCCCTAATGACTTTGTTTTAGGGGCTTTAACTAAAGGAAGCAAATACTCCCTAATCGGAGAACAAACATAGAGATGATTATAGTATGACAATCTTTCAACTGTCTAAAAACTATCTTTGAAGCTCACACTTGATGATTGTACGTCCATCTCTTCACACATTCTCTTCTAAAGATTTGATCAATTAGGGACATTCTATACTTGATCATTGTCTCAAATAAGTCTTCAAAATGAATCAGGATAGCATCAACAATATCTTCTCTTTCTCTCACAGTCGCATACAAGAATCTATTATTTTTCTTTTATTTTCTTGTGAACCTTGTTCATCTACATGCAATCATATTCTCTGCATTCAATTTGATCTACCATTTATACATGATATTACATTGATTACATAGCTTGTTGACCAGATTAAACATGAAAAATACATTTATAGGTCGGCCATACAATACACAATATGAAACATGTAGAAGATAGGTCTAATTAGGACAACACGTTACACCAGCAGAAGACTCAAGCCTTGCAAACCCCAAAACTTGCTTAACTAGGTCCAAGACATCCTTCATAGCTTCAAACATCAAAGAATTACCTCCACACACTTTGTACATTTGAAAATAGGACAACTTTAAGGTAAGCTCATGAAAACTTGAAGAGAAATGACCATATCAACTAGAGAACCTTGTGCAAAACTGGAAACAAGAAAGATCTTCTAAAACTATTACTGCACACCAAAGAATTATACCACACACCCTTAATCATTAACTCTGAGAGTACATTGTTATTTGGAACACACTGCAACATGTTGTCAATTAAAAAATTAAGCTACAGACCACCAAGAAGCTTGAAATAGGAAAGAAACATGAAAAGCACATTCAAGAACATGTTTACAAAACTACAAGGTCAATCATTTACTTTCAGAGGAATGTGAACCATTTTAGTAGGTCTTTAACACTGCTCCATTATGTTAGAGCACATACTGGTACTTTATCAATCATAACTTTCACTGCAGATGGAATTATGGTCTAGAACTTTAGAAACAACAAATTTACCATACTTTGAACATATATCTAGAACCGCATAGCTATATCTACAAACAAGGAGGAACGCAGAGCATTTCATTCACCTTTCAACATCACATTACACTGTCAGAGCTTGAACTATAAATCAGTCACTTATATCTTTCACTGTGGAAGAGAAAACACTTTGAAACTTATGATTTAGCATATTTATATCATACTCAACTTAAGTCTTGAACCGTAAATCATAACTTCAAAATTAGAGGAATGCGGAGCATTCCATTGTCATGCTAGAAATATCTTCATAGAACCCACACTGTCTTCAACCTGCTTCCGGAGGCCAAGTCTTCTTTGCATCACTATATACATCTCAGTATCAGTAAGTAGGACCTCCAATGATGAGTTTTCTCTTTCTTAGGAGCATGACACCCAACCGTGAATAGTCTTTACTCTTATGATAGTGTTGACATCAGTGTATGCTATGTTGGCAACATATGGCCAACAACAACTTGAAATCTACTCATTAATCCCCTTAAGCCACTAATAATAGTCAAATTGATCATTCACATTTTATCAATTTGTATAATGTTAGATGATTGAATTTTTTACAAATGTGTTAAAGATATATATTAAACTTGGTCAATTATGAACAAAATCATTCCATTAGAATGATTTATAGACATAATGACATGGATTAAGGGGATTTAAGAAAATTGCTTAAGGCCCATCCTAAGAGGATGTAGATGGTTAAGGATTTAGGGTTTAGGGTTTAGGGTTAAGGGTTTATGTTTTAGGGTTAAGGGTTTAGGGTTTATGGACCTAGGAAAGATGACGCATGGATTAAGGGGATTTAAGAAAATTGCTTAAGGCCCATCATAAGAGGATCCAGATGGTACAACTTGAAATCTACTCATTAATCCCCTTAAGCCATTAATAATAGTCAAATTGATCATTCACATTTGATCAATTTGTATAATGTTAGATGCTTGAAGTTTTTACAAACTTGTTAAAGATATATATATTAAACTTGGTCAACTATGGAAAAATTCATTCCATTAGCATGGTTTATGGACCTAATGACATGGATTAAGGGGATTTAAGAAAATTTCTTAAGGCCCATCCTAAGAGGATGTAGATGGTTAAGGATTCAGGGTTTAGGGTTAGGGTTAAGGGTTTAGGGTTTAGGGTTTAGGGTTTAGGGCTAATGGACCTAGGAAAGATGACATCTAGGTTAAGGGGATTTAAGAAAATTTCTTAAGGCCCATCCTTAGAGGATGTAGATGGTACAACTTAAAATCTACTCATTAATCCTCTTAAGCCACTAATAATAATCAAATTGATTATTCACATTTGATCAATTTGTATAATGTTAGATGCTTGAAGTTTTTACAAACTTGTTAAAGATATATATTAAACTTGGTCAACTATGGACAAAATCATTCTATTAGTATGGTTTATGGACCTAATGACATGGATTAAGGGGATTTAATAAAATTTCTTAAGGCCCATCCTAAGAGGATGTAGATGGTTAAGGATTTAGGGTTTAGGGTTTAGGGTTAAGGGTTTAGGGTTTAGTGTTAAGGGTTTAGGGTTAAGGCTTTAGGCTTTAGGTATTAGGATTAATGTTTTAGGGTTAAGGGTTAAGGGATTAGGGTTTAGGGTTAAGGGTTTATGGACCTAGGAAAGATGACATGTGGGTTAAGGGGATTTAAGAAAATTGCTTAAGGCCCATCCTAAGAGGATGTAGATGGTACAACTTGAAATCTACTCATTAATCACCTTGTACCACTAATAATAGTCAAATTAATCATTCACATTTGATCAATTTGTATAATGTTAGATGCTTGAAGTTTTTACAAACTTGTTTAAGATATATTTATTAAACTTGGTCAACTATAGATAAAATCATCCCATTAGCATGGTTTATGGACATAATTACATGGATTAAGGGGATTTAAGAAAATTTCTTAAGGTCCGTCCTAAGAGGATGTAGATGGTTAAGGATTTAGGGTTTAGGGTTCAGGGTTTTGTGTTAAGGGTTAAGGGTCCTGAAAGCACATGCAGAGCAAGATGATAGAGGAGATAAGTAGCCTCATATGGTATAATTTAAAATTTAGATTATATAATTTAAAGTCAATTATAATATACATTGTGAACTTAAAGTAAATTTCAATTGAATATATGTTCACATGTGTTAAATTATTTTTATTCTACAGCATGACATAGGTCATGTAGCAGAGCATGATGTCAAAGGAAATGAGTAGTCTGATATGATAATTTTATGATTTTATAAATTAAAATGAATTAAATTATCATTTAAAAAAATTTAAATCTGATTTCGAGTTTCTTTCTCTTGTTCAGACTAATTTAGATCATCCTAGTCCACATGGAGTAAAGAGGTCTCTTGATTATAGGGATGATAGGAGTTAGACATATATATGTTTTAGTACATTCCATGGACTCTATATATGTTTCAGTACATTGCATACATATACTCTTTATACATGTTTTAGTATTTCAGTATTTCATGGACTATATCTATATATGTTTTAGTATTTCATGGACTCTATATGTACATGTTTCTATATTTCAGTATTTCACATGTCGACTAGATCTATATATATGTTTCAGTATTTTCATAGACTTTATATATTGTTTCATGGACTTTATTAATTTTAGTATTTTATGGACTATTGTTTTACATTTACATATTTTAACTTGAACAAATTAGTTATGTATAAATTTCAATATTTTCATACATTATTAAAATTAGAAGTTAAAAAATAATTTAACACTAATGTTATCTAAGGTTCTTATAGTTAGATTTATGAAATTTAATTACTTCTAGTAGTGATATAACAATAATAAAATATTCACAAGTTAGCAAAAACATAAGCATTTCAAATATTTTTACTTTACAAATTTGATTCATGTAGTCAAAACATTCGATAGTATTAGAATAGGAATAGTGAATTATACAAATGTGAAGCACATGTTATATATCATTACTTTTGATGCTATACAAGATCATGATAATCAACAATATATAAGAATTCAAAATTTGCTTAAGGGGATCGAAGAATTCAAAGTGTGTCTCATGTTCAATCATAATTGATATAATTAATTAGGATATATATGAATTAAGGGGTCCTAGGAGAAATGATGGCTTAAGGGGTCCTAATAGGATGTCTTAAGGGCATCAAAGAATTCAAAGTATGTGTCATGTTCAATCACAATTGATATAATTAATTAGAATATATATATTGGTGAAGTTGCCCAAGGCAACCAAATTTAACAGTAATATACATGACAAAGTAATTATGGCAAATGATGGCTTAAGAGGTCCATGAAGGATGGCTTAAGAGATCCTAATAGGATGTCTTAAAGGGATCAAAGAATTCAAACTATGTATAATGTTCAATCACACTTGATATAATTAATTAGAATATATATAAATTTGGTGAAGTTGACTAAGGCAACCAAATTTAATAATAATATACATGACAAAGTAATTATGACAAATGATGGCTGAAGGGGTCCTCATAGGATGGATTAAGGGGTCTTAATAGGATGTATTAAGGGGAAGAAAGAATTCAAAGTATTTCTCATGTTCACTCACAATTTGATATAATTAATTAGAATATATATAAATTTGGTGAAGTTGCCCAAGGCAACCAAATTTAACAGTAATATACATGAAAAAGTAATTATGACAAATGATGGCTTAAGGGGTCCTAATAGGATGTCTTAAGGGGATCAAAGAATTCAAAGTATGTCTCATGTTTAATAATAATTGATATAATTAATTAGAATATATATAAATTTGGTGAAGTTGGCCAAGGAAACCAAATTTAACAGTAATATGTACATGACAAATTGATTATACATTCAAATTTTAATAGTTTCCGACTAGGAAAACATGCATATAATGAAAAAATATATAAAATATTAATTTTTATATATAAAGTGTAGAGTAATTGTGTATGTACATATACAAATTTGGCATATATGCCAACTCAAAAAAATATTTACAAAATGTGGCTATGCCATCTCAAGGAAATCCAAAACTTGTGGTGGATCATCAAAATGTAGCCTCTTCATGCCACCTGATATCAAAATGACAATAAATCAATTTTAACTATATATATAAGAAATATCAATATATCATCAAAAAATGTATTTAAATTTATATAAAGTTCTATATATATACTTACTAGTATTTACAAGTATTTCATGTTGTAGGTTGAATCTGCATCCTCTCTTTTTTTGTCTCAAAGTATGTGATGAATGTGATGATGGATTAAGGATACAAAATGACAATAAATAAATTTTAATTATGTATATAAGCATAAAATACACGAGTTGATACAAATTTTAAGATAAAGGGAATACTATAGAAGGTGAAATGAGAATGAAAGAATATATCAAAAATATAAAACATTGATGCAATATGTAACTAGATAACCTGTGATATGAAAGATATGAGTATATATGCAATTACCTAATGCATTCACTTTAAGTTGAAGACTACAAATTTGATCTAACAAATTTGTATGGTGAAAACTTGTAGTGACAATCATGCAAAAATCTACTTGTAGGTTACACCTGCAAAATAATGAATGTAAGTAAATTAACTATATATACATGAGTCAATACAAATTTTAATATAAAAATAATAATTTATAGAAGGTCAAATGAGAATGAAAGAATATACAAATGTTCATTGATAGAATCATGCTGGATCTCTAGACTTGTAGGGGACCTAAAAAAATAATGAATGTAAGTGAAGGTAAGAGGATGGATTAAGGGGAGCTAAGATGATGAATTAATGGGATGTAAGAGGATGTCTTAAGGGGATGTAAGAGGATGACTTAAGGGGATGTAAGAGAGGGGGTGTAAGGGGAGTTAAGGGTATGACTTAATACAACTATATTAACTATCGATTAAATATATATAACTATATACATACCTAAAAATTTATTCCATTGTACCAACTGCATCCTCTCTTTTTTGCAATGCATCTATGATTGTCTCATGCTCTTCCATATAAATTGTTCATAGATCTTTATTAGTGGGTCTTCCATGATACCTCACTAGTTTTATATTTGTTTTCACCACCAAATGTGAGTAGTGTATAATCTTCTTATGTGTTTCATAATCTTTAAATGTAGGAAAACCATTCTTCTTTGCTAGGTATTTTTGTAGCCACGTGTCAACAACCACCACTGAACCTGTTGGATAATGAAAGCCATCATCATCTTCTTGAGATGCTATTAGCTTATGTTTAGTCTCCACACATCAAGCCAACCAATATTTTGTTTCCTCTTCATTCTCCTTAGGTGTAACAACAACATACACATGTCCTGCAAACAAAATTTAATTCAATAACTTGTGTGACATATAATTTGACCAATTTCTACATACATGGATCTATATATAATTAAATATATTACAAAATAGTAATAAAGTGAAATAAATTGAATTAAATTACCATCTTGTACAAGGTCTGAAACATGACCATAGTCATCCGATACAAACACTTGATCATTGTCTTCAATTGTTGTTTCATATTGATTGTGTGTTTGTGTAGGTGTCAGCAATCTTTGATTCCACTCTTCAACCCATTCTATATTTTCACATGCTTCCTAATCTCTTGAAAGAAAAAACTAACAAAAACATGCAAGATTGCTTGTCCATATAGCCCATGTGCTTGCATTCAAACGTTTAAATGAATTTCATTTAGTAGATCCACTAATTGTCTCACAATCAAGTCTAGGTAGAATGTTCTCTTCTTCAACCAACTAAAAGAATTGTCAAACTGTAGAGTACTCGCTTGATCTTGTAGCTAATTTTGTATTACACAAATCCACAATCACACATGCATCTTTAAATTTTACTGCATCATCAAATTTCATTTGCTCTCTAGCAAGAATTCTTTTAACACATGCACCAATTCCATGTTCTCCTTTACCATGTCCAGCTTCAAAAAAGTTCCACATATGTTGGACATTATTCTGCTTGTGAACCCTACTTAACCAATAAAACATTCGAGCATTCTTGAACTGTCCCATACAATTATCTGACCATATGAGATGTTATGTCATCTACATTCCTCTTTCTCTTAAATTTGTATAAAATATATCGAAACAGTATTGAACAAACTCTGACGAGGGTAACCGATTGTCACTCTGAAAATAGAAATGATATTCCCTCAAAAAATTTCTATCATCTTCTGTACTATCATCTACATGCTTGTATACAATATGAACAAACATAGCCACCTGCACTAAATTGTAATATTGTGATTGGATTCCCTCTTTTCGAGCAAGAGGATAGTTTTCTGCAAAATCAAACCAGTGATAGTATAATTCCAATTGGAAATGTGTTTCTACATGTGTGGAATTGTCCATCAAGTCATCGAGCATGTTGAGAGTGTGACATATTTTGGTACAATCTTACTCTTAAATTCTAATATAAATGCATGTACACTAATTTTTTCTATGATTAAATCACAAGACTTTCTAGTTTTTCCATCCTTTAAGAATACTCAACATTCTTAAATCTTTTAACATCCACTAATTGTTGTCCAAAATCATTTTCAACACTTTCATGCATACAAACTCCTAAAAATGAAAGATTGCCACAACTAGTGCATTGTCTAGAAATACATGAACTCAAATAAAATAAATGCCCATTAGATTTTTCACAAAACAAGCCTGCTATAAACTCCTTGATTGTTTCAGGTGGCATATTAACATCACATTCCTGCATAATTATGTTAGTATGTAAAGTACAATGTATATATCAGAAAACTTCATAATAATAATGAAATTACACATGCATTTTACAACAATAAGAGATTCATTTTTATTAATTTTGACATACCAAGGTTTACATTTTTCAAATGATCTTTGACTTATGCTAATATTTCTAGGTAACACTGAATCATCTAAAAATTTTCTACAAAATTCAGTTTGAGTTGTGTCTAATAGTTGTTTTGGATGAGGATCGCGAACTTTGGACCTCACTCTTAATTTTAAAACATTTCTAACATTAGATTATACCCTAGTATTATCATGCCAATATTTTTCAACCAAAGATTTAATTTCAATATTCAATTTCATGTCAAACCTTGGGTGTCAACCACTAAAACTCCAATATTGGTTGATTGGATTGTTTTCTATACTTTCTCTTCTCTTTGCTGCTCTTACCAATGTTTTAGGATGTATGTTTAGAGTTCCACTAATGTTTCTTAACATTATTTTATGTAAATTTGTTTTATTAACTATAACAGTTGTTATAGCTTGTCATTCCACATTCTTATCTTTAGTTTGACTCTTCTTCCAATAGACTCAATGGCACTAGCAACAGTACATATAACATGTTTAAGTGATTCATCTTTTTTTTTTCACAAACATGCCTAAATTTTTCATTACTTTTCTTATTTTCCACATTCTCATCAATTGCATCATGAGTTGACATTGGAATGATATTTTTTTCAATAAAAAAAATGTTTGTATAATCTATTGGCATACGTTATTATTTGTCTCCAAGAAATCTTACCAGGAAGATTATCCAAAATAGAACATTCAATTTTTTAAAAAATATTTTCATTTTCAACAACACAAGGATTTTGATTTTCACTAACACAAGGATTTTCATTTACAACAACAAAAGGATTTTCATTTTAATGAACACAAGGATTTTCATTTTCAACAACATAAGGATTTTTATTTTCACCAACATAAGGATTTTCATTTTCAACAACCAAAGGATTTTCATTTTGACCAACAAAAGGGATTTCATTTTTAATATTCATTTCTATAGCTTGTCTATGAATTAAATCGATCTCAACATTGTTATATCCAACTTCCTCCAAATCATCAATATGAATATAATCTAGAATCACATTTTCCATACTATCCAAAGGTAGATTTGAAGACACACCTGGATTCCTTGCTTATTATCACATTCTCCATAGCATTGAAAGGTGGATTTGAGGACATACCAGGATAAGTTTCTATAATCAAATTATCTTCCACATTCACCTCTTGCAAATTTGCATCATCTACATCCATGGTATCTTCAATGTTTTTATCTTCAATAGTCATGGAATTAGATGCTTCAACATTATTCGTTGCTCAAATCCTCATTCTTCTATATCTTTCTCATTTTACCTCCTCTCACTTTGCTTGAATTTCTTCAGAGGTCAATACCTTCCTATATTTCCTCTTTTGATGACATTGTGATCCCATGATTACAAAATTCTGAAGTACAAATGAATTTCAATAGTAATAGTCTTTCCTATTTATTCCTCCTTCAAATGCATAGAAAATGAACATAATTCCTCTCCAAAATTGTCCCAATGTTACCTCCTTCCAAAATTCAAATGAAATTATAGGTTCAAGAGCATGTAGAAGACAAGATTTGATAAAAAAAATGCAGAATTAGTCGCTATCGTTCGTACACAGTCCTGCAAGATGTCAAGTTGTAGAAGACAACAATTTTTTATTAGTTTAATTTAAAAAAAAAGTCAAAACAGAAATAGGATCCCATTTATGAAACGAGATCCCGTTTAGGATACGAGATCCTATTTTGTTTTCGTGCCACCAAAATAATAAAAAAACAAATGGGATCCCGTTTAGGAAACGAGATCTCGTTTTCAAAGCAGGATCTTGTTCCTTGAAATTTGAAATCTAGGTGTGGTTCTACTATGGGTTTTGGTTTAGGAAAAGGCTTGGGGACCCAACCCTAACCTTTGGACCTTCTTTGACCTGCAACTTTAAGGTCATGTCAGTGTCACTAAAAAAAGTGACTTTGGACATATATTTGAAGATGTTTTTTGGAGAGTTTTTTGATGAAATTAAAAACCATTATAGATGAGATAGTGTTGATTCTAAATATGTAATTTTATTTTACAATTTCATTATTTTTTCTATTTTTCAAATAATTTTTGATGAAATTAGTTCATAAACTTGAAATATCAGGTTTTCTTATTATTTTAATAACTTTTTATTAAAATAATTTTTTGAAAAAAAATTAATGAGCAATCTTCAGACAATTCTTTTCAATTTGAAAAAATAAAAATAAAAAAATGATAAGTTTAGGTCATCTTACATGCGTGACATACATGAGGGATTTTTAAAACAACAATTACTACCAATAAAAAATTATAAAAAAATATCATGAGAGATCTTCAGTGTCTTACAGATCTTTTTCCAAGAGGATCTATAAAAATTCAATTATTTAGGTCCAAATATGGTTGACGTACATGTGCATGGTATGGTAAAAAAAAGTGACTTTTAAACATTGGTTTTTAGACATGCCTATTGAAAGTCAATTTGTATCATCTAAGTATTAAAATAAATTACATATTTGGAAACTAGATTCTAAGTACTAGCATTTCATATTATTGACTTTTTTAAAGATTCAACCCTTAAGTGCTTCAAATTTTTAGGTCAAATGTGACAAATTCTAAAAATCAGGGAAAATAATTCTACCTTTTGGCCAAAAATTGGACTCAAATTCTTGCACACACCCTTGAGCCAAGATCCACTAAGTTGAATGCAAGTATCAAAATTATAGTAGATTGATAGTCAAAATGATGAGTACAAATAGGTGAAAAGTTGAGGTTAGTTAGTTGAGTGAAAGACTCCTACAAACTAACATGAGTGGCTAGTCTAGTGGGAGACTTATGTCCCCTCAACTAACCACCTAACAAACTTAACCACCCAATAACCTTGTCATGTGTCAAGATTATGTAAGGGTACACCTAAGTAGGTTGATGCCTAAGTGTATAATATATATGAAATATATATACACTAACACCCCCCATAAACATAGCTTAGGTAGGCTCAAAAGAAATGGGTCTCGACTACAAAGCCTGGTGAGGTACCCATGAATAATGCAAGTATGAAAATTGGGTCCCAGAAACTAGGCATGATGAGGTACCCAATTACAATGTAATCTCTCATAAATGGAGAAAGGTAGAAAATCCAGCGAGAAAAAAATACCCTCCAAAAGAGAAATTATATAGGTGAAGAAGTACTACTTTCACTAAGTACAATATAGGATTCCTCTCATAGGAGAGAGAATGAGAGAAGTTCTATGAGACCCCCCATAGTACATGTCCTTCTGTAGTGATGCTAAATAGTCGACAAAGGATGCAGATGTAGGTCGAAGAATGCTGAATAATGTTCCTTCCCTTGGGAAGAAATGAAACCACCTGAAGATGTAGGATATCTTCAAATGTGAAAAGATGTATGTATGATCTTGGATCATGGTGAAGCTGATCCAAGGATGATGATACCCATGTTGATGCCTTCGAAGAGTGCTCAGGTGTGCCCATGTTGATGTTGAAGGATGTAATAATCAAATCAGGTGCATGCCCAATAGATGAGGATGATGACAATCTAGAACCATGTGTAGGATGATGTAGAGCATGAATATTTGAAGAGGACAATGTTGATATAGCTTCATCAAAACCATCATCAAAGAGAACACTGATGTCCTCAATGTGTGCTTCTAAGTTAGCAATGCAAGACTCTACAAGTAGACAAGTGATGTCAGGTAGAAATCTATCCCAATCAACAATGCTAGAAAGAATGATATCTTGTTGGAAAGAAGCTTTCGAATAAGTAACTCTTGAATCTAATGAAGCAACAATATGAGTGATGAAATAGATTCTATGTCAATGGAACATTCTATTTATATATCATGATTAGGGTGTGATTTGTGATCAAAGCAAGATCATGTGAGAATGGAGAAACATTAGAGTCTCCATATATCTCCCAAATTTTGATCCATAATGCATGTGGATAGTCAATATCCATGATGGAATACAAAGTGACATTTGGTAAATGTAAACTAATCAATCCAACAATGTGATCATGATTATTAAACCACTTATCCTTCTAACATTGTTTACCAAGTTTAGGGATAAGTCCATATAGATAGGGTATGTGATTATGGAACCTGAGATGTAACAGGATGCCTTCATGCCAGGACCTATAGTTTCCCATAGTTTGGTTTATTATAGAAGAGTGAGTTTCATATCCCATTATTAGAGAACAGGTTAATTCTTTTAGATAAAAGAAAGTCGACACATTAGGCAACCCCCTAGATTAGGTAACCCCCCAGTTTTAGCACTTATTAGTTAGTGAATTTTATAATGCAAGTAGGTCTAATGCGTGGGAAATAAAAAACATTAACTTTTGCAAAAAAAAGATGCTCAATTTTGATCTACCGAGCAAAAGTTATTACAAAATTAACTTCCCGTTAATGACCTAGTTTAATGCATTTGCACTGAAAAGAAAAAAAATGCCCATGGATGAGAAAAACTTCTAGTTGTCCAACCACTCATTGGAGTTTGCAAGGAAAGAAGATTGCAATAGTTTTATACCTAAGGGGGTATTGGCCTCTTGCCAAACCATACCTCACCCTTTATCTTCATTAGGTGAAGATACAAGGTTTTCAAAATAATAATCCAATTTACATATCATTTTCTCAAGGATTTAAAATGCCCTTGATGCAGTCAAGGTAGGAGGGTCCAATGAAGGACTGTCCATCCTTGTACCCTTAAACAACTAACAACATGATCATAACAAGATATAACAACATATAGATAAAAATAGAATGATAATGATTGCTCATAAACACACGATACAAGATTTATCTTGGGAAAACCCTAAAAGGGAAAAACCCAACCTTCTAAGATCACTTCTCATTTTATTAGAATTCCAAATCACATTACATATGCCTCTAGGGCTTTTCCAATGCTAGGCTATAGCCTAGGTTTATAAAAGATTCATAAAACAACATTCTTCCATGTCTTCTTCCTCTTTTCTATATATTCTTCTATTCTCTTCTCTATCTTCTTTGTCATTGCTCTGCTGTCTTCTAGGATCAAAACAATTCCTCTTTTCACATACTTTCTTCCACCCAATTGTTTTCTCTTCACTGCCCTTTGAAACAATCCTTTTTCCTTCATTTATATCCTCCAGAAGCCTTCAAATCATTATCTTGTCAGCCTTAAGTTAACTTGCCACATGAAACGTGTAGGAACAAGTAGGTCGGTATCCAGCACTCAGCAATGCTTCACAAATTAATGAAACTTGATGCGGTTCTCCATGAACATCGGCTAGGTCCCAAATTACCTTGAATGATGTTCCATTAGGCTTCGCAAGTCACATAATTGCTCCACAAACCAATTAGCCTTCAACTAAAGACTGATTGCTCTACTCTATGAAAATAGGCAATCTTCTGATAGTGATATATCTCAGGAAACAAACCCAAATGACCTAAATTTTGAATATGATGAAGATGATGATATGTAGATACTAATTCTTTCTCTGTAAGCTCTGATATGCAAATGCGGTAAAATGCAGTAATCTCCAATGTCTCTTCCTGGCACTCTACAGTTCAACATTAACTATCTCAATTTACTTGAATGAATTCTAGATGCTCTTGCATCAGACTAGATTGGGGTTAATTGAAAAGTGAGCCTCTTCACTTTGGTCTACATTTTGTCAAAATCAATGTTGTCTCATATGATATATTCAGTGGTCTATTCACAAATCACTGCAATGCCTCATGGTCAGCAGTCTATACAGGTCCTCCATGTAAACTACCTCTAGTTTCTTCTCTCTTCCAGTGATTTGAATTCAACGCTCTTCTTGCAATCATTGCACTTCCTCAATGATCAAAATTCTAAGAAAGTCTTCTTTGTAAGCTACCTCAAATTCCTCACTTTGTGGTGGTCTAGGTTAGATGGTCTGGCTACAATGTTGCAATTGCCTCTCAGTTTGGTGCTCTGTTGTCAAACACTTGTAGGCTACCTCAGGATCAATATCAACATCAATCAATTAAGAGTCAATCAATACATACATGCATCCTCTAGAACAATCATGTCACTTCCTTGATACAGTCAATACATTATTGAATTTCCTCTGCAACACTTTCTAATTCCTGGTTCTAACTGTAAATCTTTCTGCACACTTGAAAATCTTCTAGTTTCTACTTCGCATACACTTCTCTCATGCTTTCCTCTATTTCCTTATCCACATCTCCTTTACTTTGGTGCACAAACTTTCTTTGCACATGTTTACACAAACTCTCTCTTGCACTGGCTCCATAGGTGATTAGTCTATAACAAAATTCTCCTTAGGATCAATGTCTCACCCTCTTCCAGCTTCTTTATTGAACTTAGTGATTCAATAGCTTCTTCTTCCTCTGCATAAACTACCTCTGCATTATTCACTGCTTCTCTGACAATAGCCTCTTGGTGACTTTCAACACTCAATGCTTTTCTCCCCCAAACTTGAAAACATGTTCCTTTCCTATCAAATCTTCTTTCATCCATCCAGTATCCTTCTCTGTGGTAAGAATTATGATTCCCTATATTGTTATAGTAGGAACTCCTATCATCTCTCCCTTTACGGTATGAATTATTGTCCTTGTTTTGCTCTGTAGGTGGTATTCTCTCTCTGCATCTTGTTTCAGGTCCTTCTTTTCCTCCAACACATGAATATTTTAGCCTATACATCCCTTTGAACATACTAGTAATAAATTTCCATTTCAGTCCATCAATCCATCCATAATCCTTCTGTATACAACCTCTCATAGGCTTTCTCCTCTGCATTCTATTCCAACACATCTTTTCAGAGTGATTCCTTAATCCATAGAACTTACAGGGGTATAGATCCCAACACAATTCCTTTTCATGTCCATGCCTATTACAATAAGAACAATGCATACCGTTTCTTCCGTAAATTGATTGTTTGAACTTGTGACAACATCCTTACCTCTAATATATCTAAGGCCTTCATTTCTTGATCTCATTACTAGCCCAATAGGCTCTGTAATTCCTTACCAATGCTTTCCTAATCCTTTTCCTTCATATCCCATTCTTTGCATGATTTTGAAACCAATACCATCACCAACAATTGCAGGTTCAGTTACATTGTTATCTTCAACCTTACCTTCTAAAGAAGCTTCCACAACTATCACACAAATCATTATTATCACAAGAAACATCACAAAAGTTCAGGTTTAGATCCTAGATTTTCAATCTCTTCCCTGCATGCTACAAGTGACTGCTCCAACTGATTAACATGTTCTTTCAATCCATCTATTCCGCTTCCTTGTAAATTATTTTCCTTTTTCAACTTTTCCAAACTTTCCTTCAAATCTATGTTACTCTTTTCAATATGACAAAACAACTTGCATCCTTCTTCCAATTCTTCAAAACTTCTTTTTACATACTCAAACAAATTTAACTCTTCTTTTAATTCTTCATTCTTCCTCTTTACATTTTCTAATTATTCTTCAAGAGCATCATATTTTTCTTCTCCTAGTTATCTTATCCTCTCTGTCAACTCTGAGTTATATCTTTTGATTTCACACAATTCTTCTTCCAGAATATCCTTCTTGCATATTAGGTTTTCATTTTCTTTCTTCACTCTCTTTCCAATCTTCCCCATTGAAACAAATTAGATAAACAACTTAATGTGAAAAGCTTACCTGGATCTTTCTTTCCTTGATCTTTCTTTTGCGGTAACACTTGTTACACTCTAGGGTTTCACACTTTCTTCTATCTTCCCAACAGATCCACAACATCCCAATAGATTCACAACCGGTCCAATAGACTCGTAACCATCCCAACAGATTTGCATCAGCCCAACAAATTCGTAACTAGCTCTGATACCACTTGATGTAGTTAAGGTAGGAGTGTCCAATGAAGGATTGTCCAGCCTTGCAGCCTTAAACAACTAACAACATGATCATAACAAGATATAACAATAACATACATATAACAATAGAATGATAAGGAATGCTCATAAACACATGACACAAGATTTATCCTGGGAAAATCCTAAAAGGAAAAAACCCAGCCTTCTAAGATCACTTCTCATTATATTAGAATTCCAAATCACATTACATATGCCTCCAGGGCTTTTCAGATGCTAAGTCGCAACCCAGGTTTACAAAAGATTACTACAACAATATTCTTTTATGTATTCTTCCTCTTTTCTATATATTCTTCTATTCTTTGCTCTGTCTTCTAGATGCCACTGATTTGCTACCTTCCAAGATCAAAATAATTCCTCTTTTTGCATACTTTATTCCACCCAATTGTTATCTCTTCATTACCCTTTGAAACAATCCTTTGTCCTTCATTTATATCATTTGCAAGCCTTCAAAACATTATCTTGTTGGCCTAAAGTCAACTTGCCACATGAAACATGTAGGAACAAGTAGGTCGGCATCCAAGACTCAGCAATGCTCAACAAATGAATGAAACTTGATGTGGTTCTCCATGAAGGTTGGCTAGGTCCCAAATTACCTTGAATGATGTTCCATTAGGCTCCACAAGTCACGAAATTGCTCCACAAATCAATTAGGCTTCAACTAAACACTGACTGCTCTACTCTGTGAAAATAGGTAATCTTCTAATATCAATATCTCTCAAGAAACAAACCCAATTGACTTGAATTTTGAATATCATGAAGATGATGAAGATGATGATATGTAGATGCTAATTCCTACTTCGTAAGCTCTGACATGCAAATGTGGTAAAATGTAGTAATCTCCAATGTCTCTTCTTGGCACTCTATAGTTCAACATTAACTGTCTCAATTTACTTGAATGACTTCCGGATGCTCCTGTATTAGCCCCCCACATTTGTATTTTATTTCCTTAGTGATTTTTAGATAAAGGAAAAATTGCCTATTTTAACACATGAAAAGCATAATGTTAAGTGTCTTTCAAAAGAACAAAGATAGGGAAAATTAGGGTAATCCAAGCCAAAAATATGGCAGGGGAGTGCAGGGGTGACCAAGTGATGGAGGGAGGGAAAATGTAGGACTGTGGGCATCCTCTGTACCTGAATGGAGACCAAACAAGGAAAAAACATCATAGTTTAAGTCCCAACATGCAATCTATGAAGGTAAAGCCTTTAGTGAAGGCTTGAAACCATGGGCAAACCTACATGGCAAATTTGAGATAAAAAATAGGGATTATCCCCTACCTCAAATGCTTCAAATGGACCTTCTCCTCTCCAATATGAAGACCTTGGTGGTTTGAAAGTAGATTTTTGACCTAAAAATGAAGGAGATGTTAGCTCTTTGTAGATACTGCTACGATAAAAGCATGGGTCATTCTTTCCTTCTAGTTCGTTACAGGCTGTTGGCCTTTAAAAAATATTGCATCTTTCAAAAACAAGCTCCTCTTCAAAAAATGGGAGAGTGCTAGATGTTGTTTTTATGACCAGGTTGGAGATCCCTATTTGGTGGCATGATGAGAAGCTACAGCCAGGAAAACATATTTCCAACCATGCTTGTAGGATTCTATGCATCGAAGGTGTTGCTAGAATTGGAGTATCTCCACATGATGGGCATTATGTATAGAGACCTAAAGCAAAAAAAATGTGCTGGTCACTGGTCCGAGATGACGGTCACATCATTCTCATCAACTTGGACCTCTCACTAAAATCCAGTGTGGCATCCTCTCTAGGAGGGGTGTTCCAAGCCAAAAATGGCTTCTGCAATTAGAAGCACCCTCAAAATAGGGGTGTTCAATTGCATCCTCTTCTACATTGTTGTTCACTCTCACAATAGGGTCAACCTGATATGTGTGAGTGTTGATAGTTCGCACCAAACAATAGGCCGAACATTACAAGAAAAGCGTACCTTCAAACCTTGAATAGGGAATTCACCTCAAAAAAATGAGCTAGAAAATGAGCTTAGATTAGTTTTGATACCATGTAAGAAGTTTGAGCCAAGATCCACTAAGTCGAATGCAAGTATCACAATTAGAGTAGTTTGATAGTCAAAATGATGAGTACAAATAGGTGAAAAGTAGAGGTTAGTTAGTTGAGTGAAAGACTCCTACAAACTAGCATGAGTGGCTAGTTTAGTGGGAGACTTGATGACCCCTCAACTAACCACCTAACAACCTTAACATACATGTCAAGATTGTTTAAGGGCACACCTAAGTAGGCTTATGCCTAAGTGTATAATATATATGAAATATATATACACTAACAATTATCCATTATCATTATACTTTATCACCTAATTAGTTCTATCCTTCTATCTTTCTATCCTCTTATCCAATCCAAATAATCCTTTCATTATCCATCCATTCATCTATCATTCTCTAGTTTCATATTTTCAAGATTCATCATTAATCTTTAATTTTCATCTCTCTTTTCTATTCCTTCTTTGATCACTTCTGTCCATTAAATTTTAATCCATTTTTATTCTATCTTCATCTTTTTATTCCATTCATCAATAAGAATTTTTACCAACATCTTCTTCATCCATTTCAAAAGCACACACATGTTCTTCAAACTCATTTGCTTTCTCAAGGGGGCATCATCATCCTTAATCCAACCATTTTCTTTCAAATCAAAATATTCTTCTAATCCAATCAATCGTTATGTTTTCTTTGAAATGATGTTGCTTCGCAACACCATCTCAAAGAGGACAAAAATGTAGACACCTAAATTTAACTATGTCCTAATGTCATCTAATTCCACCCATATTACCATGTGTTACAGTCAACCAATCATTTTAATAGCCTTAATTAAATAATTTATGATTAATTAGTCAATTATTCATATTTATTCAAGCACTAAATAAATTAATTAGATAATTCTATTAATTATCCTTTCACATCCTATCTTATCCTTCTAGATTTCATTCCATTTTATAACTAATGTGAAACTTATTAAAATAAATAAATAAATATCTTATTTTTTTATTCAACATGAGTAAACACTTTTGATCGGAGATATGAATTGGGTACAACAACAGAATACATGCAATTCAAAGATAGCGTGTCTTCAAGGAGGTTTGAACCTTGATCTCCATCATGATAACCAAGTGGCCTTAGCCACTTGACCACACCCCATACACAAATAAATAAATATCTTATTATATATTATTCATGATTTATCCTTATCTTTATCCTTCTTTTTTCCAACAAACTTATGCGTATCTATCTTTGAATTTTATCCTTATCAATCCATTGAAAAAATTTTAAATTAAACCTTTCACAGACTACAATCATGGAATTTATTTGAATGCAAATTTATGTTGTCAAGTTGAGTACCTTGTTAATATGCACAAGGCAACCGAGAGTGGGGGTGAATTAGTTGTGTATCAATACTTTAAACCCTGAAGGTAATTCCAAGCATCAACCTCTTATCATGCATTAACAAAATGTAAACATATGAAGGATTAATGCAAACACATCCAAACACATAAGAACACTAGATTTATGTGGAAAACCCAAGAAGAGAAAAACCACACTGATGATTAACTCACATATATATGAATAGCAACACTGAATACAAATAGGCTCACTACCTAGAAGAAAGTCTCACTACCTAGAAGAAAGGCGCACTGCCAAGGGCTCATTGCCCAGAAGGACTCACTGTCCAAAAGAGAGAATAATAGAGGAAAACTCTTATAGAGAGATTCACTATGTCAAGGCAACAAGAGAAATCCACCACTACAACTTCTTTCTATCCACAACCTTTGGCTCATTGCCTCTAGCAACTTCAAGCACACTAAAATGTAGACACCTTCTGCTCACTGCATCCGGGAGTCATAATATTTTACTCTCATACTCAATTCACTACCCTTGATTCACATTCACAACATCTTCTCTAATTTACTCCACTAAAGTTCATCTTGCATTTATGCCATCTACAACCAAGACCTATCTCAATTAGGTTGGTCCTAATGAAGTGTGTGCACCTCAAACGTACAACACCAATTAGGTTGGCACTAAAAACCTCTGTGTTGGAAATAAGTGAAAGTGGACCATGCCAAGGGTTAACAAGGACTCAAATCTGTATCACCAAGAAACTTAACACATCCACAATCCATGAGGTACCTCTGCAAGTAGTGCTAGCAAGATAGGTCAGCCAAACCTGAGCTAACAACCATATCCAAGCTTCTCCAAGTCCAAATACATCATGCAGACCATAGAGAGACACTCCAAAACATCCACACACCTTTCCATAACATTCAACATTATCAGTTCTATCTTCTACAACATTACTATAACCACCTAAAACAAAGGATGTCTTCATTATGCACATCAGGATGCACTACCACTGAACACCAACACAAGAACTAAACTTGTGGAGAAACCCATCACTAGAAATGTCAAGAGTAGTTAGATTTAGACTTTATAAGCATATTCCCAGATCCATAGGACAAGAAGCCCCAATGCAGAGAAATGTGGAGCAATCTCATTTCTCCTAGACAATCTTCTACATAGGAAAACACTCTGTCAAACACATCTTCCACTGCCACATGATCCAAAACCTCAAACTCTAGATATAACACCTCTGAACACCTCTGATCAATACTTCCAAACTGCACAAGCATATCTTCAACTAGGAATAAATGCGGACCACAACACCGAGCACATCTCTATCACGTGTTGCACACCTTTCTATTCAAATTTTCAAAAGCACTTGGAAACCAAGTGAACTACTTACTAGAGGTTGACATCAATGACAACACAAAGAATTTTCCAACAATTTCCCCTTTTTCCATTAATGTCAACACCAACTTTTTGAAAATCCATCAAGACCTAAAGAAATCAATTAGTAGCTCACTATTACTCCCCCTGATTGGAACAACTCTTACTCTTCACACAATTTCTTGCACAATAGTTTTTCAACCACCTTAATTCTCTCCCCCTTTGACATCAATGGCAAAGGGCCACACTTACAACATAAACAAGCACTTGCTTTCTCTCCACTACTTTCACTTTTCTGCACTCTCCCCCTTAGGGTCATAAAATATGCTCCATCTAACTGTAATATCACTACCTACTCCCCCTGAGAGGTAGTCTCTACCATTAGTCCAGGACTAAGATTGTATCTTGAAATGCTTCCTAGATAGATGCACACACTTATGCATCTAATTCAAAGTAGGAGGGGTAATGTAACATGGCACTAGCTCTACCAAATAAAAACAACTAAGGTTTTACCCAAGAGTAAATAAATCATGAATCCAATACATTAGTAATAAAATTTTTCCTTCCTTTATTTGATAAATGCACATTTGAAACACATTCCAAACTTCCATTGCATAATCAAATTACATTTCCTCAATAAAATAATTGAATATTTCTCTTTACAACTTTTTCATAAAATAACTACATACAAGCTTCAAGAGCTTAACTAAAAAATAGTAACACATGATTGTATACTTGTCTATCTTGAATATTCCCAGCTGCCAACTGCATGCTAACTGCACACGAGGGGAAGCATCACTCAAGCACTTTACCTCTAACCACAGACTAATTGTGGTTCCCTGCACATTTACCAAACTGGTAAATGACCCTACCCTTCTACGAAGGGATTGGATTGGTAACCCCAAATAAATTAAGCCTAATTTGAGCAAGGCATTGTGTCTGACATTAACTAACACTATCATACTATGGCAACAACCATCAAAATATGACATCCTTACTAAGTAATGCAACATTAACTAGCACTATCATACTATCGCAACAACCATCAAAATATGACATCCTTACTAAGTAATGAAACATTAACTAGCACTATTATACTATGACAACAACCATCAAAATATGAAATCCTTACTAAGTAATGCAATCTTGGATCACACTGAAACTAGACAGTGTAAATGTTGGCAATTTACAATGCTTTGGCCAAAGTTTTCATCGTCACATATTCATCCATCCTTCTTCTCGATTGGGAAAGACAACAATCTCTACAAGTTGGTTATCAACCTCTTTAATGGATCACCTATCTCAAGGCTAACCCCTTACATGTGTTACTAGGCACATATGTCTAAGTAATACAATTTGCCATTTATTGTTACTATCTTTCCCTTATACAATTATCTAACTAAACACCAATCAATAATTATTCTAGATCTCTATTACTGAGATTAACTTAACATTCACAATACAAATCTTTTACTAGATATATGTAATTATATATACTATTATATAATCAATCAAACAATGCATCCCACAATAACAACACAAAATGCCTTAGAAATAGAAAAATAAATGAAAGGAAAATCCCCATGCCTGTGATATAAGCTCCAAATGAATCTATGAGATTCCCTCGCTTAAGTTCCTTCCAATGAAGTAAAACCTCCTCCAAAGTAAAACAACTCTCCTTCTAAACTTCCAAAACCTCTCCTCACAACTTCAAGCAAAAATGGCAAAAACTCTCAGTGCTAACTTAACATGAAAATGGCACAATAAGAATGTTCTTGGCAAAACTTGTGTGTAAAGAATGAGAAAGAGCTCCTCATTTTATACTAAAAATCCAAGAGATAACAAGATACAATCTTACTTTCCAAGTTGATACAACTCCCCTAAAAAATTAGAGGTGGCAAAGAAATAGTGATATATTAACACATATAAAGAGTCTTGTAAAAACAATAAACAAAATAGACTTCTACAAGACTAATCACTCTTCATAAAATTGACACTAAAACAATCATATTCCCTATTAACTTGCAAAGTTGGTTTGCAAAGAAAAAGTCCATGCACATTAAAAAACAAATGAAAAACTCTTATACAAACTTCTAACTGCATTCCAACTTTCATAAACGTTCAAAGAAAAAGTCAAACTAGCAAAAAGAGTTTGATTGCAAACTCACAAAATAAAGCATATTATTTCCTAACTCTAAGAGCTTGCATAGTGCTACATAAGGGATGCATTGTAAAAGTTAAGAAGTGGATGTGATAAAGTGGTAAGACTGAGTCTTACCCACCACCTCCTCTAACAGCTAACCCACGTGCAACAAGGGTGGCACATAGACTATTTCCAAGCCTAGGCCACGTGCTATCTATGCTAAGCGCCCTTGATTCCAGCACTTTAATAACTTACTTCTCTCCTTTTATGGCTATGTGCCTTTTAAGACTTTATAACTCATAATATATATATATATATATATATATATATATATATATATATATATATATATATATATATATATATATATATATATATATATATATATATATATATATATATATCAATGGATAATATTTAGCAAAACAATATCATTTCTCCAAAAGCATTATAATTACATATATTACAAACATAAGAATATAATAATATTATATTATAATATATACATATATATATATATAATAAATCGTAAATAAAATCACTTCTAACATATTGATCACACATTCATGTATTACAATAAAATTGACATAGACAAAATATCATAAAATGCATAAACACCAAAGAGATGAAAATTCTCGCACGGTCCAATCGATATCCCCATACTAGTGAGTAATATGCTCATAAGTGTACGTAGGTATGTCTACCTACATATACTCATGCTCGTATTGACTCATATGTATGAACATATCATGGTCTTGCATGAGACATGTCCAAACCATGATAAACCTTACCTATGCAACCATAAACTTATCAACATATAGATTAAATCATAGTTCTCACTCCAACATCCAAACATACAATTAAGATTCACAACAAAGATCACTTGCTGCTACCCAACTGACTTGACATAACTTAGGTCAAAATAGGGTTGTGTGTGTGATTTCTCAATATAGGTTTTACTAAGGTTACCAGGCCAAGTCCTTCTCCTAAGTGATACTTCCCCTCCCTTTTGGAGGAGAAACCTATTCCTGTATCCACTTAGATCATAGTAGTTAGTTGATCAAAATATAACCATTTGCTTCATGCATTTTCTAACATTAATCATATATAATACAAGACATTACATTATTCCATTTTCCCTCATATTTCAAATCAAGATTCATAAACACATAAATGCAAAGATTTCACAATCATTCATTAATCAAACAAATTAACCAACCTAGGTAAATAGTGAATGGATAGAAACACATGGGGTGTGACATACTCCCCCCTTGTGAATCATTGTCCCTGATGATTTTTAAGTATCAAGTATTATCACCACATAAATAAGTCATAATAATTATCATACTACAAAACATATTATATAAAGATCTTTCATAATTCAGAATAAGTTGTGGATACTTTTGCTTTATCTCAACATAATCTTTCCAAGTGGTAGAATCTTCTGCATACTTATCCCATTAGATCTTGTACTGTATAATCTTTCCATTATGCAAATAGAGCTTGCGAACTTCAATCATTTAAGAAGCTTGATCAAAACCATTCCTAGGTCCTGTACTTGTAAAAACATTCCAAGAATATAATAACCATCAATTAAATAAATATATCAAATTTGAATCATTAAGACCATTATGCCTCCTGGCAATAGCTATTATCAGAATGATTCTCCAATCAATTGATTTGTTAATTTCAAGAATTTTGTAGAGCTCTTTATACCTAGGAGGTAGTTTGGAATACATTCCAAACATAATGAAACTTTTTTTGGGGTTAGACCCTCAATAGAACTTTTATTCTCTAAACACAAATTGTCTCAGTATACACTTAGCATCAGTGTAACTTTTCTATTCCTTAATAATTTTCTACTAATCGTTTCTGATCAACAAGATCTGTTCATCCATTTCTGACAATATTTTTGGACTAATGCTAATCCTATCTTCTATCTTACCCAGCTTATAGGAGTTCAAAATCTTCTTCTGTCCAATGTTTCAAGTAGAAAAATAGGAGTTTTTATAATCAAAACTCACCAGTGGTAGATATTCTTCCCACTTATAATGTTGATCCATAGAATATATTCAAATAATTCTTCCAAAACCTAGTTAACTCTCACAGTTTAACCATTTGTTTTCAGAATGATAAGTTATACTTACATTAAGTTTAATTTCCAGTGCTAACAAGAAGGCTTACCCAAACATTGTTTTCATGTGCGCATCTCTATTTGAGATAATCTCCTCAAGAACTATGTGTAATCTAAACCATTCCTGCACAATTTTGTGAGCTAATACTGGTGCTCCACTAGATAAATTCTCTGGTATAAAAGGTGCTACCTTTATTCTTTAACATTCTAAACAACTTGCCACAAATCTTGTGGCATCCTTTTTATTTTCTTTCAAAAATATAACGGCTTAACATCTACTAACATCTTAGTGACACTAGGATGTCTAGAATATTGTGTATTATGTAATTCCTCCTATACCAATTTCCTTAATTCAACAAAATTAGGTACATAAATTCTTCCTTTATTCCTCAATAACCCCTTGGGTTCAAAACAAAATCCTTCATACCTTTTATCTTTCTTTTTACCTGAGAGTGCTTTCTTGGCTTGATCATAGAACTTATCACCCTTGAATCCTTGCAATACTTAACTTTTAAAGTTAGTTTGGATAGTTACCAATGAAGATATATTCCTTCCTCAACTTAAAGCACTGGCACCCTATTCTTGTTTCCCTTGGCATAGTTAATGTTGAAATCTTAGTACAATATTAGTTCTAACCACCTCCTTTGTCTTGGATTTAGATTGGGTTGTGTAAATAGATACTTTAATCCATGATGATCTGATTTCAATTCAAAGATTTTTCCAATAGATAGGGTCTCCATATCTGTAATACATGAGCAACTGCTTGTAACTCTAAATAATATGAAGCATAATTTTGTTCATAAGGTTTTTGCTTCTTGATTTATAGGCTATGACTCACCCTTCTTGCATTAACACACCACCCAAACCTTCACCTGAGGCATTTGGTACTACCTTCAAACCTTAGATGTGTAATTTTCCTCATGTCCTGGAATAACTCTTTTGCCATTCTCCTCCTCTTAATCCTTTCCTTGTTCTAATATTTTGACTCTCTCTCTTGTCTTGATAAACATCACTAGGATTTGATCTAACTTAGTATCCATACTCTTAACTCCTTGTCTTACTTCTTCACTTTCCCCAAAGTTAATCCTTTTTCTAACCATCTTAACAAGATAGTTCACCCTGTGGGTTTCCATAAATATTTAAATTCTACGAATGTTCCCCAATGTTCTGAAAACATTTAATATTTCCATATAGAATCTCTCATTCTTTCATATTCATAACTTTTGCCCAAGAAAGAATTCATATACATAAGATTTTGATAAAACACTTTTCTTTCCTTTATATCCAAAAGGATTTGAATACCCTCTCAGCTACATGACTGAGTGGAGTATATCTCTTAGATTCTAGTTCATGATTATTCTTCAATGGGTAATAACCCTCAACATTATCCTTAGATACAAATTTTTTGGGAAACATATTCCTCTGAATCATCACTTAAAGAAATTATAATTTCTTCTACCAAAGAAGGAACATAAAGATTCTTGAACAACATGGTGGATTTCACACTATACTCTGAGGACATATCCTTAGAAAAGTGGTAAGGCTTCTAATTTGGTCAGAGAGACCAAAAGCAGACGGTTAAAGTTGATAGCCTCTCTTAGAGTGATAAGCTGAGTTATAAAAAGCTAAGATTCTAGGGCTAAAGAATTTACAAAGTTTAGGCTAATGATTTGCCACTTCCATTCTTGGAATGTTGTATAGATACCAATTCCCTATAGGGTTCTTTTAATCATCCTTGACTCTCTCACATTCTAGACAACTTGCTAACACTCTTCAGTCTTTTTTAGAAATAAAGAGACTTCACATCGACTAAGAATTTTGTTACTCCTAGATAACCCTGATTATGATTTAAAAATAATTTCCTAGCTCACAAGGTTTCTAAAATCTATAGAGTTAGGAATATACCAAGTACATTTTCTACAATTTACTCCCTTATACAATCCATCAAAGGCCCGTCCAAGACATGATAGAGGAAAACATTGCACAAAACAACCAAAATTATTCTAGTATAGCTACCTCAATAATTTAAATCAATATCAAAGAATAAGCAATTTCATTTTCAACAATAAGTCAAAAGATTGAACTCAATAAATCAAATTTTGACCAACTAGTCATAAAATAAATAATCTTCAAAATTTGGTGGCTAAACCATTCCAAAAATTAAGGAATAAAACAATGAAAATTCAAGCAAGTATTTAAAAAGGAATTTTACCAAAATTTCAAGAAGTCTCAAAATCGAAAGATACACTGACTATGCACTATGTGACTGACTGAGTCACCAACAAGGGAGTAGATTGTTGGATTGCACTCGAGTTTTCCAAAAACTTATAATGCTTTAGCGACCATGCTACTAACACAATAATAAATAAGTCCCTTGAGACTTTCATTATACTCAAAAATCAAAAGATTAAAACACATCCACCATTAGATCATGAAATATCTATCATTCATCACATGTAACATGCCACTAGTTTTACCAAATAAAAACAACTAAGTTTTTACCCAAGAGTAAATAAATCATGAATCCAATACATGAGTAATAAAAGTTTTGCTTCCTTTATTTGATAAAATGCACATTTGAAACACATTCCGAACTTCCATTGCATAATCAAATTACATTTCCTCAATAAAATAATTGAATATCTCTTTACAACTTTTTCATAAAATAAATATATACAAGCTTCAATAGCTTAACTAAAAAATAGTAACACATGATTGTATACTTGTCTGTCTTCAATATTCCTGACTACCAACTACATGCTAACTGCATGAGGGGAAGCATCACTCAATCACTTTACCTCTAATCATGGACTAATTGTGGTCCCCTGCACATTTACCAAACTGGTAAATGACACTACCATTTGACGAAGGGATTGGTTTAGTAACTCCAAATAAATTAAGCCTAATTTGAGCAAGGTGTTCTGTCCTACATTAACTAGCACTATCATGCTATGGCAACAACCATCAAAATATGACATCCTTACTAAGTAATGCAACATTAACTAGCACTATCATACTATGACAACAACCATCAAAATATGACATCCTTACTAAGTAATGAAACATTAACTAGCACTATCATACTATGACAACAACCATCAAAATATGAAATCCTTACTAAGTAATGCAATCCTGGATCACACTGAAACTAGACAGTGTAAATGTTGGCAATTTACACTACTTTGGTCAAAGTTTTCATCGTCACATATTCACCCATCCTTCTTCTCAATTGGGAAAGACAATAATCTCTATACTAGTTATCAACCTCTTCAATGGATCACCTATCCCAAGGCTAACCCCTTACATGTGTTACTAGGCACATATGTCTAAGTAATACCATTTGCTATTTATTGTTACTATCTTTCCCCTTATACAATTATCTAACTAAACACCAATCAATAATTATTCACAAAATCCATCTAGGTATAGATCTCTATTACTGAGATTAACTTAACATTCACAATAAAAATCTTTTACTAGATATATGTAATTATATATACTATTATATAATCAATCAAACGATGCATCCCACAATAACAACAACACAAAATGCCTTGGAAATAGAAAAGCATAATTAAAGAAAAATCCCCATGCCTGTGATATAAGCTCCAAATGAATCTATGAGATTCCCTCACTTAAGTTCCTTCCAAAGAAGTAAAACCTCCTCCAAAGTAAAATAACTCTCCTAAACTTCCAAAACCTCTCCACACAACTTCAAGTAAAAATGGCAAAAACTCTCAGTGCTAACTTAAAATGAAAATGGTACAATAAGAATGCTCTTGGCAAAACTTGTGTGTAAAGAATGAGAAAGAGATCCATATTTTATACTAAAAATCCAAGAGAGAACAAGCTACAATCTTGCTTGCCAAGTTGACACAACACCCCTCAAAAATTAGAGGTGGCAAAGAAATAGTGATATATTAACACATATAAAGACACTTGTAAAAACAATAAACAAAATAGACTTCTACACTAAAATTGACTAATCACTCTTCATAAAATTAACACTAAAACAATCATGTTCCCTATTAACTTGCAAAGTTGGTTTGCAAAGAAAAAGTCCAAGCACGTTAAAAACATATGAAAAACTCTTATATAAACTTCTAATTGCATTTCCAACTTTCATAAACGTTCAAAGAAAAAGTCAAACTACCAAAAAGAGTTTGATTGCAAACTCACAAAATAGAGCATATTATTTCCTACCTCTAAGCACTTGCATAGAGCTACATAAGACATGCGTTGGAAAAGGTAAGAAGTGGATGTGATAAAGTTGTAAGACTAAGTCTTACCCACCACCTCCTCTAACGGCTAACCCACATGCAGCAAAGGTGGCGCATAGACTATTTCCAAGCCTAGGCCACGTGCTATCTTTGCCAAGCACCCTTTATTCAAGCGCTTTAATAACTTACTTCTCTCCTTTTATGGCTACATGCCTTTTAAGACTTTATAACCCATATAATATATATATATTCCTATATATAAATATATATATTATATTCAATATATCAATGGATAATATTTAGCAAAACAATATCATTTCTCCAAAAGCATTATAATTACATATATTACAAACATAAGAATATAATAAAATTATATTATAATATATACATACATACATATATATATATATGTATATTAATTAATATATTTATTATATATATATATATTTATATATATATATTATATATATCATAAATAAAATCACTTCTAACATATTGATCTCACATTCACGTATTACAATAAAATCAACATAGAAAAAATATCATAAAATGCATAAACACCAAAGAGATGATAATTCTCACATGGTCCAATCGATATCTCCATACCAGTGAGTAATACGCTCATGAGTGTATGTAGGTATGTCTACCTACGTATACTCATGTTCGTATCAACTCATATGTATGAACATATCATGGTTTTACACAAGTTATATCCTGTCATGCCCAGAATTTTAAGTCCATTCACCCAACCTTATAATTGTAATAAAGCCAACAGACAACAAATACTGCAACAATTCCACAACTCAATTACACACTTAAGGAGGTTAAATCCTCCACTTACAAGGCTACAATTTTAGCAACAATTCCCAGAGAGAATTTTCCCTCTAAACTATTACACAATGAATCATTAAAAAAACCAAACTTTCTTTACATACAGGAAGATATAACATTTTCTAAACAAGGTAAGTCTATCTTCGAAACCTTATGACATGCTCCATCCGTAACCTGCAAAACAACAAGGGAAAAATCGGCAACCATCTAGCTCTCCTCCCTACCATCGTCCCGCAAGAGGGACACCCCCGAGCTAGGGAGCCCATCTTCACACCAGGGTATACCACACAAGACTACACTATACAACAATGAATTCAACAACCAAACAAGAAATACACAAAACCCCATAGCTTACTCACATAACAAAGTCTCAGCTTAGGTGAGAACATGTAGGCTAGGGAAGTAGACAACACTAACCCCCAGCCTTCTAACCAACCCAAACACAGGGATATCTCATTAGGCACACATGGCCAAAGCCTTCTAGGCTATAAATGAATCCAACAGGCTTTCATGACATGGGATATAACAAGAACAATATGACACCTGGGGAGGGTCACACCTCCCCTTCCCTATACTAGATGAGCCTTTCCTTCCAACTTGAAGGTGCTCTATCAACACACCCAAAACAACAAAGATCCGAAAAACAAACAACAAACTCAAGAAGACTGTCATTCAACTCATGCATCAAGACAACAAATATTTCAAGCAACATTTACATAGAGAAGAGAAATGGAAGATCAAACCTTACAAAGCCCAAAAAGGAAAGAGAGGTGAAGTAGAGCTCCTCTTCCCTCCTTCTCAAAATTGCCTTCCTCTCATAATGAATCCACCATGATTCAACAACAATACAACCCCCTTTCCTCTTCTTCTC
Source organism: Cunninghamia lanceolata (assembly GCA_027924645.1). Classification (NCBI taxonomy): domain Eukaryota; kingdom Viridiplantae; phylum Streptophyta; class Pinopsida; order Cupressales; family Cupressaceae; genus Cunninghamia; species Cunninghamia lanceolata. The sequence continues at coordinate 13,953,207 of BSBN01000206.1, forward strand.
TTCCTTAGTTTTAAAACTCATTTTCATCTTAATTTCTGAATTTCTCAAAATGAAAAATGTGACATTCCAACCCTACTCCCAAGGGTTTCCCATTCAAACCCACTAGGATTAAAAAAATTAAAAAGATAATTTAAAATAATATCAGAGTGGGTGACACCACACCCACCCACAAGGAATCCTACCAAAAATGGGCACATGGGAGACAAGCCCACCTTAAAGAGGGGGTGGCATGCTCCATGATTAGGAAGTGGGCATGAGTGGGGAATCCACTCATCCCATGTCTCCCACCCCACTTCCCATTTTCGTCATTTGACCTTACCCCTGGATTAAGGTGACCCTATGGTAGTTAACCCAAGGTTAACCTAGCCAAAAAGGTACCTAATCCCAAGGGGTACAACCCTAGGTTGTTTTTCAACCTAGTTTAGACTCTTAGGGTTAACTCTTCACATAAAAATGATCAACATAAGAAAAATGAAAATAAGATACAAACATCCCTTAACCTTCTGCAAAAGGAACACATTACGACAGTTCCCAACTATTCCAACACAAGAGGTTGATCTCAGTTTCTCATTGAACTGGATTGGCTCACAAGGGAAACAACAAAGGTGTGAGATGGTCTCCTATAATAGTGGTTTGTTAGAAATACCTGCACACTCAAACTCGAAGTCAATATCTCATATAAATACCATTGCCGAAGCAAAATTAAATACATGCATTTTAAACATGAAATCTTATATCATACTGAAAACATATTCCAGTTCCATATCCATTCCTTCATTTTCTTCCAAACAACATCTAATATCATCGCACAATTATTTGCTTAAATCAACCAAAAATCACATATGTTCGATAATCCAGAATTACAAGTCTCTTCACATAACAGAATAACAAAAGCACTGTAATTAGTCTGATGAATAGTAATGTACAAAGGTAGGCCTCACATTCTCCCCCCCTAAAACTCTACTTCCTCCTGGAAGTCGGCAAAGAGGTGAGGGTAAAAAGGTCTATAGTGTTCTCTTTATCTATTTTAATTGTTTAAGTTTGTTGTAAATGTATGCATGTGCAGAATTCAATCATTTAGTCAACACTACTATAGCACCCCATGGTATATTCCCCTTTAACTCCAAAGTGATCCATAAATTACATGTTGATTAAAGGAGTCAAAGTAGTTTTGATGTGAAACAAAAGTGAGGTTTGTACAACTAGTTCCATAGTCTTTTTGCATTTTGGTAAAGTAGATGTTGTATGATAGGTGTCCCAAATCGACACTTTAAGGGTGCCCTAAACTATGAGATGAAGGATTAGGGGAATCTGTCCAAATGTATAAAGTATGTCGAGACTCCTATTGACTAGATAATGATTGACATACAAATGCTTGTTCTTCAAGGTCAACTGACAAATTCAAGACGGTTAAGCCACCTATTGCAACACCCAAAGTAATCAACGAAATCTTCATTAAGTTTGTTCAGCATATTCCAGGGAAATTTACTTGAATTCTAAAAAGTGCATGATACTGAAGCCTTTCAAAAGTAAATGACTCACTAACCGATTCTACCATCCATCTTTTGTATCCTTAGGTTGTAAATGATTCGATATAAGTAACTTTGAATAAGCAACTTGAATTTAAGTAACTTGTATTAACTTGAACTAAGGAACTTCCAAAAAGCAACTTCCCTGTATTCCTAGATTCATTCTTTCTAAAAGAGTCAAATCTATATATTTGAATAGATGCACATGTAAACACAAAAATTTTACTATTAATTTTACTCTTAAAAGTGCAAATCTCTTCTTGCATAAGTTATAGTATTTAAACGAATCTCAGAATCAAATTGTTAGAAGACTTGCTTACCAAACAAATTTTCTTACCATAGATGTTCTGCATGTGGTGACAGTAGAATACTACGACAAGTGTTGATATCTTAAGTAAGTTTTGTTGCATCAGTCAAGGTAAGTATGAAAAATATATAATAATGATCTCATCAGATTAGAAAGTATGGTAACTCAAAGTTTCTCAAAACACACTGCCTAGGAATTCACACATCATGCAACCTGTTTATATCAACATCAACTCAACACATTACTTACAGATCTTACACATTTTTCCATTCATCCATATTACAGGTATTAACTTCACAAGGTTCACATAAGGTTTAGGGGAATGCCATAGTCTCATCATAGTATCAAGTAATCAATAACCAGTGCCAAGTAACCAAGAATCCAAAACCATGTAATCAATTACCCGTGCCAAGTAACCAAGAATCCAAGAACCATGTAGAATGTTGGTATCTGGGCCACGCGCCTGGGGGCCTCACCATACATCCCAAAACGGCCTACCTCTTGTTTGTATAAGGGGGTTAGCCTCCAAGAGATAGCCAATAATGAAACCAAGATCACTAGGAAGGTAGGTGGATTATAACCAGCCCATACTAGTCCACACCTACCCCCCCATCCTCATAAGTTTCCCGCGTCTGCTTCCTTATATACACTCTACCAGAGGTCACTCCAATGACATGGTGAGAAGAACATCACAACACAGGACCAACACTTGCAAACAACAAAAATAAGCTAGCTTAGCCACCACAAATAACAAATATCCCAAAGGAAAAGAGTTTTCAAATACAACAATAAACTAAATAAAAGGGCGCCATTCCAACAAAACAATCATAACCACAAGGGTTACGTGAAAAATGAAGAGTCAAAGAGTTGTGGCTAAGCTACTTTCAGACAAGATTAAATAACATGGTTGGTCCACACAGGCAAGAGATAAAAAGGCATCAGACAACCAAAAGAAAATGATCAAAATCCATGAAAGTGCACATCACCTCACTACGTGACTACCATTAAGTCACCAATAGGGAAGGAGGGAAACACGGTCACTACATATGTTATGCAAACACAACCAATGCAATAACATCATGTAGGTAAAATGCGCCTTCACGTACTCTGACGTGGAATCGTGCTCCTCTCAATAGGCAGCACGTAAATAAATAACATCGTGTCCTTCTCAAAGGTACACGTAATCACAATGTAATGCTTCCAGGATGCCATGCATCAATAAGATACCAAAATAAGAATCATATCCACCAGGTAGCACATACTCTTTCACTACCATTCATTACTTCAATACGAAAAATCAACTTTCATATCCAAGGTCACCAAATCATTAACCACAATGAGTAATTAAGGACTCTCTCAACAATTTTTACAATTTCACCATAATCTTCACATTTAAACACAAGGTAATACACCCTACAGTAAGTAAACATATACTCGCTTTTGCAAAAATTAAGTTTACCAACATAAATGAAGTTTATCATCCCAAATTAAGTATCATTTACTAGCATTTGCATGATAAACCGTAATTGAATCAAGCAACATTTATTTATGAATTATGAAGTCAAACATATATTTATATGATCAAGTTTTGCAAGAGATTGTATATCTTAAGGGGATTCTCATTAAAAGTTTAGTTGTCAATTTAGTGTTTTACCAAAGGATACCAAAACCTATTAACCCCACACAAGGTATGTGAAATTTAATATATATACTTTACACAAAGAATATTTGTAAAAAGCAATTTTCATCATCATTTTTTTTTTTTTTTTAACTGAAGTTCTCACATTATTCATCAAGCACACTGTTTACCCTTGTATCTTCTCGAGAGCATAATTTCTTTCATAACTATTCTAAGCATGACTCATGTTTACTCAAATTTCTTTCATATCCTCTACACTCAAGGCGAGAGTCAAGAAGACTTGCTAATGAAACATCACGACATAAGACTGCATTGTTCATTCAAGAAACCTAGGGATATCAATACACCATCCTCTCTTTCACATCAACATGCATCCCAAACCTTCTACCATAAAATCACATCACAGTTCTATAGCTTTTTCATTATCTAAATATCATTGCACATAAGTGAAATCCTTTTTCAACTTGTATTAAATTAAATAGATTTCCTTTTAAGATAATTCTCCAATAAAATATAGGTTATTACTATTATGCTTACTGCATCCTTTCTTTCTTTTTACTTTGTTTTCTCTTTCCAAAATTCATGATGCTATTTACTAGACAATATATTTAAGTCAATAATGTAACGATAATAGGTTCATTTGATACAATTTACTTACTCATCTCATAATTTGAGTAATCAAAACATACAATTAAATAAATCATGGGTTATATAAACATAATACATTTGTAGCTTGACATCAAATAACAGATATTACACTCACCAAGTTAAGAAATTCTAACATATAACATATTAGTTTATACATACGTTCAACAATATGTGCTTTAGTAAGTTGAATACCTAACCAGAAGATCATGGGATATGGTGAAATTTAAATACATTTGTTGTTTATAGGATTAAAATAAAAAGAGACTCCATACTTCAAGTGATTGTATTCATACTTATAATTATATCTCCTTTATTTGTACATAATCATTCATACCATGTCACAAATATTGAGTCCTAAATCTTACCCTTCATATATGTCTTATACCTCCTATCATTAGTTCATATGAAAATAAGATTACACGAATCACATCTATTACCCCTCTATTATCTCCAATTAACACTAAATACATGACTATTATGAAAGTGATCCCTCTTTTGTAAATGATCCCATCACTACTTCAACAATCACCCCTAAATATTCTATTTATCAATGCATGACCCCAATATTTCTTGTCTACCTAATATTTCTCTAAGGAGTTAATCTATTTAGAAAAACGATTTTCACCTCAAGGAAGTTCTTTTCACTTTTCAACAAGTGTAACAGTTACCCTTGTATTCTCTTGAGAACATGATTTCGTTCTTATCAATTCTAAGTATAAGTCACGTGTACTACTATCTCTTTCATACCTTTTAACTTCTCAACAACGATGTAAACATCACACATTGACTTCAAAATTTCTCCACTATTAGGTTGAATTAATTTAGAGGCCCTTTGAATTGTTCATCTAGTTAATGATAATTAGTTGTTCTACACCAATACCATTATTTATTATATCATAGTCATCCTCCTAGAATTATATAAAGACATAAAAATGTATTTTATTTATATCGGAGAAAGATTTGTTAATAAATTTCCCACTCACAAAAGGACATTGGATTAAATCTATACACAAATAATTATATTTAGAAATATGCATAGGTCATAGTGATCTAAAAATACATTTAGTTATATTTTATTTATATATATTTAAAGTGGAGCATGGGCATACCATAATACCTACCATTGTGGTTAAAATTTATAAGCCATTATTTCCTCTTATTCGCCCCTTTTAATTATTCGGCTATTAAATCGTCTAAGATCCAATAAAACTATTTATGTTTTGTCAAACTTCCAAAATCAATTTACATAATTACAGATGTACACATAGATATATAACATCCATAACTAATTAACTTCATATGTCCTATCGTCATCCATAGATCCTATGTTGTATTTGTGTTACCCGGAGTTTCGTTAAGAGGAATAGAAATATGTATATGATCCTATTTAACTCAAAGTGTATAATCATTCCAAATTTAATAGAAAGTAATACAATTGGTTTACTAACAATACAGATCACATTACTTTTGGACATCTCCAACCTAATCACCCATTAATTGATTTATATAATTTCCTTTCTATTGTTCATCTATTTATCTCATTATGAGCCAAAACGATTATTTGTTAATTTGACAATTCCAATTATCCTCCATATTAATACCTATAGTGAGTTCAATTAACTATAGTCTATTTCTATATTCAAAGCTAGATCATTGTTGTTTATTGTTCCAAGTCTATACAAAACTCCACTCACCAACATGAATGATTAAAACATATACATAATTTAATCAAGAGTTTCTTCATACATTTGTTGTAACTGAAAAACAATTAAATAGTTATCCCAGTCAAAGTATTCATACATTTAAACATGTGTGTTTCCAATATTAATTGCTCAAATATATATAAATCACCATTTGCTATCCACATAATCTTATTGCAAGATTTCCCACTCACCTAACAAAGGTATTCTAAGCAAATGAACACATTTACAATTGGTTCCAATTTATGTATTTTCCCTAAATTTCTATTTTCGATAATAAACAAATTGTGTAGGCCATGTGTTGTTTATTAAACTAAATTAAAGGCCACCCACTCATACAGTAGGTTTATATATTTAAACAAGCATGGGTAGTTGTAAATATCTATAGATTGAACTTTTAATAAAGATTTATATACATCACTTTGTTAAACATTATTTTATTAATGGTGCTCCACACATATTGCTTAATGGCCACCCACTCATAAAAACAATTATTTATTACAAATCATCTTATTACTTTATCTATAGTGGTTTTATAAAATATTGTTAATTTAATTTCTTTATGATTACAACTATGTTCCACTAGTTCCACTCACAATAGAAACTGGATTAAATCTTTTCCACTTACACATGTTGGAGTAAACAATTCAGATATGCATTCTTCTGCCTACATCCACTAATGTAAACTATATATTTATTCATGTATGCAAAGTTATGTATTTAAACATATCAATGTCATGAGAGGGTATTTAATATGCATTCTTATACAAATTCACAATTATATGCATTGAATAACATCATATCCAATTTATAAATACCACATCTAGCATCCACTAATCCTACACAAGGCTCTATTGCCAACCCTAAGTCGAAATGCCTTAAGGGTTAATGATCTTCATTGGGCTTTTGTGTGCAGGGGAGGCCGGAATGAGGCCGGTGGTTGCGGTGGCCGCAGAGGCACGTCGGAGGTCGGCTCGTGGAGTGTGGTATCCGCGACAGCGCGGCTAGGTTTTTCAGCGGGGCAGAGGCCGCGAGGGAAGCTCGCGGGACCCTTTGGTGGCGAGGGGTGTGGTTTCCTTGGCGGCGGAAATGTGGCCGGTTGCAGGCGCGGGGGAGTGGATAGCCGCGGCAGCGGCAGCGACGAACCGGGGGTGTGTGGGTATGACGAGACGGGGGGTGGTGTGCGGACCACAGTCCGCGGAGGTGGTGGACGGGGTGCGGGTGGGGCTCCGCCCCACCCCACACCTCCTCTCTTGTAAAAACTGCGGTGGGGGTTGAAACCCCCACCAAAGTTAATTTTTTTTTTTTTTTTTAAATTTTTTTTTAAGCCTTTTGATACTTCAGCCAATGCAATAGATCAAGTTATTCTAACTTGTGAATATGAAACAGTATATTCAATAGCTTGGTTAAGGTTAATTTGCATGAGCAGAGCCTGTTCAAAGTTGAAGCTGTGTTAGAAACTTTTACCAGATGTATATATATATGTGTGTGTGGGGGGGGGGTATTTTCTCAGGAATGATTTCACAGTTTCTCATCAATCAGAAATAAAATAATTGGTATAACACAGAATTTTCTAACAATGATACAAGTTTTTAACAATATTTGTTATGAGACAAATTAGTAATTCATAATTTAATTGCATGTCCTTACATTATATAAGTTCCAAAGTAAATTTCCACAATTCCATTTACGGATAAATAAGCAGAATAACATAAACAAAAATAAATAAATAAATGTATATTTATTTTCAAATTTCTATAACAAGTAAATAATTCATATAGAAAAAGATATACATATTTACTTCTCTTCTTTCTTTAAATCATAATGAAAGTGTATATTTCCTTCAACCTTTAAGTTGATAAAGAAAAGAACTAACCATCTAATTTTTTTTTAAACTACATTTTATTCAGTCAATATACGATTAAATGTAGGAGTCTAAATATATATCTTGTAACAAAAATTGCATATCTTCTTCTCCGTTTAGTTCATAAAATTAACAATGACTTAGTCAAAAAACAGAAATATAGATATCTCTAAATTAGTATTTGTCTATTAGAATCTATTTGACTTCACATATACTTTCAAAGGCAATACAAGGTAGAAATTTAGGAACAATTACAGAATAAGAAAGCGGTCCTTCTTTTCACCGCTTCATTATAGCAGATTAATACAAACGTTTGGATAAAATTTCAAATGCACATCTAATTCCACTAAAAGACAATTTCACTACTTATGTAATTATCATTTTCTTTAACATTACGGTGGATGAATCTTTACGATTCACTTGCAACCACAACTAATTTTCACATCTTACAACTAATATGACAATCACATAAAATTACAACCAACAACATAATTAAGGGAGGTAGTTTTCTCTCTACTTCCTAGGATCTAAACTTTACAATGATTCTCAGAGAGAGGAGATCTCTCCTCTAATACTCTTGCAGAGTAAACTAAAACAAACCAAGCTATGATGTCCAAACTCTCCTTGAAATTAGGAAGGTAAAACATATTCATTAACAAAGTAAACTTACTTCAATCCTTTTCACAACTAAATACCAGAGGGGGTAATTACAACTGATCCATTTCTAACTCACAAGCGAAAGATTGTCACAAACTAAATACAAGAGGGGACTTTAAACAACTGACCCGTCAACTTGCTAACTCAGAGATCCCAATGTTGAAACATGGGCTCTGATACCAAATGTCATGCCCAGAATTTTAAGTCCATTCACCCAACCTTATAATTGTAATAAAGCCAACAGACAACAAATACTGCAACAATTCCACAACTCAATTACACACTTAAGGAGGTTAAATCCTCCACTTACAAGGCTACAATTTTAGCAACAATTCCCAGAGAGAATTTTCCCTCTAAACTATTACACAATGAATCATTAAAAAAACCAAACTTTCTTTACATACAAGAAGATATAACATTTTCTAAACAAGGTAAGTCTATCTTCGAAACCTTATGACATGCTCCATCCGTAACCTGCAAAACAACAAGGGAAAAATCGGCAACCATCTAGCTCTCCTCCCTACCATCGTCCCGCAAGAGGGACACCCCCGAGCTAGGGAGCCCATCTTCACACTAGGGTATACCACACAAGACTACACTATACAACAATGAATTCAACGACCAAACAAGAAATACACAAAACCCCATAGCTTACTCACATAACAAAGTCTCAGCTTAGGTGAGAACATGTAGGGTAGGGAAGTAGACAACACTAACCCCCAGCCTTCTAACCAACCCAAACACAGGGATATCTCATTAGGCACACATGGCCAAAGCCTTCTAGGCTATAAATGAATCCAACAGGCTTTCATGACATGGGATATAACAAGAACAATATGACACCTGGGGAGGGTCACACCTCCCCTTCCCTATACTAGATGAGCCTTTCCTTCCAACTTGAAGGTGCTCTATCAACACACCCAAAACAACAAAGATCCGAAAAACAAACAACAAACTCAAGAAGACTGTCATTCAACTCATGCATCAAGACAACAAATATTTCAAGCAACATTTACATAGAGAAGAGAAATGGAAGATCAAACCTTACAAAGCCCAAAAAGGAAAGAGAGGTGAAGTAGAGCTCCTCTTCCCTCCTTCTCAAAATTGCCTTCCTCTCACAATGAATCCACCATGATTCAACAACAATACAACCCCCTTTCCTCTTCTTCTCTTCCTTAGTTTTAAAACTCATTTTCATCTTAATTTCTGAATTTCTCAAAATGAAAAATGTGACATTCCAACCCTACTCCCAAGGGTTTCCCATTCAAACCCACTAGGATTAAAAAAATTAAAAAGATAATTTAAAATAATATCAGAGTGGGTGACACCACACCCACCCACAAGGAATCCTACCAAAAATGGGCACATGGGAGACAAGCCCACCTTAAAGAGGGGGTGGCATGCTCCATGATTAGGAAGTGGGCATGAGTGGGGAATCCACTCATCCCATGTCTCCCACCCCACTTCCCATTTTCGTCATTTGACCTTACCCCTGGATTAAGGTGACCCTATGGTAGTTAACCCAAGGTTAACCTAGCCAAAAAGGTACCTAATCCCAAGGGGTACAACCCTAGGTTGTTTTTCAACCTAGTTTAGACTCTTAGGGTTAACTCTTCACATAAAAATGATCAACATAAGAAAAATGAAAATAAGATACAAACATCCCTTAACCTTCTGCAAAAGGAACACATTACGACAGTTCCCAACTATTCCAACACAAGAGGTTGATCTCAGTTTCTCATTGAACTGGATTGGCTCACAAGGGAAACAACAAAGGTGTGAGATGGTCTCCTATAATAGTGGTTTGTTAGAAATACCTGCACACTCAAACTCGAAGTCAATATTTCATATAAATACCATTGCCGAAGCAAAATTAAATACATGCATTTTAAACATGAAATCTTATATCATATTGAAAACATATTCCAGTTCCATATCCATTCCTTCATTTTCTTCCAAACAACATCTAATATCATCACACAATTATTTGCTTAAATCAACCAAAAATCACATATGTTCGATAATCTAGAATTACAAGTCTCTTCACATAACAGAATAACAAAAGCACTGTAATTAGTCTAATGAATAGTAATGTACAAAGGTAGGCCTCACATATCCAAACCACAATAAACCTTACATATGCAACCATAAACTTAGCAACATGCAGATTAAATCACAGTTCTCACTCCAACATCCAAACATGCAATCAAGATTCACAACAAAGATCACTTACTGCTACCCAACTAACTTGACATAACTTAGGTCAAATAGGGTTGTGTGTGTGTGATTGCTCAATATAGGTTTTACTAAGGTTACCACACCAAGTCCTTCTCCTGAGTGATACTTCCCCACCCTTTCGGAGGAGCAACCTATTCCTGCATCCACTTAGATCACAGTAGTTAGCTAATCAAAATATAACCATTTGCTTCATGCATTTTCCAACATTAATCATATATAATACAAGACATTGCATTATTCCATTTTTCTTCATATTTCAAATCAAGATTCATAAACACATAAATGCAAAGATTTCACAATCATTCATTAATCAAACAAATTAACCAACCTAGGTAAATAGTAAATGGATAGAAACACATGGAGTGTGACAAGTAATAACCCCTAACTTCTACTAGAGATACTCAAAAGTATCTTTAGGAAGAGCCTTTGTAAATCTATCTACAATTTGGTCCTTAGTGGACACATACTCCAATATCACCTCATTCTCTGCAACCTTAGAACTATCTTAAGAAGTGATACCAAATTGAAATATGTTTTGTTCTTGAATGCATTACCGGATTCTTTGAAACTTTGATAGCTCACTTGTATTATCACATAGGATAGGAATAGGTTCATCATAGGATACTTTGATAGGCTCTGTAGTAGATAATGACATTGAGTCCTGCTTCTTACTTAAGCATGAGGCAAGTCTACTTCCAAGGAAGAAAGCACCACCACTTGTACTTCTTCCATCATATGTACATCTTGCCTAATCTACATCTATATATGCACTCAAAGAGAAATTAGTATCCTTGGGATACCATAAGCCAAAATCTGGAGTGCCTTTCAAGTATCTAAATATCATTTTTATTTCTAAAACATGTGACTCTCTGGGATCTGATTGAAATCTACCCACAAGGCAAACTACATGCATGATATCTGGTCTAGTAGCAGTCAGGTATAATAGTCCACCAATCATTGATCTATATTTTCTCTGATTAGCCTTAGGAGATTCATCATCTTTTCTTAACTTACAACTAGTAGTCATGGGAGTACATACTGGTTTGGAGTCTTCTATTCCAAACTTCTTCAACATTTTCGTAGCATACTTTGACTGTGAAATAAAGATACCTGTTTCTAATTGACTGATTTGTAACCCAAGGAAGAAGTTCATTTCCCCACACATTAACATTTCAAACTCTTTTTGCATCTCTTTTGCAAATATCTTGCACATACCTTCATTTCCTCTAAAGATTATATCATCAACATATACTTCCACAATCAGAATTTGGTCTTCTTCAACTTTGAAGTATAGATTGCTATTTGCAGTGCCCTTTTTGAATCTTTGCTACAATAGGTACCTATCCAACCTTGAATACCAAGCTCTAGGAGCATGTTTGAGTCCATACAATGCCTTCTTCAATTTGCAAACCATATTTAGATCATCTGATAATTGAAAGCCTTCTAGTTGTTCAATGTATACTTTCTCTTCTAACTCCCCATTCAAGAATGTAGATTTCACATCCATCTAATAGACTTTGAAGTCCTTATGAGTTGTAAAGGCCAAGAACATTTTAATGGCCTCCAATCTTTCCACTGGAGCAAATATTTCCTCATAATATATTCCTTTCACTTGTGAGTAGCCTTTACACACAAGCCTATCCTTATTTTTGACTACTCCATTCTCATTCAATTTTTTCTAGAAGACCCATCTAGTTCCTATCACATTTTTTTCTACTGGTCTTGGGACAACTTCCCAAGCTTGATTCTTCTCAATCTGTATTAGTTCTTCTTCTATAGCCTTGACCCAGTGCTCATCTTTGCATTCTTTAGTCACTATTTTGGGTTCTATTTTAGACAACAAACACAAATTTACCTATTCATCTACCATAGCAATTTGCCTTCTTGTTAATACACCTTTGTTCTTATCTCCAATGATCTGATCTTTAGAATGATTCTTTTGCACATACTTGGGAGTCTTAGGAACCCTTTTTAGAGCATCTTCTTCATTAATTTGCATCTCCTTTTCCTTCTCTTCTTCACTTTATTCTTCTCTGTAAGGGGGCTCCTCAAATTCATATTCTTCTATCAGTACTGAGCTTTGATGTGGTTCCTCATCCACTTTGACATTTGCATTTTAAACTAGCTTTTTTAGCCATTTTTTGTAACACTTGTAAGCCTTGCTCTTTGTGGAATATTGAAGGAAGATTCCTTCATCTGATCTTGTATCAAACTTTCCCAAGTTTTCTTCATCTCTCCTAATGTAGCACTTGCTTCCAGACACTCTAAAATATTTGATAGTAGGAGTTCTTCCATACCACAATTCATATGGAGTCTTTGAACTGTTGACCCTTACTTGTACTCTATTTTGTATGTAGACTACATTGTGAATAGCTTCTCTTCAATAGATATCTGGTAGATTTGCTTCTTTCAACATTGCCCTTGATGCTTCCTGAATTGTCCTATTCTTTCTTTCCACAACTCCATTTTGCTGAGTTGTCCTAGGGGCTAACAAATGCCTCTTTATTCCATGATCTTCAAAAAAGTAGTTAAACTCATTGGAGGTGAACTCACCATCTCTGTCAGACCTCAAACACTTGATTTTCAGATCAATTTCATTTTCAACCATAACATTGTATGCTTTAAACCTATCTAGAGCTTTTGATTTTTCTTTGAGAAAAGGTAGCCAAGTCATTCTAGAGTAATCATCAATCAACAACATGAAATACATGTCACTTTGAAAGCTTCCTACTTTGTAGGTCTGCACAGATCTGTATGCAACATCTCCAAAGGTCTGGTGGTAGAATACTCTTTTATATTCAAATTCTTTCTTGTTTTCTTCCCAATCTGACATTCCTTGCAGGTTGCATTAATAGGCTCACAACTTAAGTAGAGATGATCCTTATATTCTTCTATGCCATAGCCAACTTTTGTTAACATGAGTCATGAAACACATACCATTAGCACCTTTGAGATAATATATAAATTTCCTTTTGTCCTTGTTCATGTAGCAACCAGAGTTCTAAATATTTCTTTTTTGATTTCACAACCACCATCCTAAAACACAAGGTTATATCCTCTGGTACACCTCTGTCCTACACTTAGAGGATTCTGCCAAAGACCCTTGACAAAAAGAACATCATCTGTCTTGTGCTTGCCATCAAAACTGATTGAACCTTTTCGACAAATCTTAGTAGATGCATCATCTCCAAACTTAACAAAACCTTCATCAAACTTCTAGCTTAACAAGCTTATTCTTATCACCTATCATATGATTTGAACACTCACTATCAATTAACCAGTCATTCTCCTCTTCTCTTGCATGAAAAGTAGTTACCAAATCTCCTTTGATGTTGTGCCTTGTTTCCAGAGCAATTTCCTTTATGCATCTTTCAAAGTTAGTAGAATTAGTTCCAACATTCAATGCCATGAACAAGAATTCATCACTTTCATCATCCAGATAGTTAGACTCATCATCATATATGACGTCATTTTCTTTAAAATAATAATTCCTCTTGAATGATTTTCCTTTGTTATCCTTGTTTTTGTCATTTTAAATCTTGACCAGACATTTTGAAGCATAATGACCTATATTTCCATAGTCAAAGCATTTGAAAGGTAACTTACCTCTATATTTTCTAGATCCCTTTTTCAATCTGCTCACAAAATTTGCTTCTACTTCATCAAAATCATCTAGATCTGACTTGTCATTCTTTTATGTCTGGTTGGCCTTAAAAGTAGTTTCTTTTCTTGAATCATCTTGATCAAATTATCTTATCTCAAAAGTAGTTAGAATGCCAAACATTTGATCCCTAGAATATTCATCCAAATCTTGAGTTTCTTCAATAGCAGAAACTTTAGCACTATAAGATTTTGGAATAGTTCTCAATACCTTTTTTACCATTTCACTTTCCTCCAAATTTCCACCAAGACCATTGATGGAATTGACAACCTCGTCCACTCTTTACATGTATCTGACAATATTCTCATCCTCTGACATCCTTAGGGTTTCAAACTTGGCCTTCAAAATCTGCATCTTTCCTTGCTTGACCTTGTCATCTCCTTTATAGGTACTTTCCAACTTCTTCTAGATCTCATGAGCACTTTTGCAGCTCATTAGCTTCACTAGTTCTGAATCAAAAAGACTGTTCAAAAGAGTACTCCTTGCCTTGCCATTGTTCTCAAAGTCTTTAATCTCATCTTCATCCTTTAGACCATTTGTAGGTATAGTAGATTTTTCTCAGCTAACTTCCATATGCCATATCCTAATGAGATAAGAAAGTTTTCCATCCTAGTCTTCCAAAAAGCATAAATTGTTCCATCAAACACTAGAACCTCAATACCTTTCATGTGCATCATTTGGATCTACCCCAAGTGGTTAACCTTCTTCAAGGGAACTGGCTCTGATACCAATTATTAGTATGCATATGACAACTGAGAGGGGGGCTGAATCAGTTTGTATCAAAACTTTAAATCCTCAAAGCAATTTCAAACATCAACCTCTTGTCATGCATTAACATAATGTAAACATATGAAGCATTAGTGCAAACACATCCAAACACATAAGAACACCAGATTTATGTGGAAAACTAAAGAAGGTAAAAACCACACAAAGTATTAACTCACATATATATGAATAGCAACACCAAATACAAATAGGCTCACTACCGAGGGCTCACTATCCAAAAGAAAGGCTCATTGCCTAGAAGGACTCATTGTCTAGAATAGAGAAGAATAGATGTAAACTCAGATTCACTATCTCAAGGCAACAGGAGAAATCTACCACTTCAACTTCTTGGCATCTGCAACCTTTGCCTCACTACCTCCAGCAACTTCAAGCACACTGAAATGTAGACACCTTCTGTTCACTACATCTAGGAGTCATAATCTTTTAAGTTCACACTCAACTCACTACCCTTGATTCACATTCAAAACATCTCTACTTTACTTCACTTAACTTCATCTTGCATTTATAGCATCTACAACCAAGAACTATCTCAATAAGGTCAGTTTTAATGAAGCGTATGCACCTCAAACATGCAACACCAATTAGGTTGGCACTAAACACTTCCATGGTGGAAAGAAGTGAAAGTGGACCATGCCAAGGGTTAACTAGGACTCAAATCTATATCACCAAGTAGCTCAACACATCCACAATCCATGAGGTACCTCCGCAAGTAGCACTAGCAAGATAGGTTAGCCAAACATGAGCTAATAACCGTATCCATGCTTCTCCAAGTCCAAAAACATCATGCAGACCATAGAGAGACACTCTACAATATCCACATACCTTTCCATAACATTCAACATAATTAGAATCTTCTGTAACATTGCCACAACCACCTGAAACAAATGATGTCTTCATTATGCACATTAGGATGCACTACCATTGAACACCAACATAGGAACTGAACTTGCGGAGAAACCCATCACTAGAAACATCAAGGGAAGGGAGATATTGAATTTATAAGCACATTCCCATATCTCTAGGACAAGAATCCTCAATGTAGAGATGTGGAGCAATCTCATTTCTCCTAGATAGTCTTCTACGTAGGTAAACACTCAATCAAACACATCTTCCACTACAGCGCAATCCAAAACCTCAAACTCTAGATATAACACCTTTGATCAATACTTCCAAACCACACAAGAATATCTTCAACTAGGAAGAAATGTGGAGCACAACACTGAGCACATCTCTGTCACACTGCACACCTTTTTATTCAAATTTTCAAAAGCACTTGGAAACCAAGTGAACTACTTGCTAGAGGTTGACATGAATGAAAACACCAGTAAGTTTCCAACATACCTTACATCCTTGCATTCTCATCAAAAATGACCTTGGAGCACAACCACCATTGATAATGAAACATGTTTGTATTGGTGAGATCATTTATTGTTGTCTCCTTTTTATGCAATTTTAGCTCAATTGGAGGTATGGTTTAGTTTAGATTAAAGATTTTAATATTATTTTAATCTCTTTGTATTTTTTTCTAAATTATGCATATACAATATACTTGCTAAAATATGTATATTCTATTGATTTAAATAGTACCTAATTTTTTGGGAACACTTTATTTTTTAAGTCTATTATGGAAAGAAAAATAGACCATACTATATTTTTCTATCACCCTCCATTCATGTTATTATTTGCTAAAATCTATTTTTTTATGTCATTTTAGATACATTGTGATTGGGTTTATTTATATGGTTGTTACATTTTGATTCATGTTTCCTTGTATGGGATACTCTTCTAGGATGTTTTGTTTTGTCAAAGTTTAAGGTTTCAAAAGAAGATTTACAATTAAGTGAGAATGCATGTTCCCAAAAATGTGTTAACTTTGGTACCTATATGCATTGGTTTATGATTCAATTTGAGGTAATTGATTGCTTAAAATGACATTAATTTTGAAAGTCATCTCAAAAAATGTTGATTATCATTGTTGTATGTTTGTTCATTTACCATCATGTGTTCTTTCTCATGTTCTAGTGGAAGTCCATATATTCTCATGCACATTTATGTTTCATTTATTTTAATTTAATGATAGAGTATAGACAAAAAACAATTGAATTAGGACTAAGGATCTATTTATAATTAAATTCATTAGAAATAATATGAGAAAAAATTATACTTAAACTTTCATCATGGAAAGTTACCTAATTTATATCAAGAGATTGGAAGTATTTGAAATTAATCTACAAAACTTGTTAACTGACCTTTAATTTATTAGTGAAGTTAAACTAGCATACCTATCTTTAGAAAAATCTATGTAAAAGATGCCAAGAGATATCATTTTGGAAGCCCCTATTTCATTATCCAAAATTTTGAAAGCCCCCTAATGAATTTTGCCGAGTGGATACCCTCACTCCTTGGCTCTTATTAGAAGAGGTAGTCTAAGGCTCATGTTCTTGTCTCTCATCATCATGGGTAGCAAAATGAACTCACCGATTACTTCAATGTAGTTAACTTATAACTTATCCACCTCTTATTTAAATCTATATATTTTTATATAGAGGATTATATATATCTATATTAATGTAAGGTATTATAATAATATAAATTTATTTTAACTAATTATGAGTTATCTTTATATATATGTAAAAGGGGTTTCTATATACTAGCATACCTATCTTTAGAAATATCCAAGTCTCCAGGTGCCTATTTTATGTGCCTATTCAACTCATAAGAGCTTGAAAAAGATATCTATCTGTATTTTATAATATAAAAGTTTATAAAATTTTATTTTACTTTAATGTTTTAAGGTTATATATAATATCATTCAAAATTCTCAGAGATATCAATCATCATTTAATTCTATTTATTTACTTAAAGAGTTATGTTATTTACTTAGGAGTTATTCTATAGTTATTTTTTTACTTAAGAATTATTTATAAATCTTAAAAAATTATATAAAGCTTTGTATATAACTTATCCACTTATCCACTTCTTATATAAATATAGGTTTCTATAAATAATATATTAATGTAAGGTATATAATAATAAGTACCCCTCTATGTTGGTAAAACTAGATATCCGGAAGGCCTATGATAAAGTGAATTGGAGATTCTTATTTAAAATTTTAGAGGCTTTTGGTTTTCAGCAGGAGTGGTTGAATTGGATTTTTGAGTGGATTGCAAGTCCTAGATTTTTAGTTCTTCTCAATAGCTCCCCAGAAGGTTTCTTCAATGGCTCCAGGGGTTTAAGGCAGGGGGACCCCCTCTCACCCTTTCTCTTAATCATCATGGCCAATGCTTTGGGGAGATTTATTACAAAAGCTTGCCAGGAAGGGCATATCATAGGAACCCAAATCACAAGGAATATGCCCAGGTTCTCTCATCAACAATTCGCAGATGACACCCTTCTTTTTGGGGCTGCCCAGGAGGGAGAAGCCTTAAGGTTTAAAATTTTTTTGGACATGTACTCAAGAGCATTGGGATAGGAAGTTAGCAAAACAAAATTGGAGGTATTCTTCTTCAACACCCCTCTTTGTAGAGGGCAGAATTTTAAGGATCCTGGCTTTTGGGAAAGGCTCTCTCCCCTACAAATATCTGGGGCTTCCTCTAGTAAAAGGTATTCTTCCTGGCAACTCGTGGGAGCCTCTTTTGGAGAGAATTAAGTCAAGATTACAATCTTGGAAGAGCAAATGGTTGTCTTGGGTGGGAAGATTGACTCTCATCAAAGTAGTTTTAGCAACTATGTCAGTATACCTGATGTCATGCCTACCTCTAGCTAGTAAAATCTACAAGGAACTAACTCAGCTGATGAGAAATTTTTTTTGGAGAGGGTCTTCAGAACAATTTAAATTTCCACTTGTCAAATGGAAGAAAGTTTGTGAGTAGAAAGAAAGAGATGGGGCCAGGGTCAAAGACCTTCTAAGGTAGAATAAAGCTTTGGGAGCAAAGCTAGTTTGGCAAATTCACAATAACTCAAACCTGAAATGGGTTAGGCTTTTAAAAAATAAGTATCTAGATAGGGAAGATCTTAGTATCTTCACCTCTAGATAGCTGCTAGATGGGTCAAGAATTTGGAATTTCATCAAGAAGAGCAAAGATTTAATTTACAACCATCTAACCTTGGAGATCAAGGAAGGCAAGGAAGCAAGGTTTTGGGAGGATTCGTGGGAAGGATTCCCTATTTTGGAAAATTTTCAGATGCTGGCACCCATAAGGAATGCCACCAAGCTGATTTGGGGAGACAATGTCTGTGATTACTTATCCTTTTCCCCCTCCATGAATGACCCTCCCAATTGGAAATGTGTGCGGGGTCTGGCTTTGGATCTTGGTTTGGTAGCTCAGTTTGAGGTAGAAATGGCCAAATGTTATTTCAACTATAGAAGGGGCAGGGATAGGCTAAGATGGAATGCTGCAGCCTTAAGAGAATACTCGGTAAGAGATGGTTATAGGGCTCTAGCTGACACATTAGATCCTCCTGGAATACTTCCTTCAAAGCTTTGCTGGAACAAACAATGTTTACCCAAAGCTGGGGTCTTTTTGTGGGTAGCCATTCAAGGTAAGGCATTGACAGCTGACAGGTTGAGAAGGTGGGGCTTTGAGGGCCCTTCGAGATGCGTGTTGTGTGAAGAAGCAGAGGAAGATGGGAATCATCTTTTTCTACATTGTCCTTTCATTAGTAGAGGTTGGCAATGGCTTTGTAAAAAAATTCATTGGAGCTCAACATTTTTTGGTAATCTGTCAGAATGGTTGATTGCTTGGCTAGTGTTGTTCTAGAAAGTGATGTTCGCAGGACTCTGGATTTCAGCCCCTTCTATCTTGATTTGGGAGATTTGGAAAGAATGCAATAGGAGAATCTTCCGGGAAACAAAATTGCCATGGCACTCGCTTTCTAGCCAAATTGAATCAAACATTGTAGAAATAGTTAATTCCAGATTAACAGACATAGACCCTTCTAAACTCCTCTTCTCAGGTTGGGATTCAGATATGATGAAAAATTGGAAGGGGCTCTCTACAGCTCCACAGGTGGCTATTGTTGGTCTCAAAACTTTGGAAGCAAGAAAATTAGTCCGATGGTCTCCTCCGGAGGTTGGTTGGTTGAAATTAAACTTCGATGGCACCTCGTGAGGAAATCTAGGTCCCTCAGGTGTAGAGTGTATTTTAAGAGACTCAAAAGGAGATGTGGGGAAACTTGCCATCCCCCTTAGCATTGGTACCAACAATGAGGTAGAGATCCAAGCCTTACTTCTAGGATTAAGGTTTAGTAGGGAGATTGAAATCAGAAACCTAGATATAGAGGGCAACTCGTTGATTGTCATTAACGGGCTCAGAAGTAAGAGATTAGTAAACTAGAGGCTCCAAGCCAAACTCGAGTAGGCACTAGCCCTATTAGAAGGTTTCGATAGAGTTTCAATCAACCACATTTATTGAGAAGGAAATAAAGAGGCAGACAGACTATCCAATCAGGGAGCAGATGGGGTCTCCATCAAAGAAGTCTTCACCATGACAGATCCTAAGTAAGCTCATCAAGCTTTGTGTGGGTGGTTGTGTGGGAGCCTTGCCACCTCAGCATGAGGTGGCAAGGCTGGATCGGGTGAATAGGAATTATTGTTTTGAAGGGGCGAGTGGCGGCACGAGCTGACTTGACCGGCATTCATTCCTTTGAGTGATTCAGAGGGATCAAAGTTGGCACTCATTCCGCAGAAGGGTTTCAAGAAGTTTCCAGTAGCAAGTTAATAAGGCTGGCAACAGCTCCTATCAACATTCATCCCACTAGTTTTAGCTTAATGCCAAAATATTTTGCTGTTATCTTCTCTACGGATGCCATTTGGTGTGGTGGAATGGATACACCAGTTCATTTAACTAGCTGAAAGAGGTAGATGGTCTTCCTTAGAGCCATTACTGACCTTCATTTACAGAGAATGATGCGCAGGTCTGATGCTTTGATGGTGGGGGTGGTGAAGTTGGTTTTGGGTAGGGTGTTTTTGGAAAATGGAGAATGCTACCGGGTAGACACAAACATTTCTTCTCGAGTCCTAGCGATGCTGCTCAAACTGGGGATGGAAAAACAAGTGGCGAAGTCCATTATGCAGGGCATCTTCAATGTGTAGCATCTGGGGGATCTAGAGGCATTGCTGCAGATGGCCAGCCTTGAATCTGGCATCCTGCATCTGAAGGATTAGAATCTCTTTGAAGATCCTGGCACTCTCATCAAGCTCTATCCCTTCATTCTGGACGTCAGAAGTTTCGATCTGATATTACTGAAAGATCAAGCAGCAATGGCGGTAAGCTTCCTTAAAAAGGCTCTGGGTCTGGAGGTGGTCAATGGTCTCAGTTGGATGGAAGAATTCCGCAGTTTACTTGCATATGTATGTATCTAATTCAGTCTACCTCTCCTGCTCCATTTTGTATAGCTGGAGCTTCAAATAGATAGTCTAGTAATATGTAAGTCTACTATGTCGTTTGGTCATGGGACCCTGCGAGGTCTTTTTCCTAGTTTTTTAGTTTGTATAGGCAGTTTGACAGTCTCAGGCCAGCCATGAGAAGGCTGATGATATGTAACTTTTTTGACATCTTTTAATAAAATACCATTATTACGAATAAAAAAAAGTAATATAAATTTATTTTAATTACTTAAGCGTTATTTTTTGATATAACTTATCCACCTCTTATGTAAATATAAATATATAGAGGATTATATATAATATATATTAATGTAAAGTATTATAATAATATAAATTTATTTTAGCTATTTAAGAGTTTATATATATATGGGTTTATATATATATATATATATATAAGGGGTTTAGAAACTATTTTATTTTATCTTAAAGTACATTTCTTTCATTTTTACATATAATATGTTTTTGATAATATAAGTGGTAAAAAAGGGTGCCAATCCCAGAACAGAACAACCAAAAAGGTGCACCAAAAAACCGTACAGTTAAAGCATAACCATCATAGTTTTAGCATATAAAACATAAAGAGAAAAAACAACAGGAAACCCTAGACATAGTAGACAGATAGTAGACTGACATTAGACCAAACCCAAGCCTCCAAAGGCTAACCAAAGATCTTATCCCAGTTATCCACTAGGAACTCGTAAACATCCTGGTACTCTTTCAAATTTTTGTCCTTCTTCTCTTGGCCTGTAGCCTCCACATCTTGAAGAACTGCCAGAGTGGTGGTAGACCTATGCATCAATTTCATTGCAAACTTAGCGAATATGTTGAACTTCCACTCCAATTCACTGAGTCTAGCCGAAAGGGCTTCAACTTCTTTGTCTTTACTATTCTTTCCACCTTTTTTCTTTTTACCTGTTCCTTTTTTCCCCTTTTCTGAGCTGACAGAGTCCGAGCCTTGAACATTGAACTAGGGGAAATTGCTGGGACCCTCATCTTCCACCTCCATTTTTTCATTTTTGTTGTCCTTGTTCACCAAAAATTCACCCCCCATTTGTTTTGTTTCAGCCACCACCGTATCCACTTTGTTGTTGCCTTCCGACCCAACACCTTGCTGCTCAACATAATCCATCTTATTTTTATCTTCATAAAATTCATCACTCCGTGGCTCCATAGAGTCCATCTTATTCTTTTCTTCAGACCGTTCCTCCACCTGTCGCTCCACAGTTTCAACTTCCATCATCAAGACAACCCTCCTCTAGGGAGTGGAGGTAGGCTTGGTAGCCAGCCTCATCGACCTCCTTGTTGAAGGCACCTGAGGTTTGTTATTAGTGACAGTAAAGTTCTCATCACTAGCACTAACAGAATCTCTGCTTCCCTCCTTAGAGCTAACTTCCTCAACCACCATAGTAGCCTTAGAAGCCTTAATCCCACTGTTAGTGCCACTCTCTTCCTCAAAACTACACCGCTTCTTCTGAGGGGTCACCTGGGAAGGGTTACCTTGAAGAATTTTTAGTTTAGTAGGGGTCATCACAGGAGAATTGGGGGTAAGGTCTTCCGTAGTGGGTTTAGGGCTTTTGGCCACAGAAGAATTTTTCTTGCCAGTCTTTATGGAGGTGATATAAGAATTAGGCGTGACTTCTATTATAATAACCAGTTTATCCTTTCCCAGGGCAGAGTTAGGTGACTGAGGAGGTTCAATCCTAATAGGAGTGAGGGCCTTAGGGGGGCAGAGGGTGAGATGGAATTTGTAAAGTCTCATGATAAGCCCCTGGTGGAGTGGGATCTTAGGCTTGCTAGGGTCTAAAACATGTTTCTCTTTAGTAGTCACAATGGAGGTTTCCAAACATGAGAGTAAATAAAAAGGAAAGATTATGAACTTGCTACGCCGAAAATGATTCAGTAATGCAAAATGGTAATGGAAGAATCTCCTAAATCTTCCCTCCAAAGTGAAGTATTTCATAATCATATAACATATCTCATCCTAGGGTTGAGGTAGGAGTTGTTTGTCGAATCCCCCTAGAGGCTGTGCAGAACCTCCCCTTTCTTGAGAAAAGCCTTCATACCATTAGTATCAGACACCTTACTTTTCCTAGGTTGTTTAGTGCCTTTGGTGGACATCCTAGTTGCCAAACCAATTACCTCCTTTGAAATATCAAAACCCACATTTCCCACCTTGACCCTTTTGCCTTCGTAGGAGCACAAAAATTGAATAGATAGGTTTTCACCATGGCCTTGTAAACATTCCAGATATGAAGCAACCCCTTCCTCTTGGCAGATATGCCAAATGGTCTTGTTTATTTTGAATTCCTCACAAGATTATGGCTCCATGAGAGACCTATCCCCTCCCATTTTAAACTAGTGATTCAGAGTTAGATTAGCAATGCAGGTAGCTAAAAGAAACTTATCAATGTAGTCTGTAGAATAGAACTTAGCAAATATCTCACTACATCCTAACTCCCCCACTTCACTATTAAAACTTAAAACAATGATTTTCACATCCCTTCCAACGTCGGGGGTGGCGTACTTACTATTATTCACCATGAGAGAACAATCAATCTCTTTCTTGTCATAATTAATGAACAATAAATGTTCATTATTATAATTCATGCTAAGCATCATCAAGATAGAGCCTCAAAAATTCACATGCCTAAACATGTGAGATCGCTCCTCGGGCCTCCATCTCAGCATGGTACTATTGCTACCTTTATTTCAAAGACATGACTAAGGACTTTTGATCTGGCATGTCAACTTCATGGCACCCAAATCTTTGAAACGAGAGTCTAGCTGGTAGTTGATGTAGGATCCTAGCTAGCCACCCAATCTCTCTCTAGGCCAATAAAGGTTTAAAAACATGAGTGAACAAGGGTGGGGCTTACCTCCTTACCAATAAGGTTTTGAATCTGTTTTGGTAGGTTATTTTTATTCTCCAGCATTGCCACATGTCCAAGCTCTACCCCAAGTTAGCCAGACCATCTGCTACTTTATTTCCTTCATAGTACACATGCCCGACCTCCTTTTTATTAAACCCAAAAAGTAAGCAGACAATATCTTCCGTTATGCTCTTCGTTTTCCATCCACTGATAGACCTACCAAGGGCCGCATCTATAATTATTTTCGAGTCACCTTCTACTTGTAGCTTGTCTATTCCCATAGAGCAAGCAATTTTTAGGCCCTTTAATAGAGCCAACCCCTCAGCAACATTATTAGATTGAAAACTGAGACCCCCCGCATAGGCAGCAATGAAGGTACCATGGCAATCTTTGAAGATCCTACCATAGCTAGCTAGGCCAGTATTCTTTTTTTTCGCTTCGTCGAAGTTGAGTTTGATCAAATCACTTGGGGGGTTTCCAATGTGTGTTCAGTCTAGCCATCATTTTGGAGTTGTCAACCTTGTTCATATTAGCATTCAGTCACCAATTTTTGGCAATATGAACTTCCACCAGGGTAGGGGGTTTCTCAGCCATGTGAAGAGTGTAGGAGGACATGTTCTCAACAACCACTCTGTAAAAGGAGAAAAAAGCTTCATTAGCAGAACAAACTTTTTCTCTAAAGATATGATTGTTTCTTTCCTTCCACACACTCCACCTAACGTGGGGGATATTTGTCTCCAAAGTTCCCTTATCTTGGGTTGAAAAAAGGTGGTGATCCAACTTTGGGTAAAGTCCATTAGGTTTTCCTGGAAAACCCATTCCAAGTGAAGATTCTCAAGAGTTTTCCCCCAAATTTGTTTTGAAAACTCACAATGAAAGAGAAGGTGTTGCATGGTCTCTTGTTCTTTAAGGCATAGGACACATCTATTAACCAATTGGAAGCCCCTTTTATTGAGATTATCAATGGACATAACTTTATTGTGTGCCATAGCCCACCAAAAAAAGTTGACTTTAGGTATCACTTTATTATTCTAGACGCTCTTCCAGAACTGACTCTCCTGACCACTGTCTGCCAGTAGTTGGTAAGCTGATTTAACCAAGAAGTTTCCTTTCTGATCCTGCCCCCATAGCATTTCATCTTTCCTTTGAAAAACTAGAATTTTGTGCTTGTCCAACTCATTTTGAATCTGATACTCCAGCTTCTCAGATTGGTTATTATAGCAATCTGAGAGGTTCTTTCACCTTCTTTCGCTATGGGCAAGGCTAGTAATGTAGTTTCAGACCAAACCACCAAAAAACTAACCACTCTCTCTTTAGTGGTAGTGTTCCTTTTGTCAAACAGGGGACCATCCCTCAGCCAGTTATCCTCCCAGAACCTGATTTTGTCACCTTTTCCCAACTTCCATTTGATGCCTTGGGAAAGCGTGTCCCTGGTTTTGGTCATTTTATTCCAAATGATTGAGTCTTTGGGAGGGGTATCTCTATCAAGAATACCTAATTTGGGGCCATTTTGTAGGTATTTAGCTTTCATAATTTGAACCTAATCTTTCTCCTCCTTAAGGAAGGTCCATCCAATTTTGGTAAGTAAGGCTTTATTCATCCCCTAATTTTTTCTAACTCCCAGTCCCCCTTGCATCTTGGGTGGAGAGACTCTATCCTAACCAACCAACAAGATCCTCTTCTTTTTCTCCATGTTAGTCCATAGAAAAGTTCTCTGGATCCTTTCTAATTTATCCATGTATCTAGGAATTTTGAATAGGGAAAGAAAATAGGTGGGGGTGCCTTGAAAAGAAGCCTTTAAAAGTTGATGTTTACTTGCTTGGTTAAGGAGTTTACCTTTCCAACCCTCCATTTTCTTATGGATATGTTCCAGGATCATATTCTAGAAAGTCAGGGTCACATCTTTGACTGTGAGGGGCAAACCCAGGTAAGTGGTTGGGAGAGCAGCCTGGTTGCACTGAAGTATATTTCTCACCTTAAATTGCAGATCTAGCTTAGTGTTAAAGAAAAACACATTACTCTTTTCATAATTGATGCATTACCCAGAGACCTCCGCATAAGTGTTGAGCAGGTTCTTCCATCTTTTGGCCTCCACCACTGAAGCCACCCTGAAAATCATGGTATCATCGATGAACTATTGGATAGCCAACGGTCTTAGGGTGGATGTCACTTTGACACCATGAGGGAATGACAATCTAGGAGGGATAAGATGTTTCTTCCCAGGACCTTGGCCAACATTATGAACAAGTAAGGGGATAAGGGGTCACCCTATCGGATACCCCTACTAGCATCAAAACCCCCTGAGGAGGACCATTAATCAAAACTAAATACTTGACGGTGGTGACACATTCTTTTATTAGTTTGAGCATTCTATCATTAAACCCAAACTTCCTAAGGACTTTGAATAGGAAATCCCAGGGGATTCTGTCATAGGCTTTAGATATGTCTAGTTTGAGGGCCATACTCGGACAATTGCTTCTTTCCATCATGTGTATGATCTCATGGGTCAAGATAGTAGCATCCAAAATTTGTCTCCCTGGGACAAAGCCTTTCTAGCAATCAAAGATGAGCCTGTCCAACAGCGGTTGGAGCCTGAGGACCAGCATCTTGGTAATAATTTTATATATGGTGTTGCACAGGCTAATGGGGCAGAAGTCAGTCATAGATTCAATGTTGTTTTTCTTGGGTATCAGCGCAATGAATGTGGCATTGATCTTCTTGAGAATTTTACCAATCCGAAAAAAGTCTTTAATAGCAGTCATGACATCATAACCCACTATTTCCAAGAATTCTTGGAAGAAAGTAGGGGGAACTTATCCGGCCCCATCATTTTATAGGCCCCCATCGAGAACACAACTACCCTGATTTCCTCCTCTGTAATAGGCTTCAACATCCCATGATTGTCATCCTCTGAGAGGATAGAGGGAATATTGTCCAGAAGAATGTTTTCCTATATATTGTCAGTTCTATTTTTTTTCTCTGCCAGGAAGTTACGGAAGTAATTGGAGGCAAGACTACCTAATTTCCTATCATCATCAACTTCCCTGTTGTTTGCATCTAGCAGCCTGGTGATTCTATTTCTCTTTCTGTGTTTCATAGCCAACTGGTGAAAGAAGGCTAAGTTCCTATCTCCCTCCTTTAGCCATTGCATCCTAGACTTCTGTTTCTAGAAGATTTCTTCCTTGTTGGTTATGTCCTTGAGGTTTTTGATTAATTCCTCTTCATTTTTGTAAGTGTCCTCACTCCCATCCCCCTTAGCCATCTTATCTTGAACATCCAGGAGACCTTTTGTGATATTTTTTTTCTAGTTCATCGCATTGCCAAAGAAAAATTTATTCTAGCCCTTGACTTTATCTTTGACATGTATAATTTTTTGGGTGAGTCTAAACATAGGAGATCCATGAACTAGGACTCTCCACCATTCAACAATGCAATTTTTAAAAGCTAGGTGGGTGGCCCACATTATTTCATACCTAAATGGGAAAGGTCCCTTAGGACTACCATCAGTCCAGTCCAGTAGGAGGGCATTATGATCAAAAATGGTGCAAGGGAGAGCTGACAGGCTGGAATTTTACACCATATCCCAGTTAGAAGATATCAGCATTCTATCCAACTTAACTTGAATTAGTTGGTCTCCCCATCTTCTGTTGGTCCAAGAGTAAAGTTGATTATTAACTTTGAGGTCCATAAGCCCAGTCTAACTAAAGAAGTTCACTAGGTCCACCATGCTATTAGAGTAGTCCATATTACCCCCAAATTTTTCTGAGGGCTAAAGAGGGGTGTTGAAATCTCCCCCTAACATCCATAAAGTCCTCTCATCATTGATTTTTGAGTTTAGACCTTCCCAAAGTTCCTTCCTGACATTTTTTGTGTTGGGGGCATAAATGTTGATCAACTTCTAGGTTTTTTTATTCATTGTGGATTTGATTTCTAGACTATACTTACTATGTGAGCAGTAACACCCCAAAGAATTGTACTTGTTCCACATGGTAACTAGGCCCCTAGAGGCTCCCGTAGAGGGGCTGATAATGAAGTCAGCCATTGGCTAGATATTGTTGGCTATTTTTCTAAAGTTTTCATTTAAAATTTTAACTTCTTGGTGAAGAATGAAATCAACCTTGTAAAAAAATGCATCTCCTAATCATGAGCTATTTGTGAGGGTTGTTGAGCCCCCTCACATTCCAAGTGATAATCTTCATTTGCGTGATCTTTTAGAGAGAGCCTCTAGTGTGCTTTGTCTCCCATAGGCAATCTCCTTGGTTGCTTCCCTGGTTCTAGTTTCTCTCTGGGATGGCCACCCTGCCCTTCCTTCCATCCCCACATCTACAGATTTCTTATTGTGTCCTTTCCCTTTCTTCTTGGGAGTGATCCATCCTTCCTACTTACTAGTACTAGCCTATGGGAAAGAACCCTACCAAGTGATAAATTAGACTTCTCTGTACTTCCCTAAACAACTGACTGAGTTCCTACCAACACCAAAGTCTCCATACCCATTGATTGTTCCTGAGTAGCCTGCCCTTCCCTAGATGCCAGAGAGTTGGCAATCTTCGAGAGAGGGGTTATCTCATTGGGAGTTAGGATTTCTCCATCTTCAGTCTCATTCAAGTCTAGGGGGGTGTCTTTCAACTGCTCCTTTTGAACAAGAACTAGATCCAACTGCAACTCGTGCTAAGGAAGTGTGGTCTCACTGGAAGGTGCAAGATGAGCCTCCACTGGTTCGCCCTGAGCCTACTTCCCATCCAGAAATAGAGTCCTAATGGGGGACTTGATAATTTCAAGCAAGTCCTCTTTAAATGGGTATTCTTCCACAATGTTTTCTTCTTCCGAGACCTATTTACCTTTATGAGACCTTGGCTTTTTGCATTCATTGATAATGTGCCTCTTTTTAGAGTAATTTTAGCAAAAGGTAGTAGAATTTTCATACATTAGTTGTTGCTCCTAGTAACCATAATTAGACTTTAGATTAATAGTATTAGGTAGGGTCTTATGTATGTCTACACTAACACAGAATCTAGCAAATACCAACCTGGTTTTGTTTTTGGTGGTGCTATCCAGAGTGATAAAATGCCCAAAATAGTTGCCAATCCAAGTGAAAATCTCCTTGTCCCAATACTCCAGAGGGAGTCTATCCCAAATTGGAGCCAACCTATTGAGCTCCATAGCTGCGTCAAAACCTGGCTTCTAGCACCCAAGACAGAGTCTGTGTTTGTTGTACATCCATGGCCCTCCCACCAGGATTGCAACTAAGTCCTCTTTGGTTGTGAACTTAAAGAGGAAAAGGCCACCCGACATTGCGCTAGTCACCACGCTACCTTTTAGGTGCCATCTAGCAATCACCCAACATCAAACCATGTCAATGTTGGGCCTAAGGGCTTGGAACTTGCCAACCAAGGAGAGTTCCAAGGAAGAAGTTATTTTATCCATCATCTGGTCTGGGATCTGGAAATTTGTTCGATTCTCAGGTTGTGACTACACTGGGGCTTCAGAATCTTCTATAGGCCTACTAGACTCCCCTAGTAGGGCTTGTTTCCAAGCCTTGGGGTCTAAGCCCGAGGCTGGGGAAATAGGCTCGATAGTACTGACCGAGATAGTACCAACATCAGCAAGGATCTCTTGCGGGCCTAGAGGGAAGGCAAGGCGCCCCCCCTAGGCTGACAACCTCCATGAGTGAAGCAAGTTCAAACACTATTCATAGTGGGAAAGTTGCAGAGCAGGAAAGTTGTAGATTGGGAGCATGCCATTTTTTATATATAATATGTTAAATGCATCTACCTAAAAATGTTTAAAATGTTCTAATATCTAAAAAAATTTAAAATTCTCAAGATATCAATCTTGAGTTAATTTTTATTTATTTAAAAAGTTATTTTATTTATTTAAGAGTTATTTATAAATCTAAACCTTTATTTTTTTTATTTTAAATATATTTTGGCTATGTAAATGCCACTATACTAGCATACCTATCATTAGAAAAATCTATCTAACTAAAATAAGTCAAGATATATTCTTCTTGAGATATCCTTTTAGATAGATTTTTCTAAAGATATGTATGCTAGTAGAGCATACATATTAGAATTATAAAATAGAAGGTTACTCATTGTTAAAATAACAATAAAAGTACCAAAATAAACAATGCTATATTTTTAGTAATAGTGTGCACCCTTATAAAATATGTTTACATTTGATTTATTTTATGATTATTTATCATGTATCACATATTAATTTCCTTTTCCCTACTCATGTTTCATTGTTTTATTTTCATTCTTTTGTCACTTTGCTTGTATCCACCTACACATCCTTAAATTTTTTAGATAAGATTTTATTATTTTATTTCATAAGTGCTTAAGGTTTTTATCTTTTAAGATTTATCTTCATTTACCTTTGCTTATATATTATAGCACTATATTTTTATTAATGTTGGCTCTACAATTCAAACAAAAATGATCATTAGCATACATTATTTAAAATTTAATTTAATTAGTTATAAGGGTGTGGTTTGGTGGTTAAGTTGCTTGGTTGTGGTAGTAGCCACCAAAGTTCAAACACCTAAAGAGCTAATGAGCTTGTAGGTCATACATATCTTAATGATTTTATATTATTTAGATTTTAAATAGATATTAAATGCTTCATTATAGTATTTTTAAAGATCTATAAATTATATCACATAGTAAATTTAAATTAATGATTATATATTATTTAGATTTTAAATAGATATTAAATGCATCATTATAGTATTTTTAAATATCTATAAATTATATCACATATAGTAAATTTATTTAATGATTATATATTATTTAGATTTTAAATAGATATTAAATGCATCATTATAGTATTTTTAAAGATCTATAAATTATATCACATAGGACTTAATGATTACATATTATTAAATTTTGATTAGGTCATGCGTGCCTTAATGATTATATATTATTAAATTTAATTTGATTATATTTAATACTAAATTTATATTAATGATTATATATTATTTAGATTTTAAATACATATTAAATACATCATTATAGTAAGGTTTTAAATTTTATTTTTTAAGATCTATAAATTATACCACATATTTTATCTTATTTTAATAATTATGAAAATGAGCAATATAGTGGTGAATGCAAACAAATATCTCTAATGTGAATGCATTGTTTAGAAAAAAAATTAAAATAATACATAATTCTAAAAATAAAATAATAAACCTTAAAAAAATAATTAAAAATAATTGTCAAAATAACAATCCTCTGTGGAACTGAAGAAGAGACACCCAATCATGTTTTCCTTCACCGCAGTTTTGCTTGGGAGATTTGGGGCTTGATCTTTAAAAAGCTTAATATAAGCTAGACCTTGAATAGAAATCTTGCAGCCCTAATCTGGGATTGGAGGCCCCCTTTTAGTCTGGTGCTTCCAGTGTCCAAGGAGCTATGGTTACAATTACCACCCCACTTGGATTCGAATATTTGGAAGGAACGTAATAACAGAATATTCAGAGAGAAATTCAGAACACCTATGGAAGTTTTCCAGAGTTGCCTCAAATTGTTGGTTGAGAACATCAACTCTTGCAACTTCAAAGCTACTGATAGGCCCCCTGGATAGGAAGAATAGTGTTTGTTAAAATACTGGAACATCAGTCCTGGTAGTTGCCATATAGATGTCTCTAAAAGGATTGCTAGGGCTAATACCAGGTGGGTCATGCCTCAGAAAGGTTGGGTTAAGCTCAATTTTGACGGAGCTACTAAGGGGAATCCAGGGGTGGCCAGCGGTGGAGGAATCATAAGAACTGACATGGGAGCCTTTGTGGATGCCTACTCTGGAGGCATTGGGTTTAAGAGTAATAATGAGGTTGAAGCTTTAGCCTTGCTATGGGGAATTAAGTTGGCTATCTCCTTGAACATCAGATTTCTTCATGTGGAAGGAGACTTGATGTTAATTGTTAATGTAGCCTTGGGCTCAGCTCAGTTTGGATGGAACTTACCTGACATTGTGGGAGATATTAAGTTTTTTCTCAATGGGTTTGAGGAGTTCAAGATCTCTCACATCTACACGGAAGGAAATGTGGTTGCCAGCACTATGGAAAACCTGGGTATTGGTAGCAAGGGATGGCAGTGCTGGAGGAGTATGAATTGCCTGCCCACTGAGATTCATACTCTCATAAAGAAAGATGAAGATAATAACAAGAATTAGATGGTTTGGGGCTGTGACCATCCTCTTTTTGTGGCTGGGTAGTGGCATGAATTATGTGCATCTTGAGACCCATCTAAACGGGATTGAGATTGATGGTATTGGTTGGATCAACATGTTTAGTGTGGAAAAATTTTAAATTTTCAAAATCAGCTGGACGGGAACAAGAGAGCCGTAAAGTGGTAGTTGACCATTCCTAGGTGACATAAGAGGAGGGTCAGTTAGAGTCAGGAGTATAGCCCACGAGCCAAAGGTTTGGTGATGATGGTCGGCAGGGGTCGGGAATATTCCTGTAGGAAAAAGGTCCGGTGGATAGCTAGCGTGCTGACAAGATGATAGGTGGTCAAGTTATTAGGCAAAAGAGTGTCAATTTTGGTAATGATGCGAGGGATAGATCTAGTGGGGCTGAAAGGATGCCGCTATGGCCTCTAGCAGGGGTATAGATGATGTGTAGGATGGATCCACTTGCAGGCAATTATATTTGGTTCATCTCTGCGGTGGGTGACATTCATTGCCGCACAAGGTGGCGGCTAAGATCTTTTCCCAAGGTGAGTTTGTGATGTAGCATAGGTTTGGCATATCACCACAATAATTATGATGTGATTAATGATCTTACTTCGTGACAACACCAACCTTAGCATCTTTAAGCTCTACAACTTGTGTGAAATTTGAACTGTGAAGATGAGGGAGAGATTGTTAAGATTGAGCCGAACACGGTGGAGGAGTTCAGATAGGACCAGATTGTTTGGCATATAATATAGGAAGGGGAAGTGGTCCCCTTTCTTGAGGGTATGATTGGCCATGAAGAAAACTTGTCACACCAATTTGCAGAGTCATGGAATGAGGATACCAGAGAAGTCCGCGTGGGGGGCATTGGCTTCCAGGTGTCTAAGGAGGTGATTAGCTAGGCCACGGGGCTCCCCACCAAAGGGAAGAAGCATGCTAGACACAACAAGGTGTCTGACCTCAAACACATGGGTCTCTTTTTCAGGGAGGGGGAGGCGGCTGTGAAGCTGTACTGTGGATTTGATAAGGAGAAGCTGCCAAAGCCTTGGGGCGAAGTCTGCTTAATGCTTATGAAGTTCTTCACACTGTAAGGGAGGTTTATAGTATTT
This sequence comes from Cunninghamia lanceolata, assembly GCA_027924645.1. NCBI lineage: Eukaryota > Viridiplantae > Streptophyta > Pinopsida > Cupressales > Cupressaceae > Cunninghamia > Cunninghamia lanceolata. The sequence goes on from BSBN01000206.1 coordinate 13,986,781, forward strand.
TACCATTATCATTATGCCCTTCTCAATCACTTTAGGAATAAGATGGAAATTAGCTTCCCTTTTTTTCTTCAGTCCTCCCTAGAAAATTTGATTAAATTTGCTAGAGAGCTTAGGGCTAAAAACCCTTGTAACCCTCTTGTCCCTATTCATCAGGGCCTTATTTTGAGACTCTACCATTTCCATCTTGCCCTGTGTCCTCTGAAGTAGATTAAGGTCAACTTGATTGAGGACCCCCAGACATTTATCTCTCCTGGCTCTAAAGGTAAGGTGAAAATATGTGTTGGGACCCCCAAGATCTCTAAATGGCCAAGGGGGGCCCTTGCAAGCCCCCACCAGGGACCCCCACCCCTAAGTCTAAAATGAAATCCCTGAGAAAAGCCCTTCTAGAGCCAGGGAAAGATAAAACTGGCTCGGCCATAAGGGAGAGGATGGTGGCTAAGGAGGAAGGGACCGTGCAGGCTAAGAAAGCCAAGACTGGTATTGAGGAGGAAGGGATGGAGACTGGTTCTATGAAAATTGTTGAATTGGACCTAGGGCCTATTTAGATTGGAAGTGGTATTTGTGAGGATGTTGTTAAACATACCAGTTTGAGGGTTCGTCATTCTAACCGCATTGCTAGGAATCCTTCTGCTAACCCAAAGATTGTTAAGATTTCTGATGACTCAAAATTTGTTGAGGAAACTATGGAGGAGGGGGAGAATGAAGCTCCTACTGAATCTGTGCACGAGGAAGAAGGGGTGAGCCATTTTGCTTCCATGAACAAATTGAGTTCGGAGGAACTGGGTGCTATTGTTGAGGAAACTGGTGACTTGGCTAACAAGGGGAGTTGTTTGCTATGTGTCACGATCGCTGAGGACATGGGGAGACTCAAGCTGCAAATGGAGAAAATGTAGAAAAAATGGAAGACCATGGCCAAATTTGCTACCAAGGCCTTGCATCGGGTAGCGTCGATCTTTGTTACTATGAAGGAGCTAGATGACAAGGTTAAGCAGGTGGGGATTGACAGCCTTGGTGACTACAAAGATATGACCAATTTTTTGGCCAAGTTTAGGACTACTGATAGTCCTTAGTTCTTGTTTTACTTTCTGCTATTTTTGGTTAGTCATTTTTTGTTGGCTATTAGTGTTCTCTTAATGTACTATTTCTGGCATGTTTAAGGCTTGTTGCCTCGGGGGCTATTTTGTATAGGGTTCTGGACCCTCTTTTCCAGCTAAACTAATAAAAAACAATCTTCTATATTTAAACCATTAACTTCACTTCAAAATCTTCAAACATTAAGAGTACCATATTTTATTATGGCATTGTATTTGTTTTCTAATATTTTTTCTTTTAAAATGTGTAATAAAATATTATTTTATGGCACTATATTTTATTAATACAACATTGAAAAAAAAATAGTTAAATAAATTTTATTTTACAAAAAAAGAAAAGAAAAATAAAATTGATGACTCTATAGTAAAATATGTCCATGTTGGATTGGGGGATTAGGGAGGGATAGTTTGGGTACTATCCTATTCTTTTCAAATCATAAGAGACAACATTTGAACAATTTGATGGAGGCCCTAGCTATTCTTTGTGGTATGGAGAGAGGATGTGCATTAGGTTGGAAAAGGATTATTTGCGAGTTTGACTTCTAGATTGTTATTAATATGCTAAATGAGTAGGTTGTGGAAGGCATGCAATGGTAGCTGGTACCGGTGGTTAAACAGATTCTCTGTTTGAGTCACTCAATGGATTTTGTCTCCTTTGTCCAGAGAGGTGGGGCATTGGAATGTTAGGGAGTGGGATCTTTTGTTCCAGGATTATATTCAAACTTTGGAAAGGTTGATCTTTGAAGAGTTGGATGGTTAGATATGACCCTGTTTGGGGCCATGGTGTGGACAAATGCCCGAGTTCTGGTTTGGTTGGTTTTTGCTTTTGATGTGGACTGTTACTTTTTTTGTTATGTACTGGTGGTTTGTTTTATAATAAATTTTTACCCCTATTTTTTATTTAAAAAAAAATTAAATATAATACTCGTACCATTTCAATTAACTTCTTCTTCTACAATCTACTTTACACTTTTTTATTTGATTTGATATTTTTTGATTTATATTTGAGTATTCCTGTATTTATATACATTAAAAAAAATTGTCACCTCTATTTTGTTTTCTTTATACCATAACATCATCCCCTTAATACCTCTCCATATAATAACAATCAAATTTTTTTAAAAATGACATTCAAATTGTACTCTTCAATATAAAAAAGAATGAATTCTTATGGATTCACATTAAAACCACTTCTTCTTTCCTTCATCATCTCACAAGGCATGCTCTGTATGACTTCTCTTCTAAATTGGATTTCACTAAACTTGTTCATGGTTCTACTTTCCTTGTGCACTTCTTTATCTTGTTGCCCAAGTGGGCCTACGCATAACTATTGGCTGGCCAAATTTAATTTCTTTTTATTTTGTCCAGAAATTATAAATTTAAAAAGTTTTTTGAGCATTTTCATTTTCATAAGAATTGACATAAAAGTAAAGATGGAAGAATATTATCCCCTTCTTCCAATGGTTTGTGGAAAACCCTAAAAAGAGCTAAAAGTCCCTACAATTCCTCCGCATCTTTGGCATAATCTTTAATCAAAGAAAAAGACTTAAAGGCGTAGACTTCCTATTGTTGCTTTGGCATAATCTTTAATCAAAGTACTCGAGGGAGAAAACACACCTAGATCGATAATTCCAATTGCAAAATAAAGAACTAAAGTAAAAGATAGTTTGTGGGGATTGTAGATGTGTGATGTTTAATTCTGCCGTGAAATCATATAAATTGGTTGCGTGTCTTTCCATTGCCAATTGATGGGCAAAACTTTGGGTGAGGCTGAATAAAATAAAGGTGGGATTTACATTTTTTCTGAGCATTCCATTACTTTAGGTAATATTTTCCATAAGACTTATAGTTTTGAACTCGGCATAAATTATATTGAATGAAAGAAATTAAAAACAGAGAGAAAAGAAAAGAGAGCGATGAAAATAGTTTTACATGGATAAATAGAATTTTACTAAGATAAATTAAGAGAGCTGTTGCTTTTTAAACAGAAATTTCAAACAGAAAAATATCATTTTTTTTAAATAACAAAATGTTGCTTTGTATTTTTCTCATGTCATAATATGTTGTTTAAATTTAAATATATAATATCCTTTTAACAATAAGTTTTAAAAACTTTCAACTTTAAAAACAATTTTTACTTAAAAACTTAAAACAACTTAAAAAATGAAAACATAAAAATAAACTAAACAAAGAAGGATAATTAAAAAAAAAAAAAATACTAAAAGATAAACTTTTTACTTTTACCTTTTATGTATTATGGGGATTAGATATTCCAACGCTCTTCCTTAATCACAACTACCACCATCTAGGATGCCGGATCTCTTAGATACTCAAAGTTTATTTTCCTAATGGCTTGGTGAAGATGTCTACATACTAATCTTCAAACTTGGAAATTTTCATATAAATTTCTCCAAACTTTGAAAATTTTCATATAAATTTCTCCATATTTGATTAATTATATGATGAAATGGTATCTAGTGTCTATATGCTTACTCCTTTTGTAAAATAGTGCAATTGCTGATTTGTTGTCAAGAAAATATTTTTTTATTCTTCTTATTTGTGTATCAAATCTATTAGCACTCTTCTCATCCAAATTGTCTAATATGTTGCTCCTTCTACTGCTACATACTCTACTTTTCCAATGAAAGAGTCATAATGGGTTGTTGCTTGGCTGCCCAAGATACTGTACATATTCCAAAATGAAAGACATAACCAGATGTACTCTTCCTATCATTAATGTTGCTTGCACAATCGCTATATGTGTATCCTATGAGTTTGAACTCATATGACCTCAAAATTCTATGATTTTGGTTCTGTAGGAAAAATGAGTTCATTTGAGAATGAACATCTGAGAATAGTAGTGTCTTCGGTAGATTTAAATTTCCTTAGATTGTCTAAAAAACACTCACAACTATGCCACAAAAGCGGAATCAGACATACTTCATTTCCCACCATTAATCCTACTGAGAAAAGTTCATGCAAGTTTTAATCAGTTTCATCAACAAGCATTAAATAGATTCAACAATAGAATCATAAAGCATGAAAGGATAGAAGATATGAACACACAGATTTATGTGGGGAAAACCCTTGTGGGTAAAAAACCCCACTCTAAAAGCATTAGACCCATTGTATTATTCAGTAACCAAGTATACATAGGTACAATACAATTGCAGGCTCTAAGCCTTTTCACAGAGATTTACATCCTGTTCCAACTGGAGAAAATCTAGCAGCACAATCCCCCTGTGAATGTAACTTCTCGTCTCATCACATTCACACACTGATCTCTACACCCATTGTTTCAATGCATTCAACATTACAGCATCACAAGGAAGAACAACCGCTTCAACTTCCATGTCGAACCGAACAGTTACACAAAATGTAATTGTCACTGCCCTTATTGGAACTTCGAAGAGACTCCATACTTCGTTTACTAAACTTTGACCATGGTCCCACTGTCTAGGTGGCACCCACATCACCATCAACTTCCATGTCGCCGCGTTTGCCTTATCAGTACTTCGAAGGGAGTGACTCGAAAGTCTCGGCAACATGCTATGTTCTCATCGACGAAGTCTTGACCAACCATTCACTATTGATACTGCCATATCGTGACTTCAGTGAGACTCTTATCAATGTCCCGGTGAAGTCTTCAACTCCCACCAACTAAATAGTCTTCACATACGTTCACTGTTGTCAGCTCTTCTAATTGAACATAGGTGAGACTTCTTAGAGACTCCCTCCAATGTAGCACAGTCCCACTGATTATATGACAAATGTCTACAGTTATTAACATTCCCTATCAGGAATGTGGTGGAACAATTTTCATTGTCTTAGTGATAACATCAAGTCACCTCGACACCGCCCCATCGGAAAATCGAGGGGATAGTGTGATGACTCACACTAACATATGATCATCCCACTGATGAAACCACAAAACCCTACATCAGATGTTGAGGAGACACCATTCAAGGTCCCTCTGACATCAACCTATCACTCTGACAAAACACTAAGCCACTTGCCTCTAAGTCCCATCGACATATACTGTCTGCCCAACAAGGTACTTAATGCCAAACCATGGAGGTCATCAATACATTAAGGGGACAAGTAACTTGGTCCCAATGAAATTCCTCTGTTAGCTTGATACACTGTAACCTAAAGCCTTACATGCCAGTAAATTTGAGACACTATTTCTCAACATTCTCCCACTTGACAAAGACTATACTGGCTACCAATCAATGCCTGAAGTCACTGTAGCAACATTCAAGATGTTCACCATCTCAAACAATGGCTCCAGCCATCCTCCATAAGAAAGGAACAAGCCATGGTGTATCTACAATAGTCTAAACCAAGACACCTGCAACAAATCCAACTGACAACAAAGGATACAAGATACTGCCTCCATTTCACTATGCTCACAAGCTCTATAGAAGCAACAACATCAACTTCAAAGCTTCAACCTGAACACAACTATGAAGTCATCCTCCAGAAACAAGATAGAACATCAGCTAGAACAACAAATAGAAAATTGACTGCTCCCATCCAACTAAACAAAACCCCACATGATTGAAAATAGCACACACAACAAGTGCTAATCCATCTAATCTATCCATACCTTGAAGGTATCATAGAACATAGTAAACTCATGCCATAAACATATACACCCATAAACTGTAGTCATAAACTCCATGTGCAAGCCTGCCAAAGAATGACATACACATCCAAGAGCTCCCACTGCATGAGTAATGTAAATCTTGAAAAGATCAAGGCATACCAAGCCTACCAATGTCATCATATAGAAGGTGTAAAACATCATCATGTTGTACCAAGGAATCATCCACAATGATATGCAAAACCTGTAAACAAATAACCTGCAAGAATAATTCTCACTACTAGTCCAGAACTCTCCCAAGTTCTCCACACCCAACAAAGGAAAAAGATAATAGAACCTCCATGTCATCACCTAAGAACATAAGTGAAAACACATGACCACATGCTAGTGATCACAATAGCTCAAACAAAACCTCAAACCAATGTAATGTGAAACCGAACATCAAGGAGATAACCAAGATCAAAGAGAGAAAATCTGCACATCATATACCTGTAGAAAATCCTTCTACATACACCTCTAAGTGCCAACTATGTCAAGAATGATCTCCTTCACAATCTCAAAAAGAAAAATCCATAACAACACCCAACCATCCAATTACCAAGATCAAACATAACATATGTATCATGTAACCAATCATGGATGTAAGCCTCTCAAAACAAAGAAGATCAAACTAATCCATTTCCCATCTCAGGAAAATAGCCCACTACCATCCCCTATAATCATCATGAAATCCCGAGGAGATAACCATGCTATCTATCACTCACAATGAATCCTCTAGAACCATCTATTAGCAATTCAAGATCCATGTCTATCAAAGAAAGCAAAAAACACCTAAGAGAAACAATGGGCAATACCTCTCAAGTAATAAACTGCTAAGTAGACCGAGAGTGGGGAATGAGAATGCTCCTCCAAGATATGCAAGCCATCATGACTCCTCCAAGAGCAATCTCCTCATAGGTCTCTATTGAACTCTCGTCCAACCAAGGTGTAGGCTTCTCAGACTGTCTGTTGAAATCTCATCATGAGTGAGCATCTCAACAACCTTCTCTCATCATAAGAGAAATATAGCCTCACCTCATTCTCCATGTATCTATGAGCACCTACAAACAATCATCTAATGCTAAACTCCAAATACATCACTGCACCATCATGAAGTTCTCAAGCATATGACCAATGCACCCAAAACATAGAGAATCACTAGACCACTGTCAAAGCTCCAATCATTTGAATTAGGAACTTGTCATGACATCATGATCTTACCATCCCCCTTAGGAGATTCCATGCTCCAAGTGAACATAACATGGTCTCAAGAGAAATGTATCATGCCAAAACTCTAATGCATAAACAAGTGTATACCATGACATAAAAAAATAACTCTAAACCAACATCATCTGTCAAACACCACTGACACCTCAACCAAAGACTCCATGAGTCCTCCATCGCTCCAAGATGTTACACATCTTCAAATAGTGCCACTGCAAATGTGAAAGAACCCTTCTATAGCAATATGATCTAAGAGCTCCTCCTAGTAACATCTGCAACACTAAAGAAGATCATCCATCACCAAGTGATGAATTCATAGTCATTGCTAAATCTCCCACTAAACCGTGACAACCAAGCTTTCCAAGCATCATGACCAAACATCTCCTAATCTAAAAATCCTTCAAGTCCATACATTAACATGTTCATGTGACAATAAAACCAAGTGGCACCAAGATCTCCAAACCAAGGAAATACACCATCATTGTCAAAAGCTTACACAAAATTGTGTATCCAAGCTATTCATGACATCATGATGCACATGTTATAGGTCCCCATAACTGACTAACTAGGTACTCTACATCATCCATCCTCTCATCTTAAAGCAACCACACCAATGCACAAGTGACCATAGACAAGGCTAGCTAACAAGTCTGCATAAACACTAAAACAATCTTGTGGATATAGGCAGTCCACTTTTGAGTTATCCCACTATAGCCAATGGGTAGCTAATCCACAAACTACATAACTCGTAGACCCAATCAATATAACATGCAAACCCACTATCGCACTAGAAATTACAAAACTGAGATCTCAAGGAGTAAAAAACTATGTAGACAACATGACTCAAACACCAGATTACTTACAAATATGATTTGCCAAATACATCCACAACTTGAGCACCATAGTCTAGGAATCCAAAAGCATTACCACATAAATGCTAAGTGACTTATCACATAGCAGTACTCCCATGTAGAGAAAAAATCTCACCTTCTCAACACCATGCATAAAGCATACATGTAAAACTATAACTATCTCATCTAGTAACACCCCAAAAGATAGGGTCTAGAAAATAGCTTACCAACAGCTCCATAAAACCACAAGTTTTTCTTGACTATGTAAAACCAACAAAACCACCGTGTCTTAAAAAACACCCATGCACATCCATACCCAGTTCACATCTAGATGACTCAAAAGTCTGAAACAAAAAAACACCATAACAGTTAAACCAGAATAATGGATTATCATGAATATGCATAACCATAGATTTATTTTTATGAAAATCTATAAAACCCTCAGATCCAAGGAACATGAATCTTATCCATGCAAGTACAAAATGTCCTAAAAAAGGAAGCAATAGTTTAGGAACTTCAAGCCCACTTGTAGGCCAACTCCACAACCACCAACATGCACATGCATCCGAGGGAGATAGGCTATTACAAAAACTTTCCAGATCATCAAAAGATCAACTCCATAGTCTATAAGCACTCGGGGTACAAAAACAATGCATTCTGATATTGAGAATAAATGTCCAGCAGAAGCACATTACTCCATGGCTGAACAACAACACAAGCTTCTCCATATCACTAGGAAGCCTCTCACAAAGACACCCAATATAAAAGATTTGCTGCCGCACAACCACAAAGCAAAGAATCTCACTGCATGCATGTGAGTTATTTTGCTTTCAACTAGGAGCCTCAGACCACATCATTTCAATATGACCAACTCCAGTTTCTCCATCTTCACCATCCTTCAAGCGGCTTGTTATCTCATGAAACTAAAACAAATGAGCAATCACCTTCCACTCACCAAAGGATCAATCATCAATTGATTCCTTCTGATTTCCTCAATCTTGCCAAACTAAGAAATCTTTACAGAAGAAATACCCAAAACTAGAAAAACTAGGAACAATCAAATCTCAGTAGAAGGCTCTAATACCACTTGTAAGGAAAATGAGTTCATCTTAGAACAAAAATCTAAGAACAATAGTGTCTTCGGTAGATTTAAATTTATTTAGATTTCCTCAAAAACACTCACAACTATGCCACAAAATAGAATCAGACATAGTTCATTTGCCACCATTAATCCTATTGAGAAAAGTTCATGTAAGTTTTAACTAGTTTCATCAACAAGCATTAAATAGATTCAACAATAGAATCATAAAGCATGAAAGGATAGAAGATATGAACACACAAATTTACACGGGGAAAACCCTTAAAGGTAAAAAACCCCACACTCCAAAAGCATTAGACCCATTGTATTATTCAATAACCAAGTATACATAGGTACAATACAATTGTAGGCTCTAAGCCTTTTCATAGAGATTTACATTCTATTCCAACTGGAGAAAATCCGGTAGCATAATCCCCATGTGAATGCAACTTCTCCTCTCGTCACATTCACACACTGATCTCTGCACACACTGTTTCAATTCATTCAGTATTACAACATTACAAGGAAGAACAACTGCTTCAAATTCCATGTCGAACTGATAGTTACACAAAATGTAACTATCAATGCCCTTATTGGAAGTTCAAATAGACTCCATGCTTCATTTACTAAACTTTGACCACAGTCCCACTACCTAGGTAGCATCCACATCACTGCCAACTTCCATGTCATTGAGTTTGCCTTATTGGCACTTTGAAGGGAGTGACTCCAAAATCTCGGCGACATGCTATGTTCTCATTAATGAAGTCTTGACCAACCATTCACTATTGATATTGCCATATCATGAATTCGGAGAGACTCATGTCAATGTGTTGGCGAAGTCTTCAACTCCCACTGATTAAACAATCTTCACATACATTCACTATTGTCAACTCTTGTAATCAAATATTGGTGAGACTTCTTAGAGACTCCATCTAACATAGCACAATCCTGCCAATTATATGACAAATGTCTATAGTTATTAACATTCCCTATCAGGAATTCGGTGGAACAATTTTCATTGTCTTGGAGATAACATCAAGTCACCTTGACATTGTCCCATCAGAATATCGAGGGGATGGTGTGATGAATCACACCGACATACGATCGTACCATAGATGAAACCACAAAACCCTACATTAGGTGTTGAGGAGACACCATTCAAGGTCCCTCTGACATCAACTTGTCACTCCGATGAAACACTAAGCCAAGTGCTTGACAGGATTTTGAAGAGACTCGCCTCTAAGTCCCATGGACATATAACCGTATGCCCGACAAGGTACTTAATGCCAAACTGTGGAATTCATCGATACATCGGGGGGACAAGTAACTTGGTCCCAATGAAATTCCTCTGTCAGCCTGATACACTGTAACCTGAAGCCTTACATGCAAGTAAATTTGAGACACTGTTTCTCAACAGGTTCCACTCAGATATCTCAAAATTATTTTTCTTTCTTTCTAACAAGAAAATTTGAGAGACTCCATAAACCTTGAAATAAGGTATAATAAGCACTCTAGTTACTAGTAATTTTTTCCATTACACATCAAGTACTAACTTAATTGACCAAGAAACTTCTATCGAATTTAGAAGTGCCAACTCTAAAGCATTACCAACCATTTCCATGGCAAAAAATTTGTGCCACAACTCATATACACAAATTAAATAGGGAAAGTTCCCAATGTGAGGGTCATCCTTAGATCCAAACCTAAACCTCAAGGGTTCATTATAATGTCCTCATTCTGGAAATGGTCACCAAAGGTCTTGGACAGGCTTTTCCATCTCACTCTGGGACATCTCAAGGACATCACATGTAGTGGAGATGGATTATCACTTGGGTATGTTGCCTTTAGTACATCTTTCAAGTTGATATGGAGGATTGTCTTCTACGAAATTAGTTACTTGGGAGGTCTGTTGTATGGTCTTGAGGTTGAGATTCAAGCTTGTCTTATATGGATGTTATCACTTCACTCTTGGATGCCTTCTCATGGATACTTGCCTCATGATGATTTTCCTTCTTCGAAGCTTTCATACAGATTCATATTGGAGTTCAGACTTCATCACATGGATGACTTTCATATGGATGCCTTGCCTTGGAACCATTACTTCACCTTTGATGCCTTGGAGATTTATCATTGCTATGGAGATCATCAGGGAGGTCACCTTCCACTTGGGCAACATCATCCATATGTCCCTTGGGTACTCATTAAGGAGATAATCATATTCATGCACTCACCTTGGAGATTATTATTCAAACATCATTCATATGTGTTTCTCCTAGGCGCTCAGCATCTCACTTGGGCATTATTCTCTTAAGGCACTCACACTAATGGTTTCATTATATTAAGAATTAAGGTGGAGCACAATAATTAATCAATTATCCTTGAGACACCCATGTTAAGATACTCTAACTCGTATCTCTAATTGAGTTAGGTGATCTCCTTCGGCCTCCTAGAAAGGGAAAAATGATAAATTAAAAAATATATTAACTACTCAGGTTGGCCAACTAGAGAAAGAGAAGAATTGTGTATATAAAGGAGGTCACTTGGCATCCAAAAGGAATCATATCATATCACATTCATTCATCTATTGTGAGAGAAATCTCAACTAGAGCTTGGGATGAAAACCTCAAGCCTATTGAAGGAAGTTGGATGAAAATCTAACTTTCTTATGAGGAGACTCCATCACAGGAGTTTCAATTGCACTTCATTGGAGTAGTATAGTAGATTGGGTTTTTGAAGCATATTGTGAGGAATTACAACCCTTATTAAGGAGCAACTAGCCCTATGGTTCATACCAACCTTGGGCGACTTGCCTAAAGGAGGAGCGACAGCCCTACATGCTAATATATGACTAATATTTGAGGGTTTTAGACTACTACCGCTAGGGTTATAGGTCATATTAGTTATAGTAGTTCATTCTCATGTATTCACCATTGTAAAGGCCTTATAATTGCATTGTTATTGTTTCCAAATAAGAATACTTGAATGCTAGGTCATTTAGACAATCATAATACAATATTTGTATGTTCTACTTATCATAATTCTAGCAGTATATATTATCAGATTTGATGTTGTTCCAGTAGTCTATATTCATTATGCCTATTACATGATTATCATAGATCAATTGCATATTGTTGTTATAGTTGAACTCCATGCTTGGGTGAATCTTTTAAGGTGGTTTACATCGGTTAATGATCCTAATTTTGTGAAGAAACTATTTATTGTGCAAATCTGATTTCTACAGAAGACCTAGGGTTAGGGAAGACTTGTTAAGTGTAGAAATTTTAGGGCATAAATCAAAAAATAATTTGGAATCCCTGGAAATCTAAAATTGCCATATTTTTGTCCATTTGGGACATTACAAATGGTATCAGAGCCATGATCCTTCCAGCCTGAGGGTTTGATCATTCATCATGGAAGAAGAAAGATCTTTGTTTGAATCTCTTAGATAAAGTCAAGTGGAATTGAAGGAGAAGCTAGAATGATGGATGTATGAATTCAAGGCCACTCAAATCATTGAAGAATACAATGCCTTATCATTTGGTTTTAGGTTATCTACTCCTTTTGAATTTGATTTGAAGGTTCTTGAAGATGGAAATTTGGGAAGGAAGGGTCTATATGATTACATCAGAAAATTGAGAAGAAAGAAAGAAAAATCATAAGTTTCCATGAAAGCCAAGATAGAAAAGAAAGAAAATTTGTAGCCTACAAATGATCATGAGGAGAACATAAACAAGTGCATGCATGTTGAAGATCAGGCCCCAAGCCCTAAAGAGGACAAAGCCAACAATGCACCTCAGCACCATGAAGATAAAATGGAAGATATCGCCATGAGAGATGAGGGTTTGAGTGAAGGAGTTTCACACATTACAATGGAGGATCACCTAAGGTTTCATCATGATCACATGGAAGAAGGACATGCCATCACGGAGGTTGCCATTTATCAAGATATGGGATCATTGGATAGTATTGTTTCATTACCTTTGCATCATATTGGCATAGAATCAAATGGTGGTATAGGTGTCCTTGAGATGGATCTTGTTCATAAGGCAGGAAGTGATCAAAGTGTGTTAGACAAGATTGATTCAACATGGCAAGATAAAGAAGTCATAATGGTGCACACATCTCCTATTGAGGAAGACCATGAGGTAGAAGACTCTACCTACTACTTTGATGGAGATCCTTTGCTAGAGCATGATGAAGATTTTGCCTTCACATTGAGGCATAATGAGGGAGATGATTCATGGGGGCATGATCAGACTATGTTTGGGCCACATCACTTGGAGGAGAAAATGAAGATTGAAGGAAAAGATCAACACTTGAAAGAAGACCTCTACCTCACACAATTTCAAAGGTTTCAAAGGATCGTAACTATGATGGAGGATGCCTACTTGCAGTCTCTTATGGATAGTGATCATCTATTCAAAATATGTGAGGTATATGTGCATTCTTTGATAAGGGAGGAAGACATGATGAATGAGCTCATACACACATCAAAAAGTCAGTCTTCTATGACAGCCACATGCACAGGACAATATAACAACACAAAGGGTGAAGGAATTGATGGCAAACATGGAGACATAGATTGCAGCCATAGGACAACATCTGAGATGCATGATACATCTGATTTTTTATGGGAGACATGCTTGGGACCAACCTTAGTTGCTGATCATTTAGTCATGAGGTAAAAGGAGACTAGGAGCTATGAAGACACTTTCCAAAGGTACCTGGATAGGTCTGATTTTCTAAATTACAACAATAGTCCACTTCATCATGACATATCAGCCATGAGGATCAACCTTGAGGCTTATGCTTTCATGAAGAAGATTGTGTTGGATCAGCCTTGAGTGGAAAGTATGCAACAACAATGATGGTGAGGCTTAAGAAGGATGAAGGCACTATATAAAGGTATGGCAGAAATTCTAATCCCCTGATTTCAAACAATAGTCTGTGATTCTTGTATGATCACCTATTGGCAGCCTTTACACATGTACATGAGATGGAGAAGATATCTTCTACTATTGTCTTCTATGTTGAGGATAAGTCTTGGATGATGGCTAAGCATGTAGGACATTCAAATTTGAGGTATGACTCTGAGTTCCTTGATTGTTCACTTCATGAGGATTTAGTGTCACGCCTTACGGAAAGCCACATCATGGGTTGTAATGACACCATTGAGTACACTGATGTTAACAAGAATGGTATGGAGGAGTTTGATTGTGATGATCTACATTATATTATTGCCTCTTTGATGGAGCATATAGCTATTTTATTTCAAAAGTTTGTGATGCATACCACGAAGACTTTCACTTTTGCGAGGCATACTATGGAGGTACAACTAGGCCATGACATAAGGTATGAGGATATTATGTTTTCTTTGGAGTTGTTGATGCATATGTTTCAGGTGAGTGATGGCATAAGGGTTGGAAGGAAGCATGAAGAACTAGGTATTCCAGCCCTAGCTCATAAGGATCTATCCCTCACTTTGATAGAAGATGGCTGCTACACTTCATGGTGTATATACTTTTGGTGAGCTATAGCTACTTGGGAGTTTGCTGAGACTTTAGAGGCTACACTTAGTGGGTTAGCCACTAACTTCATGACTTCACTTGAAGAGGGAGTCTTAAGGGATTTAGTTTATGATGACTCTTTGATCATTCATGGAGGAGGCACAGAGTTGATTAATGTTATGATACAACTGCATCATCTTTTGTGGACACCCAAGGCTGTCCTATGCTTGTCTAAGGAGTCTTTGCATTGGAGGAGCACACTTTAGAGGTATGGATGATCCTTTCACCAAGGCATGTTATTGTTCTCATCTCTACTTTGGAGGTGTTAGGGTTCAGAGTTGATATGCATGATGCCTTAGCACATGATGTTGTCTTGCATATTTAGAGGGTAGATGCTAAATTGCATGGTGCATGGGTTTCATATTGATGGCACTTGCTTGGAGATTGCATTACTTCTTCACATCCAAAGGATGACTTTTGATTTATACATTATCATTCTATGTCACTAGAGTAGTTGTTGACAGTCCTATGGAGATTGTTTTCAGTTGGGAGTTGGCTACATTAGTTCACACTAGCCTCTTTAGAGGGGCTAATATGCAGTTCGAGGCACCTGTGTTGAGGAATTTTTTGCACTTTGATGTGAGGCCAATTGAGGGTTGGATTGATGATAAGACTATGGGGTGTCCCTTTCTCTTCATGACTGATAAGATGTTTTGGGATTTAGGTGGATACATGGTTAGCACACTACTTCATTGGAATGTTGATGAGATGGCTCACATTCCTAATGAGTATATCAAAGTAGCACAGTGGAGGTTTGGAGACTTGTGGTTCTACTTTGAGGCACACATCTTTCATCACATGTTATTTGAAACTATGGGATGGACCTGCTATTGTCTCTCAAGAGGTGGCACCTTGGGAGCATTAGAGGTTATTGTACTCATGGTTGTGGGTTCACTTCTTGGAGGATGCAACCACCAGTGGTTGTGTAAACTAGTTGTTGGGCATGTGAGTAGATGGAGATGTATGTCACTTGACACTATCTCACAACATTCACACTTTCCATTGATTAAGGACAAGCAATTCTTAGAAGGGAGGACTATAATGTCCCCATTATGGTAATGGTTACTAAAGGTCTTGGATAGGATTTTCCATCTCACTCTGAGACATCTCAAGGACATCACATGTAGTGGAGATGACTTATCACTTGGGTATGTTGTCTTCAATACATCTTTCAGGTTGATATGGAGGATTGTCTTCTATAGAGTCAGTTACTTGGGAGGTATGTTGTATGGTCTTGAGGTTGAGATTCAAGCTTCTCTTATATGGATGCTATCACTTCACTCTTGGATGCCTTCTCATGGATACTTGGCTCATGATGATTTTCCTTCTTTAGAGCTTTCATACAGATTCATATTGGAGTTTGCACTTCATCACATGGATGACTTTCATATGGATGCCTTGCCTTGGAACCATTACTTCACCTTTGATTCCTTGGAGATTTATCATTGCTATGGAGATCATCATGGAGGTCACCTTTCACTTGGGTAACATCATTTATATGTCCCTTAGGTACTCATTAAGGACATAATCCTATTCATACATTCACCTTGGAGATTATTATTCAAACATCATTCATATGTGTTTCTCCTAGGTACTTAGAATCTCACTTGGGCATTATTCTCCTAAGGAGCTTACACTAATGGTTTCATTATATTAGAAATTAAGGTGAAGTACAATAATTAATCAATTATCCTTGAGGGTGCCCATGTTGAGACACTCTAACTCATATCTCTAATTGAGTTAGGCAATCTCCTTGAAGGGAAATCACAATACATATGGGTCAGCCTCCTAGTGAGCGAAAAATAATAAATTAAATATATATATTAACTACTCACTATTTTGTGGAGAAAAGGGGGGTTGTTGATTTTAGGGGTTTATGTGTAATCCTCCTTTCCCAACAAACATTCCAAGGGCTTATCAACCGAGTTGAATCTCCACTAAGAGAGAGCAATCACCTATTGTGTTGGGTAGCCACTTGGGAAGTTGTGGACTCTTGGATGTATCAAACAATGTCTCTATTTAATGTTCAATTATGCTTCGAAACCCTAATTATGCAAATCAATAAGCAAATTATCAAATTACGATAAATCCTTTTAGACTAAGGAAAAGGACAGAGGTATTCAACTTACTATTTTTCAAAGTTTGGAAGGTAGAAAAGTCTGGGACACAGGGACTAGCACCCGAGTCCAAGGTACCTATTTCTTTGTGGGATCCTGATCTCCTTCTGACACTGATCTGCACTACAACTTCAGTTTCTAGAAATTCCATTGTGGAGGACACAGGGACTAGTGCCCTAGTCTAGTAAAAGCACCAATGTCCTACTTTTTAGATCTTGAATCCTCTATGTCTGCTACTCCTTCCTGCAACTCCACTCCATGGGACTCGACATCTGTAACCTGCAATCACAAGGAGTGTGGGAGGGGGTTGTGGTGTTTAGAGGCTTGCCTCGATCAAGCCCCGAAGAGACATTCAAGTGTTCTGAACATCGTTGTTAGATGAGAGTGCGTATCCCAGCGGGATAGAGGCAAAAATCCAAATGATAAATGATTGAAAATATAATAGATATCACCTTCTAATGAAGATCTCATGGAAGGAAGATGCTCTTCATGCCATGAGGAGATGGATGCCAAATTTGCAAACACAACCACAATAACAATGCTTTGATCTACAACACAATGAATATTTTCAATGCTCTATGATCACAAGTACACATAAAATCCATCTAGTTTGCAAATGAAACCTAATCATGATTATATATGCAACTACAAAGATTCCCACTAAGAATTTTGTAATTCAAACTTTAGATGTCAGCACAGGACCTAATTAAAAGTCATAAAACTGATATTTGAAATTAGGGCGGACCCAAAGTAGGGCTAGACTCGGGTGCTAGTGTCCAAGTCCACCATGCCATGTTTTGCTTAAGATTCATCAAAGTGCAGCCCCCTACGTCCTATTTGTCACAAGACACAAGGGTTTTCTCATTAGGAGTTAGAAATAACATGCAAGATGCTCTAAATGCAATTATAGGACCTGGGAGCTAAACCTTAATAGGAAAAAGCCCCCAAGGTTACTTTTTCAAACATAACATTTAGCCCCCACTTTAATGCATGTATAAACACAAGGCCAATACATGCATTAAAGTATGGTCAACAAACACAACAAACACCCCAAGCATGGAAAAGACACGCTATACACATTGAAGATAGTAACAGGCACACAAAACATGGAGAAGATAGTTACAATCACACAAAACATGGAGAAGATAGTATTGAAGACACGTAAAACATACTGAATATAGTGAATGCAATGAAGACAGTGATGATTTTCTTTTCTTTTTCATTTTCTCATATATGAAATGTAAGATGCAAGTACATGAAAGGTAAACACGCAACCCAAAATGTAGGAGGGACTCATTGCAACCAGTCTTTAGACTGCACATGGGGCAACAAACATGCAAAACAAATCTCAGAGTATAGGAGGGACTCGTCACCACCAATCTTTAGAATGCACTTGAGGAAAAACATGCCATACAAATCAAGCATGCCAAACAAATCCCAAAGCATAGGAGGGACTCATTGCCACCAGTCTTTAGACTATGCTTGGTAACAAACACACCATACACACAGACATGGAAGACATGGGGAAAACACAACAGACAAGTGATGGAGTGTACCTATTTCTAGGTTCATCACCATCTCAGGAACATTATAGGCACACACTGATGATTGGGCTTCAACACAACAATCACCGAATACACGCTTAAGGGTTAGATTAGTCACAAAACCACTCCCCGCCTACTCGGAGGACGTTTTGAAAATGACTGGATTGCGCACTCTCCTCAAGAAATACACCATCCTTGCCTCACACAAAGGGCTTAAGAGAAAAAGGATATGCACAATATCTCACCTCTGCAGAGGACTTAAGTGATTGCAATAGATTCAAGATTCACAAACACATATTGCTAGCATCTACAATAGATAGCTTACCTTATATATGCCCCCACCTTAAGGTGATTGATGTCATGTACCGATATCAAGCATGTTAAGGCAGGAAGAAAACATAGAAGGGAACATGAGCTCTCACAAAGCCCATGCCCCCCGGAGGTGACATGTAGTTTACGATTGCCAAATGTTCCCACAAACACATTCCTGCAAGAAAAGTGTTAGTGTCCATATAATCATGATAAACAACAATGCATATGATCAATCACATAAAGAACCAAGGAATGCAAGATTCAAGATAGACAAAGTACACAGAGCATCAATATTGTTATGTTTTGTAAGTGCAATAAGACACCATCAAGATCACACGAAGTGATTCTACTAGCCAAGCATCAGATAATATATAACAACCCCATCGTCATGTATGGACTAGGTCCATTTTTTTATTTCTCACCGAAGGGATACTAGGTCCACATCAGTATAATATGTTTTTCATCATCCTCCCGCTAGATAGAACCACTAGAGGAAGGGAAACAATGAATCAAGAGACGAGAAACAAGTGTTGTAGGTACAGTCATGTGGGAGGGTGCCCTGAAGTCATCAACCGCAACGTTATGTTCATAAGACACAACTCACAACAATGAAAATAGAGGAGAAGCAATATAGAAGAATGATGATACAAATAGAAGAATGGTCACAACAGAGGCAGTCTCCTAGTATTGTTGACCTTACGAGAGTATAAAGGGTCATCTTAGGAGGCCTAAAAAATACGTAACACATCACAGGGGAAAAACATCAAGGAGGTGAAGGGTTAGAAATACTTACCTGTAGGGACAACCGGGCTAGCAGTCATCACGGATTTTGATCTTCACCTTAATGGTTAAAGATTTATCTCGTCCTCTCTATTACATATGTTCATGAGTTTGTGAGGATATCCTTGTAGGAAAGGTATCCGTTAATGATGGTAGAGAGGGGATATTGCCATTTTCTATTTTAGTTATAGGAGTTCTTGTAATTCCATTTGAATGAGGTTGTTGAGGAACCTAAAAAGTGCCCATTTCAATCCATATATAGGGTGTTGGAATACCTTGGGTTTGAGGGATAGTTTGTACTTCAATGTCATGTGAAAGTTCATGGTTTTCCAAGCTATGTGAAGGTTCATATAAAGATGCATGATTGGTTTCGTTGTTTAAGATGTAGTTGAGAAGTTCTTGAACATTAAGTGGTAAATTTTTAGTTTTAGTAGGTTGAAGCAAATGTTCGCAAAGGGAATTTGCATCATCCAAAGCATCATCCTGGCTAGGGAGAGTAGGGAGAGATGGTAGAGTAGTATGGACAAATGTATCAATCATATCTTCTTCTTGTGCCAAAATTTCCTCACTAAGTGGGGTTATGTTGGGACAAGTCGCTTTGTTCGATGGATCAACCATTGCTATATCATTCTTATAGGTCTCAGAAAGAATGTCCATTATGTCATCGTGAAATGAAGGGAGAGAGGGAATAATATCTTCACTAAAACTTTCCCCATGATTATTTTTAGAAATGAAATTAGTGATATTTTCCAACATTGAAGGGAAAACACCCATGACTATGAGAAAGCTTTCAAAATAAGCTATTGTTCGAAGGATATCATAGGTAGTGCTTATGGTCAAGTGAATACCATAGATGTAAGATATTTGATGCAAGAATTGAGGATGTTTATTAGTGAATTTGAAAAAATTATCATAATTCATAATGTACTCAAATAAATCTTCCAAAGATGAATGATTAGGAGAATCCATGAATGCAAAACTATATGTGAAAATGACTTAAAATGCTTTATTTTTCAACTTTTTTCAATGCAAATCACTAGGAGAAAAGGTGTTGTGAAAATTTTCAAAGAGGACAGAAAATGATATGCCTAATAATAGTTCAATTATTTAAAAATATCTTTCACAACATGCTTTTGATGCAACTCTAGAGTGATGACAAGTTGAAACCTAGTGAAAATGTGCTAAAATATGCAATTTTTCACAAATTTGCCATGCAAAGACCCAATAAAAAGGATGTTATAAAGAATTTTAAGAGGTGTATCTGGTTATAGTAGTAATATCGGTCACCTAAAGCCATAAAATCTGTTACAACATGCTTGGAATGCAAATCTAAGTCAAATCCTAGGGAAAATATAGTCAAAATATGCAATTTTTCACAAATTTTCAATGTGAAGGCCTAATAAAAAAGGTGTTGTAAGGAATTTGAATAGGGGAAGTAGATAATAACCCTAATAATAGCCAATTAGTGTAGAAAGATACCTTACAACATGCCTATGGTGCAAATCTAGAGAGACGATAAGGCCAAAATCTCGTGAAAATGCAAGGTTTTCAAACCCTGGACATGAAATTTTGCAAGCAAACCACTAGGATGAAACACTATAGTTAGACATAAATCTTAATGAGTGTTTGAAAATGGTAGTAAAATCTGAAACAAGATTTTTACTACAAACCCTAGTTAATGCAAAACTAGGTTTTTATGAAAAATGTACAATTTGAAGCAATTTTTCTCAAATCAAGCACAAAAATGCAATGCAAATGTATTCTAAAGGATGAATTTATGCAATTTAAATTAGATATAATGAAAATGACAGATATTTTATGAAATTGAATGCTAATTAATTCAAATTATGCTAAAATGCAAGCTTAAAATGCCAATTTTTTCTTTTTTCCAAAATTTTCATTTTTTTTTGTAATTTTTTGAATGCAAAAAGATGAACGAATGAAAATATATCAAACAACACTCAGAAAGTTGCTAAAAAGTTAAAAAACATGGGTTCACCAAAATATTTTGTGAAGAAAAGGGGGGTTGTTGATTTTAGGGGTTTACGTGTAATCCTCCTTTCCCAACAAACATTCCAAGGGCTTATCAACTGAGTTGAATCTCCATTAAGTGAAAGCAATCACCTATCATGTTGGGTAGTCACTTGGGAATCTATGGACTCTTGGATGTATCAAACAATGTCTCTATTTAATGTGCAATTATGCTTAGAAACCCTAATTATACAAAGCAGTAAGCAAATTATCAAATTACGACAAATCCTTTTAGACTGAGGCAAAGGACAGAGGTATTCAACTTATTATTTTTCAAAGTTTAGAAGGAAGAAAAGTCTGGGACATGGGGACTAGTGCCCAAGTCCAATGTGCCTATTTCTTTACGGGATCCTGATCTCCTTCTGACATTGATCTGCACTACAACTTTAGTTTCTAGAAATTCCACACTAGAGGACATGGGGACTAGCACCCTAGTCCATGAAAAGAACTAGTATCCTGCTTCTTTTTAGATCCTAAATCCTCTATGTCTGCTACTCCTTCCTATAACTCCACTCCACGGGACTCGACACCTATAACCTGCAATCATAAGGAGTGTGGGAGGGGGTTGTGTTTAGAGGCTTGCCTCGGTCAAGCCCCAGAGAGACATTCAAGTCTTCTGAACACCAATGATAGATGAGAGTGCGTATCTCAGTGGATAAAGGCAAAAATCTAAATGATAAATGATTGCAAACACAATAGATATCACCTCGTAGTGAAGATCTCATGGAAGGAAGATGCTCTTCATGCCATGAGGAGATGGCTCCCAAATCTACAAACATAAACACAATAACAATGCTCTACTCTGCAACACAATGAATATTTTGAATGCTCTATGATCACAAGTATGCATAAAATCCATCTAGTTTGCAAATGAAATCTAATCATGTTTATATATGCAACTATAAAGATTCTCGCTAAGAATTTCATAATTCAAACTTTAGATGTTGGCATAGGACCTAATTAATCGTCATAAAACTAACATTTGAAATTAGAGCAAACCCAAAATAGGGCTAGACTAGAGTGCTAGCACCCAAGTCCACCCTACCATTTTCGCTCAAGATTCATCAAAATGCAGCCCCCTAAGTCCTATTTGTCACAAGACCCAAGGATTTTCTCATCGGGAGTCAGAAATAACATGAAAGATTCTCTAAATGCAATTACAGGACCTAGGAGCTAAACCTTAATAGTAAAAAGCCCCCAAGGTTACTTTTTCTGACATAATAGTCATGTCAGCTAGCTAGAGAAAGAGAAGGATTATGTATATAAAGGAGGTCACTTGGCATCCAAAAGGCATCATATCATATCGCATTCATTCATCTATTGTGAGAGAAATCTCAACTAGAGCTTGGGACAAAAACCTCAATCCTATTAAAGGAAGATGGACAAAAACCTGACTTTCTTATGAGGAGACTCTGTCACAGGAGTTTCAATTGCACTTCATTGGAGCAGAGTAATAGATTGGGTTTTTGAAGCATATTATTAGGAATTACAACTCTTATTGAGGAGCAACTAGCCCTATGATTCATACCAACCTTGGGTGAATTGCCTAAAGGAGAAGCAATAGCTCTACATGCCTATATATGACTAATATTTGAGGGATTCAGACTACTGCCGCTAGGGTTATAGGTCAGATTAGTTACAATAGTTCATTCTTGTGTATTCACCATTGTGAAGGCCTTGTAACTACATTGTTATTGTTGGAAAATAAGAATACTTGAATGTTGGGTCGTTTAGCCAATCATAAGACATTATTTGTATGTTCTACTTATCATAATTCTAGCAGTATATATTATTAGATCTGATGTTGTTCCAACAATCTATATTCATTGTGTCTATTGCATGATTATCATAGATTAATTGCATATTATTTTTATAGTTGAACTCCATGCTTGGGTGAATCTTTTAAGGTGGTTTGCATTAGTTAATGATCCTCATTTTGTGAAGAAACTATATATATTGTGCAAATTTGATTTCTACAATAGACCTAGGGTTAGGGCAGACTTGTTAAGTGTAGAAATTTTAGGGAAGAAATCTAAAAATAATTTGGAATCCTCAGAAATAAAAAAATTTCATATTTTTGTCCATTTGGGACATTACATTCATTCATAATGGCCCTACCTACATATATCTTCATGGGAATCAGAGGCTCTATAATTCGTACACTAATAATAAAGAGACTTCATTCTCTACTTTGATATGAGATCTCTTATCTCACTTTTAAATTATAGCTTTTAAGTGAATATAATGATTCCAACCCAGTTCATACACAATAGTGTGATAGAAAATGTAGTCTAGTCAAATGTTGGTTTAATGCCAGCATCAATCTATGAACATAAATAAAACCACATAGTGACCAACTCATATAAACATCATGTATTCACACATAGTGATTGGATCAAGCATACATCACCTATACACAATGTGACTAACTCAGGAGATGGATAGTGGAGGATTAAAGACATTTTAATTCTATTTTAATTTTTCGGAGATGGTTATGAAATGAGAGGTGGAGAATAAAATAATTTTTCTAATTCTTTTTATTCATTTTAGGTGGTTGAATAAAATAGAAATAATTAATAAATTAATTAAATCATGGGAAGTGGGAAGGAGATTAGGTTATTAGGACTTAGGAAAAATAGTCTAGGGCTTAGAAAAATGGGGGAATGTTTGAATAATTTATTGAGTTACAACATGTGTATTTTTAGGTGTCTATGTATTTTTTTCCTCTTTGAGATGATCTTGCAACTAAATGAAGCAATGCCATTTCAAAGAAAAATAAAATATTTACCTTTAGGATGAGGAAGAATGAAAAAATAAGGTCTTTATAATAAGGGAGTATGAGATGATGCCCCCTCAAAAGGATAGGTGGGTTTGAAAGACATGAGTATGCTCTCAAAATGGATGGAAAGAAAAGATGAGGATAGGGGACTGAATGACAATGATGGAGGAACAAATAGTCATGCTTTTTGGTCTGAGCAACCTAGTGGTTGATATAGCACTTGACATTATGCCCCATGATATAAAGGCCATAATGAAAATGTGTCTTGTACAAAAAGGATCGAAGGTCACAAGAAAGCATATGTTGATAGAACCATAATATTAAAGACCATTATGTTATTGTGGGAGGTATGTTGGAAGGACTGTTGTGGATGCAAGACAAAATGATAACACACAAGCAAGCAAAGAAAGTAAGCATGCATAAATGATACAAAGACAAAACAAGATGTTTCCCCTGGTCAAGATGAAAATTGATCATTGATTGATGATGATAATGATAACATTGTTTATGTGGAAATGATATATACTTTGAGTAAAATGAGGATTGAGAATGATGTATTTCAATGATGATGATTGATTCAAGTTGATTAAGATTGACAATGAGATGAGGACCAAAATTGATGAATGTTTTTTTTATGATACACTAGATTTCTTAGAAAAGATTTGTGTGGATTATGATTTCTTAGGGTGGATTAACTAATGTAGGATTGTTTGTGATGATTATGTTGGATTGATTTTTGATAGTCATTTTATTATTATTATTAGATGGGATTATTTTCTCTATATCATAAATAGTGACAAGGGAACACCAAGTCTAGAAATAAGGATGAAAGATAAGTTTATTTAGGATGGTGGGCTTGATGGATTAGGAATTTGAGGGATGGATGATCTCTAAGGACTATGTCATAAAGGAATAACATGCTCCACTTTGTAAATGTCATTGGGAGATTTATTGCAAAAGGATTTTCTATGTCAAAAGTTTGTCAAAGCATGTTTCAAGATCATGTCTCAATCCTTATCAAGATTAAAGTCAAGCAAGGATGATGAATGAGAATGTTGGCAGAGATATATGGGTATGATGGATTAGGATGATATGAGTGGGATAGGATGGGAGAGATTAGACAACTTTCCCCCAACTACAAGGTACATAGACAATTGATTTACACATGATGCCCACAAATGAGTTTTCATCTTGATAATTATCCAAGGGGCCATGAAATGGTTTTTACCATTGGACAAATGATTTCTCTTTACTAGTTTAATTTTAATATTTTTTGATTCTTTACTTTGTTTATTAGAGGGCACTAATACTCTTCACATGTCCATATCTATTTGATATAATTGATGTATATTCTCTTGTCATAACATGCCAATAGGGAGCTTCCTAGAGTAATTACTTCATTAGGATCATAGTGGTCATGTAAAATTTATTTATGTTGTTGTGATCCTCATTGATAATAGAGTTGGCCTTATCTAAATGTTTACATCTTGATAGGGTTCCATCATAGGCCTTATGATAAAGTGTTTCTGCTACAATGTGGTAGATTTGGAATTTAGAGTTTTTTGGACTTGAGGGGTGATTTGCAATATGGATGGGGGATGTTGGATGTTGAATTAGGTGATTAAGGTTTATAGGATTTAGGTGGATTGGTTGGTGATTTAGATTGGTTGGAGTATTTTTGGCTTGCCATACTTGGGATGGTGGATGATGGGGTTTGGATTTTGGATTATAAAGTTTGGATTTGAGATTAGGATGGAAATTAGGAACAACATTCTTATACAATCTATAAGGTGCACCTGAACACCTATTATATGCAAGGTGCTTCTATCAATTTTGAGTGATTGGATTTGGATAATTTAATTCACTTGATTTGATTGGTTCACTTTTCTTTGGAACCCATATTAATTTTATATCTTCCAAAATTTTTATATTTATTCACCTTTGATGTTTGATTTGGATCCTTTTCTTTGTATGCTTTGTAATTTTTTTAGTCCCAATTGATGGGCTAAAGATGTGGAGGAAAATGTTTGATGGTAGGGATAGTGGAAGTAGAATTATTGTTGATAGTAATCTTATTGTAGGGGCCATGAATGGTTCCTATCTTGATGCTTTCATTGGATGAAGTTGCCTCAATGATCATTGAAGTATCACTAACACCATTAGATTACTTAGATAATTGATCTTTGATACCTCAACCATGACCGGTGTAGATTGGGATAGACTCTAGGATACCTTTCTCATGAAGACCCAATCTTTTTCCTTGATAATTCATGCTTTTACACATCTCATTTGTAATAGGATACTTGTTGTTTTTGAAGCATGATGCTATCCCATTGGTGTGTTTCTAAGAACTATTAGAACATGCTATTGTCTCATCTACAAGAAATCTTTACTTGATGAACATGGTAGATCAAATTTGATAAGATGCTTGTGCTTTCTCATTGTGTACACTTGTTATGTCTTGATCATTGTTTATTGTTTTCATACCTTGATCATTTGAAATTTGAATGGTATATTTTTCATTGATATATTTGATATGATCAAATTCATTTATTTTATTGTCTATGTGTTCTTAGGGACCAAGTGTCTCATCATGGGAAGTGGATGTTTTTGAATAATGAAAAGGACTAGTTGGGTATTTGATATGATTGTTTTAGGTTTATTGAGATCATGGATAGCATAAAGTTGGATGATGAGATCAACTTGGTTCTCTTGATCATAGATAGGATCATGATCATCAGTGGGAGTGGCTTGGATAGTTTGAGCTTGAATGACTTGGATAATTTGATCTTGAGTAGCTTAGATAATTTGATAATGATTTGGGTGAGTGCACATTTGATCCTACTTTGGATTTGATTCTTGACATAGATCTTGAGTTTGGATGAAAATAAAGGTTTCTTGGATGGGATTGATAGGTTTTACATAATTAACAACATGGTTGCATGATAGATTTTGACTTGAACTTATGGTAAGAGACTCTTTGATAGGCTTGATAGGCCATGGATTACATGATGGTGTTTGATGGAAAAGTATGGTACTAGAAGACTCTAGTTCATTCTTAATAGGATTGTGGTTGATAATATGTTTGCATGATGGCACTTGATCTTGGATCGTGGGCATGTTGTTAGGATTTTGATTGCATAGTGGTATTTGATGGATAGGCATGGTACTATGTGACTTTTGGACAGGCTTGGGATAGGTACACTCATTGAATTTATGATTTCTAGTTTGAGATTTTTCCTCCACTAGAAGTCCTTAGAGGAAATCTAAAAAGGATGATTTGGATGTAGTGGGTTTGGATTGATGGGATAAGTTGGAATGTAAGGATTATGAGATGGAGGATTTGATTAGGATACATAGGATAAAATGTTCTCACACGAGGTTGGGATTGGAGATATGGATTGAATATGAGGACCTTGGTCTAAAGTGGTTCTTCCCTTACCAAAGGTATCGTAAGGATGACCATTAGATGTGTATTTAGGATTGGCATGATAGCTAGTGCTAGTCATTTCTTGTTTGAAATATTCTTGCATGTTCATGAGTGGGAGATGAAGGTTTATGGAAAGTTTACATGTAATGATCTCATAGTTAATGCTATTGTCATCATGATATCATCTTGATCTACAAGACAATCATCATCATCATTGTCAAAGGGATTTTTTGATTGATTTGGATAAAAGATCTCATTTAAAGGATGCATGGTTTGAAGACCTATTTTGATTGTGAATTTGGGTTTTGCATGAGCCTCACACAAGGTAATAGACATAGGGTTTTTAGCTTGCATAATGATTTTTTCAAACCAAGGGTCTATGATGGAAATGATTAAGGATGATAGAATGTTTGGATTTTAGACTTTGATATGTTTATGGTTGTAAATGTTTATTGTTTAGACTCAAAGTTTGTTAAATCATTGTTTGAAAGAGGACACATTAAACACAACAATAAGATTGGTTTAAGTATAGATGCAAATGATGTTTACTAGTTTATAAAATGAAGACACATCAGGTACATTAATTGCCTATTATATTGAAGTGGGTGTATCAATCTCCGTGGGCTCAACAATATACTATCTACCAAGTTAGAGATAGCTAGGGAATACAAAGTCATGTTCCACCTATACAACCCTTACCATGGAGGCCAAGGCCAAGATCATCCCTAAAGTGAGCTCTATCTCTACACACTCAGAAGTATGATGTGAGTAACTTCCTAGGGCTAACTACTTACTAGGCACCACAAAAAAATGGCCAAAAGGTCTAAATCTCAGTTGAGTAAGTTTTTAAGAGATGTCAGGTTGTTATATGCTAGCTAAATGAGGTCAAATTCAATGAAATGAGGGCTATGTCTAATGGCATGGTTCAAGAGAATAACCCACTCTCCTCCTTCACTTTGCAAGGTATAGAGTTCTTGCAAGATTAGCCAAAGATGACAAGTGTCCTGCAATGGGAGAGTCTTTTGATTCTTTCCCAAATTTGTATACCTTGATGGAAGATGAGGGTTTAGGTCATCTTCCAAAGTGATAAAATCACTAGGCATGGCCACTAAAAGGAAAGAAGTCCAAGTGTTTTTGATTCTTAAGATCACCTTGCAGTGTGAAGGAAGAGCATACACAACTTGGATTCTTGAGATTAAAACAACAAAGAAAATAACTAGGAAGTGTTTCTAATTCCCAATATCACTCTTTGGTGCAAGGGAAGAGAATAAACACTTTAGAATTTCTTAAAAACATGGAAAACAATGTTCATTCCTAATTAAAAAGATAAAATGTGCAACTAAACTAGTGAGTAAAAAGATGGTCTTTGACAAGCATAGCTGCACAAAATGTGTTAGTAGTTTCATAAATGATCTTTGACAAGCAATTTGTTACAAGAAATATGTGTTATAAATGATAATCAAACCCCTACAAAAATTAGAAAATAATATTATGATATATAAAATTAGAAGTTACCACAGTGTTCTTCATGATTTTCTATGTAATTTAAACAAATTCATTAAATTTTGATTTCTTATGCAAAAGATATATACATTTGAAGTTTAAAAAGAAAGTGCAAGTTTAAACAATTATACCTAAAAATTTATGCCAAGTCTCCAAAAACCACTTTCTCCACAATATAGTTCTTTAAACCAACTTTCTAATGTCTACAAAAACACAAAAATTCAATATAGAATGAAAACATTATGCTCGTTTGAACAAAAAGTGCTTTTTTAAGCCTTCAAATGGCTACGGGGTCTAGTCTAGCAATTGAACATAATCACTAGTGGTCATAGGTTATTATGGTCACATGTAACAATTTAGGGTCATTGTTAGAGTCGGTGGCTAGTGCCAAGTGTCTAATGCTAACCGTTAGAGGTTAAAGATAAATGTTAGGTGTTAGTGCTAAATGTAACCATTAGTAGTTAAATGTAATGTTAGATGTTAGTGAACTAATGTTAGGAGTTAGTAACTAATGTTTAAAACTACCCTTGTAGTTGACAACTAGGTAGTTCAAGAGGTAGCAGTTATGGTAATCGCTACCTGGTAGTTAGGATGTAGCGGTTATAGTAACTGCCAGGGTAATGGTGGCTGACTAGTGGGAAAAGAAATTATAATGAGTATAGAGAAAAACATTGATGGACAAAAAGGTTACAAACTAGTGCAGAAAACTAAGGACCAATAAACCAATAGACTAGTAAATTATGACAATTATTAGACAAAGTGCTTACCTTGCGGACAAAGCTATTATCTAGTGATTAAGGATATTAACCAATAGATATAGTAATTATGTGATAAATAAAAGATAAATAAATAGTAGATAAATTTGAAGGTATAGACTATGTAATGCAATGATAGGCCATGTAGTAAGGATTCTATATGACCATATGGCCCAAGAAAAATGGAAACCTTAGAAACCAAAAAAGATTGCAAAATTTTTTCTCACCAAAATATTAAGTGTTATATGTTGATTTTCATCTCTCTACCTCTCCAAATGCAACTGTGACCTCTATTTATCCTAGAAGGCTTTCTGTGAAAGCAGACCCCCAATTGTTTTCATAAAACAAATGAAAACCTACAAAAATGAGTTAGATACACCTACAAAATGAAGTTTAATAAGGACAAGTGTCCCACTAGGTGTGCCAAGAATGTGAACAACAAATATGAAACCAAAAAAGATTCAAATAATAACATTAAAATCTCATTCCATATCTACCTACACCTTAGTTAGAGAAAAGAAATTGAAATTCCATGAATAAAAATCACAAATTTTACCCAAATCGATTCTTGTTGTATTGGAAAGGTAGTTGTGCTCAAAGTGTTGAAATTTTGGACTGTGATTTCTCATACTAATAACATAATGCTAAGTAATCAAGACATGTCTAAAGAGCTTGGAAAGGATAAATTTATAGTCTTCCAGATGGAGGGATTGATGGTGGCAATCAACTAAGCAATCAACGGTTCAAATTGAACTGGTTAGGTAGTTGGGAGATGAACATTGGAGGATTAAAGGGATTTTTATAATTTATTTTTAATTTTTAGGAGGTGGTTATGAAATGGGAGGTGGAGAATAAAGGGAATTTTCTAATTTTCTTTATTCATTTTAGGTGGTTAAATGAAAAGAAAAGATTTAGTTAATAAATTGATTAAATCATGTAAAGTGGGAAGGGGACTAGGTTATTAGGACCTAGGAAAAATGGTCTAGGACTTAGGAAAATGAGTGAATGTTTAAATAATTTATTCAATCAATACTTGTATATTTTTTAAGCATGTACACTTATATTCTAATTCACTAGTGAGATGACTTACAAATCATATGCACTTACACATTTATTATTTTACTATGTGGTACACCATAATAATACATCTCTAGGAGCATTACATTGCATCCCCCGTAGCATGATTCGTTCATGTAATATGAGAAGAAATACATAATTTACTCAACTACATATCATATGAAAAAAATAATCTTTATAATAAAATAACTCATTTACATTACATAAAAATTATGTTGTCCATAAATATTGAGGACTAAATTGAGACTCATCCATCAATATTCTTCTTCTTCCATTTTTTCAAGCTGCTTGGATAGAAACCAACATTAATACGTGACCAAATTTGTCATCTCTATACATGCTCAATGCTAGTTGTGATGATGAAAATAATTTTGGTGAAAAATCATTGATACCCAATGGAATACCAAAGAAATCATTAGTTGTGGAAACAAAATCCTCTTCTACATTATCTTCACTAGGGAAATCATAAAAAAGAAAAGAATCATAAAACCTAGGCTAGAAGTAATTTTATGCATCATGTAGAGGAGGTTTTTTGAAGAGAAACTTAGATAAATTACTCTCATCCAACTAAAAGAAACTCTCATATCATTATATGCAATTATCCTCCAAATCTATTCATGTATCTATTTCCTTTTCATATTTTTCATTCACATATATATGATTAAGATAAAATTTAGCAATCACCCCTCAAAATGACATTGTATGGTGTTTCTCTACTTCAAGGGTGTACTTTATTTATGAATATATATTAGATATTTCTATTATTTTATGTGAGGTTCATAACAATTCTAAATGTTATGTTAATATTATTTTAAGTCAATATTGCATAGAATACAGAATACAAAGACATGGACTCCATGTGCCAATCTCCTAATGGTTGGCTTGTCAATTTCAATTGAGTAACAAGATAAAATTATACATATGCATGTGAATTGTACATAAAAAATGATGTGAAGGATAATATATGAAACATAAATATTGTTAAATCACTTCAAACAACATTTTTTGATATATGAGATGGAAAGAATTGAGGTGTTGAGTAACTCTAATTGTGATATTATGATAAGCACTAGTCCCTAAACTTGACAACTGACCCTCCCTTTTAAGTGATTTTTTATAATTGTTTTCTATTCTAAATTGCCCTATAAATATTTTAAGATTTATAGTTATTTTAATAATTATATCATATATCATATATATTTAATTATAATCCTACATAATATTTTAACAATTTCTCCAAAATCTCCCCTTTCACATGATACAATCTTCCCAAAATTTCAATTGTATTATATGACAGAAATCTATAAATACAATAGGTGTTTTTCGGAGTTTGGAATTTGATGGAGATAGGTACACATGTTGTCTTCTGGTTTGAGGACATGGTTGATACATGGTGAGACTAGGAGCCTTGTTTTAGTGGGATTTGAGCACAGGTATAACAATGATGATAATTATGGTGTCATGGATATGTAGGGACATTTGAGCATTGGCAAGACTTGATCATGCTTGTAGTTGATAGGTGTGGGTTATGATGTTTGATTCATGATTACAGGTGGTGGTGTGGTTTACTTTTATGAGGTTGTTCTTATCTCTTAGATACTTGATTAGTTCCTTGACTATGGTTACTCATTTGTGAACTTGTTTGGAAAATTGAATCTATGATTGATTTGGTGTTTGAGTCTTGAAGTCTATAGGTTATATTATCTGATATCCTAGTTTGGAAGTTACTAATGTGATGATGATTTTGCATGTTTTCAATGGTTGGGATCTATAAGTTATGTATTTTTTTGGGATGCACACCTCATTGATTGTAGTGGGATGACTTGAATACAAATTGCCTATATCCACGGGATTGATTCCGTGTTGATGTAGACTTTGTTATTTTTCCTTGTCTATGCTCATTTGTGCATTTGTATGTTGCATTGGGATGAGAGGATGGATGATTAGAATGCTTGGATAGTTGGTTATTGGGACTTGTAGCATGTTTCTTATGATGTCATGGATATCTTAGTTGCACAGTTTAGTGTGAGCTTTTGACAGTAATGATGGCTTATCTTCTTGGCTTGGAGATCTTGGTTCTACTTTGGAGTTATTA
Source organism: Cunninghamia lanceolata (assembly GCA_027924645.1). Taxonomy (NCBI): domain Eukaryota; kingdom Viridiplantae; phylum Streptophyta; class Pinopsida; order Cupressales; family Cupressaceae; genus Cunninghamia; species Cunninghamia lanceolata. The sequence continues at coordinate 14,019,660 of BSBN01000206.1, forward strand.
GTATTATAGTTGAGTGTGTGTGGACCATGGTGATTTTCATTTAGGAGATAGTTATCACAATGCCATGTGTAGTTTATATCATGGTTCAGTGGGAGTTTTGGTAGTGATGTGTATTCGTCACCTAGTGATGGATGATCTTATATAGTGGTTGGGTGTAATGGACAAACTCTTGGATTATGATTATTATTTGTAGTGAGAGTGCTTTGACATCTTGGCTACTATTGTTAGGAGATGGTTATCTTCATGTGGTTGTAGATGTTGATCCTTGGTTTAGAGGTGTTTGGTAGTGTGTCTTGGTGGACTCTTGATTCTAAATTAGAGTATTGGCATGATACATGTTCTCTTGAGACTAGGATGTCTGTATTGGTGCATGTGATCTCCTAAGAGGAGATGTTAGATCATGATGTCATGTTTGGATACCTAATTTTGCAGTTGGAGTTTTGATAGTGGTCTTGTTGGTTCTCTTGGTATTGAGTACATTGGTCATGTGCTTGGGAGCTTCATGATAATGTGGTGTTGCATTTGGATCTTAACATGGATTGATTGGGTGTAGGTTCTCATACATACCTGGAGACTTAGGTGAGGCTAGAGTTCTCTTGGGATTAGAGACACTTCTTGAGATGGTTACCCTTTAGAGGTTTTAGTAGGAAGACAAAGGAGCCTTTCACTTGGATATGGGTGTGAGTTAATTATGGACCTGTTACCTAGATTTCACTACTAGTTCAATCAGGTAGAGCTTTTCCAGTTTTAAAAGAGAAAAAGGTACATTTTACTTTTGTTGTGTTAAACCCAAGCACATTTGATACAAATCAAGATAAAATTATAGTGTTGCATTCAGATGTTTTCAGAAGAACTCAAGAGATTGTACAAATCTGTTAAAAGATCAGTGATATGTATTGAAAAAATAAGTGTATAAGTTCTCACACAAGCCATGAGACTAACTAGTTCAATGCAAAATGAAAAGACAAACAATACATTTATAAAAAAATTGAAAGATGAATATGCATAAGAGGTAGGGTGACTCATCATTGCCTGAATGATGAACCTTCATGTCGTGTCTCCTATCTTGTTTGGCGTATCCTACATCCAGCTGTTGTCTCCTTGCTATCCCGTCATCTACATAAAATGTTGGAAAATGATGTTAGAGCAATGGCGAGGCATCATACATCATATGATATACATTTTATAAACATACAATTTGTGTTTTTAGATTGTAGTAAACCAGTTAGTGTCACAAAAGCTTTTGAGAAGACAAATCTAGGAATATCAACTATAAGCATGCATTTATTTTCTAATGAGTTTGCTTCATGTGAAGATACAGATGTAATGATGTTTCTGTTTGATTCATCAGTTACGTTATGAGTGGAGTAAATGTGGCTCCCACAAAGGTTGAGCCTAGCTTAGTAACAATGAACAAATGCAAAAGGCATAGCTCAAGGAGTGCATTCAGAAAAATAGATACAGCTGTCAAGAGGTTACACACATGGTAGGACAGCAAACAATCAGAGGAACAGTCAAAACAGGATAGCAAGGCATGACAGAACATCACTCATGTGATATGATGGAACAACAATCATCAACGGTAAAAAAAAAAAATTGCATGCTAACGCAGTCAATCAGTCATGATAGAGAAGCAAAGTTGTTTTCAAGCACAATAGCAATAAGTGCTGTCATAGTATGTATAGGACAGCCAATAGGTAGTATCGTGGATAGCAGTCACAAGGCTACATTCAAATCATGTTTGACACCCTCTCACTCATTTAGAACAGCAAGGTATAGATGTAATGGTTCTAAGTGTTTTATCAAGAGTTATATGGCAAGCTGTGATCATGAAGGCAGTGTTACTGTTTGACAGTTTCATATATCAAATTCATATCAACAAATTAATTAGCCTCCATTGCAACAAATAGAGAGTGAAACCAGTTTTCTTTCTAATACCTCTAGATGGAAAGCATATGCAGATGAACAAGGTCAACATGAACTGTTATCTTGTGATATCAAGTCTAATAACACATTGAAATCTAAGGTGGCTAGTGCAAACTTCATCCTTCAGTCAGAAGCACATAGTGGAATTCAGTTAGAAGCATATAACATAAATACATCACAAGATGTAGAACAAAGACAAAGAACATTTGAAGAAACACAAGCTACTAGGTGGAATATTGATCAACATGTAGAAGGATAAAAACAGCGAAATGCACAGTCATTAGACACAGAAAATGCAATTGTCTAAAAAGATCGAATGCCTCAGAACTCACCAACAATAGAAAATGGAATTTTGACTCCTTTTATGAACAGTAGAAAGAAAAATGAAGGTTTTTGTTTACTCAGAAATAGAGTCTAAGTCGTACCTTTTGACAGTAAACATCAAGAAGAAAATGCACTTCTCTTTTAAAGTGTGAACAATAGAACAAGAGTATACGGAAATGTTCCAAATCAAGCCTCAGGTCACAATATAAGGTAAAATGCAATTTTGTTTTTGTTTTTATTCATAGATATCTTGAATGAAGCTGACGGAAATGGAGTTTCAAGGTTGTATACAGCCATCAGGCTTATTAAAAATAGAGTTTCCACAGTAATGAAGCTATAGCCACTAAGACAAAACTTCATATTACGAACAGCAGCAAGGCATCCTTGTAATTTTTCCAAGTTTTTTTGTCTAAGCTAGGGTGAATAGAGAAACAGCAGAATATGAAGAAAAATGCAAGGGTTTTTATTCTTTTTCAAACATATACTTAGAAAATACCAAAATCGTGCCTTTTGGCAGTGATTTACGAAGGAAAATGTAATTTTTTTTTCATATTCAAATAGCAGATAGGAAAAATACAAAGTTCAATTCATTTCAAGCATAAAATGCTCAAGAAACAGTCAAATCGTGACCCAGGTAGCGAGATGAGGTGAAGAAATATAGAAAAATAAGTTTTTTTGTGGTTTTGCAGGAACATCATGCTCAGTTTTTGAGGAAATCATGCCTTAGCACTATCAGGACATAGAGTTTTAACTCATTGCAATGAAAAAACCTCAGAAATGCTCAAGATTTGCATGCTTCAGGCAGTGAAAATGTTAGTAAGATCTTAGAAAAGAATGAAGTAAAGGACTTACCATTGTTTCTGCAAAGTATTGTGTGAAAACCACAGAGATTTCCTCATATCAGCTGCCAACGACGACCTCAACATACCAAGAAGACAATGATGGTGGGTGATAATCAGAGAAACGCCAAGAAAAAAATGGCAGAAAGACATCAAAAAACCAGTCAAATCGCAGCTTGAAATGCCTCATAATTGACCACATCATGGAGTTAAAACATAAAAAAATACGGTATACCTTTGGCTCTTTTAGAGAAAATGTGAATTCTGCCAAGAATGGAGGAGAGAATCAACAAGAAGCAGCCCAGGAATCCTCAAAAAAATGCTGTGTTTTTTGCAAACCCTCCATGATGGCGGCGCCTAGTTCCAACAGTGAAGAAGCGAATGCAAAATGAAAAGTGTTTTTAGGTCTTCTTTCTTGTTTGGTTCGATTGAAACCTAATTCCCATTCATTTTTTTTTACTTTCATTTTTGTATTTTATTTTTTGAAATATCTATTTTGGCGACATGGGAAAGAAGCTAATGGTGATGTAGGAGGGGGCCGTGGCATGTATGCCTTTTTGTTTATGTTTCAAAAACCAAGTCAAATGTATTAAGAGGCACAAGGTCGAGGATATCATGTTTTGCTAGGGGTTTATGGTAGGAGATATAAGGTGGGTAAATGTGAATGATGTATGTAGGCCAAGATGCATGTTGGGAGTTATAAGGTGGTGATCATGGGTAAGTTATGAATTTACATGTATGTTTTCTAGGAGTTGCAAGGTGTTATGGACTTGAGGTGGAGGCCATAAATGGTGAGGAGCTATGGAGGTATAAGGGTCATTTAAAATATATGGCTTCAAACCATGTACAGGCATGACACGAGAGATGTGTGTGATGAAGGAGATGACTAGGAGTTGTGAAGCATTGTGTTGACATGGCCTTACAAGATGATGCAGATGTGAATCATATCATTTTGCCTAGGAACCAAGGTCTATTTTTGTCAAAATATCATTATTTTCTGCATAGGTCTGTGTAACTTTAAATTGTAAAACATTTAATAAGGTCGTGCAATTATAAACCTCTTAGTTAAATGTTCATTACATGCAGAAAATATGTTATTTTATCATTTATTTGAAAATATCAGATATTATGATGCTGCAAGAGGATGATGACACAGGTTTGAAGCACTAGAGAGCACTAAGAGGTGTATGTATCAAAATATAAATTTTTATCAAAAAGATTTAAACTATTCGTCAAAAACCCTAAATTTATATCAAAATGCACCAACAGAAAAGATTTAAGATCAAATTATTGAAACCAAATAAAAATAGATGTTACCGAATGATTTATGAAATGTGGTTGCTCAGAATAGTAGCGTAACTCCAATGTAAATGTTGTCGGGGGCCATAAATGATGGATGAGCTTGATTTTTATAAAGTTTTGGGGATGGTTTCAAAAGTGGTTTGATCGGTTGAACGAGAAAAGGTAGGTAAAAAGGTGGTTAGGGTTATGATAACGGGCTTGTATTATTTTGGTGAAATAGATTTAGGTTAAAGTTTGGATAAAATAATAAATAATAAATTAAGTTGATTTAATTTATTATTTGTCGGGAGGTGTTGTGGTTTATAGATAAATAATAAATAAATTGAATTTATTATTTACGAAATATGGTATAAAATGGTAAGATTTACGTAATTAATTAAAATTAATTAAATCTTTGGATGAAGGATACCTTAGGTCAATTTTTGATGCCTACATTTTGCCCCTCTTTGAGACAATGTTGCGAAGCAATATTGTTTCAAAGAAGATTAAAACATAGGTTTTTGGATGCACATTAGTGATGCAGAGTGCCCAGCAGAAGCGGATGAAGATTTGACTATATCTTCCCTATCGGCAAGAGGTCCTCCAGTGTTTCGCCGAAGTCAAGGATGTCTTCGCTATCAGAAAGACATGAACTATCGGCCGAACCTTATTCTTTTATCCCGATGGCCAAGTTCTCACCGATATCTCCTTAGTGGTTCGTTGCCTATCGGCAACACCTCATTCTATCGGACCACGAGAAATTTCTTATGCCGATATACTCCGTCACGCCGATGACCAATCTTTGTCGGCCAGACTTCCTCCTTCGGTGAAGCTTCTTTCACCTACACCGACACCTTGTCTCTCGCCGATATCGTCAGGCACATCGGCCAGACCTCCTGCTTCGATAAGACTTCGGTTCGTGGTCCCGATGGTTCATCTCACTCCGACGAGTCCTTTGTCGCTGAGACTTCTCGAACTCCTTCCGATGAACTTTTATCGGCGGGACTCTCACGGTCGCCGTGACTTCTTCGGCTTCCCCCGACAAGGTTCCTCACGCCGATACTCTTTATCGGCAATACTCCGAGGATGTCTCACCGATCGGTGAAACTTTATACCGTCGGCTAAGTATATTTTCCTTAGCCCGATGTCGTTTCTCTCCCCGATGCGAACAATGATGGTATGTGCCTCCGGCACTATACCAATCTTCGGCAAGACGGAGGGCCTTTCACGCCGATGGATCTCCAACTGTTCTGAGGCGCCGAACCAGAATTCCCTTCGACAGAACAACGGAATTAGGCCGTTTCATTTATCAAACCCTCGATCACTTGTAGCAACCTGATCCCACATCAAAACTATCCAATTTCACTCTGATTTCCCGACTAGCCACATGACGATGTCTAGTCGAACTTGACTGAGTTCGCTGGCTTCCTGGGTAAGAATTCAACAACAACAAACGTGAGAAGTCTTTCCCCCATCCCACTGTTACTATACAGGGCTTCAGTGGACAGAGGAAAGGGCCTCCATGTATGAATCAAAACCCTACTCCTAGGTTACGAACCAGCCACTGTGGAACCATGGGTTTTACACCGTCTGCACACTACAGAGTCACTATGGATTGACGGATAGCATCCGGTTAGGGTTCTATTTACAAAATCAGGATAAAGATATCAAATCACTAAGAACAACCAAGGAAATCAACACAGATCATACCCAGAACTCTCTTCATTCAGTTATCAAAAAAAAGAACTTGTTGTAATACACACTTCTCTCTCTGCTCCGTGTGACATACAACCTGCCTCTAAAGAAGATGTAGAGACAGCAGTTATCCCCTCCAACCGTGCAAACTGATTTTCAAATCAGTTAGCCGTTGGTTTACCCGTCATACAAGCAAAACTACATGTGTGCCTTGCACAATTACATTCATGGGACCAAATTGACCCTTATTACAAAATGAAATGGCTTAAGAGCCTTATGAGACAACAAAAGAAAAGATGATCCTGCACTACAGAGAATGTGCTCCTGCACCATACTCCCCCTGCAGGAAAAACTCAAGTCCCTTGAGTTGCTAACTGCTGAAGTGTCTTCCCATGCTTTAGAATATCGGCTTCACTCATCCAGGTTGCCTCTGAATCAGGAAGATCCTGCCACTTGACCAAGTAGTCTTTGTATACCCCTTTTCTTGTCTTATTGACAATTTTGGAATCCAAAATGCATTCCAATTGCAAAGGCTTACTTGGAGGTAAATCTTTGATCCAGTCTTCATCTTCAATCACAGCATCTGAGTTATCTTCAGCATGTAATGGAGGTCTAAAAGGGAACAGGTCTGCAACATTGAAAATGGGAGAGATACCAAGGCCAGATGGTAATTCTATTTCATATGCATTTGGACCAAATTTATGCACTACCTTACAAGGTCCTATCTTCTTCATCAACAATTTGGTTGGTTGCCCCTTAGGTAATCTTTCCTTTCTGAGGTAGGCCATCACCAAATCTCCTACCTGGAACTGTACCTCCCTTCGCTTCAGATCTGCTCTATCCTTGTACTTGGAGACAGTTTTCTCCAACTGAAGCTTGACCTGATCATGTACTGTTTTCATGGTAGCAGCAAAGTCTTCTCCTAGAGCACTCCTTTTATCCCATCCTTGGAGGTCTTTGAGTTCAAGTGGTCCTCTTGGGTGGAAACCATAAACTATTTCAAAAGGGCTTTTCCCAGTACTTCTGTTTCTTGAATCATTATAAGCATATTCAGCTTGACTGATCACTAAATCCCATGCTAATCCATGCTGTTTGGTAAGGCATCGCAAAAGGTTTCCCAAGGACCTATTAACAACCTCAGTCTGACCATCAGTCTGGGGATGGTAGGCTGATGAAAAAGACAACTGAGTGCCCAATTTTCTCCATAAGGTCCTCCAAAAATGACCAACAAATTTGGAATCTCTATCAGTAACAATTGATAGGGGTAAACCATGAATTCTGACCACCTCTCTGAAAAAGAGACCAGCAATCTGAGATGCATCATTTGTGCATTTGCATGGCACAAAATGAGCCATCTTACTGAATCTATCCACAATGACAAAAACACTGTCTACACCCCTTGCTGTCCTAGGAAGACCAAGCACAAAGTCCATACTAATGCTTTCCCAAGGTCTGGTGGGAATGGGCAGTGGTTGGTACAAACCAGCATTAGAAGACATACCCTTGGCCTTTTGACATATGGTACAGCTTGCAACATATCTCCTTACATCTGTCTGTACCTTGGGCCAATAATAGAACCTGGTGACTTGTTCCAAAGTCTTGTCCAACCCAAAATGTCCTCCTAAGGCTCCATTGTGCTTCTCCTTGACGATATTGTCCCTCATTGAACATTTAGGAACACACAACAAACTACCTTTAAATAGGAGCCCTTCTTGCAGCACAAAATCAGAATACTCGCCATGAAAAGTGTTAGCCAAACTTGCACACACTTCATAGGCAGCCTTGAAATCTACATCATCCTTGTACAACTCCTTCAGACATTCTAGACCCATATGTTCCATTTGTACTTCCTGTATGACCAGTATCCTTCTACTCAAAGCATCTGCCACTTTGTTGGCAACACCTTTCTTATGCTTAATAGTGAAGGTATAGGCCTGCAATTGTTCCATCCACTTAACGTGCCTATGATTCAACTTTTCTTGACTATTTAGGAAGCTAAGAGCATGGTTGTCAGTAAAAACAATGAACTCTTTTGGCAGTAAATAATGTCTCCATTTTTTTAGAGCTTGCACCATTGCATACAACTCTAGGTCATAGGTAGAATACCTCTGTTTGGCCTCATTCAACTTCTCTGAAAAGAATGCTACTGGATGTCCTTCCTGACTAAGAACAACACCTATAGCCTGTTGGCTTGCATCACATTCCACAACAAATACTTTGTCAAAATCAGGGAGTACCAACGTAGGTAACTCGGCCACTTTCTGTTTCAACAGTTCAAAACTATCATCTGCTTGTTTTGTCCATTGAAATTTACACTTCACTCCACCCTTGATGGTATTGAGAATAGGAGCACTTATGTGACTGAACCCTTTAATGAACTTCCTGTAAAAAGTTGCCAAACCATGAAAACTTCTTACATCTCCTACTGTCTTAGGAGTAGGCCAATTGAGAATAGCCTCAACTTTTGTAGGATCCATTTTCAAACAGCCATTGGAAATCACAAATCCAAGATACACTAGTTCAGTTTTCATAAAATCACATTTATCCAAGTTGATCATCAACTTACTCTCATGCAATTTCTTTAACACCTGTCCAAGATGCTTCACATGCTCTTCTTTGGTCCTGCTGAAAATCAATATGTCATCAAGATAAACAATAACAAATTTTCCAATAAATTCTATAAGTACCTCATTCATCAACTGCATGAATGTGCTTGGAGCATTACTGAGACCAAATGGCATGACAAGCCACTCATAGAGACCTTCATTTGTTTTGAAAGCAGTCTTCCATTCATCTCCCTGCCTTATTCTGATCTGGTGATAACCAGATTTCAAATCAATCTTGGAATAGTAACATGAACCACCAAGATAGTCCAACAGATCCTCAATTCTTGGCATAGGAAATCTATACCTTATGGTGATCTTATTGATAGCCCTTGAATCTGTGCATAATCTCCATTTGCCATCTTTCTTAGGAGCAAGTACACTAGGGACTGCACATGGACTAAGACTTTTCCTAATCAAACCTTTCTCCAAAAGTTCTTGAATCTGTCTACCTACTTCTCCATTCTGCTGTGGTGTCAACTTGTAGGCAGTTTTGTTGGGTAATGTGGCTCCAGGAATCAAGTCAATCTGATGACTTATGTCCCTCATAGGTGGTAAGGAGTTAGGAGTATCCTCTACCACAAGATCTTGGTACTTATCCAGTAATTGTTGCACTTCCAATGGGATCTCCTTCTGCTGTTTGCTTTGCTGATTGGATACAGGCTTCATCATCAGTGCATACCCTTGGGTATCCTTCTCCTTCATGAGTTGTAGGAACTCTTTGCCACTCACTAACATGACACTATTGTCATTGCTCTTCTCTCCAACCTGCTCTGGTAAGGGATCCATCTGAAACTTCTTACCATTCTTGGTGATCATATATGTATTCTTTTCACCATCATGCAGTGCCTTCACATCATACTGCCAAGGTCGTCCAAGAAGAAGGTGACAAGCATCCATAGGAATAATTTCACATAGCACCTTATCCCTATAATCACCTAGTTCAAACTCTACCCAAGTTTGTTCTTCCACCAAATAGTTCTGATTCTTATTCAACCAAGATATTTTGTGAGGATTAAGATGGGGTAATCTTTTCAGTCTACACTTTTCTACCATTTCAGTAGACACTACATTTTCAGTAGAACCTGAATCAACAATGATTTTACAGAGCTTACCATATGCTATTCCTTGGGTTCTGAAGAGATTCTTCCTTTGTGGGGGCTCCTGCTTCAATGGCATCTTCACGAGGGTCCTCTTAATCATCATATTCTCTCCTTCAAGCACTGGTGCAGCACTACCAATTGGTGAGTTTACACTTTGACAATCATCCTCCTGCAATAGTTGGTTCCTTCTCCCACCGTCATGAGAGCTAGACGCCTTCTCAGGGCACTTACTTGCAGTGTGGCCTACTTGATTGCAGTTGTAACATCTTCCAGTGAAGACTCCACGTCCTCTGCCTGCACCACCATCTCTTCCTCTGCCATTAGGTCTTCTCCAACCTCTGAAACCACCACCTTTTTGTTCTGTATCAGAACGTGATTCTTGTTGACTAGAACTTTCACCTTTGTTTGGCTGTCCTCTGCCAAAATTACCTCTTCCTCTATTGTTCCTGCCACCTCTTCCTCTGTTATTTTGATCACCTCTCCTTTTCAGTTTATCCTCTGCCCTAGAGGCTAACTGAAAACATTCATCCACAGTCTTGGGAACCACCATACTGAACTCATCCTGTATATTGTACCTCAGTCCATCCAGGTATCTGGCCACCATCTCTTTTTCTTCTTCTCTGTGATTGGCTCTCATGCTCAATCTGTGGAATTCTTTAGTGTATGTAGCCACGTCCATATCTTTCTGCCTAAGATGATTAAACTTTCTGATAGTCTGCAGATCATAATCACATGGTAGAAATTTGGCTCTCAGCATGGCCACCATTCTGCTCCACTTGGTGATTGGACTCTTTCCAACCTTCTCCCTTTCACATTGAGTGTAGTTCCACCAAACCAATGCAGAACCTCTCAGTCTGGTCTTTGCAAACTTTACTTTCTTACTGTCACTATACTCTTTGAAGTCAAAGTAATTACTTATGGCTTCAATCCAGTCCACAAGAGTATCTCCATCCAGTTTCCCATTGAACGTGGGAACATCCAGTTTCGGATCACCACTATCTCCATGACCCTTGAGTGCATTCAGAAATGCCTTTTGATCAGCAGTCATACCTTCTCCTTGAGGATTCTCCCCAGTTTCTCCTTCTTCATTCTCCTCTGACTCAGAAGTGCTTCCATCCTTCTCTTTGGATCTTTCTTCCTTCAGTCTCTCTTCGAGCATTGCTTCCACCATCTTCTAGATGGCTGCTTTACTCATCGTCTTGGGAGGCATTGTGCTAGCCTCTGTTTCTATCTCCAATTCTTCGTCTGACATACACGGCTGTGATTCAGAATATTGGCTCTGATACCAATTTGATGCAGAGTGCCCAGCAGAAGCGGATGAAGATTTGACTATATCTTCCCTATCGGCAAGAGGTCCTCCAGTGTTTCGCCGAAGTCAAGGATGTCTTCGCTATCGGAAAGACATGAACTATCGGCCGAACCTTATTCTTTTATCCCGATGGCCAAGTTCTCACCGATATCTCCTTAGTGGTTCGTTGCCTATCGGCAACACCTCATTCTATCGGACCATGAGAAATTTCTTATGCCGATATACTCTGTCACGCCGATGACCAATCTTTGTCGGCCAGACTTCCTCCTTCGGTGAAGCTTCTTTCACCTACACCGACACCTTGTCTCTCGCCGATATCGTCAGGCACATCGGCCAGACCTCCTGCTTCGGTAAGACTTCGGTTCGTGGTCCCGATGGTTCATCTCACTCCGACGAGTCCTTTGTCGCTGAGACTTCTCGAACTCCTTCCGATGAACTTTTATCGGCGGGACTCTCACGGTCGCCGTGACTTCTTCGGCTTCCCCCGACAAGGTTCCTCACGCCGATACTCTTTATCGGCAATACTCCGAGGATGTCTCACCGATCGGTGAAACTTTATACCGTCGGCTAAGTATATTTTCCTTAGCCCGATGTCGTTTCTCTCCCCGATGCGAACAATGATGGTATGTGCCTCCGGCACTATACCAATCTTCGGCAAGACGGAGGGCCTTTCACGCCGATGGATCTCCAACTGTTCTGAGGCGCCGAACCAGAATTCCCTTCGACAGAACAACGGAATTAGGCCGTTTCATTTATCAAACCCTCGATCACTTGTAGCAACCTGATCCCACATCAAAACTATCCAATTTCACTCCGATTTCCCGACTAGCCACATGACGATGTCTAGTCGAACTTGACTGAGTTCGCTGGCTTCCTGGGTAAGAATTCAACAACAACAAACGTGAGAAGTCTTTCCCCCATCCCACTGTTACTATACAGGGCTTCAGTGGACAGAGGAAAGGGCCTCCATGTATGAATCAAAACCCTACTCCTAGGTTACGAACCAGCCACTGTGGAACCGTGGGTTTTACACCGTCTGCACACTACAGAGTCACTATGGATTGACGGATAGCATCCGGTTAGGGTTCTATTTACAAAATCAGGATAAAGATATCAAATCACTAAGAACAACCAAGGAAATCAACACAGATCATACCCAGAACTCTCTTCATTCAGTTATCAAAAAAAAGAACTTGTTGTAATACACACTTCTCTCTCTGCTCCGTGTGACATACAACCTGCCTCTAAAGAAGATGTAGAGACAGCAGTTATCCCCTCCAACCGTGCAAACTGATTTTCAAATCAGTTAGCCGTTGGTTTACCCGTCATACAAGCAAAACTACATGTGTGCCTTGCACAATTACATTCATGGGACCAAATTGACCCTTATTACAAAATGAAATGGCTTAAGAGCCTTATGAGACAACAAAAGAAAAGATGATCCTGCACTACAGAGAATGTGCTCCTGCACCAATTAGGAAATGGAGGGAAGGATGATGGAGTTATGCTGATTAAATTTTGAGCAACCTGATGTTTGATATAGCACCTGACATTATGCACCGAGGTATAAAGACCAGGGTGACGATGTATCAAATGCAGAAAGGAGGAAAGTCGCAAGCAAGCATATGCCTAATGGCACCATGATATGAAAGACCATGATGACGGTGTGGCGGGTATGTTGCAAGGACCAATAACAGATACAAAAACATCAATGAGTCAGCACATGCAACCAAGACAAGCAAAACATGCATACACAATGTTGCCCCTAGACAAAAAAGAAAAAGAAGGATCAAAAGACTTAATCATGATAAGCGGTAAGATAGGCAGTAAGATCTCAAGCCAAAGACTAATACGATAAATAGATAAGTGCCATGTTGCAGGAACGATATATCCCTGGATAAGATAAGGTAACTAAAAGATGGTTGGCTTGGGGGATCTACAACTTAGTTACTACAATCAAGATCGAATCACTAGGTGTTTAAGTTCCATAATTTAGTCGAAGAGTTTCAAAGTGTTTTTGAGATATGGCTTGGAATGTACGAGTGCCAAAAAATTGGGTTGTGTTTGTTTTATTGGAAATTTTGTATTTGCATGAAGTGAAATGATTGGATGGAGGAGAAGAATGAGGATATGGTTATGAAAAAAATGTTATTACGGAATTGCATGAGACTGGAAAGGTAGACAAACTCAAGAGTCTATTATGAGGAACTCAAAGGTACCAAGACACATAGACCTACACAGGTGGACAAAAGAATACTAGGATGAGAGCAGGTGAAGGAATGGGAAAGGACTAATGGACAAGCTAGTGATAACGGAACGTAGAATAACTGGTGAGACAATGCAATATGACCAGATGATACTGAGTAGATGCGTATGGCAAGATATGGATGGGAGCAAAAGGGAGGACATATTTTATTATGGATGGGAAATGGATGATGGCGAGATGGATGATGTGAAAAAGCTACCTAAAGGATGGTGGGGACAGCTTGAATTCTACACATGGCGCCTGCGAACAGGTTTTCACCATGGTACTTATCCAGGGTGCCACCAAAGTGGTTTTCACCATTGGACGAAATGATTTTTCTTTACTATTTTTTATTTTTTATTTTTATTTTTTTTTATTTTTATTTATATATATATTTTTTTTTACTTTTTTAACTGGGATACTCCGAGTCAGGTATAGAACCGTTTGAGATGGGCTATGTTGATAGGCTCTTCCAAAGGTTGACCTTCCGGAGTGGAAAGCTGGTAAGCTCCTGATCCATAGCTCTTGGTTACGACAAAAGGTCCCAACCAGTTAGGTTCAAACTTCCCTTTCTTTGCACGATCAGCCAGATTCCTTTGATTTTCTAGTAGAACAAGATCTCCAAGTTCAAATTTACGAGGCTTAATTTTCTTGTTGTAACCTCTGCGCAGGCGATTTTGATAAGCTTTTAGATGATTAAGAGCTGTAAGTCACTTCTCGTCCAACAATTCAAGCTCTTGTAGTCTTGATATCCGATACTCCTCATCTGAAATCAAGTGTTGTAAGGATACTCGCAAGGAAGGGAGCTCGATCTCAATGGGTAAAATAGCTTCTGAACCATATACCAAGGAATATGGTGTAGCACCAGTAGGAGTACGGATACTAGTTCGATAAGCCCAAAGAGCAGGATGAAGTTGCAAGTGCCAATCACGGCCAGCCTCGTTTACTGTTTTCTTCAAGATTTTCAAAAGAGTCTTATTAGTTGCTTCAGCTTGGCCATTACTTTGCGGATAATAGGGAGTAGAAAAGTGATGTTGGATTTTGAATTTATTGCAAAGCTCTTTGACATCTTGATTCTTAAATGGGCGACCATTATCTGTGACTATGGCTTGAGGAATACCATAGCGGCAAATGATATAATGGAAAATGAACTTAGATATTTGCTTTCCCGTAATGTAAGTAAGAGGAATTGCTTCAACCCATTTAGTGAAGTACTCAGTAGCAGTGATAATAAATTTATGACCATCTGAGGAGGATGGATGTATTTTTCCAATGAGATCGAGCCCCCATTGTGAAAATGGCCATGGAGTAGTGATAGTTTGCAGTTCTTGTGCCGGTGCATGAATTAGATCACTATGTTGCTGACAAGGTACACATTTCTTAACAAATTCATGCGCATCCTGCTCCATAGTAGGCCAATAGTATCCTGTGCGAAGCATTTTCTTGACTAAGGATGAACCTCCAGAATGAGCACCACAGATGCCTTCGTGTATCTCATGCAAAGCAGTTTGGGCTTCTTCCGGGTTAAGACATTTAAGCAAAACACCATCTAGTGACCTTTTATAAAGCGTATCGCCGAGGAGGACATATTGGGAAGAACGACGAATGAAGGAGCGATGTTGGGATTTGGAAAGATTTGGTGGAATGATTTGGCTATGAAGGTAATGGTAGATCTCATTGAACCAAGTGGAGTTAGGACCAACAATATCACATACCAACTCTGATTCTGGGATATCAAAAGCTGGTACAAACAACTTTTCTATTAGGAATTCAATTTTGTGATCATTCCCAGGTATCTCTATCATTGAACCAATTGTGGCCATAGCATCAGCAGCTTTATTGTGAAGCCTTGAAATCTGTTCAAATGTGATCCTGTTGAAATATGTTTTGAATGTATCCACTAGTTTCTTGTATGGCTTTAACTTTTCATCCTTTGTTTGATATTGGTTGTTCACTTGCTTGATCACTAGTTGAGAATCCCCATGAACTTGTAAGTCTTTGATATTCCAGGTTATAGCCAATTTTAATCCTTTGATTAGTGCTTCATATTCGGCGATGTTGTTTGTACATGGAAATTGAATGTGAAATGATTTTGGTATATAATCGCCTTGAGGTGTAACAAAGAGTATTCCAGCTCCAGAGCCATGTTGAGTATGAGAACCATCAAAATATAATTGCCAAGAGGGAATAGTTTCTATGTCCAAGATTGATTCATCAGGAAATTCTGTTACCATGGGATGATCTGATTCTATAGGTGCTTCAGCCAATTGATCTGCTATTACTTGTCCTTTTATAGCTTTTCTATCAACATACTCAATGTCAAATTCACTAAGCATCATCACCCATTTTGCCATACGTCCAGTCAGGGCTGCTCTAGATAGTAGATATTTGAGAGGATCAATCTTTGATATAAGCTTAGTCTGATGACTCAACATGTAGTGCCTAAGCTTTTGTGATGCAAAGACAACTGCGAGACATGCCTTTTCAATAGGTGAATAATTTACTTCATAGCCCACCAAAGTTCTACTGATATAATAGATTGCTCGTTCTTTACCACTATCATCATTTTGTGCTAACAAGGCCCCTAATGCTGCTGATGTTGTTGAAATGTATAAAATAAGGGGTTTCCCATGAATAGGTGGTGCTAACACAGGAGGAGATCCCAAGTATTCTTTAAGTTTATTAAATGCTTCTTGGCAATTTTGATCCCAAATAAATTGTGTGTTTTTCTTCAACAAGTGAGTAAATGGTTGACATTTGTCAGCAAGCTGAGCAATAAACCTCCGTATGGATTGTAATTTTCCTTACAAAGATCTAAGTTGTTTTAGATTTTGAGGAGGAGGCATTTCCATTATAGCTTTGACTTTTGCTGGATCAACTTCAATTCCTCTTCTGGAGACAATATAACCTAAGAGTTTTCCAGATGTTACTCCAAATACACACTTCTTAGGATTTAGTCTGACATTGTACTTTTCAAGATGATCAAAAATGTTTTCCAAAACATATAGGTGCCCCTCTCTGGTTTTTGATTTGGCAAGTATGTCATCTACATAATCTTCCATTTGTTTATGAAGCATATCATGAAAGATAACAGTCATTGCTCTTTGATATGTGGCTCCGGCATTTTTTAGACCAAAAGGCATGACAAGCCAACAATATGTTCCCCAGACACAAATGAAAGAAGTTTTATGTTGATCTTCTTCAGCTATTCTAATTTGGTTATAACCAGAAAATCCATCCATCAATGATAACATCTCATGTCCTGCTGTCAGATCCACTATGATATCAATGTTTGGTAACGGAAAATCATCTTTTGGACAAGCTTTGTTGATGTCTCTGAAATCATTACAAACTCTGATGGTTCCATTTGGCTTGGCTACAGGTACAATGTTTGAGATCCACTCAGGGTAATCTATCGGTTTGATGAAACCAACTGCCAAGAGCTTTTCTAACTCTGCCTTGACCATTAGAGCAATTTTGGGATGCATCTTTCTCAATTTTTGTTTGACTGGTTTTGTTCCAGGACGGACTGTTAAATGATGTACTATTAGTGATGGATCTAATCCTGGCATATGTGCATAGGACCAAGCAAAATTGATTTCTCATTTTTTGAAGAAAGAATTGAAGTCCCGAGTTTCAAATTTTGATAATGACTTTGCTGCATATGTGATCTTGGGTTCTTCTGTAGTTCCAAGATTCATCTCTTGTGTCTGTTCTATGAGAATAGCGGACTTTTCTTGGTGTGCCCCCACTTTGGGAAGGTTAAATTCCTCATCCTCTGGCGCCTCAGAAAGGTTTTCACCAGTGGATACGTCTTTTATTTTTATTTTTGTATCGTCCGAAAGTGCCACAAAGTGGTTTTCACCAGGGGACGTTATTTTGAAATTTTCATTTTTTTGAGTAAGGAATTTAACAGATTCCCCAAAGTAGGCATCGGAATGTAGTTCAATAGAGTAACCAATCTTGTGATCTTCGATAGGTAGATGAGTACGAAGCCCCAGAAATTCACCAATAGCCTCATCATTTTCAAAGACATCAAGAACAGGAGGTCCGTGTTGGTCCCAGTCAATGAGATCTGGATAAACAAGGGATAATGAATGAGAGGAAGTGGATGGGGTGGATGAGGATGATGGTTGATCAAAGGAATAGGTGATGGTATAGATGGAATTATCCTCGAAAACATCGGCGGCCGCTTCAAAAGGATCTATGAAAGTGTCTTGATTAAAGGACTCAACTGCGGGAAAAACTTTTGCCACTTCGTCTAAGATAAACTCAACATCGGGTGACTCACGCTTGGTGGATCCAAACCCTAGCCCAGCATGCTTAGGTCGGCGATGAAATTCTAAAGGCTCTAAGATTCCTTGTTGCTGTTGCCCAAGCCGACCGTCTGTATAGCCCAACTTTTTAATGATAGGATAACCTCTGTGATATATACTCAATGGTAATTGTCTCTGTTCATCTTCATCGCTATAGAGCCATTTAGAGATGTCATCTTCAATGGTTTCTTGACTTAGTTGCCCCCAATATTTGAAGTCTTTCAACTGTGGATGAGTAATCAAGACATGATTAATCGGACGAGGTCGCCCATAGCTCTTAGGTGAAAGAGGAAGTTCATTGATATGAAACAGAGTGTACTCCCCCATGCCTGTAGCACTGATCTTAGCCTTGATCTCCGATTGGGAAGTGGATGGTGTGGATGAAGAAGACGGGGTGAGGGTGGATGGGTCAATGTATTTGGATGATGGTTGGGCAACCTCATTAGTTGGGCAATAATTTTGATGGCGATAAGGACCCTCCAGTCGTCTACAGTATTGAAATGGGCGAGGGTCTACTTGTATGGTAATCTCACGATCATTAAATGAGAATTTTATGTATTGGTGGTACGTGGAAGGGACGGCTCTCATGGCATGAATCCAAGGACGCCCTAGGAGAATGTTATAGGGGAGATCAAGATCTAAGACCTGACATGTAGTTTCCATTATAATAGGGCCAACCTTGATTGGGAGTTTAATTGTACCTGCCGATTTTCTTTCTCCGTCATCATAAGCTTTGATCGTAATTTGATATTTCTCATCAATGTTCTCATCGGAGTATCCCAGTTGTTTTATTAATTTGAGGGTACATAAATTCAAAGCTGATCCACCATCTATTAGGACTCGTTTCACGAAATGTTGTTTGACAATAACCTCTAGATGAAGGGCTTCGTTATGGAAATGTTCTGGAGAGGAGTGTTCTGGTTCTGTGAAGATGAGGCGAGGAGTGGATGTAAGAGCCCCCACCATAGCTTGGAATTGATCTACGTCAATATCACCTGGTACTTGAGATTCTATAAGGGCTTTATCCAAGATCTGTTTGTGCTGGGGAGACATTCTTAAAAGCTCTAGGATTGAGATCTGGGTAGGTGTCTTTTTTAATTGATCTAGGATATTATATTTAGGTACATGATGGGATAACACATGAGGCCTCGTGGGGTTATGGGAAGAAGTAGGAGGAGGATTTCCCTGAACAGTAATACGACCTCTTCGTGTAGTGACATCACACTCGGGAGTTCGACCTCTAACAGTTATAACATTGACACAAGGATATGAAATGTCAATACGGCCAACTACGCTGTGGTTATTATAGTCATAATGAAATTCATTGTGTGATGTGTTATCAACATTATTGGCTCTATTATTTTTTTGTCCATGTGGAGGAAATGGTTCTTGGTAGGCTTTGAGTTTCTCATTGGGAGACTTATGAGGTATTTGATCTATGTGTATCTCTCCTTGATCAATTAGATCTTGGACATAATGCTTCAGTCTTATGCATGAATTAGTGGCATGCCCATTGACATGGTGGTATTCACAATATTGATCTTCTCAGAACCAACGGGGTTTTGGTTGATTGTCATCATAAGGTTTACTAGCGTCAGGAAGTTCAATCATGTTTGCTTGTTTAAGTTTCTGAAATATGGATTCAAGAGATTCTGTTAAATCTGAAAATGTGCGTGGTGGTCGCAAACCTAGAAAGGTAAATTTCTTCTGTATATGTGGTGGACGATCTTGAGGTGTATTCTGAGTTGATGAAGAATTGAGGACAAATGGTTTGTTTTGCACATGTTGAACATGTTTTGTATCAGTGATTCCATCATTCACAATATTCTTGTTTCGATTCCAATATCGGGATTTATCATTGTTTTGGTTATTGGGATCGCGATTGTAATTATCTTTGTAAATTTTGATGAGACCTTTGTTGATAAGAGCTGTTTCAATCATCTTCCCTTTTGTCATGATTTGTTCAAATGAATCAGAGCATTGTACTTGTAAGTGAAAGGCCAGTTCTTGATTAAGATTTTGCACAAAAATTGGAACGAGTTGTTTCTCAGGAATATGACAAGGGAGTCGACTGACAATATGCCTCCATCGTTGTAGAAAAGACGTAAGGGTTTCCCCTCCTTTTTGTCTGGTGTTATAAAGGTCTTGCATGGAGGTGTCTTGTTCAATGTTGTAGGCAAAATTTTTGACAAATTCTTCTGCTAGTTGTTCAAAAGATGTGATGTTTCCTGGGAGACGTGAGAACCATTCAAGGGCTGAACCAGCCAAACTTTTAGGAAAAAGTCTCATTAAGTATGTAGGTTCATGTCAAAATTCCATGCATGCGATACAGAATTCACGAATATGATCGCGAGGGTCACCTTTTCCTTTGTATTTGTCAAATTTTGGTATTTCAATGTTTGTAGGAAAAGGTACCATGATTAGAGATTTGTCAAATGGATCTGGGTATAGTTCTGCAAATGAGTATTTCTTTTGTCAAGCACCAATCTGATTATCAATGATTCGTTCGATTTCATCTTGAATGGGTGGAGTGGTGATTGATTGATTGTGTAATTGCGTTTGAGGTGATGTTTGAGGGTGATGTTGTGACGATGATTGGGATTGTTGGACTGATTGGAGTCTCAAATTTTGTTGTAGTGATTGGGCAAGCTGTTGTTGTGATTGAGCGAGTTGTTGTTGTAGCTGAAGGATTTGGTGATCAACGGGTTTTGAGGATGAGACATTGGTAGGGTTATAATTTCGTGAAATTGAGGGTATGAAAGTGGATATCGGTTTTGGTTGAGCGTTGATGTGACGGATGTGGATAGAAGAAGTTTGAGGTATGGAAACATGAGTCGCATTGGGAATTAATTGAGATGAGGGAATGTTGGAGGTTTTCGATATGGAAGATATAGATTGTGAGATCCCTACTGATGAAATGGAAGAGGTTGTGAGAGATGATGCTAATGAAGGAAATGAGGAAGATGACTGAATGGGCTGAATTACGGGGATAGATTGTGAGATTCCTAATGGTGGAATTGATGGAGGTGTAATTGATGACTGAATAGGTTGGAGCACAGGAGGACAATAGTCGGGAGGTATCCCCAATGTGTAAGTATGTGATGAGATAGACATAGGTGTTGAAAATGATTGATGGGAAGAGAGAGATGGGATTGTAGAAATAGAAGTATCTTGTGGTCCCAAGGTAAAATTTTGTGGTGGTGTGATAGATGAGGTGGATTGGAACACGTTTGACATAGGTGTTGAAAAAGATTGGTGGAGAGAGGAAGTAGCCTGAGCTTTGGCTTTAGCTTTTTCTGCTTTTCTTCGTGCTCTTTCTCTCTCATAAATATCATCAGGGACTCTAGCTCCACAATCATAAAGGTATTGGATAAAATAATCAGGATCATGATCCATAGTGAGATGAACAAGTTGCAATGTTTCAGGATCTTGTTCAATTTGAAGTGCAATTGGATTCGTTTCAGCATAGTTATTTGTGGGTTTAGGAGTTTTGGGAGTAACTGGTTGGTCGGATACGTCATCTCGAACATCTACATAAGTTGAAAGGTCTCCACATGGATCATTATGAAAATGTGATGATGATCCAGTATCTTGTTGGGAAGGATTGATTTGCTCATGGATGGGCTCTTCTTCAATGAATCTTAAGGATTGAGGTTGCCAGTTTTGAGGAGTGAAATCCATATTGTTTTTCTTGGCTTGGGCATGGGTAGTAACCATGAAAATAGAGGACAATTGAAATGTTAAAAAGCTCTCAAATGGATATGTATGGATGATATGAAAGACTCCAAAAGTGGGGATAAATGATATGGATCAAGATGTAGATATGAATTGTTTGATTTAAGATAGAAATAGAGTCAAAAGGGTGACTCAAAGAGACTGGATGGACCTTAGGATTAGATACGGATAAGGGGCTCCTTTAAAACACTCAGGGTGATGATATGCCTAAGGAAGAAAGGAGACCAAAATGCCACCTCTACTCAAAGGAAGACAGGGCTTATTGAGTAGAAAAGATAAGATGACAAAGATACACTAACTTAAGAATGGTCAGGGCCTCTTAAGCAAATGGATCATTATGGGATTGATTAGGAAAAGGTCTGTCTCTTAATTGGATGTTGATATATGATCAATAGGACAATGGGGGTCTACAAACTAGTGAAAAGAGATTTTGGGAATGGATATGGATGAATGATCAATCGAAAGAGCTTCTTGTGATTTAAAATGACAAGATTCCAGAGATGTGCCACGAGGATAAAAAGATTCTCAATTTTGAAAGTCCAGCTGATGATGTAGGAGACAAGTTATAATGGTGATGATGATTAAATCTGCACACACAACTTGATTGGTTGTTTTTTTTTTTGACACCTGGATGTTTTGCAAACACTTGTAAACATGCACGATCCTAGGCTAGGAAAGGACAATACTTGTTGAGTTCCCACTTGGTTTTACCCAGCCGCGCCTACTTATGGTGTATAGCTCCAGGAACTTGGGGCACGGGCTCCCCCTTACAGTGCACTCACTTCTCAGGCACACCAAGTTCCAGGTCCTAGGACGCGCAGATCCTGAGGTACCTTACTATCTCTGCCATAAGCCGCGAAAATATGGGACGGCTATCAGAGTTTCCTCCTGTATCAACAAGTAGAGGGTTTTTGGCCACTACACAAAAGGGTTCTAGTGAATATCTGGGGGACTGGCACCTTATGAGCGTCCAGCAAGCCACTAAAGGCTTTGACTAACCCTACTAGGAGTTTTAATATACACAAGGTACACCTCCTTTCGAGCTAGCACTGTACGGTAAGCGCTAATACCGGTTAGACTTGGCTTTCGCCTTATCCTCAATTTATATAGCGGGCCGGATGAAAGTCCCGCTTGGGGTCGCAAATGAGTTCTCCTCGCGGATGTGTCTCAAGAGCAGGCCCACTCTAAGGATAACAAAAGCAAGGAAACACGTTGTTTTTGATCTCCCAGATCGCATGAAACGCAAGGAGAGAGCATACACAACGCCTTTGCCTCACACTCGCATGGGGTTCATTTTAATTCCAAATCCAAATGTGTGGGTGGTTGTACAAAATGTCAAAGAAAATGCTTTTGATTCTCAAGATCGTCGAATGGCGCAAGAGAAGAGCAT
Source organism: Cunninghamia lanceolata (assembly GCA_027924645.1). Lineage (NCBI taxonomy): Eukaryota > Viridiplantae > Streptophyta > Pinopsida > Cupressales > Cupressaceae > Cunninghamia > Cunninghamia lanceolata. The sequence continues at coordinate 14,042,426 of BSBN01000206.1, forward strand.
ACGCATTCAATGACAAAATTGCAAGCCACAAGACATCGCAAACACTTGTTAATTTTAACCCTTGCTTATGATGTGATCTAATCTATAAAATGAAGACAAAATGTTTCAAGATTAGATTCTTTGACAAGCGGTCCTGCAAAAAAAACTGATCAATAGTTTGAAAATTTATCTTTGACAGGCGTGTAGCTGCAAGAAAATGTTAGACCAAGACAAAACAATCCTGCAAGAACCCAGACAAAAATATTAGTGCACAACAAGAAGAAAATGTTTGATGTTTTTGAAAATGATTGAATTTCAGAGAATTATACCAGAAAATCAGATATGAATTTGACAAAATGGATTGTATCACGATGTAGTTCTCTGAATCAGCTTTTTGACGCCTACAAAAACATGAAAATCTGATGACAAATGAAAAAGTTAGGCCTGTTTACACAGAACAGCCTCCGAGGGCTAAAAAAATGGCACTATGGTAATTTGCAAATTCTGTGTTTTTGGCAATTATGCTGTAGCAGTTACGGTTTTGATCTCCATACTTCCCATGTCGCAGTTTTGAGTACAATGGCTAAAAAATGTAATACTGGATACTAATGATCAATGATTTCATGGTTTAAATACTGCCCAACCACTATTGATGCTCACCGTTTATGAAACAAAAGATATCAATAACAACTTTTAGGGTTTATAGTAAACATTATTGTTGCACTAAACATTAGCAATACAAACATTTGGCGTGAAACTTTCCAACCCCAAAACTTAAGCCATTCTAAGACTCGTATAATGATTCAATCAATATCTTTTAAAAGCTTATTCAAACAACCATGAAAGAAATGTAATCAAGAAATCTGTCTCATGCTGCAGAGAATTTTATGTCAAACATGCAGTAGATGAAATTAATGTCTACACAGTGTCTCACGCCGTAAAAAGAATTCATACAAAAAACTTGTTTACGGTAGAATGTTCAAGGACACGGTGATAGAAATAACTGCCAAGTTTGAAAAATATACCAGTAAAGAATATGCTGAAAGTAATAACCAATGAGTTTTAAGGAATGGTGAACAATTTTTAAAAAAGCTGTAAAAAAAGTACGCTGGTAACAGCAATAGATGAGTTTAGAAAATTACCCAGCATGAATTTTCTTGCATTAACTGGAATCCAAGGATTACGCAGATAGGAAATAACTGACGAGTTAAGAAAATTTACCCAGCTACAACTTTCACACCCATAAGAGGTTCAACAAACTTTCAGAAACAACCCATACTCTCAGAATACGCCGATAATGAAGCAACCAATGTAATTGCATCCATAGGAGTTTTAAGGAATACGCTGATTAGAAACAATGATTCCTTTTACACTTCAAGATATTCATGAAATACGCCAATAGGAACAGCCATCTAGTTTGCGTGAGGACAACCAACGAGTTTAGTGAATTTCCAGTGAATTGTTTTGCATTTTATAGGAAGTTTGAAAAAAAAAAAACACACAATGATAAAAATGGCCAGAGTTTAATAAATTTTCCAGTGTGAAGTTTGTTTAGGGCGTGAGACATCCAAGAACTACAATCTCACATATAAAAGGCTATCAATTATAATGCTGACGGTTACACAAGACTTCACACGCATCATCAAAATAGAAAGTTGCAGCTATAATAACCGTAACCATCAACACCGGTGCTGATAAAGATCAAAGTTAACGGATAACAATGATTGATAACAATGTAAATAGCTACAGTTTACCAGAAAACATCACAAGATTGCTAGGAAACTTAATAGTTATGTTTGGAAACCGAAGCAATTAACAAGCACTAAGAAAATGTGTCATCCACAGAAATGATAAATTGAACTTTCTAATTTGTTTCAAAAACCTACACCCGCTATGTTATGACAAAATAAATAACAAACATGCCAAAACCTAATAACGGTTACGGAGATGGTAACATCCACACTAAAGAGAAATGTTAATGCTGCGAGATTTCAAAAGTAGAACCCATAGTTTTTAATTCAAGGCACTCAGAATTATTATTGAGAGAAATATTTAATCATGACATTCACAATGTAAAACTAGTGAATAAAGAAGATTTAATCCTGATAAACACCGTTACCACAACCACTAGCTGTTAGTGAGATAACCGTCAAGGAGCTTCACCCAAAACTCCCTTTGTCCAATGAACAAAAATAAGATCCACCAGCTGAAGATAAAAGCCCCACGAGCTGCTTCAGATCTAATGGTGGAAGCAAATGCAAGCCAGGAGAAAACCTACATAAACTCACCAAAAATTCTTGCAAAGTGATAGATTAACAAAACACAAAAGGGCATATTCACGTCGGGTTCACCATTTGTATGCATCAAAATATAAATTTTTATCAAAAAGATTTAAACTATTCGTCAAAAACAATAAATTTATATCAAAATGCACCAACAAAAAAGATTTAAGATCAAATTATTGAAACCAAATAAAAATAGATGTTACCGAATGATTTATGAAATGTGGTTGCTCAGAATAGTAGCATAACTCCAATGTAAATGTTGCCGGGGGCCATAAATGATGGATGAGCTTGATTTTTATAAAGTTTTGGGGATGGTTTCAAAAGTGGTTTGATCGGTTGAACGAGAAAAGGTAGGTAAAAAGGTGGTTAGGGTTATGATAACGGGCTTGTATTATTTTGGTGAAATAGATTTAGGTTAAAGTTTGGATAAAATAATAAATAATAAATTAAGTTGATTTAATTTATTATTTGTCGGGAGGTGTTGTGGTTTATAGATAAATAATAAATAAATTAAATTTATTATTTACGAAATATGGTATAAAATGGTAAGATTTACTTAATTAATTAAAATTAATTAAATCTTTGGATGAAGGATACCTTAGGTCAATTTTTGATGCCTACAAGAGGTATTTTATCATATTTTTAAGTGCCTTTATGATAGTGGATGACATGCCTCCACCATTTCTGCATTGGGACCCCTTTTTGGAGCATTTTAAGGGGATATTTTTTCACTATTCATGAGATGCATGGGAATGGAGCTAGTGGGGTTGGTAGAGGTTGATCTTTTTTGACTAGAGCATGAGCTGTTTATAGCTGTTTGAGCTGTATATATTCCTCTTCCTTGTTCAGTTTTTAGGAGGTTCTAGCTCTTCATAGCTCTGTAAATTGTAATTTTATGAGTTCTTTTGCAGAAGTGAAGAGTTTTGTAACCCATTTTCAGAGATATGCAGCATTGTAACACCTCTTTGGCAGTAATAAGAAGTCTAGACCTTCCCATTGTTTCCTAATATTGTGTATTTTCAGTGTTAGTACAAGCCTTTGTGATATTTTTCTGTCCTTAGAGTTGTACTGCATGTTGATGCCTTTTTGGTAGGGTTACATTATTTTTGCAGGTTGTGAGCTGTGCAAGTGATAAGAATCAGTTTTTGGGTAGTGAGAAAACCTATTTCTCCTAAACAGGATTGTTGTTATTTAGCCTCCTCACAAATTGATCATGCAAAGATTCTGATTTGTTGGGTTGTGTAAGTGATTCTGCTTATTACTGGTTCTATAGTGTGTCATTTTTCTATGTATTTTCTAATGATTGTTTGGTGCATCACCTTATACAATAGGTTGTCATTTTATGCAATCCTTCTTACCCTATTCTCTGCAAGGCTTTAGTTTAGGTAGTTTAGGTGGAGTACCAAGAGGAAGCCGGCCTTCTCTGGAGGTTCTTTCTGTCATAGGCCACCCACAAACCTAGGAAAGATCCCATGTTTCTCCAGATTGCCCATTTTCACAACTCGGCGAGGGTACAAATCTGAGAGACAACAGGACCTAGAGAAGATTGTTCTTGGAGAGAGTCATTGTGGCTTGGTGTATCTTGGAGGAGCATTCTCATTCCCCACTCTTGGTCTACTCGGCAGATTATCATCTAAGAGGTATTTCCCATCCTTTAGATGCATTTTTTAATGCTTTATCTTCTCATGGTTATGGATCTTGATCTATGGTTATTGGTTCTAGAGGGTTCATTTGAGGGGTGTCTAGCATGGTTATCTCCTTGTGCACATGAGTTTGATTTATGATATCATTTATGAGGATTTAGAAGATGTGATTGAGCTTATTCCTAGTTTTGGGAATGGATATTTTGTTTGATCTTCCTTGGTTAGAGAGGCTTACATCCATGTTGTTATTACATAATACATATGTTGATTTGATCTATGACATTGAATTGTTGGGTGTTGTTAAGGCTTTTCATTTAGGGTTTTAATGGAGATCATACATGACATACCTTAGCACTTTGAGGTGTTGGTAGAAGAACATGTTATGATATGATTTATAGGTTTTCTCTCTTTGTTCTATGGCTACTTCCTAAATGTTCATGCTCATGTATGGTTGGACTTGGGAGAGTTATGGTGACATGTTGTGAGGGAGTATGAAGCATTTTGTGTTGCATGTGTGGATTATTCTGATTGTTCCTGGTAGATGGTTTTGATTAGCCACACCTTGGTTTGAGTGTTGATTGGTAGCCTTGGTATGACTTGATATATTTTTAGATTTTACATTACTGATGCAGTGGGAGTTCCTAGATATGCATGTTCTTCATTGACAAGTTTTATATAGGGAGCTTGTGATTGCGGTATATGGGTTGGACACATTGTTGGCATGAGTTTATTGATGTTGTTGATACCTAGGAAGTATGGACAGTTGGATGTATTAGCATTTGCTATGGCTTCTATTTCCTGTCATGTGGGTTTTTACCTTTGACAGTAGCTTAGAGCCATTTTTATCACTTGGATTTGATGCTTGTGTTCTTTGGATTGGTACATCTTTACCTTGGCATGTTCCTTTTCTTCCATAGGTGGCACATTAGAGGATGAGAGGAGTTCTTCTTTGAGATAGTGGTCACCTTGTTTTTGTTGTAGGTATCTTGATGGAGCACAAGAGAATGCTAAAGATTCATGTAGTTTTAGGTATGTCTATGATGATGTATTTCATTTATTGACCCTTATATGATGTATACAACAAGATGGAGAATGTTAGGAAAAAAGTGTATTGTACACCTTGCATAAAATGAAATATTTATTTGGGGCCACTTGTAAAGTTGTATGTAACAATGGGTTAGTTATTTTATGTGTGGGAGACATAGAATAATTAATTAATTAATTGGAGCATAAAGTGAAAACTTAGTTGCAAGAATTAAATAAGGGGTCAATGGTTTTGTGTACTCATGGTTTTGAGACACATGGTTTTCCTAATACCACAAGTTGTATTTGTGTGAGCTTGAGTCTTTAAAAGCAAGCACATAGTTAGTGGTTTGGGTTAGTTGGTTGAGTGGGCCATCATTGTGTTGAGTTTATCTTTTGAGTGCATATGTGAAGCATGGGGTGAGATGCATAGATTCATGCTTGGACACAAGGAGGATGCATTCTAGAGGATCTTGATGTTTCAAAAGTGTCCATGGAGACTCTATAAGTGTATTATAATGTTCTCATTGCTAAATATTCCATTGAGTGTGGATGCTTTTGGAGGTTGGGTTTTCCCCTCTTGAGGGTTTTCATAGGATATATCTTATGTTATCTTGTGGCTTGTCTATTTGATCTTTGCACTATGGTAATTTTGTAAGCTTGTATAAATCATTATCTCTCATAGGGTTATGTAGGAATTAGTTTGATCAACCTGGTAATTTCCTAACATATTTAGTAGTTAGGATTTATTTTTTAGCATTATCAACTTTCTATTTGATAGTTAAACTTTTCCATTCCATTCAACATTTCTATTATGTAGTTAAACTTTTCCATTTTGTTCAGCATTTCTATTCTCTAGTTATACTTTTTTGTTTAGCCTAGCATTTCAATTTCGAGGAAAGACTTCCCATCCCTCTTTTGCAAATAGCCTTTGGACACCCCTTGGTTTGACAAGAATTTATTCTACTAAAGTATGTAGTTTAACAATGACCCATCACCTTACAAAAGCCAAAAGGCAAAAGTAGAATGGATTCCAAGATAGGAATCAACAGAAATAACCTAAACTAAATAGTGAGACTAACAACAACACTAATAGTAGAAAACAAGAAAGCTAATAGAACATAAGGAACCAATACTAAGATCCCATCTAAGTCTTGGGAGGGTGTGCCAAGCCACAAAGACTTGACACTATATCCTTCTCTTTAGAAATTACATGAAGCTTAGCATATAGACAATTAGTGTCAACACTAGAATCTTCAACAATATTCTTCCCCTTCTTTGATTTACCTCTGTCCTTCTCTTTCTACAAGAGACTCATACTAGTTGTAGTGCACTTAGGACTACCCTCACTCAAACTAATCATGTTGCTCAAAAACTCATCTAACTCTTTGTTCTTCTTTTACATTGCAATCAACCCTTCTTGAAGAACATCAATCATTTTTTTGTTGATATAACATATCACACAAGGAGCTCCCTACTTCTTGTTCACACCCCTATATGCCTTATTATTATTCACTTGGGGTTAGACTCCAAGATCTCAACATTTCTAGCATTGAAATTTTCACCCCTCTCTACCTTCTTATTATCTACATTCTTCTGTTTGTTTTGCAAGATGCATAGTGGCTATTATCTCTATTATTATGGGTCTTCTTCACCTCCTTAGAGGCTTCAAGGGAATCCATAGGATTTAGACTCCTAAAGCTATCCTCACTTTGTTCCATGAGAAAATCACCATCTGTTGGAATTAGGGCTGACAACTGAGAGGGGGGAGTGAATCAATTGTCTTAAAACTTTAATACTTGCTGCAGTTAATTGTTCTTTACCGCTTCTTAATAGATTAATGTTATAAGCAAGAATAACACATGAGCAGAAACACAAATAACATACTTGGCACCAAGATTTTTAATGTGGAAACCCGGTTAAGGGAATAACCACAGTGGGGGTTAACCCACAAAGATTATACTATGTTAAAAGTATTACAAAAGGGGAAGGCACATGCCTTCAGGCTCACTGCCTAGAGCTCACTACTCAAAAGAGGCTCACTGCCTACAAGAATGATTACAAAAGGATTAAAGATTGTTTGAACTGATGAATAGCATCTACCAATGCAATAATTTAGTTCCAATTAAGCACAAAATACTTATCTTACACACTTCATCTTTACTCTGCTGTGAGGACCACCCTTTTTACTTATGTTCTTGTGACTATTTACATTACTGTTATTGATACTTTTTATATGTGTGGGATAATAGTTCCTGGATTTGTCAAACTATTAAAATTTATTTTGATTACGGAAAAACTAATTGGGTGATGTTTGGATAAGTTTACATTTCAGAAAAGTTAATTAGGTGATGATGGAAAATTGTAATATGATTTCATTTATGCTATTTAGGACTATGTCATGATAATGCATGTTTTTAAGTTGCTTCGGCTATGATGATTATATGTGAAACTGATCTTGCAATTTAGTGTGCAGGAATTTACTAATCAAACCACAAATTTTGGAGATCATTCCGTACCTTGTTATTGTTATTCCCTGTTAAGCCGATCTGGTTCCACGAGGAACCAAGATCACTCTGTGTTTGATGTGGTGTTGTAATGTGGTCTTTCTTAAGGTCGAATGGGTTGGTCTACCATCTTGTAACACTGACTTATGATTTGTGATGTAAAAAGATTGAATTTGAATTTCTTTTCTTTTATTTAAATTCTTGAGGCCTTCTCTTGTGCTTTACCTTGACCCTGGGTGTCCTGAGTAGGTTAAAGTTGACCTTGGGTTATGCCCCATGGGTCCAGGGCCCCATTTGGCATGGGTAACCCTTGAGAAACCTCCATAAGGTCATCTTAAATTCACCCTGAAGTTTAGTGACGAAAATTGGAGGTATGGGGGGGACATGATGGGTTGTACCAACACCCAACCCATCCCTCTTCATTTCCCAAGGTAAGAGATGACTACAAACCCATCCATTATAGAGGGATTGACTTGAAGTCACCCTCACCATTAGTGAGATTCCCCATGAGTTGTGGGGTCATCCATGATGAAGGAAGGAAGAAGAGGCATGGGTCACCTGTCTTTTCCTCCTTTAACTCCTTTTATTTCTCCCATGCGTAAGAGAAATGACATGAGGAGAGGGATAAGGAGTACTCTAGGGATGGGTGAGTGACATAAGCCAACACTCATCCCTTGGGACATAATAGTGGTTTTGGGAAGAGTGAGGAGGTGACAAGTGTCACCTCCCCATTCCTCTAAATTGAAAGGATTTGGGTTATTTGAATTCCATTTTGGGATGGGAAGGGAGTTAGTTGAATTTTGGGAGAGTTTTATTTTTATTATTGTTTTACAAGAAAATTGGCTTTAGAGAGGAAAAAGGGAAGGGAGTTTGGTGGCTCAGGTTGGAAGAGATCTTAGTGGAGCTCTACAATAGCTTCATCCTTGAAGGGCTTTGTAAGGTTGGTTTATGATTACCTTTCTTTCGTATATCTGAATGTTGTATGAAAAGTGTGTGAAAGATGTTTATTTGTTTGTGTTTTAGATTTGTTTTTGTGGGATCTATTATCGGGATGTTGACAGAGCTTCTCCCACTTGGGAGAAATGCTCATCAAGTTTGGGGTAGGGGAGGAGTGATCCTCCTCGAGTGCATACCTAGTTTCTTCTTTTGGGATGTTGAAAGCCTTGAGGGCATGTATTTGTGATTGGATCTTTGGCTTGAGAGTCAAATACAGAATCCTTGGAAAATTTTGTGATCAAACTTGGTTTGAGGCCAAGAGAAATTGTGTTGGTTATATTATCTGTAAGGGTGACACTCTGGAGTCGAGTGTGTCCACTCTCCTACCCCTTATGAAGCTCACTGTAGTTGAGCTTTTGTGTTGTATAATTTACCCATGGGTGTTTGTGTGTTTTGGGTTTGTTGTTGTTCCCTGTTGTGAAGTGGAGTGCTTGAATTCCCAAGTGTGAGTATGGTCTCCCTAGCTCGGGGCTGACCCTATTGCGGGTCTACGGTAGAGAGGAGAGGTAGATGAGTGGTGTTTTCTTCTTTGTTTGTCTTTGATACGCATGTTTCCTCTTGAAGCTTATGGTTGGAATTGGAGGAGTATTGTATTTAGGGAGAAAGAACTTCATCCTTGCTATAAGAAGAGTATGGTTCATTGAGCTACATCCTATTTAAGTTCATTATGGAGGGATTCTCTTCCTCTGAAGTTGTATAATTTATTGTTTGGGGAAAGAGAGAAATTCTTCCCTTCAGTGGTGTTTGTTAGTTATGAGTTTTGACAGTTATGTATATTTAGAGTAACTGTTGTTAAGTAGTGAAATTGTATGTTGATCTTGACAAAGGTGTTAAAAGTTTAACTATAGTATTGTTTGGAGGTGGTTGGAGGAAACTATGTATTTTGTTAATGTTTAGATATGGTAATTTGAATCAGTTGTGAGCCAATGTGATATTAATTATTCTTTCCATTATCAGTTTAAACTAATATGCGTTAAGTTGAAATTAGCAAGTTAGAAATTAAGAGAAGAAAAGCAAGAAAAAAATCGATTTTAACATTATGTGTATGAAGTCTAATTCTTGAAATTGCATTGATACATATCTTAATAAAATTGTAATTGGCAGATTAAGAGATTTATTCTCTGTATTTATATTTGCAATTTGTAGATGAACTGGAATTGTTAAATAGAAAAATAATTCAAGCTCTGCATTTAAGAACTTCAATTCTTAAAGGAGCGGTAGTTAGAAATCGTATTTAGAAAAGATTATAATTTTTTTCTCTATTTTTTTTGAAAATTTCAATCATTACATGAAACTATGGTTACCAGATAGAATAGCTTTCTTTTTTTATTTAAATTTTTGTATTTTGTTTGAATTTCTCTGAGAAAGAAATATAGGATTCTCTGTGAGAGAAATATATTACTAAGATTGTGATGGCAGTTAAATTGAATTATATTTCATAACTATGTTTATTTAATTCTCTGTATTTTTTTTTTTACTCTCTATAACACAAAACATTATGTCTGAAAGTGGTGGGATATACATATATATATATCTAATTTTATTTAGAGGGGTTAATAAATAGTAGAAGGAAATTTACATAAAGAAATAAAAAATAAAATAGAATAATGTATTTTCGCTGTATACACAGCACATTGCAAAAATTGAGTGGTGGTGGGAAGGGTTCGAACCTTCACACCACCTTCTTTGAGTCTTTTGGGTGTGGGTGGGGGCTCCGCCCCTCCCCACACCCCCGCCCCCAAACGAACTCCCTACGGCGGTTAAGCCGTGAGACCCACGACTGCCCCCTTCACAGCCGCTGTGCCACTAATTCCCGCCCTCTGCCATGTGAGTTGACACCTCTACGCCCAGCATGAACCTCCTACCCACCTCCCCTGCGCGGCCTGCAATGTGGCTTCTACCACGAAAACAAAATTTGCCACTCCACACCCTGCGACCCTCGTCTCCCTCAGCGAGCTTCCTCTGGCCGACCCACCACAATGCTGCCGCCACCATGGTTGCTTCCTGCATCACAAGACAATAACAAAAAAAAAGAAAACCATTCAAGGAAGTTAGGGTTGTAATGAAATACAATGATAAATGGCTTTTAGCCCTAATTTTATATGTGAATGGAAATTTAAAAATAAAAATAAAAATAAAAATAAAATAAAATAAAAGAATAATAATATTACCAAAGAAAAGAAAAAAAAATAGTTATAATACTTTAAATAAATTAATAGAATAAACTAACAATAGTAATATGAGTAATAGTAATAAAATAGTAATACTAATAATAGTATTAATAACAACAAGTTACATATATTTGTATATATATTGATATATGTATATCTATAATCATATATATATATATATGCATATAGAAACATACATATATTATGTATGTGATATAGGTTAACAGATAGGCCATTTGTATTCTCTTTACAACAACAAGAGAAAATAAAATTTATAACTTAATGAGAGAGCATAAAGAAATATACTATAATATTCCTGGAAGAGTTTCTCGGAAGTTTCAACTATCAACGCAATTTAATAACCAGGAAAATGAAGAGCAAAATTACGCGTCACCTTGTTTAAAAGAACACTGGAAATAAACTTAAGAAGCCATCACAGGCATTCCACGTGTGGCCATTTGAATCTCAACTGTAGTTAGTAAAGGTCCAATGGAGAAAACCTGCAAGAGAGTAAGAAGAAGAAAAACTAACATTGGAAAACACAGAGGAGAAAATGCGCGGCATTTCCCACCTGGGATAAGAGAACTAAGTAAATGTACCCTTCTGCTAACTTTGATTAGAAACAAGATTAACTAATACAAACGTAGAGGAGAATCCTAGATCAGGGAAAACTAGGACACTGAGTCCAACGAAGTAGTAAACCAGCCTATGTGATCTAGACCATTCGGAAGTTAGGAATAAAGTTAAAAGTAGATACAGTGATAACTTTGATTGACATAGAATATGAAGAAAGGATAGGATAAACATAAAGAAAATGTAGAAACCAAAAGAGAGAGACCGAAATATAAACAAACTAAATTTCAAAGAAATAGTTAAGGTGAGCACGATAGAAATACAATCAAAATTAAGATCCAGAGAAAAGGAAGAGAGGGCAAACGAACTGTCTCGTTGAGAATGCTAAGTTCGAAGGAGGAGTATATTTCAAGAAATGAGAAAAGAGGCAGACAATCGTGCTTTGTTGAAAAATGTCCCAATAGGAAAGATCAATTGTAAGTTCATTATGAACTAGGCATCGTGGGAAGTTGTTAATCCATCAGGGAACCCCATAAGAAGCATAGTGTTGCAAAATTCCCACTTACGCCATGAGGCATTATGCTGCCAGAATCTGCCGAGATATAGGGTTGGGAACCTTGAAATTACAAACCTTGTAGCGACATTAACTACGTCGAGGAGACCCCCTTGTTGTTCTGATTGCATCTAGATGCACGCAATTGTACTTGTACCCCGCCGACAACTATAGTGTTTTCTCCTTGAGCGTACACCACGGAGCATGTTTGCGCATGTGAGGGGGTTTCTAGGGAAGCGTGATAAATTTTTTGATATTTCATGTCATAACCACATGACAGATGTGGCTATGACACGTGTGATGCGTGTTGTGACCACATGGAAAATGTGGGCATGACATCTGCCCTGTTTACTACTCTGCCATAATCTAGACCTTAGATCTCTTCTTTTTCACTCTTTAGTCTACCTTTTTCACACTACTACATCATTGCAAACCCACATCCATCATTACACTCAAATCCATTAGCTATATATATCTGCCTCAAGAAATTCAATCACCTTTCTGTCAGCCTTATGAAGAACTTAACAAACAATACAAGTACTCTGTTCTATCGGATGAATCCATACACCAATATTGATGCGTACCAAAAATAACACTTGTAGGTCACCATACATGTCAGCCACTAACATCATATCCCATATGAAACTCACCAAAAGACTTCTATAGATCATCACAAGGATCTAACACAAGTCATCATGTTCTTCACTGAACTATTCTATCATATTAGGACCCGGTACTCAAATGCTCATAACTTTTAATCCCTTTGTCACTGGAGGTTGAAATATTGGATTTAGATTGTCATGACATTCCTCTACACTCCCTCAGATTCACAACACACAATGATTAATTGGAGAGATCTACTGACCAAAATAATGAACTCTACCATATACCCTATTCCTATCTATCTGGACTAGACAAATCTTGGAATTGACTTCCAATATGATTTGATACTGTACTGTGGATGTGTGGAATGGACTTATTTTCCATCAATGACAACACATGACAAGCTTTATAGTGTCTCTTGCCAACAATCTCCTCCTTTGGCATTGATGAAAACACTTAGTGAAAAATGACTAAGTGTCATGACTGACTCCCCCTACTGTGTACACTTATATATTCTTCCATTGCTCCCCCTTTGATGGATTCTTCATTTTCTTTCATTTTTCACTGTCTCTCACTCTCCCTTTGATATCAATAGCAAAGGGTGGGATCCGTAAACTAAAATTTACACAAGAAATCTATATACAAGGCCACATATGTACAAATAATTCATGTATTGTATTTACATGAACTTGAAAATATCTGCAAAACTATTTTTCAACTACACAAGTTCAGAGGCCCAACTTCTTTTCATGTCATCCAAAATTGATATGTGTCCACTTAGTAGGAATGCCTGTGTTTCTACTTTCTTTAGATCTAAGGACCACCTATCTAGATTGCAACTTGAGCTTCCGATAAAGCAGTAAACATTGTTTCTTACTTGGGGGAAATCAATCCCCAGAGCTCACACATTCTCTCCACAATATTTCTCTTTTCTTTAACAAGTTTCTTTATTTCATTAGTCAAGCTGATTGCTTGACACTCCTAACTTACCGGAGAAACTGTTAAATGATCAAAATTTTGAGATAGATTCAACAATCTTTGTTCCTGCTCGTTTATCTTCTTCTCAATATCCTGAATAACTTTCGACCAAGATAGAAAATTTTTTTATACATCACCTCCATCATTAAGAACATTTTGGATACTCTTTATACTAATATCAAGTACCTTCTTTCATTCCCTATTAGGCCCTTTAGCTCACTAAATATCTTATCCAAAAATTCATTTCGGACTTTATTCTCTGTAGATATCTCAAAGGACTCAAAGTGTGTACTTACAAAATTTACAAGGCTCTTCATATTTCTAGAGGGAGAATCAGATGGATTCTTCTAGAAAGTTGGCATTATCTTCTCCAATATACCAGATGGAAGGCTTAACAACTCACTATCCTCTATGTGAGATTTTGATATCTTTTCTCCTTCCTTGCCTTGTGTGAAAGATGTCATCTTCATCATTTGGACCGAAGAAAGAGTATCTAGGTTGATTGGTCCTTGAATTAGTTTTGGTTTATCAAACTCTAGCATTGCTTTACTGATGAAACTCTTCATTGCATCTATAGTGTCTCTTGCCACAATTTCTGGACCATCTTCCTTTCCTTGAGTTTTCTCAGTGTCAGCATCAGGACTATTTTGTTTGGGTGCATCAACATTTGCAACATCCTTTTCTACTTTATCTTCCTTACCCTTGACTTCTTCTTCTTCTTGGTTCTTAGCCTTTTCTATTTCATCCTCTTCAATCTTCAATGAATCATCTTCAAATTGATCATCTACTTCTGTATTCATCTCTGTATCTTCTTTGTTAGAATGATCTGGAGGAGTTAGAATACCTCCTACATCAGTAGTTTCATCTGTTCTTTTTGCTTCTTCCTTGCTTATTGCTTCCTCTTCCAGGATAGAGAAATCATCCATTCCAAATTGTTACTCATCCTTCTGCTGCTCTTCTTCATCTGGGACTCATGTGTCATCAACAGGCTCATTTGACACAACAAAGAACTTGTTCTTGTCCAATGCTTTTCTCAAAATTTGTTCAGTTTCTTGGACTATTTCATCTATCTCTCCAATCATCAGTTTGTTCATTCTTGTCTTACTCCTGAATTCATTTTTGACCTCTTTAAAATTTTTATCTACTTCTCTGCTGGAGATTAGCAGACATAGAGTGGTTAACACATGTTCCCTCGACTCCATATATTTTGACTTGGCCGCTTCTTTTCTTATCTCCAAGATGTTTCTTAAGTCCTTTGGAACTTCTGACAGAATTTCCACCAGTGCTTGATTGAATACATTCAAGTACTTGATAGTGGCTTCTTCCAAAAGTCTTTTGTCAACGTCATTGTAAAGATTATAGAATTTAGTCAATGGTTTTAAATTCCCATCAATAGTGATTGTCTCGACAATTTTTTTCACAGAGGGAATTTGCTTCTTATCATCAGCCTTTGATCTTTGCCTCTTATTTGTCTTCTTTCTTCTGGAAGGCTTCTCTTCAGATATTTTAATAGCTTTAGCACTTGCGGCCTTTAGCTCCTTAAGCCCATCATCTGAGTCCATCTTTTCTTCATCCTCCTTTTCCAAACTATCATTTGATCTCTTTACCTTTACTTTAGTTCTCTTATTTTCCTTACCAGATGATATGTCTACCAGTTTCTCAGGATTGGTAGGTTTCGGGGGAACAGGGGTAGCAATAGAGCTCCTAGTTGTCCTTAGAGTGGAGGAGGATTCTACTGAAGTATTTCATTGTTTATTATCCTGCTTCTCCTTCTCAGCTTTTTCTATTCTTTCTCTGTTCTGTCTCACAGCTTCCTTTGTTATCCCAATGCTTTCAGCATACATTTCTACTTGCTTCTAAGCTTTTCTCTTAATCTCTGGCTTCCAGAGTTCAACATGCATCTTTTCATCAAGCTCTTTATAAGTCCCAAACCTCTCAATAGAGTCATCCTTGGGTTTTCTCAAGAGATGTTGAGCATACATTTTTAAAATCTTCTCATCAACCTTATAACCCATAGGCATAATCCAAACAGTTTTGGGTTCTATAACTTCCATTAGGTACAGATCAGTGTCCACCATAAAACAGATTTCATTTTTGTATTTCTCAACTACTGATATAGGGATTCTTTCCCTAGAGTGCATCATACTCTAAAATTTTTTAAAGTACCCCAAGATTGTAGATTTTTGTGCCTTAGAATCTCTAATGTTGTGTAGATGATCTCTTATTTGTATTGCAACTTGTCTGACACTAGTCCATTGCACACCTTTTACTCTAGGCACTTCATTCATGAAGTAGAAGAATAAACATATAACCAGAGAGCCATATTTGAAGGTGTTTTTCTTGTCCTTCTTAATTTTGCTCAAGTTCTCAATTAGTTGGTTCTGTAACAGCTCACATAGGTCATAATCTAGATTTTCTTTCAACATTTGATAGGCTGCATATATGGCAGTTTTTGGAGATAGAGTTCTCCCTGTTGGAGTGATAAATCTTGTAACCAATCACCATAGAGGAAAAATTAACATCCGGTTCAATAATGTCATTGATGGTCATTGCCCTTTTGTCGAACTTGGCACCGGTTGCATCAATAATAGTCTGGCTTTTCACATATTTCAATATGGGTAATCCACTGGTTGAATTTAACCCAATCACAATTCTAATAACATCCTTTGTAATCTTGAAAGGTTTCAATAGCCATATGAACTCATCATGCATTCAGCTTACTATGTAATGAGCCCAATCACTCTCATCAAATGTCAGAAATTCAATGACTTGTAGAAAATGTTTGCTCTCTAGGGTTTTGAATTCTAGTTTCAAATCATAGTTATCATCCTTTAGATAGTTCCCAAACAATTCTAGCAATCTCAAATTTCTAAATTCATCCACGTTACAATGGATGTATGCCCTAATATCTTCTACATGCAGTACTACGTATGGGACACCAGAAAAAACACCTAATGGTTTGACTTCAACTAACTTGTAGGGATGCTTCTTAAATTTTGGACGGGGCCTTTCAGTAATATCAACAATAAGAGGAGTAGCCATCTTAACAGATTACAAATTCAAAGCTTCACAGAAAGTACCTTTTTCTTCTATGGGGTTAGGGTTGATCAATTACTGGTCGAATTCATTCTTCATGCTTCAATTTCTAGATTTTTAGTTCAGATACTCTTGTTCTTGTTCTCTCTGAATGCAAAGTGATTCAAATGCTTGAGTGAGTAACTTTTTATCATCCACAAAACCTAATTTTCTATTGTAATAAATGTGTTGCCCTAACTTCATCTAGTTACTCTATTTGTTGATAATCACTTCATAAATTGCCATATCCACTTCTTTTCTTTAGGAAAACCTTCCAAATAGTTTGCAATAGGCTTTTCAAACTTTAATCATCATGCTAGATTCAGGCACCCACTTATTGGCTGGGGGAATTTGTTTTTCTATGTAGCTCCATGTGAGCAAGAGCTCCTAATTCAATCTTAGGAGGGATTACCAGCACTAGATTCTGGCACGGACCCATTACCATTATTCATTTCATTCTTTTTGACCCATGTCATGTTCATTTCATTCTGGATCTTATTCATATCAAATTTGCCCTTTCCTTTTTCATATCTCTACTCATCCTATTTTTTGTTTACCAGACCTCTTCTTTCATTATTCCTACTTCTACAGAATCTTGCAATAAGACTAGATCTATTGGAATTAGAGTACATAACATTTATTTGCTTATTTACTTGATTTCTTCTTGATCTGCATTGATTAGCCATGTGTCCAAATCCATTGCAAGAAAAATAGTAGCCATTGAAAGAATTGCCATTTGCTCTATTGTTAGAGTTATTCATTATCATACTTCTGCATTCATTGGATCTATGACCATACTTCTTACACTTGAAGCATTGACCGGAGAAGGATGGATCACTTTGATTTACTTTGCTTCTGTACTGAGTAGCTCTATGACCAAATTTACTACAAATGAAACAATTTCCATTAAAAGATGGATACCTGTGAGTGTTGGGCTATCTTACCAGAGGTCTTCTAATTTTGTTTCTCCTATTGCTTGACTAAGAATTTCTTTGTCCGAATCTGGAGCTTTCACCTTTCTCATACCCAAGACCATGCTTATCATCAGCCTTCTTTTCACACTCAAGCATTGCTTCAAGTTTAGATGAGCTTATCTTGAACTTCTCCTTGTATTCATTTGCAACTTCTAGGTCATGTCTGAGAATGACAATTTGCCTTTCAGGTTCTCTCTCATTGTCTCTGCTTTCTTGTAGATCAGACTCTAGATGGCCAACTATTCTATCCAATCTACAGTATTCTTCAGTCTTCTTCCTTTGCTCAATTTCTTTGGTTAGCCTCATTACCCCAGATTCCATCTCATGTTTTAGAAGAGAAACATCTTTTGTCAGCTTCTCACATTCCTTTATCTTTTCTTCCAAAACCTCATTCATGCCATTTTCTTCAATAAGATTAGCTAGCTGATGAAGTAGTTCCTTCCTTTTTTCCATTGATTTCTTTAATTTATCTTTTATCAAGTCAATGCAATCATCAACATCATTAAGGTTCGCTTTCAGGTCATCTATTTCTTCTTTAGACTGGTCAAGATCTTCTAAAGCTAATTGAAGTTGTTCTTTGAGTTAACCCATTGAAAATCCTTCCTAGATCTTCCTCAAGCTGTTAGACTTCTTTCAAGGAACTTGGCTCTGATACCAATTGTTGGAATTAGGGCTGACAACTGAGAGTGGGGGTGAATCAATTATCTTAAAACTTTAATACTTGCTACAATTAATTCTTCTTTACCACTTCTTAACAAATTAATGATATAAGAAAGAATAACACATGAGTAGAAACACAAATAACATACTTGACACCAAGATTTTTAACGTGGAAACCTGGTTAAGGGAAAAACCACAGTGGGGGTTAACCCACAAAGATTATACTCTGTTAAAAGTATTACAAAGGGGAAGGCACATGCCTTCGGGCTCACTACCTACAAGAATGATTACAAAAGGATTACAGATTGTTTGAACTTATGAATAGCATTTGCCAATGTAAGAATTCAGTTCTGATTAAGCACATAATACTGATCTTACACACTTCATCTTTACTATGCCCTGTTTACTACTCTGCCATAATCCAAAAATTAGATCTCTTCTTTTTTGCTCTTTAATCTACCTTTTCACACTACTACATCATTGCACACCCACATCCATCATTACACTCGAATCCATCAGCTATATATATATATATGCCTCAAGAAATTCAATCACCTTTTTGTCAGCCTTATGAATAACTTAACAAACAATACAAGTACTCTGTTTCGTCGGCTCAATCCATACACCAATATTGATGCGTACCAGAAATAACACTTACAGGTCACCATACATGTCAGCCACTAACATTATATCCCATACGTAACTCACCAAAACACTTCTACTAGCTCTGCACAAGGATCTAACACAAGTCAGCCTGTTCTTCACTAAAATGTTCTGTCATATTAGGACCTGGTACTCAGATGCTCATAACTTTTAATCCCTTTGTCACTGGAGGCCAAAATCTTGAATTTAGATTGTCCTGACATTCCTCTACACTCCCTTAGATTTGTAACACACAATGATTAACTGGAGAGATCCACTGACCAAAATACTAAACTCTGCCATATACCCTGTTCCTGTCTATACGGACTAGACAAATCTTGGAACTAACTTCCGGTATGATCTGATACTACACTGTGGATCTGTGGAATGGACTTAGTTGCCATCAATGACAAAACATGACATGCCTTGCAGTGTCTCTTGCTAACAATCTCCCCTTTTGGCATTGATGGCAAAACTTAGTGAAAAATGACTAAGTGTCATGACTGACTACCACTACTATGTACACTTATATATTCTTCCATTGCTCCCCCTTTGATGGATTCTTCATTTTCTTTCATTTTTCATTGTCTCTCACTCCCCCTTTGATATCAATGGCAAAGGGTGGGATCCGTAAACTAAAATTTACATAAGAAATCTGTATACAAGGCCACATATGTACAAATAATTCATGTATTATATTTACATGAACTTGAAAATATCTGCAAAACTATTTTTCAACTGCACAAGTTTAGAGGCCCAACTTCTTTTCATGCCATCCAAAATTGAGATGTGTCCACTTAGTAGGAATGCCTATGTTTCTACTTTCTTCAAATCTCAAGGATCACGTGTCCGGACTGCAACTTGAGCTTCTGATAAAGCAATAAACATTGTTTCTAACTTGGGGGAAATTAATCCCTGGAGCTCACACATTCTCTCCACAATATTGCTCTTTTCTTTAACAAGTTTCTTTATTTCATCAGTCAAGCTGATTTCTTGACACTCCTGACAGTTTACTGGAGAAACTATTAGAGGATCAAAATTTTGAGATAGATTCAACAATCTTTGTTCCCACTCCTTTATCTTCTTCTCAATATCCTCAATAACTTTGGACCAAGATAGACAAAATTTGTATTCATCACCTCCATCATTAAGATCATTTTGGAACTCTTTATACTGATATCAAGTACCTTTATATCATTCCCTATTAGGCCCTTTAGCTCACAAAATCTTTTATCCAAAAATTCATTCTAGACTTTAATCTCTGCAGACTTATCAAAGGACTCAAAGTGTGTACTTACAAAATTTACAAGGCTCTTCAGATTTGTGGAGGGAAAATCAGATGGATTCTTTTGGAAAGTTGGCATTATCTTCTCCAATATACCGGATGCAAGGCCTAACAACTCACTATCCTCTATGTGATATTTCAATATCTTTTCTCTTGCCTTGCCTCGTGTGAAAGATGCTATCTTCATCATTTGGACTGGAGAGAGAGTATCTAGGTTGATTGGTTCTTGAGTCAGTTCTGGTTCATCAAGCTCTAGCATTTCTTTACTCAGGAAACTCTTCACTGCATCTGCAGTGTCTCTTTCCATAATTTCTGGACCATCTTCCTTTCCTTAAGTTTTCTCACTATTTGCATCAAGACTATTTTGTTTGGGTGCATCAACATTTGCACCATCTTTTTCTACTTTATCTTCCTTACCCTTGACTTCTTCTTCTTCTTGGTTCTTAGCCTTTTCTATTTCATGCTCTTCAATCTCCAATGAATTATCTTCAAATTGATCATCTGTTTCTGTATTCATCTCCGTATCTTCTTTGTCAAAATGATCTAGAGGAGTTAGAATACCTCCTGCATCAGCAGTTTCATCTATTCTTTTTACTTCTTCCCTGCTTATTGCTTCCTCTTTCGAGACAGAGGAATCATCCATTTCAAATTGTTGCTCATCCTTCTGCTCCTCTTCTTCATCTAGGACTCATGTGTCATCAACAGGCTCATCTAACACAATAAAGAACTTGTTCTTGTCCATTGCTTTTCTCAAAAAATTTTCATTTTTTGGGACTATTTAATCTATCTCTCCAATCATCAGTTTGTTCATTCTTGTCTTACTCCTGAATTCATTTTTGACCTCTTTAAAAATTTTATCTACTTCTCTGCTGGAGACCACTGAACATAGAGTGGTTAACACATGTTCCCTCAACTCCATATGTTTTGATTTGGCTACTTCTTTTCTTATCTCCAAGATGTTTCTTAAGTCTTTTGGAACTTTTGACAGAATTTCCACCAGTGCTCGACTGAATACATTCAAGTACTTGATAGTGGCTTCTTCCAAAAGTCTTTTGTCAGCGTCATTGTAAAGATTATAGAATTTAGTCAATGGTTTTAAATTCCCATCAACAGTGATTGTCTCAACAATTTTTTTCACAGAGGGAATTTGCTTCTTATCATCAGCCTCTAATCTCTGCCTCTTATTTGTCTTCTTGCTTCTGGAAGGCTTCTCTTTAGATATTTTAATAGCTTTAGCACTTATGGCCTTTAGCTCCTTAAGCCCATCATCTGAGTCCATCTTTTCTTCATCCTCCTTCTCCAAACTGTCATGTGATCTCTTTTCCTTTACTTGAGTTCTCTTCTTTTCCTTACTGGGTGATATGTCTACTAGTTTCTTAGGATTGGTAGGTTTTGGGGGAACAGGGGTAGCAATAGAGCTCCTAGTAGTCCTTAGAGTGGAGTAGGATTCTACTGGAGTATTTCCTTGTTTCTCATCATGCTTCTCCTTCTTATCTTTTTCTATTCTTTCTCCGTTCTACCTCACAACTTCCTTTGTTATCCCAATGCTTTTAGCATACATTTCTATTTGCTTCTGAGCTTTTCTCTTAATCTCTGGCTTCTGGATTTGAACATGCCACTTTTCATCAAGCTCTTTATAAGTCCTAAACCTCTCAACAGAGTCATCCTTGGGTTTGCTCAAGAGATGCTAAGGATACATTTTTAAAATATTCTCATCAACCTTATAACCCATAGACATAATCCAAAACATTCTAGGTTCTATAGCTTCCATTAGGCACTGATCAGTGTCCACCATAAAATAGATTTCATTTTTTTATTTATCAACTACTGATTTAGGGATTCTTTCTCTAGAGTGCATCATACTCTGAAAAGTTTTAAAGTACCCCTAGATTGTAATTTTCTGTGCCTTAAAATCTCCAATGTTGTGTAGATGATCTCTTATTTGCATTACAACAGGTCTGTCACTAGTCCATTGCACACCTATTACTCTAGGCACTTCATTCATGAAGTAGAGGAATAAGCATATAACTAGAGAACCATATTTGAAGGTGTTTTTCTTTCCCTTCTTAATTTTTCTCAAGTTCTCAATCAGTTGGTTTTGTAACAACTCACATAAGTCATAATCTACATTTTCTTTCAACATTTGATATGCCACATATATGGTAGTTCTAGAGACAAAGTTGTCCCTCTTGGAGTGATAAATCTTGTAACCAATCACCATAGAGGAAAACTTAACATCTGGTTCAATAATGTCATTGATGATCATTGCCTTTTATCAAACTTTGCACTGGTTGTGTCAGTAACAGTCTGGTTTTTCACAGATTTGAACATGGGTAATCCACCAGTTAAATTTAACCCAGTCACAATTTTGATAACATCCTTTGTAATCTTGAAAGGTTTCAAAAGCCATATGAACTCATCATGCATTTAGCTCAAGATGCAACGAACCCACTCACTCTCATTAAATGTCATAAATTCAATGACTTGTAGAAAATGTTTGCTCTCTAGGGTTTCGAATTCTAGTTTCAAATCATACTTATCATCCTCTAGATGCTTCTCAAACAATTCCAGCAATCTCAAATTTCTAAATTGATCCACATTACAATGGATGCATGCCCTAATATCTTCTACATGTAGTACTCTGTATGGGACACTAGAAAAAACACCTAACGGTTCGACTTCAATTGACTTGTAGGGATGCTTCTTAAATTTTGGATGAGGCCTTTCAGTAATATCAACAATAAGAGTAGTATCCATCTTAACAGATTATAGATTTAAAGCTTCACATAAAAGTACCTTTTTCTTCCACAGAGTTAGGGTTGATCAATTGCCGGTCAAATACATTCTTCATGCTTCAATCTCTAGATTTTTAGTTCAAATGCTCTTCTTCTTGTTCTCTCTGAATGCAAAGTGATTCAAATGCTTGAGTAAGTGACTATTTATCCTCTACAAAACCTAATTTATCATTGTAATAAATGTGTTGCCCTAACTTCATCCAGTTACTTTGTTTCTTGATACAGTTTCTCATGAATCGCTCTACAAATTGCCATATCCACTTCTTTTCTTTCGAAAAACCTTCCAAATGGTATGCAATAGGCTTTTCTAACTTTAATCATCATGCTAGATTCAGGTACCCATTTACTGACTGGGGGAATTTGTTTTTCTAAGTAGCTCCCCCTAAGCCAGAGCTCCTTATTCAATTTTAGGAGGGATTACTAGCATCAGATTCTGGTGCGGACCCATTACCATTATTCATTTCACTCTTTTTGACTCATGTCATGTTCATTTCATTCTAGATCTTATTCATATCAACTTTGCCCTTTCCTTTGTCTTGTCTCTACTCATCCAGTTTTCTATTTACCGGACCTCTTCTTTCATTATTCCTACTTCTGTAGAATCTTGCAATATAACCAGATCTATTGCAATTAAAGAACATAAAATTTATTTTCTTATTTACTTGATTTCCTCTTGATCTACACTGATTAGCCATGTGTCCAAATCCATTGCAAGTAAAATAGTAGCCATTGAAAGAATTGTCATTTGCTCTATTGTTAGAGTTTTTCATTATCATACTTCTGCATTCATTAGATCTATGACCATACTTCTTACACTTGAAGCATTGACTAGAGAAGGATGGACCACTTTGATTTACTCTGCTTCTGCACTGAGTGGCTCTATGACTAAATTTACTACAAATGAAACAGTTTCCATTAAAAGATGGATACCTTTGAGCATTGGGCTATCTTACTGGAGGTCTTTAGGTCTTCTAGGTCTATTTCTCCCATTCCTTGATTGAGAATTTCTTTGTCCGTATTTGGAGCTTTCACCTTTCTCATACCCAAGACCATGCTTATCATCAGCCTTCTTCTGAAACTCAAGCATTGCTTCAAGTTTAGCTAAGCTTATCTTGAACTTCTCCTTGTATTCATTTGTAACTTCTAGGTCATGTCTGAGAATGACAATTTGCCTTTTAGGTTCTCTCTCATTGCCTCTACTTTCTTGTAGATCAGACTCTAGATGGCTAACTATTTTGTCCAATCTGCAACAACTGAGAGCGGGGGTGAATTGGTTGTCTTAAAACTTTAATACTTGCTATAGTTAATTTTTCTTTACCACTTCTTAACAAATTAATGATATAAGAAAGAATAACACATGAGCAGAAACACAAATAACATACTTGACACCAAGATTTTTAATGTGGAAACCCGGTTAAGGGAAAAACCACGGTGGGGTTTAACCCACAAAGATTATACTCTATTAAAAGTATTACAAAAGGGGAAGGCACATGCCTTCGGTCTCACTACCTACAAGAATGATTACAAAAAGATTACAAATTGTTTGAACTGATCAATAGCATCTGCCAATGCAAGAATTTAGTTCCAATTAAGAACAAAATACTGATCTTCAACACTTCATCTTTACTCTGCCCTGTTTACTGCTCTGCCATAATCTGGACCTTAGAACTCTTCTTTTCACTCTTTAATCTGCCTTTTTTGCAATTCTACATAATCTCACACCCACATCCATCATTACACTTGAATCCATTAGCTATATATATATCCACCTCAAGAAATTCAATCACCTTTCTGTCGGCCTTATGAAGAACTTAACAAACAATACAAGTACTATGTTCTGTCGGCTGAATCAATACACCAATATTGATGTGTACTAGAAATAACACTTGTAGGTCACCATACATGAGGGCAACTAACATTATATCCCATACACAACTCACCAAAACACTTCTACTAGATCTGCACAAGGATCTAACACAAGTCAGCCTGTTCTTAATTGAATTGTTCTGTCATATTAGGACCCGATACTCAGATGCTCATAACTTTTAATCCCTTTGTCACTGGAGGCTAAAATCTTGGATTTAGATTGTCCTAACATTCCTCTACACTCCCTTAGATTCACAACACACAATGATTAACTAGAGAGATATGCTGACCAAAATACTAAACTCTGCCATATACCCTATTCTTGTCTATCTGGACTAGACAAATCTTGGAACTGACTTCCAGTATGATCTGATACTACACTGCGGATGTGTGGAATGGACTTATTTTCCATCAATGACAACACATGACATGCCTTGTAGTGTCTCTTGCCAACACCATTCTTATATTAAAAAATGTATTCTTTAGAAGCACCCAACTAATAAGGATTATCCTCTTCTTCATTGGATAGCACTATGTTCCCTTCATTGAGAAGAGGCATGGATCGGGCTTTAAACTTACATCTAGAGAGTGAAGATGACCTTCTAGCCCCTATTGGCTTCTCACTCACCACATTCTTTCCTTTTTTATTTTTACCAATAGTCTTCTTCAAACCCCAAAATCAGGGTTGGAAGTAAGAATAAATGGCTTCCTGGACTTCCCAGGTTCATTGATATTTTTCATTTTTCTTTTTCCTTATTCCTCATGATTCTGTAGGGTGGGTTCAATATTCTTCTTCTTCACATTAGGGTTAGGGGTAACCTCTTCAAGAGAATGCCGAAGAATGGGGTTGGGGGAATTACTTACGTAGAATTGGTATAAACATAATATAAGCCCTTGATGTAGGGGGACACAAACCTTGTTGCATAAGACCTCTTTCATAGAGTTGTCAAGTGAGGAGAGAAGGTAGTAAGGGAGGATTATACGATGGTTATGGTGTAGGTGGTTTAAAAGAGGGAAATGGTAGGTGAACACATAGTAAAATCTACCTTCTAGAGTAAAATACTTGATCAAATACATACTTGCCACATTCCATAGTTTGGGGAGATCCTCTCTTTTATACCCATTTTGGTGTTTAATAAGATACTCCTCCTCAAAAAAAGCATTTATGAACTCTTTATCCCTGCTATAGACTATCTTTTTAATCTTCTTGCCTTCAATACTCAAGCTTGTGGCTGCTCCTCCCAATTCTTCCATCACCTCAAAATTGATTGCCCCAACTTTGACCTTGCCACCATTCCTTGATTATGTAAATTTTATCGACAGAGTAGGATCAAAACCTCACATGGAATCAAAATAATAATTAATTCCCCCCTTACTAAATATCTCCCACATTTTTTTGTTATTCCATAGCTCTTGACATGATGAGGGTTCGATACACACTCTGTTGTCTCCCATTCTCAAAGTGACAATTTGAATAGTAAGGAGTATCCAAAAAATAACCCGTGGAAAAGAATTAACAAAAACCTCTTTTATGCACAAATTAATTGAAATGCTACCACCATATCTCCAAGCATCCAAGTCATGATTTATGATTAGACCATTTGTAGAATGCCTACACATCATTATATGTAAACCCCTTCTAGCCTCCTTTGATGTGATGATGACCCAGGTTTGGGGGAAATCACTCATCCAATCACAATAAAACTTGATGTTAAACCTATCCTTTTTTATTGAAAAAAATCATAGCCAACAAGTATAAAAGCAATATACATCAGGTCACATCTTTCTTCATTTGTCTTTGATTTTAACTATATATTCTCAAAGGTAAGCTAATAAAACTCATTAAGTAATAAATGTGTTTTTTCTACATTTTTGATCCCAACAATAATCAAATTATACAACTTCTCATGGGTTTTAATGAATGCATACAAAAGATGTGCAGAACACTAAAAAAAGCTACCAAAGAAACAAAAAAAACTCCAAAATATGTACTCATTGGCCTATAAAAGAAGAGAATATAGAGACACAATATCGTACCAATATTTCATCTTTTTATACAAATGCAGTAGATGGTACCCCAAATGTAACAAAAGAAGATGCCTATATTAATAGTTTTGTAACCATCTTTAGTGATGAAGACCCAAATGCTTGCTCTATTGGCTAAAAAAATATGTTTAGCTAAAAATAATAATTGCATATTCTATTAGAAAGGTTATTTTTATCTAATCATGTGATTATTACCTTTCAAACTGTATTGTACTTAATTGCATATGTTACATTTCATTATTCACCAATGAATGTCTATACTATTTTATTTCATACTAAATTATTTTTTCCTTGTGTTTTAAATAACCTATTGGCAAAATCATTGCAAAAAACCATGGTGAAACTACTAGTTAATGCCAAGAGGTATTCTACAGTGGTAGCAAGGGGTGGAGTGTAATGGCATGAGTTTGTTAACAAAAACTTTGAGAATTTACCTTAAATTCATAACCATTTACATGCCAAAATATTAATATTCAATAATAAGAATAATATAAATCCAAAATAATAGTGTGTACAAACAAACATATGTTGTCTTCAATAGAGAACTTTGAATAATCATCATGCTTGTCCTTTTGAAAGTTAGAAAATAAATCTCAACAAAAATGTTAGGAAAAAAAAATTGTGTATATTAAATGAAATGAAAGGTGGGTGTGTAATTTTTTGGGTTGTGTTAAAAATAGTTTACAATTAGAATTTTATAAGTTTTAGTCTTGAATAAAATATAAAAAATTAAAATGTAGAAGTGTAATATCAATAAAATGTTAAAGTTTAAAAGTTAATCAATTTTTTAAAAAGTTTATGATTAAGAAAAAAATTATTTTGATTTGTTAATGTTGAGATAATTTTTTTTGTTAATTATAGTTGAAAGTTTGATGGACATAAGGTTGAATGAAGATATAAACCTTAAATAATTAAATAATTAATTAAACTAAAAAATTTACAATAAAATTTATGTGTACATACATACAATAAATAAAATAATTATCATATAAAATAAAATAATTTTAAATTGAAACAATTTTTTAATAAATTTATTTAAGATATGCATACTAATTGGCTAGGCTTAAACATCACACTCTAAGCACTAACAGTGGATGTGGCAAGGTGGGCTCTTCAACTTTTGTTTGTTTCCCCTCTCTGTTACCCATTTCCATAGCGCTTCGATAGTCATGGTTGGTGGTTTGGTAAAGTTCATTTTTTTTAAACTATCTCCCTCCCAAATTCCAATCAATTAAATGAGCGCCTACATGAAATGCTTTGGTAGACATGCTGACTAGATGGCGCATGGAAATATGGTCTCCTCGACTACTATAATTGCAGGATATGCACAAAACGGGTTTGTTTAAACAAATTTAGAAACTTTCAAGAAAGCGCAATTGGTAGGTGTAAAGCCATATTCCATAACGTTTGCTAGCATCCTTCCTACCTGTATCAAAATGGGAGCTTTGGAATATGATATGGACATCCACCACAAGATAAAGGATAGAGGAATTTTGTCAGATGTTTAGGTGTAATTGCCTTGGTAGACATGTATGTGAAATGTAGGAGTATATGTTAGATTCAAGATAGACAATTGAGAGGGGAGTGAATCAATTGTCCCAAAACTTTCTCTTATTAACTACTTGAATCCTTCTTGTAATTCAGCAACATAATAATAAATCAATCATCAAAACATAATGCAACAATTAAAGAGCAGAAACACATTAACACATATGACACCAAGATTTTAACGTGGAAAACCTGGTTAAGAGAAAAACCATGGGGTGACTAACCCAAGATTGTATTCTCTGTTAAAAGAATAAGAACAAAATGGCACATGCCAATTAGGGCTCATTGCCCGAGCACACTATTCACAAGAGGCCCACTGCCTATAGGAGACACACTGTCTACAGAATGATAAATATTACATACTTGAACTGAAGAATAGCATTTTCACCATGCTTGAGTCAGTTCCATTTAAGCCCAATACTTTTGCTTTGCCTTTTGCTTTCCTCCTCTCTACCACACTTTCATCCTTGCCAAGATGCTTTTGAAATGACTTCACAACTCTTATTTATACAAGACATTGACTTTGGGATAATCATTCAAGTCGGCATACTTTACAGAGAAAATACAACTTGACTTATTACAAAAGATTTCATGTGGATCATCACACTATCAACCACATAGATCTAAGACTTCAATCTTCTTTGAGGAACATGCCATGCTTCGCAGAACATCTTCAAGATCATCCATAGGATGTGTAACTCATCTAGTTGGCCAAGTTTAGGAACAACATCATCATCCGGAAGTAATTCTTCAATTACGAGCTCAATCTTTAATGCAGATCAGCAACATGAACTAGACACAATCCAGAGACCCCCACAAGCTTTCTTGCAATCACCAAGAATATCCACACTACTTCTGCTCACTAAAATCATTCTCTCCTTCATCCAGAACCTCAAGAACACAGTCTGTCATCATTGTCATATTGGAATAGATGCTTGCGGACCTCTAGACCATGAACCAATTGAGTTGTCAATTCACATTGACTTCATAAACACTCCACCAAATCCACAGAACAAGATATTGCATTTCTGGATCTCACCAGACCTATTTGTGTCACTCTGTCACCTCTGAACATCTGCCAGAACAGGTTTTACTCATATGGCCATATCTTCTTCAAATCTTCATGCAGACCTCTCAAATCTTGACTGGATCATCTTTAGACACATATCTACAAACCCTTTGATGCGCATCCTCTGATCTTCATTTTTGCTGGGATCTTCACTTCACTATCTTCATTGTTCTTCTTTATTCTTGATAGGACTAATTTTCTCAATATCCTCAGCATACAACTCAACCAATCCTTATCATCAATGTAATAGGAGTATGTTGACATCAATGACAACACGGGTTAGGCCCATACTTGCAACAATCTCCCCCTTTGTCATTGATGGCAACATATGATGTGAAAAACTATTTTAACCATCAAGACAAGAACTTCTCCTCACTGACTGACATAACTCCCCCTATCAAAAACAACCATTCACATGTCTTCTCTTCCTTTATTGCTCCCCCTTTGATTAGCAACCACTTTTTGTTTTTCACATGTCTTCTCTCCCCCTTTGACATCAATGGCAAAGGGCACATACTTGCATCACTCATAATGATACCAACTACTCCCCTTGAGTAGTAGCTTCCCATCATCAATCTAGACCATAAGATATGACTGTGAGATCCACCAGACTGATGCACCTCAGTGTGCCTTAATTTAAAACCGGAGGGGTAATAACCCCTAGCTTCTCCCTGAGATACTCAAAAGAGTCCTTAGGTAGAGTTTTAGTAAAAATGTCTGCAATCTGATCCTTAGAGGGCACAAACTCTAATCTAACTTATTCTTGTTCACTTGCTCTCTCAAAAAGTGAAACTTGATGGATATATGTTTTGTCTTTGAATGCAACACTAGATTTTTTTATATATTTATTGCACTTGAATTATCACATAAGATTGTGATAGGTTCCTCATGCTCCACTCTGATGTCTCTTAGCATTTGCTTCATCCACAATACTTGAGTGCAACTACCTACTGCTGCAATATATTCTACTTATGCAATGGATAGAGATATTGCCTCTTGTTTCTTACTCAGCCAAGAAACCAATCTTTTCCCTAAAAAGAATGCACCACCACTGATACTCTTCCAAGTATCCACATCTCCTACCCAATTCGCATCTCTATATGCATGAAGAGAGAAATCATGATCTCTAGGCTACCATAAACCATACTCAACTGTTCCTTTAAGATATCTAAGAATCCTCTTGATTGCCATGACATGAGATTCTCTAGGATCAGGTTGGAATCTAGCAACAAGACCAACAACATTCATAATGTCAAGTCTAGTTTGAGTAAGATACAATAGTCCTCCAATCATTGACCTGTACTTTTTTTTATCAGCCTTAGGAGAGTCATCATTTTTGCTCAATTTACATCCGGTTGCCATGGGAGTACTCATTGGTTTTGAGTCTTCCATCCCAAATTTCTTCAATAATTCTTTCACATATTTGGTTTGTGAAATGAAGATTCCTTTCTTTGTTTGAATGATTTGCAGACCCAAGAAGAAATTCATTTCCCCAAACATGGACATCTCAAATTCACTTTTCATTTGATTTGCAAAATTTTTGCACATACTATCTCTTCCTCCAAAAATGATATCATCAACAAATACTTCAACAATCAAGATATTTTCATGATCAATTTTGAAGTACAAGTTACTGTTAGCAGTACCTTTGTTGAAACCAATCTTCAAAAGATGCTTATCCTGTCTTTCATACTAGGCTCTTGGGGCTTGTTTGAGTCCAGACAGTGCTTTCTTCAACTTGCAGACCATATCACCATGATCAGATAATTGAAATCCATCCAGTTGCTCAATATATACTTCTTCTTCCAAGTCACCATTCAGGAAGACAAACTTGACATCCATCTGATATACCTTGAAATCCTTGAAGGCAGCAAAGGCAAGAAATAATCTAACTGCTCAATTCTTGCCACCGGAGCAAAAGTTTCTTCAAAATCAACTCCTTCTACTTGAGAATAACCCTTGTAGACCAATCTGGCTTTGTTTCTGACTACTTCACCATCTTCATTCAGTTTATTCTAGAAGACCCATTTGGTTCCAATCACATTCTTATTTCTAGGTCTGGGAATAAGATCCCAAGTGTGATTTTTCTCAATTTGCATTAGCTCTTCCTCCATTGCTTTAGTCCATCTTTCATCACTACATGCTTCACTCACTATCTTTGGTTCAATCTTTGAAATCAGACAATACTTTTCTGAGTCTTGAGCAATCTTTCTTCTTATTTGAACACCTTTTCTTTTATCACCTATGATCTAATCTTTAGAGTGATTCAGTCTTACATACCTGGGAGTTTTGGAAATTTCTTGCACTTCTATTTCTTTTACATGTTCATTCAAACTTATCTCTTCTTCCTAATTCTCTGGATCAGTCTGGATCTAAATTTTAAAAGGGGCTTAGACTTCTTGGATCAAAACATCATTCTGATCATCTTCTTCATATTCATAAAACCTTGAGGGTTTTCAATACCTTCATCAACCTTCACATTTGTCTTTCTATAATCTTTCTCAATCTCTTGTTATAACAATGGTATGCTTTGCTTTGAGTAGAATAACCCAAGAATATTCCTTCATCACTTCTAGCATCAAATTTGACAAGGTCTTCATCTCTTTTAATGTAACATTTGCTACCAAAGACTCTGAAATACTTCACAGTGGGAGTGATGCCAAACTAGAGTTCATAAGGGGTCTTACCAATATTGCTTCTGATTTGTACTCGATTAAGAGTATAGACAACAGTTCTTACAGCTTCTCTCTAGTAGATCTGAGGAATATTTGCTTCCATCATCATGGTTCTAGATGCTTCCTAGATGGTCTGGTTCTTTCTTTCCACTACTCCATTCTGCTGTGGAGTCCTTGGAGCAGACAACTATCTTTTTATTTCATGTTTCTCACAGAATTCTATGAACTCTTTAGATGTGAATTCTCCACCTCTATCAAACCTGAGACATTTTATGTTTAATCCAGTTTCATTCTCTGCCATAGATTTGAATATTTTGAATTTCTCAAGAGCCTCAGATTTATCTTTCAGAAAAGTCACTCACATCATCCGGGAGTGGTCATCAATTAATAACATGAAGTATCTATCACCTTGCAAACTCTTGATTCTTGTCAGACCACATAGATCACTATGTACTAAGTCCAAGAATCTGGTAGAAGATTGTTCCTTACTTTTGAATGTGACTCTGCTTTGCTTACCCAACTGGCATTCTTTACACAAACTTTTAGTAGGTTTCATTAGTCTTGGAAGATCTCTTATAGCCTGAGTGTTGCTTATCTTGATGATATTATCAAAATTCACATGACACATTCTCCTATGCCACAACCAACTCTGATCAATTTGAACAAATAAACAACTTTTTCTAGTACCAACCAAGTGGAAGATGTTACCTTTTGTTTGAGTACCAGATGCAATCTATGTTCCAAAATTTTCAAAGATCTTACATTTTCCTTTTTTTGAATCAGAGATCATAGCCTTTGTCCACCAGCTATCCAACACTGAAAAGATTGTACTTCAGACCTTCAACATATAGTACATTATTAGTTTTGTTCGTTCCATCAAAAGAAATAGTTCCTCTACCTCTGATTCTACTAGCAGAATTATCACCAAATTTTACAACTCCTCCTTCATATCTTTCCAAATCTATAAACTTATTTTTGTCACCTGTCATATGGTGGGAGCATCCACTGTCAATGACCCAATCATCCTTTTCTTCAACTTGGGCAGCCAGAGCTATCATTTTATGATTGACAGATTTAGAGGCTATTGGATCTTCTTCCTTGATGGCAATAAACACCTAGTCACTTCTGGATTTGTTTCATGTCTCTAATTCATCATCTGTTACTCCTTCATCATCATTATCTTCATGAACATAGTAACATTTCTTTTAGAATCTTGATCTGTTTAGATTTTCTCTTGAAAATCTTTCTAGACATCTTGAGGAAAAATGACCAATCTCATTGCAGTTGAAACATTTGAAGGGAAATTTTCCTTCATACTTACCGGATCCTCTTGGCAGTCTTTTTGCAATAAGGGCTTCAAGTTGAGTAGCTTCTGCTTCATCTTCTTCTAGATCTTTTCTTGCTTTTTCATACCATGATAGTTTCTTTGAGGAGTTCTCTCCAAGATCAGACTTTTGTTTGCCTTTTACAGAGGCACTAGCTTTGAATGCAGATTCAGTCTTGGGGGGTGCATCTCCAAACTTGCCCAATTCAAATGCAGCTAATTTTCCAACCAATTGATCCCTTGTGATATTTGAAAAAGATCTGAATTCTTCAATAGTAGCAACCTTATATTTGTAAGGAGTTAGGGATCTGAGAACTTTGGCAACAATCTCATCTTCATCCAAGATTCTACTAGCACATCTAATGCCACAAACAAGTTTATTTACTTTTGGCATAAATGTAGTGATATTTTCATCTTCACTCATCTTTAGGTTTTTGAATTTTCCTTTCAGAATCTATAGCTTGGCACATTTAACATACTTGTCTCCTTCATGCACAAGTTTTAGTTTTTCCCAAATCTCATATGCATTTTTTAAATCTATAACATTTGTCAGCTTTGAATCAGATAAGGCACTTAATAGAGCTTCTTTAGCTCAAAGATTGTCTTCATCATCTTTGATTTCATCTACAGTTCTTAGACCATTATGTGGAGGAACATACTTCTTTGAAGCCATGATCCAATATTGCATTCACATACATTGCAAGTGACATTCCATGTGGCTTTTCCAAAGAGTGTAATTGGTTCCGTCAAACATTAGACTATCCTTCTTGTAGGAAGACATCCTGGATCTCCTCAAGCGGTTAAGCTCTTTTAGAGGAACTTAGCTCGGATTCCAATTGTTAGATTCAAGATAGACAACTAAGAGGGGGGATGAATCAGTTGTCCCAAAACTTTCTCTTATTAACCACTTAAATCCTTCTTGTAATTTAGCAGCATAATAATAAATAAATCATGGAAACATAATGCAAAAATTCAAGAGCAGAAACACATTAACAAATATGACACCAAGATTTTAACCTGGAAACCCTGGTTAAGAGAAAAACCACAGGGTGACTAACCCAAGATTGTATTCTCTGTTAAAAGAATAAGAAGAACAAAATGGCACATGCCAATTAGGGCTCATTGCCTGCACACACTGCTCACAAGAAGCCCACTGCTTATAGGAGACACTGTGTCTACAGAATGATAAATATTACATACTTGAACTAAAGAATAGCATCTTCACCATGCTTGAGTCAGTTCCATTTAAGCCCAATACTTTTGCTTTGCCTTTCATTTTCCTCCTCTCTACCACACTCTCATCCTTGCCAAGATGCTTTTGAAATGACTTCACAACTCTTATTTATACAAGACATTAACTTTTGGATAATCATCCAAGTCGGCATACTTTACAGAGAAAATACAACTTGACTTATTACAAAAGACTTCATGTAGATCATCACACTGTCGGCCACACAGATCTGAGACTTCAATCTTCTTTGAGGAACATGCCATGCTTCGTAGAACATCTTCAAGATCATCTGCAGGATGTGTAACTCATCCAGCCAGCCAAGTTTAGGAAGAACATCATCATCTAGAAGTAATTCTTTAATTACAATCTCAATCTTCAATGCTGATCAACAACACGAACTAGACACAATCTAGAGACCCCCACAAGCTTGCCTGAATCACCAAGAATATCCACACTACTTTTACTTACTGAAATCATTCTCTCCTTCATCCAGAACCTCAAGAACATAGTCTGTCATCACTGTCATATGGAATAGATGCTTGCGGACCTCCAAACCACAAACCAATTGAGTTGTCAATTCAAATTGACTTCATAAACACTCCACTAAATCCATAGAACAAGATATTGCATTTTTGGATCTCACCGGACCTATTTGTGTCACTCTGTCACCTCTGAACATCTGCCAGAACTAGTTTTACTCATATAGCCATATCTTCTTCAAATCTTCATGTGGACCTCTCAAATCTTGATTGAATCATCTTTAGACACATATCTACAAACCCTTTGATGTACATCCTCTGATCTTCATTTTTGTTGGGATCTTCACTTCATTGTCTTTACTGTTCTTCTCTATTCCTGATAGGACTAATTTTCTCAATATCCTTAGCATACAACTCATCCAATCCTTATCATCAATGCAACAAGAGTATTTTGACATCAATGACAACACCGATTAGGCCCATACTTACAACAATATAGACAAGGCATGTGAACTATTTGACAGAATGCCTCAAAGAGATATTATCTCATGGAATGCCATGATTGTAGGATATGCAAAAAGTGTACAAGCATAGACAAGGCACGTGGGTTGTTTGACAGAATATCTCAAAGAATCATTTTCTCATGGAATGCCCCGATTATAGGATATTCACAAAATGGGTCTGTTGAAAAGGCTTTAGAAACTTTCAAGAAAATGCAATTGGTAGGTGTAAAGCCAAACTCTACAACCTTTGCCAGCATCCTCCTAGCTTGTGCCAAATGGGAGCTTTGAAATAGGGTATGGACATCCATCAAAGTATAAAGGATAGAAGAATTTTTTTAGATGTTGTAGTTGTAACTGCTCTGGTACAGACATGTATGAAAAATGTTGAAGGATAGACAAGGCACATGTACTATTTGACAAAATGCCTCAAAGAAATGTGGTCTCATTGAATTCCATGATTGCAATGCACAAAATGCATTTGTTGATAGGATGCTTTCAAATTCTTTGAATTAATAAAGTATTTTGGAACATATCATGATATTATAAGCTTTGCTTATGTTCTATGTGTATGCAAGTTTAGTGGATGAGGGTTGTACATACTTCACTCTCACACGTAACCTTTATTGTATTACACCTACAATTAATCATTATGTGTGCATAGTTGAGCTTATTGACCATGTTGGTTGTCTTGAGGACACCCTAAAATTTATCATTAAGATGCTAGTTAAACATGCCGTGGTTGTGTGGATGTGTTTTCTTGGTGCCTACAGATCACATATGAACATAGGCTTAGGAGTATTTATAGAAACGTTGCTTTTTGATTTGGATCCTAATGAGATGAGGGTTTCAAGGTGGCTAGGAGAGAGCTAAATAGAGGATTTCATATGTTTTTAGATGGACAATAGGACTTAAAACAAGAGGCAGTCAAAAGGATGAAGGAAATTTTAGAGAAACATAATGGGAGACATCATAGATTTGAAATGAATATTATAATTGCATTCATAATATGGTCAAATTAACTAACTTATTCACTTGTGGCAAACCTAAGAAATGGTGGTAAAGTTAAATTCCATTTGATAAGATAAGAATTCAATAATTTTGCATTAGTCAGATACCTAGCAAATGCTAGTGAATACTAAATTCCATATGCAACATCTAATGTTTTCTTACAATCCTTATTAACAACTACATTAAGAATCTTGAATTCTTGTACTTGATTCATGTCTAAATTTAATAATGGAGGATTCATTTAAAAATTTCCAAAGACTTATGAGTCATGGCTAATATTTTTTTGTTTAGTTGATTTTAAATTGAAATGTTATCATAATCATACATGTTTGTATACAATGAAGGAAAGAAAAAAAGATTTCTGGAAAGAATCTAGAATGATGAACTTTAATTCTTCATCTCATGCAAATGCATTTGACAAGATGATGGTTATAAGATAACATATATTTCGAAGTGATTATAAGTCTTTATAATGAGTTATTTTAATGTTTACAATAGAAGAAGGGAATTTGTTATGAAGTACCTTCTATTCTTATAAAAGATAAATCACTTTGAAACTATCATTAATAGTATCACACTTGAGGTCCCAAGGTACATCTAACATTATAAATGAATATTTCGGTGTATGCATTATAATAGTAGGAAATATTTGAATTGAAGCAACTCCATTGTTATTAAAAATAAAAATATTTATAAAATAATACCATATATTGCATTTGGTGAAGTGAGGTCCTCAATAAATGAAAGGTACTACATTCTTCCTCCTACCACTTGGTACCGCCACATCTATTTGACTTGATTTATTCAAAATCCCTAGTGCCAGATGTGTTCTTGACAATTTATTTAGATGTCTTCTTCCTTAGAATTTACTAGTTCCCATCCCACTTTTAGGTTCCCTTTTTTGCTCATTCCAATGTTATCCAACTATAAAATATGTTAGTTTCCTTGGAAACATTCGTTCTCTTATTTCATGTCGAATGATGAGTATTTCTTTTGCAATTGATTTTAGTATTTCATTTTCCATTTTGTTGGGGTCTCTCCTTGCCCATCACCCTTGCTCTTTTCCTCCATCTCATAGCTTAGCAACTCATCTATGAACTGCTCTTTTCCTTCTTTTGTCATCTTCTCTCTTTCTCTTCCTCATGGTTGAAGTTAAACTTGTGAAACCACAATGATAATAATTATTACCTATTGATACACTACAAAAGACTAAATTTTGAACTTTAGCTTTCTTAATACTTGCATAAATAGAGTAGTTGCATGATCAATCTCTAACCAGTCTCAAAATTAAACCTAAAATTTTATCCTTAATGGCCCATTAGGCCCTTAGTTTTAAACCATGCTTAGATACCATATGTGATAGCCCAGTGGACTTGGGAAAAATTATACTATTTTTTTAAATTGACCTTATTAAGATTTTACTCACATTATATAAAAGAATGTAGTCTTACAAGTTACACCATCAATAAATCCCTCTGAAAAGTCACCCAAAAATTCTTCTAGATAGACATACTTGGCTTCTTGGGTTTGATAATAACATTGAGCTTAGGCATTCATGTCTAGGTCTAAAAAATTCATTATTTTATCTTAATGTGTAGGGTGACAACTGAGAGATAAGCCTTAAGACAAGCTTTAGTTTGGGTTGAACCATCAAATTTCAACACTCAGTATGGGAACACATGACCAACTCCAATTGGTACATTCTCATGTTCATGGAATCCCAAGTATCTTTGACATACTTTAATTATGCTTATGGATGTGAAAGCATTTTATATGAATTGGTTTAATTGGGTGTCTAGATCTAAAAAATTAACAGCCTTAGATTTGCAAGCTCAGTGGATGCAAGAGTCATATTAAAGATGAAAAAATTGTAATTGGGTCTAGAATCCTAAGGTTGTATTCTAAAGTTATCCAAAGAGGAGACATATCTGCTTAGGGTTAACTTTGATACAAAGACATAGGATGCACCCAATTGTTAGGTTTCTTGACTCTCAACATCTTAAGCACAAACATATTATCAATTCTAATTTATTTGGGAGCTTGGTTTTGGAACTCAAAGGATTTACTCTAGAGTTCCATAGACCTAAGTCACCTACTAACTTTGACTAATTTGTACACTCAAGTTTGGACTTACTAATGATTATCTTCCAAATCTCATCTATCTATGAACACATGTATGTGAAGATTCAAATTGTCAAATCAATGAATATAGATTCAATTAGGCCATCAATCGTTAGAAAATCCACTAGTGCTTGCCATAGATGTGGGAACTTCATAAATTCTAACATGCTCATGCTCTCAAATCCAAAAGTATTATGACATTATGCATAGTAGCATACCATGGACACAAGAATCCTTATAAATTTTAATTTATTAGAGCTCTCAATTTCAATCTTGACATGTCATTATATTTAAAATTTCCTACAAATGTGGGTATTTATAAATTTTCAAGATTTTACTTGAGAACTCATGTTTGTATTTGACATAACTTTATTCCTAAAGCTTGTAGCAGATGTGACACTCCTTGTAATTTGAATTTAACAAAATTTTAATTCTAGTTTTTATAGGGGAAACATTAAGATTCCCACTTAGAGGATAGGCATCATCACATGATTAACTTTGGTCAATTAATGACTTAGATTTCACTTGATAGAGTAATGATTAGGGTTTTGTCTCAACTTAGGACTCTTGCCAATGCTTCTTTCCTCTTCGAGACATGTGTCCACTATAGATTTACTCTAAGACATCCATGGTCAAGAATTTTCTTGAGGAATTGATATTCAAGAGTTATTTAGACTTGGAAACAAAAATAGGCTTTAATATTACAAAGGAAGCTAATCTCAAAGCGTAGCCTTGATTGAGCAATTATCATGAAGGGACTCTAAGACTTATTAGAATTAATTCAAGCAACAATATCCCACACATAAATTATTTAGATTTTAGATCACTAAATCTTGCAAAGAGCCAGAGGATAGTGGTTTTAATCTAGGGTATTATAATTTACCTCAAAGAGTTTTGCTAATTCCTTTGATGATTTATCCATGAGGTTTACATAGTTAGCTCTTAATAAATCTTGAGCATCCAAAAGACTTGATTTATAGCTAGGGAATATGCTCAAATTATGACATAAGAGAATTACTTGCCAAATTCAGGAATCCTAATTACATAGCCTTTGTACTTTAGCCTCTAACCATCCATGGCTCTAATTGCCTAGATCATTCATGCTAGGTTAATTACACTTAGGTAGTTAGGTTCATGCACTAGAACATTATAGAATCATTTCACATGTCTTACAAATTAATCCAAATAATAATATAAAGTAATACTTTAGTAGGAAAGTATCAAACCTTAGAGGGTTCATAATTGTCTTTACCAAATGGCAATAAAACACTACAATATCACAATAGAAATGAGCATGTACTCTTTAAGTGTTCTAGGAAGCTCATCCAAGCCTTAAATAATTTATATCACATGTGATAGAATCATAGTACTCAACAACTAACTTTATCTCTTAGGTGGTGGGTCAAATTTTACAAAAGTAGTTTATGGATTAGTGCAAGAAGTTGGGTTCCACTTTTTGGCTAAAAAGTGGTGTTTTCCCTGATTTTCAGAATTTGTCACATTTGATCTTAAAATTTGAAGCACTTAGAGATGGAATCTTTAAAAAAGTCACTAAATATAAAATGTAGTACTCGGAGTCTAGTTTCTAAATATGTAATTTTTTTCAATACCCAGATGATACAAATTGATTTTCAATAGGCATTTCTAAAAACCACTATTTAAAAGTTACTTTTTTTACCATACCATGCACGTGTACGACCAGCATAATTTGACCTAAATAAAATTATTTTTCAAAATATTTTTAAGAAAAGATGTGTAGTACAGTGAAGTTTGATGAGGATATTTTTTTATAATTTTTTTTTAAATTAATATTTTTTTTATTAATTTTTTGTTAGGCCTAATTGCTACTTTTGAAAACCCCTCTTGTACGGCCAACATAATTTGAGCAAAAAAATCATAAAATTAATTTTTTTTTCATTGTGTAAAGTGTTGGTTTTTCTTCTGAATCAGCATCAGGGTTTGCCAGTTCCTATGCACGTGTAGATTCAGCCAACTAATACAGGAGGTTACATGAGCTCCTCCCCTTCACTTCTAGTTCTGCCGCACCAAGGGGGCTATCCCTATAGCTAAAGATGTAACCTTGACTAGCTCAATGATAGAAAGATCTAACTTAACAACAACAGGCAGAATACTCTCATGTATGGACCAAGATCTGCATGACAGATCACAAGGTTGGCAAAATTCTTGGACATATTTGTCTAGTGGGTATGACAGCATGCAGGGGTTCCTAATCCTACTCCTACAGCTAACAGGTGGAGGTGATGAAATGGGTGGACATAATGTCTTGGATGCAAGACAAGGGGTTTTGGCTCATAACTACTGACCCAGGAGCAGACTGGTGCCTATCCATTGGGCAAGGAGTCAACTAGACATATACAACAGATGGTTTGCAACTTGTCATTCAAGTTTCAAGGGGTTGAGCTTGATGCTTGCCTTACAAACATCACCCAAGGATGGGTATTTAGCTACCTCTACTTATAGATATCCCTGCTGACATGCAACCTTCCCCATGCTCAACCTAAAACAATTTAATCCACTCCTTGAATGGAAGTTAGAGAAAAAACATGTGATACAGAAAACCATACCCTAGAACCTGAGAAACCCTTAGCAACTAGATTCAGAAGAAGGAGAATAACATGCAGCAAATGGAGACAAGCGGATAAACACATGTAATGAAGCATTTCTCATATAAAATCAACATTGAAACTGAACATATGTGCAAAATACATTCATGTTGCAACTCATAAACTCTAAAATGGGATAGAACAACCAGGATCATGCCCTGTTCTTCGTTATTTACACAAAAATGCCCCAGGCCTTCAACAACCTTGAAATGAGTAACATCCTCTGCTTATAAAGCAAGGGGATGTACTCCCTCATTAATCATAGGGCAGTCCCCAAGACATCACCAGATACAGTGCATCGCTAGGGGGCACTGAAAACATTCAATGCCGCCGTGCAGACATGAGGACAGGAACGGGTAGGATCAGGATCTGCATCGCCAGATGGAGATCTTCAGTCTAAATCAGGTAGTTGGCATGTACTCTCGACCCATACCACTGTGTAGTTTTGCCATTAATGGCATACCTACTCACAACCTCAAGATGCAGTAGTTGCATGTTACGCAAA
Source organism: Cunninghamia lanceolata (assembly GCA_027924645.1). Classification (NCBI taxonomy): domain Eukaryota; kingdom Viridiplantae; phylum Streptophyta; class Pinopsida; order Cupressales; family Cupressaceae; genus Cunninghamia; species Cunninghamia lanceolata. The sequence continues at coordinate 14,084,167 of BSBN01000206.1, forward strand.
CCTTTTCTCGCCAATATACACATTCATGCACCAAGAAGTCCCTCCATTTGAAAATTTAAATAATAACCATTGATCTCCTACCTTCCCGCTGAGATTCACAGCGTTGATCATGCTGAAAAGTTAGCCACCATTGACATCATGACATGCGGCTGCATCTTGTTGACTTTTTAAACCAGACTACACAGGGATATATTATCCCACATTCACCCTGCAGCGATCCTTATAACAATTTATATGCATGACCACAAACATACATATTGTCAGCAATTTTTCTCCCGACAGCACCTAGCATAAACCTTCATCATCACCCATCGGCTAGACCACTTATATCGGTGAACCTCATACATGTCCACCCGATATGAAATGCCACCTCAATGATGAACCTCATCAGTGAAACCTGACGCATCAGAGGAAAATCCTCCTGCCTTGCCGATGTTGCATGTCTTGCCGATTATCCACTTGACATTTGAAAATGTCTTAGCCATTGGATATCCTCCTGATGACCAACCTTGCCTTCACATAAAATATCATCCTGACATATCTTGATGATGTCATGGTCATATTACAGTATCAGGTCAGACTGAGAACTTGAAGTATGATCCCGTCAGATCTGGATGACGTCATCGTCATGTCGGCATCAGGGTGATATTCAGAAGATAACTGGATAATTTGAAATATCACCCTCATGCACAAATATCATGCTGCACTATAGCTCCACTATAAGATCAATGTGATATATGAATATCACTCGATAATAAGAATATCACCCTCCGACAAAGGCCGGGATACAAAAACATGATGACCCTGTGGGATATCCGGTCATGATGGGAAATGACCCTCACAAGAAACATCAGGGGGATGTTTGGAAACATGATAATGATGATGATGATGACCCCCTCCTTCAAAATATCATGATGATACTGAAAACATTGAGAGGCTCTGAGACTTAGAAATTTTCCTGGATTCCTGAGAAGGTGCCTAGTTAAAAACCTTGAACATAAATTATCACCAACATAGGCTCCGATTGGGGACGTGCAAGTGCAAGACTACAATGAGAACCTTAGATCTCTGGGATGCAGACCGGTCCCTTATCCATTGGGCACAGAGTCAAACTTGCACCAATCTGCATCACCAAACACATTATTTCAAAATAAACATGGCAGCCCAAGGCCATCAAAAAGGAAAAACCATAATTTTCCTTTGTCAAATACCTGATTTTCTTTTGATTTCTTCAAATGAAGCCTAAAAGCATTTAACCACTTGCAGCAACCTTCTTTGCAATTATTTGTGTGCTGCTCTTTTCTCCTTCAACAAATCTATAGTAAAATTCATAAGCATCTACCATTCTTAGCAGTAGACTATCATCATCATATGAGTCACTAATGTTGCTTGGAAGAATGATAGACTCATATGAAACAAATGAATCCACATCAAAAAATTTGCCCTTCCTCAAAAAATAAGAGCTCCTCTGTATCAAAAATGCAATATTCAGGCACAAGCAACATCTCATAATCAAATTTATCTTTATAGACATGCAGATATTCATCATCACTATGCTCAACAATCATATCATTTATGTCCACTTGGAATGTCTCAAAAGAAGGCACAAATAGCTCAGAATGCAACACTTCATTAAAAACTTCATAGTTACCCCTATAACCAACACTATCCCCAACTGTGTGAGCACACACATCTGTAACTTGTCCATTCACCTCTGAATAGTGACCCTATTGTTTCTCTTCACCACTGCACTGACAATCAAAAGCAAATTTTTCAACCTCTGCATTGTGAAGGTAGTCAGAATCTTCAAGGAAACACTCATACTCAGCATCCATGTATATTTCATCATCTGAAAGGCTTAGACATGCATCTGAATGCTGGAAATCACTAACATATTCACTGTCATCCCTTGAAGTAGCATATTCTATATTCAGAGTGAAGCTTTGCATAACCATCTCACATAAATGGTCAGGAATAATTGGGATATGAATATTGTTACAGGACACAACTTCATGTATATCTTTCAATTGATCATTTGAAGGGCATCTTGTGTCTATAGGCTTCTCTTCTAGAGGCTGATAACAATCTTTGTTTTCATTATCATAGGATGTGCCTATATCTTCTACAACATTTTCTTCATGCATCACATCATAGTTGCACACATTATTCTGAAATATATTTCCCTCTGCAAAATCATCCTTTAATGAACATTGTGGAAAAGTAGAAATACATTCACTTTGATAACTATTTTTACAACTTGCAGCCATGAAAACTACTGGCATTCCATATTTCTCATTGTTTTCTATATCCATAGAAAATTGGAAAGCCTGGTGAAGTGTGACTGGTTCTTTATCTCTCAATAGATAGCTCATTTTTTCATCAAATGCAGCCAAATAAATTGTCAAGCACAATGCATTATTGGGTCTCATATACTCAGGGACTTGCTTAAGCAACTTATAAAATCTAAGATTAAAGGCTGGAACCAATTCCTCATCTCCCCTTTGGATATTCATAAAGTGTATGATCAGTGAGGCCACATCAAATCTTTCACCAAACTGCCCTAGGAATGCAACTTCTAAATCTATCCATGAAGAAACTGAACAACCAGGCAGGTCTGAAAACCATATTCTAGCATCATCTTCTAATGACTGAACAAAGAGTCTCATTATAACATCTTCATCCTCTACCTCATAATCTTCTATTAAATTACAAAAATTTTGCAGATGTTTGTTTGCCGATTCAGAATCTAATCCACTATATCTTAGCAAACATTTCCTAATTTTATTCAGAATAGCATTTGGGTAACCATATATCCCTATGAAATTTAGGGCTTTATATATTTCAATAAAGAATGGTCTTCTTTGAGAGCACACCCAAGTTTGCTATTCTAAACTCAACATTTTGAATCAAAGATGAATACCTAGATATATGTTGCAACACTGATAGGTTCTTGCAACAGAGTCGCCACCTCTCACAGAGAGGACAAAAATTCAACAAGGCACATTTATAATTCTAAATTCACCACTCCAACAGAGTCGCCATTTGGTTTTTCTTTGGATCTTGCTGCAACAACCTACTGGAAACTAGATTTTCCAGCCCTCAGGTTACTTGACTCTTTCTATCCCTAGTAGAGTTGCCATTTTGTTGGTTTTTCTTTTGAATCAACATCAGGGTTTGCCAGTTCCTATGCACGTACAGATTTAGCCAACTAATACAGGAGGTTCGGTGAGCTCCTCCCTTCACTTCTGGTTTTGCCACACCAAGGGGGGTATCCCTATAGCTAAAGATGTAACCTTGACTAGCTCAATGATAGAAAGATCTAACTTGACAACAACAGGCAGAATACTCTCATGTATGGACCAAGATCTGCATGACAGATCACAAGGTTGGCAACATTCTTAGACATATTTGTCTGGTGGGTATGAGAGCATGTAGGGGGTCCTAATCCTACTCCTACAGCTAATAGGTAGAGGTGATGAAATGGGTGGACATAATGTCCTGGATGCAAGACAAGGGGTTTTGGCTCATAACTACTGACCCAGGAGCATATTGGTGCCTATTCATTGGGCAAGGAGTCAACTAGACATATACAACAAATGGTTTGCAACTTGTCATTCAAGTTTCAAGGGGTTGAGCTTGATGCTTGCCTTACAAACATCACCCAAGGATGGGTATTTAGCTGCCTCTACTTACAGATATCCCTACTGACATGCAACCTTCCCCATGCTCAACCTAAAACAATTTAATCCACTCCTTGAATAGAAGTTAGAGATCAAACATGTGATACAGAAAACCATACCCTAAAACCTGAGAAACCCTTAGCAACTAGATTTAGAAGAAGGAGAATAACATGCAGCAAATGGAGACAAGCAGATAAACACATGCAATGAAGTATTTCTCATATAAAATCAACATTGAAACTGAACATATGTGCAAAATACATTCATGTTGTAACTCATAAACTCCAAAATGGGATAGAACAACCAGGATCATGACTTGTTCTTCATTATTTACACAAAAATGCCCCAGGTCTTCAACAACCTTGAAATGAGTAACATCCTTTGCTTATAAAGCAAGGGGATGTACTTCCTCATTAATCATAGGACAATCCTCAAGACATCACTAGATACAGTGCATTGCCAAGGGGCACTGAAAACATTCAATGCCACCGCACAGACATGAGGACAGGAATAGGCAGGATCAGGATCTGCATCGCCAGATGGAGATCTTCAGTCTAAATCGGGTAGCTGGCATGTCCTCTCGACCCATACCACTTTGTAGTTTTGCCATTAATGGCATACCTACTCACAACCTCGGGACACAGCAGTTGCATGTTACACAAACCTTTTCCCACCAATATACACATTCATGCACCAAGAAGTCCCTCCATTTGAAAATTTAAATAATAACCATTGATCTCCTACCTTCCCGCCGAGATTCATGGCGTTGATCACGCTGAAAAGTCAGCCACCATTGACATCATGACACGCGATTGCATCTTGTTGACTTTTCAAACCAGACTGCATGGGGATATATTATCCCACATTCACCTTGCAGCAATCCTTATAACACTTTATATGCATGACCACAAACATACATATTGTCGGCAATTTTGCTCTCGACAGCACCTAGCATAAACCTTCATCATCACCCATCGGCTAGACCACTTATATCGGTGAACCTCATACATGTTCGCCCGATATGAAATGCCACCCTGATGATGAACCTCGTCGGCGAAACCTGACGCATTAGAGGAAAGTCCTCCTGACTTGCCGATGTCGCATGTCTTGCCGATGATCCACCTGACATTTGAAAATGTCCTGGCCATCAGATATCCTCTTGATGACCAACCTTGCCTTCACATAAAATATCATCCTGACATATCCTCATGATGTCATGGTCATATTACAGTATCGGGTCAGACTAAAAACTTGAAGTATGATCCCGCTAGATCTGGATGATGTCATCGTCTTGTTGACATCAGGGTGATATTCAGAAGATAACCGGATAATTTGAAATATCACCCTCATGCACAAATATCATGCTGCACTGTAGCTCCACTATAAGATCGGGGTGATATATGAATATCACCCAATAATAAGAATATCACCCTTCGACAAAGGTCGGGATACAAAAACATGATGACCCCACAGGATATCTGATCATGATGGGAAATGACCCTCACAAGAAACATCAGGGGGATGTTTGGAAACATGATAATGATGATGATGACTCCTTCCTTCAAAATATCATGATGATGCTGAAAACATTGAGAGGGTCTAAGACTTAGAAATTTTCTTGGATTCCTGAGAAGGTACCTGGCTAAAAACCTTGAACATAAATTATCACCAACATAAAGAATGATGTGTAGATTGATGACATATAATTTTTTTAAAAAAAATTTAAAAATTAAAAGTTATTAAAAAAATACAAACACTTGTCATTTCAAGTTTTTGGACTAGTTTTCTTATAAATTAAATAATAAATAGAAGAACATGTCCAATAACAAAAAAAATTACATATTTGAAAACTAGACAATGTCATCTATAATGGGTTTTCATTTCGTAAAAAAATTCAGAAAAAAAGGTCCTCAGCCATATAGGTAAACTCAGTGTTTCTTCTTGTTTTGTACTTAGAAAAAAACTTGCAGGTAGAAGGCTCAAGGTCGGTCAACCATGCCTATCCCAAGCCTAAAACCCAAGCAAAGGGAAGGGAAAAGGCGGGCAGAGATTTCCAATTTCAAATAACATGTACCCATTATAAAATGGGTATGCGTTACATAACAAGTACCCGTTATATTTTTAATAATGGGTACCCGCTTCTATTATACCCGTTATTTCCCATATTAAGGAAAAATGTACTATTACTATATCCCTACAACTTACAAGTCTGATCAGTACAGTGCGACAGCGACAATTTCTATATTTTTTTACTTACAAGTGTTTTGTGGAATCTCTTAACAGGTCATATTCTATTCAAATTTTGAAAGGAGTCAATCATATGAACAATTCTGAAGTGAAATCAAGTGTACGAGCTATTTTCAAGAGGAATAAAGAAAGAAGGTTTTTGTTTTTACATCTACCGTTTACTTCAAAATCTATGGAACAAAGGATCTACATCTAATTCTACTTCAAAAGTTCAAATAAGGACATCAATTATGAATTGGATTAAGTATCAATTGTTATTTTATCAAGAGGGTTTGGTAATCATGGGATCAAATCAATGTCAAAGAAAAAAACAAAGGAGGGTAATGACACCTCAAGAAATTGAAGCAAATAGAGAGAAGGAAGCAAAAAGGCAAAGAGATAGAAGAGCAAGGATTCAAGAGATGAAGAATATTGAAGTATCTAGTTCCATGAGTATTGAAGAGAAAGAAATTCAAGAGAGTATAAATGATGGGATGAATGTAGATGATGCAAATGTGGAAATAGTGAATTTATAAGAAAATGTGTCTATAGAAACAAATGCATGTATGTCTTCAAACCCAACTTTCAAAGATATGGAAAATGTGACTATAAAAACAAATCCAGGTATGTCTTTAGAGCCAGCTTTCAATGATATGGAAAACAGGACTATAGAAACAAATCCAAGTGTGTCTTTGGAGCCAACTTTCAATGATATAGAAACATGACTATAGAAACAAATCTAGGTGTGTCTTCGGAGCCAACTTTCAATGATATGGAAAACACAACTATAGAAACAAATCTAGGTATGTCTTCAAACCCACCTATTGATGATATGAATGAGAATGATATCTCTTTTAGGAGTGAAAATGAAAATGTTTTATTTGAGATTGAAAGAAATGTGTTAGATAATCTTCCTAGTAAGATTTCTTGGAGGCAAATGAGAACTCATGCAGATAGATTATATAAAAAATAAATTTATAGAAAAAGTCTTGGATTTCAATGTCAACTTATGATGCAATTGATGAAGATGTGGAAATTATGAAAAGTAATGAAAAAGTTAGGCATCTTTGTAAAACCTAAAAAAAAAGATGAATCAATAAAACAAGTTTTATCTAGTGTTGCTAATGCTATTGATTCTATTGGTAAAAAGAGTCGATCTAAAGATAGCAATGCAACACGAAGAGCTATAACAATTGCTTTAGTCAATAAATCATCTTCTAATAAAAGAATGATAAGTAAGACAAGTGAAATTCTAAAGATAAATCCTAAAACTTTAAGAAGAGCAACAAAGAGAAGAGAATCTATTGAAAAGATCCAATTAACCAATGTTGGAGTTTTAGTGGTAGACTCTCCAGGTATGACATGATATTAAATAGTGAAATCAAATCTTTAATTGAAAAATATTGGCATGATAATATAAGGGTATCATCTAATGTTAGAGATGTTTTAAAATTACGAGTGGGGTCTAAAATTCATGATCCTCATCCAAAACATCTATTAGACATGACTGAAACTGAATTATATAGAAAATTCTTAGATGATTTAGTGTTAGAACCATTTAATATTACCATAAGCCAAAGATCTTTTGAGAAATGTAAACCTTGGTATGTGAAAATTAATAAATAGTGAATCTCTTGTTGTTGTAAAACTCGTGTGTAATTTCATTATTATTATGATGTTTTTTGATATATACGTTCTACTTTGCATACTGACAAAATTATGCAGTAATGTGGTGTTAATATGCCACCTCAAACAATTAAGGAGTTTGTAGCAGGTTTGTTTTGTGAAACATCTACTGGATACTTATTTTATTCAAAAGCATGTATTTCTGGACAATGCAATAGATGTGGCAACTTTTCATTGTTAGGAGAATGTATGCATGAAAATATTTCACATGAATTTGGACAACAATTAGTGGATGTGAAAAGATTGAAGAATGTTGAATATTTTTTAAAAGATGGAAAATTTGGAAAGCGTTGTGAGTTAGTCACTAAAAAAATTTATGTGCATGTATTCATCAAATATTTTAAGGATAATATTGTATCCAAATATGTCAAACACTCCCAATATGCTCGGTGGCTTGATGGACAATTCCGTTCATGTAAAAACACCTTTCCAATTGGAACTATCCTATTAGTGGTTGACTTTGCAGAAAACTATACTCTTGCTCCACAAGAGGAAATTCAATCTCAGTATTATAATTCAGTGTAAGTGGCCATATTTGTTCATATTGTATATAGACATGCAGATGATAGTACAGAAGATAATAAATTTTTTTTTAGGGAGTATCATTTCTATTTGAGTGATAACCGGTTACACTATTCAGAGTTTGTGCAATATTGTTTCACAAAATTTTATGAAAGTTTAAAAGAAAGAGGAATCCAGATGACACAACATTTCATATGGTTAGATAATTTTATAGGGCAATTCAAAAATGTAAGAATGTTTTATTGGCTATGTAGGGCTCACAAAGAAATCAATATCCAACATATGTGGAGTTTTTTTGAAGCTGGACATGGTAAAGGACAAAATGATGGCGCTGGAGCATGTGTGAAAAGAGCTCTTGCTAGAGAGCAACTAAAATTTGAGGATACAACCAAATTTAGAGATGCACGTGCAATTGTGGATTGGTGTAATGAAAAATTATCTACGGGATCAAGTTAGAACTCTACAATTTGACGATTCTTTTGGTTAGTTAAAGAAGAGAATATTCCTACTTGACTTGATTGTGAGACAATAACTGGATCAACAAAATGGCATTCATTTAAGAGTTCAAATGCAAGCACATGGACTATATGGACTAGGGAGCTTGCATGTTTTTGTCAATTTTGTATTACAGGTGATTGGGGAGCATGTGAAAATATAGAATGGGTTGAAGAATGGAAACAAAGATCCTTGACACCTACAGAAACACAAGATCAACTTGAAACAACAATTGAAGATGATAATCAAATGTTTGCATCAGATGACTATGGTTTCAGACCTTGTACAAGAAGATACTTTTGATTTCAATTTTTTTTATTGTCATTTTTTTGTACATCTATATATAATTAATTATATATGTATGCATGCACAAATTTATGTGATTTAGATACTTGTCACACTTTATTGAATTACATAATTGTTTTGTAGGACATGTGTATGCTGTTATTGCACCTAAGGGCAATGAAGAGGAAACTGAGTATTGGTTGGCTCGATGTGTTGAGACAAAATAAAAGTTGTTACATCCTAGAGTAGATGATGATAACATGGAGTATCCAACAGATTCTGTGGTTGTTGTTGGCACTTGTCTACGAAAATATCTAATAAGAAGGAATGGTTTGCCTGCATTTGAAGATTATGAAACACATAAGAAGATCATACACTACTCACATTTGGTTGTGGCAACAAATATAAAACTAGTCAGATATTAAGGCAAACCTTCTAATAAACAGTTATGGACACTTTCGATGGAAGAACATGAGTCAATTATAGATGCATTACAAAAAAATGAGGATGCAGATGGTACAATGGAATAAATTTCTAGGTATGTAAACCATACTCTTACATCCCCTTTAAATTATTTCATTCTCATTTTAGCTTCTATATTATTCCCCTTCTCTTAAATTTTGTATCGACTCATGTAAATATATAGTTAATTTACTTGTACATTTGAACATTACTTTTTGCAAGTGTACCCTAGACAAGTAGTCAAATTTGCATGATTGTCAATAGAAGTTTTCACCATACAAGTATGTGAGGTCAATTTTGTAGTCTTCAACTAAAAGTGAATGCAAATTAGGTAATTGTATATACTTACATTATGGCTTTTACATTCAACATGTTATCTAGAACTACATAATGCATCAATGTTTTATTTTTTTGGTATATATATAAATTCTTTCATTCTCATTTCAGCTTCTATATTATTCCCCCTATCTTAAATTTTGTATCGACTCGTGTAAATATATTGTTAATTTACTTGTACATTTTAACATTACTTTTTGTAGGTGTACCCTAGACAAGTAGTCAAATTTGCATGATTGTCAATAGAAGTTTTCACCATACAAGTATGTGAGGTCAATTTTGTAGTCTTCAACTAAAAGTGAATGCAAATTAGGTAATTGTATATATACTTACATTATGGCTTTCACATTCAACATGTTATCTAGAACTACATAATGCATCAATATTTTGTCTTTTTGGTATATAAATTCTTTCATTTTCATTTCAACTTCTATATTATTCCCCTTGTCTTAAATTTTATATCGACTCATGTAAATATATAGTTAATTTACTTGTACATTTGAACATTACTTTTTGCAGGTGTACCCTAGACAAGTAGTCAAATTTGAATGATTATCAATAGAAGTTTTCACCATGCAATTATGTGAGGTCAATTTTGTAGTCTTCAACTAAAAGTGAATGCAATTTAGGTAATTACATATTGTTGGGTGAATATTTTGTCGTTAACTCACTAATGGAAAAATGGGGATATCAGCCATAGCTATGATGAGACAAAGTCTCTCCTCTCAGCAAGGGGAGGTTCCCTTTAGTTACTTGACTTTTACAAACAAAACAACTTATGAAATTTATGTACACTAAAAACTATGTTTGTGGTGGTTCCATCTCATCTCATTCTCTTTTTTTAGAATAGATGTTTATACTTCAAACTCTTGATAAAAGACTTATAAATTATCACAAAATCACAGAAACACAAAGTTTTATGTTACCTCACTAATTGCAAATAGAACTATTTGAAGTTGAATGTAGCCCAAAGTCTTCACTCCTCTTCAAGATGATAAAAGTAAATCGAATATAACAACTTGCAGCGCAAAGTCTCCAAAGTATTGTATTCTCACAAACACGAACATAATACTCACAAATGATTTGATAACACAAAGTCTATCAGAATCAAATTAAGAGCACTCTTCAATCACTTGAAACAAACTCCACACTTCAATTATTACCAAAGAAGATTATGATAGCAAGACGTAAGAACAATACTATCACAACACAAATAATCCCAAGACAAAGATTGGAATTGAACTTGCTTTCTTGTATTGATAAATATTTGATAATTGATTTTCACAAAAAGCACAAAGTCTTGATTTGCTTTTCAATTTGCCAGAGTATTCTTGCAATAGACAAAAGATAATATTTACAAAAGAGGCCCTCTTTATTTATAGGGAGAGGCCTTGAGAAAATTTAGGAAATCTACAACTACTTTGACTTATTCAACAAAAGAGTCCTATTTGACTTGGGACTTCTCTTGTATCACATGTAATTACATTTTGAAAAATTACATGTGTAAATGTCCAAAACAAAATTTAATTTACATATCATCTAAGAAAAATAAACTAAGGCACTAGTTTCCTCCATCTTTTTTCCTCAGGAAGTTCTGGTACATAGTTTGAACAACCGACATCTTGCATGTATCTAGTTTTGTTGTATTCCCTAAGATGGTGCGGGCTCAAAGAATTGAATCTTTCACTGCCTTTATCACCTTTTCATGGTTGTCCAGATTATTTTTCAGGTTCTTTAGAGTCAAATGTTGGTCATACAGGCTATCCATTGAAAGCACTAAGGGTGCCTCCTCTTCAAATTTATTTTGGACCATTTCTTCAAAAGAACTTATCATTTCCTGTGCTGTGAGGAAACTATGATCTTCCCTTGTGAAGGTGCAAGGAAGTTCTTCTAGCCGGTGTAGGAGTGTGACATCACTATCTTCACTGGCTTCTTGAGCTTGGCATAGATCTTCAAGTAGACTCTTTATTATGTAAATATGATGAGCTAGAGTCTCTTTGGTCTTAAGATATGATTCCCTGTTGGTGATGACCCCGATGGTGATCAGATTCTTTATCTTGATCTTCTTCATGTCTACCCACTCTTCTAGGCTCTCTTCTTGATCTTGCAGCTCTTGTGAAAGTAGATCTACCAGATTGTCCAGCTCAGCTTTAGCTTTGTCCATTTTATCTTTCCTTTCCACAGTAGTTTTTAGCAAAACTCATCCTTGAGCCAACAACCACTCCACTACATCCCCCACTATCTTACCTCTGGCTTGCACTTTTTCAACCTTCTGTATCAGGGGATCTTCCACTGTCACTGCCATGGGCTCTACTATTTTTGATGACTTAACTATTTTCTGAAGGACAGTAGCCAGTTGTTCTGCTTTTGCTTTGTACTGCTCCTCCTTCTTGGCTTCGTCATACTTTTCAAGTAGAGTACTGGCAGTGGTCTAAAAATCTACCTTGACACCCTCATGAGTCACTTTACCCAATTCAACCCTTGAGATGACATAATTACTCATGTCAAAAGTGTCAACCATGGCATCTTCAGGAGGTTTGGCAATTTACGTGTACCTAATTCCCTTTGGTGACCAGCCTAGAAACAGTCTTAGGCTTCTTCTTCTAGTTCTTTACTTTCACGGGCAACAACTTTTCAATGTTAATCTCATCATGTGAGATGGCTTGCTTCTTCCTCTTTGGAGTATAGGCAGATAGCCATGGAGGAAGTGTAGAAGCGCCAATAGCTGGAGAGGGATCCACTACTTGCTTGGCCGGCTCCATGCTTGTACCGGTGATGGTGACAATTAGACTTGTGTTGGTAACACAACACCTATATCAACAACCTTTTGTGAAGTGTCCATAAGGTTTTCTAAAATAGTTTGTTCCCCGATATCAAAAGATGGGGAAGATAAGCTTGGAATAGAACCAGAAGAATCAAAAATAGTTCCAAAGCTAGCCTTCACGAATGGAGGAGTATTATAAGAAGAAACAACAAAAATTGGAGAAAGAGGAACACTTGAAATCACTGGCAAATTATTAGAAGCCAGAACATGAGGAGGCATAGAAATTTGAGTCTCAGAGGGAAGATCTTCCACAGGAGTCTGAGGGGAACCATCAAATTGTTCTACCTCTATATCTTCATCTTCACCTTTTCAACTTCATCAGATACTTTTGTCTTAGTCTTTTGAACATTTTGTTCTTCAGTCTCAACATCTTCAATTTCCATCTAATCATCATTAGTATCTTCAACATCTGACTTAGTGGCATCAGAAGCCTCCATGGTTTCCTTCTTCTTCTCTCCTTTGGATACAAATTTGATCTTTGGTTTTTGTATCTTGGAGGAAGAAGGGGTGTCACTCTTATTTTTAGTTTGGTTCTTGACCTTCTTACCTGTTTGCTCCTGTGTTTCAGCTTCAGATCCTATAAGAAACTCTTTCAACTTAATCCCCTTACTTTCCAACCATAAGTTGGTATTTGCCAGTATGGGTTAGAATCTTTCCCCAATAGATGTCTCCTCTTTTACTAACCATTTCACCTCTAGGAGAGGTGAAGCCTCAACATTTTTTCCATCATATTTGTTGTCTAGGACATTCCCATCATCCTCCATTCCATATGGAATATCAGCAAGTCCTAGTTCTTCAATTTGACTTACATGAAGTCTGCAAAAATCTAGTTTTCTGATCTCATTTTGAGTCCTGAGATCTGCCCATAGATCTTCGACCATTGGCACATGAAAAGTTGACTTCCTCTTGATTTTATCTTGAACCCTTCTGAAGTCAAAATGATTTATTTTCTTGTAGGTCTTCATGGTGACCAATTGCAACTCAGAGTCAATTATCTTTGCTTTGTTGGTAGATTGAACCGAGTACCTCCCAATTTCCATGGAAAACTTTATCCCTGATTTCTTCAGTTCCATTTGCTTATTATGCACCATAATCAGCTATTTGCAAAGCTCCATAAGAACAATGCGATCACTGGGATACCGTGGCAGCATGTAAGGATAACCAGGATAGTATCCTACCTGAAGATATGTGAAGGTAGAAAATTGCAGGAACAAGCAACCAAAAGAATTTACAACCTGCCAAGCTTCATCAGAAACTCTTCTTTGAACCAGTTCACCATCCCACATGCACATGAAAAATGAGAAGAAGGCATCATTGACTATTCTAAAATGATGAATTGACCCCTTAAGAGTGATTTGGGGGTAGTATTCATACATTGGGATCAACCTCCTGTCTCCCACTTGGGTTAAACTTGAAAAGTTTCTCATGCTTGCAGCAGCATAGACAAGATAAGAGGTCATGTAAAATTTGAAGGTACTATTGACCCTTACCAGTTGCTCGTGCAATGCATTGCTGATATGTTCTCCCTAGAATATCTTCTGATTACCTCGTAGAATCACCTTGATGTAGGTGTACATCTAGTCCTGGAACTTGGAAGCAGAAGGGAGTCCTCTGATGCGACTCAAGAGAGTAATCAAATCACACACTTCCTCTACAAAGTCACTCCTATGAAGATCCTTTGGCCATCTAGTCAAATTCCCTCTAGGAATCTTTAACCATTTGTTGTTTATATACCTCCTAGCAGATTCCACATCATTATCATAGTCTTGTTGATCCTGAGCAAAATCAATCCATCCAATGTTTTCGATAGGTGGACACATGAAGATTTTGTTGAGGAATTCTGCATCCAATCTCATGATTACATTTCCCTGTGAGTCCGTCATAGCTCTAGTGTCCCTATTGTAATAGCTGGCCACTTGTAGAACAAATTCAGGATTGTCTGTAGAGACTGGAAATGATGCAACCAAATGAATATTGCTGTCAATAATTTTCTACGTGGGCTTGAATAGATTTGCCTATTTTGTTCTATCCACGAATTTTGCCATGTCCACATGCCCAATTTTTGTGTCTCTGATTTCATCAATGTTTGATTGCACTGCTATTACCAGAAAGACACCCTAGTATTTGTACTTCATGACTTTGGCCTTTGATGGAGACGGTTCTATCATGAGCTCTGGAGAAAACTTTGAATTTGAACTTCACCATGAATGCTGATTGAAACTTGCAAAAGGCCATGATCTCGCAGTCAATGGAAAAATTGGGTAAACTGGTTCAACTGCGATTCGACGATCATGGACAAGAAAGCTCGCATTTGAAGGGCTTGAGTGCGCAAATCAAGGCAAAGGTGAAAGTGGGCTTTTAGTCTTTTGAAAAATGAATTTTTCAAGTGTTAGAGAAATTTATGAAAATATGCAAGGGCGGTCAAAATGACCGCTCCTACATGTAGGATGAGTTTTGATGTGTATGAGCGGTCGAAAATGCCGCTTTTGCATGTGTTAAGGAGAGTTTTGTTTAACATGCAAAAGCAGTGAAAAATACCACTGTTACATGTTAAAACACTTTGGAGGATATGCATGTAGGAGTGGATGATTTAGCTGCCTTTACAGGTAAACGGTGCAAAGTTTTGAAGCTTTAGATGTAATGGCGGGTGTTTCGGCCGCTTTGGCAGGTAGGAAATTTGCTGAACTCAGATGCATAGGCAGGTGTTTTGGCTGCTTTAGTAGGTAAGATGGGAATCGACAATGCAAGGGTTTCGGCAGAAAACACCGCTATAACAAGTAATGTTTTGATGAGGTTTTGGTGTTCGAGTGGGGATTTCAACCGATGATGCATGTAGGGTTGGTTTTGAATAAAATGAAACCTAGCGACCACTGAGTTATGGGATGTTAGGGCGGCAAAATTTTCCATTGATACACATCTTCGTAGGAGCTCAATGCTCAAGGGTTTAGAGCAGCGGAAAACCTAGCGAGAGCGGCAGAAAAACTAGCAACCTCTAAATGGAGAATAACACTTAGGAAATTGAAAGTTTTGGTTTTAACAGCAAAACTGATGCATAAAATGGATTAGCACGCAAAACAACAACAACAAAAACAAAAAAAGCAAGTAACAAAAAGCTAACAAAACAAAATTTAAAAGACTCACCGATTGTTATACCAAACAAAACACTTAGGAAGAGAAACAGGAGCAAATGGGAGGCTTACCTGTAGCGCTGGCGGCAAAACCCTAATGATGGTGATGAATTCGATTGAGCTCCCAATTAGCATGATCGAATGGCGTGAGGGAAGGCTTAGAGACTGGCTAGGTAGGAGGAGAAATGATAAAACAAACAGTCCAATGAGTACTTAAAACTCAAAAATGAACATAAAATGAATGGCACGAGTGGCCATTAATGGCACTCCAGTCAAAAGATCCGAAGATCTTGCTCGAGCGGGAGTTTCAGCCGCTCCGGTAGGCAGAGTCAATAACCGTATGTAACGGTGGGTGTTTTCACCGATGTGGCAGGTTCCACCGAACAAGACATGTAGAGGCAGCTGATTTAGCCGCTGTTACATATAAAACAAAAAATTCAAAACATGTAATAGTGGCTAAAAACGTTGCTCTTACATGTTATAACAAAAACTTTGCCAACACCTAAAAATGACTAAAATTGACCTTTTAACCAGTTTGCGACTTGAACGATCTTTGCGAATATCAAGAAACCAATTCAAGGGAATGTCGCAGACCAGTTTAGAATATCAAATGACTTCACACGAGACCAAGGGATTCTTGTCTCAATTTGCAATCTTAGAGTGTAGATTCACGAAACAGACAAGTTTCGTGGGGTTGTCTACAAAAACAAGCGTAGCTGATTTTGATAACATCAGCTGGCTCTAACTGGCGAACTTCCTTCAATCGAACTTTGAAATGATTGAAGGGAGTAGAATCTAGTCTCTAAGTGCCTTCATCCATGCCATTGGGCTATAGAGTCAAGCTAAAAAGAAAAAGACAGAAAAGACTAAACGAAAACACAAAAATAAAAACAAAAAACTATACAAATGTACAATTTAACTTATCTGATACTTCAGGGATTGAAGTGCTTCAGATGTTGTCCACTATGAGGCAACAAGAATGGTGTTCCATCCTGATACTCCAGCAAGAAACTGTTTTCACCACAGAATTGATGAATGGTGAATGGACCTCTCCATAAGGAATCAAATTTTTTGTGCATTCCTTTTGGTTCTCTCCTCTTGTCCCACAACAAGACTTGATCTCCAATCTGAAACTCATGAGCCTTTGCCTTCTTATCAAAGAGTTTCTTTACTTGACTTTGATGTTCAGTGATACGATCCACCACCATAGTGCACTGCTCCTCAAGTTTAGTCAGATACATGATCCTTTTATCAATAGAACTATCAAAAGTTCTATCTTCCAATGCCTTCACCAACCTCAATGCTGGCAACTCCAAGGTAATTGGAATCTCTGCATTCAGACCATATAGAAGCTAAAATGGTGACATGCCTATCACCCTTTTGGGGGTAATTCTATCTTCCCATAAAGCATCAAAAAGTGCTTTATGCCAAGTTCTCTGATTCTCATCTACCAGTTTCCTGATAATAGTGACCAGATTCTTATTACTTGATTCTGCTTGACCATTTCCTTGCGAATAATAGTCTGAAGAATGGGAAAGAATGATCCCGTGCTTGTAGCAAAATTCAGTAATCTCATGAGAGGAAAAACAAGTAGAATTGTCTGCTACAATCTTGTTTGGAACTCCAAACCTAGAAATAATGTTCTCCTTAAGAAAATTCCATACCACTTCAGAAGTAGCATGTTTGACTGGAATGGCTTCCACCCACTTGGTAAAATAGTTTGTTGCGGTGAGAACATAGTTATGTCCTGCACTTGATGGTGGATTTACAGCGCCAATGAAGTCAATACCCCATTGTTGAAAAGGCTCCTCAATCACCACTAGTTTGAGAGGTAATGCTACCAACTTTGGTTTCCCAACAAACTATTGGCACAACTCACACCTACGTACCTAATTGTACGCATCTTGGAATAGTGTGGGCCAATAGTATCTAGCTCGCAGAATCTTGTGAGCTGTTACAGGTGCCGAAAAATGTCCTCCACAAGCTAAATTATGGAAAGACTCCAAAAGTCTACTTTGTTGCGCTTTATCCACGCAATGGAGGAATACACCATCAAGACTCCTTTGTACAACACATTGTCCCAAAGCACATAGTTAGCAGCTTTTAACTTGTCAGCTATTTTTTCCTTATATGACAAGTGAGAAGGACACTCACCATAGGTAAGGAAATGAGCGATATTGGAATACCACTCATCAATTGTAGTAACAAAAAGAATAGTCGGTGTGTCCACAACTTCTTCTTCGTCCCCTGTCTCTTTTGGAACATTATCAGCGATCAATTGACACAAACCTTTACTAAGCACAAGCTTGGTAGGTTTGATATCCAAATCAAATTCTTGGATCTTAGCAATCCAATTACCTCTCTTTGTTTTGAACGCCTGTTGAGTTAGGATAGACTTGACTGTTGTGTCATGCACCAGGACAACAGTATGTGAGTTTAGAATATAGAACCTGAAATGTTACACCACTTTGACCATGGCATAGGCATTCTTCTCCATATTTGAATACTTTAATTCATGGGCTTTGAGAGGACAACTCATGAATGATATGGGGGATTCCACACCTTCTTCATTCTGCTGAACTAGAATAGCTGAAAGTGTGTGTTCTGAAGCGTAGCTATAAACTACAAAATCTTTGGTGTAGTCAGGACAAACATTAACTGGAGCATGAGTAATAGCCCTCTTGATATCCTCAAATGCTTCTTTGCCTTCTACAGTCCAATGGAAAGTAGCCTTACCCTTCATCATGTTGACGATGTGACGGGTTTTTTCTGCAAACTCAGGAATAAACCTTCGCAGAAAATTTACCTTTCCAAAGAAAGAATGAACAACAGTCTTACTAGTAGGCAGAGTAAGACTTTGAATGGATTTAACTCTTTCCAAGTCAATCTTAGTACCTTCCTAGCATACAATGTGTCAGAGAAGCTTACCTTCCGTTACCCCAAAAATTGACTTCTTGGGATTGAGGGAAATACCATTTTGCCGACAGCGCTCCAGCACTTGTCGTAAATGATGTGCATGATCATGATGGTTTTTAGAGAAAATAGTCAAATCATCGAGATATACCATGATGAACTTTTCCATCTCATCTCTGAAAACAAGATCCATTGCCCTCTGAAATGTGGTGCCAGCATTGATCAGACCAAAAGGCATTCTCTGATATGCAAATGTGCCCCATGGTGTAGTGAAAGCAGTTTTGAACTGATTTGCTTCATTGACCTCCACTTGGTTATACCTTGAAAAACCATCTAGCATAGATAGCATTTCTAAACCAATTACTGTTTGCAATACTTGATCCATGATAGGCAAAGGGTAGTTATCTTTTAAGGAAGACTGGTTGAGATTCCTGAAATCAACATAGATACAGATTTCTTTGTTCTTCTTCCTTACAGGTACTATGTTTGCGATCCATGTGGAATGATGAATTGGAAAAATTATCCTTGCATTCAGCATCTTCTGAATCTCAGAAAGGATCATACTTGATATCTTAGCGTTGTATTGCCTCTGCTTCTGCTTATGAGGCAACGATCCAGCTTTAAGGGGAATTTCATGTTGAACCTCCTTAGGTCTGAAAGACTTCAGATCATCATAGGAGTAAGCCAAAACATCAATGTAATGGCGAAGGAGGGTAATGAATTTGAATCTTTCATCAGCAGTGCAACATTTTCTAATGTTGACCATCTTAGGATCTACTTTCGAACTCAAATTTACCTGCTCAAATTCCATAGAGGAACTTGAATCCTGTTGTTGTTGCCGTTGCTTGATATACCTGTCATGCTTATCAAATAACTTCTCAAGGGAAACCAAACCTTTTGGAATCTTATTCCCTTTTAACTGAAGAAACTCTTTGCCAGTTTGTGAATCTATCTAGGAAACATATTCCCGCGGTGGCAATTCACTACCTTCAAAGTAAAGCTCATCAAAGCTATCCATCATTTCCAGAAAAGCAATGATTTGGTTATCACCATTGAACACCTGCCAATGGTCAGCATTATCAGGTACACTTGGTCGGAAGACCAGCTCAATAGTGTACTTGTTTCCTTTGAAATCCTTATGAGGCACCATGAGAGTGGTGGAAATAGCCAATGAATCTACACGATCATTGAACTCTCTTGGCACTACAGAAATGTTGAAAGCATCAAAACCTTCAATGCAATCCCATACATGATTGCGATAGTGTCTCAGTCTTTCATTTTTGGTTTGGTACAAATTCCTTACTTGACAAACCACCAATTTGGCATCCCCTTTATCATGAAGGATTTTAACACCTCTAGCATGAGCAGCTTCCAATCCGAGCAACAAGGACTCATATTCGGCGATGTTATTGGTATTGTCAAATTGTAACTTGTATGAAAAAGGTAAGATATCACCTTGTGGCGATATCAAGACCACTCCGGCTCTAGAACCAATGGAAGAACAACTGCCATCAAACTCTAAAATCCAGACTTCATCAGAATTTGATTTTTTGGAATCTCTTTGATCAGAAGATTCCTCTTCGTCGATGAGGGAAGAATCTGGTATTACTATACCTTCACTTGAACTCTCATCTGAAAACTCTTCCAAGTCTCCATCTGACATATCCGAGCTATCACCCAATGTACTCTCATCTACTGAACTGGAACCATCTTCGGTGGACAGAAAATAATTACCCATTCCTAAGGACTCAAACAAAATTTGGGCTTTGGGATTTGATGTTTGGGTAACAATGTATTTTGCCTCCTTCTCAAGAAGCAACTTCTGCCTGACACCTTTAACAGGTATCCTTGCTTTAGATAGATCCATGTTCAACTCCCCACCTACATCTTTGCAGAAATTACGCCCAAGAAGAATGTCGTATGATGCTGGAACATTAGCTAGCAAGACTGTCATCTTGATTCTCTTATTTGGAAAAGTTGCAAATGCAAATTGGGCATCTTTGATTTGACCCAAAAGTGGAACTTGCTTATTCTCCATAGAGAAACACCTCCCAAAAGTTTTGGTTAAGGTGAGGCCAAGGGCGTCTGCTACCGTAGCAGGCATAGCATTGTCAAAGGCTTCGGAATCTATCACGCAATTCGCTCAATTTATGACCATTTACTAATAGGGAAACATAGAAAGGTTCTATTTTTCTAGAGGCTTCAAGGGGAGTAGTGACAAGATTATTTTGGGTAGGCTTGCTTTTGGAGGAGTCATGAGTAGCTTTTGGAAACTCTTGTCCTACAGGGACGGTCTTATTTTTGACGTATTTGGCTAATCTATGAAATTGTTCAGGATTATCCTATAAATACTCAACTTCAGACATTTGGATCTTAGCTCTCCTAGCATGATCTATTATATCAAACTACTGAAAAGAATTAGAAACGAAGGAAGAAAATCCATCATTCTGATTTTTTGTAGAGATAGTACTAGTCTAAGGAGTAGAAGTGGAAGGTACAAATTCGTTAGAGGCACTTACTTGTTTATTAACCACCAGGTCTTTTGATTGGAAAGGTAGTGGAGTCCCCCATTTAGTGATTGAAATCACCAGTTGAGATTCTTCTCTCACCTTCCCTTTATCAACTTGAAGAGTTGACTAATTTTGAGACCTAGTGAAAACAACATATGCTCCTTCACACACTTCTCCTTTTTCAGCTTCGTCTTGATAATTTAAAAAGTTGATAGTAGAGTGACCAGCTAATTCATCTTCTCCTTCTGTGAAGAGATTAGCACCATTTTCATAATCCAACTTAGGTTGGAATGAAAGTTTATTTTCAGCTTCATAATAGCCAACTACTGAGTTGACTGGCACTGCTTCAATAGCAAGTTTCCCCTATGTAGGCGGGAGACGGTTGTGTTGTCCTTGATTTCTAGCAGCATTGCCTTGATATGAATTATTTGGAAATGTCCTCCTTGGTATATCCTGATAAGAAGGAGGGGCAGACATACCTTGGGACATTTGTCTTTTTAGAGCTAGCAATTCATTTGCTAGCTTTTGCACCATAGGGTCCGTGGTGCTTGTGGAAGAATTCTCAGTAGAAAAGGAACTTTTATTTCTATTAGAATCCCTTCTTATCTTACCCGCAAGGATAAGATCATCTTCCACTTCAGTTGCCAGAATCTGAGCTGCAACAAGATCGGTAGGAGCAGCTCGTCTTAATAGAAAACTCACCTTAGGAAGTTGTGTATTGATAAAGAAACACTTAAGATTCTCTGTTGTTGGCTCAGCGGTGGTGGGAATCCTATTTCTCAACTTATTTAACTTAGCGATGAAGTCTCGCATAGGTTCATGAGGTTCCTTTTTCATTTGTGTTAGCTGTGCCAATAATGCATGTGCATCTTCCGCAGGTTTAAACCTGGCTTTGAACTTGGTTTTGAGAGTATTCCAGTTCATTATGGTCTGAGCTTGAAGATGGTAAAACCAGTCTGCAGCAACACCTTGTAGTGTTTCTACAAAAAGGTGTACAACTACATCTTCATGCTCAACACCTATCACACCACAAGCTATACAGAAAGCTGCAACGTGTTCATCAGGATGAACCTTCCCATCACCGTAGAATTTGGGAAAATTCTTTCTTGAACTATGAGGTAGTTCATGCAATAGTGGGGTTAAATTTAGAGGACCAAAAGTATTACCCCAAGGGCCTTGGGCTGCCATGATGTGCTGATTGAAAGGTGGGATAACAAACCTTGGTGTCGTATGAATAGACAAAACTCTACTAGCACTAGCACTAGAAGTCTCATGTGGTATCGGGGACCTAGCATTGGTAGGAGGAAAACTCCTGGTACACAGAAGACGAGGTCATGGAGGCAAGAGTCCAAAATTATTTTGTTGTATCAATTCAAATGCAGGATCAATAATACCCTGAGCCCTCTTGCTTCTGGTGTACTAGGAATCTGCCAGAATGTAGTATGCTCAACACAATTTTGCAATGAATGGAAAAGAACTAAAAATGCTTCAACTTGGAGCATGAGGCTTCAAGTTACGCGTTCTTCCCCAGTAGAGTCACCAAAAAACTATTGGGTGAATATTTTGTTGTTAACTTGCTAACAGCAAAATGTGGATATCAGCCACAGCTATGATGAGACAAAGTCTCTCCTCTCAGCAAGGGGAGGTTCCCTCTAGTTACTTGACTTTTACAAAAAAAGCAACTTATGAAATTTATGTACACTAAAAACTATGTTTGTGGTGGTTCCATCTCATCTCATTCTTTTTTTTTAGAATGGATGTTTATACTTCAAACTCTTGATAAAAGACTTATAAATTATCAGAAACACAAAGTTTTCTGTTACCTCACTTACTAATTGCAAATAGAACTATTTGAAGTTGAATGCAGCCCAAAGTCTTCACTCCTCTTCAAGATGATAAAAGTAAATCGAATATAACAACTTGTAGTGCAAAGTCTCCAAACTATTGTATTCTCACAAACATGAACATAATACTCACAAATGATTTGATAACACAAAGCCTATTAGAATCAAACTAAGAGCACTCTTCAATCACTTGAAACAAACTCCACACTTCAATTATTACCAAAGAAGATTATGATAGCAAGACATAAGAACAATACTATCACAACACAAATAATCCCAAGACAAAGATTGGAATTGAACTTTCTTTCTTGTATTGATAAATATTTGATAATTGATTTTCACAAAAAGCACAAAGTCTTGATTTGCTTTTCAATTCGCCAGAGTATTCTTGCAATAGACAAAAGATAATATTTACAAAAGAGGCCCTCTTTATTTATAGGGAGAGGCCTTGAGAAAATTTAGGAAATCTACAACTACTTTGACTTATTCAACAAAAGAGTCCTATTTGACTTGGGACTTCTCTTGTATCTTCACTGGCTTCTCAAGCTTGGCATAGATCTTCAAGTAGACTCTTTATTATGTAAATACAATGAGCTAGAGTCTCTTTGGTCTTAAGATATGATTCCTTGTTGGTGATGACCCCAATGGCGATTAGATTCTTTATCTTGATCTTCTTCATGTCTACCCACTCTTCTAGGCTCTCTTCTTGATCTTACAGCTCTTATGAAAGTAGATCTACCAGATTGTCTAGCTCAGCTTTAGCTTTGTCCATTTTCTCTTTCCTTTCCATAGTAGTTTTTATCAGAACTCATCCTTGAGCCAACAACCACTCCACTACATCCCCCACTATCTTACCTCTGGCTTGTGCTTTTTCAACCTTCTGTATCAGGGGATCTTCCACTGTCACTACCATGGGCTCTACTATTTCTGATGACTTAACTATTTTTTGAAGGACAGTAGCCAGTTGTTCTACTTTTGCTTTGTACTGCTCCTTCTCCTTGTTGGCTTCGTCATACTTTTCAAGTAGAGTACTGGCAATGGTCTGGAAATCTACCTTGACACCCTCATGAGTCACTTTACCCAATTCAACCCTTGAGATGACATAATTACTCATGTCAAAAGTGTCAACCATGGCATCTTCAGGAGATTTGGCAATTTCCACTTACTTGATTCCCTTTTCAGTGACCAGCCTAGAAACAGTCTTAGGCTTCTTCTTCTGGTTCTTTGCTTTCATGGGCAACAACTTTTCAATGTCAATCTCATCAGGTGAGATGGCTTGCTTCTTCCTCTTTGGAGTATAGACATATAGCCATGGAGGAAGTGTAGAAGTGCCAATAGCTGGAGAGGGATCCATTACTTGCTTGGCCGGCTCCATATTTGTACTGGTGATGGTAACAATTAGACTTGTGTTGGTAAACACAACGCCTATATCAACAACCTTTTGTGAAGCATCCAGAAGGTTTTCTAAAATAGTTTGTTCCCCAATATAAAAAGATGGGGAAGATAAGCTTGGAATGGAATTAGAAGAATAAAAAATAGTTCCAAAGCTAGCCTTCACGGATGGAAGAGTATTATCAGAAGAAACAACAAAAATTGGAGAAAGAGGAACACTTGAAATCACTGGCAAACTGTCAAAAACCAGAACATGAGGAGGCGTAAAAATTCAAGCCTCAGAGGGAAGATCTTCCACAGGAGTCTGAGGGGAACCATCAAATTATTCTACCTCTATATCTTCATCTTCACCTTGTTCAGCTTCATTAGATACTTTTGTCTTAGACTTTTGAACATTTTGTTCTTCAATCTCAACATCTTCAATTTCCATCTGATCATCATGAGTATCTTCAACATTTGACTTAGTGGCGTCAGAAGCCTCCGTGGTTTCCTTCTTCTTCTCTCCTTTGGATACAAATTTGATCTTTGGTTTGTGTATCTTGGAGGAAGAAGGGGTGTCACTCTTATTTTTAGTTTGGTTCTTGACCTTCTTACCTGTTTGCTCCTATGTTTCAGCTTCAGATCCTGTAAGAAACTCTTTCAACTTAATCCCCTTACTTTCCAACCATAAGTTGGTGTTTGCTAGTATGGGTTGGAATCTTTTCCTAATAGATGTCTCCTCTTTAATTGACCATTTCACCTCTGGGAGAGGTGAAGCCTCAACATTTTGTGCATCGTATTTGTGGTCTAGGACATTCCCATCATCCTCCATTCCATCTGGAATATCAGCAAGTCCTAGTTCTTCAATTTGACTTAGATGAAGTCTACAGAAATCTAGTTTTCTGATCTCATTTTGAGTCCTGAGAAATGCCCATATATCTTTGACCATTAGCAAATGAAAAGTTGACTTCCTCTTGATTTTATCTTGAACCCTTCTAAAGTCAAAATGATTTCTTTTCTTGTAGGTCTTCATGGTGACCAATTGCAACTCAGAGTCAATTATTTTTGCTTTGCTGGTGGATTGAACCGAGTACCCCCCAACTTCCATGGGGAACTTTATCCTGATTTCTTCAGTTCCATTTGCTTGTTATGCACCACAATCAGCTATTTGCAAAGCTCCATAAGAACAATATGATCACTGGGATACCATGGCAGCATGTAAGGATACCCAGGATAGTATCCTACCTAAAGATATGTGAAGGTAGAAAATTGCAGGAACAAGCAACCAAAAGAATTTACAACCTGCCAAGCTTCATCAGAAACTCTTCTTTGAACCAGTTCACCATCCCACAAGCACATGAAAACTGAGAAGAACACATCATTGACTCTTCTGAAATGATGAATTGACCCCTTTAGAGTGATTTGGGGGTAGTATTCATACACTAGGATCAACCTCCTGTCTCCCACTTGGGTTAAACCCAGAAAGTTTCTCATGCTTGCAGCAGCATAGACAAGATAAGAGGTCATGTAAAATTTGAAGGTACTATTGACCCTTACCAGTTGCTCGTGCAATGCATTGCTGATCTATTCTCCCCAGAATATCTTATGATTACCTTGTAGACTCACCTTGATGTAGGTGTACATCTAGTGTTGGAACTTGGAAGCAGAAGGGAATCCTCTAATGCGACTTGAGAGTAATCAAATCACACACTTCCTCTACAAAGTCACTCCTATGAAGATCCTTTGGCCATCTAGTCAAATTGCCTCTAGGAATCTTTAACCATTTGTTGTTTATATACCTCCTAGCAGATTCCACATCATTGTCATAGTCTTGTTGACCCTAAGCAAAATCAATCCATCCAATGTTTTCGACAGGTGGACACATGAAGATTTTGTTGAGGAATTCTACATCCAATCTCATGATTACATTTCCCTATGAGTCCGTCACAGCTCTAGTGTCCCTATTGTAATGGCTGGCCACTTGTAGAACAAATTTAGGATTGTGTGCAGAGACTGGAAATGATGCAATCAAATGAATATTGCTATCAATGATTTTCTGCATGGGGTTGGATGGATTTGCCTGTTTTGTTCTATCCACGAATTCTGCCATGTCCACATGCCCAATTTCTGTGTCTCTAATTTCATTAATGCTTGATTGCATTGCTATTACTGGAAAGACATCCTGGTATTTGTACTTCATGACTTTGGCCTTTGATGGAGATGGTTCTGTCATGAGCTTCGAAGAAAACTTTGAATTTGAACTTCACCACGAATGCTGATTGAAACCTGCAAAAGGCCATGATCTTGCAGTCAGGGGAAAAATTGGGTAAACTGGGTCAACTGTGATTCAATGATCATGGATAGGAAAGCACACATTTGAAGGGCTTGAGTGCACAAATCAAGGTGAAGGCGAAAGCAGGCTTTTAGTCTTTTGAAAAATGAATTTTTCAAGTGTTAGAGAAAATTATGAAAATATGCAAGGGCGGTCAAAATGACCACTCCTACATGTAGGATGAGTTTTGATGTGTATGAGTGGTCAAAAATGTTGTTTTACATGTGTTAAGGAAAGTTTTGTTTAACATACAAAAGCGGTGAAAAATACCGTTGTTACATGTTAAAACACTTTGGAGGATATGCATGTAGGAGTGGATGATTTAGCTGCCTTTACAGGTAAATGGGGCAAGGTTTTGTAGCTTTAGATGCAATGGTGGGTGTTTCAGCCGCTTTGGCAGGTAGGAAATTTTTTGAACTCAGATGCATAGGTGGGTGTTTCGGCCGCTTTGGTAGGTAAGATGGGAATCGACAATGCAAGGGTTTCGGCAGAAAACACCACTATAACAGGTAATGTTTTGATGAGGTTTTGGTGTTCAAGTAGGGATTTCAACCGACGATGCATGTAGGGTTGGTTTTGAATAAAATGAAACCTAGTGACCATTGAGTTATGGGATGTTAGGGCGGTGAAATTTGCCGTCGATACACATCTTCGTAGGATGTCAATACTCAAGGGTTTGGAGCGGCGGAAAACCTAGCGGGAGCGGTCAAAAAACTACCAACCTCCAAATAGAGAATAACACTTAGGAAACTAAAAGTTTTGGTTTTAACAACAAAACTGATGCATAAAATGGATCAGCATGCAAAACAACAACAACAAAAACAAAAAAGACAAGTAACATAAAGCTAACAAAACAAAATTTAAAAGACTCACTGATCGTTATACCAAACAAAACACTTAGGAAGAGAAACGGGAGAAAATGGGAGTCTTACCTGTAGCGTTGGCAGCAAAACCCTAATAATGGTGATGAATTTGATTGAGCTCCTAGTCAGCGTGATTGAATGGCGTTAGGGAAGGCTTAGAGACCGACTAAGCAGGAGGAGAAATGATAAAACAAACAGTCCAACGAGTACTTAAAACTCAAAAATGAACATTAAATGAATGGCATAAGTGGCCATTAATGGCACTCCAGTCAAAAGATCCAAAGATCTTGCTCGGGCTGGAGTTTCAGCCACTCCGGCAGGCAGAGTCAATAACCGTATGTAACGGCGGGTGTTTTCACTGACGTGGCAGGTTCCACCAAACAAGACATGTAGAGGTAGGTGATTTAGCTGCCATTACATATAAAACAAACAATTCAAAACATGTAATAGCGGCTAAAAATGCCACTCTTACATGTTAAAACAAAAACTTTGCCAACACCTGAAAATGACTAAAATTGACCTTTTAACTAGTTTGCGACTTGAATGATCTTTGCGAATATTAAGAAACCAATTCAAGGGAATGCCACAGACTAGTTTAGAATGTCAAATGACTTCACACGAGACCAAGGGAATCTTGTCTCAATTTGTGATCTTAGAGTGTAGATTCACGAAACGGACAAGTTTCGTGGGGTTGTCTACAAAAATGAGCGTAGCTGATTTTTAGAACAACACATATATATATACTCAAATATTTATCATCCATCCTCTAAAGACACCCGCTTGTACATCCCCTTAATTTATCCTCTTAGCTCCCCTTAAGCCATCCTCTTACATCCCCTTAAGCCATCAAGTTTTATCTTATACTTTGTAAATTGACTAGTGTACATCTCTCCAAGTAAGCTATCCTCTTTTGTATCCCCTTAAGACATCCTCTTCTAGCGCCCCTTTTAATTAATCCTCTTATACATCCCCTAAAGCCATCCTCTTATGTATGCCCTTAAGTCATCCTCTTAGATCCCCTTAAGCCATCGTTTTACATCATCTTTTGTGTTATTTAGTTACATATTGCATTAATATTTTGTGTTTTTGGTACATATTCTTTCATTCTCATTTACATTCATTATTTCTTGCAGGTGTATCCTACAAGTAGATTTTTCCATGATTGCCACTACAAGATTTCATCATAATGTAAATGGTAGATCAATTTTGTAGTCATGTCAAACTAATAACGTGGACCTATAAGCTAATTGTATAGATATACTCATATGTTTAATAATGGACCTATTTTTTGTTTTGAGACTCTTTTTATGATCTATGCATTTAATTTTCATGGATTGAATATTATTTTATGATTGCCACAAATGCTATTAGTGTAGAGGTTCAATAAGTATATAGTTTGTATTTTTCCTATCATTTTTGTACCCACTTTAGCTATGTTTTGTGATGTGTTGATTTAGCATTTATTTTAAATATCATTTAAATGCACAAATGTTGAAAAGTAGTGTCATGATAGTTAAAGGGAAATAGTCCTAAGATATTTTGCATATTTGAAACATGGTTTAATATCACCTCTATGAATGCCATGGTCCTCCTCTATATCCTTCAATCATTGTCTTGAATAGTTGCTATCACTAATAAATATGGGACTGTGCTATCATATTACCTAGGTGTAGTCATTGGTGTTGTAAAACTTTATTTACGACTGCTAAGGTAATAATGAGGGTTATCATGCATAGGTAAGGTATTAAATAGTCATTATTTCAAACTAAATGACTACCATAAAGGTTACTCATTGTGATAGTAAATAGAAGATTATTGTTATGCATGAAGATTATTGCCATGTATCCAATCTAGACTATCATAAATCATTGAGATGTTCTCATAAGAGAAATTCAAATCTAAAAATTAGTCATAATGAGGTTATATCATCTAAATTCCATTGCAAAAATCCATATGACAATAATAAAACAAATTTAGGATAGTCATGAAACAAATAGGACACTCATGAAACAAATAGGACAATCATGTTAGTCAAGAGGTTTTCATAGTGATTGATGATCAAGTATATCATTCTAAATGGTCATTTGCTAGAGTTAGATAGACATGTACTTATGGCAACAAGTGGCCTTCATGAAATTGATAAGTGGTCATCCAAACACCTATATGATTGTCATAACAATCCCTTTAATAGCCACTTGCCTTCATGACCAATCAAAGATGTTAATAAGAACTTGAAGATAATCCCTAATACCCACTCAATAGAACTACTAAGAGAATGGCCAATCAAACCAAGACAAGAATCTGCATATAGCAAAAGGAATCTCAAAAATCTAATAATTCCCTAGCACTAGAAACATTCTGAGTAATCATTATAAGCCCGATTAATGCACCAACATTGTCAACCAATAAGGTATAAAAGAGAAGATCTTAAGAGAATGTATAAATACAAGAGTCTAGATAAGATTCAAATGAATTTCCTTAGATAGTTTCTTGTTTAAAAGAGTTAGTTTCTCTACAAGAATTGAATGCTACTTCTTGAATAATTTAAAATTGTGATAAATTTTTTTGTAGCTTATATTGTGTGGATAAGATTTGAATTTCCTTCTAGTTTCTCTACAAGAATTGAATACTACTTCTTGAATAATTTCAAATTGTGATAAATTTTTTTGTATCTTATATTGTGTGGATAAGATTCAAATGCATTTCCTTCTAGTTTCTTCTTTAAAAGAGTTAGTTTCTCTACAAGGATTGAATGCTACTTCTTGAATAATTTCAAATTGTGATAAATTTTTTTGTAGCTTATATTGTGTGGATAAGATTTGAATTTCCTTCTAGTTTCTTCTTTAAAAGAGTTAGTTTCTCTACAAGAATTGAATACTACTTCTTGAATAATTTCAAATTGTGATAAATTTTTTTGTAGCTTATATTGTGTGGATAAGATTCAAATGAATTTCCTTAGATAGTTTCTTCTTTAAAAGAGTTAGTTTCTCTACAATAATTGAATGCTTCATTTGAATCATTCTTTGAATATTTTTTTAACGAAGATTTTATTCAAGGACACTATCAAAGTGAGTCTAACATCCTTATCATTTGATCATGATTTTGTAGATTTATCCTAGGTAATTTACCTTGTTATAAAGTGCCCTAAATTTATCTATTAGATAATTGTAACACCATTTACCTATCTATTCCACTATGTAAATTAACTTAATTTAGGTTTGTGAGGCAATTAATAGATTGTTCACTATTTCAAGAACTATTGAACCATAATGCATAATCACTTCTTAAAAATTAAAAAATGTAGTAGAAAGAAATATTCTAACATGTCTCAATTAAATAATTTATAATCTAGAAGTGAACAATGAAGCATATTTAACATATTAAATCTTTAACATATTATCTAGAGCATACTAAACTACATTCAAGCATATATACTCAATAATATATACATGTAGATCTAGATCTAGATAAGTCCATGAAATACTATAAAATATAGGTAGGACCCATGAAATGTGTACTTTAAAACATCTACTCATCATCAACATATAAATAAATACAAATCACAGTTCATGAAATACTAAAATATATCTAGAAGTACATGTAATAGCAAGTTCAACATATATAGTCAAAGTCCTGGAACAACATATATAAAAAATAATGTGCACATCATACAGTTCAGTCTATGAAATAAAACTCTATGTCAGGGATGATCATCACTCAAGTTCAAATCTGAAAGAGGCCTCTTTCTTCCTTGTGAAATAGATGGATCTACCTCATGCTGTACACAAGAGAAAGAACTTGCAATCAGATTTAAAAAATTTTAAAATGACATATGAAATTAAATATTTAAATGTAGGCTTTAAATTGTGCATTTAAATTAGCATGCAATCATGCTCATGTAGTCCCACATTTTGTTGTGCAGGTGGTATAATTGTTTCATCTTCTTGACCAAAGTTTTGACCTGCTAATTGCTAGAATTTCAAATAAAGTAAGTTTGAAATAAGTTAGAATTTATTAGGCATATAAAGACCTAGAAATTACTCATAGAAAATTTAGTTAAGTTTAGAACCTCAAAATGTGTAGATGGCTCATGAATTTGTCCCTGACTAGCAACCTGACCAATAGTCTCACTCCTATCGTCCTGCACTTACATATATATGGGTGCATATATAAATTTATATAAACTCAAAAAAGAAACTTAGTACAATTTTTTAAAACACACACCAGGGAATACTCAGGCATAATAGTTGACGATGGAGGATCAATGGAAGAAACATCTGAGCCATGTGGTCGGTCAGACATGGGAACTGCCACATGACCTGAGCCTCGCTGCAATAGTAGTGTTTCACATACATGTACATATAGTTATTTATTTATTTATACACTTGTTAATTTAAAATATAATATTGATAAGTTTCAAAAGAAAATCTAAACTAGAATTAGATACATATGGTTTTAGGGTTAAGATATATTGGTTTACCCCGTAAGGTGTGCCAATCTCTACAGCTGTCGATGCAAAACTCAATGTATCAAATTGTGATGTGGCCCTAGAGCGACTTGAGATCTGTACTGCAACAAATAGTTCACAATTATATATTAATTCATTAAATTATTTATATAAATTTTGATCTACATTCAAATTATGCACTTGAAATATTTAATAAAATGTGGTCAATGTACTTGTGTAGGATTATCATCTGAATATAGTAGATCCAAGTATGACTCCACTCTTTCTGTAGCTGCATCTAATGTGGATGTAGGAGCAGGACCATAACACAGTTGATTGTAATTTATACACAAATGTACCCCTGACATGCATGAGGCTCTATGATGAGATGCATCAACTCCTCCATGATGCTCTTCACCACTGAATTCAGCTGCCATGTGGGCAGCTTGTTCAGTGAGATTGCCTAAGAGTCTACTCAATACTCCTAATGTCAACAAAACTACCTGCTGCTGAATAGGTGTAGGAATTGTGGGCAAAATAGGAGCAACCATAGGAGCAGGAGGAATAGGTCGATTGGAGTCAACTTGTGCCCCTGGTTTGTGTTGTGGCATGCCACGACCAACACCCTGAAATTCTCTCATATCAAAATAATTAGGTTTTTGACCCAAGTGAAACTCCACCCATAATTTTCTCAAAAAATATAGCGGCACCTCACAATTAGCATGTGGTGGGTGATCAAACACCATCCACCATCGATCCCAAAAATGTCTCGAAATCCCCTCATGCGTATACCACTTAATTGATATTCTATTTTTTGTTGTAGCTATAGGTTGATTAGTTTCTGGGTGACGAAAAAATAGGGCTAATGTTTGTTTTGTAATGTGGAGGTCATGGATGTCTTTATATGAAAGACCATCCACATAGAATTGCCTCCTCTCCTCCCACCAAAGCTGAAATCTATTTAGGTCTGCATCGATAGACCTAACAGAATCAACAATGGTTTATATCAAAGATGCAAACTGAACCTCATGAGGAGGCATCAAGTGAGGTTGATTATTAATCAAATTAATGTTCTCCTCAATTGCATTAATATTTTCATTAATATTTTGCCACAATTGGGCCTCATCAAATGGAGGGGGTGGGGGGTTTTGAGGTGGAGGGGATGGGGGGTTTTGAGGTGGAGGGGGTGAGGGGTTTTGAGGTGGATCACGGGGTGGGGGGTTTTCATAAAGAATGTCATCTATTAAAAATTCATCTAGACTCTGGTCATCCATTACATGTCTCCTGCAAATTTCCAAATATGTAAATTCATATAAAAAACTTACAAATGTATAATTTCACAAATATATATACATATTGAAAACTTACAAACAAATATCTATAAATTTAAACTTAATCTAATAGATCTATAAATGATTTAGTTTAAAATATCAATGAATTTAGAGAGCAAGTAATACTTGAAAATTAAACATGCACAAGTTTATCATATAATATGATCAAATGATGATGCCTCATACCAATGTCTCCTTAAATTAATCCAACATTTCCCTAAAATATTATATTCTCCTTCCTACTTCATTCGTCTTTAACCATTTTTAAAGGGTTTATGAACTATAGAATTAGTATTTATCAATAAAATATGGACTAATTAGAAAAAATCTCACAAATTACCAAGAGAAAGTTATGCAAAAAATCACAAGATGAAGCTATGTCTAAATTTTTAGATCATTTTCACATAGTGGACAAGGTTGCAGGTTCTAGGTCCTAGTCATACACCAAGGTGTCACTCTACCTAACAACCTTGTCCTATCATCATTTTTCTCAAAATTATAATGGAAGTTACATTTTGACACGTTATATAGTCCAAATTTAACAGAGCATGATAGCCCATGCCAAGTGTATTAGATTCCCATTTCTCTATTAATCAAGCTACTTCTAGCTTCTAAGTTCAGCTCAATTGTGACATATTTTACTATTTTGCACCATCTTCTACTTTTTGTCTTGATTGGTTTAGATAGATAGAGAAGTTAAATTAGTAAAAGTTATTCTAAACACACCCAAAAATTTATTAGTTAATGTTTATTTTGAGTCCATTTGTAGTGGTAACCATCTCCTACAAGTGCATGTAAACCCTTGTATTTATAATTTACTTTTTCCTAATCCGGTGTCAATTTCTATTTCCATTGTCTTGTTTATTTAACTATTGATTGATTATTTCCTCTGATCATTTATCACATTATTTGGACTTCTATTTTTGTATGAAAATATATAAAATAGGCCTTCCTCTCCCCATTTGAACATAGAAAAATTGTGAAGTTTCCACTTGATTGCTATTTTGGAGCCATCTTTCTTGAATAAGTGTAGGAACGTTAGTGTTTATTATATTTGTTGGTTTTAACTCCATTCTTCCTCTATTATACATTTTATCTTCCCTTTTCAAATCCACATTCCTTCTGGACTTACCTCTTTCTAAACCATTTTCTTTCCTCAATTTTTCATTTTAGATTCTCATTTCTACTTTATTTTTCATCAAGTATCTTTCATATTATTTCTTTTCTTCTCCCATATTAGTCCTCTCTATATCCATATTATTCCCCTTTACTTTTTTTCATTGAGTCTTATTTTTCCATCTCTTAAATTCCCTCTTTCTCCTTCAAACCTTGGTTTAAACCTAGCTTTAGTTTTTCATACCACTGTCTCCTTAAATGAATCCAACATTTCCCTAAAATATATTATATTCTCCTTCCTACTTCAAATGTCCTCTTTAACCATTTTTTAGAGGGTTTCTAAACTATAGAATTGGTATTTATAGATAAAATATGGAATAATTAGAAAAAAGATCTCACAAATTACCAAGAGGAAGTTATGCAAAAAATTACATGATGAAGCTTTGTCTAAATTTTTAGATCATTTTCACATAGTGGACAAGGTTGCAGGTTCTAGGTCCTAGTCATACACCAAGGTACTAGGAGAGGGCCATGTGACACCCAAGACCTATCACTCTACCTAACAACCTTGTCCTATCATCATTTTTCTCAAAATTATAATGGAAACATTTTGACACCTTATATAGTCCAAATTTAAAAGTGCATGATAGCCCATCCCAAGTGTATTAGATTCCCATTTCTCTATTAATTAGGCTACTTCTAGCTTCTAAGTTAAGCTAAATTGTGACATATTTTACTATTTTGCACCATCTTCTACTTTTTGTCTTGATTCCAATTTCTAGATAGAGAAGTTATTAGTAAACTATTTTAAACACGCCCAAAAATTTATTAGTTATTGTTTATTTTTAGTCCATTTGTAGTGGTAACCATCTCCTACAAGTGCATCTAAACCCTTGTATTTATAGTTTACTTTTTCCTAATCCGGTGTCAATTTCTATTTCCATTGTCTTGTTTGTTTAACTATCATTGATTATTTCCTTTGATCATTTATCACATTATTTGTCACAATTTAAAAGTGCATGATAGCCCATGACAAGTGTATTCTTCCCATTCTCTATTATCCTACTTCTAGCTTAGTTAAGCTCAATTGTGACATATTTTACTATTTTGCACCATCTTCTACTTTTTGTCTTGATTAGTTTCTAAATAGAGAAGTTATTAGTAAACTATTCTAAACACACCCAAAAATTTATTAGTTAATGTTTATTTTGAGTCCATTTGTAGTGATAACCATCTCCTACAAGTGCATCTAAACCCTTGTATTTATAGTTTACTTTTTCCTAATCCAGTGTCAATTTCTATTTCCATTATCTTGTTTGTTTAACTATCATTGATTATTTCCTTCGATCATTTATCACATTATTTATCACAATTTAAAACTGCATGATAGCCCATGCCAAGTGCATTCTTCCCATTTCTCTATTATAATATTTCTAATCACTTGTCAATGTAGGGTTTACCAGAGCAATAAGGCACATTAGAAACATAAAAATTTGCACTTTGGGGCATGGGCCAACAACCTCCTAGGTAGATAACCCCATGCAGCTAGAGTAATATACAAGGGCTCATCACTAAAGATTAGACTAGGCTAGTAATGACATGATAGATGGGTATGCATGCAGATGAGTTAATAACTTTTGAAGAATGTATTTGTTTTCAATGTGGCTCATGGTAAGCTAACTCTTTGGAACTCAACACTTGATGAATGAAAACATGAAATATCCACCTACAAGCCTATAGGAATCAAAAGTGGGATTTGATATTAGGAAAGTGAGATGAGAAATACAAGCATGGACAAATCATGGAATTCTACATAGCATAAGGTAATAAATACAAATAATGCTAGTAAGAATAATGATAATCGAAATGTGGATAATGAAAGTGGTTGCAATGGAATTAATAGGAGGAAAAGAATGCTTAAAGCGGAGAGAATCTAAACGATGGAGAACTGTGTAGTCAATGGGCATGGCATGGGATTCAAATGAAACTATGGGATCCTCAAAAGCAATAACAGTTACATAGTGGTCATAAATGGAATACTTGTAAATGATGATGAAGATATATATAGTAAAGTAATTATAAGATAATTTTATTAGTAGTTTGCATTTTTAGGAGGATGGAAGAGTGGCTTGTTTGGAATTTTAAGTCAATTCAATATAAAATTTTGTTTGACCACAACAATTCAATTCATAAAGCTTCTTTTGAATGCTATTACGTTCTCATTAGAAGTCATTGAAAAGTCAAATGCATTCGAATCATACTCACACAAAATTAAATCTTTATAATTTGGTTTTTTAGGGTTTATAGTTTAGGTTTTTAGGGTTTGCAGTACAACATGGTTTTAGGGTTTATAATTTAGTTTTTTAGGGTTTATAGTTTAGGTTTTTAGAGTTTGTAGTACAACATGGTTTCAGGGTTTATAATTTGGTTTTTTAGGGTTTATAGTTTAGGTTTTTAGGGTTTGCAGTACAACATGGTTTTAGGGTTTATAGTTTAAGTTTTTTAGGGTTTGCAGTAACATGGTTTTAGGGTTTGCAGTAACATAGTTTTAAGGTTTACAGTAACAGACAAACACAAAACTCTAATAACAAGTAAACCCTAATAACAAATAAAACCCTAATTTTCATTTTAATCCTACAATCAGAAAAAAACCATCTAAAACAAGCTAAAAATTAGCAGAGAACCAACCTGGAGGAGCTCAGTGGTGACGAGGTGGTGGGAGGAGGTGAGAGGGCAAAAAAACTCTGGTGTTGTACTTGTTTAGCCTTCAACAATGTGTACCCGTTCTGAAGCTTCCGCTATCACTATCGGCCAGAGTGGTAGAAAATGAGCTCGCAGGGCTCTTTTTTAAAAATATATAATTTTTTGAAAATGGGTACCCATTTAGTAACGGGTACTCGAAGCTAAATGGGTACCTGTTTAGGCTCAGGTGCACGTTACTAAACGGGTACCCATTTAGGTTCAGGCACCCATTCCTAGCAGCATTTTTTTTGCCCACGCGAATTCCCCTATATGTGGACCCAGTTTCTTGCTTTAGCCCTTATAGTAAGTATTATAATCTTTAACTATTAACATAACCTATATAGTTCTCTAGAATTTACAAATTAACACCTTAAGACAAATTAATAACAAGTATTTTGATCCTTAACCAAGAATTTGATGATTGTCAACTACCACCCAATAGTCCTTGATGCTTCCTACTACTCATCTTTGATGGAGTCCTTAAGAAATCTCCACCCCTTTTTCCTATAGACATTGGCGAAAAAAGATCACAAAGTTCATTAACATAGTCAAATTTAATTACAATTAGAGAGATAATATTTTTCCATCTTTACTGTAACTAGAGTTATTCATTTATTCATAGGATGCAAGAACATGTGTTACCAATTTATTATTAGAATGTAGAGGACTTTGCTTGGAGGCCAACCCAAGTATCATGCCTACTTTTCCTCCTATCCACCATTACACATAAACAATCTAGACTGCACTAAACAAAAACTTATCTACTAGAAAACAAGCACATACCACCAACAAGGCCTTCTACATCAATTGAGAAGGACCCATCATGGATGAACCAACTAATATCACCTGTATGAAAATTGACAAGAATGTAAGACTCTATGTATACAAACAATCATAATAACTTTTAAATTAATAGATTAATTTAAACAAAACAAAGAAAATATGCTCACTAGCATTAGGGAAGAAGAGTTATTAGTAATTAGGGATAACTTTACAACCATGTAGAAGTTAAATGGAATATTGTAGTCCACATCTATTTTTTTAGAAATGTGATATGGACTCTTATCTATCTGCAAGTAAGGTTTAGAGGTGTGACTCATCATGCAACTCTCCACATCAGTACATATAGTGAGAAGTGTCCTTAAATTTAATTTTTAAAGATTCAACAAAAATGAGTTATCATTGAATTTTTTTACATGGTCTCCTACATTTCATGAGGAAATACAAGGTATTTTATTGTACTCACATTTTACATTTGTCATAGGATAAACATATAATATGGAGTATTCCAATGCATGTATATTGCCACCTCAGTAGTTCTACACATAATAATAGTAGTTGTCTACATATTTGGAATGTTTTCATTATAAGTGGATCTTCAAATAGTTTTTTATCTAGTAGAATGTTCCCCTAAAACATGAAATATATAGGAGGCCCCAAAACTCACCACTTAGGCCTTGGGAGATAGATAGACCACCATTTTGCACTCACGAATTTAATAATGATGATGATGGAGATGAGCCAATTAAAGTTGTAGTCAAAGATGATGTAGGGTCATAAATGCATAGAGATTATTAGTAGAAGATGTGTCCCCACTAGGTAAAAGCACAAACCTATGTCACACTTTATAAAGGAATTGGCTAACAACAAAGAAAATTTTGAAATTCGACCTCATAAAAGTGGCATTTATGTTTTGAATTTCAAAACGATGTAAACTAATGAAATGTAGATCTCTTAATGAATTTTATGCTTGTAATTTTTCAAAAAATTTAAAAAATTATTTTGACTTTTTTTTTAATAAATTTAAGAGTAAATTTTGAATTGCTGAAAATTTCAGGAAAAAGTGACTTTGAGTCCAAATCACAAAAAAAAAGAGCAAACAATCTTATTTTTCCCAAATTTTTTTCCCAAATAGAGGAGTTCAATATCTAGTGCATGGAGAAAAAAAATCAGTTTTCAATGCATATTTTCTTTGTAATATCATTTTAAAGTCAAACTTTACATAATCTAATAGTTTTCATTCCACGTCAACATTTGTATAATTTTTTTTATCATTTTCACAAAACCAATTATACCCTTTTGGAGAGGACTCTTTCCTATAGTGTACCATATAGTTTTGAAAATTTTTGGATGTGTTTTGATTTTTTTTTAAATTTCTAATCAGTGTCATATCTGATTTTAACAACCTACTTGTAATAATTAGAAAAAAAATATTAAAACTAATCAAAATATTAAAAAACAAATCATATTTAGATTCTAGACTTAGAGCTCTACAAAAGAGTATTTTTTTTTATTTTTGAAATAATCCATTCTGATTGAAGAAATATTCAGTTTAAGTTGAGAATTTTAGAAAACCCTAGAAAATGAGGAGGTGGCTGCCAAGTAAGATGCCACATAGACAGTTTCAGGCGAATCAAATTGGGGGTGAGATTGACTCACCTGGATCAAATTAGGGGCGAGATCGACTCATCTGAAATCATATAATTTTGACGACCACCACCAGTCGGTGGTTTGTTTTTTTAACTTATATATATATGGCTTCATTTTTATGTTTTTTCTCAATTCAAGCATCAAGGAGAAAATAGAAGAAGCATAATTTTTTGCAATAGAGGCTAAAAATTATTTTTTTAATTTTTTTCAATTTAAGCATTTGGAGAAACCACACAAAAGGAATTTTTTTGGCAAGAGAGGCTACAGATTTTCAAGGTATGTAACATGATTCCCAACTATATATATATATATATATATATATATATATATATATATATATATATATATATATATATATATATATATATATATATATATATATATATATATATATATATATATATATATATATATATATATATGGCTTCATTTTTTATGTTTTTTCTCAATTCAAATATCAAGGAGAAAATAGAAGAAGCATAATTTTTTGCAATAGAGGCTAAAAATTATTTTTTTAATTTTTTTCAATTTAAGCATTTGGAGAAACCACACAAAAGGAGTTTTTTTGGCAAGAGAGGCTACAAATTTTCAAGGTATGTAACATGATTCCCAACTTATTTACTCATTTTACCATGTAGAAATTGAACTTCATAAGTTATTTATTATGATGTATATGTGTGTGTAGGTGAATTAAAATAAGCAATTTGTGATGTGGAATAAAAGAACTAGATCAAGGTTGTATGACTGAAAAAGAGATGAAAAAACCCTAGGAACATCTAGTCAAGAACAATTCATTGAAATTATTGATGAACAAGTTGAAGGGCGTGTTAATGAACAATTACAAGATGAAATTGGTAGTAGTGATAGAAATTTTTTGCATGGAATGAAAAATCTTATGGACATGGATGAGGATGCTCTTTTCAAAAATATTGCACCTGAACATATGTTACCTGAAAGCACCATAAAATTGCACTCTAAATGAATTTAGGATGAATTTTTTAA
Organism: Cunninghamia lanceolata; assembly: GCA_027924645.1. Taxonomy (NCBI): domain Eukaryota; kingdom Viridiplantae; phylum Streptophyta; class Pinopsida; order Cupressales; family Cupressaceae; genus Cunninghamia; species Cunninghamia lanceolata. The sequence continues at coordinate 14,124,712 of BSBN01000206.1, forward strand.
AAATAAATCTCTAATTGGAAGAGCACAATTATATGAAGAGAAATAGATTAGATGAAAACATTGAAAATAATTGGGTAAATATTTGTTGAGTTCCTCGGAGAGATAGGATTTCAGAAGATGTAAAACAAAAAGTAATTCGATATTGGACTGATCACTCATGTGTTTCTTCCAATAGAAGGGACACTATACAAATAAAAGATGAAGATGGTAAAAAAATTTCTTATCCAAAGCATTTTATAGATACAACACAAAGTGAATTTTTTGAAGCATTCAAGTAAGAATTTTCACAGGTGAAGATTTCTCAAAGGATGTTTGAGAATTTACGACCAAGTTTTGTACGTATAAATAAAGTAAGTGAAACTTGTTGCTGTCCAAATCATATTGAATTTTAGCTACACCTATAGTCATATAAAAATCTTATGGCAATAGTTATTCCAAATGTAGCCATCCCTGGAAGTACAACACAATTTGTGAAGTCTATCTTATGTGAAAAAATAGAAGATTCAGATGAATTCAATGTACAGTGTATAAGAAATATATGTGTAGATTGTGGAAATTTGATGAATTTTTTACCATTTGAGAATATTGATAATTCAATGTCAATTGTTTGGAAGAGATTTGAATATGAGAAATACTCAACGAAGTCAGGCGCTGAATCCAAAAAAAATGTTTTGAGAGAGAGTGAATTACCCTGCAATGAGTTTATAAACAAATTTCATAACATTGTATACCCACGTATCCAACATTATCATGGCATAAGATGGCAAGCTAAGCAATTTTATGACTCAAAGAATTCTTTCCACTGGGTTGTATTCTCTCTATTGTAGATTTTTTTGGAAATTATACATTTAGTCCTCAAACTAAGATTTAAAGTCAACATTATAATTCAGAGCAAGTCGTAATCTTTGTACAAGTTTGTTATAGACATGCTGAGTTATTTGTAGATAAAGTAGAGAGTACTGAAGATGAATGAATTATCATCAAGGAGGTTCACTTTTATATCAGTGATGATACGGGTCATGATAGAAGCTATGTAGCACATTGCTTTCGAATGTTTTCTAAAGATTTGAGACAACGTGGCATTAATGCATTACAACACTGGATTTGGTCTGATGGATGTGCTAGTACCTGTTGATTTTATTATTATTTTTTAATTTTTAATTTTTAATTTAAAATTTTATAAAATTTTAAGACTTGAATTTTTAAATAATTTTTGGTTTTTAAATCGTTGTTTATATATAACTATTTATATAGGACAATTTAAGTTTGGAAAAGCATTTAATTGGTTAATGCAACAACATGCTAAATTTGGCATAAAGTTTTTGTGGATTTTTTTTAGAGTGGACATGGAAAAGGAGAGCATGATGGAGCAGGAGGATGTGTAAAGCATACACTTCACCAATATGAACTTGCAAGTAATGTACTAGATACGAAATTTACAAAATTTAAAATTGTTGAATACTTCTACAACGATTTATGTAATTGATCTAGATGTATTGTAATAGTTGGATGTACATGTGAACTTTTTTAAATTCTTACCTCTTACCTGGGCACTTCACCAACATGAAATTGTAGGTAACAGCATACGAAATGCAAACCAAATTGTTGAATGGTGCAAAAGCCATTTTGGTACTTGTGACTCAATATACAACAAACACTATTTTTGGGCAATTAAAGGCATGTTAATTGAATTTATATTATTTGAAAACTTTAATATTTAAATTTAAGTACACATGTGATTCAATTGAATTTTAGTTTTAATTGAGATGCTCAAGAATTTGTTCATACATGCAGATATTGATCGATCGAATCCATATAATTGTCAAGCAATTAATGGTGTTAGAAGTTTGCATCAAGTCATGACTACAGGACATAGCAAGCCTCTTGCTATTCAAGTGAGAAAAATTCTATTTTTGTGTTGACTGCATTGAGAACAATGCAAATATTCTACAATGTCCAAATATAAGGGATGTATATGTTTCACAATGGGAAATGAAACAAATAGTATTATGCCTCCTTTTGAAGATAGTGACATTGTAGATGTATATGATCCTATATATTCAACTGATTACAAACGTGTATCAGATTTAGTTGTTATAGGTAAGTTACAGAATTAATTTATATTCTATCTATTGTAATAAGGTTTTAAACATTTGATTTACTTTGTTCAACTCAAATGTACAAACATGTTTACTTGTGGTGTGTATAGGAGATATTTTGCTATCGTTGTAGATCCCGACAATACAGAAGGTGTAGATTACTATCTACTAAGATGCACACAAGCAAAAACAAAATTGTTAGAATCAATGATAGATGATGATGGACAATCATATCCCATTGGATTAGTTTTTGTTGAAGGTACCTATTATCAACATGTAAATATAGATAAAAATGGTATTATATTTATTGATTATATGCCAGGACAAAAGGTTCTACAGTACAGTCACTTAGTTAAAGCAACAAGATTAAGTTTGGAAACTTCACAAAAGAGAGGACATGTCCAACAAAAATGGAGGTTTGTCTATTGAAGATCATGAAAAGATTTTAGAGATAATAAAAGATAGAGAAGATCTAGATTATATGTACCAAGAGATCTAACTACATTATTGAAGAGTGAGTTGAACCAATCAATACATGGTATGAACGTATATGCACACTTGAATTATCTATTGATCTATTGATTTATTTTAAAATGTACATGATTCTTGATAGTTCTTTCCTTTCAAATTTTAATTTCAATGGTTCTTAGTTCAAATTTTATTATAATCAAACATGATCAAGCTACAAATGAGCTATAAATTTATTTACACAAATTTTTGTTTTTGCAATTATGTAGGTCCATGCCTATAAGGATTTCAAGTTATAAAATTGAACTTCATGTTGTGTAGGTATGATTTCTAAACTATATATAGATAGTCTTGATGTCTTAGGTCTCTAGAGGTGTCTTAAAGATGTCTTCCAGACCTATCTTAGGTCTTACATGTCTTAGATATATGTCTTAAGTGTCTTAAAGGTAGATTAGGCATCTTAGACCTTTCTTAGGTGTTTTAGGTGCCTTAGGTGTCTAGGTGTCTTAAATGTGTCAAGTAGATATGTCAAGTAAGTGTCTTACAGGTCTTAGGTGTCTTACTGTATGTCTTAAGTTCCTTAGGTGTCTTATAAGTCTTAGGTTTCTCAGGTGTTTTAAGACTTAGGTGTCTAGGTGTCTTAAATGTGTGAAGTAGGTATGTCTTCTAAGTGTTTTAAAGGTCTTAGGTGTCTTAATGTATGTCTTAAAAGTGTCTTAAAGGTGTCTTCTAGCTCTTAGTTGTGTTCTAGGTCTTAGGTCTTAGGTTTTAGGTGTGTTAGGTCTTAGGTGAGTTAGGTCTTAGGTGAGGCCACTGAGCTTCCACCTTCACGTGGTTGGCCTTGTCAGTACAGAATAAATATTTCTTGAAGCTAAGGGAATCTCTTTTTTTATTCTTATCATGTAGGGGTCTCAAACTTAACAAACAGGTACATTAGATAGATCTATCTAGTTCATAATTTACATGTTCAAAGATGATGTGCTTATGAGTTCTCTTCTAATAGTTCTTTTGCATTTTGGATTTTAACATGATAATTGTTATTTTAACTAAAGTTTAGGTAGATCTTTAATGGTATTTATATGCTCTATCTTTTTAAAATATGTACAAATTTATTTAATATTTGATTACATTTCATTTATTACTCAAAATATTTAAGCATTGATATATCTTTGAATTTGCTATGTACTACTTCAAAATATTTATATTCCTTGTTGACTCTTTGAATAATTTTTTTAATACATTAACATGCCCAAGATTAGTATAATTTGTCTAAAAGTATTCTTTAGTGATCTCTAAATTTGATAAATAACCTTTGAATCTAGGCATATTTAATAACAATGGGCTCATTTTTCAATCATACTAAACTCTCTTCAACTTGATATGACCAAGTAACAAGGCTACACAGCTTCAAATGGCATTAACACTAGACAATCTCTTCAACAAAAAATTGAAACACCTTGAACTATGTGGGAATGGCATCATAGTAAACCAATAATGACTCCCAAGCCCAAGATTAGTATAATTTGTCTAAAAGTATTCAAGTGATCTCTAAAGTTGATAAATAACCTTTTAATCCAAGCATATTTCACAACGATGGGTTCATTTTTCAATCATACTAAACTGTCTTCAACTTGATATGACCAAGTAACAAGGATACATAGCTTCAAATGACACTAACACTAGATAATCTCTTCAACAAATAATTGAAACACCTTGAACTATGTGGGAATGACATCATAGTAAACCAATAATGACTCCCAAGCCCAAGATTAGTATAATTTGTCTAAAAGTATTCAAGTGATCTCTAAAGTTGATAAATAACCTTTGAAGGGGTTCAATTCAACACAATGGAGGCATATTTCACAACAATGGGCATATTTTTCAATCATACTAAACTCTCTTCAACTTGATACGACCAAGTAACAAGGCTACATAGCTTTAAATGACACTAACACTAGACAATCTCTTCAACAAACAATTGAAACACCTTGAACTATGTGGGAATGACATCATAGTAAACCAATAATGACTCCCAAGCCCAAGATTAGTATAATTTGTCTAAAAGTATTCAAGTGATCTCTAAAGTTGATAAATAACTTTTGAAGGGGTTAAATTCAACACAATGGAGGCATATTTCACAACAATGGGCTCTATTTTCAATCATACTAAACTCTCTTCAACTTGATATGAGTTTAATTAATAAATCAAGTATTGAAAAAGATAATGTGACAGGATATATATAGGTTCTTGCATACATGTGGGAAAAGTTGCATTAAATGATCAATTGTTATAAGTGTGGAGATTAACTAAAAATTTTCAATTTTGATGGATTGCATGTTTGTTCTAAAGTTCCACTTGAAGATGGAACTAGAGGTGTAGAACTAATATGCAATTTTAACTATAAATTTACACTTTTACAAATTACCACCAAAATCCCCCTTTGTAATTTACTGCCAAGAACTAGAAATTGGGAATAAGTTTGTAATAACTAAAAAGATGCCTTATGTCTCTAAAATCCCACTTTATATTTTGAGTTAAGAAATAAATCCTAAAATCAATTTGTAAAAAATTCTGATTTGCTTGAAAGTCCTAATGTTCTTGTTCTGGGGTGTGATTGGGAAGTTGAGGTCACCAATCAATTAACAAATATTTTTTAAGCGTTAGCGAGTCACAATTTATCATTTTGTAAATCTAGCAAAAAATAGAGGAGTTCAAGCAACTTACAAATAAAAATAAAAATGACAAATAAAAGAGTGAACTTGTGTGACAAGTCACTTTCAAGACTTATTTGGATATGTAGAAGATAAATGATATTTATTAATAGATATTTTTTGTTGGATTTATGGTTTTTAAAAATAATTTAAGTTTGTTAAATCTAGCAACTTTAGCTAAATTCTAGGTAGTTTCTAATTTTACTAGGTTTAAATATGTACTACTTCATTTGCTTAGATATCTTCCTATTTTCATTTTCTATTTCCCAAGTTAATCTTATTTTAGATTAGGAATATAGCCTAATTAGGACACATTTAGAAATTTAGATAAAAGGAAAAATAACACTAACTTATTGGGTATAGTAGTTACTTATGTTTGATTTAACTAAATAAAACTCTTTTTATGTTAGATTTATAGTGGAACATTAGGGTAGGTAATTTAAAATAATTTACCACATAAAAATAAGTATTTTACCTTTTCCCATTCATACAAACATTATGCATCATTTATAGATTTATTTTTTTATGTGAAATATTGTGAACTTAATCTTCTATTTTAGGGGACAATGTGATTACTTTGATACCTATTCAACCATTGAAAACATTATGTCAAGTAGATTAAACATTGCACAAGTTGGTTATCCTTGGATTGAATAGTACCAAACAATTATATCTATATTACATCAATGCATTAAATTTATTCATAAAGGGGAAAGTAATTAAATTTCTTCCCAAAATAAACAATAGACATCCAAATGTCCAAATAATTAACATAAAGCATGTAACTCATAATATAAATTTTAAAATGTAAATATAAAGCATGTGACTCATAATAAGAACGTCTCTAAGATATAAAAATATAAGTGTACATATAATGTCCAAATATAAAACATGTGACTCATAATAACATCTAGGTATAAAAGTTCATGTGACTCATAAAAATGTCTAGATAAAATATAATAACATGTAAGTCACAATGTCTAAATGTACTGTAAATATAAAACATCTGAATCATAATAACAACTCCTAAATGTCTCACTCTACAAGTGGATTGAGCCTCGCTCTGTCTCAAGCTGTGTCTTGAGATGTAACATCCTGATCCCTGATTGGAGCCCTCGACTGATCTGTGACCCAAGTGCTGTGTTGATTTGTGGGTCGGGGTCTGCACATGAAACACCATGAAATTTTCAAATTCTATATATATACATGTACAAATATAATTTGTTTTGATTTTAAATAAATAAATAATACTTGACAAATCTAAATTACCTGACATACACGGTCTGCATCATGTAGAGGAGTCTCAATAGAAGCATGACCTGATCCTGTAACCTATATACGACATGTGTTCCTATAATATATAAGCATACGTGTATTTAGTTAGAAAACTTGTACACATGATGTCTGTGTGTAGAAAATTAACTTGATATATATATGTGTACACTTAAATAAAACTTATATGTACATATGATATATAGACTTGGTTTTTGAATACCTCATGATGATGACTAGGATCACTAGCATGATGCAAATCTCCATATCCAGCTTGTAAACCAATAGCCTGTGTCTAATACACATGTACATTTAAGATTGCAATCAAGAGTCAGAGCTTCAATGTATGTGATTTTATTTAAAAGAACTTCTAATTTTTAAATATATAATTTATGAATTTAGATTATAATTTTTAAATAAATTATACCTCAACTACACCAGCAAAGGCCCTCCCAAGCCCACTGAGGTCAAAATCATGGAGAGACAATGATACACATGTAGATGGTGCAGTCTTAGTGCCAAAAAGAAGCCTGCTATACTCACCTCCCATAACATTATGTGCAGTAACCTCAACCTCCGGACCAACTAGAACATGCAAAGGGGTGGAGCCTATAGGACCAAATGGAACATCTTGATGTCCCCCCAAACCCTGTGAACTTGACTCACCATGGCTCATCTGTCTACCAAAAGATCACTCGAGATGTGAGGATATAGCATCAAGTGGGATCCCATACTGATCATTGATGAATTGGTATGAATGTAATAAATCACTAGCCAGGCATCTAATCTTATTGTATAATGCACTCTCTCCACTAATCTGTGCCACATCATGTGGTGATGGTATATCAGCACGAATGTAATGATCTGAACAACTAGTCAATGTGGCCTCAGTGGATGGAATGTCAATCCTCGAGTGTAACAAATACCTACCAACATGATCAGATGACAACTAATCAACCTTAGTGGCAATAGTCACCATGCTCTCAAACAATATGCATCTCGAGGGGGTCAATATTGGTTGGTCGGCATTTGCTATTTCCACATGTTTTGGAAGAACTAAAAGATGTGGGCAAACTAAGGACATCTTGTTCTGGAGAGGTGGTGCATCTGGTCTTCTATACTTAGGTCTCTTTGCAAACCTCCCTTTCCCCTAACCACCATGTTTAGAGAAAGATGTATAATTGACAGATAAATCTAAATGGAACTCTGCATATAATTGTTTGCAAAAATACAATGGTAACTCATCATTGTTTGGACATTTGTGATGAGTTGCCAAAAACCTAGGATAGATGAAAGGACCAACAACTGCATCCACAAACTTGGTGGGAGAATAGACTCTCACTCTCTCTTTTCCCCTATAAGAAGGGAACATGCTGAGAACATTATCTACTGAAACCAGCTTAGAAACAGATGGCCATTTCTCCTGGCTGACAACACTCTGAGAAAGTGATGCATAGAACTTGTCAACACTAATGTCATCATACGGATTGTATGATCGAACAACTTGGATCATACATGTTATCTGATCCCTAATCCTAACCAACCTGTCTCTACCTGACAGGTTTGGTTTATTGTGTATTGTACTATTCAGTTCATCCAAAGTTCTTTGAAACCTCTGAATGGTCTCAACATATAATGTAGAATTATCACGATCATCAGGTTGACCTGACTAATGTGATTGATGTGAAGATTGGTCATACATGTGGACCTAAACTCATCTACAATATGATAATTAATTTTTTTGTCAAACATATTGTATGTCATGATGTAAATCAATTTGCATATATAAATTTTCCAACTACTACATACATCTTTAAAAAATCCATGATATAAATGCACACGTGCCTCTCAAATAAACCTGCACCTTAGATGCTTACAAATACATAAATAATAGGCCTATCAACCAAATATGAATCAACCATAAAACACAGAACTAGGAATGCATAGAAAATCCAAATTTAAAGTCACATGTAGCATGTAGCATATTGACATGACAACCATATAGGAATTTATATAAATCAGATTTTATCCAATAGCAGTTGGAGTCATAAGAAGGTATATTTCCAATCTAGAAAAAAAGCATTTGACAATCTAGAAAAGGCAGACTCTATTTAACATTCTAGAGTATTATATATGTATATATATCTAGTGTATGTTGTTTCCTTCTTTAACCATGTTATTCCCTAGCATTTGATGGGCAAGTTTGAATGGATAACCTTACAAGGGATAAAAGTGCATGTCCTGCATTGCTGTAGCACTTGATTTGACTTGTTTTATGTGTGAACTGACTGCCACCCAGCAGCCATTAGCCACTTGTGACTTTTGATCACCACAACCTTTCCAATAACTTATGCACAAATTCTTTCTTGAATGGTTTAAAATTGTGATTAATTTTCCATCACCACAACCTTGATAAAAACTTATGCACAAAATTCAATAAAGAAGAATTTATGCACAAATTCTGCCTGGAATGATTTCAAATTTTGATATATTTTTTTAGCTTATATTGTGTGGATGAAATTTGATGTTCCTTGTAGTTTCCTATTGTGTCATGGTATAGGGTAGGTGCGGCTCTATTAACTCCCTCATATCCATTAAGATTCATAGATGTATTGATGGATATAAGGGAGGATGCTAGCAAAGGATGTGGAATTTGGCTTTACACCAGCCAATTGCATTTGCTTTAAAATTTCTAAAATAGGCTTACATAGATCTAGTGTATGTTGTTTCCTTCTTTAACCATGTTATTCCCTAGCATTTGATGGGCAAATTTGAATGGATAACCTTAAAAGGGATAAAAGTGCATGTCCTACATTTCTGTAGCACTTGATTTGACCTATTTTATGTGTGAACTGACTCCCACCCAGCAGCCATTAGCCACTTGATTTGACCTATTTTTAGTTGTATTTAGGCATTTTTACTATAAAATACAATCAAAATTTTAAAAAGACTGTATCTTATGAAAGGAGAGATTTTGGACAAACTGTCAAAATTTATATGGGATTATGTTGATATATATATTTGGTTATTTATATAATCTATTTATACTAAGGTATGTCATAGTATTTTAAATGTAGTATTGAATAGATAATTGTCATTGTATTTAAGCCATGTTCCCTAGCATTTGATGGGCAAATTTGAATGGATAACCTTACAAGGGATAAAAGTGCATGTCCTGCATTGCTATAACACTTGATTTGACCTATTTTATGTGTGAACTGACTCCCACCCAACAACCATCAGCCACTTTCTACTTCTCATCATGCCACAACCTTTCCAATAACTTATGCACAAATTCTTTCTTGAATGGTTTCAAATTGTGATTAATTTTCCATCACCACAACCTTGATAAAAACTTGTGCACAAAATTTAATAAAGAAGAATTTATGCACAAATTCTCTCTGGAATGATCAAATTTATATATATATTTTTAGCTTATATTGTGTGGATGAAATTTTACAAACCCATTTTACTTGCATACAATCATATAAGGTGCAGGTTTATTTCAAACACTGAACTATACATCGTGCCATAGAAAATTTGATAGAAAATGCCAAGGTGAAGATCTATACATCGTGCCATACAAAATGTTTGATAGAAAATGTATGCCAAGGTGAAGATGGAATACCTGGTTCAAGGTGACGAGACTGCTGCAAAAGGTGGTGGGGATGCCCTTCGCGCAAAAAACTTTCAAACCCTATCACTATCGCTATCGGAAAACGGTCGCCGTGAAATGTGGCAATTTTTTTTTTTTTTTAACTACATGATTTTGGGAGAAACCATCCCACCCCTAAATTGACTCACCTAAAAATAGCTTGTCACATATGTGCCACACAACAACTACATGTTTTCAGGTGAAACCATCTTGCCCCAAGACTGATTCACGTGAAAACGATGCGCTATGAACTGTTTTGTTGGCCCAAAGTGTGACACAGCTTTGTGCTTTTACCCTTAGTCAAACTCCTGATCGAGATCCAAGGGACCATCATTTGTGGAACAACTTTTTGAACACCAACAAAGGGTGGAGGTAATTTGATTGAACTGTACTTTAATTGATAATTTAAAAAACTTAAATATTTGATTATAGTCATTTAGATAAATTTAATAAAATAGAGAATCATGGTCTTTGTTACATGTTTGATCATATAAAATAATCGTTAAAAGAATGAAAATGAGAAAGAAAGAAAGAAACATGTATTATCCATTATTCATAATATAGATTTGAGCTTTACTAATAGATCAATTATTCTTTGAAATATTCATATAGATTTTGCAATTGATTTGAAACTAATTTGATTATGTGACCCATTTTAGTGCATTGATTGCTAAAGACTATTGGCTAAGATGCCACATCATTCAAATTTTGGATTAACTATAAAAGTAAAGTAACATCAAGATATAAATTAATATATATTTACTCACAAAGAATTAAATGCATACAATAAAAAAAGTTGATGTGTAGAAAAAATTATACCGGCAAGTCCAAGCCAAATTGGATTGTGGAGAGAGTTCCATAGTGAACTTATGTCAACTCCTCCTCTGTTATCAACTATTATCCCCCTTAGATACATTAGTACTAATCTTTGTTTATATTATTCAAATGGAATACACCATGAAATTTAACTTTCAATTTTACCTCCATAAAAGAGTGGCCATGTTCCTCTCCTTCTCTACCCACTAATGCTTCTGCTTCTGCTCTTGTCCCTGACCCCTCCGCTTGAGTTCTAGACACTGCTGCCTCATCTTGTGTGAGAGATGTATGGGGGACATCATACTTTGAAGTATTTAGTGGTGGCTCACTACTCTTCGTAAGAGAACCTAAGCACAACAAATTGCAAAAAATAAAATGATGAGGCACACAAACATGTGTGGACGAGGAGGGTCTAGTAATATTAGGTGATCCAATATGACCACCGACATCATGTGACTGTACAAACTGAGAGGTCTATGTAATCATGTGCTCAATGAGTGTATGGCAATGAGGCCCTGCTATGTTGCATTTGCAAAATCTAATTACTGAATTAGAGATGGAAAAGGGGTAGCAGGAGGGGGAATAAAAGGACCTTGCACTTGTCTCATTGCCCTAGGTCTATTTTGAGGCATTCCCTTACCTACTTCCTGGAACTCTCTAAAATCAAAATAATTCACATGGTGACCAATTACAAACACTGCATATAGTTTACGAAGGAAATACAAAGTACATCTAAATTGTTGTTGGGTGGTTATCAAAAACTATCCAGCAACGATCCCAAAAATTCTTACTAATACTCTCATATGTACACCATTTGATCGAATACTTAGGCTTATGAACATCAACATGCAATCTAGTTTTAAGATTGATAAAATATTGGGCTAACATAGCTTTGGTAATGTCTAACTCTTTCTCTTGATCATATGATAAACCTAGCATATTCCGCCTTCTTGGTTTCTCGCCATTGCCTAAATGATTCATGTTGGCTTGTGAGGGTTCGAACATGAGTAATAATCCCTTCTAAATTCAATGTCATTGAAGACAATCGAGGGTGGCAGCGATAAATTTCTACAATCCTACTTTTTTGATCAAAATTTCTTTCAATTTTCTTTTTGATTGTTTGAGGGGGAGGGTTTGGTGGGGGAGAGTTTGGGTTTTCATGTTCATCCATTTTACCTATTTAAAATACAAAACATACCCATTTAGGATAAAAACAAAAAAAAAATTTAATTTAATAAAAAAACAAAAAAAAATTCTCATACCTGGATCAGACATCCATTCTTCTTTCTTCTGATATCCATTTTTTAGCACCTGTCTGCATTTTGCAAGCCACAGGTTTGCAAAACATAGACCCAATTTGTGCTTTTTAATGTCTCCAAAACTGATATCTGTTTTGGAAAACAAATATCTATTTTGGGACCCACAAAATGGATATCCATTTTGGAACGGATATCCATTCCAAATAGATATTCATTTTAGTTTGGTATTCCAAACCAAAATGGATATTCTATCCATGCCTAGGAAAGTCAAACTTCCCCTTTTCGCAATTTTGGCCAAGTAAAAACATGATTTTTTTACCTATTGCCACTGTTTGGCTTGCGATGATCCTGCACTCACCCAGGTTATCCTTAGTTAGTGATTTATTCAATGACTTTAGAATAATGATTAAAGAAAGCAAGAAACTATGCAATGGGCCTAGGATGAGTTCAAAAGCAAACACTTCCATATTGGTTTCACTTTAAGTTCTTTGACCAAGATGTTCTTTCACATTCCAATATGATTTTAAATGAATGAATGTATTTAAATGCAACAACATAACACATATATCAACACAAATGTGCACTAGGTTAGCTCACAATGAGTAATAGGAGGAATTCACCAGGACTTATTTTGAATTTAAATTTTAAAAGTTTAGTGTTTAGATTTGTGATTGTAGAAATGACCTAGCCCAAATCTGCAACCATAGATTTGATCTAGGGTGATTTTTGTTGAAGGCCTTTAGATTACACAAGGTACTTACAAAGATAGTATATAATCAGGATATTTGTCTGACTTCCATTTTTTAAAGAAAAATGCATACAACATTAGGGATAAAATTGTATACTAGTACCACCTATCAAATAGAGATAGATGACCAAAATATTAGGGTGTAAGTTAGTCATTGTGGACATACTATGAATATATTGCATGGATTGGTATTACAAATGGGAAGATTGTGTTTCTTTGGTAGATCTCATGTACAATAAACATATCATTTTACTTTATACATAGGCCTTGTTGAATATATTATATTGTGTTTAGTGGTAAAGCACATTAGACTATTTTATTCCTACTTGAAAAATATTTTGTATATGTAACATTTAAATGTGCTAGTTTATTTATAGATCATATTTGATCACATGATCTAGTATATAAGTGGTGTTAAGCTGTGCTATTAGGTAGACCATTAATATGGTTATTGTATTCAATTATTGTATAAATTTTTGGGGTTGATCTTGGAGAACTTGACTTCTTGTGACCAATTGACAACCATTAAGGTATTTATAGATACCAAGTCCACAAATTTTTAAGAAACATAGAGAAGTCAAGAGCGAGTGGGTAAACTAAAGAACACATATTAGTAGAATACATAGGACAAGTTCATAGACATAGCACAAGTTTGCAATCATAGATTATTCTTAGATCATCACACTCATCCCTACATAGAATCAAGAGAATACTTTAATCCCATTGTGGTTGCCTCTTTGTCCTCTCCTATTCCTAATCTTGAAGCTTATCAAATTTAGACCTTCCTCAGTTTTATGTGCATTCATCAATTATCAAGCAAAATAGACTAGTTTTTATTTATGTTCTTGCACCCTTTAATTACTAAGCTAAATATTAAAGTCAAATCAACTCCATTATTAGTCTAGGTTAGTGTTCTTAAATGTGTATTCATAAATTATTGGATTATTCATAAGCTTTAGGAAACCTTGTTTTCTTATACATTTTTTATGAACTTGAAATAAATCCTATAAAACCTATGTATTTCATGGAAATGGCTCAACTTTGGGAGATGATGAGTCACACATGGAAATAGTTTAGATAACATGTAGCCTTGATAGGATATTAGAATTGAAGTAAAAATGTCTAACCTCAAATTAGACACAAGGACTTGATGAATGTACGGAACAAGAATAGGCCAGGGTCATTTAACCTTGTATCAATGCATAATCTTGCCCAGTGCTTCTCCTCAAAAAGTATGGCTCATGGGAATTTATGTGTAGATCTTTGAGGTTGAAATAAACTCACAATCAAGGATAAGTTTCCAATCCCTATGATTGATGAGTTAGATGAATTGCGTGAGTCTTTTTCTTCTCCAAACTAGATTTATGGTTTGCATAGCACTAGATCCATCTTCAAGAAGCATTCTAGACCATGTTCTAAACTCATGAGGACCACTCAAGTTCCCAATTGTGGAATTTGGCATCACTAATGCCCTGTTTACATTCTAAATCCTCTTAGATCTTTTAACCATTTCTTAGGAAATTCATTATGGCATTCCTTGATGACATCATCATCTACAAAATAAAATTGGAGGAGAACCTCATTCACTTGGATCAGGACATCTAAATTCTTTTAGAGAACTAGTTAAGTGCAAAAAGTGTTAGTACTAGGTGTTGTAAACCTTGCAAGTCCTAGTGATGATGTCATTATTAAATATTTGTAAAATATTATAATGTTTGACCCTGATGGAAAAGGGTGCCACACATGAAGATAATCTTGAGATTCCTTTGTTGGCAATCTCTAGATCATGTGTCATTTGTATTATTCAACGATTGTAAGAAGTCATTGAAAGGGTATTACAAGTTAGACTAGTGAAGGCATCTTTAATTGTCTCATAATTTAGATATTTGTAAGAGGTGTATAAGAGACAATATTGCACCCACAAGGAGAACTCGAGAGTTACATATGTTTCCCTTGGTCATAGGGATCAATGGTCATCATCATTAGTTACAAATTCTAAGTGGGGAGGAGTTAATTTTGGAGAGGGGCACATGGGTTCAACTTGGACAAGATGGACCAAGGTTTGGCTCATCATTTTGGGAAAACATTTGTGGCTTCTAGGATCTCCTTTTCCTATACACCAAGGGATTGAAGTGGAGATTGTATGTTTGATTTTATGTAGCTTTATGCTGCCAAATTCCTCCAAAATGCAAAGTGTTGATATTTAATTATACAATCTCCCAAGCCAATTTATTCAACTTTAAATAGATCTCTTGTGTCTGTGGATGCAATTTGTCTCCTACACAAAAAACATGTACCATTTTATGGCCTTCAATCCAACTACATCCAGGGATCTTTTTAATTCCTTTATCTCTCATCAGTTTCCTTACCATTTGAACCTCACACCACCTGTCCACTTCTGCATAAACGTTTGAGAGAAGAACATAAGTCACAATATTTTTAGGATCCAAATCAAAAAGCAACGTTGCTGTAAATACTCCTAAGCCTATGCTCATATGTGATCTGTAGGCACCAAGAAAACACATCCACACAACCACTATAGGTAAACTAGCATATTAATGATAAAGTTTAGGAGTCCTCAAGATAGCCATCATGGGTAAGAAGGTCAACCATGCACACATAACGATTAATTGTAGGTGTAATGCAATAAGGGTTACTTGTGAGATTGAAGTATGCACAACCCTCATCCACTAAACTTGCATGGCTGCATACACATAGAACACAAGCAAAACTTATAATATCATGATATGTTCCAAAATGCTTTATTAATTCAAAGATTTTGAAAGCATCCTGTCAACAAATCCATTTTATGCATTGCAATCATGGCATTCAATGAGACCACATTTCTCTGAGGCATTTTGTCAAACAGTTCACGTGTCTTGTCTATCCTTCCACATTTTTCATACATGTCTACCAGAGCAATTGCAACTACAACATCTGAAAAAAATCCTCTATCCTTTATGCTTTGATGGATGTCCATACCCTGTTTCAAAGCTCCCATTTGGCATAGGCAGGGAGGATGCTGGCAAATGTTGTAGAGTCTGGCTTTATGCCTGCCAATTGCATTTGCTTGAAAGTTTTTAAAGCCTTTTCAACAGATCCATTTTGTGAGTATCCTTCAATCGGGGTATTCCATGAGAAAATGTTTCTTTGAGATATTCTGTCAAACAACCCACGTGCCTTGTCTATGCTTACACATTTTGCATATCCTACAATGATGGCATTCCATGAGATAATATCGCTTTGAGGCATTCTGTCAAACACTTCACGTGCCTTGTCTATACTCCTACATTTCACATACATGTCTTCCAGGGTAGTTACACCTACAACATCTGACAAAATTCCTCTATCCTTTATCTTGTGGTGGATGTCCATATCCTATTCCAAAGCTCCCATTTTGGTACAGGCAGGGAGGATGCTAGCAAACGTTGCAGAATATGGCTTTACACCTGCCAATTGCGCTTGCTTGAAAGATTCTAAAGCCGTTTCAACAAACCCATTTTGTGCATATCCTGCAATCATAGCAGTCGAGGAGACCACATTTCTCTGCGCCATCCGGTCAGCATGTCTACCAGAGCATTTCATGTAGGCGATCATTTAATCGATTGGAATTTGGGAGGGAGGCAGTTTCGGGCGGGAGACAGTTTAAAAACAAATTTGAACTTTACCAAACCGCCAACCGTGACTGCTGAAGCGCGATGGAAACGGGGAACGAAGAGTGGAAACAAACGGAAGTTGAAGGGCCCACCTTGCCACATCCACGGTCAGCCCTTAGAGTGTACTGTTTAAGCCCAGCCATACTAATTAGCTAATAGGCTTTTATATGTGAGCCATAATAGTGCTCGTAAGTTCCTTGTTCCTATTGGTGTATTCCTTCAAGTGCTACTTATTTATTTTAAACACGCTGGTAAACAATATATGCAATCAAAATATGCTTTAAAAAAAAGGAAAAGCAAATACTTCCCACGTTTCCAATCGGTGACTTGGAGAAAAGAGACTAACCAAAAACATCATGAGGGCATCTGAAGAATGTCCCACGCTTTTTCACGAATATTGAAAAAAAAAGCTGTCAAGTAAATTCTTTTCCTTGTAATATTAAGGATCGCATCAAATGGTGGGCATTCTGAAATCTGATTTGATCAAAGCCAATTTAAATATCGACAAAAAGAAAAGAAAAACGTCATCGGAACAAAATAAAGACTTAAATTGTCCCAAACTCGACGAAAGGAACCAAATTTTGCCACCGTGTTATCTTCCTAAAAACTACTATGAATGGAAACCGATTCCTCTTTTTGTGTGTACAGTTTGTAATAACTACTATAAATGGAGACCAATTCTGCGCAGTTTGTATAATGCACTGCACCATCCACTTCCTCGTCCATGACCAGAGCTGTTGATTGATGGTCTACCCACCTACAACTGTGAGTAACCATGTGTTTATTTCCATTTTATTTTTACTTCTGGATTTGTTTCTATTCTTTTGAGTTATCATGATCTTGATTGATCTTCTTTCATTTCTCTGTCTCAAATTTATATTACTAATTAATTTATACAAATTTTGTTTCTAGATTTTTACAAAATATTATATAACTAATATAGATATTTGAAATACATTTATCTAAATAAAAATGTTGAGAGATATCAGATCTATTTTATTTTAGTAAAGAGTTATTTTATTTTATTTGGAACTATTTTTATTGTAAATGTATGTGTCAATATATGAATGTAAATATATATTTATAAAATTTAAGTTTTAATTTAAATTTTGTGAAAATTTTAAAATATAACACATGTACATATGATTGAATTGTACTTGTTTTAAATAAATACATTAATATAAACTTTAACATGAGAATAACTTTTAATAAAGAAAGTTAACATTCCTTATTACCAACGTTCATAAAGAATACAATATAGTCTTGATATAAATAATTATAAATAAAAGTAATATTTAAATGAATGTAGTATGGATGAGAAAAGTTTTAATAGTTGTTGTGGGCAAATTAGCATATATAACATAACTAATATTAGTAATTTTGAAAGGATATTATTGAGATTTTCTATGGAATAACTCTCTTATTTATCATTAGTATAAGTTTGTATACAAGAACATTAATGGACTGGTATTTTGCACATACAAGTGAAGCATATTTAACTATTTAATGAGTACTATGGCAATCTAACTACATAGAAATATCACACAATTTAGTGCTTAAGTTTGAATATTTAGTTTCTTAACATCCCTTGAATAGTTAACTTGTGAATATTGTTCACTACACCCAATCCTTCTCTAAATTTTAGGAAGTCATAGGACCTTTGTGAATCCATCTCCAAGTTGATCCAAGTAGAACAATATTGAAGTTGTATATATTTCTTTTAAATCTTTTGTTTAATAGATTACCAAAAGACTTCTATCATGTGTTTTGATCATTTATGGAAAATTGTATTCTTTACTATCTTCAAAACAGTTTGATTATCAAAAAATAACCCCATTGATTGATTCAATGGAATGACAATACCACTTAGGCTTCTACAAAACCATGTTACCTTACATATAATTCTTTGTTCTTCTTCATACTTTACTTTGTAGATGAAATAATGATAGTCAATTTTTTGCTAGCCCAAGAGGTAACTCCTAATGGATTTGTGATCATCAATATATCCTTCCCAAGTTGTATATGTGTATCCAATCAACTATATATTATCATTTTGTACATACTTGATCCCATAATTCAAATTACCATGCACACATCTCAACACCCTCCTAGCTACTTCCCAATGTGAAATTATTGGCTCTATCATAAATCTTAAAATGTAATTCATTGAAAATACCAAATATAATCTAGTATTAGTAAGATAAATGAAACTTCCTACCACTTTCCTATATAAATCTTTTTGCCTAAGCTCTTAGACTTCTTACAATACCCAGGAAGTATACACTGATGCTTTATCTAAAAACAACTGTGTCTGTATGCATGCCGTATGAAAAAAGAATAGCACACCTATCATTTGAAAAATCTATGCTATCAGAAATCATTCCAGTAGGACTCTTCATTTTTTGAGGGGGAGGGGGAATGAGAACCGAAGCGATGGGAAGGTTTGCTTTCTCTTTGTTTAATTTAAAAATAATGGTAAGTGATGACTGAGATGTTTGATACCTGACTTTTGCAGGTGACATGAGATTCAAACTTTTACACATCTGAAGATAATAATACGAGGCAGGAAGAAGTAGATTGAATTTTTGGACAGATTCTCTGTCTCTTTTTCCTCACTTGTGGAAGAAGTTAACAATGGCCAAAAAGAGTAAAAAACAGGTTGTAAAAGAGTGGCATCTATCAGTAGCGGACCCAGAAATTTGTTCCTCATGGTTTGATGACGTGAAGGGCAAGTTTGAATTTCACAAGGCCGAAAAAAATGAGTCAGATGATAATTCAGGAAAGCTGTCTTCTGTCTCCATAAACTCAGTACCCAAGTACCTGATGGGCTTAAAGAGGGACGCATATGTGCCTCGGGTGGTCTGTTTGGGCCTTTTTCATCGCACGGTATCTCAGCCACTCTCTCAGATGGAGCTCTACAAAATAAACGCCTTAAATCGAACGGTAAAAAGGCTCCCACAACAGCAGCAGCACGCACGCTTTCTGGTCGAGCGAGTGCAGAGATTGCTTCCGAAAATTACAGAAAGCTATGAAGTAAAAGTGGATTGCGATCCAGAAATCCTTGCGTGGGCGTTCACTCTGGATGGATGCTTCATTCTGGAGACTCTCAGGCTTCTCACCGATGAATCACAGTGGGATGTTGAGTCACAATGGAACCTCGATCCTGTTCTTAATCGAAACAGGGTCCGATCTTGTCAATTCGACCTTTTAAGTGATATTCTGATGCTTGAAAATCAGGTTCCTATAGTTCTCCTTATAGCGCTATTGGCAATGGAAGACAAATTAACAGAAGAAGAAGAAGCGAGGATAGAGCTGCTCAGAATGATATGCGACGGTATAATTGCATTGGCTCACCCATTCACATATTCTCTTCAACCAACCACAAACGAACAACAAACACAGCGTAGAGAGCGCGAGATGCAATTGAAGAAATTCCTCCAGTCAAACTATAAAAATCTGGAGGAATACAACCACATTTTAGGGTTTTTTCATGATTTTATTGTGCGTGAGTCCCAACCAGAAAAGACTGGGGATGTTCAAATTACACTATCAGATAGCCGCCTCCGCCGCCGCCGACGCCGCCGCCGCGGTCATCCTCGTGAAAAAGCAGTTGATCAAAGTAAAAATGAGTCTCATCGTCAAAACATCATGGCTTCAGCGGCAGAGTTATACAAGAACGGAATGAAGTTTAGGCCGTACGAAGGAGTCCCATCCGCCAAGCTCCGTTTCGACAAAAAGGAAAAGACTCTCTTTCTCCCTGTGATATATATATCTGATACTACAGAGGTGATCTTCAGGAATCTGATGGCTATAGATGTGTGCCAAGAAAAAGAACTCAGCATTATCTCAGAGTATGTCTTTCTGATGAATAGTTTGATCCAGGCTGAAGAAGACGTGGTTTTGCTGAGGAAGAAGGGAATAATTCAGAGCTCCATTGGGACTGACAAGGAAGCGACTGACCTCTTCAACGGCCTCTCCAAAGGAGTTAATTTCAGTTTTGCTGATGAAGATGAGTTCGGGCAATTGAAGAATGCTGTTAATGGGTGGTATAGAAGGCGAACCATGGTTCAACTTGGTGAGTTTATGGAGAAGCATCCAAAGTTTGTGAGAACTTTCTCTATGTTTTGGGGGGTGGTTCTGGTCGTGGCGGCTGCAGTGCCTACAATGGTGTCCCTATTTAAACAATTATATGCAAATGCTAATAAGTAATAACAAAGGATAGGATGAATCGCTCGGTCATATGTTAAACATATGAATGCTGCGGTCTTGTTTTACTTTATGTTAACATATCAATGCTGTTCTTTTTCTATTATAAAGCACGTCTGGAAGTAGCTAATAGCTGCTATTTTACAAAATTCATTGAAGCTTTTGTGAGCATTTTTATAGGCACAGCATTTTTACGGTGGGCGTTTTTATATGTTCCATGATCCGTAAACCGCTTCAATACTCTCAACAGCTCACTAATTACACATTCTACAACGTTAGCTACTCAAAACAACTTTCATATGAGTGAAAACAATGGATACAGTCCCTAAATCTATTGGACAGTCATAGTTACGTAAGTAAACACTAACACTATTGCAAAGTAATGTAATGCATGCAAATGAATCAATTTACACAAGTTAATAATTGAAATATAAAGTTTTGGTCTATAGAAAGTCCGGTAAGCAAATCACAGTAAAATACAATCTATAAGGATAAATGTAGGTATCAGTAAAATATAATTTATAAGGATAAATGAGGTTACAATAAAGGTAAATTTAAATTGATTGGCAATCGAAGAGGAGATATATACTACAACAACAACCAAAAAAAAAGTGAACCTACAAATTTTTATCTTAGAAATTCCAAAAGAAAAAATTAGGTTTAGTAGTGACAACTGCATTTTTACCATAATATTATTAAAATTCAAGAAAGTATAACTTACACTATTGGTGTGGATGTGGCTGGATACATTATTATCAAGCCTATAACTTCCTATTACAACTTATAATTCTACTTCATTGTCTACAACTTTATTCTTCCTCCCATTCCTACCAAACATGTTTTACTCTATGCAATATTAAAGAATCCCTTTTAGGAGCTACAAGGATCATCTCAAAAGTGGAACTGCAAAGGCTACCTTATCATTTCATATTCCAATTTGCATCAGTTGGGGGTAAAAATCATAGACATACAGATTCGTTCCCATCAATGCAAGTTCACTCTCATCTATCTCTTTTTTTGAAGTGTCTTCCTTTCTACAAGTTTACTCTTAGGTCCATTATGGATCATAGGATGAGAATGTGCATGCCAATCCTATATATTTTAATAAAGTTTTTAGTAAACAATTAAAGTTTTCATATTCAATCTTGCATATTATTGATGTGTTGCACAATTTCACATACCTTCTAGTGTTTGACTACATCCTTAATACTAGAAAAATATTTGGTGAATAACTATGACATTCCATATAACACAATAGTTATTTATAGTTAGTGTTCCCTATATACATTGCTACTAATCACCCAAAAGGTCTATCCTATCCAAAGGACCCTTCTCCTCAAGAGAATCCACCTCCTTTGCCTTGAAACACTACTTATAGATAGTTTGCCTCCACCAAATGATCAAGTACTACATTTGATGGTTGGATAACCATCTATGCCCCACTATTATAATTAGACATTTCATCATAGTTAGATCTATGGGTGCCATGACCTCCAAAGGGAGATTTTTTCTTATAACCTTCTAGTGCTTGCTTTAGCATTCTTATGACTTCTACAAGCTTATCAAAATAATACTAAAAATTATTATATTTAACATGATTATATTCAAAAACTTCCTTCTAATGCTTGCTTTAGCACTATCGTGTTTTATATAACCTAATCAAAATAATATTAAAAGTGATTATATTCAAAAGCTCCCTAAATATTGCTTTCTTCACTTGATCTAATATTCTACTATGTCACTTAGTTTAACAAAATTTGAAATCACTACCTGCATATTATGTTTCTTCTATATCAATATATATGACTAAATGAATAAAATGATTCCTTGTGAGAAATAAACAAGGATTGTAGGAAAACCTTTTTCCATCATGAGCCCTAGTTCCTTGCACATATTTTAATTCAATTGTTGGAACCCAAATATACTTCCTCCTTAGGTCCATTCTAATAGTTTTCTCTCCATCATTATTTAATTTATTATTCGTCCTTATTATTTCCATGTGTACAAGTCCTAATGTTTTAACCATATCTTAATCCTCTTATGTGCTATCCTAAAGCATGACATGCTAATGCCTTTGTATAGCCCTATATAGTAGAAATGGTTTTATTTTCTCATCTCTCATAGTATGATATTCTAGGATCTTCCCCTTCTATTTCCTTTTCTTATGTATTGAACAAAGAAAAATACAAAGAATGAGCAACCACTAAGTAGAGGCTATGAAGAGGACAAATCCTCAAAATACTACAACACAGTTGAAAACATAACCAAATTTGCATATATAACTATTCAAGCCTCACTTCCCATAGGGTGAACCCACATAACTAGATTACAATTGTATTGAGGAACTAATGTTAGTCTCTATACTAATATTTCTACAACTACAATTTGTTCCCTTTGACCCATTTTTCAAGTGAAGTAGAAATTTACCAATAAAGAAAACTATTTAATAAATTTATTGCAAATTATATTAACTAATATTTTTTATTATTCAAGTTGTCCATATATGTATAAGTAGATTAAAAAATGAAGTACCTAACATTTACTTTAATAGTTTACATAAGTAATAGTATTCATAAATAAATCTATCATGCACTTTTAAATTGTACCCAAAGAATTTGTTAAATTGAAAGGTTAATATTTTAGTTTAAGCATAATAATGTCTTAAATATAATTTTAATGGATTGATATAAATATGACATAGTTAAATAAAATTAAAAATTCAATAGAAATCAACAAAAAGGTAAGAATAAGAAGAGTAATTAGGTAAAAATTACATGGGACCTATTGTTAGTCCTTGTCGTGATAGAGTAATTATAGTCATCACTAAGTTGGTTCATATTTTAAATTTGAAAAAAAAATTGGAGTCTTATTGATCAATTATTACTTTATTAGTAAAAATGGAAAATACTAACATATATCTTAAATACATCTATCTAAAAGACACGGAGAGGCACCTATCTATTCTCAATACCAATTTCAATATAGGTGCCTAGAGAGTGATATCCCTCGACATCTTTTAGATAAATGTATTTTAGATATCTATGCTAGTTACCTAAAAGTTTCCATCATTCATCCATTTTAACTTGAAAAGACTTAATGACTAATATATTTTTCTTTGTTAATGATTTATTTTAATTTTAAATTAAGGGTAAACGTACAGTTTTTGAAAGGGCCCTAACATTTTTTAGTGTATTTTGTTATAGAGTTTAGTTTTTAAATAATTAAAAATATTTGACAATCTTTAAAATTTTAGAAACATGTGTATCATAAATTATTATGAATATATACTTGCTTTTCATTTAAATAGTATCCATTTTTGTGAACACTTTGTATTTTAAGTCTCTATTATGGAAAAAAATAGAACATGGTATTGTTCTATCACCCTCAACAATATCACCCTCTATTCATGGTAATCTTTATTAAAATCTATTATTTTACGTCATTTTAGAATTTTTTTGATTGGCTATATTAATTGGCTATTACATTTAAATCCATGTTTCCTTGTATGAGATCCTCTTCTAATATGTCTTGTTTTGTCAAAGTTGTAAGGTTTCAAAAGAAGATTTATAATTTAAGTGATGAATCCAAACTCCCCAAAAATGTGTTAACTTTGGTAGTTTTATGCATTGATTTAGGATTCAATTTCAGAGAATGCTTTCTTGAAATGACAGTACTTTTGAAAGTCACCCTAAAAAAATGTTGTTATTTTTTGTTATATGTTTGTTCATTTACTATCATGTGTTCTTTCTCATGATCTAGCGGAAATCCATATATTCTCATGCACATTTATATTGTATTTGTTTTAATTTAATGATAAGAGTAGAGGCCAATAAATTTTGAATTTGGATTAAAGACCTTTTTATAATTAAGTTCATCAAAACAATAGAGAAAAAAATTATACTTAAACTTTCATTAAGGTGAAAACTTGCCAATTTGTAAATTAAAATATGGGAAGTTACCTAATTTATATCTAAAATTTGGAAGTATAGACTTATTAAGTGACCTTTGGTTGGTGAAATAACTCACAAAACTTTTTAAAAAACAAGTCAATATAAAAAATAATAATTCAAAATTCAAATAAAATTCTTTATTACGAATTCACATTAAAACCACTTTCCTTCATCATCTTACAAGACACGGTCTCTATATCTTCTAGGAGCTTCTAAGTGTGAATTCACTAAACTTGCCCACGGTTCTACTTTCCCTCTACACTTCTTGTCTTGTTGCCCAAGTGGGCCTATGCATAAATATTGGCTAGCCACATTTAGTTTCTTTTTATTTTGTCCAGAAATTAGAAATTTTAAAAGATTTGTTCAGCATTTTCTTTTTCATAAGAATTGACATTAAAGTAAAGATGGAAGAATATTATACCCTTCTTCCAATGGTTCATGGTAAACACTCAAAAAGAGTTAACAGACCCTACAATTCCTCCCTAGCTTATTCCTCTGTTGCTTTGGCATAAGCTTTAATCAAAGTAGTCAAAGGAGAAAACAAAACGAGACTCATAATTCCAATTGCAAAATAAAGAAATAAAGTAAAAGATAATATGTGGGGATTGGTGGGACAGTAAAATAAAGAGGGATGTGCGACGTTTAATTCTGCCTTAAATCATATAAATTGATTGCGTGTCTTCCCACTGCCAATCGATGGGCCTTTCCTGCAACAAAATTTTGGGTGAGGCTGAGTTAATACTGTGGGATTTACATTTTTTCTCTTTATATTTTTTCTAACTTACCTAATATTTTTATTTTCTCCACAAGACTTATAGCTTTGAATTCATCATAAATTATATTGACCTATACTAGAATATTTACTTTCGTCATGTGATAAGCAATGTTTACAACCATTAGTTATTGAAAAATTCATTGTTTTCTTAGCACTGTGTAATATCTTATTAAATTCTTTCAATGAACAGATTCTTGATCCAGTTTATAGAATATAAATCTTTTACTTACATTTTTTAGTTCTGATCAGTTTACAGCCACAGACATCTTATGTTTATATTGTCAATTTGTCAGCACTCCTTAATTATTTTATCAGCTTTTTATTCGATGCTATGATTTACTATTCTATACTGGTTTATTTTTATTAATTTCTTTCTGGTTGTTTTCAACTGATCCTGCTCAGGGTTCTTTAGAACAAAAAACACTGATTTGAGGCACTGCATGTGAAAAAAGGCCCAAAACTGTAGTAGAAAAACAAAACAGCAGCTGCAAACAGAGTTGAATGGTTGAAGAAAACTATTATATTAATCTAACTTTCATTATATTGAATCAATGTCATATACAGTAGTACAGTTTGCTCTATATATATAGATAGAATCCAATGTCATATACTTGCAAACAAAGTTAGAATGTTTTGATCTATAAAATCTGGTGGTTGATTCATATATATTTCTTCATAAAAATCTGTATTTAAGAAAACATTTTTACATCCATTTGATGAATATGCCAACTAAGACTAGCAATCAAAGAAAGAATCATTCTAACTGTATTCATTTTAATGATGAGAAAATGTTTCTCTATAATCAATACCTTCCTTTTGATTGAATCCCTTATCAACCGATCTAACTTCGAATTTTTCTATATAATCAATACCTTCCTTTTGATTGAATCCCTTATCAACCAATCTAACTTTGAATTTTTCTATAGTAGAGTTATTTACAACCAATAACATTTTTACCCTTGGGGAGAGGCACAAGTTCCCAAGTTTTGTTCTTTCATAACTAACTCTCATTCTTTCATGGCATTGCCCACAAAGTTGAGAAAATGTTTTTCTAGAAACATCCGTTTTGAAATCAACCCCAAGGTGATAGCTTTTCACATTGAAATAGGTTCATAGATTCCGTAAATGATGATTCCATTTCTTTTCAGTTGTGTTCATCATCTTCTTCTGGGATTGATTTGCTTTCAAAATTCAAAGTTTGAATTATTTGTTTTGTATTTTTACTAAGAATGCCTGCATTGCTATGATCTCTATTTATCAGTTATCACAGGGTAAATCAAAACGGTTTCTGCAATCTAATCAGCGAATAGATTGAGTTGCATTAATTGAATTGAATTTTCACTAGGAGCAAATGAATAAAGTTTGCATACAATCCTTACCAATAAAACTGTTTACTAAGGTCAGTTTAAATTAAAACAGAGGAGGCAACATGTCAATGTTCAAATATTACTACATTTAAGTGTGTTTAACTTGCTGAAACACCTGATTTTTCCAGAGAAAGAGATTAAAGGAGATTCTACACATCTCAAGCAATAGGGCAAATCCGACAAAGAGAAGAAAAAATTTCGCATAAGGAGTTGAGCTTCAACAATTGTGAAAGAGACAATGATGAGCGAGAAAGGAAGTGAATCAACAAATGTGAAGGAGACAGCTATTAACGGCAAAGGAAGTGAATCTGCATGGTTAGAAGAAGTGAAATACAGGTACACAGAGGGAGCCTGGAGTCGAAAAAAGATGAGAGAGTCTTTCGGCACAGTTTGCATTTACAGAATTCCCAAGTTTCTCAAGGATTTTAATGCCGAAGCTTATATACCACGTGTTATCTCCCTGGGCCTTTTTAATCATCAACCCACTAAAGTATTGTCGGAGATGGACCGTCGCAAAGTGGACGCTGTTTTGAAAATGTGGCAGAGGCTGCCACCACCAAAGCAAAACTCCCTATTCGATGTGTTTAAAGACTCCATCTCTCGCATAACAAGCTGCTACGAGGAAGAAGCGGATGCCGAGGAAGAGACTATTGTCTGGACTTGCCTTCTCGATGGCTGCTTTGTTCTTGAAATTCTCAGAGTTCTGACCCGGCCTGAAGAGAAGAAGAGTCAGCTTGACATCCCTCCTTCAGATTTTGAGGAGGTTTCTGATGCCATTTATAACAAGAACAGAATTAGATCTTGCCAATTTGATATCTTGAGTGATTTTTTCATGATGGAAAATCAGGTCCCCATTGTGGTTCTGGTGAAGCTATTGCAATTGGAGATGGATTCAGCTTTGAGCGCTGCAAAAGAATTGTACAAAATGCTTTGTGAAGTAACTTTAGTAATTCACCCTTTCCTGCCCAGAGGATTTTACGATGAGGAAAAACCAGACTGGATTGAAGAAGATGCAGATCTGGCAAAATACAAACACATGCTAGGATTGTTCCACAGCTTTGTGACAGAAGAATACCTAGCTCGGCGCCACAAGGATAAACCACAACAAGAGGTTAAAAAAGATTGTTCTGCTATGTGCATTCCAATAAAGAAATGTATGGGCAGACGTCAAGAACGAGAGCAACCACAAAATCAGAGTGATACTTGTGCTATTTGCATTCCAATAAAAAATTATATGGGCAGAGATCAGGAACGAGAGCAACTGCAAACTCAGAGTGACAAAAATCAAAATGAGATTGAGAGAAAACCTGATGAGGATCGGTTTCTCAAAGCATTTATAAAGTCTTCGGCTTCAGAGCTGTTCAATTCTGGTATGAAGTTCAAGCCTTACTATGGAGTCCCATCTAAGGAAAAACTCTGTTTTGATAGAAACAACAACGCTCTTTTGCTGCCCACGGTTTTTCTCACAGATTCTTCCGAGATGATCTTCAGGAATCTGATGGCCATGGAGGTGTGCCGGCCAGAAAGTATCAAACATATTTCATACTATGTATTGCTGATGAATACCTTAATTGAGGGAGAAGAGGACGCTGCCCTGCTGAGGAGAGCAGGGATTATTCAGAGCTCCATGGGGACCGATGATGAAGTGACCGACCTGTTCAATGGGCTTTGCAAAGGACTCAACTTGCTGGATATTAACGAAGACCCATTTGTGATGGTAAAATTTGATCTGAATGAGTGGCATAATAACCGGCGCATGGTACGACTTAAAAAGTGGTTGCAGAAACATCCCAGGCTTGTCAAGAGCATCTCCATGTTTTGGGCAATCGTTCTTGTTTTAGCGGCTGGTGTACCCACTCTTTTTACTGTATTCCAAAAATATATAGAAAGTCAAAAGAATTCTTGATTGAATCCCAGCCTGCCAAATCTAGTTTAGATTACTCTCCACCTTCTCATGTGGGGTGGACTGGTTGTTAGTTTCTACACTAGCGCGAGTGTGCAAAATAAGTCTCTTTTAGTAAGGGAGAGTGTGGTTTTGTTTTGGGGTTTCTTTTCTATGACTATGTATTTTGACAAGTTCATGCATTTTCAAATTAATTTGGGCTTTTAGCTATTTTCTATTGTGTAGTTAGTATATAGTGTGTTTGTTTCAAAGTTTATGTTACCAACTGTGAGAGAGAGAAACTAAAACCAATTACTAACTGTTCCATTCAAATATTCATATAACAGGGTCTGATTTACCACCCACTGTAAACAGCTGATACGTTGTATTTTTTTTCAAATTTCGACCTGCAAAAAATGGCGACTGTTTCTACCAACCTTTTCATTCGACAGTGCTTCCTACTTTTGACTGATGCTGTCGGCTGAATTTCGACTAAAAACTATTAGTCACAAGATTTCGACGAAAATCTAAAAAAACAGTGAGCACAACGTGCCGGCTGTTTAATTTCTTCCTAGAATTAGTACTATTTAAATTTGCTATAACATACAAAAAAATAAGAGTGCTGTCATGATATAACTTGTAGAGATTAGGCAAATTTATTCGCTAACAAGAGTTGTAATCAGCAATAAATATGAATGTTGAATTCCTCATTCAGCAAAATGGACAAACTACAAGTTCTCCCCACATCTCATTCACATCTCATATTGCTGTGTATTTTTCAGCAAGCCTATCAAATGTGTTTACATCGTAGTTTTGAATGAAATATCATACTAATTTGTACCCTTCTTGATCAATACAATGAATAGCCATGTACTAGTGAAACATTCTTCAATTACTTATAGGCATTTCCTGGCAGACTATCTCATTTTGAAAAATCATAATATTTCGTTATACATGTAATAGCATCGAAAATTGCCACAACTGCAGATTTCTTATCATACACAGAAAATACATGAGGTATAACATTAGTGATCCAAGTTAAGGTAAACATGGCAATCTGATCTGACAATAGGATGAGGAGAAGAAGAGCATTATTAGAGTATTCTACTGTCCAACCAAGTGCCTATAGAACTCCATTTCACTTCTCACCTACTGAGGAGTTACCCTTCACATCATGAGGGTAACAGATATGAAGAGTCAACAAGTCAAGAAAGAACTATGTAGATGTTATCACAACCAAAATGCAGTGAAAATGTAGATGAATCAAGATAACACAATGAACAAGGAACATGATTATATTTAATCATAGCTTGGCCAAGAAATGATTAACATGCTTTTACTCACTAATCTGCATGTTTAACTCTAAATGAGTTACAAGAACCATTAGTACACCCCTGGGGTTCGGATTTCTGTCAAGTTCATCAAAGCACAACCATTCTAATAAACAATGATTTGTTTTAGATTAATGGCGGTTATATAAGCAACTTAAATATTCATAATACTATCAAAACACACATTAGTAACCTGAAAATTCATCATGCAAATGGTAAGTCCAAAGGGGTATATGTGGGTGTCTCTGTTACTAAAAATTCATCATGCAAATGGTAAGTCCAAAGGGGTATATGTGGGTGTCTCTCTTCAGGAAGGATTGTGGAGAGTTCCTTACAGTTAGATCTCTTTGCAAGTCAAAACTGCAAACACGTCTCTTTTCACCCCTCGATTTGAAACCTTCTAAGAAACCAAAACAGATTCAATATGAGGTTTTACTCTCTAACACAACTAAAAAGACATACACAAATAAAGTTACAATTTTATTTATTATGGGTTGTCATCACCGTTATCGCAAGATGGAAAAACAAGTCGGATCTTAAGCCTCTTTAGAACTGATGTATAAGGGAAGTTTAAATGTAGGTTTGCAAAAGATCTTTTAATCCAAAGACCCAAGCCACATCGGGAGTATCATATTTTCCCTTTCCATCATGTTCTTTTAAAAAACATGCATCCACCAATGAATTCAATCCACAGACTCTACTTAAAGACTGTACTTAAAGGAAATTTGTAATCAATCAACTATACATGATGACGATCAAAACTCCAATTATACGAAGACAAAACTAAGAGAAGAGACCCCATGTCCACGTATGCTATTTAGATACTTGGGTTTTATTCAAGAACTTTTAGAAGTTAACCTAAGCACTCAGACTTAGTAACAATTCATCCATATGGCTTGCACTGTCATGCATGCTACCTTTACAAATATTAGATTGATGATAAATATGTAGGAAAGTTTATTTGTTGATGATTGTTTTGATGCAATCATAACAATTAGTTAAAATTCACATAAAATGAACCAAAACTGACTTGAAAGATATGAAGGAATCGGTTTGGATTTGCTTAATCCCAAGTTTAGTATGGTCAGGTCTTGACCTGTTGGGCAAATTCAGTTGGTTGATGTGACGCTGTAATGTTCAAGGGGCCTTACATAGTTTAGGGTTTCTTATTGGTTTACTGGACTCAAACTATGCAAAAGATTAATAAATGTCAATATGTTGTTCATCCCTTTTGCATAAACTTATACTTGTGCTGCAAAACTTTAAATAGTCTTCTCGGATTATTGCACCTTTCTCCTCTTAAATATTTATGAAAACTGTCTACTTTCAAACTTTGTTATGCGTGCTCTTTTCAAATATGAGACAAATTTCCTTCAAACTTCTACGTTTTAAGCTAAGTATTTTCAGATGGGTTGGGAAAAGTTAGAAAGATCTAATCTAAACATCATTCATTCTACCGAAGGATCTAATTGTTCTGTTATACACTTTATAAATCATATAGTGACTTGATCAAATCCACAGACAAAACCTTAAGTGTAAGTTCTGAGCATTTTCACAAAAAGTACACTTAAGATTGCAAGCTCTAAGAGAAAATGTTTCAAACACAATGAAGAGCAAGAAAACACTCATTAGATAGATGCAAAATTTTAGATTCAATTGTATTAGAAACAGACAGTCATATAAGATTTACAATGTCTGAATGACTCTTAGCTTCAATGATCAAATTACAGCAAACTTACAAGCTTTACAGATACAGTAAGGAAGTTAGATGTTCCACGCATTCCTTATTGCAGACACAGGTGACCTCCTTCTTCTACTTCTAAACTAAAAGGTCCCTCTATTCTAAATGTTATGTGTTACAAATCTCTGCTACTACAAAATCTCTATGTAGCCCTTGTGTAAAGTTTTACAGTGCATAGAGGCACAATATATAGACTTTGATTGTCCTCAATACAACTCAAAACCCTAGTTAAGCAATGGTTCAAATTTCTGGTTACAACAATAAATGCTGGAGAACAAATCCCCTGAAATATCTCTGGGCATGCATCAAATCTGGGTGAAATATGCCCTTCTAGAAACCCTAGCAGCTTAATATTAACTTCTGTGGTTTGCTGCAATAATGTCTTCAGCTGCATTTTGTCTTCATCAATGAAGACCCTTGACTTCCTCGTACTTCATCCTTATCTTCCTCTGCTCCTGAAATCGGATTTCCCCCCTATGATGCCACCGCCATCAAGTTTCAGCTCTTTTCTCAACTGCAAACCTGCAAAAATAGATAAGCAATAAGTATCATTTCACTTAATAAACATCAGGAAGAAAAACAACTGCCAACTCCAGTTGTGACTGTGTGAACGCATCAATCGGGCCCTGAATCCGTGAAAATCGTGTCCAAAAATGCATATACAGCGCTTAGAAAAGTCAAGTCAACTATCGTTGACCAAACAAATGCATTCGGGCCCCAAGAAATGCCTCAAATTCCTATCGCTTCATTTTCTCGCTTATTTTCCTTGTTTAAATCTTTGTATTTTCTGATATACAAGCCGGGCATGATACAACATTTTAATCAAATTTTATTTTCCCTTCGATTTCGTGTTGTATGTATATTACTTCGTATCTTCCGATATGCACTGTTTAAAACATACATGGATTTAACCCCATTTGATAAATTTTTGGTTCCGGTACTTGTATATGTGCAATGTATGTTTGATAATATACAAGTCTGATACATACAACGATTTTTCTATTTTGGACTTTTATTTCGAATCCGGCTTGTATGTATGCAACATATATCGGTTTGTATATCACAATATACTAATGCAAAATATATAAGCACTTAACTTCTATTTATAATTTTTCAATTCCGTCATATAAATCAATGCATAAACTGTTGCATACAACCCTCGGACCTCTTGCCATTATAAACAGCAACCTATAACCTATCGAATCTGCAATGTATCTCTTGATATGCAAATCGGACATGATACATAGGATAAATCTGCTTTATTATCGTTTGGATTCTAGCTTGTATGTGGTGCCTTGTATGTTTTAGATATACATTCGGGTATACATACAAGCATTTAACTCGATTTTAATCTTTTTTGGATTCCGCATTGTATACCAGCGATGTATGTTTCGAAACATACAAGCCATGGAATATACAACGAATTAACTCTGGTTTATGACTTTTTGGATTCCGCGTGATGCATATTTCGTTGTATGTTTAAATGTATGTATGAAATATACACTGCGCTAAATATACAATGATTTAACATTGTTTAATAACCTTTTCGGGTATATTCTACCTGCCAAATATACAAACGTGGGATACAAAGCGGATCTGAAACATCAATTCATTTTAACCTAAAACCACTTTGGGTCCACCTTGTATGTATATTTCAAAAACCTTAACCAAATGCATACAAGGAAAAAGGAATATACAATCGGTCTTGTATGCAAATCCGATACATAAGACCCATTTCGTGACTTTGCATGTAAGCGACATACAAGAGACCTAACATACAAAATCAAATGCATATGCAACCTGATTTCAAAAGGCAAATGCGACTAAGTACAAAAACAAAACCCTTTGCATATACAAAACGACCTTGTATATGCAAAGCGATATACAACCCTGAATGTACATTTTACCAAAATGATCATAACTTGCAAAATATGGCAAATTTTAAGATGGTCCAAAAAGTAACCCTACCTCATTTTTCACAAGGAATCCAACCATATCATGCCCTGGTACTGAAAATGTATTTTTTCTCTATTTTTATCAAAGTTTGCAATTTTAACCCTCTTTTCCCTTTACCACCAAGCAAACCCGTAGAAATAAAATAGAAGCAAAAAAGCAAAGCAATAGCAGGGGTCCTCATTTTGCTAAGGAGTAAAATGGGGCATGTTGTGAACATCACAACATTAATGTCAAACAATAGAGTGTTAATAAAATAAAACTATTGATGACAAATATGTAGGAAAATCTAATGTCAAACAATAGAGTGCTAACGAAGTTAAATTATTTATGTAGACCAAGTTAAATTCTTGCTAAAGACATAGTTGTTGTTGAAGTGGTCTTACTTGTTGATGAAGATAACATAGAAGTGTTTATAGAGTTTGTAGACACTTGAAATCATCTCATCACCGACGAAACAAAAAAAAAAAAGCCATCACTCACCATTTCTTTTGTAATTAATCAAATAAGTCATATTTAGACAATTAATTATCCAATTCTCCATTTGATATTAATTAATTTTTTTAATTTAATTAATAAAATCATTATTCATCACTATTCACCCCACCTGCAAGTCTAAACTATTTATTCAATTAATTGAACTTCCTCCATAGTTTGACTTTAGATAAAGAAATGCAAATATGTATTTATCTAAGCTCGTCTCTCTCTAACAAAAAATTAAATAAATTTAAATATTTATTTAATTATCTATTTGTGCACTTTAAATTAATTGACCAAATCACATCATTAGTTTGTTTTAATTATATGTATATGCTTAAATATGATTAATCAAGGAAATATATGCACAATTTTCTAAAGAGGTACACATGTCATTCAACATGCATGTGAGGAGTACTTAGAAGCATGGACAAGATCTTCACATCCTTACAAAAATCAATTTTTTCTCACCATATAATGCCCCCATATGAAGGCATAAATTGGTGCTGATTCATCTTTACAATTGCTCAATTCACATTCATGAGGTTTTCTTTTAGGGCAATAACCTTGGACAACAGACTCCAAGAAGACAAATGATAGTAGAGGGAGGAAAAATTCAAAGAGTTTATCAGCTCCAAGCACTGTTGGAAGAGGAGAGTGCCTTCCTTGCACAAGATTTAAGTTAGATCATAAATTAAAGACAAGAGAAGATTATTAGATAAATGAATTGGTTCACTATATTACTTGCCGCTAAAAGTCATCAACAAATTGCTAGTATATAGTGTTTGTTTCAAAGTTTATGTTACATGTATTTAAAGAATACAGAGAAAAATATATATAATTATATTTTTAAAAGATTATGTAAAAATGTGAACAATATAATAATGTAATTATGTGAATTAGTAAAAGAGTAGTGTAAGAGAAGGTATGCAATTGATGGTTTAGTAAGGAGATGTTTTTAACTAGTTCTTTGATTTTTAAAATTTTTTTATGATGAATAGTACCAATTTTTACATTAATTTATATAAAAATATAATACACTAGTTCACATAAAAGATGAGTGGAATGAAATCACAACCCCAAGAGTTGATGCATAAGTCCATAGACAAATGAAAATTTGTCACACTGTAATGTAACTAAAGAAATCTTAGTGGGAGGAGGAGGAGGAAGGTCATGGTTAGAGGGGATCAACCAATCATCCAGAATAGGCTCCCAACCTATGATGGTGTCCTCTTTATCTTTATCTTTTTCTTGATAGACATAAGTCATGCAGAATAGGAGAAATGACTAGGTCAAGCCAAGGGAACTTCTCACTTTCATACTAAATGATGATGCAATAATTGTGTGAAGCAGTGGAAGATTAGCCACATGGTGGAGACTAACCACAAAATTTATGCTAAGTGGGTCTGTGGGAACCATGCCTAGAACAAACACCATGGCTATGGTCACAATGACGCTTAGGCGAGGGAGATGCATCTCTACTAGTAGGAAAAAGTACACATCAACAATAGTACATTGTGCATTAGCCCAATGCTCAATAGGAGTCTACAAGTGGGAAACCTCCAAAGCAACTTTATCAGCTTGGACTTCAATCTATAGCATATAGCATTAGAGCATATGATAGCTTAAATAGTATACATGGAAAAGTGAAAATCCATATCAACACTTAAAAAATAAAGAAACATTCCTTTCTTTCCATATGTTGAATAGAATTTCCACTTTAAAAGAATCCCAAATTTGGGGTTCAATCTAAAAAAAAATAGTCTAGTCACCTAAAAGAATCATACTCAATAGGAGAAAATCTATGGCTAAAAGGTCTTGAAAAGAATCATGCATCCATGTCCATGTAGCTTTAGCACATGGGTAAAACTAGAATAGATGCTTGAGAGTTTCTAAAATATCTAAAAAAAGGAGAGGGGGTTGGACACACCCAAATGAAAAACCCAAGATCTAATGAGAAGACCTTGGTAAAGGAGACACCAAGCATAATGAGCCAATTTGGGCCCCATAATGGAAGACCAAACTATTCGAAACATATGGTGCCATTGTGTGGTAGAGGACTTGAGACTCCACTTGGCATTGAGTTTTGAAACTATGGGTGGGCGAAGAGAGAGCCATGAGTAGCCTTTAAAAGGATTATAATTTTGGAAAGGAGTGTCTAGATACTAGTTCCAATATTTCCACCAAAGCTTGTTACAGTAAATCCTAACATTATGGATCATCTCTAGAGGATTAAATTGAAAAATGGTTTGGAAGAATTCATAACCTCGATTCCTAAATTTGTACTTAACCTTAAATTATGACCAAGATAACCAGCACTTAGTAGCCCTAGAGAAGAGGTTTGGAATATAATAGACCCCTCTTTTCAAAAACTTTAAAGCATGAACCTATGGAAGTTTGGAAAGAGGTCTATCATGGCAAGTAATCATAGGAGACCATCAAAGAGACTAGTAGTTGCTGGAAATATTAGTTCTAAAATTATTCTCATTCTATAAAATCCAATGGTTATTGGCTTCTCAAGCCTTCCAAATACCTATGACAATAAAAAATGCCTTGAACTTGCATGTAGGGTCCTTCATAATGAGAACGGAGTGAAAGCTTGGCCCTTTTCAATCCTATTTTCCATGTTGAGTTATAAAAGCAATACAATGCTAAAGAGGAATTTTCCAAGCCTCATTTCCCTCCAAGGATCTAATAATCCACTTATCGTGCACAAGGCTAGACCTTCTCTATGAGTATCAACAAGGCCAAGATCACTATAGTCATGTGTAAGACAACAAAACTTCCTCACAACTCTAACGAACCCTTTTACTCTATCAAAAGAGGCCCAAAGAAAATCTTTAATTAATCTCTTTAGATCTTGATAGGAGACTTTTAATAATCCCAACAAGAATAATAGTACACACATGCATAGCACCAAGCACTTTGGAGCAAATTTAAAACTTCCCCATAATGAAAAGAGGCTTAGTAATTGAGAAATGTAATTTGTTTTCAATGCAAGCCAAAATATATTATCAAAGAGTTAAAGAGGAGGACTAAAAGGAAAAAGGAATACCTAAAAGAAATACATTTACCCATGATCAATCCATTTCTAGCCAAAATAGTCAAGTTAAGGAGGCTTGGGCAAGTAGGGTTGACCATAGAATTGAGTATTTTGCCAATATATGCTAGAATCAAAAGTAAGGAAATAATTATTTTGACACTATAAGGCTTAGCTAACATTTTGTTGTTCTTCTAAGAGAGTGAGAAATAAATTTCATCAACAAAGTGGCCATTGATAAACTAGAGATTAGGGTTGGGAAGGGAAATACCTTTCACATTCCATTGGGCAACTACATTGGCAAGCAAATAGCTAAAACCTTTGATTGCAAGAACATAAAGAGTAGAAGAAAAAGGGCATCCTTGGTGGATAGATCTAAAGATCTCAAAGACCATTGAAAATGATTGATGATGAGACAAGCCATGGCATCCATAAATAACATCTAAAATGAGAAAAAATTTAGGCCTAAATCTAAGAGCCTAAAGCATGGAAATAATGAATTTCCATTCAATATGATCATAAGCCTTAGAAAAGTCAATCTTCATGAAAATAGCCTATTTTTGAGAGTGATGGGCTTATTCCATACCTTCCCACACAATAGTGATATCATTCAAAATATATTTTCTCTTGATGAAACTAGTTTTCTTAGGATGAACAATAAGTGGAAGCAAATGTATTTATCAAGGTTATTGGCTTCCAATTGTAGATGTCCACATGATCACCTACCTTAGTTATGAATTTAATATTTCATTTATTTATTATAGCACCTAAAGATCCTATATCAAAAGATTCTAAGTAGACTTGATGAAGGTTAGGTCCAATACTAATCGAAAGGGCATTCTAAAATGCATAAGGAAACCCATCATATCTAGGAGATTTGTCATTAGCCATTGAAAAAGACACTTCTCTAAGATCCCCTAGGAAAAGATTTCAAACACATGTAAGGACCACTATGAAGTGGTGAGCCTATAAGTGACCACACTCACACATTGTTAAAGATCTTTGTTAGCTTCAAAGTGAGGCTCTTGAGCCTAGAAACCTATTATAGTAAATTTTCTAAGGCTCTTTGATATGGGGTGCTGCCACAATAATGAGTTACACTTTTTGGGACATCCTGATTTTTGCTGAAATCACATATTTTTAGAAAATAAAATGATTTAAACCTTGAAAGGTTCCATTTAAAGAATTTTAATTGAAGAGGGTTTGATCAAACCCCCTTAGATTCAAACCCCCTTGGATAGAACCCCACTAGTTTAGACCATACCTATAATGAAGTCTCCTCTACACCTATCAAAACACTGATAAAAAACCACTTTTGATTTACCTTTTGGGGGAACAAATGAATTCATTTAAAATTTATGTTTTGTAAGTATGTAGTCCTTATTATAACCTTCCCAAAAAGTATAATTTTAAATATATCTATTTTGATTATTATATTTATTTTTTATTTCTTGTGAATGTAGGTTTTTCACCGAACATCAAGTTCTCTCTTCTACACACATGGAAAATTAGTGAAAAGAAATTCTAAAAAATATTTATGCCCTAGGTATTGATGTCCTTGTTTCAACAAAAAATAAAATAAAATTGATACATACAAAAAAAGTTATGTTCTATGGAATAAGCCTATGTCTAAATTATAATTGGTTTGACTTCAAAACTTAATTAAAAAAAATATTCAACAAAACATTATGAAACCAAATGCATGCCCTATATATCGGTGTTACCAATCTAAATTCAAAAAAATTAGAATTTTATCCTTTGTAGAAAAAAGTTAAGTGCTACAGAATACACATCACTTTGAAAAAATGTTGTTTACTATTAAAAACTAGTTATCAAAGTAGACACAAAAATTTTTACAATTTAACTCCAAATTTTTTTTTAAAAATATATTTAGAATCTACATATAAAATCTCACAAATCACTAGTTCACATCATCTTCAAATTCTTAGCGGTTTAGCGGCCATAGGTGTCAGAAAGTGAAGATTTAGTTCAAAATGTTGATTTCAATGTCAAGTTTGGCCAAAAAGTGTAACCCATTATTTTGGGATGACCCTATGTTTAATTTTCTAAGGCACCTAGAAAGCCCAGAGGGAATGAAAAACTTCCTTGGAAATCTTATCCCCAATTTTGAGCCAATGTAAATGGGCCTTGAATTGAGCTACTTGGTTTGATGATTATTGATAATTTACTTTTAATAGTGGAGTTTGGCAACATGCAAATTTAGTAGGAAATTTCAAAAGAAATCAATAGAAAGAAAAATAGTTGAAAAAGAGAGTTTTCCTCAATTCTCATACCTAAGGGACTACGTGACCTTTGAGAACCTACCATGAAATCAATCCATTTGTCCTTCACTCTCCATGGACTATTCATTGGTGTGATTTCATCACCATTTGATAGTTTTTTCTCTTCTTCCCTCTCTTATTTCCTCTCATCTCTTTGTATTTGCAAGTGAAAATGACCTTCTTGATTATCCATTTTTTATCTTTTAAAATTTTTTTTTACTTCTATTTTGTGGTTTACTCCATATTTATTATGGATCATTGGAGTGGAGAAAGTCAACATAGGTATACATCAAATCCTACAACAATATTATGTACTCTTATCCTTGTTTTTCACTAATATTGAGCTAACCATTTATCAAAGTGCACTTGAACCATCATGTCTATTTTTTCAAGTTGTTCACACAAGTTGAGGCATGCAACAAAGGTAGTATCACTCTAAACCCCATTCCGATGTCGAGTTCTCTTATCTCTTTTAATTTTTGTTTTCTCAATTACCATATTACATGTGATTGACCAAATTATTTGTAGGCTCAAATGTGGGACAACAAAAAATAGGTAAATGTAGGTCCCACATGCCTATTTCAAGAATGACACCTACCTTTTATGTATAATTCTATAACCAAGGGGAAAATATGTAAGCACCCAAAATTGTATGGGTCATTATTACATGCTTGATGATGATTTGGCAGTCTAGTGCACAACCCACATGGCATGTTCATTTCTTGTCACAACCTTTTTTTCCTTGATGGAAATTTTCTTAGTGTCGTAGTACCCTCCCTCGAGTGTTCTTCATTGTTGTTTTCTATCCTCTTGTTTTTCTTAACCTTTTTTCTTTTCAAAAATCCTAATGCTTGCTATAAGTTGCAAGGGCACTGGACATACCTCATGGTCACCTAGGCTACCCATGTTAAGTTGCATATAACTCAAGTGACTTGCCTTGGAAAAAGGAGTGACCCATACCTTGACGTGGGTGGCCCTTTTGTGATTTAAAGTTAACTATAGTCACTTATTTTGGCTATTTTTTTCTCTAATTCACTTCTAATCACTAACTTTTTACCATGATTTCTTCCAAGCTTTCTTTCCCACTTTCTTTTATTCTTTAATTGCTATCTTAATTATGTTTTAATCCCTAATATTCTCTACTCCTCTCTTATTTAAGATCCTTGATAGGTGCTACTAGATTCTCATCTATGCTCATTTTTAGGAAAACAACCCTTTTCAGAATCATGTGTATGATAGCTTCTAGAAAATTTGCTATTTTGCCCCTAATGTTGGCCTTAGATGTAAATACCTGCTCTAGACTTTCTTCACTATTTTTCATTCTTTCTTTAGTAGTTAATAAAATGCCACTCAACTCATCAATTTCAATTATTGTGAGATCCTTTGATATTTTAATTATGGAAACAACATTATCAAATTTGGAAATCAAACTTCTTATTATATTTTCTCAATCGCATGCTAATTATTCAAATTTTCACCTAGAATTCTAATTTGATTTACCAAACCCTCAACCTTTGTAAAAAAATCATTTATTGATTCATTAGGACCCATTTTGATATTTTCAAAGCTCTTTATTAGTGTTCATAGTTTTTTTGTGTTAGCACCTTGATATTTGTTGGCAAGAAATGGGGAGGCATACCAGTCTAGAGATCTAGTCCCTAGTCAAGTCTTTGTAGTTAGTTTATATGGGCCAGTCAAGTAGTTAGAGATTGACTGCAGAAGACAAAGAATAACAGAGTATCACAGGTATATCATAACAATACAACTCAAAAGAACTATTTGAAACCCATAGATCTTATATATATAAACAACAATCAAACATTTGTCATACATCCATCCTCTGGCAGGTCTAAGTCTCTACCTCATCCATCTACATACATACTTGATTAGACTTATATGTCTTCTCTATATCATACTATCTCATATCCTACTTCTATTCTCCTATCTTGCTTAAATTCTATATCATCATTCCTATGTCTGTATATACTAAATCTATTAAGGGATGCATCTTCTAGCATCCTAGGTCTCCTCTAGCCTCTGCATAATGTATGCACCAAATTTCAGTTGGATCTACTCTATGCTCTGCATCTTGCTAACATCATCCCCCTTCAAAATTATGTCTTGTCCTCAAGACATGCAAAATCAACTGCTAGGTAAGATAGTCTTGTACATCTGCTTCAGCTATCCAAAACCGGTGTCGCATTGCTTCTTAGCCTTAGACAACATTATTATTTGTCCTTCTATCTTTATATATGTATCCTCTTCTTTTTCTATATTTGCCAGTATCTATATTGTTTGTGTTGTCTTCTTGGCTTTTGCAAAA
The DNA here is from genome assembly GCA_027924645.1 of Cunninghamia lanceolata. Classification (NCBI taxonomy): domain Eukaryota; kingdom Viridiplantae; phylum Streptophyta; class Pinopsida; order Cupressales; family Cupressaceae; genus Cunninghamia; species Cunninghamia lanceolata. Next base: position 14,166,723 of record BSBN01000206.1, read on the forward strand.
CTACCAGTCATAGTAGCTAGTCTCAGGTTGACCATCTTCCTTAACTACTTTATTTGGCTCCTTATTTAATCTCTTTGGTCATGGAGTTGTTGATGCCAGTTGTGAAGTGTCTCCACCTATGCCCTTATTACTCCATCCTTATCTATCAAAGGATCATACTAGGTTGCCATGTTTGTTATTTGTAGTTATAGAGCATCCATCTAGTGTTTTATTGTTTTGGTGAACTATGGCCATTTTAAACAAAACTGGTAAAGAATGTTCACCTCTTCAATTCTTTGTTGTATACTCTTTATTTGTGTTACCAATTTAGTGTGTGCCTTGGAACACTTATTTGTCATTTCCACCAACCTTTTCTTACTTAATTGCTTTGTTATTTTCTTCTCCAGCTGGCTAGAGCAATCCTTGAATCCCTGTGTCAATTGCTTCAATTTCTTCAGCATCTTCATTGCCAATGTATTCAATGCATCCTGAAGAAATTCACTCCCCTCTACATGTTTCCAAATCTCTTCTCTTGCTGAGGAGTTGAATATATCTCCTAACTACAACTTCTGTAAAGGAGATATTCCTACTAGATTCACTTGACCTTTTACCACTGGTAACTTTAACAATTGTGGAGTTACAATAGGTGTTATCTACTTTTGCTTCTCTAAAAACTCCTTAATGGATTCTAGTGAGGAAGAAAAGGCTTTCAGATTATCAACTTCACTGATCCTCTTTTCTCTTTTGTGTTCTCATGTGTTCCTTCTTCCTTATCCTCCACATTGTGTGTTTGTGGGCTCATTTGTTGCTGTTGTGTGTTCCTTTCCTCCATTCTTGTGTTCTCTGGAGGAGGTACCCCTTGTGTAGAAGCTTCTAGCTGACTTTTCTCTTGACTTGCCTCTATTATGTCCTATCCTCCTATCGGTATTTCAATGTTGTGTGGATGTGATGGTGCCTGTTGTTGTTCTTGATCCTTGATAGAAGCATATAGCTTTGCTATTATTTCTTCAATATTTTTTGTATCTTCTCCTTTTCCTTCTTATTGTCACCCATGAGTGTGTCTACTCTTTGTTTTCTCCTCAAGTCCATGGCTTGCAGTTTTATCAACTCATTCTTCTTCTCTGATGACAATGTGTCACTAAGCTTCTTAATGTCATTCTGCCTTATTTCTTCCTCCAATTGGAGTGTCATATTTCTCCTTTGCCTCAATGCTTGTATCAAGTTCTTTGGAAATCCATCCATTATTTCATCTAATGTCTTTTCTTTGTCCCTCATGTTATGGATCATTGCTTGAACTATTATTTGTTTATTCCCCTTAGATGAATCATCATATAAATCAGTAGTTTCTTTTAACATACCTACATTCTCGATCGCATTAAGTAGAGTATCCATCTTGTATAGCTCCTGTGTTGATTCTTCTGCTTGTTGTTCTGTTGATTCTTACTCCGGTGTCTATTGTGCTCTTTTCCTTCTCTTTAGCTTTGATTCTTGCTCTTCCCCCTCTTCTTTAGACTCAATCACCTCTGGCATTTCCTAGGTTTTCTTTCTCTTTACGTATTGTTTCTACCGGAGAGCCTTCCTTTGTGTATTCTTCTTCATCCCTGACAATACTTCTGATGTTGCTCTTCCTCCAGATAATATTGTTGATGATGATGGCACTTGAGATGCAGTTCTTTATGATCTTCTCACTAGCAGAGCCTCCTTGGTAGGCAGTGGAGCTAATGTGGAAGGTTTTGGAGCTGAGGTAGTTCCCTTTTCTGGAACTCCCCACTATTTTTGCAACTTCTCTCTATGCTTTTCCAAATGTTCCTCTGTATGCTTTTTATGTTGCTTATCCATCACCTTTGAATAAGTGTCAAATCTCTCTACACTAGTATCCTTGGGTTTACTCAATAGGTTTTGTGCATAGGCATTAGATTCTGCTATAGTTATCTCCTAGGGCAATTGGGTTACCCATGCTATTCTCGGCTCAACTACTTCCATGTAAGTGAAATCTTTGTCCACCAAAATTGTAATATGGTAGATGTATTGCTTCACAACTCTATAGGGAATTCTTTCTCTTTCCCTCATTTCTTCTTACTGAGTTTTAAAGAAACCCCAATATGCGGTACTGTATTCTTTTGTTTCCCTAAATTGATCTATATTTATTTTCACTTCTAACCCTACTAGTATGTTTTGTTTCCAATGTTTCCCCTTAAACCCTGGTAATTCATTCAAGAAATAAAATGTTAGGCAAAGAATCAAAGTACCATACTAGAAGTTGTAATTAGAATCCTTGATATTCTACAAATTTTCCAATTGTTGTTGTCGCATTACCTCACAGAGATCAAAATCCTTGCCCTCCTTCACCATTTGATAAACGATATGAATGGAAGTGGCTGTGGCCAAATCCACCCAGTTGGCATAGTACACTTTATATGCAATGTCCGTGGTGACATATCTAACCCCAAGGTGTGTGATTTCCTTTACATGCATGTTCCTTCCATCTATTTTTTCTCTAGTCAATTCCCTCACTTGATCCATTCTAATGGCCTTCATTGCTGGTAAGGGTCCCACGACACTTAACCCTATGATTGCCCTAATGGCCTCATTTGTGATTCTATAGGTTTTGTCCAAGTATATAAATTCATCATGAACTCGAATCAGAATGATTCTTATCCATTCGTGTGCATATATGAAATTAGGATAATCCTTCCACACATCCAGTCTCTTCACTGGTATATTTGCATTCTTAGTTAGATACCCTATGTCTCCCATCAATGTGTCCCTTAGCTCCTCAGATTTCATGTGATCCATCTCTACCAAGGTATTGTGAATGTACTTCCTCACATCCTCTATGTAGAACACATCTACTGGCATCGATGAGAATGCATCGCCTTTATCCATTTCTAGGGTTTTCCAAGGGTATTTCTTAAACTTCAACCTCAGCTTGTGTGTGATATCAATCAACTCAGGGGTTACCATTGTGTCTTTGCTAGTTACCTACACTCTTGTACTCTTCAGTGTTTCATTTTCCACTGTGTTTTCTCTCAGAGCTCCAAATTCACCAAAGTATGAATGCAAAGTGAGATTGTAATGTCTGATTAGGGTTAAATACCCTTCTTTTTGCCCTAATTTTTCTCGCTTTTCCCTTTTATTATTTTCCTTTGTTACTTTATTTCCTTTCTTTTTGTGTCTTAAGTTTTTCCCCTTGTTATTAGATAGTCTATAATAAACTATGGTACAACGGTGAAATCCCTCCACAATTAGCTTCTTTCTTCTAGAGATTGATGATCTAGAAATTTGGCACCTGAAAAAACTTCCCCACATTGATTTCCTTGTAGCTTTTCCAATTTTCTTCTTCCTCTTTGTCTGTAACTTTCTTATTTGTATCTCTAGAAGCTCAGTAATCTTGGAATGTCAATTCCTTGGCTTCCTTTGCTTCATTTGATGAAATTTTTGAGATATGGACTTGTCTCTCCTCAATGTGTCGCAAGCGATCCACAGTGACTTTTGATGAAATGCAAAGGAGTGCGGTATGTCTTCCTTGCTAGTCCTAATCATGAATATGCTCTGGTAACTTACCATTTTGCACATTTTTTAGTTCCAGTTCTTCTCTCAACTAGGGTTCTAGAACTTCCTCACCATTTGTGCTATAATGATCATCTTCTATCTCCACTTCTCCCTCAGAGTTAGGTTCTTCTATTGTTTCTTCTGCATCCAACCTTGAAGTTGTGTAGATATTCTTGGAATCCTTATCGCTGTCTTCTACCTGATTGACTTCTTCTATGCATGCATCTTCCATTGATGATCCTAAAGAAATATTGACAATTTTGTACTCATTGGCAAATGATAGCTCTTCTTTCTAGGAGTCTATGATATTGTTTGCATCTACAAACCATCTCAAACCCAATAGTGCATTGAAAGCTTCTCCTTGGTCCTTTCATGGCTACAACAATAAAATCTAAGACTTGTTTAACCCCCATTAGGTTAACTTCCACTTGATTCCATGTTCCCATTATCTACATATTGGATCCATCTGCCAAAATTATATTGTAAGTTGTCTCTATTAGTTTAGGTCTTCCTAACTACTCGCAAAGCTTTTTTGTCATCATATTGACATTTGCTCCAAAATCTATCATGACATTCTAGACTTTTGTGTGATTTATATAAACATCCACCATAAGTGGCTTTGTCTTCCAGTCGCTATTTGTCCTTCCCATCCTCTGAAGTTGACTCTTTTGACCTTGTTCCTTGTGTCAATATTTAGAAAATTGCTTCAATTTCTTGATGAGTTTGTGTTGTTGTGTCAATTGAGCTAACTGCTTGAGAGCTTCTACTTCTTCTTCAGTGAAAAATTGCTTGTATTGTTTCTCCTTTTCTTTCTCCTTCCTTATTATTTGTTTGGCTTTATACAACACTTCTTCATGTTGTTTCTTAGTAGGATAAAATTTTTCTTCCTCCTCACTATCTTCCTCTTCTGTCTCAATTAAATAATGCCTTCTAGTATTTGTTCCTTGTCTTGTCAATATCGCAGCTTTCTCCATTCTCCTTCTATGTTTTCCGATGTGTTTGACTTGCTTCTTCGGTAATCCTCTTCTTCTTCTTCTTCTGTAGATTTATTTGAAGATGTGTGTATTTCCTCCCTATTGTTCTTCTAGCATGTTCTGTAACTCATCACTCATAGATTGTGGTTGTGCATTCTAGAAGTATTGTTGTACTTTATCACAAGAAAATAGGTCATGCTCTGTACTGCTATAGAATGAACACTATGTTTTTCTTTTACCCCAACATTCATATGCAAAGTGTCTTAGCTTAACACATTTGAAGCATGTGGTATCCTCCTATTGGCTCCTAAAATAACTCCAACCCAAAACTCTAAAACATTCCTAAAACACCCAGGTTTGGGATTGTCGTCAAGGTGAAAGGAAGAGGTTTATCAACAAGTTAAGGGGAATTTTGGCCAAGTACAGGAGTGGGTAAGCTCCTCTACTTTTTAGGCTTAGCTAGACCTAGGAGGGATATTCCTAGAGGCATGAAATGAAATACAAGTAAACATACACATCCATACCCAATGTACACTTGATCCCAAAGCTATAACTAGATCAAGACAAATTGGCTGCATGGGCCTCTCATTAAGCTGATTCAACTATGTGAATCTACATGCATAGGAAAGATGGTTTTCACCTTGAACCATAGATGAAAGATTTGTTTAATTTTAAAATAATGTTTGATCCCTCTCCAATATGGACCAATGCCTACTCTATTGGGTAACTGAGTCATATGGAATATAGAGGGAAGAAAAGGATTGAACTAGCATCAACAGATAACTAAAATGTATTCACATACATTTCTCATATTATATTTCACATATTGGACATTCTTAATGATCCAGAAGAAAACTACAAAGACCCATTTACAACAAAGAGATGACTCAAAATAGAGCTTGTATTGAATTTAAATGTTGTCACACATTATCAAATCTCTACTACAATCGCACCACCAAATGTGGTGAAGGAAAACATATAACTTCGATTATACATTCTCCTGAAACTTTACAAATGGCCATGGAGACATACCAATGCATAAAATATGCTTTACAATACATTTAGGTATGTTGTATCAAAACACAATCCTCCATTCACTACCCACACTGGCTTGATTTGAAGCCCTGAAACTATCCTGAGGCACTATAGACTAGACAATTGACTTACAGACCAACCTTGAAAACATATAAAAAACATGTATATATAGCAATACAATTCAAGCTAATGGCACCAATTTCTGGAATTGTACTCAGTCAATGAGTATGCACCATGCTAAATTAAATTAAGGCCCAGAGATAAGTAAAAGAAAATGCATGCTAAAGAAGAAGGTCCACATCTTGCAACTCTACAAAAATCAAAAGAAGATTGCTTGCACGTTTCATGTACCAGGAACATTAAAGAGGGAAGGCCCAAAGCAACTGCAATATCTAATTTGTCCTCCACATGTACTCATGAATTGAAGAATTTCACTGTTTCAGCTACCTGCATGGCACAACTCTAAAGGCGCATAAAATCTGAGTACAAATTAGCCTTTTAAAGCTTTTACAACACTTCAAATGTGTTGTCCAATTTTTCTATTTTGGGCCATCTAACCACTGATGGTACCCTTCTACATTTTCCTGCCCATTGACCAATCTACTTCATTATTCTAACTTTGCATTCACCTAATCGACAAATCTTTAATTTGTCAAACTTCATCTATTAGTCGACGTAAATGCCTCGTGGTGAACTTTCTTTGTGGCCCTTTATCATCTTGTCGAGGCAAATCTTCCATCTCTGGAATGTTTCTTTGTTAGTTGGCAAAAATCATTTTCTTTGAACTTTTTATGTTGCCTTCTCATTCGGCTTTATGCTGCAAAAGGCCATTTTGCTGAACTATTCATTTATCGCCCCTATTGATGATTTCATTATTTTCAGAACCTAGCCATCCTTCCCTTATCTATCGGCAAAAACTCATTTTTCCAAACTACTCATTTATACCCTCTCTGCCTCATATCGATGGCAAAGTTGCACTTTTTAGAACTTGCAAGTTGTTTTCCTTTACTGGCAAATTTTATCTTTTCAGAACTCTACCTTGTTTGCCTTCTCTCTCCTTATTGGTGATTTTTACACTATGCGAACTATTCCTTTTTCCATGCTTTATCGGCAAATGTCAAAATTTGATTGCCCCTTAGTCAGCAAAAATGCCTTTTGCCAAACTTTCCCTTTTCATCTTCTTACTCCCTCCTATTGCCTTATTGGCGAAATAAGAAAAACATGAACTTATGAAAAGTTTAATTTTTTGGCTAGTTTGCCGATATCTATGCCTTTATTGGAAAAAAATCATTTTGCTGAACTCATCTCTGTTGACTTTGGCATGATGTTTGTCATTGATGTCAAAAGGTCTCTCAGGTTCACATGGTGCTGGTGTTGACAGTTGAATTGTCAGGTTGACATGGTGTTGATATGATCTTAGAGGTTGATACATTGTTTTGGATCTTCTTCATGGTTTTGGATCTCCTTCATGGTGTTGAAATAGTCATGTTGATATCATTAGTTGCTTATACATGTTGTTGGATCTTCTTCATGATCTCCTTCATGGTGTTGAAATAGTCCTGTTGCTTATATAAGTTGGTGCTTCAAGTGTTCATAGGATCACAAGAATTTGTTGATGGCATTCATGCAGAGAATACACTCACATTGGTTCACTTGGTTCCTATGCAGTGGTCACTCATAAAAAGACATCACTCACATTGGTTCACTTTGTTCATTATCAGGTGGTAAGGTTAAATTTGGTTGAGAAGGGGGCTTCATTGATATGCAAGGTTAGGGTTTTTTATTAGACTTCATTGATTCTATGACCTAATAACTAAAACCCTAAGTTTCTACATCAAAACCCTAAGGAACTCTAGGTATTTACTATGTCCTAAAACTTATGTCAAAAGACTTCTGTATTGTTCAATGTCATGAAAGACTTCTTGGTGGTTCAATGGTGAAAAGATTTGATCAGATCTTTATATGTTTAGACTAGGGTTTAATAGTTTTGAGATCCAAACCCTAAAGCTAGTCCTTAAAATCATTCTAAGTCTAAACTAAAGCCTAGGTCCCAACTGTCATGCACATTATTTATTTTTTGAAGGTGACCTTTCATTGTAGGTCACGTCACTTACAGTGACTCCCTAAATGGTCTTTAAGTCTTAAAGACCACTGGCCCCAACTTCTTGATAATTGGCTCACCAAGTCATCAGGTGCTCAAATTTAATATCTAAGTTTATGTTTTAAAGATGCCAAGGCGTGAATAGGGGATCCAACGGTCAAAATTTAAAGTCTTTTCAAATGCCAATGATCCATCTTTAGTGATCAAATTTGATGGTCATGAATTGTAACTGCTTACAAATAGTTGTGCAACCAACTAGATGGGCTAGTATAATTCATTACTCATTCTGTTTGATAGAATGATAGATGAAACATGGTGATTCGTGTTCCATAGAGACATACCTATACACCTATGTGTAGATTGTTAATAATAGAGGTGCAAACTGTGGTATTGAATGGCTCAATGTTGAAATGTGACTTCCAGTATATGAGAGGGGTTGTTCATATATTTTTTTAAGAATGAATTTTGAAATGATAGATACACATTTGTTTTGTAGATGAAGAGACTCATGGACAGGGGATGTATGCTATGTAATGATGTTTGTAGGACATGGTCACAACTTGGTTTTTGTTTTGAAGTCTTGGTGGCATAATTGTATGAAGCATTTTCTTTGTGAATGCTTAAAGGGATTCTAAGACAGAATGGACCTCAAGGTGATAGGGCTCAAACTTGAAGTGCTATTTCAATATTTAAAAGTGTTTGATTATAATGTTGAAGAAGTAATGCTAAACTGTTGATATGTGAATGGTTCTGATTGTAAGTTTACACAAGATGTGATTGAGTTAAGATATGCGATAGAGTTTGCTTGTAGAGAAATTATCAAACTTGTACACAAGGAGAGATAAGGGTTTGTATGAGCATTGGGGAGGTTATAAATGTTGTTGCAATGTAGAGAATCAAGGTAACCCCATGTATTAAATTTTCTTTCTTATGTTCAATTTTTGCTAGTGAGGCACCTGTTTGCTAGTGAGGCACATTTTTCTAGTGAGGCACATCTTGCCAGTGAGACACCTATTTGCCAGTGAGGCACATTTTTCCAGTGAGGCTATGTCAGTGAGACACTAATTGTACCTAGTTAAGGTTTTTGGTTTTGCTAGTGATGCACAATAAAGTTGAAGAATTCAAGAGTGGTTTTTCATCCCTTTTAAAGGTTTTCGACTCATCAAAACATGTGTTATGGTTCATGTTTGTCTCTATGTGTTTGTGTGCCCTAATGCTTTATGGTTGATTAAGGTCTTGTACATTCTACTTGTCATTATACTTGTATGATTCTTTGGTTTCTATCTCATTTTCTACTCAGTGTGTTAAAAGGTGCAATTTTTTTTAAGGTTTCTAGATCACTAATTCACCCCCCTTTCTCAGTGATCCTATACTCCAACAAGTGGTATTAGATCCTTGTGTTCCTTGTTCAAAGTTTTATCAACTTAGGAGATTTTGATAGTGGAGTACTATGGGAAAGTTTAGAAGAAATAAGGGCAAGAGAAATGCCAAGTCACGTACTAGTCAAAAGACACCATCTATACCAAACTCAAATGTTGATCTACAATCGATTGATAGAAATGTCTCACAAGTTGAGTCAGATATTAAATTAGAGGAAGAGTTTTCTAGAGTTCCTTTCTTTGATGGTTTAGATTTCTCTATTTGGTATATTAGAATGCAAGCCTATCTATCTTCTTTAAGGTATGGTGTGTGGATGTCAGTTGAGAATGGGTATTTTATTTCCTCTAAATCACCTAATACTACAAGTAACAAAGAGGCTTATGAATGTAATCATATAGAAAAGAAGGCTATTATGTCTAGATTATCTAATGAAGTTTCTTGTGAAGTTATGCATTGTGAAACTACTCAGGATGTGTGGAAGGAGTTGATTAGAATCTATCAAGGTGATGCACTTGAAGGAAAGGATAACTTGGTGTCTGAGGAAAGTGACAATGAAAGGAGACATTCACATGAAGGAGACCTCTTTGTGGGTGAAGATGATTATGAACAAGAGTATGATGAACATGAGTGTGAGGTTGATATAGAAGGTGAACTCTTGTGTGCTTTGGATACAATCAAGCAACTCAGAAAAGAGAATCAAAGACTAGAAGACTAAATTCAACAAGAAAAAGATTCAAAAGACAAGGTATGTTCAGATTTTGCAAAAGTTTCTTTAGAACTTGAAGAGGCAAGAAATATGATTGTAGACTTAAAGAGTCAAGTTGATGAATCTGATAAATTGATTATCAACCTAAAGATTGAAGTTGAAGAAGCCAAAAGAAAAGTTGATTTTACAAAATTTGATCTAGAAGTCAAAACTAATGAATGCCTAAAACTAGAGTTAGAAATAGTTTCTTTGAGAAAGCAGTTGGAAACAGCATCTTCTAAGTTACAAAAGAATCTACAATTTGAAAAGAGTATTGAATGCTTGAATGACATGTTGAGAAAACAAAAGCATTACAAGGACACTACTGGTCTAGGTTATGAAGAAGGACAATGCTTTGAAGTTAGAAATGCTCTTAGGAAAAAGATAGACCTAAATTTTCATTCTACTTCTCCTGATGAAGACAAGAAGAAAGCAAAAGACAAAGTTGTTGATGTTGGAAGAGGAAGAACAAACAAGTCCTCAAGACCTCCACCTGTCAGGCAATACCATTCAATAAGGTACAACTATTCTCAATTTCATGGTTATTGCTATTTATGTCATGTTTATGGTCATAGACCTAGAGACTCTAGAACTCATTCAAGAAATGGCTTTGGATGGAATAAGGATAAGAATTTTTATAGTTTGTCAAATCAAGACTATACCAATGTTTGTTATAACTATAATAAAATTGGTCATATGGCAAGAAATTGTTGGGTGCATGGAAGTACTCTTGGAATATCAAGAAATTATCATCTCTTTGGTCTAGATAGCAATATCATATGCTATAGTTGTAAAAATCTTGGACATACAACACATTATTACATAAGAAACCCTATGAAGCCACCTAATCATAATAAGAGGGCAAACTGTTGATAACTGAGAGGGGGGGGGTGAATCAGTTATCCTAATTATTTCTTCTTTTGAACTTTCTTATTAATCAATGCAGCATTGAATGAAACAAACAATCATTACCATGAAATGAAAAACACATGACACAGTATTTTTGACGTGGAAATCCTGTTAAGGGAGAAAACCACGGGGTGATTAACCCAAAGATTATTCTCTGTTAGAAGAATAAGGAATTACAAAATGGCACTTGCCAATTAGGTCTCACTGCCCGAGCACACTGCTCACAAGAGGTACACTGCCTACAAGGAGACACACTGTCTACAAAAGAATGTTATACAATACTTGAACTGATTGAAAGCATCTACACATGCTGGAGTTTAGTTCCAATTAGGCTCAGTACACTGATCTGTTGCACTTCATCTTTCCTTTGCTCTTTATTCTGCTTTCCTTTCACATATCGGATCTTTCTTATTACTTCTGCTCTGCTTTGCACTTATTCACACACCACTCTACACAACAACCCTTCTCACAACTAAATCCCTCCTCTATATATATCCGCACTAGTGATTTCATTATCTTTCTAGTCGGCACCCGAAATAATCTATCTTCTCACAAACTCTATTCTGTCGGCTGAATCCTTGCATATCAAGTAATGCGGATCAAGCATATACTTGTAGATATCATTAATCATGTCGGCCAAACATGATTTATGCCTTCACAACCTTTACCATCAATAGTAACACATCTAGAAAGCAATCTGATGTTCTGTCAGTGAGTTCTTCCTCTGTTCACACTATTACTCAGGAATCTAGTATTCAGCTGTTCATATCTTTTTCCTTATTCATCACCGGAGGCTAAATCCTTGGAATATACCACTCAAGGTAGTCCTCTTGACTTCCCCAAATCCGCACTGCACCAAGATACTTCCTCTGAGAGATCCGGATCAATCTATCAGACCTTGCCATATGCTCTGTTCTTGTTCACTGGACCACAACAATCTTCATTCTGACTTCCAGTAGAGACACACCATGACTTGCAGATATATGGGATGACCTTTCTTGCCATCAATGACAACAACCATGAATCCATATAGTGTCTCTTGCCAACAATCTCCCCCTTTGGCATTGATGGCAACACTTAGTGAAAAATGACTAAGTGTTTACACTATGCTCCCCCTTGGCTGATGCTCTATTTTTATATACAATTTCTAGAACTCCCCCTTAGTTAGATTCCTCATTTTTCATTGCTCCTCACTCCCCCTTTGACATCAATGGCAAAGGGTAGGGTCCGTACACCAAAATTTTCAAAAATTTACTATACTTAGCCGCATATTACATACTCACATAAACTGAAGAATCTCTGCAAAGGATGTCTTCAATTGGACCAGTTCTGTAGCCCAACTTTGCTTCATTCTGTCCAAAATTGAAATGTGACCACTCAACAAAAATGCAAAAGCTTCTGCCCTCTTGAGATCTGTTAGATCATTGGTTTGGGCGGTAGTCTGAGCATCACTTATGGCCTCATGCATAGTTTCTAACTTAGGGATTATAATCCTTCTAAGTTCTCCCATCTGGTTAGTTATATTCTTCCTTTCCTTCTCAAAGTTCTTTATTGCATTTGTGATTGCAATAGTTTGACATTCTTGATTTACTATGGAGGAAGAGAGAGGATCAAAACTTTGAGACAAACTTTGTAGTTTGTCCTGTTCCTCTTTTATTTTCTTATCAATTTCTACTGTTGCCTTTGACCAGGAGATACAAAATTTGTAAATGTCACCACCATTCTTAAGAGCATTTTCTAAGCTCTTTATTCCAATGCTCATATTTCTCCTATCATTAGAGATTAAGCCTAGTACTTCAGAAAATCTCTTATCAAAAAACTCCTTCCAGACCTTTTCTTCAGCTGATTTTTCTAGAGAATCAAAATGTGTACCAACACTGCTGACTAAGGTTTTGAGATTACCGGAAGAGGAGGCTGTTGGATCTATCTTGACCAATGGCATGATCTTTTCAAGCACTTCAGAAGCAGCCTCTATCAACTCACAGTCTTCCATATGAGACTTTAGGAGTTTTTCATTTGCCTTAGCATTTGCAAATGAAGCAATCTTCATTGTCTGTACCAGAGAGAGGGAATCAAACTTGAATGGACCTTTTAGAAGCTCTGGTTCATCAATCTCTATTGTTTCTTGGCTCAGAAATTTTTGAACAGTTTGTGCAGTGTCTCTTGCCGGAGACAGATGTTTCTTCTCTTCTGCAGTCTTGGAACTGTCCTTTGGAATTTCCACATTCTTACCACTATCAGTCGTGGTTTTCTCTGTTGGAGTCTTCTCTTCTTCTGCACCCTTGGTGCTGTCAACCTCTTTTTCTTTTACTGCTGCTTCTTTCTCCTGTAATTTCTCTTCTTCTTGGGATCCAGAGATTGTAGGGGAAACCGGAGGAGAGATGGTAGTCTGTTCAAGGGCCACTTCTCCCGGAGCAGAGGATTCCAAGTCCACAGCTGTTTCTGCACCTAAGTCCTCTACAACAGGAAGATTAAACCTTTTGAAGGCCTTCCGGAGGATCTCTTCTGTATCCATGGCTACCTTGTCAGTCTCACCAAGCATGAGTTTATTCATTCTTGCTTTACTTCTGAACTCATCTTTGCAGTCTTTGAATATTATGTTCATTGTCTTGGGATCAATTTGAGGATATAGCTGAATAGCTATCTGCTCTCGGATCTCAAGATCTTTTGCTTGAGCATTGTTCTTTCTTATTTCTAATTCCTTCTCTAGACTCTTAGGAATTTCAGAGATAATCTCAATAAAGGCTTTATTGTAAATGTTGAGGTATCTGATTGTAGCTTCTTGCAGGATCTTTTGGTCTGCTTCATTGTAGTCATCATAAAATTTGGCCACTGGTTGAAGATTCCCATCCACAGTGACTGACTTGATTACACTCTCTAGAGACAGGGTTGACTTTTCAACAAATTCCTCTGCCATTTCTTCCTTGTCTTGGCCTGTGGAGGGTTTACCGGATCCTTTCTTCTTCTACTTCTTTATTTCTTTTACTCCCTCATCTGACTCAATTTCCTCTTCATCTTTTTGGCTTTCATAAGCCCTTGTGGCTTTTGTCTTAGATCTTTTACCGGATGCTTGGACTTCTGGTTTTGAGCTTTTGGTTGTGGGAGGTGCAGATCTTTTTGATGATCTGGTCCAGGTGGAAGTTTCAACCGGAACACTTTCTTCACTTTTCTTTTCTGCCCTCTTCTTCTCTTTCTCATCCCCTTCCTTCTTCCGGTGAGCGTCAAGTGCTTCCATGGAGATTCCAAGGCCTTGTGCTATGTGTTCTACTTCTTTTCTAACCTTCCTCTTGATCTCCGGTTCTCTGAGTTCAACATGAATTTTTATACTCAGTTCCTCAAATGTTTTGAACCTTTCTGCCTTTGGATTTTTAGGCTGACTTAGCATGTGTTGAACATGCAGCTCCACTATCTGTTCATCCACTTCATACCCCATGGGCATGATCCACACAGTTCTTGGTTCTACTGCCTCCATTAGACACTGATCTGTTTCTACCATAAAGCATACTATGTCTTTGTACTTTTCAACAAGAGATTGGGGTATTCTTTCTCTTGCATGCATCATGCTCTGGAAGTTCTTGAAATATCCTCATAGAGCTATTTTTCTTGCTTTAGCATCCCCAAGTCCATGCAAATAATCTCTAATTTGGATGGCAACTAGTCTGTCATTCTGCCATATCCATCCACTGGATCTGGGAAGCTCATTCATGTAATAAAAGAAGAGACAAAGGATCAAATTGCCATACTTGAAGGAGTTTTTCTTGTCCTTCTTGATCTTCTGTAGATTTTCAAAAAGTTGGTTTACAAGAAGCTCACACAAGTCATAGTCTGCATTCTCCTTTAGCATTTGATAAGCTGTGTAAATTACAGTTCTTGGTATTGAATTTTCCCTACTGGAGTTATAGATTTTGTAACCAATTATCATAGATGCAAATTTGACATCCGGTTCAGTGACGTCTTCAACTGTCATAGCTCTCTTGTCAAACTTAGATCCAGTTGCATCACTAACTGTCTGATTTTTGATAGACTTGAGAACAGGTAATCCACCGGATGAGTGCAGACCGGTTACAACCCTAATTGCATCTTTAGTGATCTTGAAGGGCTTGTTCAACCATAGGAAGTTGTCATGCACTCTACTTAGTACATACCGAACCCATTCATCTTCTTCAAAACAGGGGAAATGGATGCACTGTGCAAAGTGTTTATCCTGGATGGATTTGTACTGAGGTTTAATCTCAAAGGAGTCGTCTATCAACTGTTTGTGATAGATATCCATCAATTTTGATTCTCCAAAGTCTTCAAAATTTGCATGAATGTAAACCCTAATGTCCTCCGTATGCAATACACCATGCAGAACACTAGAGAAGGCTCCTAGTGGATCTACCTCCAAAGATTTGTATGGATGTGTCTTGAATGTGGGGCGAGGTCTATCAGAGATCTTAACTATATTCGAAGTAGCCATTTTTCAAAGATTTGTAGTGAGATATTGAAAACGGAAAATACCTTATACGCCTTCGGTTACACGGAGTGGTTGGATTGATTTATGGATGTAATGTCTTCTGCAGGAGATCTTTGGTGAGTTTGATGAATCTTGTTGCAGAGCTCCACTTTTCACTTCTTCTTGAGTGCAGAATGAGCAAGTGATTTATGAGAAATTCCTTATATTGCTCCACAAACCCTAATATTTGATGGCAATAAATGCTCGACCTACATTATTCTGGTTTGCCTTGTTTGGATAACTTGGAGTACCGGATCAGTCCTGATCTATGAACATCATGCGGATCTTCCAACCATGAACAAATCAAGATGACACATCAGAAGGACATCCCAAACATTCTGTCCAATCCGCAGAATAAGACAATGCACTTCTGGATCTCTCCGAACCTTTTTGTAATCCTCTGTCATTCCGGAGCATCTCCCGAAACAGGTCTTACTTGATCGATCACAACTTCTTGACATCTTCATGCGGACCTCTAAAATCTTATCTGGATCATCTCAAGACTTATATCTTCAAACCCTTTACTCTACATCTTGTGCCACATCCGGCACCACTTGATTGGTTGGGGGAATAGGATTTTCTTTGAGTCTCCCCCTGAGCTAGAGCTCACTTTTTAATTTTTGGAAGGAATATCAGCACCAGAGTCTGGTGCGGATCCAACTTCTACATTCTCTAAACTTTTCTTCACCCAAATCTTGTTCATCTAATTCCTAACTTCATCTGCATTCATTTTTTGTTTACCCTTGTCTTGATTCTGATTATACACCAGACCTCTTTTGTCCTGATTCTTGCTTCTGCAGACTTTTGCATTATGACCAAACCTATTACAGATTTGGCAAATAACATTTCCTTGCATATTTGACTGATAACCTCTTAATCTACATTGATTAGTCATATGACCTACTCTATTGCATGCAAAGCATCTACCATTGAATGATTTGTTTATTTGCATATTTCTGCATTCATGAGACTTGTGTCCATACCTTTTGCAGTTAAAGCACTGTTCGGAGAAGGATGAATTAGTCTGATTCATTCTTTTTCTGCACTGATTAGCTTTGTGACCAAAGTGATTGCAGCTGTGGCAATATCCATTGAAGGATGGATATTTTTGAGCATTGGGCTGTCTTACCGGAGGTCTTCTAGGCCTATTCCTTGGATTTTCTGATCCAAAATTCTTTTGACCAGATCCAGAGCTTTCTCCTTTCTCATATCCCAAACCATACTTGTCATCTGTCCTCTTTTGACTTCCAAGAAGAACTTCAAGTTGAGCAGAACTTATCTTGAATTTTTCTTTATATTCATTTGCTGTTTGAAGATCTCTTTTGAGAGAGACAATTTGATCCTCAAGTTTTTCTTCATTATCTTTGGCATCTTCAAGATCAGATTCAAGATGTCTGATAATCCTATCCATCTGGTGGCATTCTTCTGATTTCTCTTTAAGAGATTATCTTAGATTGTCTTCAGCCTTTTTTTTTCTTTCAATCTCTTGAGTAAACTTTATAACTCCTGATTCTATTTCATGTCTTAACATAATGACTTCTTTTGATAACTTTTCACATAACTTGGTTTTCTCAATCAATTCTTCATTTGTATTGCTTTCTTCACTTTGTCTTGCCAATTGTTGGAGCAACTCCTTTCTCTTTTTCATAGAGAGACTTAATTTGTCCTTTAGTTCTCTCATGAATTCATCAGCCTGTTTGAGTCTTTCCTTTAATTCATTGACTTCAGAGTTTGACTGTTCAAGATCCTCAAGGGCAGTCTTGAGTTGCTCCCTTAAACCATATGCATCCATTTGAACTCCCAGATCTTCCTCAAGCTGTTAGGCTCAATTAGGAGGAACTTAGCTCTGATACCAATTGTTGATAACTGAGAGGGGGGGTGAATCAGTTATCCTAATTATTTCTTCTTTTGAACTTTCTTATTAATCAATGCAGCGTTGAATGAAACAAACAATCATTACCATGAAATGAAAAATACATGACACAGTATTTTTGACGTGGAAACCCTGTTAAGGGAGAAAACCACGAGGTGATTAACCCAAAGATTATTCTCTGTTAGAAGAATAAGGAATTACAAAATGGCACTTGCCAATTAGGGCTCACTGCCCGAGCACATTGCTCACAAGAGGCACACTGCCTACAAGGAGACACACTGTCTACAAAAGAATGTTATACAATACTTGAACTAATTGAAAGCATCTACACATGCTGGACTTCAGTTCCAGTTAGGCTCAATACACTGATCTGCTGCACTTCATCTTTCCTCTACTCTTTATTCTACTTTCCTTTCACATATCAGATCTTTCTTATTACTTCTACTCTGCTCTGCACTTATTCGCACACCACTCTACACAACAACCCTTCTCACAACTAAATCCCTCCTCTATATATATCCACACTAGTGATTTCATTATCTTTCTAGTCGGCACCTGAAATAGTCTATCTTCTCACAAACTCTATTCTGTCAGCTAAATCCTTGCATATCAAGTAATGCGGATCAAGCATATACTTGTAGATATCATTAATCATGTTGGCCAAACATGATTCATGCCTTCACAACCTTTACCATCAACAATAACACATCCGGAAAGCAATCTGATGTTCTGTCAGTGAGTTCTTCCTCTGTTCACACTGTTACTCAGAAATCTGGTATTCAGCTATTCATATATTTTTCCTTATTCATCACCGGAGGCTAAATCCTTGGAATATACCACTCAAGGTAGTCCTCTTGACTTCCCCAAATCCCAACTACACCAAGATACTTCCTCTGAGAGATCCGGACCAATCTATCAGACCTTGCCATATTCTCTGTGCTTGTTCACTGGACCACAACAATCTTCATTCTGACTTCCGGTAGAGACACACCATGACTTGTGGATATATGGGATGACCTTTGTTGCCATCAATGACAACAACCATGAAGCCATATAGTGTCTCTTGCCAACTCAAACATGTCTGAAAAAGCCTAAAAAAGGAAAGAGCCTGAGAAAGTTTGAAGGAAACATGAACAAAAATAGAAAGAAGAACCTAATCTTCTACATGGTGCACAAGAGACTCTCATAATTGTTTAAAGGATAGCATAAATTGAGGGAGAGTAGATGTTATGTTATATTGCACAAACCCCTTAGTCAATAGCCAAAAGGTCTCATCAAGAAGAGAATAAAGGAGAGCTTAATTACAAGTTTATTGTTGTCTCTTGTCAAAGTGATTGAGCATGATAATAACTGTGTTATGCTACCTTGAGAGAAACTTGCTAATAGCAGTCTCAATGAAGTAGCAATATGCATTTGCTTTTTGATTGTACTCCTTTTATACAATGATGTTTCAATACAATCTAACATTTGTGTCCTTACTTCTTGGAACAGTAGAAGGGAACATGGTTATTCATTCTTGTAGGGGAGTAATAGTGAACAATTTATGGAATGCTTACAAATCTCAGTTTGTAAAAGACAACTATCTCAGTTGTGCATTTATGGTATTTACACAAGGTGATAGTGTAAGTTCTCTATGTACTTTTCTTGGTGATAGTGTTGATGTATTTGCATGTGATAGCTTTGATGGTAGTGGTTCTTCGATGGTAGTGACTGATGAATATGTTGGTGTTTTCAAGGGACAGTGAGTTTTGATGTTAACAATGTTTGGCATTCATCAAGAGTTGTTTTTGCTTTGGTAAGCTATCAAGAGGAGTTGAGTTCATGCTTCTCATTATGGTTCAAAGTTGAGATGTTAAGTGATCATTCTTTGACAAAGTGTCTTGATTAGTGTTCTTTATGATGATAGTAACAACAATGATTATTTGTTACTATTGCTAGAATAAAATTCTTGTATGGCATGTAATAGTTTCACTGCTCCACATACTCTCTAAGAGATCCAACATAGTCCTAGGGGGAGATAATACAGTTTGAACTTTGTGAATTTTTGATAGCCCATTTGAAGTTGCATGTCTTGTCTGACAATGTGTTGATGACAGTAATGTATTGTATGTTGCGGCAAAGAAACGGCCACAAAGAAAGTTGGGCAAGAGATCTTTGGTGAGTTTGATGAATCTTGTTGCAGAGCTCCACTTTTCGCTTCTTCTTGAGTGCAGAATGAGCAAGTGATTTATGAGAATCCCTTATATTGCTTCGCAAACCCTAATATTTGATGGCAATAAATGCTTGACCTACATTATTCTAGTTTGCCTTGTTCGGATAACTTGGAGTACTAGATCAGTCCTGATCTATGAACATCATGCAGATCTTCCAACCATGAACAAATCAAGATGACACATCAGAAGGACATCCCAAACATTCTGTCCAATCCGCAGAATAAGACAATGCACTTTCGGATCTCTCCGGACCTTTTTGTAATCCTCTGTCATTCCGGAGCATCTCCCGGAATAGGTCTTACTTGATCGATCACAACTTCTTCACATCTTCATGCGGACCTCTAAAATCTTATCTAGATCATCTCAAGACTTATATCTTCAAACCCTTTACTCTGCATCTTGTGCCACATCCGGCACCACTTGATTGGCTGGGGGAACAGGATTTTCTTTAAGTTTTCCCTTGAGCCAGAGCTCACTTTTTAATTTCTAGAAGGAATATTAGCACCAGAGTTTGGTGCGGATCCAACTTCTACATTCTCTGTAAAAAAAAATCATTTTGATGTAATTAGGTCATAGAATCAATGAAGTCTAATAAAGTCATCATAAAATTCAGCCACTGGTCGAAGATTCACATCCACAGTGACTGACTTGATTACACTCTCTAGAGACAGGGTGGGCTTTTCAACAAATTCCTCTGCCATTTTGTCCTTGTCTTGGCATGTGGAGGGTTTACTGGATCCTTTCTTCTTCTGCTTCTTTATTTCTTTTACTCCCTCATCTGACTCAGTTTCCTCTTCATCTTTTTGGCTTTCATAAGCCCTTGTGGCTTTTGTCTTAGATCTTTTACCGGATGCTTGGACTTCCGGTTTTGAGCTTTTGGTTGTGGGAGGTGCAGATCTTTTGATGATCTAGTCTGGGTGGAAGTTTCAACCGGAACACTTTCTTCACTTCTCTTTTTTGTCCTCTTCTTCCCTTTCTCATCCCCTTCCTTCTTCTTCTGGTGAGCATCAAGTGCTTCCATGGAGATTCCAAGGCCTTGTGCTATGTGTTCTACTTCTTTTCTAACCTTCCTCTTGATCTCCGGTTCTCTGAGTTCAACATGAATTTTTATACTCAGTTCCTCAAATGTTTCGAACCTTTCTGCCTTTGGATCTTTAGGTTGACTTAGCATGTGTTGAACATGCAGCTCCACTATCTGTTCATCCACTTCATACCCCATGGGCATCATCCACACAGTTCTTGGTTCTACTGCCTCCATTAGACACTGATCTATTTCAACCATAAAGCATACTATGTCTTTGTACTTTTCAACAAGAGATTGGGGTATTCTTTCTCTTGCATGCATCATCCTCTGGAAGTTCTTGAAATATCCCCATAGAGCTATTTTTCTTGCTTTAGCATCCCCAAGTCCATGCAAATAATCTCTGATTTGGATGGCAACTGGTCTGTCATTCTGCCATATCCATCCACTGGATCTGGGAAGCTCATTCATGTAATAAAAGAAGAGACAAAGGATCAAATTGCCATACTTGAAGGAGTTTTTCTTGTCCTTCTTGATCTTCTGCAGATTTTCAAAAAGTTGGTTTACAAGAAGCTCACACAAGTCATAGTCTGCATTCTCCTTTAGCATTTGATAAGCTGTGTAAATTGCAGTTCCCGGTACTGAATTTTCCCTACTGGAGTGATAGATTTTGTAACCAATTATCATAGATGTAAATTTGACATCCAGTTCAGTGATGTCTTCAACTGTCATAGCTCTCTTGTCAAACTTAGATCCGGTTGCATCACTAACTGTCTGATTTTTGATAGACTTGAGAACAGGTAATCCACTGGATGAGTGCAGACCAGTTACAGCCCTAATTGCATCTTTGGTGATCTTGAAGGGCTTGTTCAACCATAGGAAGTTGTCACGCACTCTACTTAGTACATATTGGACCCATTCATTTTCTTCAAAATAGGGGAAATGGATGCACTGTGCAAAGTGTTTATCCCGGATGGCTTTGTACTGAGGTTTAATCTCAAAGGAGTCATCTATCAACTGTTTGTGATAGATATCCATCAATTTTGATTCTCCAAAGTCTTCAAAATTTGCATGAATGTAAACCCTAATGTCCTCCGTATGCAATACACCATGTGGAACACTAGAGAAGGCTCCTAGTGGATCTACCTCCAAAGATTTGTATGGATGTTTCTTGAATGTGGGGCGAGGTCTATCAGAGATCTTAACTATATTCAGAGTAGCCATTTTTCAAAGATTTGCAGTGAGATATTGAAAATAGAAAATACCTTATGCGCCTTCGGTTACACGGAGTGGTTGGATTGATTTCTATATGTAATGTCTTCTGCAGGAGATCTTTGGTGAGTTTGATGAATCTTGTTGCAGAGCTCCACTTTTCGCTTCTTCTTGAGTGCAGAATGAGCAAGTGATTTATGAGAAATCCCTTATATTGCTCCGCAAACCCTAATATTTGATGGCAATAAATGCTCGACCTACATTATTCTGGTTTGCCTTGTTTGGATAACTTGGAGTACCGGATCAGTCTTGAGCTATGAACATCATGCGGATCTTCCAACCATGAACAAATCAAGATGACACATCAGAAGGACATCCCAAACATTTTGTCCAATCCGTAGAATAAGACAATGCACTTCCGGATCTCTCCGGACCTTTTTGTAATCCTCTGTCATTCCGGAGCATCTCTCGGAACAGGTCTTACTTGATCGATCGCAACTTCTTCACATCTTCATGCGGACCTCTGAAATCTTATCTAGATCATCTCAAGACTTATATCTTCAAACCCTTTACTCCGCATCTTGTGCCACATCCAGCACCACTTGATTGGCTAGGGGAACAGAATTTTCTTTAAGTCTCCCCCTGAGCTAGAGCTCATTTTTTAATTTCCAGAAGGAATATCAGCACCAGACTCTGGTGTAGATCCAACTTCTACATTCTCTGAACTTTTCTTCACCCAAATCTTGTTCATCTGATTCCTAACTTCATCCGCATTCATTTTTTGTTTACCCTTGTCTTGATTCTGATTATACACCGGACCTCTTTTGTCCTGATTCTTGCTTCTGCAGACTTTTGTATTATGACTGGACCTATTACAGATTTGGCAAATAACATTTCCTTGCATATTTGACTGATAACCTCTTAATCTGCATTGATTAGCCATATGACCTACTCTATTGCATGCAAAGCATCTACCATTGAATGATTTGTTTATTTGCATATTTCTGCATTCATGAGACTTGTGTCCATGCCTTTTGCAGTTAAAGCACTGTCTGGAGAAGGATGAATTAGTCTGATTCATTCTCTTTCTGCACTGATTAGCTTTGTGACCAAAGTGATTGCAGTTGTGGCAGTATCCATTGAAGGATGGATATTTTTGAGCATTGGGCTATCTTACCGGAGGTCTTCTAGGCCTATTCCTTGGATTTTCTAATCCAAAATTCTTTTGACCAGATCCGGAGCTTTCTCCTTTCTCATATCCCAAACCATACTTGTCATCTGTCCTCTTTTGACTTCTAAGAAGAACTTCAAGTTGAGAAGAACTTATCTTGAATTTTTCTTTATATTCATTTGCTGTTTGAAGATCTCTTTTGAGAGAGACAATTTGATCCTCAAGTTTTTCTTCATTATCTTTGGCATCTTCAAGATCAGATTCAAGATGTCTGATAATCCTGTCCATCTGGTGGCATTCTTCTGATTTCTCTTTAAGAGATTGTCTTAGATTGTCTTCAGCCTTTTTTTTTCTTTCAATCTCTTGAGTAAACTTTATAACTCCTGATTCCATTTCATGTCTTAACATAATGAATTCTTTTGATAACTTTTCACATAACTTGGTTTTCTCAGTCAATTCTTCATTTGTATTGCTTTCTTCACTTTGTCTTGCCAATTGTTGGAGCAGCTCCTTTCTCTTTTTCATAGAGAGACTTAATTTGTCCTTTAGTTCTCTCATGAATTCATCAGCCTGTTTGAGTCTTTCTTTTAATTCATTGACTTCAGAGTTTGACTGTTCAAGATCCTCAAGGGCAGTCTTGAGTTGCTCCCTTAAACCATATGCATCCATTTGAACTCCCAGATCTTCCTCAAGCTGTTAGGCTCAATTAGGAGGAACTTAGCTCTGATACCAATTGTTGATAACTGAGAGGGGGGGTGAATCAGTTATCCTAATTATTTCTTCTTTTGAACTTTCTTATTAATCAATGCAGCATTGAATGAAACAAACAATCATTACCATGAAATGAAAAACACATGACACAGTATTTTTGACATGGAAACCCTGTTAAGGGAGAAAACCATGGGGTGATTAACCCAAAGATTATTCTCTGTTAGAAGAATAAGGAATTACAAAATGGCACTTGCCAATTAGGGCTCACTGCCTGAGCACACTGCTCACAAGAGGCACACTGCCTACAAGGAGACACACTGTCTACAAAAGAATGTTATACAATACTGGAACTGATTGAAAGCATCTACACATGCTGGAGTTCAGTTGCAGTTAGGCTCAGTACACTGATCTGCTGCACTTCATCTTTCCTCTGCTCTTTATTCTGCTTTCCTTTCACATATCAGATCTTTCTTATTACTTCTGCTCTGCTCTGCACTTATTCACACACCACTCTACACAACAACCCTTCTCACAACTAAATCCCTCCTCTATATATATCCGCACTAGTGATTTCATTATCTTTCTAGTCGGTACCCGGAATAGTCTATCTTCTCACAAACTCTGTTCTGTCGGCTGAATCCTTGCATATCAAGTAATGCGGATCAAGCATATAGTTGTAGATATCATTAATCATGTCAGCCAAACATGATTCATGCCTTCACAACCTTTACCATCAATAGTAACACATCCAGAAAGCAATCTGATGTTCTGTCAGTGAGTTCTTCCTCTGTTCACACTGTTACTCAGGAATCCGGTATTCAGCTATTCATATCTTTTTCCTTATTCATCACCAGAGGCTAAATCCTTGGAATATACCACTCACGGTAGTCCTCTTGACTTCCCCAAATCCCTACTGCACCAAGATACTTCCTCTGAGAGATCTAGACCAATCTATCAGACCTTGCCATATTCTCTGTTCTTGTTCACCGAACCACAACAATCTTCATTCTGACTTCCGGTAGAGACACACCATGACTTGTGGATATATGGGATGACCTTTGTTGCCATCAATGACAACAACCATGAATCTATATAGTGTCTCTTGCCAACACAAACATGTCTGAAAAAGCCTAAAAAGGAAAGAGCCTAAGAAAGTTTGAAGGAAACATGAACAAAAATAGAAAGAAGAACCTAATCTTCTACATGGTGCACAAGAGACTTTCATAATTGTTTAAAGGATAGCATAAATTGAGGGAGAGTAGATGTTATTTTATATTGCACAAACCCCTTAGTCAATAGCCAAAAGGTCTCATCAAGAAGAGAATAAAGGAGAGCTTAATTACAAGTTTATTGTTGTCTCTTGTCAAAGTGATTGAGCATGATAATAACTGTGTTATGCTACCTTGAGAGAAACTTGCTAATAACAGTCTCAATGAAGTAGCAATATGCATTTGCTTTTTGATTGTATTCCTTTTATACAATGATGTTTCAATACAATCTAACATTTGTGTCCTTACTTCTTGGAACAGTAGAAGGGAACATAGTTATTCATTCTTGTAGGGGAGTAATAGTGAACAATTTATGGAATGCTTACAAATCTCAGTTTGTAAAAGACAACTATCTTAGTTGTGCATTTATGGTATTTACACAAGGTGATAGTGTAAGTTCTCTATGTACTTTTCTTGGTGACAGTGGTGATGTATTTGCATGTGATAGCTTTGATGGTAGTGGTTCTTCGATGGTAGTGACTGATGAATATGTTGGTGTTTTCAAGGGACAATGAGTTTTGATGTTAACAATGTTTGGCATTCATCAAGAGTTGTTTTTGCTTTGGTAAGCTATCAAGAGGAGTTGAGTTCATGCTTCTCATTATGGTTCAAAGTTGAGATTTTAAGTGATCATTCTTTGACAAAGTGTCTTGATTAGTGTTCTTTATGATGATAGTAACAACAATGATTATTTGTTACTATTGCTAGAATAAAATTCTTGTATGGCATGTAATAGTTTCACTGCTCCACATACTCTCTAAGAGATCCAACATAGTCCTAGGGGAAGATAATACAGTTTGAACTTTGTGAATTTTTGATAGCCCATTTGAAGTTGCAGGTCTTGTCTGACAATGTGTTGATGACAGTAATGTATTGTATGTTGCATTCTTTTTGACAGTGGTTTTATGTTTGCATTGATAGTCCATTATGATACTGTATTGTGATGTGTTGCATCAGTTTGATAGTTTTGATGAAAATTTATCAGGAGTATTCAAAAGATGCAATTGACAGGACTCTGTAATCTTTGATTGACATCAATAGAACAAAGTATAGCATCCATCAAGTGGCAGACATTGCAATGACTATTTGTTGTGAGAGTCTAGTGAGTGATACAACTCACTATATTAGATATCAGTACAACATCATTGTTTTGAATCTTTGAAAGTAGGTGACATACATCAAAGTATTATTGAAAGTGGTTTTTGTTGATTGTTAACATTGCAATGTTGTTTCAATGTAGAATGTTGTGGAACAATGTTTTACATCCTTCAAGTATTAAGAAGTTTTTTGTTGTTTTTATAGTTGCAAATGTTCTAACAGACATGTATGTAGTGTAGAAACAAGAGACAAGTTCATGGTGGCTTTGATTACTTCATAGAGTTGTCTTGAATTTGACAAGTTTGAGTTGATGGAGTTGATATCATCATGCTTCACTTGATAAGGTTGCTGATTGTTTGGTTTATCATACTTCAAGAGGTTGACAGAGTTGTATTCATGATAAGCAGGACAATGAAAACTAGAGATTAGAGGTATAGGTCATTTCACTTAAAGTTTTATCTTGATACTAAATTTGATATGGATATCTCTACCATGTATCTCCCTGCATATGACAGTCTTGCTGGGTGTTGCCACAATAATAGGTTACACTTTTTGAGACATCTCAATTTTTGCTGAAATCACATATTTTTAGAAAATATAATGATTTAAGTCTTGAAAGGTTCCATTTAAAGGATTTTAATTGAAGATGGTTTGATCAAACACCCTTAGATTCAAACCCCCTTGGATAGAACCCTGCTAGTTTTAAACCATACCTCTAATGGAGTCTCCTCTACACCTATCAAAATGTTGATAAAAAATCAATTTTGATTTCTCTTTTGAGGGATCAAATGAATTCATTTAAAATTTATGCTTTGTAAGTATGTATTCCTTGTTATAAGCTTCCCAAAAAATATAATTTTAAATATATTTAATTTGATTATTATATTTATTTTTTATTTCTTGTCAATGTATGTTTTTCACTGAACATCAAGTTCTCTATTCTACACACATGGAAAATTACTAAATTACTGAAAAAAAATTCTAAAAATTATCTATATACTAGGCATTGATGTCCTTGTTTCAACAAAAGAAAAAAATTGAATTTCGATACATACAAAAAAAGTTATGTTTTACGAAATATGCTTATGTCGATATTATAATTGGTTTGACTTCAAAAATTAATTAAAAAATATATATTCAACAAAACATTATGAAACCAAATGCATACACTATATATTGGTGTTACCAATCTAAATTAAAAAGAATCAGAATTTTATCCTTTGTAGAAAAAAAGTTATGTGCTACGGAGTACACATCACTTTAAAAAAATGTTGTTTACTATTAAAAACCAGTTATCAAAGGAGATGCAAAAAAATTTACAATTTAACTCCAATTTTTTTGAAAAAATATATTTAGAATCTACAAACAAAATCTCACAAATCACTAGTTCACATCATCTTCAAATTCCTAATGGTTTAGTGGCTATAGGTGTCAGAACGTGAAGATTTAGTTCAAAATATTGATTTCAATGTCAAGTTTGACCAAAAAGTGTAACCCATTATTGTGGGATGACCCTGCTCTAAGAAAATCATATATTTATATAGTGACAATGGTGAATACAACGAAGTATGGTCTTATTCTTGTCTCTGACAGTACAGTGAAGTGGGTTTTATTTCTAACAATGTGTGATGCCTTTCTATCAGCAACATATGATAGTGGTTTGTGAAGTTTCATCCCTGTCAATGGGGGAGTTGTGTGATTTCTTGTTGTAGTCCTAAAGCTCATACCTATGTTGTCAGACTCCTACATCAGATATCTTATGGTTCTTGAGAGTGACTTGAACAATGATGGCTTTATGTTTTGTCTTGACATACAAAAGGTAGTACTTCATCAATAAACTTATTGCTAGTGGGTGCATGGTGTATGTTATTGATAGAGATGCTATAGTGAAAATTGTTGATGGACTATAATCAGTGAAATTACTGTTGCCTTGTGTATTGTAGACCTTGCAAGATTAATGTGTAAGAGCAATACTTGGATGTTGATGGTTGATAGAGGATAATGATTGCCTTTGTAGTTGATAGAGATTAACTATTTAAATCATAATCTTAACCGGTCCAATCCATTTTGAGATGATTGTATGCTTTGACAATATGAGTGATATGCATTTTGTGTTTGCCTATGTCTTAGGGGGAGCTTTTCATTTCTTTGTCATTGTTGTCAAAATGAGGAGAAGATGAAAAGTGGAAGTGTAATGTTAGTTTGACATCAATGCCATAGGGGAACTTTGTTGACTTTGGCAGGATGTTTGTCATTGATGTCAAAAGGTCTCTCAGGTTCACATGGTGTTGGAGTTGACAGTTGAATTGTCATGTTTACATGGTGTTGATATGATCTTAGAGCTTGATACAAAGGTTGCGTTATTGTTTTGGATCTTCTTCATGGTTTTGGATCTCCTTCATGGTGTTGAAATAGTCATGTTGATATCATCAGTTGCTTATCCATGTTGTTGGATCTTCTTCATGATCCCCTTCATGGTGTTGAAATAGTCATGTTGCTTATATATGTTGGTGCTTCAAGTGTTCACAGGATCACATGAATTTGTTGATGTCATTCATGTAGAGAATACACTCACATTGGTTCACTTGGTTCCTATGTAGTGGTCATTCATACAGAGAGCTCACTCACATTGGTTCACTTTGTTCATTATCAGGTGGTAAGGTTAAATTCGGTTCATTGATCTACAGGGTTAGGGTTTTTTATTAGAATTCATTGATTCTATGACCTAATAACTAAAACCCTAAGTTTCTATGTCAAAGCCCTAAGGAACTCTAGGTATTTACTATGTCTTGAAACTTATGTCAAAAGACATCTGTACTATTCAATGTCATGAAAGACTTCTTGGTGGTTCAATGGTGAAAATATTTGATCAGATCTTTATATGTTTAGACTAGGGTTTAATAGTTTTGAGATCCAAACCCTAAATCTAGTCCTTAAAATCATTCTAAGTCTAAACTAAAGCCTAGGTCCCAACCATCATGCACTTTATTTGTTATTTGAAGGTGACCTTTCATTATAGGTTATGTCACTTACGGTGACTCCCTAAAGGGTCTTTAAGTCATAAAAATCACTAACCCCAACTTCTTGTTAACCGGCTCACCAAGTCATTAGGCACTCAAATTTAATATCTAAGGTTATGTTTTAAAGATGCCAAGGCATGAATAGGAGATCCAACAGTCAAAATTTAAAGTCTTTTCAAATGCGAATTGTCCATAGTCAGTGATCAAATTTGATGGTTAGTAGTTGTAACTGCTTACAAATAGTTGTGCAACCGACCAGATGGGTCAGTATAATTCATTACCTATTTTGTTTAATAGAATGATCGATGAAACATGGTGATTCATGTTCCACAGAGACATACCTATACACCTATGTGTAGATTGTTAACAATAGAGGTGTAAACTATGGTTTTAAATGGCTCAAAGTTAAAATGTGACTTCCAGTATATGAGAGGTGTTGTTCATATATTTTTTTTAATAATAAATTTTGAAAAGATAGATAAACATTTGTTTTGCAGATGAAGAGACTCATAGACAGCGGATGTGTGCTATGTAATGATGTTTGTAGGACATGGTCACAGCTTGGTTTTTATTTTGAAGTCTTGGTGGCATAATTGTATGAAGGATTTTCTTTATGAATGCTTGCAGGGATTCTGAGACAGAATGGACCTCAAGGTGATAGGGCTCCAACTTGAAGTGCTATTTCAATATGTAAAAGTATAGGTCTGATTATAATGTTGAAGAAGTAATGCTAAAATGTTGATATGTGAATGGTTCTGATTGTAAGTTTACACAAGAGGTGATTGAGTTAAGATATGTGATAGGTTTTTCTTGTAGAGAAATTATCGAACTTGTACACAAGAAGAGATAATGGTTTGTATGAGCATTGGAGAGGTTATAAATGTTGTTGCAATGTAGAGAATTAGGGTAACCCCCTGAATTAACTTTTCTTTCTTATGTTCAATTTTTTCCAGTGAGGCACGTATTTTCCAGTGAGGCACATTTTGCCAGTGAGGCACCTGTTTGCCAGTGAGGCATATTTTTCCAGTGAGGCTGTGTCACTGAGACACTAATTGTACCTAGTGAAGGTTAATGGTTTTGCTAGTGAGGTACAATAAAATGGAAGAATTCAAGAGTGGTTTTTCATCCCTTTTAAGGGTTTTCCACTCATCAAAACATGTGTTATGGTTCATGTTTGTCTCTATGTGTTTGTGTGCCCTAATGCTTTATGGTTGATTAAGGTCTTGTACATTCTACCCATCATTATACTTGTATGATTCTTTGGTGTCTATCTCATTTTTTACTCAGTGTGTTAAAAGGTGTAAAAAGTTTTTAAGGTTTTTGGATCACTAATTCACCCCCCCTCTCAGTGATCATGTAATCTAACAATCTCCTTTATCGCTTTGTCAGCAAATTGGCTCCTTTTAGAACCAAGAATCTTGGGTACCATATCCTTCATTATCGTGAAAAAATCCTTTTTCCGAACTTGCCACTTGATCTCTTTTAAAAACTTGCTTTCCCAAACCAAGCATTTTTTCGCTTTATCGAAAAAATGCCACTTGGTGAACCTTCTTTACCTTAGCCATTTCTCCATGTCGGCAAAATGCCATATTGGAAAATTGTCACAATTCTAAATAGTTAGTGCCTTAGTTCAGCCATCCACCAATTTCCTGACTAATTGCACTCTTGGACCCCTTCATGTCTTAGTCAATTTTGCCCTATCCGTAACTTTGCAGAATTGTGAACTTTGGAAGCCTCGCCTTTCCTCCTTAGCCTCTGTCTTCTATCAAGGAAGAGGCCATTGGCCGAACCTTCAGTCAGTGAACTTGGAGGTTCTTGAATCTCTAATTTCACTGACAAACCATTTTCCTTTGTCAATTTTCTTCCTTGGCCACTTTCATTTTTTTAATCTATGAAGTTAATTGTTGGCGAATTGTTGAGTTTGTGAACTCAAAAAATCACCGACAAGGGAGCCATATCCATTATTTTTCCCTTAAGTTGGAGTAGCAAAATGTCAGTGAACCTATTGGTTCACAAACCAACACATTCACTGACAAAAAGACCAAATTCAACCCTTTTTCCAATACATATGCCATCCTTCAACTTTAAGTGGTGAATATAAAAATCAGCGAATCGACAAAAAAATGAACTTGGAAACAAGTTCAAAAGTTATAAGTTTTTCTGATTTGCTGATAATGGGCAAAAATAATTAGGATTTTTTCTAAGGGAGAAAACACTTTTGACCAAGGAAAAACATAAAAGGCCAGACTTTGACAAAGCATAACTTTTTCATTTGAAGGAATTTTGAGGTAGTTCAAAAGGCAAAGTTGCTCAGAATTTAATACTCTATCCAATGGAGGCATTTTCTAAGAAATTTTCACATTATTTTTGGATTTTTTAGGGGAATAAAGAAGCACTTTGGAAACAAGTTCAAAAGTCATAAGTTTTTTCGATTTTCTAATAATGGGCAAAAATAATGATGATTTTTTCTAAGGGAGAAAACATTTTTGACCAAGGCAAAACATAAAAGGCTAGACTTTGACCAAGCATAACTTTTTTGTTTGAAGGAATTTTGATGTGGTTCAAAAAGCAAAGTTGCTCAGAATTTAATACTCTATCTAATGGAGGCAATTGCTAAGCAATTTTCACATGATTTTTGGATTTTTTAGGGGAAGAAAGAAGCACTTTGGAAACTAGATTTTCTGGGTGCCAACACCTCCCTCATTCTTTGACCTCTTCCTCCCCTATAGTCTCCAAATTGCTTTCTTTCATCATTATTGTAGGTATTCACATAGGCTAGATCACTAGAGTTGGAATTTTGTATTGCATTGACATTCCTCTGGTAAATCTCCAATTTGGTTGCTTGTAGCCTTGATAATATTAGTTTCTTTCTACATATGACATGTTCCTTTCCACCGAGTTTGTGTTATTTCCACTATACCATGTTTCATCTTCTTCATCACCAAATTCTCTTTTCCTCTGGAAGTTTTGTGAAGGATAGATTGGTGCTTCATGGTCAACCCATTCTCTACATAATCCACAATATACTAAATATACTCTTCTTATTGTTGCTTTGATGTCTACTTTTATTGCAGAAGCTTGCCTTTCACCTTTTATTCTAGGGCATTCATTTCAAGTGACCTTCCCTTTTACAGTATAAGAACAAAATATTAGGTCTTTGCTTCTATGTATTCTCCTCCTACTTGGCCAAAATCTCCTGTCTTAGCTTCAATTACTCTAATTCCAATTTCAGCTTCTCGATTTCTAGGTTCTCTTTCATCTTATCTTATCTGCACCAAGATTGAGACTCTATCTAATAGGCTAGTGTCATTGCTTCTGCATATGTTTCAAATGTTCTTCCATCCAGGGCGGATCTTATTTCAAGGATTATTCTAGAGATGAACTATTCTATCTTTTGCTTCTCAGTCAATGGTTCCTCCAACTTCCTAGTTGTCTCCTTCAATATTCTATCAAAGTCCTATATTGATTCTTTATCCAATCACATCAAATCTCTCATCTTGTTGATTCCTTCTTTAGGAATATCCAAAACTCCAAACTTCTCTAAAAATAGCGTTTTGATTTCATCCCATTCCTTATAAGTGTTTGGATAGGTCTTCCTATACCACTTCAATGCTTCATTCTGCAAGGTGTCTATGAAGTAAAAAACTTGATTTCATCTCTTGTTACCCCATTCTAGTTCCAAATAGACTCCAAAACAAAAATGTTCTCTACTACTTCAATAGTATCCTTCTCAAATACTGGTAACTTGACAAGAGTATCCATGATTGGTCTTCTCAAAGTTTCTAGTAGTTTGCGGTAGGTTTATTCCAATTTGCTTTTCAATTTAAGTTGTCTTCTATTAACTCAGGTTGTCCTTTCTCTTCCCTTGTCTCTTTGTAGTCATATATCAAAGTATTCTACTCCTAAAACTTCTATGAAATTACTTCTGATCTCTTCTTCTATGTATTATTTCTCATTTGCTTGAATATCTTCCTCCTCACTTGAAATCTTTCTTGCTTTATATGGCACTCGAGGTGACTCATGGTTCATGGGTTGTGTCTCTTCGTAGTGTCTTCAAATTAAAGTATATTCTTCCATTTGTGAATCACATTGTGTCGGCATCCAATGATAATTGAAATAACCTTCTAAAACCCTTAGAAATCCTCTCCATGGTTACCACATCTTCTCTTCCTTCTCTTACCTCTATTATGCTTCAAAAAATTAGTTCCTCTATATATTCCTCATCTATCTTCAAAGTTTTCGATCTTAATTAAGGTTTTCTAATAGTCTACGGTATAAACCCTAATTCACCTCTTTCTTCCTTTTCCCTTGCATCTTCTTCTTTGGAAGCACCCATAGTGGTGCACTCAGTAGAATCCTTCATGATGCACTCTATTTCTTCTCCTTCTAACCTCTTTTCTCTAGAAACACCCACCTTGATGCGCTCAACAACATCCTCCATGACACGCTTGTCTTCTTCCCTTCCGGCAACATCCTCCATGATGTGCTCCATGAATTATTCCTCCTTTCCTTCTATAACTTCTATTGTCATCTATTTTATCATCTCTTGTTCCCTTTCCATCCTTCTATTGTAGTGTTCTTGTCATTCCTGAGTTTTCTTTAATCTCTCTTCTTTGCTTATCTCTATTTTGGTTCTGATGCCTTTGTTGATCTCTCTTTTCTTCCACTTCTCCCCTTTTACCATGGGTTCTCTTGGTTTGATGTTCCATTAGTCCTTTTATATCCCATGGTAGTCTTATTTGAAGAGTCACATCATTTGAAAGATCCTTGTGAATCCTATCCCATTTCCACTTGCCATCCCCTTAAGTGCCTACCCCCCTCTCACAGAGGTAGGAACTTAAGGAGACTCAAATTTCTCCACAGCTTGAAAATTTTCTTCGCCAACCTAGTCTTATCTTACTTCTAATACTCCGCGCTACTCCTTTGAATGTTTTGCCTCTCCAATATTTAACTACTCTCTTCCAAGGTCCCAACAATGGAATAAAATTTTGGCAAGAAATGGGGAGGGATACCAGTCTGGAGATTTGGTCCTTAGTCAAGTCTTCCTAGTCAATTTATATAGTCCAGTCAAGTAGTTAGAGATTAATAGAGTATCATAGACAAATCATAAGAATACAACTCAAAAGAACTATCCAAACCCCATAGATCTCCATATATATATAAGCAACAATCAAATGTCATACATCCATCCTTTGACAGGTCTAAGTCTCTTCCTCATCCATCTACATACATACTTGATCAAACTTCTATGTCTTCTCTATATCATACTATCTCATATCCTACTTCTATTCTCCTATCCTGCTTATTATATCTCATCATATCCTATGTCTCTATATACTATATCTATTACATCTAGGGATGTATCTTCTAGCATCATAGGTCAGCTCTGGCCTCTACATAATGTATTGGCTAGCTTCCGATTAGTTTTGCTCTATGCTCTACATCCTACTAACAATATTCATTTACAAGTATGTTCCATGTCTATTTTGAATGTATATCACCACTAATCCTAGGAAAAATTGTTTGACTTAATGTACCTTAAATAAAAAAGAATAATTCATTGTCCTTTTATTCATTTACCTTAAGTTATCTTTTTTGTCGATCGTTTAATTCATTAATATCATCTAGTTCTTCATATGCTCTACTAACAATATCCCACAAATCATTAGATTTTAACAATGTTTGCATATGTGTACTCAAATTAGCAAATTTTATCCCATCTATAATAGGAATCAATAACCTAGAATTTCCTATTGTAAGATAGAAAATTACATATGTGGTGGCCAAAGGGAATACTGAGCCAGTTGGAAGTGGGGAAGTGTTAAGAGATGATAAAGGTAAGTTTATTTTGGTTGTGGTGCTCCCATTGGACATTTAGTCAAATCACTACGTGGAAGCTATGGTAGCCTACCACAGTATAAGGCTCAGCTATGAGAGACGTTATAAGAAGGTCTAGATCAAGGGGACTCACTCAACATCATAGATTGTCTAAAGGAAATCCAAACCCCAAGTTGGACCATCCAAATGTTAATAAAGGACTCTATTCACTTGATAAAGTCTTTTGAGAATTCTTTAATTTCCCATATATTTTGGGAAGGAAATGGGTTGGCTGACATAATAACCAATGGGGGAGTGATAGCCCATGACATCAAATGTTGGGAAAAGATTTCAAATATGCCAAGTAAGGCAAAATCAATTCTAATTAATGATAGAGTTTATCTAATGATAACTTTGTTGAGGCTTGCACACTTTCTAGGTAGGCAGAAGACCTTTTTGGGTAAAAAAGGGAAAGTGCTTTGTCTTATGCATAAGTTGGAGTTTTCTGAAAGAGATAATCAAAGAGGGACGGATATGGGAGGTGATAGAAATAGGGTTGAACCTTGCTCTTATGATGGGGTCCGCAGGCGGCCCCATTTGTAGAAAATCATGTAGGATGGGGGCTTTGTTCCCCTAATGGAGAAATTGCATAGGCCAGATCCTATTGCTACAAATATGTTTGCAAAAGGGTGGTGGGGGGGGGGGGAATTAAATCCTATGGAGTTGAGATTGAAATATCAGAAGACTTCATAGAAGGGATATCTAGCCTCTCTGTGGAGGGGATGAAATTCTTTAGGGACCGTAAAGTGGGAGAGGAACATTGAAAGCCTTCTTCAAAGGCAACAAGAGGAATTTGCTGGTCAAGTTCAAATTAGGAGGTTATAAGAGGAATTCTATCAAGCCTATTTGGGGTGAAGTGACAGAGGTCATCATGTGCTACGTGACCCTGGAAGGTAGGTTCACAGCTATTTACAATTATCATTTCATACTTTTGAACCATTTCAGGCATTGAATGCCAGTACTGTCTATTCCTTTCTATGTTTTATCCTCCATAGAATTAGCAATAAAAGAAAACTAGAGAAACCCTAGATTACCTATTTTGCATGAAGGTTTATTTTTGCTCATCATGGAGCACATTAAATCCATGGTGCCTAGTGTGGAGGTGAAGGGGAGTGTTGAGATCAAAGGAAAAGTTCCCATCGTGGAATACTCTGCATCCATGAATGGCAAAATTGGGGAAGATGATGAAGACCTAGATTGGACCAGAGATGTGGTCTCTATGGAAGTTCTCTCAACTCCTCATTCCTCTGAGGAAGAGGAGGAGAAAATGTCTAAAAATAGAAAAATGACTTGTGAGAAGAAAACTCTGACCAAACAAGGCAAAAGAGAGGAGGAATCCTAGTCTATGGGCTCTTCCTTAGGACTTGTGAGAAGAAAACTCCAACCAAACAGGGTAGAAGAAGAAGTGCAAGCATCACCAGGGTGAAATTGAGGTCCCTGAGAAGTAGAAAATTGGTGAGAAAGGTCTGAAAGTTCACAAGTTGAAGTTGAAAATGGGGATGGCTGAGAAGCCTAAAGAGGAATAGGTCAAGGGCTTGGTGACTAAAGATCCTAGTATTAGCATTCCATTTCCTCATATCTCTGACCCTTGTAGCAAGCTCCTTGAAAACTTCTCTTTCCTTCTGTCTTCAACTTTGAATAGGGAGGAGCTATGTGATGCTTTGGGCATGGTGAGGGAAGTTATTGATAGCCAACATAGGTTAATTAAATGGTTTTTCATTGAGATAAATAGGATTAATATTCAGTTAACTACCGTTCAGCAAAGGATGGGGAGGGGTGTTGATAGTGATGATAGAATGGATGAGGAAATATTTTTTTTTTGGGAAGCCATCCCGAAGGTTAACTAACTGGAGAAGGATTTGGTGTCAAATAGATAGGAACATGACACTCACTTGAGTAAGGTGGAAACTGAAATGAAAGATATTAAGATTAATCTGGAAAGAATGTTGGAAATTAGTAAATGCACCATACAAAACAACACAGAAGGTATAAGAATCCTCACTTAGATGCTCAAGGAGATGAAGGAAGAACACAGGGCTAGGATGGGAGAAGAGATGGATGATAAGGGTAAGGTGAAAAAAATAGGTAACAAGGGTAAATAAGAAAAAGTAGTGATCAAGGGGGTCCGAGCTCTAGGACTAGAGGAAGTAAAAAGAAGTCCTTCCATGATGAGAAGGATGAACTTCTTGGCTTTACCAAACTTCATGAAGAATTTTACAAATAGGAACTGGCTACTATGGAAACTCTTAAAAGTATGTGACCATGTTGACGGATACTAGGTGGATGGGAAGATGGTGGGCTATAGTATGTTTGCTGATGATATTTGTTGGAATACTTTAGACCAATCAGAGGGGGGTGAATCAATGGTTAACAAAACAAATCTTTTAACAAATAGATTCTTCACACAATAGCTTCAAAATAGTATAACACATTATGACTAATCATAAAACTCAAAACAAAAGCATCAAGGCATATATGCATCAACAAAACACAAGAGCCATCTATGCATATCACATAACACAAGTGTTTGAGTGGAAAACCCTAGAAGGGTAAAAAATCACCATGAAAATGAACTCCATTAAGCCTCACTGGCCATAAACCTCATTGGCTACAATCTATGCCTCACTTGGCAACACCTCATTGTAAAATAACATGTCTGACTAACAAACAGGAGCACATACTCAACATTCACAAATTTTAGAAGAAAAGAAAATGGAATATAGAGGGTTACTCCATTTCAATACAATTCATTGCTCATCATATCTATATCTGCAAATCACATTACAACAAAACATCTCCTCTTCTCATATAGAACATAAAAACTCACTCCATAATACACTTCTTCATTGAATAATGACAAATCTATATGTACAGTATAAAAGCCTTCATCTGCAAACATACAAGAGTACTTTGTGAAGAATTTCACATTATAATCAATCTAAAATCATCCTCCATACTTGTTTTTAAAGCCTCCAAAACCACAGGCTTATGGGCACAAGGAAACAGTTGTAAAAATCAACATAATAACTACTCTTCATAGGGAATGGTCATATGCCCGTCAAGTTTCATGCTCAGAGTCTACCAATTGGAAATTAAAAAAACTTTAAATATGCTTTGTTGATTATTTTGATGGCACCTTTGGGATAGCCATTGATCTCGAGTTCCCGCTCATAACCATAAAGAATACCGTGAAGACCAGTTCATGCTAGGTAATAGGGCCAGTCATTTTATGAATTTAGACCCTTAAAGTCATAACTTAAGTCACTTTGTGACCGGATAGAGGAGTCACTTTCAAAACATAAAAGAGGTAGCCTCCTGTCATTGCAATGCATTATAACTAATAATCTAGGGTTTTAGAAAATTAGGACTTAGGGTTTAAACATGGTTTTTAGAGTTTTAGATGTAGAATTTTGTAGGTCTTTGAAACTTTTCGCAAACCCTCATAGTCCACTTTCATAAAATAATATAAAGTGATATAAACCCTAACACCCTATCAAGAATAAATTCACTCTGGAGCATTTTGTCAAAAAATAGGTTTCAATTTTCTAGATGTTAGATGACTTAACCTATTTCAAAGCTTTCATAGACTACTCAAAATGCTATCAAAGATTGTAGGGACCTCTAGAAATCAACAACCTTCAACAATCTTCAATTCTACCATAAGAATGAAAAGAGGACTGCACAGGAGGTTTTCATTGCATCAATGTGGATCATCAAATATGGATCATCACTGTGAAAGATATCATTTCACCACTGCAAAGTCATTAACAAGCCACCAATGCAACTAACTAATACCTCACTCTTGGCATCAACACCTCTTGGATCTCTTGTGTCTTTGGATCTCAACAACACCTATTGGATCTTTTTTATCTTTGGATCTTGGATCTCAACAACATCTCTTGGATCTTTTGTGCCTTTGGATCTTTGATCTCTTGTGCCTTAGGAACTCATCAACACAACAATCTTAAAACTACATTTTGACATCAATGAAAAATATTACTAACAAACTCCCCCTTTTTCATTGACAGAAAAACTCTTCTATCACTCCTCCTTTGACATCAAAGACAAAGAAAAAACTTACTCCCCCTACAAAAGAGCATGGAAATCAAAAATAATGTCAAGGTTAAGATCATACTCAATGCAAACTATGATTGAACCAACTGTAGCACTGTACTGAAGGGATCATTTCCATTTGTATGTACTTTCATAGGGCACATTCACTATAAGTTCATAAAAACCTATATCACTGCATCCTGTAAAAAGTGGAAACAACTAGCAGAAAACTCTATCAGATTTGAAAACTCATGGAGCATTTGCAAATAGACACTGCTCTTAAGTTATTGTCATTTATTCAAATCATTGTCACAAGCAAAAACAAATCACTATAACTGCTCACTTGACCACTATGTTTGAAGAGAGTAATACATATTATGATAACATTTTGAAGAGAACCTTACCAAAAGATTACCACTGAAATATTGTCACCACTAGACAACCACTATTTGAATAGTATGTGATAATGATGGATAAAGTTTACCAACTCACTGCTCCAAGAACTACTACCAAGTCAAGGCATTTACTACCATGGTTTACTGTCAAGATAATAACTGTACTAACATATCCACACATAGCAGAACACCACTTGTACCAAACAACCAACAACAAATTACCATAGTCAAGATCTAATCTTCCTTTAACTTATATCTGAGACAAGGTAATTGATCACTACTCTATAGTTTCAGGGTTAAGTAAGAAGAAACATGAACTCCCCCTAAAACCATACTAGGGCTTTGTTTTATTGAAGAAAGGATACGGACAACACTCCTAACCTCTATCTTAAACATTCAAATACCTCCTTAGCGAATGGTTTAGTGAAGATATCTGCTACTTGATCTAAAGTAGAAACATAATACAATACAACCTCATTTGCAAGGACTTGTTCTCTCAAGAAATGATACTTTATAGAAATATGCTTGGTCCTTGAGTGCATGACTAGATTTTTGGAGATGTTTATTGCACTAGTATTGTCACAAAAGATAGAAATAGGTTGAGAAACTTCTACCTTGATGTCCTTAAGAGTTTGAACCATCCACAAAACCCAAGAACAACATGAGGTAGCAGCAATATATTCTGGCTCTGCAATTGACAAGGACACTAATTCTTGTTTCTTGCTATGCCAAGATACCAACCTTTCACCCAAGAAGAATGATCCTCCACTAGTACTCTTTTTATCATCAATGCACCCTACCCAATCAACATCATTATAGGCAAGTAAAGTGAAATCATCATGTCTAGGATACCATAAACCATAATCAATTGTGCCATTAAGATATCTAAAGATCCTCTTGACAACATTTAGATGAGATTGTTTAGGAGAGAACTAGAATCTTGCCAGTAGACATACAACTTGCATGATATTAGGCCTAGAGGCTGTCAAATACAAAAGACTACCTATCATAGATTTGAATAAGGTTTGATCTACATCAAGCGAGTCATAAATCTTACTCAATTTACAACTAGTTACCATGGGAGTACGTACAAGTCTACTTTCATCCATTTGAAACCTCTTAAGCTTCTCCTTAGCATACTTACTTTGAGAGATGAAAATACCTTTCTCATGTTGTGAAACCTACAATCCAAGAAAGAAGGACAACTCTCCAAGCATAGACATCTCAAATTTGGATTTCATGATGTTAGGAAAAGCATGACACATACCATCATTATTGCTACAAAATATGATGTCATCTACACAGACAACAACAACAAGAATATTCTCACCTTTTGCCATGAAATAGAGATTGTTGTCCACTCCACC
Organism: Cunninghamia lanceolata; assembly: GCA_027924645.1. Lineage (NCBI taxonomy): Eukaryota > Viridiplantae > Streptophyta > Pinopsida > Cupressales > Cupressaceae > Cunninghamia > Cunninghamia lanceolata. Next base: position 14,207,172 of record BSBN01000206.1, read on the forward strand.
TTTTGTAAACCCTTGTCCTTACAAGTACTTGTTCAACCTAGAGTACCATGCTCTAGGTGATTGTTTCAAATTGTACAATGCATTCTTCAATCTATAGATATAATCTTGTTTTCCTTCACATTCAAAGCCTTCAGGCTACTCCATATAGACCTCTTCCTTAAGATCCCCATTGAGAAAAGCTGATTTCACATCCATTTGAAACACCTTGAAGTTTTTGTAAACAAAGAAAGCTAAGAACATCCTTATGGCTTCAATCCTATCCATAGGTGCAAATATCTCATCAAAACCAATACCCTCAACTTGAGAGTACCCCTTCCAAACAAGCCTTTCCTTGTTCCTAACAACATTGCCTTTGTCATCAAGTTTATTCCTAAAGACCCATTTTTCCCCAATAACATTCTTGTCCTTAGGTCTAGGAACAAGTTCCCATGTCTTGTTCTTTTCAATCTGACCTAACTCTTCCTCCATGGCTTTGATCCAACACTCATCTTTGCTGGCCTCTATGTAGGTTTTTGGTTCTATTTCTGATATCAAGCATACATGTGCTTGATCACTTGTGTTGGCAAGCTTTCTCATTGTTTGTACACTAGCATTTTTGTCCCCAATGATTAGCTCTTGAGGGTGGTTTATTTGTAGAGTTTTTGAAGGAGTTTTTTCTATTGACTCCATAGGTTGTTTAGGAGTACCTTCTTCCTTTGGAGCTTCCACATCTTCTTCTTGTTGGCTGATATGCTGCAACTGTTCAACTAATTTGACATTGATACTTTCAAAAACTCTTTTAAGCCTTTTATTATAACACTTATATGCTTTACTATGTGTGGAATATCCAAGAAATATCCCCTCAACAGATATAGATTCAAAACTACCCAAACCATCTTCATCCATTTTAATTAAACATTTACTACCAAAGATTTTAAAGTACTTAACAGTGGCTGGTTGACTGTACCATAGTTCATAAGGTGTCTTCTTGGAATGAACTCTCAACTGTACCCTATTTAATGTGTAAATAACTATATGAACTGCCTCTTTCCAATAAACATCAGGTAAATGTGCTTGGTTGAGCATAGCTCTTACCATCTCTTTGACTATCATATTCTTTCTCTTAGCCATACCATTTTGTTGTGGTGTCCTAGAGGCTGAATATTGCCTTTTAATCCCATGATTTTCATAGTAGTCTTCAAACTCTCTTGAAGTGTATACTCTACCTTTATCTAACCTCAAGCATTTAATCTTCAAATCTGATTCTCTTTCAACCATCTTTCTAAAGATCCTAAATCTATCAAATGCTTCTAATTTATGTTTCAAAAACGTTACCTAGGTCATCTTAGAATAATCATCAATGAAAAACATAAAATATATGTCACCATTTAATGACTTTGTCCTTATAGGACCACATAAATCATAATGAACAAGTTGTAAAGGTCCACTAGAAGAGTATTCTTTTGACTTAAAATTGCTTTTTGTTTTCTTACCTAATTGGCATTCCTTGCAAGTGTTGTTGATTGGCTTAGAGATGGGTGGCATATCTCTCACATTCTGGTTTTTGCTGACCTTGACAAGATTGTCAAAGTTTAGGTGACCAAGCCTCCTATGCCATAACCAGCTTTCTTCCACTTGTCCCATAAAGTAGACTTGTCCATTTTTATCTTTGTTTTCAGTCCCTTGAAGATTATAAATATTTACTTTTGTTCTTAACCCTACTGCAACTGTTTTTCCTAATTTTCTTCTTATTTCACAATCTTGAGAATCAAATAGAACATTAAATCCATTGTCACAAATTTGACTTATACCTAGGAGGTTATGTTTTAGGCCTTCTACATAGTACACATCATGCAATGGTGTATCATCATCCAAGGATATAGTACCTTGTCCTTTGATTTGAACACCAAAATCATTCCCAAACTTGACCAATCCACCTGAATAATCTTCTAATTTGATGAATTTACTCTTATCAATAGTCATGTGAATAGAGCACCCATTGTCTATGATCCATAGTTCTTTCTTCTTGGCATATAGGGCAGTTTGAACAAGTATAGCTTCAACTTTCTTGTCAACTATCTTTGGTTTCCAAACTAATTTTGTCTTATCCTTATTCTTATCAACATTAAAAGATGTCACTTTGGAGTGAACATTAGTTCTCTTTTTGTTGCATTTCCATGTTAGGTCTACAAAACTTAGCTATATATCCAAAATTGTGGCAATTAAAGCATCTCAACTTATTCAAGATCTCAAAAGGATTTCTACTTACAAGACTTGATCTCTTTCTAGATACAACTCTACATTCACTGGCCTTATGCCCATATTGGTTACAATAAAAGCAATAACCATAGAAATGTAGATTATACCTGAATTGAATATTCCTTTTAGTACTTGATGGTTTCATGAACCTTTTGTTTGTGACATTAATAAGGCCATCAACACCAACATGTTGAATCAGATTAGTATGATCAGATTTTGGTGATGTTTCATGTCTTCCTTGAACTCCTTTCTCTTGAAGATCATTGGAATATGAACATTGGCCTTCTACAAACCCTAAACCAGTCTTGTATTTGTGTCCTTTTTGTTTGCCCAAGAGGTCTACCAACTTATCATTGCTGTCAAACATTTCAAGCCTTTTCCTCAAGACTACAACTTCTACCTCTAAACTATCACAATCCTTTTTCTTGATGTCTAACTCCATTTTGGTGACTTCTACAACCTTTTTGCTCTCTTCAAGTTGAAGTTTTAGGTCTACAACCAACTTTTTAGACTCATTAACCTTGCTAATTAGATGTTCAATGTCTTTTAGGGTCTAATTTTTTTGCATAACTACCTCCTTTTTCAATCTTTTTATCTCACCAATTGCACATCTCAATTCTCCTTCAAGGTTAACCTCTTCTACATCATTTTCTTCATCATTATCAGATTGATCTTCATCATTTTCTTTCTAATTTTTACTTAGACTAATGGCAGTCATAAATAAAGTTTCCTCTCCTTCAAAAGATTCTTTAGAACTACTATCAGTTACATTAGCATCCTTAATGAATAAACTGTTCTTCTTGAAAGAGTTTTTCCTTTTAGGATTATATTGTTTTTTCTTTCCTTGTCTCCTACTGTCCTCTTCATCACTTTCAGGATCTTTATAGGGACATTGAGCATCATAATGTCCTATCTTACCACAACTAAAGCACTTGAATGGAAGCTTCCCTTTGTAATTTCTTGACCCTTTCTTCAATCTACTTACAAAGTTGGATTCTTTGTCATTCAATTCCTTTGAGTCAGAATTTATCTCTTGTTCCTTTTTGACAGATTTAAAGGCAGCCTCTTTGCTTGTGGAATCATCATTGTAAATCCTCATTTTAAAGGTTGTGAGAGTGCCATGTAGTTCATCAAAAGAAAGTTTATTCATATCTCTTGCTTCTTCACTTGTAGAAACCTTAGAATCAAACCTAGATGACATTGATCTTAGAACCTTTTTGACCACCACTAGATCTTTCACTTCCTCTCCTAGACCACTAATGGCATTAACTATTTATTGTACTCTGAGAAGATAGTCTACAATTTTCTCATCTTCACTCATTTTCAGTCCTTCAAACTTTGCCCTAAAGGTTTGCAACTTAGCTTCCTTGATCTTAACATCACCTTGATAAATACTTAAAAACTTTTCCCACTCTTCTTTAGCAGATTTACAATGCATAACCTTGACTAAAATTTCATTTGTCAGCACACAACAAATGGCATTCATGGCCTTTGCATTGCATTCATAGGCTCTTTTTCGTCAGTAGTGGAAGGTGGTGTAGAAGGTACAATATATCCATTCTCTACTGCTACCCACACATCATATCCTAAGGATTGCAAGTAAGACTCCATCCTGAAACCCCAAAAAAAGAAAAACTAGAGCCATCAAAAAGAGGTTCTTTAGAAGTAGAAAAACCTTCTTGACTTGCCATGATAAGTATTCTATTACCAGGATCACCTAAGTTGGTTAAAATTATTGCAAGGAACCTATGGATCTAATACCACTTATTGGAATACTTCATACCACTAAGAGGGGGGTGAATCAATGGTCAACAAAACAAATCTTTTAACAAATAGATTTTTCACACAATAGATTCAAAATAATATAACACATTATGACTAATCATAAAACTCAAAACAAAAGCATCAAGGCATATATGCATCAACAAAATACAAGACCCATTTATGCATATCACATAACACAAGTGTTTGAGTGGAAAACCCTAGAAGGCTAAACAACCACTATGAAAATGAACTCCATTAAGCCTCATTGGCCATAAACCTCCCTGGTTACAATCTATGCCTCACTTGGCAACACATAACTGGTAAAATAACATATGTCTCACTAACAAATAGGAGCACATACTCCACTTTCACAAATTTTAGAAGAAAAGAGAATGGAATAAAGAGGGTTACTCTATTTCAATACAATTCACTACTCATCATATCTATATCTACAAATCACATTACAAAAAATATCTCCTCTTCTTATATAGAACACAACAAGTCACTCCATCACACAATTCTTCATTGAATAATGACCAATCTATATGTACAGTATAAAAGCCTTCATATGCAAAAATACAAGAGTACTCTATGAAGAATTTCACATTATCATCAATCCAAAATCATCCTCCATACTTGTTATTAAAGCCTCTAAAACCACACGCTTACGGTCACAAGGAAACAGTTGTAAAAACCAACAGAATAACTGTTCTTCACAAGGAAAACCCATATGCCTATCAAGTTTCATGCTCAAAGTCTACCCATTGGAAATTAAATAAACTTTAAATATGCTTCGTTGATTAGTTTATTGACACCTTCGAGACAGCTATAATCTCGAGTTCCCACTCATAACCATAAGGAATATTGTGAAGAATGGTTCATGCTAGGTAATAGGGCTAGTCATTTTATGACTTTAAACCCTTAAAATCATAACTTAAGTCACTTTGTGATCAGCTAGAGTAGTCTCTTTCAAAACATAAAAAAGGTAGCCTCCCATCATTACAATGCATTACAACTGATAATCTAGGGTTTTAGACAATTAGGACTTCAGGTTTAAACATGGTTTTTAGAGTTTTAGATGTAGAATTTTGTAGGTCTTTGAAACCTTCACAAACCCTCACAATCCACTGTCATAAAATGATATAAAGTGATATAAACTGTAACACCCTGTCAAGAAGAAATTCACTCTGGAGCATTTTTTCAAAAAATAGGTTTCAACTTTAATAGATGTTAGATGACTTAACCTATTTCAAAGATTTCATAGACTACTCAAAATGTTATCAAAGATTGCAGGGACTTCTAGACATCAACAACCTTCAACAATCTTCAATTCTTCCATAAGAATGAAAAGAGGATTGTAAAGGAGGTTTGCATTGCATCAATGTGGATCATCAAATATGGATTATCACTATGAAAGATATCATTTCACCACTACAAGGTCATTAATAAGCCACCAATGCAACTAACTGATACCTCACTCTTTGCATCAACACCTCTTAGACCTCTTGTGTCTTTGGATCTCAACAACACCTCTTGGATCTTTTGTGCCTTTGGATCTTGCATCTCTTGTGCCTTAGGAACTCATCAACACATCAATCTTCAAACTGCATTTTTAACATCAGTGACAAATATTACTAATAGTATCTTTATAGATTTATTATCTAGGCCTTTTTTGTTGTTTGGTTGCTGTCCTTCCAAGTTTAATCTTTGGGGCAACATTTGGTTGTAGGGTTTCGGGGGCCCTTCAAAACCCATTTGACCCCTTTAATCAAAAACATAAAAATTTACATACTCTTACAATTTCACACTACGTTTTTCACTTATTTTAGTGTGCACTCCCTTAACATGTTTTGGGTTCATTTTTAGCCCTTCCTTAGCCTTTTTTGAACCCATGAAATTTTGTGTTTGTGTTTCAACCCTTATTTTTATTCTTTTGAAATTTTGTTTAAATATTGTAATCCTTTTTGTTAGAATCTAAAAATATGAATAACCCATAAAGCTAGTGCAAATGAATAGATATTAAACTGTGAAAGCAAATGATACATGAAAAAAATAACACAAAGTTAGTCTTCAAGAGAGTAATGCAAATGCTCTAGAAACAAAGTAGCATTAAGAGGATGCAAAAGCAAATGCTGCATAAGATAATGTAAAAGACTAGCTAGGAATTGATTATATATAGAATATGAGAGAGGTGGTAAATATGACCAATGGGAACAGTCCAACACAATAGCCTAAAATAGGCAAGTGTAACTCCCATGGAAGATAGTGACACCTTGCACCCACTCATAGTAATACTCACTTAATTAGTCTTAAGAAAGATTAATTATATGTGTAGGAAGAAAATAGGAATAGGAAAATAAAAACCTACACTAACACCCCTCTTAAGCACATCTTATATGGATGAAAAGATGAGTCTGACCAGTGATGCCTAATGAGGTACCCATGTAAATAAAAATCCCCCAAAAGAGAAGTATCCCCATTTGAAAAGAGAGAATAGCGCCCCCCCCCCCCCCCCCCCCCAAATAGATCAAACATTGCCCAAGTAATGGGAGTTCTTTCCAGATATATGTCTAATCTTGCTAGAGTTCATTGGGATGTACTTAAAAGAGTATTTAGATATTTGTGGGGTACCTCAAAATATTCCTTATGTTATCATGGTAATTTGATAGGAAATGGGAATTCCCTTGATATTCATGGTTATGTGGATTCAGATTGGCTAGGTGATGCCAACAACAAAAATCCACCAATGCTTATATGTTTACTTTATTTGGTTGTTTAACTAGTTGGATGAGTAAGAAATAGGTTGTAATTGTTTTGGCCACTACTAAGGATGAGTATAGTATAGCTACTCATTCTTATTAAGAATCCATTTGGCTTAAGAGATCGTGTTTAGATATTATAATAAAATAGGGCGTAGTAACAATTTATTGTGATAGTTAGAGTATGACTTGCCTAAGTAAGAACATGTGACATTTAATTCCAGGACCAATCTCATTAATGTATATTATCATTTTGTTATAAATGTGGTTGAGGATGGTAGGGTGAAGCTAGTTAGGGTAGAGACTTTGATGAATATTGCATATTCATCAACTTAGCCTATGAGCACAGAGAAGTTCAGATGGTGTTTGGAGTTTATGGGCCTCTTAGCCCCTAGTAATTAAATCATGGTGTTGATACACTATTTTCTCTTGCAAGGTGTTCAACAAGTGGGAGAATGTTAGGAAAGGTGTCTCAACCTTGCAATTACAAAAAGTGTAATTTTTTGGTTATAAAATTGAATAAACTTAATTTCTAGGTTATAGAGTTGGTTTTTGTACAAAATAAATAGTCCAAGTTGTTCGACATCACTTGAAGGGATGCATGATGCATATATCTCTTTGATCTCTACAATTTTAAAAAACCCAATTGGCCTCCTAGATCAAAATTTTGGCCTCCTATATTAGAAATGTAAAAATGTGTTGGACATAGAAAAGAGCAGTAATGGGGAGTTACATGTGTTGACCAACTCATCATGCATTTCATGATAATGTAACCCTTAGGTGTCACTTTTGAGTGTTTTTGGCTCATGGATTTCTAAGTACCATTTGATAGTTTCATGTATTGTATCTCCTATATATTAGGTGCTAGAGATGGAGGTTGTGTGAGAGATTCTTATAGATGTTGTTAAGTTTCCTCCAGATCTCTATTTGGTGATACTTTTATGAAAGCTTTCTTTGCAAGTATATTGCAATATTATTAAGATTTCTAAATAATATATTGGGCTACTTTTGGAGTGTGTGTTTTTTCTCTTGAAAGGGTTTTCCCAATGTAAATAACTGTGTTATGGTATCATTTCTATTTATGTTTACATGTTTTTTCTCTATAATTTATGTAATTATTGTAAAGATTTGAAATTCTTTTCATAATCCTCATTTGAAGATTAGTGTAGAAAGTTGTTTTTCTAGCTTAGCATCCTTACAATTTTTATGCCTTATTTTTGTAATCAAGTTTTCTTTCACATGGGTTTTATTTTTATTTATTATGGTGGCTATGTGTGAATGTTTTATATGTTTTTCATGTATCATGTAATATTCTCTGTCATGTCCATGATGGGCCTCTGATGGACTATATGAGGGAGTAGATTGTGGAGAACATACTAGTTTTTGGTGTGTGGGTTATTAGAACTATGGTATATTGAATTCTTTGTCCATTGTTGAATATGAGTGAATATGGTGTGAAATGCTTGAAAATTTTTTGAAATATACTTGCGTTCTTATGGATCACTATGTGTGAACAACCTCATTGATTGGTGTGTATGTCATGCTTGGATAGTAGTGAATGATGTAATATAAAATATTGTGTGAGCTTAGATGCTATTCTTTGACTATTTTCCATGTGAATGAGATATGCTGAGAATATATATTTGTATTGTATCTTTCTTTTAGTAGCTTTCATGTGGTTAGGTGTTGACTTAGTCCACCAACTATGTTTGTTCTTGTCAAGTCTCTTTTCTATTGTCTCTATCATAATACCATGCTTCCTAGTGTTTTGACAGTAATGGAGTATATGATGCTATGTTTTGTACAAAAGGAAATGTTATTAAATAACATGAAGGCGTCTGTTGTATCATTTAGATATGAGTTCCATAACTACACTCATGTTTTGACATAGTGTAGGGTATGCTGGTGCATTATTTAGTGCATGAGTATATATTAATTATGCACTTGTTGTATTATAGTTATCGCCTACTCTTGTTGAGTTTCTAGCTTGGTGAATTTGGTTACCTTGTTTATCATGAATTCATGATTATGTTGTGTTTTTTGAGATTTTTGGTCTAGTTTAGCTAAGCATTGAAGTGGTGTTGAGAGTAGTCTTCTTGTTATGTTTTGTGTGTGCTTGTCTCCTTAGATGTGTTCATTATGAAGTGCGTTGATAAGCCTTGTTTGTTGGAAGTTCATATGCTTGTAAGAGGATGTAATCTAGATTTTCCCTCTTAGAACCAATAATTTTGATCTTAGTTTTCTAGTGTGGAGTGAGAGTGTTGGAGAAAACCATCTCTTTTCAAAAGTGGAATGTGATGAAGGACCTCATGGAGAGAAACCATGCCTAGTGATGAGACATGATATTAATAAGAATGAAGGTGGTGTAGAGGTACCTATAGCCTTTAAGAGTTGTGTTTCCCTAACCTTTGAGCTTTAGTGTTGTGGATAGAGTCCTTGGTCCTAGGAAGGATAGTAGGAAGTGTAACCTTGCATCAAAAAATATCCTTGAGATTAGAATTTGCAATGCTGTGAGGTTTTTCTTGGTGCTTGATAAGTTAACTAGTAGGGTAATAGTCCTCTATTATAGGGCTTGAGTTGCTTGTGGTCGGTTAGTCCTTTTGGCTAGATCCTCTCTTCATTGTGATGGTAGTTGGAGGATAGAGTGTAGTCTTAAAGGAGTAGTTAGCACAGTGGTTGGTTATAACCTAATTGGTGCACCTTTGGAGACTTGTTATGTTTGTTTGAGACCTTGACTTGGTGATGGTCTAGAGGATTGATCCTTTGAGATCCATTATGTATGTGAAGGATTGTGTACCATCAATGCCTCATCCATATATTTTTGTAGGCTTCCAAGAGGAAGCCTAATCCTAGTGGGGGAGGATGTAATGCGTACCTTATTGTCTTCTTGATGTGCTTTTTGATTCTTATGTTATATGCTGTATTGAGTATATCATTAGCGTATTATGTGATTCTTATGCTATGAGCCATTACACCAAACTTGCTAATGAAGTCTATTGTACCATTAAGGGGTCTTGATCGTGTATTTGTGATGCTTTTCTATATATGTTCTTCATGACCATCAAGTTGCTTCTAATGGGGTTTTTATTGGATTTTAAATTTGACTATGCATTATGGGATGAATATGTTGTGCCTATATACATTAGATCATTACAGTACTTTAGCTTCACTATTTTCACTATAATTATTATTATTGGTATGTGATGATTGATCATGCAAATACTGTACACTTGCAACGTATCCTCGCCGGGGTTTGGCAACCCCCAAATTTTTTTCCCTTTTTTTTGCACGTTCAGGGTCGGTAGTTAATTTTTTGTTAACCGACAAATGAAAAACAACTTTGTAAAACTGTAATTCTAGAAGCTTCCAAAAAGCTTGTTATAAGTGGCTGGGATGTATGTTGTAGCATGGAATTCATGAGATTGTAATATGTTTTGCACTAGATAATAAAATCATTGGATGTCTAAGTTTCTGTGGATGTAGCCAATTTTGGGTGAACCACGTTAAAATTTTGTGTTGATCTCTTTTGTGTTGTTCTTCATTGTTATATTTGGGTTATTTAATCTGTATATAATTGTTAATGTTTATTGCTCTGATCTACCTAAACCCTAAAAAATTGTATCAGAGCGAGTTGTGTTTGATTATCATCTGCAAGAAGGTCTCACGGTTGAGTGGGAGTCTCACGGTTAAGTGGGAGCAATGGTGGATGAGGGTAAATTGAAGGTAGATAAATTCAATGGGAAGAACTATCAGTTATGGAAGATACAAATAGAGGATTATCTCTATCAAAAAGATTTATGGAGGCTATTGGAAGGAAAAACTAAGAAACTGGCAGCAATGACTAATGAGGATTGGGAAATTCTGGACAGAAAGGCACTGGGAACCATTCGGTTGTGCCTGGCACCATCTGTTGCGTTTAATATAACAGAAGCCAAGACAACAAATGAACTGATGAAATCTTTGGGTAAAGTGCATGAAAAACTGTCAACCTCTAATAAGGTATTTATCATGAAGCATTTGTTTAATTTGAAAATGATTGAAGGTGGATCTGCGATAGATCATTTAAATGAGTTTAATACAATTACCAGTCAGTTAACTTTAGTTAAAGTGAAATTTGGTGAAGATGTGAGGGCTCTCTTGGTTTTAGGTTCTTTTCCAGAAAGCTGGAATAGCTTGGTAATGGTTGTAAGTAACTCTATCTCTAGTTCAAATACTTTATGCGGTGGAAAAGCATAGGTGAGAGTTCAACATTGGGTAGTGCTTTGATTGTAGAGAACAGAGGAAGAACAAAGGAGAGAGGAAAAAGCCCAAAAAATTGTGGGAAGTCACAAGGGAAGTTGAAGAAAGCTAGATCTAAATCCAGATGAAGAATGGACTCCTGGCACTATGGAAAGCTAGGACACTTGAAGAAGGATTGTTAGTCTCGAAAGAGCAAACAAGGAGATGGAAAACATGATGATAGTAAGGAAGCTAATGTTGCAAGTAATAAATTTTAGGATGCTTTAATTCCATGTTTAGATAAGGCTAATGATTCCTGGGTAACAGATTCAGGGACTTCATTTCATGCCACACCCCATAGGAAATATTTTGTAGATTATGTTCAAGGTGATTTTGGATAGGTATATTTGGGTGATGATGAACCTTGTCAGATTCTTGGAAAAAGAAAGATAAAAATCAAGTTACAAAATGGAAATGAATGGTTGCTACAGGAGGTAAGGCATGTTCCAAATTTGAGAAGGAATTTAATTTCTAGAAGACAACTGGGTAGTGAAGGCTGCATAGTTACCTTTTCAGACAAAGTCTGGAAGGTCACTAAAGGTGCATTAGTAGTAGTTAAAGGTGAAAATGTAGGCACATTGTATTTGTGTACTGGTAATACTTATTCTACCTTAGTTGCTACATAAACAATTGCTACTGAGATAGTTATAGCACTGGCTATAGGGACAGAAACAGAATTGTGGCACCATAGACTTGGGCACATGAGTGAGAAAGGGATGAAGATCCTTCACTACAAAAATTTTCTACCAGGTCTAAAGCAGATTGATTTGGAGTTCTGCAAAAATTGTGTTTATGGAAAATAGAAAAGAGTCTGATTTCTCAAAGTTGGTAAAGAGAAGAAGATTGAGAAATTAGAGCTTGTGGATTTAGATGTATGGGGACCAACTCAGGTATCTTCTCTTGGTGGCTCTTGCTATTATGTTACTTTTATTGATGATGCAACTAGGAAAACATGGGTATATTTCCTAAAACAAAAATCAAAAGTATTTGAAACTTTTAGAAGGTGGAAAGCTTTGGTTGAGAATGAGATAGGAAAAAAACTGAAGTGTCTTAGATCTGATAATGGAGGTGAGTACTGCAACAGAGAATTTGAAAATTACCATTCATATAATGGAACCCATAGGCAGAAAATAGTTCTTGGAACCCCACAAGAAAATGGTGTCTGAGAGGATCAATATGACCATTATGGAGTGTGCAAGGAGCATGAGATTGCATGGTGGACTACCCTTACACTTTTGGGAAGATGTTGTACATACCGTTGTTTATTTAATAAACAGGGGACCTTCAAATCCTTTAGATGGTGGCATTCTGAAGGAGGCACGGATGGGTAAAATGGTAAACTATTTACTTCTAAAAACCTTTGGTTGTGAAGCTTTTGTCCATGTTTATATTAAAAATAGAACCAAGTTTGAGGCCAAGTCTAAAAAATGTACCTTCATTGGATATGGAGTAGATGAATTTGATTATCGATTATAGGATTATGAAAATCTTAAAATCATTAGTAGCAGAGATATTATATTCAATGAGAAGGTCATGTATAAGGATCAGTTGTAGGAAAAGAAGCATGAACAGGCCAAAAAGGAATATGTGGTGCTGGATGAGATTCTACAAAATAAAATGCCAGTGGTACTTGATGCTCAACAACAACAAGTTATCCCATAGACTCTTGCAAGTGTTAGATGTTCTACGAGGATAACTAGACCTCCAAAAATATTTTCTCCATAATTATATTCTATATTATTAACTATTTCTGGTGAACCTGAAGGTTATGAAGAAGCAATGCAGGTAGATACCAAAAAGTAGTGGGAGCTAGGCATAAAAGAGGAAATGGATTCCTTACTGCAGAATTAGACTTGGGACTTAGTCCAATTGCTTGTAGGTAAAAGAGCATTGCCAAATAAATTGGTTTACAGGTTGAAGGAAGAATATGGAGGCAAGGAAAGATATAAGGCCAGACTCATGGTAAAAGGTTTTGCACAGAAAAAAGGTATAGATTTTGATGAAATATTTTCTCTAGTTGTAAAGATGACTTCTATTAGAACTATTCTAAGTCTTGTGGCTGCGGAAGACTTGCATCTTGAATAGCTAGATGTGAAAACAATTTTTCTCTATGGGGATTTGGAAGAGGAAATATACATGCAACAACCACAGGGATATGAGGTTAAGGGTAAGGAGGAATTTGTGTGCAGGTTAAAGAAGAGTTTGTATGGATTGAAGCAAGCACCTTGGCAATGGTATTTAAAATTTGATTGTTTTATGGATGAACAAGGTTACAAAAAATGTCATTTTGATTATTGTGTTTATTTTAAGAAATTGGGTAATGGCAGCTATATTATCCTTTTGATTTATGTTGATGACATGCTTGTTGCCAAGTCTAACATGCATCATATTAATGAACTTAAGAATAAATTAGCAAATTTATTTGCTATGAAGGATTTGGGTGTAGCAAAACAAATCCTTGGTATGAGTATCACACGGGACAGGACAAACAAAAAATTATTTTTGTCTCAAAATGAATATGTAGAGAAGGTGTTGAAAAGGTTTAACATGCAAAATGCAAAAGAAGTTAGTACACCTTTGCCTAGTCATTTTAAGTTGACTAAGGAGATGTGTCCAAAGACACAAGAGGAGGAAGCCAAAATGTCTAAGATACCATATGCATCAGTAGTTAGTAGCTTGATGTATGTAATGGTATGCACAAGGCTAGATATTGCACATGTAGTGGGAGTTGTGAGCAGCTATATCAACAATCTAGGAATGGAACATTGGAATCCAATAAAATGGATTCTCTGATATTTGAGAGGTACTACTTCAAAGAAACTATGTTTTGGAGGAACAAATTCTTCTTTAAAAGGATATGTTGACTCTGATCTGGTGGGTGATATTGATAGTAGGAGTACTATAGGGTATGTTTTTAATGTATGAGGTACTATAGTTAGTTGGATTTCAAGGCTGCAAAAGGTTGTTGTGCTTTCAACCACTAAAGATGAGTATGTTGCTGCTACGGAAGCTAGCAAGGAGATGATTTGGTTACAACATTTTTTGGAGGAATTGGGACAATGACAAGAAGATAGCCCTTTGTACACTGATAGCTAGAGTACCATTCAACTTGCTAAGTATTCATCTCTGCATTCAAAAAATAAGCACATACAGCTCAGATACCACTTCATCCCGTAAATTTCAGAGGATGGACAGTTGAAGCTAGAGAAAATTCACACAAGTGAGAATCCTGCAGATATGTTCACAGAGGCAGTTACACGAGAGAAACTGATTTCCTCATCAGCTTCCGTTGGCCTTCATGACTGATAATGGTGGATATAAGAAACTAGCCAGGCCTGTAATCCAGTGGGAGCTGCAAGTGTAACAGTGTCGTCTAGGATCAGTCTCCAAGTGGGAGATTGTTTGGTGTGGAGCCTGATGAGTCTCCAAGTGGGAGATTTTTGGTATGTGGCAACTGATCATGCAAATAATGTACACTCGTAATGTATCCTTGCCAGGTTTCAGGGTTGGTAATTAATTTTTTCCCTTTTTTTTGTATGTTCAGGGTCATTAGTTATTTTTTTGTTAAGTGACAAATAAAAAATGACTTTGTAAAACCCTAATTGTAGAAGCTTCCAAAATGCTTGTTATAGGCAGCTGGGATGTATGTTGCGGCATGAAATTCATGAGATTGTAATTTGTTTTGTACTAGATAATAAAATCATTGGATGGCTGAGTTTCTATGGATGTAGCCCATTTTGGGTGAACCACATTAAGACTCTGTGTTGATCTCTTTTGTGTTATTCTTCATTGTTATAATTGGGTTATTTAATCTGCATATAATTGTTAATGTTTATTGCTCTAATCTATCTGAACCCTAACAATTATAGTTTTGATTATTAATTATTCCAACATTATGAAATATTATTTATTATGTATTGTGTTCTTGGATCATTCTAGTCATAGATGATTTAGTAGATGTGATGATTTTATATCATGCTATGATTTGTGCCGTGTTGGGGTGGATTATGTTGCATCATTTATTATATGTGGAGTAGGTACACCTAATTTTTGACTTGAAAGTCTAGGTACATGGTTATTTCCCCAATGGTGGTCATATATTGGAAATGATCATCTTCAACTAAAAACATGTGTGTTAACCTCTATATCATTTGATTTGAATGTGAGAAAATTGCAGTGTAGAAAAAACTACTCCTTTATTGAATGTCTTCAATCAAGGGAGTTCTTGAGTCATGCTATACTCTGGATCTACTATCTAATGTTTAGATGTTTAAAACCTACTCTAGGTCTTAAAAGAACCACTATGAGTTCTAATCAAAGCAAACAACTAGACTAGATGCTTGATAATGAAGGAAAGAAGGAGCAAAATGTTGTAAATAGATTTATACATGAATAATTTAAAGAAACCAAATGGAGAATTGGAAAGGAGACTAGAAAAGGAACCTATCACCAAGAGGAGGATCTCACTGCCCTAGATGACAACACATTGTGGGGATGTCTGTACTAGGTGTTGGCATCCTAAAAGTGGAAAAAACAAAAATCTTCAAGTCTGTACAAACCTAGGACACTTGCACAACACAATGACAGACAAAGAAGATACCTAGTAGTCTCTAGCTAACACAAGATACCAAAATAAAGTAATTAAACTATGGAAATGAAATAAAATATTAATGTAAGAAAGGAAAGACAGAAGATAAAAACACCTCTGTGTGATTGACAAGCCTTCACACCAAGAATATATGCAAAAGGAAAGAAGAGAGGGGTTGTGCTGCTAAGGAGCTTACAAGTAGTCAATCCTTGGTCTTTGTATTTCTACCTCCATGAGAAGCAGACTGATATAGAAGTATTCAAGAAGTAAAGAAATGTATGTGCTCCTATCCTAAGTGTGCCTAGGAATTGAGAGAATTAGCAAAACAAGTAAACTAAAGAGATTTATTTCCCTGGTCTACAAGGAAGATAACCTTGAAAATGCAGCTAGTGCAACAACCAATTTAAAATGGTGGTCTACACCCAAATAAAATGCAAGATGATGCTCTACACCATGCAACACAAACAAAATGATGGTCTACACTAAGAAAATAACTATATTATGCAGAACATATTTAAACATGAAATGTTAAACTACACAATAGAATGATATTACTAGTTTGAACAAATAGGAGAAAGGTTGCAATTTCTCAATAGTTGAAATTTGGTACACATCTTCAAACCTAAGAAAAAGAGAGCCTTTTCAAAGAGCACAAAGCGAACCAAAACCTTTAATAGCTAAATAGGGATGATAACACACCACAAGAGGGCTTCAACATGTTGAATAATTACTATAGAGATGGAGCTCACAAAAGGTTTCAAAAGTTCTAGAGAGCGCATGAGATATTGTGAGAACTTGAGAATGAATCTATTCAAAATCCTAGGATCCCCACCAAAAGAAAGGAATTACCCAAAATATGAAAGGAAGCTAGGTGTGTGGAAATCGCTTCCTACACTAATCTAATGAGGGGAGGAGAGTGTAAATTCAATTTTATCTTTACAATTACAGCTATGTTAACCCACTAACAGAGACATTGCAACAAACACATACACAAGATATACGCGGGGAAAACCCTTACAGGTGAAAAACCCCACACTCCAAAACACAACTCAAATGTATTCCATAAACAAAGAAGGTTACAATACAATCACAGAGCCAATGCTCTTGTAGGAGTCTTTAACACTCATATCTGGAGATGTTTCGGCAGCATAACAATGTGTCAAACTTGTAGTACTTCTTCTCTCCAAAGCACATGTTTATAAAGAGAATGCAAGGCAAAAATGGCTTCACATTGAGATGGGCATCCAACATGACCTCATGGCCCAAAACCCATGCCTATGGACACTTGTCCAACACTGTAGGATGCTTCTGACACTTGTCAAGTCACCCCATCCCAAGGTGGTCACCTATTTCTAAAATGGGCTATGACAGATGCTCTTACGACTCTTACAACTATCATAGAATCTGTCATAGCTGTCATAACTTATAGTTGTAAGAGAATCTATCATACATAGGCTATAAATAGTATATTGTCTTAAAACATGTCATAGTCCACCTTGGGGCACCCAAAGATGCCTTTCTTCAAAGATGCTTCTTGACACATGTCCATACCTATCATAGGATCTTCTATTTTTGACTCTTACATGTCATAACTTTGTCATAGGAATCTGTCATGACTGTTTCGGTCAATATTCCCTTACACACATTCCAAGATGACAACACATGGAAAAATATTCCTACCACTAAGTGGGACACCTAACTCTGCATGTGAGGACAAATTTACATGTGGTCATATGCCATGTAGGATGACACATCACCGTGCCAACTCCCACAATATGACAACATAGGATTTGCATCCAAATTATACAATAGGCAATTAAATAAATAAATACAAGGAATTACCAACGTTGAGACACCTTAATTCCAAACATTCTCCCACTTGTCGAATACCTTGTAAAAGCAAATAAAATTAACATGATTTAACTGCTATAGGTCGAGAGCCCATAGACTCCGAACACCATCTAAACTTATTTGTACCCATTGGCTTTGTTAATGCATCTGCAACATTCTTCAAAGTATCTACCTTCTTAAAATTCACCTTCCCATCCTCTACCATGTCTCTCACGAAGTGAAACTATACATCAATATGCTTTGTTCTGGCATGGAAAGTTTGATTCTTCGCAAGGTAAATCACACTCTGACTATCACAACAAATCATAATCTATCCTGCATCAACACCAATATCTAAACACAATCTCTTAAGCCAAATGGCTTCCTTGCAAGCATGAGTTGCTACCATGTACTTAGCTTCTGTCGTGAACAAAGCAACCACAGGTTGTCGCTTACTCATCCAACTAATTACACCACCATACATAGTGAACACATAGGCACTGGTGGATCTACTACTATCAATGTCACCTGCCCAATCAGAATCCACAAATCCACGAATACATACTGAATGCAGAGGTCCTATAACATTACCATGATAGCATATGGAATACTTAGAAGTACCCCTCAAGTATCTGAACACTCGCTTAACTACATCGCAATGTACCCGTCCAGAATTAGCCATAAATCGACTAAGGACTCCTACTGCTTGGGCAATGTCTAGTCTTGTACAGACCATAGCATACATCAAACTACCAATAGTACTAGCATAAGGTACTCTACTCATGTCCTCCACCTCACTAGGAGATTTTGGACAATCATTAATAGACAACTTTGTCCCCAAAGAAATAGGAACACACAATGGTCTACAATCTGCCATGTTGAACCTATTAAACATGGTCTTCACATACTTACTCTAGCTTAACCAAAGTTTTCTATTAGCTCTGTCTCTTTTGATTTCCATTCCCATAATGTACCTAGCTACCCCAAGATTTTTCATCTCAAACTGTGCTAACAACTGAGACTTCAAATCAGAAATCATAGTCTTACCATTCACAATCAACAACATATCGTCAACATACAATGCAATAATGAGAATGCGATCATTTTCAAATTTGTAATACACACAATGATTTGATTTCAATCTCAGATATCCAATTGACAACACAAAGGCATCAAACTTCAAGTACCACATTCTAGGAGACTAATTCAAACCATACAAAGACTTCTTTAACTTGCAAACCAAATTTTCTTTACCTTTCTCTATGTAATGTTCTGGCTATGACATGTAAATTTCTTCCTCCAAATCACCATGAAGGAAAGTTGTCTTCACATCCATCTGTTCTACCTCTAAGTCATAAGTAGCTGCAAGAGGTAACAGGAATCAAATGGATGTCATCTTTGTAATGGGAGAGAAAATTTCACCATAATCAATTCCCTCCACTTATGAATACCCCTTCGCAACCAATCTAGCCTTGTACTTTTCAACATTGTCATCTATACCAAATTTCTTCTTGAACACCCATTTGCATCCAACAGGTTTCTGTCCATCAGGCAAAGGCACCAAGTCCCATGTTTTATTCTTTTTCAAAGAAGCCATCTCATCTTCCATGGCCTCTTTCCAGGAACTTGCATCTTTCATGCTCATGGCTTCTTTCACAGTTCTAGGCTCATCAGTGTTAGTAAGTAAAGCAAAAGCACAACTAGAATCAAGTAATGAATAACCAAACCTATCAAGTTGCTTTCTTGTTCATGTAGACCTCCTTAATGGCTGAGGTTGAGGTTCTGCTTCTTCTTCTGAGATTTCAAAGCTGCTAGAGCTCTCCTCATCATCAGGTCTCACAGGTTTGTCTGTTCAGTCTTCTCAAAGGTAGAAGCAAACTGAACCACATCTTCTTTCTTTTCTGTCTATTCTGGCTGTAGAACAATGGAAGAAGGTGTTAGCTCTCTGAAGATAACACTTCTGCTATACAATACTTTTTCAGCCACATGGTCCCAAAGCTTGTATCCTTTCACACCAACACCATAGCCAATGAAAATATACTTAACAACCTTGTTCTCTAATTTAGACTATTTCTCCCTAGGCACATGTGCATATGCCTCATAACCAAAAACATGAAGATGCCTAACTAAAGGCTTCTTACCAAACCACACCTCCATATGTGTCTTTCCAACACAAGCTGATGTAGGAGATTTGTTTACCAAATAGCAAGTAGTGGCTACAACTTCAGCCCAAAACTTTTGTTTGAGGCTTGCTCCACTAAGCATACTCCTAGCCATCACCATCAATGTCTTGTTCATCCTCTCTACAACTCCATTTTGCTGTGAGGTGTATGGAGTTGTATTATGTCTTTCAATCCCTTGCTCTTTACAGAACTTATCAAACTCTGCCGAACAAAACTCACCACCATTGTCAATTCTCAAACACTTAATCTGTTTACTAGTCTAATTTTTAGCAAAGGCTTTAAATTCCTTAAATCAACTAAAGACTTCAGTCTTACTTCTGATAAAATAAACCCATGTCCTTCTACTATAATCATCTATGAAAGATACAAAATATATAGATTTTGAAATCGAAGGAACATTAACAAGACCAAACACATCAGAATGAATACGATCCAAAACACCAGAAGACTTGTGAGAACTAGAGTAAAACTGAACACGGTTTTTCTTTCCAACTACACAATGTTTGCAAAAGTCAAACTCGAGATTACAATCATTTAACCCCTCAATGAAGTTTTTATTACTCAGGGTTCTAAGACCTTCTCACCAATGTGGCCATATGGAAAATGCATGTGCACTACCATCAGAATGTGTTACAACAAATTTCTTCACTGCTCGTTCGGATGGTGGGGATGAAGTGACTGCAACTCTTTTCTTCAAGTTAGAAAAACTATTGCACTATGAAGTGTATGCCTCCAGCTGAAACACAGTACCTCTCTGAGTACCCTTCGCAAGCACCATAGATCCTCTAGTCATCTTGCATCCATCCTTCGAAAAGACAACCTGCACACCTACATCATTCAACATACTTACAAAAAGTTGGTTCCATGCTAGGCCTAGGATGTGCATAACCCTAGTGATCCCCTTCACTCATCCATCAAGGAATCAGATTGAGACTCTTCCATGACCAACAATCTTTAGATGAGAATCATCACCCAAGTACACTCTTCCACCATCGAACTCTTCATATTTCATAAACCAGTTTCGATGCGAGGTCATGTGGAATGATGCACCATAATCAATCAACCACACATCATCAGATGCATGGGTGGCCAAGGCTATGATGAAGGCATCACCATCATCTTGTGACTTGTCAGAATCTAAATCAAGAGTGTTCTTATTCTTCTTTTTCTTCTCCTCTTTGCATTCCTTTCAGAAATGCTTAGTTTTCCTACAGTTCCAACAAAGAGCCTTGGACTTTCTAGGAGATTTGGATCTCCCAAGGGATTTAGATCTGCCCTTTTCACCTTTGTTGTCCTTCTTCTTCCCTTTCTTTTTGGGTCTTCCACGAACCACAAGAGCCTCTTTGGCTGTCTCAGAAGACTTTCTCCTCATCTCTTCAGATAACAGCGAAGACACCACATCTTCCATCTTAAAGGTGGTAGTGTTGCTTCCGATGGCCATGACAAGATGATCCCACAAATCTAGCAAAGAACAAAGCAGGGTCCTACACTGATCCTTCTCCTCCATTTTCACACCCACAAATGACAACTACGGAACGATCATGTTGAAAGCATTCATATGGTCCGCAACAGATCCTCTGTCTTCCATCTTCAGAGCAAATAACTATTTTTTTAGAAAAAGCTTGTTCACCAAGGACTTGGCTTGATAAACATCACCCAGCTTCTTCCAAAGGTCTTTCGTGCTCTTCTCCTCATGGACATTCAATAGGACAGAGTCAGCTAGATAGAGTCTTATGAGACCCTTAGCCTTCTGATCTTTGAGGTCCCAATTAGCTTGTGACATTACTGTAGGTTTTACACTAGATATAGTTTCCCATAGGTCATGATCAACAAGTAGGTCCTCCATCTTGAGTTTCAACAACTCAAAATTACTGCCATTAAATTTCTCCACCTCTAATCTTCCAGATGTGGTTGCCATCTCCTTCCTTCAACAAGATACAGAATACTCTACACAAACTCCCTCTCAACCTAAGATTAGCTCAAAAAACCCCTACCCAGCAGCTAGAACCAAAACTGGCCAGGCTCTAATACCAACTGAAAGGAAGCTAGGTGTGCGGAAATTGCTTCCTACACTAATCTAATGAGGGGAGGAGAGTGAAATTTCAATTTTATCTTTACAATTATAGCTATGTTAACCCACTAACAGAGATATTGCAGTAAACACATACACAAGAATGCAAGATAGAAGAAGAGAGACACAAGATATACGTGGGGAAAACCCTTATAGATGAAAAACCCCACACTCCAAAACACAACTCAAATGTATTCCGTAAACAAAGAAGGTTACAATACAATCATAGAGCCAATGCTCTTGCAGGAGTCTTTGACACTCATATCTGGAGATGTTCCGGCAGCATACAGTACCTGTCAAACCTGTAGTACTTCTCTCCAAAGCACATGTTTATAAAGAGAATACAAGGCAAAAATGGCTCCACATTGAGATGGGCGTCCAACATGGCCTCATGGCTAAAAAACCACACCTATGGACACTTGTCCAACACTGTAGGATGCTTCTGACACTTGTCAAGTCACCCATCCCAAGGAGGTCACCTATTTCCAAAATGGGCTATGACAGATGCTCTTATGACTCTTACAACTGTCATAGAATTTGTCATAGCTGTCATAACATATAGCTGTAAGAGAATCTATCATACATAGGCTATAAAAATAATATTCTCTTACAGCATGTCATAGTCCACCTTGGGGCACCCAAAGATGCCTTTTTTCAAAGATGCTTCTCGACACATGTCCATACCTGTCATAGGATCTTCTATTTCTGACTATTACATGTCATAACTTTGTCATAAGAATCTGTCATGACTACTTCGGTCAATATTCCCTTACATTCCAAAATGCTGACACATGGAAAAATATTCCTACCACTAAGTGGGATGCCTAACTCCTTGTGTGAGGAGTAATTTACATGTGGTCATATGCCATGTAGGATGACACATCACCATGCCAACTCCCACAATATGACAACATAGGTTTTGTATCCAAATTATACAATAGGCAATTAAATAAATAAATACAATGAATTAATACAAGGAATTACTAAGGTTGAGACACCATAATTCCCAACAAAATAGTCATCCAAGAGACATTCAAAAGTCAAGGAGGCATTATAGGAATTTGACTAGCCTTAGGAAATGATTCAAAATGTCCCAAAATAGTTTAGTAACCATTTCATGTTCATGAGACACTAGCATGGACGCAGACATCTGCGCTAAGCACTAGCATCCAAGTGAATCTACCTTAGAATCTGATGAATCTTCTCTGGGCCAGGAGAATCACCAACCAATAAAATTTGAATAAATTGATAAAAAGAAGTCAAAATGAAACAAACTTAATCCTAGGACATAGAAAGGAGGTGCAAATAGGAAAGTGGTTTCCAATAATAGCATGAAATTGCATTGGTATGTAATTTTCAATGTTACAACAAGTCTTGTAAATCCCTATGTTAACCTAGATCTAAATCGGTGGTGATTCTGGAGTATGTATTTTGTGGAAACCCGTAAAGTGTGCATGAGTCCTTTAGTTTCCTTTAGTTTTTTGCATTACATTTTAATTTATCTCAAAATGTGTGTTTTCTATGTTTTTATAATATTTTAATGTTTAGTTGAAAATGATTAATTTTACCTTAGTGTAAAAGCTTAGTGCATTGTTTAATTTTAGTAGAAGAAATTTAAAGTGAATTCAGTTTTTTCTTCAAAATGAAATATTTTATCTTCATAAAGTAGACTTGCATTATAAAGGAGATTTAATTCGATTATATGTGTGTTCAAAATTTATAGAATGTGACTAAATAATATTACAATTGCCTTATTGAATTAGTTTCATTAATTTAATTTGGTAATTTGCCTATAGTTTCAAAAGTATTTTGGAAAAGAAATTGGGAAAAAGAAATAAATAAAAGAATTAGAAAGAGGGCTTTTGGGAGTATAAAGAAAAAATAGATTTCTATTTTCATTTTAACTTTTCATTCTTGAATTTGTGCTCCAAAACCCTCTTATGCTCCTTGGAAGAAATAAAAATTTGGAAGGATGAAAGAGAAGGAAGAATGGATTCCTTGAATAGGAAATTGCTTGGGTGTGGCAAGGGAGTGTGCCTGATGTGTTTGCTTCAATCGAGCTTCTTTTTACTTAATGTGTGTTTTGGATGGTGATTTTTCCCTTTGATTTTAAATTTAAATTTGAATTTTGAAATGAACTTTCTCCATTTTCCATGCCCACACTAGGTGGTAGCATATAAATTTCCTTATTATGATGAAAATTGCATTGAATTCATCATTTAATTAAAATTATAAAATATGCAAAAAAAATAGTTGTTACTACAGAATGTTTTTACAAAATCTCACTTTCCCAATTTTATTTGAAAATTTTGTTATTGGGCTCATTGGGAACAAAAGGGTATAATTAGATTTTTAAATTTCCCTTAATTTAAAAAGATGGAAAATTTGTGAAAGGCAGTAACCAAGCTCCATTAATGGATGATATGGGGGTTTTATGGTTTGTGCTTGTACTTACATTTGAGTGAATTTTAACTTTAACATGATGTTTTATAATGAAGGATGAGTAGTCTCCCTATTATTTTAAGATTCTACATCTTTTGAGTATGTTGTCAGAAAAATATGTATGCTCTAAGTTATGCATTTATTTGCATACCACACCCAATTTGTAAAATTAGAGCATTAGACATAGGATTGAGGTATAGAAAATGGAAGGAGTGGGATCTCACTATTTTCTATGATAAAAATGGATTGCAAGAGATCAAATGTGTGGAGAGTTATAAACAAGTGCAAATGAAATACAAACCTGGGATAATAAAACATGTTCATTAAGATATTTACGCCATGACTTGGATGCTATCAAAGGTACAATTTCAATCATAAAGAGTATATAACAATGGGTAAATGCTAGAGTATTCCTCTTGTGAGGATCCAATTTTCTACTCAACTCTACGTGGTCATTGTGCTATTGTAATGACACTCCTTAGGTCTATTTCTAGTATTCTCATCCTATCTTCTCTTTGGATTTGGAATGTAACTTTTTTAGATCACTTGTATGTACAATTATGGATTATTGTTCTCTCATATGTGCATGTGTGATGGTGTTTGATTTTTTCCTTTGTTTGGCATGCATTGAAGGTGTGAGAATTCCTTATGATTGAATGTTGTGATGACATTATTTTATTCTTGTTGGCTTGTGTGAGCCATTCATACTTTGTATGCACTAGATTGGTTGTTGTGTCACATGTTACTTATATTGGTGTATGCTTGATTAGCATGAGATACCACATCTATTTGTGTATGATTTGAATGACATGGTTATTTCCATATACTCCTTGGTTGTGTGAGTGTGATTTACTCAATTTGATTGTCTCCTATGACAATGGCATGGGCTTGAGCATACCACATGGTTGGGTGGTGCCAAACTACCATTGGGGATAGGTGAGCTTGGACGATGCTCTTTTTTGATTATGTAGGACTTGTTGGTGTATTATGCTCGTATCATTTAATTATTATATATTGGTAATCATCTTAAATGTGGTCCTTGAGAGAATTGTAATAATCTTATGTTTATGCTTTCTATTATTTCATGATGTGGGTTATGATCCATCCATGTTTAGGAGGAGACCCAGGTAATAAATAATTGGCATCATCTTGTATTTTCTACACCTCATTTTGTGAGGGTGTTAGCATGTTTATAATGCTGAAATAATGATAATTTTATAAGTTAGCTTCACATTATTTAATGATTTAAATGATGTTTATAGATGTGTTAGTATTGGATCACATTTTGCCAATATAGGTGGTGAGGATCCTACTATTATTTTTAGTGCATTTTCAAATTAGTGTTGAATGGGAATAACATTTTGTAATGCTCTTATAATATTTTCTTATGTGGATGTTGTTGGATAATTTCCTTATTTCATAATTTATATTTTGGTTGTGTTTAGTGTGGTTGGTTTAAGTTTTTCTTTCAGCATGTCAAATCATCATCATTTGGTTATCAATTGTTACGTAGGGTGGAATGTACCCCTAACCCATATACCATATACTTTATTTGTGGGTATGCCCAAGCAGGCCAAGTGTGTTTAGATAGGTGTCCTATTGAACTTCATCTTATCTTTGGAGTGTTCCACATCAAGACCTTCTCTCTTGTTGGAGAGTGTACAAGTCTTGTGTTGTTTAGAGATCAACAATTTTGGCGACCTCAAAATCATCTCCTAGCACTTGTTCTATATTTTATCAATTTGTAGTAGGCCTAGGATGAATTCCTTAGTAATGGAGTCCTTGTGGGACCCTTGGTCAAAGTCTTGAGTAGGTGTTTTGAAAAATTTTCTATTCAAACACTATGCTAGGAGTACAACACAAAACATGGACACCAATTCCAATTTTGGTCCCTAGTGCTATAACTAGAGACCAACACCATAAATGGACACTACAGGTCCATGTGTTGAAGTCCTCCTTGTAGTCCTCTGAACTACTTGGGCATCTATGAAGTCTTTGATAATGGGCATTTCCCAACTTTTCTTGAAGAAATGTTGTATATATAAAAGTTATTCCCCTTGATCTACTAAGTCTTCCCATTCTTACACTTCATTGATAGGTGGCTTGGTTAGGAAGTTACTACCCTTTTTGCATTGGGAAGCATGCCTTTGCATGAAATCGACTAGTGATTTATGTTTGGTCGAGGTCTTGTACCTCCTAGTTGATCCATCTCTTCTGTGAGTTTTCCCTTGTGTTAGTATATTATTTCATGTTCTAATGGAATGGATTTGAGGTAGTTGTCACCCTCTTCTTATTCCATGTGTTCCTAAGGAAACAAGGTCATGGATGTGTGTTTGATTGTCATCATGGAGGGAGCTCCATTCTCTCGCTTGGTCATTGTGGTGAATTGTCACATGGTGATTGAAGTCTTCCAGTTGTGTTGCCTTATCTATTGCAATGGTGATGTCATCTTAAGTGTTGTTATATCCGTTATGACACCTTGTGCATGTGTGATTTCAATGTGAAATGTAAATATTTCATTTGCAAATGCAAAAAATTTGTTTGGATGGTGTTTTCTTAGTTAATGTCCTAGATGAAATCTTGGGGCATTATAGATCTTAAGTTTAACTTGATCATCGCTATCTAGTATGCATTTTTATCATAAATACCATGGTATACTAAATAGTGATAACCCTAGTCAATATAATTTAAGGGACATTTAATAGCAGGAGCACTATTGCCAAAAATTAGTGACAATGTTGTCCCATTCAACCATTTGAATTTGAAGACATAAGGTATATTAATCCAAGTCACTCTTATATCCAAAAGGTAATGGATGGGTTATGTCATCGTACAAGGCCCAATACTAGGTCCTCAATTTTAGTTATAATAGATATCATGTACATGTTGTACTCTAGTTATCCCTACTTTAAATTGTTTCAAACTCCATACAATTAGTAATAGTGATCATCAACTATGTAAAAATGATTTATATCAGCACTACAATAGCATAAACCTAGGTATATGAATGTCATGAATTTAAATGACCTTATAAAGCTAGGCACATAAATTTTTATTAATGATCAATGAACATGAAACTAAATAGATCTCTGTGCATTAGTAGAGTACCACTTTCTCACTCACATGAGGATTGAGGAAGATACATGGAGCTTCGAACCTATTCACATGGTATACACTACAAGGGGAATTAATAACAATTTGAAAATCATTTAAGATAGAGTTCGTGCAAAATTTCTTCTCTATTGAATGTTGAACACAATCTTAGAGAAGGTTGTGGAAATAGGGTTGCATTTGCAACTACATCCAAGATACATTCCTTTTACAATTCTTCTTGCTGGCTATCCATACCTTATTCCAAACTACAATTTTAAGACATGTAAGTAGGATGTTGGTCATGTCTGATTAAAAGTTTCTAATACCATTTTAAAACCCCATTATGAATATATATTGCTACTAAGGCATCCTTGAGGCCACCTTTCTTTGAGGCATTTTTTTAAACACTTCATGTGCCATGTCTAGGCTCCCACATTTTGTGTACATGTTTACCTTATGTGTGAGGAGAGAAATATAATTAACTCATTATTTGAATAGTCACCTAATATTCTTGTTCTTGCAATCACTAACAAATAAATTTTAGGGGAAGAGACTAAAATTTCTACAAGGTTTCAAAAAGTATGAAAGTGCCATTTTAAATTTCTATTCAATTTCATATACTTATAGCTAAGAGAAAACATCAAGATTCTAAACTCAATCATTGACCAAGTAAGAATTCACTTACAACCTAGGCAACTAAACCCGTAATAAAACTTGAACTTGTGACCAAGTGAAGGTTGCATCCAAGTTTTCTCTTCACACATAGCAACTGAATAAAAACCAACAATCAACAAATGTTTCCCTCCATGAAAAATTTACTTCCAACCCTCGCTTCCTCAACATAGTAGCAATCAACCCAAAAATATGGCATTTACTAGTCTCCCCTAACAACCAAAAGATCCTTATTGGATAATGGTTAGATTCTACAACTATATCGCTATTATCTTTGCATGACCATGAGAAAAACCTCCTTTGTCATCCTTGGAAGCTCCCTCCTTATCACTTCCTTATCCTTCCCAAAAATCCACGTTTTGGGTCATGAAAATGATCTTAAATCATTCTTTCACCTCTTGATAATGAAAATGTTGATAATGCTTACAAAAATTAGAATCTCATTCAATATTTATATTTATCTAGACTATCAATAAAATATTACTATCAATTATAATCAATTAATTATTATTTTTAGTCTAAAATTATATAAATATTCTTTCTATTTAATTTATATATAGAAGTTCAAGGTTTATCTCTTTCAAATTTAACACAAAACTAAATAGCAATATATAAATTTGTGAAAATACAAATGAATGAGAGTAGAGAACAAAGACAAGCGTGTTAAGGGAATAGTCCCTATCACACAATTATCTAAAAATAAGTAGCGTGCAATCTAATGAAGAAGTATCATCGTGTGACGATCTTTTGCCATATACCAATGAGAGTGGGTATGGTA
The DNA here is from genome assembly GCA_027924645.1 of Cunninghamia lanceolata. Taxonomy (NCBI): domain Eukaryota; kingdom Viridiplantae; phylum Streptophyta; class Pinopsida; order Cupressales; family Cupressaceae; genus Cunninghamia; species Cunninghamia lanceolata. Next base: position 14,235,868 of record BSBN01000206.1, read on the forward strand.
GTAGATGCCAAAAGCACGAGGCCCCAAAAGATTGAAACATTCTGCTAGAGCTTTGGATGCCTGTCTTTGTATTTTGTTATCTAGATGTTAAAATTGATTTGGTACCATTTTTTTATCTGCTCCTTCAAGTTCATGAAGGGATCATCTGATGAATTGAAATTGATTCCCTTCCCAAGATTATTTAACATGTGCACCACTTCTTTGTCTGTGCCCATGGTGCTCTTGATAATTTCAGCCCTCCTTAGCACACCAACATCTGCTTTGGTCTCCACCAAGATATTCAGTAGATACACATAATATGAAATCATAGTGAAGCCCTGGGAGACCTCCAGAGCCATCAAATTCCTTAGAATCGCTTATGTACTGTCAGTGATCCAAATTGTGGGGAGAGAAAGAGTCTTCCTTTAGAATGTCATCTTTTTTTTCATATGGAACTCCGTAATAATGACTAGATTTCATTCCTGCCTTATGTAAATATGTGATAGAGGCCATTAGAGTCTGTTGATGCCTCTCTTTTGGTAGAATTCTGAGCTTTCGGAGGAGGCATTGCATTGCAAGGAGAAATCGGTTACCTTCATTGGGTGTGTAAGGACCCAACTCATCCTTAACAAAATACTACTAACTCATAATTTGAAAATACTGAGGAATTAAAAATTTTGATCTAACAAATGTAGGAAATACAGATTTAGGATTTTTTTTTTTACTATTAATTCTAAGAATTGCTCAATAAATGTTATAGAGATGAGACAAACTTGAGTTTAGCTTTCTAAAATCATCAAGTCCTGAAAGATCACCAATTTTCAAATCTAGTGAAGAGAGAGTACACTTCTCAAGATAACATGTAGGGACAATGGATCAACACATACCTTAAGTCATGCATTACATTCTGCATTCATTTCCAATAACTTGTTTTTCCTCTAGCAACTACATCCTTATCATCTGCACAAGACTAACTGGACAATCTCATATTAACATGACTCAGAAATCACTATATAGAAACTATAAAAGAACACCCTACATCCAGGGGACCTGAGTACTAGGGGCATCCTTCACCGTCCAAACTGCCTACACATCCTGTATCCACAGGATCAAGGCCCCCCTCCTTCGGACTAACACAGAGAATGCAAATATGTATTTCTATTTGCACTATGTTTGATTCAATTGTGAGCATGTATCTAGCCCCTTCTAGGGTTATTGCCTGCCCCAGATAGTTCTTCGTTAGCTGCCACCCACTCGGTGAAATAGGGACAAAAATTAGTCCACTACCAGAAACACCTAAAGGGTGTTTGTCAGTTAGTCCTAATGTGGAGGAATCCCTATCAGGTGTCTGCTCATGAAATCTAGTTTACTTCCTCAAGCCAAATTAGGTAATTTCGTGACTAAGTCTGTTCCCAATTCCCTAGTGCTTTCTGATCACCGAGATTCGCAGAGATGAGGTGAGAGCATATGGCAGATAGGGTTTCTGATTCAAACTAGTTGCCCTATCTAATATTTTACAAGTCGTCTCCAATTTAGACTCGCATTGTTAGTACACCCCATTTTCTGTTGATAGTTTGAAAGGTTTTCTAATGAGCATTTTAGCCTCAATACTTAAAAATTCACATGGTAATCATCATACAACTATTTTGATGGACTCATCCTTTCTTTTTAGGTAATCTTCTTAATGAGGTATCCGAGGAGATTTTCCCTTCCTACAGATTTAACTTCAACATGTTCCTTATTACTCCTCGATGATTTAGAGGGACGGTACCCAGACGTTGTTGTTGCAGCTATGTTAAGTGCAAGGTACTTGGTTCAACACGATGGTATTACCCGTAAACGTGACACAGAGGTACTGTAAAAACTGAACACTGTGATTTGTTTCAGTTTTTGGATGGTTGTTAAAGTTTACCTAGTTAATAGAAAAGATATACTTGCATCAAAACTAATAAATAAATTGATAAAGGGAAGATACTTCACTGAATCCTGATGCAAGTTAAGTAGAGGAAATATGCTTGATCAATTTGTTTATGCGAAATGAATAGGACTAGAAATGATATAATCAATGTCATCAATTCATAATTGTACATAACATAACTAGAAAAGATATTCTATCAATAATGCACATAAAGATTCAATCTTACGAGAAACAAGCAAATCAAGTATTTTATCATACAAGTAAAGAATTGATACAATTTCTTGCATGATCATTACTAACTTACTTATAATTGGAACCAATGAGGACTTAATAAAAGTTGTAAAATAAGGTAGATATCTCAACAAGAGGTTTACTTTAAACTACCTAAATGGGTGTATACTTTGTTAAAAGTAAATAATTTCTATTGTTAATAATCTTGTGAATATAACTTGATCAAAGATAAACAATGATTCTTGTTACATAAAATGATAATTAATTGTTTTAGGGTTTTTCCAAACTAACGACCAATTTAAAGAACTTTACAATTCCATTCATGATTCCTCCATGGTCATAATTTATATTACTATAACATTCAATCTCTTTAAAAGACTTTTGTCTTTGAAACTTTATGCTGAAGGAACAAGGTAGTTTAGTTATTTTCTATAATTTAGTGTACTCTTATCTAAGGAAACATAAGTATTAATCTAAGATGGCATCTTTAATTGTATTAAAATTCCAAATGTCTCCCATTTTGACACTTAATAACTCATGTAGCTATAAAGGTCGACATTCTAAATTTACTAAATCAATATATGTTGTTTTCAATAAATTCATTTTATCTTCTCACAAATCAAATTCATTACCATTTCAAATTTTCTAGTTAAAGGTTAATTTAGCACCTGTGTTGAAATGATAAAATATAAAAACTTTATTTAGGAAGGATTCAAACAATCCAAAGTAAAATTGGCTTACACATATTACACGAACACTTGTTAATACTTAGTCTTATACTCAATAACGTACACTTAACTTATTAAATTAAATCCTACTCAAATGTTGACACAATTCCAATAGTTATAAACTCATACCTATTTAGCTGTCAGAATGTAGTAATTACTATTTAATCGAAATCCAAGATAAATTTTCAATAGGGTACAATTGATCATATATCGAAATTCATAACTCACATAGTAACTATACTCTCATTCTAGTAACTAATATTTACATCACTTAATTGTTCAGAACCTAGGTATAGTATCATGACACTCATACATCATATAGATAACAAAATTCTACTAGGAAAATAGGATTCATCATCATCTACACAAAAGCTCTTCATTCCTTCTCTTAAATCCTAGATATCCAATCTTGTTTATACAGTATTCCAACAAGGCTCATTAACTATCGAATGAAGTAATAGTTACGGACTTCAATAGTGAGCCCAATTAGATTGATCAAAAAATCGATCTTAACAACTAGAACCTAAGATAATAGATTAAATCAAGGGCTTGTTTTAATTTAGCTAATTGATAACATCTTATTATTAATTGAGCAAGTCTACCATCCATAAGTTGAGCATAAGTTCACAACTTGTTTAATAACAATTAATAATTATGTTGATATACTCTTTTTCTAAAATAAAACAACTATACCAAGTTCTAGCTAGAGGAGGAATATAATGAATAAAAAGGGAGAGTAATATTGTAACCTTATTTTACATGTAATCGTAATTCTAATGTGAATAAGTTAAGCATGATATTCCTAGAATTATGCAAACAAAATAGTAATACTAGTTTAAACTATGAATAATAACCATTTCTTATACTTCTCATAGATAATTACTACTTTAAATTTCCATAAAATAATTGCTATTTTAAGTTCTCATAAAATAGTTTATATTTTAAAGTCTTTTAAAAGTAAATACTACTTTTGAATTTCCATTATTAAAATAATGTGTAAGAAAACACTAAAGGGGATTATTCTTAGGTCAATGTATAAACTTCATTTGGAAATCAGTATTCCCACAACTCCCTTTTACTAGGAATTAACATGGTTTCAACATGCACAAGGCTTAACACTTGGAACTCAATACCCTTTGAGAGCTTTAATCCAACAAAAACCTTCAACAATGTACAGTTAAATCCTTGACCTACCAGCAACAATTACTATAAAAACATTTCCTACTCAAATACTAACCCTATAACTGAATACAATGGTTCTAAGTATTTGTGATAATTAAAAGACAAAACTTAATATATCCCTTATATAGTAGTTGGCATTCGAATAATTCACACCACAATTCACAAGAGTAGTTATAATAACCCATCAACAAATAGCCATCCAGAATAGAAGAATCCAACCAGCTATTACAATTGTAATGGCCTTGTTAGGCATGTATTAAATCAATACAAATAGATACAAGGCACATGGGCTGCTTCGACAAAATACTTGGAAGTGAAATGCGATAACATGCATAGTGTATACAGATTATTTGACAAACTGGAAGTTACATTTAGGATATGCAGAAAATGGATTTGTTCAGAAGGGCTCTAGAAACTTTTCAAGAAAATGCGACTGGTAGGTGTAAAGACAATTTCCAGAACCTTTGCCAGCATCCTCCCAGGGTATGGTTATCCATCAAAGCAGAATGAAAGGGGGATTCTGTCAGATGCAGCGTGCAAAATGTTGAAGCATAGACAAGGCACGTCAACTGTTTGACAGAATGCCTCAAGGAGATGTTAATGATTGCAGGTTATGCACAAAATGGATCTGTTGAAAAGGCTTTTCAAGAAAATGCAATTGGCAGGTGCAAAGCCAAATTTCACAACCTATGCCAGCATCATCCCTGCCTGTGCGAGAGGGAAACTTTTAGCGCAGGGTATGGATATCAACAAACCTCACGGAAGGTAAATTATTGTCAGATGTGGTAGTTATACTTGTGTCCTGGTAGATCTGTATGAAATACTTGGAAGCATAGACAAAGCATGTGAATTCTTTGACAAAATACCTAAAAGAAATTATGGTCTTATTGACTGCAATGATCGAAGGACATGCACAAACTGATGTGTTGAAAGGGCTTTAAAACTTTCATGTAATTGTAATCGGCAGGTGTAAAAAGAAATCAAATTTCATACCTTTCGCCAGTGTCCTCCCTGCCTGTGGCATGATGGGCGCTTTTGAACAGGGTAGGAGCATCCATCAAGGCAAACGGAAGGGGAACTTTGTCAGATGCTGCAGTTGCAAGTGACCTGGTAGACGTATATGCAAGATGGGAAAGAACAGAGAAGGCACGACAATTGTTTGACAGAATGCCTCAAGGAGATGTCCTCTCGTGGAATGCAACGATTGCAGCAATTGCATAAAAGTGGACTTGTTGAATAGGCTTTAGAAACTTTGCAGCAGATGCAACTAACAGGTGTAAAGACAAATTCCAGAACCTTGCCAACGTCCTCCCTGCCTGCACACAAATTAAAGCTTTGGAACAGGGTATGGACATCCATAAAAGCATAAAGTAATTTTGTCTAATGTTGTAGTTGCGACTGCCCTGGTAGCCATGTATGCAAGGCGTGGAATCATAGACAAGCACATAAGCTATTTGACTGGACGCCTCACATGATTGCAGGATTTCACAAAATGGATTTGTTAAAAGGCTTTTGAAACTTTCAGCAAATGCAATCGGTAGATGCAAAGTCAAATTCTAACCTTGGTCAGCGCCCTCCCTGCCTGTGCCGGATGGCAGCTTTTAAACAGGGTATGGGCAGATCAAGCATATCGAAAGAGGGATTTTGTCAGATATCATAGTTGAAAATACTTTGGTAGACATATATGCAAAATGTGTATGGATAGACCAGGCACGTGAACTGTTTGACAAAATCCCTCAAAGAAATGTTGTCTCAAGGAAGCAATGATTGCGAGATGCAAACAAAATAGATTTGTTTTAAAGTTTTAAAGACTAACAAGAAAATGCAATTGGTTGAAGTAAAGCCAAACCTCATAAACCTTGACAATGCCTCGCTGCCCGCTCCCAAAAGGGGAAACTTGGGTTGGATAAAACATCTATCGAAGCATATAAGTTTATGGCTAGGCAAGGCAGCATAAACAAAGTATGTGACCTTTTTGATATAATGCCTTCGTGGCTTGCTCTGGCAGCCACTCAATGTCATGAGGTAACATGGACAGTCTAAACCATTGACATAACACGAAACTCTCATGGAAACATTGTTTATTTCATAGATCCCACAATGGAGGATTTAAAACAGAGTAAGGACATCCATTAATCATGACGCAAAAAAGAACATATGCAAAACATAAAAATCAGATGCAAACTGCCCTGGACACCGTGGATTGTCAGATGGAAAGTAAAATTCCACAATCTTGATAGCGTCCTCCCCACTTATTTTTAAACCATAAAAATTAAAAAAAATAATGTTAAGAAAATAAATCTAGATTATTAAACGTGGCAAACCACTTATTAAGACATTTCATCAAAATGAGCCCAAAACTAAATTGAAAAATATATCTTATTATCAAATTTTTCAAAAAAAACAAAATTAGGCAAAGGAGGAACACTTTTACAACTTGCTCGAGCAATCCAGCGAAATCCCAAGTGTGTCCTTCTCCTTCCTCCATCCACGCTATTTATAGAAAAATTCAACCCTTATGGAGGAAAATTCAAATCTTTGAGTCAAGTCTTCTCAATAAATGCTCCTTTTCCATTTTCCCAATTGCCATAAATTTTAGTGGAAAATGACTCATTTATCTTTAAATGTTTTCCCTCAAATTTTTCCTTTGTCATAAATTCATGTGGAAACCTCCAATTATCAATAAGTGTTATTGATTTGGAAAATGGGAAGGTTGAATTTCTTGAAGTGTAAGTTTTTTATTTTAAATTCTAAATTGTGTCAAATAAAAATTTATTTATTTATTTTATTTTTTATGATGACTTAACATTATTTAGAAGGGTTATTAATATCCTTTTATGTGTATAAAATGTAATTAATTATGCATAACATGACATGTTTACTCTAATCAAATTTGAAGTTCTAAGTATCATATGTTCGAGGGGTAGAAGTGGGTCGTGACAGGGTGCTGTCTCTTCCAAATCCCATGGATCTTCTCTGCTTAAACTCTGGAATAGCCCCAGAATATGTTTATATTTCTCAAGATCTTCAAATTTGTTGAGTAGTGTTTCAACCAAATCCGGTCTGTAAAGCCAATTTGGCAAGAAAGGGTGAGTTTCAGGAATAATACTGCTGCACAGCAAACTCATCAGGTGTTTCTTGGCTTCTACCTCTGAGCCCGTTTCCATTTCCAATAACTTTATCGGTACCATCATGGGGATTTGATTTTCAAGCATCAGAAAATCACTTAGCACATCAAATTGACAGGATTTGATCCTGTTAGAAACGGAAGAAACTTCGGGACCCTATTTATCGTCACCCCAGAGTACCCTGACCCTGGCTTGCGGTTCTTATTGGAGCTATCTGTAATCCTTTCTGTCACATCAGTAATCCATTTCCTCTTCCACAAACATAATTTGTCCTTGAGACATCCTTCAGATTCTCCTACACCAGAATTAAGATCTATAAAACGATGCTCCATTCACTATATCAAATTACTGAACTACATGAAATACCATGTGCTAAACAAGAATAGGGAGATGCACTTTAACATAGAGGTTGTATACCAATTTTTTTTCCAGTTGAATTATTGGAATAGCTAATTAAAGGGAAACTATGAACGAAAAACAATCTAATAATGTTTACTGTAAATTCCCGAGATTGTCCTTTCCAACAGAGAAATCAACCATAAAGTGATGAATTAAAAAAATATATCAGTGTGCTATCATAATATACCGCCTTTACCAAATCACAACTGCTTATAAAAGTTTATATCTATAAATATAATATAAAATAACCGCTTCAGATTGCAGACCACTTTCAGACGCTAATATTTAACTATTCTAATACAGTTTAATGTAAGTATTAGACAAGTTCAAAACTATGTATAAGTAAAATAAAATATTAACATAAGTAACGTAAATAAATCCGACCGTTTTTGAGCTCGCTGCAGATGCAAAACTGGAGGCAAAATTGTGGGTCGTCATCATTACTTATGCTCATATTTACTTTAACTCTTCATTTAAGATTCGGAAATTCGGATTTGTCAGCCTCGTTTTTGCTCTCTCTTTTGACTACTTTGATTAAAGATTATGCCAACGTTACCGAGAAATGATAGACACTCCATACTCTTTTAAGATATTTAACACAGGTTGTTGGAAGAGGCACCGTCTATCGAGCCATCAGGATGGAATGGCCATCCTGATGGGCATGCCTGTAGAAAACGGTTTTTGAAAAATGTGCGTACTTTTTCGGTGATATTGACCCGTTTCCACATGGGATGGCCGGAAATCGGAAATCGTAGTCACATTGACTGGGGATTTATATTTTAAGCTTTCCATTGTTGTCAGTCTTACAATTCCGATTTAACATCGAGGCCTGTTTTAGCGTACGGCAAGTTAAGGATAGCTATGCATGAGCTTTATAAAATTATTTATCCTTGGCTTGCTCCAAATTAGTAATTAATTTAGAATAGAAATGGTTAATGTGAAAAGATACGAATGGAGATTGACATTTCTATATGTTTTTTATATTATTAAATGCCAAATATAATAATCTAGAGACAACTGTGCATTTCTAAATAATTTTTAAGTGTGAAATTTGGATTAAAATAATTTGTTAGATAGTATTTATTAGTACCTATCTAGTTATTATTCTATTGTAAACCAATCAAAATATAGGATTTTTTTTAGTCGGGTAAATTTGATTTAAATTTGTACTTTTCCTATGTTAATATGATAAATTTTTAACAAAAAATCATTGAAAAATGGTTTATTTGTATTATCATTGGCTCAAAGAAAATGACCTCTTCTCTGCGGATTATCGGAGAGTGCAACAAAAAACTATAAATCTAGAGAATTTTGGTTTGATGGGAGGATGTAGCAAGTAAACAAATTATGAACACAAATTTTGTCTCCCACTAGTTAAATCATGCCTAAATGGATGGCGATAATTATGTACAAATATGTAGGCTTTGTAAAGTTTAGTTTTATAGTTAAAGTAATATTTTAGTGCTATTTTATTTTTACCAAATTAAATTATTTTTGAGATTTCAATTTTATTTACTCAAGACATTACATAAAATTTTTCCTTATAAATTTAGTTCTAAAAATATAACAAATTTGAAATGATAAACAATTATTTATCTTTAGAAAAAATTATTATTAAACCACAATATTAGATTAATTCAAATAATTAATATCATGTTCTCTAAAAGTACTTACTATTATTACTTAAACCAATTTTGACTAACTAAGATCTAATTATTATATTGTGTAATTATTCTTCAAACTTACAATATTTTAATGCATTTTAAATTGTAATAGTATTCAATATCATTACATTTTAATATTTTATGCCAATATCATTTCAAATCTTTATTTTAGTTTTATTTACTCAAGAGTTAGAAAACTAGGATTTCAATTTTATTTAGTCAAAAGTTAAACATCTATAGTATGATGAAAAATATTTTGCCATGTTATTACATGTTTTATGAAATTAAATTGTTTTTGGGATTTCAATTTTATTTACTCAAGAGTTAAAAATTTAGGATTTCAATTTTATTTTGTCAAAATTAAAAATCTAGATGAAAAATATTTCGCCATGTTATTACATTTTTTATGAAATTAGATTATTTTTGGGATTTCAATTTTATTTACTCAAGAGTTAAAAAATCTTGGATTTCAATTTTACTTAGTCAAAAGTTAAAAATCTACAGTATGATGAAAAATATTTCATCATGGTATTACATTTTTTATGAAATTAGATTATTTTTGGCATTTCAATTTTATTTACTCAAGAGTTAAAAATTTAGGATTTCAATTTTATTTAGTCAAAAGTTAAAAATCTAAGATTTCAATTTTATTTAGTCAAAAGTTATAAATTTAGTTCTAGTTACAAATTAGAAATTATAAACAATTAAAAAAATATTACTAAACCACAATATTTGATTAATTAAAATAATTAATATCATATTCTCTAAAAGTACTTACTATTATTACTTAAACAAAAAAATTCTTGAATATTTAATGTATTTGTAGTTTTCTATAGTTTTAAGTTGTTAAGTGCTATCAATTTGATATAAATTTGAACTTTTCCTATGTCAAGATGGTAAAATTTTTAAAAAAAATATTGAAAAATGATTTATCTCTATTGTGATAAAAATAAATATAATATAATATAAAAATGTAATAAAAAATAAAAATATAATATAATACTATATAAAAATATCAGAATATTAGAATAATATAATAATATAAATATATTATTGTCATATTTATAATATAAAAATTGTTTATTATCAATAAATAAATAATTAATTATACTATTTCATTAATATTATTATTAATATTATAGCTATATATAATAAACAAAAAGTAAATTTGAAGTTTACCTATTGAATTAAAAAAATAAAACTACAACTAAAACAAACACTATACTTACAACACTACAAGGCTACATGGCACTTGTTTTAATTTATGATAAATAAGAGATAGTTTTCAAAATCACATATTTATGTAGTGCTTTATCTGTCATGGTTAAGATAAAAAGAATAGTAAGGTCTTAGGATTGTCATATTAGATTTAGAGTTCATTTGGTGTTTTATAGGTTTAACTTTTTTATTAATTATATAAATAATTATGTTTAGAGATGTAATTTTAGTGGTAGTAAAGAGTTTGTAATCATGAACATTGTATAAATTCATATTTTTTATTTTAATGTTTTGGGTTCATTTTTATTAGAGTGTCTTGTATGCAATAACAAGTCTATAAGTGATATATTCTTGAATGAATTTGGCTCATAATTTTATCCTACATTGGTCCCATTATCATCCATCCTACATATTAGTCTCAATTCCTAAACATCTCATTCCCCATCTTGGATCAAATCTATGGGTGTAAACTTGAGCCAAGGCATTTCCAAAACCATAGATCTGAATCTCAAAATTTTAAAATTCAAATTCAAATTCAAATTAAATCTTATTGACTCCCTATCGCTAGTCATTGTGAGGTGACCTACTACACTTTTATGTTGATTTGTGTGTTATGTTGTTACATTTAAGAAATTCATTATGCCATTCAAAATCATGCCACATGCACTAATATGCTTGCATATAATCATAACAGCATCATGGGTGAATCTAGTTGCAACATCAATATGCATTATCCTAGGTCCATATTGCATGCTTACTTTTTATCATTGATTATCATTGCAAAACTATTAAAGTGATCGTCCTAAGTGTTTAAGTCAAGAGAACATGTCCATATTGCATGCTTGCTTTTTATTCTTGTTGAGATTCAAACACTATAAGATCAAGGTAAGCAAATTCTAAGAATTAGATTTTTGTCAGTTCATTTCTACTACTATAGGTTTAGGTGCACACACTATTTCACTTCTACATGCACAGATGTAAACCAAAGTAGTGTAAAGTTAGTTTTCAAACTTTAAGGTGCTAATTTGATGGGTTTCTAAAATTATAAAACATATATGCGTCATATTTTATGGTTATGGATTGATGCATGTGATGGATGATTGTATATGTTCATGAATATGGATGATGTTTATGATGATCCATAGATAGATGTCTATGAATGTATTCTTTTGAATTGTATTTCTTAGATTATGACACACGTGGATAAAAGAAAATTTTAGTTAGAAAATGGTGTTAGTAAATGATACAAATTCTACAATGATAATAAGTAAAAGGATAGATATGGGAATGATGATGATGGATTTTATGATGAGTGTGTTTGAAGTTGGATGTGGGTGCATGCTAAAATATGATGAGAAACCTAGATTTGTTATAGTACTTGAGGTTATGCATGAAGGTGTAAGGACCATGGTGATGATGTGTCCTATGTGTAAAGAGCTAAATCTAAATGACACTACAAACAAGGGGATGACCTAGCATAATTGTAAGATGCATAATGACCTTGAGAGGTTATGTGAAGAGACAACCAAAAAACAAATCATTCAAGAAAAAAAATGAATTAGTATATCATTTAGATGCACCATGATATAAGTATCATGGTGACCTTAAGAGATATGGTGTGGGTCTATAAATAAGAAAATAATCGATACAATGCACAAATGACACATAGGTTTTACTTCAAGTACCAAATTTTTGAAAAGGTTAGGATGATGATGAGTCCTGATGCAGGGTATGATATATCTTGTGAAGGAAAATTATTAGATGTTGGAAAAGGAATCTCACAAGTGCTACGTAGTAGTGAGTACCTGCATTGTAGTGTTGTAATTATAGTTGTGTTGTAGTTTTAATTTTTTAATTCATTAGGTAAACTTCAAATTTACTTTTTGTTTATTATCTATACTTATAATAATGATAATAATATTAATGAAATAGTATAATTAATTATTTATTTATTAATAATAAATAATGTTTATATTATAAATATGATAATAATATATTTATATTATTACATTATTCTTATATTCTAATATTTTTATATAGTATTATATTATAGTTTTATTTTCTATTATATTGTTATATTATATTATATTTATTTTTATCACAACAGAGATAAATCATTTTTCAATGATATTTTAAAAATTTTATCAAAAATAATCTAATTTCATAAAAAATGTAATACCATGATCATACTTAGATTTTTAACTTTTGACTAAGTAAAATTGAAATCCTAAAAAGAATTTAATTTCATAAAAATGTAATAACATGGGGAAATATTTTTCATGATACTGTAGACTTTTAACTTTTGACTAAATAAAATTGAAATCCTAGATTTTTAACTCTTGAGTAAATAAAATTGAAATCCTAAAAATAATCTAATTTCATAAAAAATGTAATAACATGGCAAAAAATTTTTCATCATACTATAGATGTTTAACTTTTGACTAAATAAAATTGAAATCCTAAATTTTTAACTCTTGAGTAAATAAAATTGAAATCCCAAACAAAATCCAATTTCATAAAAAATGTAATAACATGGTGAAATATTTTTCATCTAGATTTTTAACTTTTGACTAAATAAAATTGAAATCCTAGATTTTTAACTCTTGAGTAAATAAAATTGAAATCCCAAAAATAATTTAATTTCATAAAACATGTAATAACATGGCAAAATATTTTTCATTATACTATAGATGTTTAACTTTTGACTAAATAAAATTGAAATGCCATAAATTATTGTGAAGGGAAATGCCATGGATTAGATGGTGAGAGTGGACATGTTGTAAGAAGTAACCAAGGACATCAACCAAGTAAATTTGTTTAATGGAACTTTCAATGAGAAATTTAAGAGAGTGCCTTGTTAATATCAAGGTGAACATTAACATAAGCAAAGAAAAATTTAATATAAATCCAAAACCAAAACAATTCAACATTCTATAAATAAAAACTAAATAAAAACTATCTAGTTTGATCATAAAATTTGTTGAAATTCAATTTAAAAACATTTAATTTTACATCATTTTCCCATTAAATTAGACATTTAAGAAAAAATTAAAATGGTAAAAATTGTAGTGTTCGGTCTAATCATAGTACTCCGTAATGATGAGAGAATATTATCGCTTTCTTCACCGATAAGTTAATATGTTTATTCCAACAATCCATGTTGAAACTCTGAAAAGAGTACGAAGTGTCTATCATTCATGTGTAACTTTGGCATAATCTTTAATCAAAGTAATCGAAAGAGAAAGCAAAAACGAGACTGACAAACCCGAATTACCGATTCTTAAATCAAGTGTTAAAGAATCAAGTGTTAAAGTAAATGTGAGCATAAGTAATTATGGTACAGAGAATAAAGGAAAGCTATGACGCGTAATTTTGCCTCCAAATTATTATATAAATTGAATGCGGGTGTTTCTATTGCCCATCAGTGGGCGTTTGCATCTGCCGTGAGCTCAACTAAGGTACCATTTATTTATGTTACTTATGTTAACATTCTTTTCTCTCATTCTTTTATTTTACTTATATATAGTTTTGAATTCGTGTATTACTTATATCAAACTGTATTGAATAGTTACTATTAGCATCTGAAAGTGGTCTGCAATCTGAAGCAGTTATTTTAAGAATATATTTTGAGTCATCTTCCATATAACTATCAGCTTTTATAAGAAGTTATGATTTGGTAAAGGCGCTATTTTATTAAGGACAGTTTTTTTTTTTTTTTCTAAGGCTTTATCAGCTTTTCTAAAGTAGGATGAATGATAGCACACATTTTTTTTTATTCACAACTTTATAGTTGATTTTGTTGGAGTAACTGCCCATCTCTGGGAATTGGTCTCCTAGATTAACTGTCATTCTGAGAAACTGGGATTAACCGTCCACTTTGGAAGTGAAGATGTTGGATTTGGAAATTTATTAATATCTGTTGGTTTTTGTATAAGACAAATCTTCATGTGATATTAACAGGGCTTAAATTTGATGGCTGTATGGATGTATTTAGGCATTTTTGTCATATAATATAATCAAAATTTTAAAAAGAATGTATCATATGCAAGGAGAGATTTTGCGGAGAGATTTTGCATAGACTGTCAAATTTTATATAGAATTGTGATGATATATATATTTGGTTTATATATGATTTTACTGACATATGTCATAGTATTTTAAGGGCACCTTTGATGGATAACCGTCACAGGCATGGTCGATTGTCAAATTTAGGCCCTGGACTGATATAGAGCTTAGAGTCAGGCTTGATTCCCCTGAGTTACACTGGAGGGGTGATGTTGGACTAACCGTCGCACCCATGGGAATTGGTCCCGTGGACTAACCACCACTTTGAGAAACTGGGGCTAACTACCCACTCAAAATGAAGATGTCCGATTTGAACGTTTACTAACTAATTTTGCTGTAATGGCAAACCTTGATTTCTACATTCTCATACATTGTTGGAAAGGATAATCTTGAGAATTTACGATAAACATCAATTTTCCAATCAGCCCTTATTATTCTATTCATTAGATTGTTTTTCGTTCATAGCTTCCCTTTAATTGACATCCAGATAGGGGAAATGTAGATGGACTCTATTTCTTTTCAGTTGCATTCAAGATCTTCTTCCGACATTCAGTCATGGCTAGAGACTGATAGAATCTGCAGTTTAGTGCGCTTCCAAGTGATCTCCAATCAGAAAAGAAGTATAAGTACTTTAGAAGTTCGTACATTAATGGAAAATAATTTTTTAATTTAGAGTAGTTTAAAACCAAAGAATTTATTATAAAATCCCCTAATTTCAACAATCTTGAAAACGATAATGTTTGATTTCATTTATATTATTTCTAAACTCCAAAATTTTCGTTAAATTTACTTTCATCATCTTTTGTGCAACTCTTATAGCATTTGGATATTTTATCCATGTAAACACCATTTAAATTTTCTAGATTTCACACCGCAGGGCTATTTAACTGTGAATGATAAATCAGAACCCAATATGTTTTCAAATTCTTTATTTAATTATTATTTACAGTCAAATAGGATTCCAGTATAGTGGGTGCTAACTGTAGCTATAGTCTATGTGGTATTTCATGTTGTTCAGTAATTTGTTTAGTTAAGTTTTATATTGATATGTTTTTTATTTAAATATTATATTATTTAATTGCCAATTAATTACTAGCAATTTTACATTTTTGTCTTTAGATTAAATGATTTCTCCCTGGATCCAAGCTATGTAGGTAGGGTGGTCGAGTACATAAATGACCAGTTATGTAGATAGGACTACGGACCACCCTTCGATGGGGTTAACTCAGTTATATAGGTAGGGGTATTCGACCCCTGATCCATCCTTCGATTAGGACGACACGCCAGATACCTTGACAATGACATGTTCATAGGTAGAGAACATAAATGATCTGTTATATAAATAGGTCTACAAACTACCTATGGTAGAAAATTTGTATAAAATTATCTTACTTTTATTGATCAAAAGTTATCTTTACTGAATTGGATAACTATGCAACTTATATATGATGTTTAAGAATAACTATACAACCTATATATGAAAGTGGGTGGATCTTTTCTCTCTTTTAACACAAATGGTTGAAACTTATATGGATAATTTATTTATTTATTAATTTATAGATAATTGATTTATTTATTAAATTTTTTTTTGGCAATGCTATGGTATTCATATAAAAATATTATTTGATAACCACACTTTCACAAATTGGGTATTCATATTTAGAAAACATATGAATTTTGATTTGAGAATTCTCCATTTTGCAGGCCAAGAGATCATATCTATACAAGACACACTCTACAATCCATCTGTAAGCGATCCCAGTTTTGTAGAGCTAAAATTACATTCTTCAAACAAGAAAGATAAGTCATCCCATAATATCATTCTCGGGACTTATAAGTTGCCTGAGTAAGAAACCAGTAGGTTCTGGGCCAAATCCAATAGTGACTGCAGCATCCTTTTGTAGATCTTAATTCTAGTGTAGGAGAATCTGAAGGATGTCTCAAGGACAAATTATGTTTGTGGAAGAGGAAAGTAAATGGGTTATTGATGTGACCGAAAGGATTACAGATAGCTCCAATAAGAACTGCAAACCAGGGTCAGGGTACTCTCGGGTGACGATAAATAGGGTCCCCAAATTTCTGTTGTTTCTAAGGAAGGAAGCCTACACTCCTAGGGTCGTCCACCTTGGCCTTTTTCACCATGTGATAGTGCAGCCAGTCTCTCATATGGAGCGCCTCAAAGCAGAAGCCTTAGAGAGGATGGCACACAGGCTACTCAAGCAAGAGGCGCACTTGCATTTAAAAGAAGCGGTCGAACACCTTGTTTGTGGAATTAGAGGTTGCTACGAAGAAGAATCTGAATATAAGGACGAAACCGTGGCCATGATTTTCACTTTGGATGGATGCTTTGTTTTAGAGATCTTGAGAGTTTTGAGTGCCGGACGAAAGCAGCAGCAGCAGCAACAACAACAACGAGAGCAGCAGCAACAACAACGAAAGAAGCAGCAGCAACAACAACGAGAGCAGGAGCAGCAACAACGAGAGCAGAATTCCCACCCCATTTTTAACACTAACAGGATCAAATCCTGTCAATTTGATGTGCTAAGTGATTTTCTGATGCTTGAAAATCAAATCCCTATGATGGTACTGATAAAGTTATTGGAAGTGGAAACGGGCCCAGAGGCAGAAGCCAAGAAACAGCTGCTGAGTTTGTTGTGGAGCAGTATTATTCCTGAAACTCACCCTTTCTTGCCAAATTGGCTTTACAGAGAGGATTTGGTTGAAGCACGCCTCAAGAAATTTGAAGATCTTGAGAAATATAAACATATTCTGGGGCTATTCCAAAGTCTAATCAGAGAAGATCCATGGGATTTGGAAGAGACAGAGCCCACTGAAGGTAACAGACTTCTCCTTGCAATACAATACCTCCTCCGAAATCTTAAAATTCCACCAAAAGAGAGGCATCAACAGACTCTCATAGCCTCTAGCACAGATTTACATAAGGCAGGAATGAAATTCATTCATTATTACGGAGTTCCATCTGAAAAAAAGATGACATTCAAAAGGAGGACTCTTTCTCTCCCCACAATTTGGATCACTGACAGTACAGAAGTGATTCTGAGGAATCTGATGGCTCTGGAGGTCTCCCAGGGCTTCACTGTGATTTCATATTATGTGTATTTGCTGAATGGCTTGGTGGAGACCGAAGCAGATGTTGGTGTGCTGAGGAGGGCTGAAATTATCCAGAACTCCATGGGTACGGACAAAGAAGTGGCCGTCATGTTGAATAATCTTGGGAAGGGAATCAATTTCAATTCGTCGGACGATCCGTTCATGGACTTGAAGGAAAATATAAATAAGTGGTATCGAAGCAATTTTCACATCCAGATAACAGAATACAAAGACAGGCATCCAAGGCTCTGGCGGAATGTTTCCATCTTTTGGGGCCTCGCGCTTTTGGTATCTGCTGCCATACCCACTCTCGTCAGTATATGGCAAAAGATCGTATAGGAAAGCCTATGTCACACGACGATACTTCTTCACTAGATTGCATGCTACTTACTTTTAGATAATTGTGTGATAAGGACTATTCACTTAACAAGTTTGTCTTTATTCTCTACTCTAATGGTTTGTATTTTCGCAAATTTATATGGTTGTAATGGTGAAAAAAATGCATTTCCCCTTTGAGTTTTGTGTTCAATTTGAAAGAGATAAAGCTTGATATAAATAAAAAGATTGGATTTTTTTTAATTTTCAAATTGCTTCATCTCTTTGTTCATAGCATTAATTCATAACTTCTCTTTTGTTGCTTCTTCAAACACAATTCCATTAATTTGACTAAGTAAAGCAAAACTAATAGCTTGGTTCATATTAATACTACTATGATAAATTTTACTCTAGTACCTTTCTAAACTCAAAAAACTTGGACTTGATGTTGGACTTGCACTTGGAATTGGTCTAGAATTTCTTGAAGAAGAGATTGAACTATCACTAAAATTTGGAATGTTGAGAAAATGTGAGCTCGGAGGACTTGAACTTGAGTTTCTACTAGAGCTTGATCTTCCATTAGAGCTTGTGGGAAGAGGAGGAATAGTGACATCTTATATTCCTTAATTATTGGTGTTGTTTGATGTACACCTTCTTGCCACTACAATACCCCAACTTACAATCCAATTTTTTACTTATAAGAGTGTAAAGTTTGTAACCTTTAATTTCATCAAAATATCCAACAAAAATACAAAGTTGGGATTTTACATCCAACTTCTTCTACTCTTGTTCTACAATATTTACATGTGCTAATCAACCAAAAACATCAAAATGAGCTACAAAAGGCTTATGTTCATTCCAAGCTTCCTTTAGAGTGATGTTCTTCACTAATTTAGTGGGACTATGATTCAAGATGTACAATGTTTCAAGATGTACAATGTCATCACCATTGCTTCTATCTAATAAATATGAGAAAGTTCTTTTTTCTTCAACATGCTTTGTGCTATTTATATAATAGTGTGGTTACTTCTTTTTTCCGCATCATTTTACTAGGGGGCGTAGGTGATAGTCACTTTCTTCTTAAAGCCCTAATCACTATAAAAACTAGAAAACTCCCTTGAAGTGAATTCTCCCTCTCTATTAGTTCTTAGTAATCTGAGATAGTAGTCACTTTAGTTTTCAACTATTGCCAAGTGAAATGCTTGAAGCATTGAAAAGGTTTAAATTTTTTCTTAAGAAAATATATCCAAGTGTGGTGAGACTAAACATTAATAAAATTTAACAAATAAAGACTCTTACCTAAGGACTACTCATAAATATCTCCATAAATGTCAACATGCAAAATCCTAATCTAAGAAGTTTTTTTCCCTCCATGATTTGTTCACTAAAAAACTATATTACTATTGCCTTACAACAATGTCAATAATTACTCATGAATGAATGGCCCTGCCGCCCCACTTCTTCTATGTTTGTTCGCCTATGCCTCCTCTTTTTATATCAATCTAATGAGGACCTTAGTGCTCTTCTTGTGCTTTTCAATTTGGTTTGGTCACTTATATGTTCCATCATTGATATGTAATCAAAGACAATGTTTTGGCCCCTATATTAATGTCCTAATGTGACCTGGACTTTTGCACATTTCACTAGCTAACTATAACTTGAATCATGTATGGTACTTCCTTGCTAACCAAACCAATTCCTTTTGGCACTTGTGATGTGTCTCTACATGTAACCTAATAACCTATTTTTGACCAATCTCAACATGACACATGTCCTCCTTAACCCGACTAGTGAAAACAAGTGGGAAATCCTATGTTTCACAAGATTAAGTTTTATAGCCTATAGAACAAATGGAAATCATTCCTCTACTCATCTTAGGTGATACAGAAGGAAATTGGCCTGTCCAAGCCCATATCTCTGCATGTGGCCAATTAATTGCAAATTTTTAATTATTTTTCATGCATTCAAATGAAATTAACTTATATTTGATTGGATTTACTAATTTATTCTTAACTTCAACTCACAATTTATCTCTAAGGGAGGATTTAGTGGTGCACTTCCCCTAAACCCATGTGTGGATGTTTGGTAGGAAGAAAATTTAATGTAGGTATGGAATGAGGGATGATCTTGTTTCTTCATGCTTGTTCCTACACATTTTAAAGTATCATACAAGCTAATATTCATAAGGACCTTGTTCACACCTATAAGGATAAAAAGACCTATATTTATTAATTTATTTTTAATGTCCCATAAGAAGACACCCTGTGATGAATGAGGGTATCTCCATCTTTAGATAGACGTAGAAAAGACTTAACAAATGTTTGATTCACAGATATATTTATTCATATAGATAGGTAGGCAGAAAGAGAGGATAGAAAATCTCATACAAAGAAAAAAGCATTCATTTTCTTCCTCAGAGAATGCATATGGTGAGGCAAAATTTGTAGTATTTAGCTAGAACTCCCATGATTTATAAGCATAATCATCATGTTTTTATTGGTATTCTTTGTAAATACAATCAATTTGAGATTAATGAATGGTGTTTGTGAATTCAATGTTCTTTATCTATGCATGTATATATTGATGGATCTTTTCATGTCATCCTAGTTCTGACAAAAAAAAGTTATTCATATGACCACGAATAGTGGAAAGGTTTATAGGAGTGGGACATGGCTAATAAACCAATCTTTATGGTGATTGATAGCTACCTATGTACTCTAAGATAAGTCTAACCAAATAGAAAAAGGGAAGTGAGAAGTTCAAGATGAAACTATAATATAGAAAGCATGAAAGGTCATAAGCCAAGGATAGGAATCCTTCCACAATCTAAATATAGCTTTGCAAATCAAGTTATTTTAATCAACAAGAATAAATCCATAAACACACAAGAATCACAAATTTTCATGCACACAAACAATGTGTCAAAACTTTTATAGTAATTAACAAGCTCATGAATTAATGTCATGATATGGTTTTATGATTACATATAGTGCAACATAGATTATTTCTAGAAATAAATACAAAAAGATTCCCCTAGAGCCAAATAATGAAAGGAGAAAGAAAGAAAAGGAAATGAAAAAACTCCTAGACAAAGTAGAACTAGAAAATAACAACATCCCAATCTCTAGAATGAACACACTTAACATCAATATAAGAGGTGAAGGAATATCACACATTTGCATCAACCACCAAGAGGTTCAAGAGATAATTCAATTTCCCAAAGGCTCAAAGAAACACAAGATAGCACACATTACCCAAAAAACATTCACTAAGTCCTTCCTTAATGACAAAGAAAACCACAATATCAAAGATCGTAAAAAATGATCTATCCTCAATACATTTGTATTCTTTGAGGTATTTATTCAAGCCTTATGTTTAACATTGCCTACATATTTTTCATTCTCTTCTTTCCTTTCAAAGGAAATATTGAGGTTTTATTTTAAAGGTAGCATTAATATGTCATAGCTAAAAGTTTGTTCTCAACATGAATTGTCCAAATTGCCGAATTAGAATTTCATCTAATGGTTCGTGGGGCTTTCAATAAAAGAAAGATAAATATAGCATGCCCTTTCCATTGGTCCAACTCATCTGTTGTGATGTCAATATGAATTGTGAAGGAAGTACCAAACATATGATGGGTCCCATTAAGTATTTAAAATACAAAAAGATAATAGTACTCTAGACCACATCAAATCACCATGGAAGTTTATAAAATAATAAATTGGATGTTGGCATTGGGCCTTAGCATGAATAATATGATCTACCAAGTCAGAATCTCATATAATGCTCTACAGGGATTTATATCTATAGCTTGGTATGAAGATTTTGATGCCCTTCAATAAAGGTTGAATTCTGGTGGGCCTCACTAGCATGATATGTGACCCCAACTAGTGCTATTAAGATTGATATTAGAAATAACATAATATTGATCATTGATTAATATCTAAATTATCCAAAATAAAGTGTCGTACCTATCAAGGATTACATTCATAACTCACAAGTGATGCAAGTCATTACTAGAGATACCTTAAATCTTCCTAAAATCATTCACTACAAATGAATTAAAGGGGTCACAATCATCACCAGGGATTCTATGCATCATCATATTTGACCTCTAGATTGTCAGGGGATAGAATCTTGAAAATATTGTGATAAGTCATAGCTAACTCCTATATATAGTAATTTTTAAACCCTTTTTTGGGGGGTTGCAGAAATAGATGAGCTTTTAGCCTAATGTATTAGCTTCTCTTTCTTATAATCTCCTAGTGTTCTTCCAAGTGTGCTTCTTGTGCTTTTCAATTTAGTTTGGTTTCTTATAGGGTCGCTCATTGATATTTAATCAAAGACAATGTTTTAAACCCAATAGTAATGTCCTAATGTGACCTAGACATCTGCATAATTCAGTAACTAACTAGAACTCATCACATGGCCCTTGCTTGCTAACCAACCAAATGCCTTTTTTCACTTGTGATGTGTCTCCACATATAGCCTAAATAACTTTTTGGCTTTTATGGTTCTGATAGGGATCTTGCACTCACTTTACGTAGAAAGGAGAATTAGGTTGGAAAAATTAGGCAAGGTCTTCCTTAGGATTATGGAAGAGAGGATACATGGTTTGGCATTTATTTCATCATGCAGCTCTCACCCTTGGCTATGAGATCCTCACTCAAGAATAGTACCAAGCTTGATTGCGCTTGTCAACTGACATGCCTTTATTAATTTTTAAGGATTGTGAGTCACATACCTACTTGGAGAGGCACATTTTACCCATTATTAGTTCTTGCCATGGAACTATAGCGGCGATGATGTTTTTAACTAGTGATTAAACTATTTTCTTCCAGTCAATGGTTGTTTTATTTTGTTGTTAATAAAATAAAAATGCAATGTGTAAAGGGCAAATATGCACACTATTTGCTTCTGTGTTTAATGCAGTGCAGAGTTGCTGAAATCTTATTTGCCCATTGTTACAGTTGCAGAGTGGGGAGGTTTAACAAGGCGAGAGAAGTCATTTTTCCCTAGCTACTTGGTACAGGGTGTTAGAATAGTCGGGGGATTTGATGGAGAGGGGCTTTTTTTTTGACATTTATCTGCTCTTCCAATGACTTGGTGCCTTTAGGGTTTTTATTTGCTCTATTTTTCAGATTTTACAAACACCTGTGCAATGCGTGGAGAGGTGTCGATGCTACAGTTTTGGGCAGCAGAAATGGGTAGTCTATTAAAAAAAAGAGTGACAGCAAAAATGCAGAGACATGCTCCGTTGACGCAGGGAAATTGGTAGGGATTTTTTTGTTTGTTTTTATTTTTTTTCCCAGAAGTTCTTGTTGTGCTGTTTTACATGGGCACTTTGGAACAGGGCATGGACATTCATCAAAGTATAATGTAAGGGAACTAGTGTTAGTCTTCCTTGCACCTTTCTGTAACTACTGCTATAAAAATAGGGTATCTCAGTTATTATGGCCATAGGTTAGGTGTCTTCGCTCACAAGCGGATTCTGACATGTAGCACTTCCCTAAGCTCTGCGAGGAAAACTTCAATTTTCTTTAGCAAGTGGGGTAGACAAATGAATTTTTTTTCCCTCCTTATGTGGAGGAAAGCTCTTTGCACCTTCCACATCCCTTCCAGCTATATTCATTGCCCCTCTAGCAAGTAAAGCATCATCCAGATGGTCTTTAGTTGCCTTCTTTTGCTTTCCTAATTTTTTAGCTGGCTGACTCTACATTTTTCAATCCTGAAACACATAGATCATCAGCCTTACCTTATGCTGAGAGTCTACAAAATTTGGTTTCTCTTTTCAATTTATTGGGCCTAGTATGTCTTATATTTGGTTTTGGAGAAATTCTAACAGTGTTCTCTGATGGTCGGGGCATTGGATCCTGATGTAGAACATATGACATAGAATTGAAATTTAGTCAGAATTTGGGTTTGAGTTTTATCAAATATGACTATCCTTTATGTTGCAAATGAGAAAATCATAAATATTAGGCATAAAGATAGAGAATGTAAATGAAAACTAGTTGTGATTCTTCTTTATCCCCCACACATAACCTAATTGTACTAACCTCCAAGAAGCTTATCATTGGAAGTAAACACCTTATTTCATATTAATATTTTCTTATCATACTTCCAATATGCATCTAGATTTGCAGATTATGTATTGCCCAGTTTGAAAATACTTCAAACACAAGTTTTTTTTGTAGGTTGTTATTCCAAACACCAACACAAAATTGTCTGCAAATTTATAGCACATGCTCTCAATAACAGAAACACCGATGTTACTTTTAAAAAATGTTGTTAGACATGGCTTGAAAGGCACAAATGTCATGCGCACAGCCCAGTCTACTTTTTTGCAGGAGCTTAATGATGAAAGCAGAAAAGCACAACTACAAACCCTTGCTAGATGCAACATCCAGGCAAGAACCAAAAAAAAAAACATTTTTGTAATCTCATAGTTAAATTACATAAAACATTACCTTCTTTGACTATCACACAGAATTCATAACAACTACATTCTCTTTTCTAGTACTTGGCACTAACTACATTCTCTTTTTAGGTAGTTGGTACACTCAAAGCAAAGAATGTCCATTTGCCTCCCTACAAAGCATGTTGCAATACATGTCAATGCACAATGTTGTTCGACACTCCTATTGAAAAAGGTTCAGCCCACTGCACAAACTGTAGAACCGTGACACAATATTCCTACCGTCACAATCTAATTTGCACATTGCACAAGCAAGACGGCAATATTGACTGCCACTTACATGGAGATCTTCTACAACAAAGCTTTTCAGACCTTACAAAAATTGCATGCGAACAATACAGTGATGACATTTCCACCACAGTGTTCCTCCTACGTAGATTCCAAATATATGGAACATTTACATTGGCAATAAACAATTCCATTGTCAAAATTGTCAAACAATGAGCATCCTATTAATTATGCTCTTTACTATACCTTGATTTACTAAATGCTTTACTGCCAGTACTGTTTTAAAGTAATTTGATAGACTGTGACTATACATGCATGTTCTAGCTGTGAATATGTACCCTGTAGCTTTTATCCAATATGTATATAGAAACTCACTTATGGATTAGTGTAATTATGCAATGAAAAATAATCAAAACTTATGGATTAAATGTTTTGTATGACTTATTTACTGATATTTTGTTTACATTCACAAATTTGTACAAAAATCATATTTGATGTCTATAGTGATGTCTAATACTACCAACACTAATATTCAGTTGATTGTCATAGAAAATAATGCCAAAATTCTCAGGATTCCCTAATTCATGTTCCTTATGCAACTAAAGAAATTAGTGTTTATTTTGCCTATACAACAGGCCATGCAATTGTAGTTTGGAGCATATTTTGCAGGTGTCTCATAAACTTGTTGATGACAACACCTTGTTGAGTAGACTAGGCATCAAGGATACTGACCAGGTATGCACTAGTTACCCTTGTTTTTTCAAAGATTTATATGGCTTTTACTTGTTATAAGGCACATTATTTTGAGTTGGTTTCTATGGATTTACAACCTCTATGAAATTGAATAACTATGACCCTATAGCTGTATTTCTATATCTCCAAGTGACTACGATTATGCCCTTTTCTAAATCTGTGCTTGCAGTAATGGATTTCCATTTTATTGGGAATTTGATGTATCTCATTGCCATAGTTTCTTCTCGATATTTCCTATTTCCATCTTTGAGAGAAATTGCGTCAAATGACATTTGATTCACTCTCATTATGCTATAATTACCAGATAATTTGGTAAGGATCTAAAGTGTTGTTTAGTGGCAATGACAACCTGTTTGAATACAAAGATAGTAGGAAAGCAATATGAGTTTCTAGAATCACAAATTTTACACCCAAATTTAGGGGGCAATGAAGGCTGACAATAAAAAAATAGTATATATGTTTACAAAACTTAGAAAAAAGAACTAGAAAAGAACAATTTGTTCTTTTATTCAGACATTGAAATAAAAAAAAACAATAACCATCTTGGAGATGTGGTCTAAGATAGGGAAATACATGATTACCAATCAAGGTTGTTTGTGGGACATTTTGTACCCATCCCTGGTCCCCAAATTGCTAGGAGATCTAGGTAGGTCCTCAGAACTTTAGGTACATGCCCCATACCTTAAGAATATTTCTGGCAACAAAGATGTATTCATTTTCCTAATATATATGTGAATTCACATCGAAGGATCAAACTAGGAAAATGTGCTCATCAGATTAATTCTAGCTAATCATATTTCTATTATTTGCTGCAATATTGATATGAGTTTATGTTCTCTCCATTACCAGGTTTCATCAATATACTAGCACTTATAAATGTATTCATAACAACAACTTGTGTGTCCTGAAAAACTAGTTGCAACTTATGTCAAGAACATTTTTCATATTGGTCATGTAATGTTATTAGAATCATAGTATAGTTAATTAGGGAGGGCATTATTCTGACTAACTGCAACTAATAGGTTTGAGTGGATAGCCAACAAAAATCACAACTTGACAAACCCACAAATAAAATGCAAAAGACAAAACCGCCCTCCCAGCATTTGGCAGGAACTACGTTGCAATGCGGCCTTGTTACAAATCAGGAAGATTGCTGACATTATTTTATCTCTTTATTGCAAGCTAGGAAGAACAATTTAAGTTCTCCCTTCTTCCATTTTTAGCTCCTAGTGCTTCCTTTCTACTTGTGTTGAATTGTTGTGTTGTGATGGTGTGTTTTTTGATATGCAATTTTATTATGTCGACCTCATGGACAATGATTGTGTTAATCATGATTTATTCTTCCCAGTGGTCCATTGGGAACTCAAAATTCAAGGCAAGGTTGATGCAATCCAATTGCATATACGGTCTTTGATTTTGATTATCTGTTGGTTCATTTTTCCATTCAAAATATCTATGGGGAGTGTCTGCTATTCAACACTCTAGAGTGGATCATTCACTAGTGAGAGATAGTTCTCGAGCATGGTCAAAAGTAGCCTAATGTGGCCTCATGGTCAAAAGCAACCTTAACATAATGATGACTAGTCACCTGAATAGAAAGAGATGGTAGAGATGGAAGAGTTGTATTAGTAGGATTGTATGAGAATATTGTAAAATTAGGTGTCAACTTGATAGGAGTAGAAAGGGAAAAAGATTGAGCCATTATAGAGATGTGTCACACACTTCTATGAATGATATAGTTGGAGTTAGATGACTGGGTTGTGAAACTCATAAATGATGTTTTGGCCTCACAAAACACAATAGAATATGATGAAAAAGGTTTTTCTTATTTTTTAGTGTTTAAGAAGCATCATGTTCACCAAAATGTAGAGGAAAAATTACACCCTAACCAAAATGTATTATCTAAGGGAATTTTCCAATACAACTACACTAGGATCTATTTTAGTTTTTCTATCTACTTGTTTTCAATAGACTAACATTACCAAACCCCTTTTTCATTAAAAGATGGAAATAGAAACTATGCTAAGTGCTGGAAAGATAAAGGAAAGATGATAAAATGTTGGAAATGAACTATTACAAACAAAATTTAAAAATTTATATACATAACAAAGAAGAGGGGATACAGACAAACTTGGTATCAAAAGGTGGAGCCCTTTTCCAAGAACACTAGCATTTTGCGAGGACATCTACTCATCGCACTATAGTTTGAAATGCATGAAAAATAAAAAGCCTTCGGTCTGTTACACTTTTAGGTACCTACATAGCACATCATAAAATAATATACCTTCCAGTAGTCTCTAGGTGGCAAGAATAGACTAAAATTGAAAGGATATGTATAATAAACTTGAAAGTAATGAAATGAATAACAAGAAAATAAAAAGGGTTTGAGTCAGAGATCACAAAAGCAACAAGAAGGAATGAAGATCCCCACTAAAATTTGTAACCTATGAAATGGAAAGGAAAATTTGTTGGGGCTTCTTAAGAGCTTGCCTTCAGGTCAAGCCCCTATTTTGGTCTTTCAACCTCCATGGGTAGCCAAGATGATAAATAGGGAGAAAAAAGTGTGTGCTACTATTTTCTATACGCAAATAGAATGGAACAACAATAGTGACAAGATTTTTTGCATAAATAAAACTAATCTACTCAATCCAAAGTGAGAAAACAATCATGATAACTTGGAAGAGAGAAAGGAATATGAGGTAACCCACACAATGCAATGAGCAACAATGGATTACACTACAATAAAGAAATAAAGGAAGGTAAATGAAGCCCAATCTCTTGGTCAATTAAGATGCAAACTTACTAGCTAAAGTAGAATAATCTAGCAAGCAATTGTCTTACAAAACCCCATGAAGGAGCCAAAAAATACCCTCAAGAGATCTCACATGAACATGTAAACAAAAGAACTGCTACAAAGGATCCTTGAGAATGTACAATGGAATGTTGTAAATGAACACAATAGAGCAATATTTCACAATATTCGCCAAGTTGTAGAAGAGAGCCAAAGGTTGAGTTCACCAAAAATTGCTTGGGAATGAGAGAAGTAAGTTCAAAATCTAAGATTAGAGGGAAAAATAAGGGAGGTTGATCAAAGAATGTAATTCTAGGAGGTGTAGAGGCGTTACGAAGAATCTTGGATGTTAATGAAGGTGGAAAGTAATGCCCAAAAATAGTCACTTGGCACCATAATAGGTGTGAAATGCTAGCATAGCATGCAGATGTTTATACTAAGCACTAGTGTCCAAGTGGGTCTAGCTCCTAGTCACATGAAACACCATTGGACGAAGAGAATAACAAGACACTACAACAAATTTTGATAAAAATAAACACAAAGGTCTAAACATAAAACAAACACTCATGTGTGGGTTAACTGAAAAGGCTAAGGCTAGGTTAAAATGAGCCTAAAAATATACTAGGGAATAGACACCAAAATGAGTACAAAATGTAGCATGAAATTGCAAATATATGCAAGTTTTGATGTTACAATGATACTCTTGTGAATTCATAGCTTTAAAGCTGTCTAGTAACCCTATTTTTGTTGATAATACAATTAAGTTCACTTGGAATGTGGATTTTCTATCCCAAAAGGGCTTTTCCCATGTAAATTGCTATGTTGTGGTTATAATGTTTTTGTTCTATTTCTTTCTATAAATATACAATCCTTTAATTTTTATGCACATTATTCCTTCATAGATTAGTGTAGGAAGCATATTTTATGCCTTTACTTCCTTTTAATATGATCATTCCAAAATATCATAATCTAGATAGTATAAAAAACTACAATAAAGGCATGAGATAAACAAGGAGACACAAGACCATAGGATAAGACAATAGTTTATCTACCCACATGATACATTTCTAGTTATACATAAACCTTAAATTATGGATTCTTATATTAAATATCAGCAGAGGGTTTTAAAATAAAAACAAAAACTAAGAAAGGGAAAAACCTAAAACTGGTGTTGGCACAACTATACAAAATACAAATATATACTACAGAAAATAGAAAAATGCTATAGTGAATGGGAAAATATTATAATGGAAGCTCCAAATATTGTCACAAACTTGCTATATATATATGAGAGAGAGAGAGAGAGAGGTGTAATGGAAGGTCAACAAATAAGGACTTACAAGTTGGAGACACATTTCAACTACCATATACTTATTTTTACTATACTATTTTTTCTTATATGGGACTTGTGTCATCATTGGACATTGTATGTTACACCATTCCATTAATGTTTCTCTTGTGTGGTGCTTTTATGTCTATTACTTTTTCCTGGAGGACCCATGATGCCCTTGTAGACACATGGATACAAGTGGAATACATCAATCGTGATATTCTTCTATTTGTTCATACGTCCTTCTTTATGATGTCTTTTTTGTTTGTTGTTGTGATATTTTAGGGATGATACAAAACATTGGAAGATTTAGCTTCCTCCATGTTGTCCCAAAAATTTTAAATTTTTTTTTTCTAATTTCAATATGTATTTGTTTCTTTGTGACCTTCTTCCTTCATACTCATAGTTCTATGTACTTGGAGGATGATGATAATACAAAAAATGAGATACTGTGATTATTACGTTCAGATATACATTATGCTAACCCCAAAGCATGTAGATCCATTTGTGTGTTTGGTGTTGTTGTTTTTTTCATGTGGCATGTGTTAGCATCAAGTTTGGTGTCATACCATGCTTACACAAGCTCTTTATGTATCATGCCTACAACATTTCCTCGATTATCCTTCTTTGGGGGCATCATTTTTATTTTGTAGGATGCAACTTTGAGAACATATCTTTTTCAATATATGATTTTTAAATCTCTCTTCCCCATTTATCTCTTAAAATCAATTGCATACGTGTAATTTATGCAATTATTTTAAGGTGGGGTCATATGTCTCTAGCTTTACACCTTTTTACACCCACCACTTTGATGAAACACTCTCTAAGGTGTTGGTTTTTGAAACGCTCCTTGAGGCATTAGGCTTTGATACACTCCCTACAACATTTGTAGCTAGTGGTCCCAAGAAGATAACTTGCTTGGCCTATCCACACTTTCATCTACTTGTTTTACACTCTTTGTAAGTCACTTAACAATGCAAGTTTGTTAGTCATAGTTGCCCACAAGAGTTGGTATGGTTCCTATCTCTCGTAGTGTGCTAGCCTTAGAACCATACTTGACATCCTTTCTAGATCTTGCAGTGTGCTAGAAATGCCTCTTTGTTGCTTTGCATTTATTGCTTTTCTTGTGTGTGTGTTTGTTGTAGATAGTAGTAAATTGTACATTAGACTATATGATTTACTAAATAGTGATGTTTGGGTAAATCATATTCAATCTAATCCTTTTAGGATGTTTTATGATTCTGACATTGTCTCTTATGAATGTTTATTGTCTAACATTGTAGTTTTGTAGGTTCTCATCATAGGTCCTTCATACCTCTGCTCAAAGAATCTCATGCATCCTCTATGACATTCCTGTTGGAGGTATAACATGCGATGTTTTTTTGTTTCTAATTTAGCTTGCATATGCACGTGGTGTCATATGTTTACTAAAGTGGGGGCTAAATGTAACATAGAAAATTGCATACCCTTGGAATTTCACACTACATTTAGTAGCCACTTTGGTGTTTGCACCTTCTCTCTACATAATAGACTAGGTTTGTATGATTTTAGTCTATTTCTTCTACTCTTCTGAAAATTTCATTATGATGTTTAAATGCTTATATGGTCCTAAGATTCCTTTTATGACTAGGAGCTAGTTTTACCTAGACCCAAGTGCTCTGCATGGACGTTAATGCGTCGTGCTAGTGTCTCGCATCTATTTTCTAGCAGGTATCTATATTATAGGCATTACAACATGTCTTGGGTGATCATGAGGATTCGTTGTAACACCTCTTGGAGTCACAAAATGACTCCTTGCATGGCATTTTGAGATTCTTCCCTCTTGGAAGTGTATTGGAAAATATTTTGAAAGACATTTAATCATTATCTTTTTCATTCTCTCTCAATCTTTGACACACTACCTTTCACACAACTATCTGCAAGTTTCTCTTGTGTAAACTAGACTCCTATAGGAGCTACTGGGGATTTTAGTTTTCTTGTGTATTATGAGAATATTTCTCTTGGCTCTTGGGGTTTTATTTCACTTGTGAGGCTCTCTTCACTGAGGTTCAAAGCTGCACATTACTTTTGAGTTCTTGGGAGTTTGCTACCTCATTTCACTACTCATATTGGTAATATTGTTTTAGTTTTATATGCGGTGTATTTCACTCTAAATATATTCAACAATTGGATAGTTTAATGATGGTGTAGACCACCATTTATTTTCATTGCACAAGTTGCATATTGTGGGTTTCTCTCCCCATAGACTAGGGAAGGAACTATTGTTGATTTACTTGTTTTATTGTTGTTCTTACCTTCCAAGATACACTTAGGATAAGAAAACACACACTTTTCCTTTCAATTTCTATTATATATCTTTAATTGTTTCTCATTAAGGTATAAATACAAACACTGGGACTTAACTGAGGCAAGTCCCTAAGCAACTCCACCATTCCTTCTACTTCCTTGTAGGTTTCTTGGAGTGAAGACCTTACAACTGCATGGATATTTCATATTTGTTTCTTTTGTATTTGTCCCTCTTCATTTTACTTAGTTTAATTCATCTTCTTTTCATTTCTATATAAATTAGACTTCACTGGGTATATTTCTTGCTGCAATAAGTGCTCTGCAAGTGATTTGAGGTTGTAGAAAATTTTAAATTTTCTTTTTAACCAAGTTTTGGACTCCAACACCTAGCGCAAATGTCCTTGTGGCATGTTGTCATCCAAGGGCAAGACCTTCTCCTTGCTATCATAGGTTCCCCTCTCTTGCCTTATTTCATTTTTGTAATTGTCTCATTTATGTTCTATTTACAGTAGTTGTTTTTATGCATTCTCTTCATTTCCCCTTGATTGCTAATCACATGTTCAAGTTGTATTGTTTTGATTGGGACTCATAGTGGTTTTGTAGTGATCTAGAATAGATTACTTGACATATGTCACCTCAAATAACAGAACCCAACTGTAGTTGTAGTGAAGAGTTCACTCAATTGAAGCAAGTAGATCAAGAGAAGTAATTTTCCCACACTATAGATTTATAAATTATTTTGAGAAGAGTGCTCACATAAAAAATCTTAGAAAATTGATGAGCTATCAGCACCAACAACAAAGCATTAAAAGTTGTAGTCACATCTTAGCTACGTGGACTTCCCTCTTCTTTCCCCCTTATTTCTCTCCTATCCTATATACCTTGGCAATTGAATTTGTTGTCTTTTTTAGATGCTGGATGGAATATATCTTGCAATAGCCCTCTACTATTGTGGTTTCTGGTCACTCTAAGAAGAATTAGGTGAATGTTTTTTGGGAAGAGTTAGCTATTTTGTGCTACTCTAAGCCTATGGATAGATACATGTGGCTCTATATAACTTCGTAATGGTCAATATAAATGAGTATTCTTCTATTGCCTCTTGTGTTTCTCTTAGGTGTATTTATTTTGGAGATTACAATGTGGTTGTTTCTAGTTCTTCTATTTTTCTGGAAATGTTCTCTTTTTCTTTCCTTCATCTTTTTGATATTTGGATCCAACAAAATCTCTATATTTGTTTCCATTAATGAGTTATGTTGCATCACATAAAATATTAAAATCATACCACGACATTGATTTATGAGGCTATTGCTCTAGAAGTTCTGACTCATTGTTAGTGTGCATCAAATACTGTGATTGTTTTGCATGCTCTTAGTCTCATTATGGTTGATTATGATATTATGAGTTTTTAATCTTTGGTCAGATGGTGGTCGGAAGCCTAATCTTGGATTATGGCCTTTCATTATTTTTATAATATATTTTTAGCATGTTTCCCTCTTCCCTTTTCTTTCATGGTTAGAGTTAGCTCAGAGTAAGTGAGGAAGGAGTTGGCCCTAGCTCCAAAGATTGGTTAGTAGGTTGTGGCCCACATCTATAGACCTTTCCATTGTTGGTGGTCACAACAATCAAAGTACTTTTGTACACTAGAACCTCAGTTGCACAAAAAGACCATCAACAATAACTATTCTAATATAGTTTGATATAAGTAATATAAGTAAATTATATCTTATTTGAGATCACTACATATCTAAATTCCCACTAATTGGTAGTATAAACACCTGCATCCAATTTATGTAATTTGGAGGCAAAACTATGCTTCATACTTTCCCTTTATTCTATGTACCATCATTACTTATGCTCACATTTACTTTAACTCTTCATTTGAGAATTGGAAATTAAAATTTGTTACCCTTATTTTCATTTCTCATTTGAGTACTTCAATTAAAGATTATGCCAATCTTATCGATGAATAGATATAGTTCATACACTTTTGATGGGGAACGCACAACGGATACCACAGACCGATGCCCTAATTTCTCATAGTTGAAAAACTAACAAAAGAAGCACCGATTCAACTCTATCAACCAAGTCTCTCATCTTTTTGCCAAAGCCCCAATGGAATTTGCCTTTGGTGAGATTCATTCCGTCAGTGAACTCTTGTAACCTTTGGCTGATTCTCCAAAAACGCTGTCGCCCAGCTTACTTCCAAACCCTAGCACATGGAGATGCTACGTCATCCTACTACGTGAAACGCCCTGTCTGGATCCTCTACACTGTCAAACAGAAAAAAATAGAAAATGAAAACAAATATTTATACAACGAACCCATTCCACTAATTTTGATAGAAATCTCACCAGTGGAATGCTTCACGATGACATACGGCAACAATGGAAATTTAGAATGAATGGAAATCTACAGTTGCATGATTTACAGTTATAAGAAACAGAAATCAAATGGAGAGAACAGAATTGCTTTATTTCTCCTAAGCACAATACAATCACATTCGATCACACTACTTCTTTGATCAAATTACATTCGATGATCATTTGGTTCATTCCTCTAGGCATTTATCAACTCGGCTTGAGTAGTACCAAACTAACTCCAAGTGGCTAGGAGACTAATCCAAGTGGTTGAGAGACAACCGATCGGTTCCAAGCGGCTGGGAGAACAACCAACTGTCTTAACTGCCCTACTGCCCAAATTTGGCTTTATGCGGTTACAATTTGACAAATGTCCCCTAAGTCACTTGGGACTTACAAAATGAACCTAAATACAAATTGAAATGAAAATGTATTGGTCAAGTAGACCTTATTACAAAATAAAACATGACTTACTAGGTGTTCTTGCACCATACTCCCTAGGTGAAAGTTGTCTCAAGTCCTCTTAGAGACTAACTACTGCAAATCACCACCCTACTTCTTGATGTTTGCTTCTAGTATCCATGTGGCTTCTGAGTCTGGAAGTCCGTGCCACTTAGCTAAGTGCTCAAAATAAGTCTAATTTCATGTCTACTTGGCTGTCCTACTATCTAAGATACACTCCATCTTCGGTGGTAAATACTGCACCCACTCTGCATTGTCTTGGATAGAATCTGCTGTCCCTTCCCCTATAGCAAGACTCTTATATAATGTTAGATCAACAACATTGAATATAGGTGAAACAACAATATCATCAGGGAGTTCAGTTTTGTAAGCATTAGGACCATATTTCTCTAGAATCTGACAAGGTCCAAGTTTTCTCATCATCAACTTGTTGTGGCTTCCCTTGGGTAGTCTGTTCTTGTTGAGATGAACCATGACCATATCTCCTATTTGGTATTATACATCCCTTCTACATTGATCCACTTTAGCCTTGATCTTCTGACTATTCTTGTGTAGAGTATCTTTGACTTGTTGATGGATCACTTTCATAGCCTCTGCAAATGTATCAACATGTCCACTCCTTTTGTCTAACGCTTGAACATCTCACAATTCAAAAACTCCTCTAGGATGACTACCATAAACAACTTCAAAAGGACTTAGACCAGCACTTCTATTTGTAGAATCATTATAGGCATATTCTTCTTGTGGGAGTACCACATCCCAACTACTGCCATGTTCTCTTGTCAAACATCTCAGCAGATTGCCTAATGACCTGTTGACAACCTCAGTTTGGCCATCAGTCTGAGGATGATAGGCTGAACTAAAAGACAAAGTTGTACCCAATCTTTTCCACAAGGTACTCAAGAAATGTCCCACAAATTTACTGTCTCTATCAGATACAATACTCAAGGGCAATCCATGAGTCCTGACAATTTCCTTAAAGAACAAACCTGCAATGTAACTAGCGTCATTAGTGGTCTTACAAAAAATAAAGTGAGCCATCTTGCTGAAGTTGTCTACTACAACAAACACACTATCATAACCTATCCTTGTCTTGGGCAATCCCATCACAAAATCCATACTCAAACTTTCCCAAGGTCTGTTTGGTATGGGCAAAGGCTGGTACAATCTTGCATTGGTGGAGACTCCCTTTGCTCTCTAGAAAATCATACAACTATCAACAAACCTTCTGATATTAGATTGTATCTTTGGCCAAAAGTAAAACCTTCTTACAAGATCTAAGGTCTTATTGAGCCCAAAATGTCCTCCTAAACTACCACTATGTTTTTCCTTCACAATATTATCCCTCATTGAACACTTAGGGATACATAGTTGACTTCCTTCAAACAAAAGTCCATCCTGCAATGTATAATCTGAAAATTCACTATGGAAAGCATTGGCAAACTTATTGCATACCTTGTAAATGTCCTTAAAATCTTGGTCCTCTTCATACAATCCTTTGAGTGACTCAACACCCATACTGTGTAGCTGCACTTCTTGCACTGTCAACACCCTTCTACTTAAAGCATCAGCAACCTTATTGGTTATCCCCTTCTTATGTTTGATAATGAAGGTGTATGCTTGAAGACTTTCCACCCACTTCATTTGTCTATGACTAAGCTTTTCCTGTCCATTCAAAAAACTAAGAGCATGATTGTCAGTGTATACAATAAATTCTTTAGGAAGCAAATAGTGCCTCCATTTTTTTAGAGCTTGTACCATAGCATACAACTCTAAATCATAAGAGGAGTACTTCCTCCTAGATTCATTTAACTTTTCACTGAAGAAGACTATTGGGCTGCCTTCTTGGCTCAACACTGCTCCTATGGCCAACCCACTTGCATCACATTCAATGGTGAAGACTTTATTGAAATCAGGAAGTACTAAGACAAGTTACTTGGCAACTTTCTGTTTCAGACTTTCAAAACTTTGATCTGCCTCTTTTGTCCACACAAACTTCATCTTTCCTCCACCCTTGATGGTCTCTAACATAGGTGCACAAATATCACTGTAATTCTCAATAAATTTCTATAAAATGTGGCCAAACCATGGAAACTTCTAACCTCTCCTATTGCCCTAGGTGTAGGCCAATTCAAAATAGCTTCTACCTTGGAAGGATCTAGTTGTAAATCACCCTTAGAGATGACAAAACCTAGGTACACCAATTCTTATTTCATGAAGTCACACTTTTCCAAGTTTATCATTAACTTTTGATCTTGTAGCCTCTTCAAGACTATCTCCAAATGTTCCAAGTGTTCTTCCTTGATCTTATTGAATACCAAGATATCATCAAGGTAGACTACCACAAATTTCCCTATGAATTCTTGCAATACCTCATTCATTAGTCTCATAAAAGTGCTAGGGGCGTTTGAAAGACCAAACGACATCACAAGCCACTCATACAACCCTTCATTGGTTTTGAAAGCTATCTTCCACTCATCCCCCTCTCTTATCCTTATCTGGTGATACCCACTCTTTAAGTCTATTTTGGAGAAATAAGTAGCACCTCCCAAATAATCCATTAGATCTTCTATTCTAGGAATAGGAAACCTATACCTGATGGTTATCCTATTTATTGCCCGAGAATCAGTACACAGTCTCCATTTCCCATCCTTCTTTGGGGCTAAAATAGTAGGTACTGCACATGGGCTAAGGCTCTTCCTTATCAGCTCTTTGTTTAGGAGTTCTTGAACCTGATTTGCTATCTCTTCATTCTACTATGGGGTCATTTTATATGCTGCCTTATTAGGAAGTACTGCTCCTAGTATGAGATCTATCTGATGGCTAATGTCTCTGATTAGTGGTAGGGAATCAAGTATATCCTTTGCAATCACTCCTTTGTAACTCTCAAGCAAATCTCTAACCTCCTTAGGTCCTACTTCTCTCACACTTACCTTCTTTCCCCCCTTAGGCTTCACAATCAAAGCAAAACCTACTCCATCACCTTCCTTTAATGTGTTCATGAATTCTTTCTCTCCTACCATCATTACACTAGACCCTACATGCTGTGGATCCTCTTCTACCAATGACTGTATCCCATAAGTCAGACCATCCTTTTGGAATGAATAAGCATTCTTTTCTCCATCATGATGAGCCTTTCTATCAAATTGCCATGGTCTGTCTAACAAAAGATGGCAAGCATCCATTGAAAGGATGTCACACAAGATTTTATCTGTATACCCCTCAATATTGAATTCTACCCATGCCTGTTCATTGATGAGTATGTGCTGCCCCTTATTCAACCAATTGACTTTATATGGACTACAATGGGGTATCTTTTCTAACTTCAACTTATTCACTGCTTCCAAAGATATGATATTATCAGTAGAACCAGAGTCAATAATAACTTTACAAACCATACCTTGGATCTTGCAGTTGATTCTAAACAAAGTCGTTCTTTGAGATGGCTCATTCTGCACTAGTTCCTTGACCAGCATCCTCTTCATCATCAGATTCTCTCTCGTTTCTGATGCTAGATTCATTCAGGAGATGTCACACTCCTTGCATCTTCTTGAATTAAAGTGGTTCTCTTCTCACCACCATGAGAAGTTGAGGCCTTCTATGGACACTTGTATGCTGGGTACCCTATCTGATTGCAGTTATAACATCTCATATTGGAGAATTTGGATCCTCTATCTAATCTACTTGTCCCACCTCTTCCATTAGGCCTTCGTCCTTGGTAGCCTCCTTTGTTACTGGAGTCCACAACTTGCTCTTCTTGGATAGACTCGCCACTAGGCCTCTGGTTAGGACTTCTTCCTCCAAAACTGCCTCTGCCTCTGAAGTTCCTTCCACTTCTACCTCTATTATTCTGCTCACTCTTTCTCTTTATCTTCTCTTCATCCCTTAAGGCCAATAGGAAACACTTGTTCACTTTTTCTGGTGCTAAGATGTTGATCTCATCTTGGATGTTCATCCTTAGGCCATTCAAGTACATAGCCACCTTCTCTGACTCTTCTTCTTGTCTCTTTGATCTGAGACTGAGTTTATGAAACTCTTGTCTGTATGCACTCACATCAAGGTCTCTCTGTCAGAGATTCTGCAATTTCTTATACATCTGTACGTTATAGTCTAGAGGTAAGAATTATTCCTTGATTTTGGTCTTCATCCTTTCCTAGGAGGTTATCATATTCTTCCCCTCCTTGACTCTCTCTCCTTGTTCATAATTCCACCATGCAAGAGTAGATCCCTTCAATTTTTCTTTTGCCAACTTAACCCTCTTATCTTCAGGGACTTCCTTGTATTTGAAATGATTGTTCAATGCCTCAATCCAATCAATCACCTCTTCAGCTTCCATACTTCCACTATACATAGATAGCCCATCTATGGTGTCCCTATTGATTGACTTTAATGCATTTAAAAATACCCTCTAGTTTGCTGGTATCTCCTCTGTCTTTTTATTGGTTTTAGCAATTTTTGTATTGCCTTCATCACTGTCACTTTCATCTTCCCTATCTTTGCTTTTGGACTACTTGAACTCTCCCAACTTGGATTCAAGCATCTCCTCGATCAACTTCTTAACGACATCCTACAACATACTTTTGGGAGGCATCGTCTCTGCCTCTGTCTCACTTTCTTTGTCTGAAATAAACATTCATAGTCAGCACGCAAATGCCAACACTCCTACAAATCCTCAATTCGACTTGCCGCCCAAATCTTTTTCGGGCTCTGATACCAATATGATGGGGAGCGCACAGTGGATACCATAGACCGATGCCCTAATTTCTCACAATCAATAAACTAACAAAAGAGCCAGCGATTCAACTCCATCAACCAAGTCTCTCATCTTTCTGCCAAAGCCTTAATGGCATTTGCCTTTGGTGAGACTCGTTCTGTCGGTGAACTCTTGTAACCTTTGGCTAATTTGCCAAAAATGCCATCGCCCAGCTTACTTCCTTCCAAACCCTAGCACATGGAGATGCTAGGTCATCCTACTGCGTGAAACACCCTGTCTGGATCCTCTGCACTGTCGAACAAGAAAACAAAATAGAAAATGAAAACAAATATTTATACAATGAAGCCATTCCAATGATTTCGACAGAAATCTCACCAGTGGAATGCTTCACAATGACATACGACAACAATGGAAATGCAGAATGAATGGAAATCTATAGTTACATGATTTACAGTTATAAGAAACAGAAATCAAATGGATAGAATAGAATTGCTTTATTTCTCCTAAGCACAATACAATCACATTTGATCACACTACTTCTTTGATCAGATTACATTCGATGATCATTTGGTTCATTCCTCTAGGCATTTATCAACTCGCCCTGAGTAGTATTAAACTAACTCCAAGCGGCTGGGAGACAACCAACCGATTCCAAGCAGCTGGGAGAACAACCAACTGTCTTAACTGCCCTATTGCCCAAATTTGGCATTATGCGGTTACAATTTGACAAACGTCCCCTAAGTCACTTGGGACTTACAAAATGAACCTAAATACAAACTGAAATGAAAATACATTGGTCAAGTAGACCTTATTACAAAATAAAATATGATTTTACTAGGTGCTCCTGCACCAACTTTTTAGTGTTTTAACATGGATTATTGGAAGAAACATATTAACTTATCGATCAAGAAAGAATTAGTATTAGATTTCATTATTACATACTACTATGATTACCTTGGATGTGCTAGATCTCTTATGTCTTGTGTTTGGTTCTGAAATTTCCATTTACAAAATTGAGTATTCCATGACTGTTATGACTCCTCCCTAGAGGGGATCACTAAAGAATTGGACATTCTAGTACATGGTGAAAATTCTCAATGACTAAGAATTCTCCTTACGTTGGCTATCATTCTATCTAATATGTGGAAATGATATAGCATTAAACTAAAGACCAAGGTGTTCTTCTAGATGAATCAATTCCTCTCTAGTGTAGGCCACATCTATGTTTCCAACAAGATTCTCCTTACCAACCATGTTTATGTTTCCTCTTGTTGGCTTCCTTCCAAGTCACACACAACATAAGAATTTTTTTATGTTTCAAAGGAGGAAAGAAGAAATGCATGCATATTGTATAAAAGACATATCTGATCTGGCTTAAAGTTTAAGGAGGATTAGGTCTCAATGATCCTAACACCTAATGAATTTTCCCTATCACTAATGGATCCTTTAACCCCTTCATGGAGATGCTCCCTAAAAATTCTACTAGTTAGGATCCACATTAATACAACCACTGCCCCTAGATCATTTTTTATTAGAGGGAAGGAAAAGTATCTTTTTTCACCTCACGTAAAGATTCATGTTGCAAATTAGTTTAACTTCATTTAGAAATTTTATAAAACTATCATGTTCATCTAACATGGCTAGCTCTTATAATTCCCAAAATTAAATAGAGTAACATACAATGTCAAATGGTCACACAAATCTAATATAAGAAAATATACAATCATATAATAAGTATATGGTGGTTGAAATGTGTCTCCAGCTTGTAAGACCCCATTTGTTGACCTTCTAGTACCCTCAACATGTTCTTTCTCTCTCTCTCTCATATCTTACCCACTATTTTCCCTAAGTTTTGTTCAACCTCAAAAATTATACGTTTTCTACCTTAGCAAGTTTGACAATATTTTTCCATTCATATAGTATTTTTCTATTCATCATAGTATATATTTATATTTTTTGTAGTTGTGCTAACACCATTTATAGCTTTTTCCTTTTTTCCACTTTTTGGCTTTGTTCTGTAACCCTTTAGTGATATTTAATCTAAAAAACCACAATTTAGGGTTTATGTATGACTACAAATGCACCATGTGGGGGTCTAATTTTTTTTCTTATCAAATAGTCTTGTGTCTTCTTGTTTGTGTTGTTCTTTTGTTCATGTATTTTATACTAGATTATAATTTTTTTAATGATCACATTGAAAGAAAGTAGAGGTGCAAAATATGCTTCGTACACTAATGTATGAGGGAAGAATGTGAAGAAAAATTAAAGGATCAAATAGTTATGGAGAGAAATAACACAAAAACATTTCAACTATTGCACAAAAAATTACATCGGTAAACCCTTTTAAGAGAAATATTCCACACTCCAAGAAAAATCAATTGTATTATTAATGTGACAACCCTTATTATCAATAATTAATCATGAATTTAAATATTATTATTTAATCTACTACCGACTAATTTCAACTTGTGTGTGTGATAGGGATACTCTCTCACTCTCTCAACGGAGAGAGAGTGTCATCAAGGTAGAGGGCATCTAGCTGATTAACAATGACTTGTGTTGAAGGAACCTATGCACACACCACTTAGTCAAAATTGTATTGCATTAGATTAACCCTTTAAGTGTTTGCTAATAGTCATAATAGATTTTTCAATATTTGCTTTTACAAAATAAATTTACCTAAATATCTAGTTCCAAATAAAATTTATTAATTGCAAAATTGCTCATTTGCAATATTTCTAACTAATTATTTAAATATATTTGATAAAAGATTGTTTTATGCTTCTTCATTAATTGTGAGTAATGTTTTCTATTTTGGCTACAAGAAAGAAATGACAGAGTGGTGGTTTAATTATGGAATCTTTCTAGTATTTCTTGACATTACTATTTTGAGACTAGGAGTAACTTAAATTAATTGCATTTACTATTTTATTTTTGAAACATATGACCTTTAAAACATTCACTAGGAACATAAAACAAAAAAAAAGAGAAAAGAGGGGGAAAGGTAGAGAAGATGAAAATTAATTACTTTTTCCTATTTAATTTTTGAACAAATTATTTGAAAAATTGGGGGGAGGCTATAAAATTAAAACAAGGAAAATTCAAATAGGTGGTTTTGCATGGGGATGGGTTTGGCAAGAAGGTGATACATCTTTGTAACCTATGTAGAAGATTTGGCTTAGAATTAACGGTATGTTTTGTCTAGATTTATGAAGCTTTCTTTGAACATTATGACTTTTTGTCTATTCTCTGCATAATTCTAATTCTGAACATGGGGTAAGCATATAGATGTAATGTAGAGATAATATTATGGTAGAATTGTTAGGATGGTATCTTTGATGTCCTCAATTTATATTTGAATAAATGGTTGTTTTCTTGGCAGTTTGTGTGTGAGTTTTCAGCTACCCAACCTAGTCTATTTGTTTGCAATGGTTTTGTAGCAATAGAAGGATTATGTGATAAGATTAAGACCAAATAGGTCTACATCTTAGTGAATAAACTATTTGTTTTTCTTGTAGAGAGATATTTTAATATAATTATCTAGAATGGACACTGGAAGAGTGGTAATGTAGGTGTTGCCTTGGAATTGTCTCTTATTCATCTCTAGCTATGTTTATTCTAAGAACATTATTTTGGTCTAGTTCCATGGTTCTTAAAGAGAAATGGGTACAATGGCCTAATTTTCCATAGGTATATTGTTAATTAGTTATGTTGATTTAATCAATCGACTATATAAGTCGCTTCCATCTAAGGATATATGTATAGAGCTAAATTACTTTGTAATGATTATCTATCATTGATCAATTATAGGATAGGGTGGGACTATCTAGTTGTATATTATCAGTCGATTCCTTTTATATTTGTGAGTCAGATAATTACTATCATACCCTAACATAATCAAGAATCATTTCTCATATACATGCTTTTCCTTTCTCTAGATTACCGAGAAGAGAATTCCTCTATCTCATCAGCTACATAGACAAGCACATTCAAACCATGCTTATCATTCCTACCCAATTCATCATAGATGTTTGAGAGATGAACTTAAGTTGTAGGCCTGTACTCTTGAAGGAACCAACCAAACACAACTGTACAACCACCACAATTTTATTTTTATAAGTTTAATGATAAATTTTAGGGTGTCCTTTGATAAATTTGTGAGAGAAATGAGCAACTTAATTATTATGAGCAACAAATACATCTACATATGAAAGCAGTTTGAATAACCACTTAGTCGAGCATACCCAACCAACCAACTATAACTATCAAAGATTGTTATTGATTGGTAATGTTAATAAAATAAGACATATTATTAACATAATACAATGATATAATATAGTAAATCTAACACCCCCTTATTACATCATATACCCAAGAGATGAAAGCATGAAATTGTGGAAAGCTTCGAACTTCACTGTTGCAAGTGATTGTGTAAATATGTAGGCACACTGCTCTTGAGTTGAACAAAATTGGACCTGAATATTGTGTTGTTGAACATGCTCATGGATATAATGGCACTGAACATCAATGCACTTTGTACACTCATGAAAGACTAGATTACGAACAAGCTTCTGCACACTCTGATTGTCATAGAATAAAATGGTAGCACCTATATCAGGAACACCTATACCTATCAAAATGTGACGTAACCATATCGCCTCATAGATAGCCCCCCTGCGACATGATATTCTTCCTCTGTGGAAAAGTGAGCAACAGTGGTATGCCTTTTGCCCCCCCAAGAAATCAGACCAGATCCCAAAAAGAAAATGAATCCTGAAGTAGACTTCTTGTCATCCACTGAACCTACATAGTCCACATCTGTGTATCCACAAAATAAAAAATCTACATTCTTCTTGTATTCTAGGCCATATGCCACTGTACCATGGATGTATCTCAAAACCCTCTTTGCTGCCTTCCAATCAACAACCTTAGGTTCCTACATTAACCTAGAAAGATAGATGATAGCATAACTAATATCCACCCTAGTATATGTCAGGTAGATGAGACTTCCAATCAATTGTCGATAAAGAGTA
Source organism: Cunninghamia lanceolata (assembly GCA_027924645.1). NCBI lineage: Eukaryota > Viridiplantae > Streptophyta > Pinopsida > Cupressales > Cupressaceae > Cunninghamia > Cunninghamia lanceolata. The sequence continues at coordinate 14,280,238 of BSBN01000206.1, forward strand.
GAATTCCCCTGATCAGATGGATCATGGTGGGAAAGTTGCAAACTTGTCTCCATGGGATTTGACATCGGTTTGCAATATTCCATATGGAACCTCTCGAGAAATGTCTTGGCATACTTCATCTAAGAAACATAGATTTGATTCTTCTATTGCCATACTTCAAGGCCAAGAAAATAATGCAGTAGCCCAACATCTGTCATGTCAAATGATTGTTTGAGATCATTCCTTGTTGCGTCAATCATTTGGGGAGAACTCCCTGTGACGACTTGATCAACGACATAAACAATCAAAATGACAATCTCCACCCCTTCTTTCTTGAGGTAGAGATTGGGATTATATGGATTCTTGGTGAATCCATTATTTAGTAGATGCTCATCAATCTTTATGTACCAAGCTTGAGGAGCCTATTTAAGACTGTAGAGAGATTTGATGAGTCTACATACTTTGTGCTACTACTTAGGTGTAGTGTATCCCTCTAGTTGAGTCATGTAGACTTCTTCCATGAGATCCCCATTAAGGAAGGCACTCTTGACATCCATTTGGTGAACTTTCCACCCAAATTGTGCTACAATAGCCAATACCATATGGATAGTCTTGATCTTTATTGTAGGGGCAAAAGTCTCATCATAATCAATGCTTTCCTCTTGTGCATAGCCCTTAGCCACAAGTTGGGCCTTATACTTGTCAATGCTACTACTTGCCTTATATTTGATCAAAAAAACCCATTTGCAACCAATAGCCTTCTTCACTGGTGGAAAATCAACAAGTTCCCATGTATTATTCCTTAGAAGTGTCTAATATTCAGCATTCATAGCATCTTTCCAAGGTGGTGACTCAAGAGATTGCTACACTATTTCAAGTTCTAAACTTTTCATAATTGTACACATAAGGGCCATGTTCACTTCTTCACAAGACTTACTATGAGTCTTAGGTTTTTTGAAAGATGTGTCAACAACTGCATCATCTCTAGCATCCTTTATGGTGGCTTGATACCACTTAGGAAGCTTCTTATGTACATGAGATGAATATTGAGGTGATGATAGAGTGGGGAAATCATCCAACGGAAACAAAACCTCATCAAGAGTATCTTCATCAACTACCTCATCTTCAAGATCAAGAATTCTAGGTGCTTGGGAACAAACAAGTGATGGAGAGGAAGAGGTGTTGCAACCAGAATCCTCATCAAATACAACATCCCTGCTAATGTACACCTTCTTTTTGACTTCATCAATTAGCCTATATCCCTTAGACTTTGAACTGTACCCAAGAAAAATACACTTCACAGACTTATCATCTAATTTTGCTCTCTAAACCTTGGGGACATGCATAAAGGTAGTACATCCAAACACTTTGAAATGAGAAATAGAGGGCTTCTTCCCAGTCCAAGTATCTTTTGGTGTGGTGCAATCTAGTACTTTGGTGGGTGCTCTATTCAACAAATACACCGTTGTATGAACATCTTCAGCCTAGAATGCATAATCAAGACCTACATCCTTCAACATGCATCGCACCATTTCCACTATAGTATGAGTTTGCCTCTCTACCACACCATTTTGTTGAGGCATATATGAAGTGGTCAACTGTTGTTGAATTCCATGTTTTTGAAAGTAGGCTACAAATTCCTTGTGAATTCCCCCCTCGATCTGAGTAAGATCTTCAACTTTAGGAAGCAAGATCTTCAGACTAATATGAAACTTTACTAATTTGATTTCAGCCTTCAGTCTCTCCAATATGCTATCAACCTTCAGATAATATAGACTCATGATTTATATTTACAGGCACATGATTATAATTGCTCAGATACCATGAATAAGTTGTGAGAGTAATGAGCAACTTAACTATTATGAGTAGCAAGTATATATACATATGAAAGTGGTTTGAATAAACACTTAGTCAGACATACTTGACCAACCAACTATAACTATCACAGATAGTTATAGATTGGTAATGTTAATAATATAAGACATATTATTAACATATTAGAATGATGTAATATAATAAATCTAACATCCTTAAGATAGCTAGCATTGTCAAGAAGGTCAACCATGCACACATAAGAATCAACTATAGCTATAATGCAGTAAGGGTTACTCATATGATTGAATTATGTTTAGATCCCAACCACTCTAAACTTGCATGACTGCATATTGAGAGAATTATTGTAAAAACCATATTTCGTCTATCCTATAATCATTGTAAACTATTAGATGACAACTCTCTTTGAGGCATTTTGTCAAACAGAATGTGTGTTTTGTCTATAATTCCTCATTTGTTTATCTTCCAGTGTGCTGCAACTTCTCCATTTATTTTCCCTTTCATTTTTGCTATCTTGGTGCCTATGATTTTAGGCTCAGGATAAATTATATTGGCTCTATTTTTTATTCAAAACCCTTATATGTTATGCCACTTTTATGCTCTTTGTCTTGTCATTTGCATGGGATGAAGGTTTTAAAGTCTTTTTATAAATCAATTTGTGCATATTTTTTGATCTTTCACATTTGTACCTTGTTTGAAAGCTCTTTTACCATGCCTTGGTTGTGCCATACTTAAGTATTTTCAACAATCTATTTTGTGCATATCCTGCAATAGCAATCTTTTGCTTTATTAGGTCACCTTTCTTTAAGAACATTTGAATTCAATACTCTTTTCAATTTTGTGTTATGTAATCTTTATTGCAAGTTAACTGCATAACGAAATTAGAAGATTAACACAAAAAACATAGCTAAGGATTTTCTTCCAAACTTTCTATGTTGTTTCTAATATGTTAAGATCCTTTGAATGAATGGTGTGCTTATGTTCTTGTTATTTAGTAGTCTTTGTCATAGGCAGGGTAACTCTTGTATTCACCTCAATGTATTAATCTTGTCTAAATATCCATGCCCAGGGAAAATTAATCCTTTTACAAAGGTTTTCAAAAAGGTTTTTTTTTCAGTATTTTGTGAAGGGAGAAATTCTTCAAAACCCATTGTCTGATTAGTGGTTATATTTTCAGCCCATTGGGCATTGATTTTTACATTAGTAAAATCTTTGAACATGCATAAAGGTAGTACATCCAAACACTTTGAAATGAGAAATAGAGGGCTTCTTCCCAGTCCAAGCATCTTTTGGTGTGGTGCAATCTAGCACTTTGGTGGGTGCTCTATTCAACAAATACACCGTTGTATGAACATCTTCAGCCTATAATGCATAATCAAGACCTGCATCCTTCAACATGCATCGCACCATTTCCACTATAGTATGAGTTTGCCTCTCTACCACACCATTTTGTTGAGGCATATATGAAGTGGTCAACTGTTGTTGAATTCCATGTTTTTGAAAGTAGGATACAAATTCCTTGTGAATTCCCCCCTCGATCTGAGTAAGATCTTCAACTTCAGGAAGCAAGATCTTCAGACTAATATGAAACTTTACTAATTTGATTTCAGCCTTCAGTCTCTCCAATATGCTATCAACCTTCAGATAATATAGTCTCATGATTTATATTTACAGGCACATGATTATAATTGCTCAGATACCATGAATAAGTTGTGAGAGTAATGAGCAACTTAACTATTATGAGTAGCAAGTATATATACATATGAAAGTGGTTTGAATAAACACTTAGTCAGGCATACTCGACCAACCAACTATAACTATCAAAGATAGTTATAGATTGGTAATGTTAATAATATAAGACATATTATTAACATATTAGAATGATGTAATATAATAAATCTAACATCCTTAAGATAGCTAGCATTGTCAAGAAGGTCAACCATGCACACATAAGAATCAACTATAGCTATAATGCAGTAAGGGTTACTCATATGATTGAATTATGTTTGGATCCCAACCACTCTAAACTTGCACGACTGCATATTGAGAGAATTACTGTAAAAACCATATTTCGTCTATCCTATAATCATTGTGAACTATTAGATGAGAACTCTCTTTGAGGCATTTTGTCAAACAGAATGTGTGTTTTGTCTATAATTCCTCATTTGTTTATCTTCCAGTGTGCTGCAACTTCTCCATTTATTTTCCCTTTCATTTTTACTATCTTGGTGCCTATGATTTTAGGCTCAGGATAAATTATATTGGCTCTAATTTTTATTCATAACCCTTATATGTTATGCCACTTTTATGCTCTTTGTCTTGTCATTTGCATGGGATGAAGGTTTTAAAGTCTTTTTATAAATCAATTTGTGCCTATTTTGTGATCTTTCACATTTGTACCTTGTCTGAAGGCTCTTTTACCATGCCTTGGTTGTGCCAGGCTTAAGTCTTTTCAACAATCTATTTTGTGCATATCCTGCAATAGCAATCTTTTGCTTTATTAGGTGACCTTGCTTTAAGAACACTTGAATTAAATACTCTTTTCAATTTTGTGTTATGTAATATTTATTGCAAGTTAACTGCATAACGAAATTAGAAGATTAACACAAAAAACATAGCTAAGGCTTTTCTTCCAAACTTTCTATGTTGTTTCTAATATGTTAAGATCCTTTGAATGAATGGTGTGCTTATGTTCTTGTTATTTATTAGTCTTTGTCGTAGGCAGGGTAACTGTTGTATTCACCTCAATGTATTAATCTTGTCTAGATATCCATGCCTAGGGAAAATTAATCCTTTTACAAAGGTTTTCAAAAAGGTTTTTTTTTTCAGTATTTTGTGAAGGGGGAAATTCTTCCATTGTCTGATTGGTGGTTATATTTTCAGCCCATTGGGCATTGATTTTTACATTAGTAAAATCTTTGAAAATTTTTCTCTAGAGGGAATGTGTCAAATGTTCTTTTTTTCCCAAACGCATTTAGGAGTTTTCTCTGCTCCACATGTGTGTTGCATACTATTATGTGGCATTATGCAAAGCAACACACTTGGCTTTTCTTTGTTTCCACATTTTACATACATCGTCTAAGCTATTGTCTTTTTTTCCACATTTTTCTTACATTTTGTAGGAGAGCTAAATGTTCCTGAGAGTTCTTGGCTTGTAGTAGAGTGTGGATTTTTGTTCCTCGAGATGGACATCTCTAGAGATTTGACTTCTTTGTCATCCTCTTTCGGAAGGAAAATATGCCCATACACATAGGGAGGTTGTCCTAGTCTGTGATAGACTTTTTAATTTAAATTTTAATATTTGTGTGGTGGATTGAGGTTTTTCTGGAGCCATATTCTAGTGGGGCAGGTAGGCAGAATGCCGTTAAAAGTTATTAGATGTATCAATTTGGTTTTTTCTTTGGTCTAGGATTTGAGCACAAGTTGGTAGTCATTTGACTGAAAATTCAGTCACTGAACTGCATCTTACTTAATTTCTGATGCTATATTTCTCTTAAAACTTTATTCTTATGTTTATTTAAAGCTTTACATAATAGATAAATCATGCCAAAACCCTAGTTCACATGAAAATGTAAACTTCATCAAATAATGTCAACGCATAGTTTAGATTGCATGCACAAACAAAAGTTTTCCTTTGGAAATTTCACACAAGAAATTTCAGTAGTGCAAAGTAAATAAATTACACAAAAACTATAGGCCTCATGAAAAATTTCATCAAAGTAACGGTAATGAGCTGTTCAGAATATCTAGACAATTGCTTACCACAAATTTTAGATTTTCATACCAAGTCAATCATGCAGAAACCCTAGGTGACATGAGAAATTTCATTTAGGTAATTGCAGCTTTGCATATTAAATTAATCTTGCAAAAACCCTATTTGATACATTATAAATTTTAGTTGCATATTGTAATGGGCCTTTCAGATGCATACAAGGACAATGATTTTTGTTAAGCATTTGCTTGCAACAAATTTGTGTTGTGGAAGAAATAAGTTATCTAGAAACATTGATAACATGAAAAATTCCATCTCAATAATGGCAATGGGCCAGCCGTTCAGAGCATATATAGACAATTATTTTCCTCTTAGACCTTTGTTTTGAATATTTTAGAGTACACTGTATGTCTTGTATTCTAAAATTTACCTGCTATGAAAACTTTAAGGTCACATCTATAAATCTAAGATCTATGATGCAGACATGAAATAGTAATTTGTGTCATATATTCTAACTTTAAATTTATGTTCTTTCTGCAGTCCTATATTGAGTTAGAAAACAACTATACTTCTAGGAAATTTTTGTGTTGGAAAGTTGCTTCAACACGCACATGGAAAAATTAGAAAATGTAAAATGCTTAGTATTTCTTATTTTTATCAAGAGGAATAGCTCATGTTTACACTTTTTTGTTTTTTTATTAGGAGGATAGAATAGTTTTTTGAGGTAAGCTTAGCAGGCAATGCTAGTTTCAAGATATTCAATCTATAGATTTTAATTATCTTTATATAGTAGTCATTGGTTACTGGATTTCATTGGAGTAAACTAATTGCATTCCTTGCTCAATTTGTCAGTGTCTCATGTTAGCCACCTCACCTGATTTGTTGGCACATTAGATATGTAATATAGATGTATATAAAGCATTGATGATGGTTTTGAGTTCTACTATGAAACTTTGCTAGTAATGGTAATATTACTCTCTTGAAGATAGCATTTATGGTTTGTTAGCATGCAAGTAGAGGGTTCAGGTTCACAAATCTATTTAAGAAATGAAAGTGGAAGTATGATACATCTTGTAACATTCTCTCCAAAGGATAGACCATGAATAATATTAGCAAAACTGAAATTTTTGAAACTGTTTGAACTTTGAGGGAATGTGATTAAGTGTGCATTATTGATTGAAAATGGAAACAAATAGTGTGCAATGCTGCCCTTCAATATTAGTCATTCAACTTTATTGGAATGATTTCTTCTACCTTGCATGACATAATGCATTACATATAAAATTGCCATTGTGTCTAGGATCATCTATAATTTTGGATTTTAAAAAAATGGTACCAGAGTCTAATATCCATTTTCCAACTCAAATTAATGCACTTATACATATCTCTTAAAATTTCATTGCATTCTATTTCAAGCTCTTCTAGTTCTTGTTCTGGACAATAACACATATCTTTAAGTTAAAGAGTTCAACATCAGTCTTGAATCCAAGAACTTGCTCAACCAGCGAAGAGATTTTGTCACAACCAATCATAACCCAATTCTCCTTGAAACCATCTGCAACATCCAATACTAACTTCATTGTGGTTCAAATTCTAGTGAAAAGACTATGCTTAGTCCCGATTTTACCATATTCCCATCAACATCTTGCTTATCTAATTAGTGGACATGAGAACACCCATGCAATTTGTGTTCTTATACATTCTGTTGTCCATCCATTCATTTGGTGGGGAGTACACTAATGCTGCCATTATGATTTATTTGGATGTGAATATTCATGAATCTCCTTTTGTAACATCTAGGAACAACATCATCAAATACTATATTTTTGCCATTCTGCTTTTTATATTTCATTTGTGCAAAATTTCATTTAGGATCCGACCCTTGTGTTCTTATTATGATATTGTTGAAATCTAAAATATTACTTCTACCTTTAGGATTATCTCCAATTAACTTCTGTTATTTTGTGGAATCCTAATAGAACTATGACAATCTCCATAACCTTTCATCTAATGATCTTGTATCACTACACATGAGCTTCATCAACATAGACTGATCCAAATATAGTATACCCCATGGTTTTATATGTGTTGTGAGAAATGGCCACATGACGAGAAATAGCCACATAGGCTAGTGCATTTTATTAATTATAGTCACATGGGCTAGTGCACTTTGTTAAATGTTTCATATAGTCAAATATGATTATTGTATATTCTTAGATGTTGTAGAAAGTTATAAAAATATCTGTGGCTATGCTAAAACTATCTTTCTTGCCTAGTTTGTCAATGTAACACTACCATGTCCTTGAAACCTTTCCATAGATGTTGTCTTTAGGAAATAATTGTGAGCTTCAATATGTATACTATTGTTTGAATAAATATTTGCCTTTTTTGAATGATGCAAATGTGGAAGCATAAACAAGGCACATGATTGTTTGACAAAATGGGAAAGTGTGGCCTCATGAACTGTAATTATCATAGGGTATGCACAAATTGGTGTTCTACCATGACTTCGTTGATCCTCACTGAAGAGTAATATATGTGGTGCTAACAATTAGCAATCAGGCAAGGGTAAAAAATTGTAAAGTTGATTTCCCTGCTTGAAGCACAGAACTCAACTCTTGATCGAACTGAAGCACCCTTACTGTTGTAGGGAAATTGAATTTTAGTCTAAGTTTGTGCAGTAGTAGAAGAAACTTTTTTTATATAGTATCTTTCAATTAATAATTGCACAATACCTATAATATATTCTAATTTGAGAACTTTGTGTTAATTGACAACATTATTTACAACCAAATTTACAGCTATTATTAATGGTAAGATCTATGCATATTCTTATGTTCATTTCAATTTAATATATTTCTAATATTTTTGATGCTAATGGCCAAACAATACTTCCAGTTTCTTAGTTAACCATACTAACCTTTAGGCAGGGACTGCTGCTGTAGTGCAACCCTTGTTTAGATTTCATTTGTCTTGTTATTTTACATTGGCATGCACTGGTAAGGGAGATCACTACTCTAACAAAGGTTTAGGAGATACCAAATGGTGTTCAAGTTTGATATATAATATATAGTCTTTCTAATTTTTCCTTTGGAATGTGAAGTAGTTGTATTTGGCAAGCTTATCAAGTGTCTAGGAAATGAAAATGATTGTAGAATGAGTTGAAAATATGAATAGTTTTCTATTAATTTCATATTTTCTAGAGCTTTGTCAATTGATGAGAGTTTCTATACTTTATCTATCTACATAATAAATATTTTCTTTTGGACATTTCTTTAAATAAATTTTTGTTTGCTCTTCGTATTCATTTTCACCTTGTAGTATTTTAGGCTTTCTCTATTATTATTAAGAAAATATTAATTAGTTATTTAATAATACAAGGATAACTTTTTGGTTAATGAAAAGTAGTACCTATCTATGGCTTTCGAAGCAACAATCTATGTTTTGAGATTGAGTGGTTTTATTCCTAATTTAATGAGTAGTATTATAGTCTTTGCTCAATAGAACATATGAGATGATGATATTAATGCACAGGTACCTTAGTGGTATTAATGGTATCATTTGATAGACACATTTAAGAATTAACAATCTCTTTCATTTCTTACATATAAAATTTGGCCAATTAATTTTCTTTGATTGATGGCTCTAAATAGTACTAGTACTGATTATTTGATTATAAATCTTAAGTGAATTCTTTTAAATGAGATAGAAAAACCTTAGTCAACTATTCTTAGGAATTGAGTAGATATATGAATATTTAAGTTTACAATACTTTAGACCTTGAAGAGAATTGATAAGACATTAGGAATGTCAATAAACTTCTCAAATAAATTTTATTCATTCTTTGAATCCTTGTGAGATCCCTTAGACTTTTGTTTACTCATTATATAGAGTTAAATTGGGAATTTGAAATTGAGAATGGAAGATGTCTAAATTATTTGGCCTTGGAATGTCTAAAGACTTGTCTTTTGAATTAATGTGTTTTGATCATGAGCGATAGTATCATGAATGATGTATGATTTGTTTATATGCATTTTCTACTTATCTTATTTCCTAATTTGAGTTAGAGAAATTGAGTTAGAGAAAGAGCATGGATGGGTACCAAATATGGAACTAGAAAGAAGGGTAGGTTTCTATTTGTTGATGTGTTTGTCATTGATGTCAAAAGTATAGTTATTGTGTTGTGTTTGAGTTGGTGTTGATCATCTCATGATTCAGGAATTGTTGATCATCCTTGTTGATGTTGTTATCAAAGGTACAAATGCTCAGGCAGGCACAAATGCATAGTTATGATGTTAATGATATTGAGTTGACAAGTTTGGTGATTATTGATTGGTTTGTTAGGATTAGTGACTATTTATACTCTTATACTCATCTCATGATCTAATTCATGTTTCATGCTTGGAATTCATACTTGGAGTTCATACTTAAGTCCATACTTTTTTTAAATGAAAAAGGTGGTGAACCACCCATAAAATTATATTGAAAATAAGTTTTAACACAAGTAAAGCCATCTCCATAGATGGAAAAAATACAATCAACTTGGCCCTTAGCCAGCCTGAAAATAACATTAGAAACAAAAATATATTAAAAGAAAATGACCCTGAGAAGGATAACACCCATCAGGGCAAACAAAAAACCTGATTAACATAAAGTCAGTTGCCACCAAAAAAACTACCCACCACCATAATAGTAAACAACAACACCACCGAAAACACATGAAACCTTAACCAACCACACAGACCCACTAAAATCAACCGCCAAAAACTAAGCTGAAAGATGACCACTGACAGCAGAACCATGCCCGTTAACTACAAAAAGAAACTGCCACCCACTGACCGCTACGTAACCAACCAAAGGAAACATGACCATGCTCAAGCAGTAGGGTTGGCAGTCGACATGCTCTACTCATCCAACTATGTAGCTATACCAGCTTCGATCTCCCCCTCCAAAGCTTCTAGAGCATTTCTAGGAATATGTGGCACCATGTCAGGAGCATGGAGCCTAAGAAACCTAATGCCCATGAATATGTCCTTGATGCATTGGGCCTTTTCCTTAGAGATGAGGAAGTTATAAGAACCCATCTCATTGTCAATTTTGTAGCTGCTCAATGACTTAAGGTTGGATTGCAGAGCCCTGTAGATAGCCTGCTAAGGGATTGAGGTGCGCATAGTGTAAATATTGAAGAGACCTCTAATAAAAGCATCCCCCTAGTCCATGTTGTAGGCCTCCATGGTGCAGGAGCACCTACCTGACAGCTGGCCTTCATGAGGCAGTTAGTTGTTTTAGGTCTTGTTTATGTTTCTTAGAAGGTCTGGTAAGACCAAATGCATGTAATAAGGTCATGCTGATCATGATAAGATCATGCTGACCAGGCTTTTACTATTTTTAGGAAGTTTGTTAGAACAGCTGTCATGATGTATGTTCGGTTGGATCTCCCAGCCGCCTGGAGAGTTCCCAGCCACTTGGAGTCGGGTCAGTAGTACTCGTAGGAAAATCTATTTAAGCATGAGGATCGGTTGACTGTAGATCATGAATCGATCGAGCTAGGTTGTAGAGAGTGAGACAGCGAGAGAAACTGATCATTGTATTTGCATCTTTTGAAATCAAATAAAGTGTTCCTGTTTGTGTTCATCCTCTGTTGAATTCCATTGCTTGATCGATTTGCTGGTTTGGTGGCTGTATGGATTCACTGATCCATTCCACCGGTTGATTCGTCTGATCGGTGGAATGGTTATGTACAGTAGGGTAGGTGTTAGTTTGTTTGTTTGCATGCAGGTGTGCAGGATCGCGGCTGAAAGGTGTTGAAGACCCTAGCATGGGCATGTGCTAGGTCGAGCTGATAAAGTGTGGTAGATCACCCTGGAAGTAGATCGAGTCATCCCTGGAGGATCGGCGAAGTGAAATTTTGCTAAGGCTAAAAGTTCGTGAAAACGGCATCATCAGGATATTTCAGCAAATATCCTGCAGTCGCGTTGGGCATCGTCATCCGGATAAGTGGAGGAGATCGGCATGATGCGGTTAGCTGCATGAAGTGCAAGTGCGTCGGGGTGATCACCATCAGGAGTTGCCGGAGAGGAGTGCATCGGCATCAGGTAGAAGATCGGGTCATGAAACTGTTAAAGTTTGCATGTTGCAAGTGCATCAGGATGTTTTAAGTTGGATATATACTCAGCGTATATATCGCCGTCAGGATCATCTCTCGGGAGTGCCCATCATCTGCGTATCGCTAGCAGATGCGGGAGTGAAAGTTTGTTTCTTTTGACTAAGTGTTGAAGAGGTCATCAGGATATTGGGAGACGTCATCGTCATCAGGATATTGAGATATCCCCCTATGCAAGTTTATCCTGCTGTCGTTAAGTGCTTAGGTATCGGCAGAAATTTGTGTTAACATCATCAGGAGGTTTCGAGAGAACCGGATAAATCATATCATGATGCTGTTGCTTGTATCGTCAGCTATCGGGGCATCGAAGGGGAGGTGCTGAAGGTGATCATCATCAGGATCTTTGGAGCAACAGGATATTGGATATCCTGCTGACGAAGGGGGTGTTGCATATCATCATGATGCCGATGGAGCTTGGCGCCCGATGAACAGTGCAACAGGAGGATGTTTGCGCTAGTTGAACATCATGATGATGATGATAGGCAGAAAACGGAGGAAGTGAACAGTAGTCGGCAGGAGGATAATTGTGATCGTCTGAAATATGATGATGATGCTGATAGTGTTAAGCAAAATATGATGATGATGGTGATGATGATGATGATGATGATGGGCTGCAGACGTCCATGCTGTATTGTAAGGTTATAGTGTGGATGCCTCTGCATCATAGTGGTATTAGAGCTCAGCAAAACATCTGGGCTGTTGTGTGTTGATTCTGTCACCGAAAGGGCAGAGGTAGAGTTGAATTGTGTGTTGTGTGTTGATTGAGAGGTTGACAAAATGCCTCCGAAAGGTAGTGGTACTGCAAGGGAATTGCAAGAAATGAAGGAGAAACATGCTAGAGAGATGAGGAAGATGAAGGAGCTTGCTGAAGCACTTCAAGCCAGGCTTACAGCCCTGGAAAAGAACAAAAAGAGGGAAGTGGCAGATAGTGAGTCTGAAGAAGATGAAGATACTGTTGAAGAGTATGAAGAGGTAGCTGAAGATCTGGATGCTGAAGACCAGAGACTGGCAAAACTGTTAAAGGCAGTACAGAATGATAAACCTAAGGTAAAGGTTGATGTTTCCAAGTATACTGGAAGTTTGAATGAAGATGAGTTGTTGGATTGGATTGCTGCACTTGATAATCACTTTGAATGTGAAGATGTGGCTGAGGATCAGAAGGTAAAGATTGCAAAGACCAAGTTAGGAGGTCATGCTTTGGTATGGTGGGATTATGTACAATCTGAGAGAAGGAAACAAGGGAAGTCAAAGATCACTTCATGGGATAAGAAGGTAGCAAGGATAAAAGGTAAATTCTTGCCAAGGGATTATGAAATCCAGATGTTTAAGAAACTGCAATTTTTAAAGCAGAAGGAAAGGGATGTGAAGGCATATACAGAAGAGTTTTATAAGTTAAGTATGAGATCTGGTCATCATGAGAATGAGGTAGAAAAGGTGGCTAGGTACTTGGCTGGTTTGAGATTTAACATACAGGATGAGTTAGTGTTAGCTAACCCTAAGAATGTGGAGGATTGTTATCAAATGGCAATCAGGATTGAAGAAAAGATGAATAGAGGACATGATAAGTCCATGAGAGGAAGAGGAAACAATAGGGGAAGAGGAGCAGCCCCTACACAAAAGCAAACCAATGAGGGTCAAGAAGACACTGGTAAAGGACAGGGACAGTCTGATTTCAGGGGTGGATGGAAAGGTAATAGAGGAAGATTTGGAGGTGGTAGAGGTTCTACTACATTTTCAGGAAAATGTTACACCTGTGGTGAGTTTGGTCATCCATCTTTCAAATGTCCAGAAAATAAAGGTTCATCATCCAGAAATGATAGAACTAGTGACAAGAGGGTACAACTTGTACAGGAAGAGACAGTAGAGCAAAGTGCACAGAGTTCAAACACTTATCAAAAGGATAAGGAGCCTGATAATTATGCATACCCAGAGAGTGGAGAGTCTCTGCTGATGAGAAGAACAGCAACTACCATGAAGGTACATGACAAAGAATCCCCACAAAGAAGAGCTCTTTTCAAGACCATCTGCAAGAGCAAAGGTAAAAAATGTAAGGTTGTCATTGATACTGGTTCAACAGACAACATGGTATCTCAGGAAATGGTGGATAAACTAAATTTGGAAAGGATTCCACATCCACACCCTTACAAGGCATCTTGGGTGAGTGATAGTCAATCACTTTTTGTCTCTGAACAGGCATATGTGGATTTTCAGATTGGAGCATATCCAGATAGAATTTTGTGTGATATTTTGCCCATGGAATGTTGTCACCTACTGTTGGGTAGACCATGGCAATTTGACAGAAGGGTACTGTATGATGGGTATTCTAATACCTATACCATCAAGAAAGATGGGAAGACTATTAAGTTGATGCCATTGCAGGCAGATGCTGCAGCACAGGGGGCAGCCAAAATCATTTTAATGGGAAAGAAGGAGTATGTGCAGATGCCTATAGGAGCAGGCATAAAAGCAGATAAGGATACTGCAGGAAAAAGAGTTGTTCAGGGCACCAGATTGAAGAAAGTTTTAGTTTTGACTGACAGAGGTCAGCAGCAGGTGCAGAAACAGGTTTACACACAGCAATCAGTTAAGAGGAATGACAAGGATGTTGTCATCACTGGGACTATTGCTTGTCCTATACAGGTTGACAGGAAGATAGAGTGGAACATGGCAGAAGTTCAAGAGGCAGTTCAGGCAAAGGTTCTGATCAGACAACCTGACAAACACAGGGTATGTGAGCGAAAGGCCTACATTAACAGGCATGAGGATTTACTTGCCAGAAAGCAAGTTACAGTGCAGAAGTCTTGGAGCAGCCAAGAGCCAGCAGAGGACAAAGCTGGAACAGATCAGCATTTTTCAAAGGCAAAGTGTAAAGGTGGAGGACTTCCACATACTAAACTCATGGGACATGAGTTCTTTTCTGTTGGGGAGTATGGTGCAGGAGCACCTACCTGACAGCTGGCCTTCATGAGGCAGTTAGTTGTTTTAGGTCTTGTTTATGTTTCTTAGAAGGTCTGGTAAGACCAAATGCATGTAATAAGGTCATGCTGATCATGATAAGATCATGCTGACTAGGCTTTTACTATTTTTAGGAAGTTTGTTAGAACAGCTGTCATGATGTATGTTCGGTTGGATCTCCCAGCCGCCTGGAGAGTTCCCAGCCGCTTGGAGTCGGGTCAGTAGTACTCGTAGGAAAATCTATTTAAGCATGAGGATCGGTTGACTGTAGATCATGAATCGATCGAGCTAGGTTGTAGAGAGTGAGACAGCGAGAGAAACTGATCATTGTATTTGCATCTTTTGAAATCAAATAAAGTGTTCCTGTTTATGTTCATCCTCTGTTGAATTCCATTGCTTGATCGATTTGCTGGTTTGGTGGCTGTATGGATTCACTGATCCATTCCACCGGTTGATTCATCTGATCGGTGGAATGGTTATGTACAGTAGGGTAGGTGTTAGTTTGTTTGTTTGCATGCAGGTGTGCAGGATCGCGGCTGAAAGGTGTTGAAGACCCTAGCATGGGCATGTGCTAGGTCGAGCTGATAAAGTGTGGTAGATCACCCTGGAAGTAGATCGAGTCATCCCTGGAGGATCGGCGAAGTGAAATTTCGCTAAGGCTAAAAGTTCGTGAAAACGGCATCATCAGGATATTTCAGCAAATATCCTGCAGTCGCGTTGGGCATCGTCATCTGGATAAGTGGAGGAGATCGGCATGATGCGGTTAGTTGCATGAAGTGCAAGTGCGTCGGGGTGATCACCATCAGGAGTTGCCGGAGAGGAGTGCATCGGCATCAGGTAGAAGATCGGGTCATGAAACTGTTAAAGTTTGCATGTTGCAAGTGCATCAGGATGTTTTAAGTTGGATATATACTCAGCGTATATATCACCGTCAGGATCATCTCTCGGGAGTGCCCATCATCCGCGTATCGCTAGCAGATGCGGGAGTGAAAGTTTGTTTCTTTTGACTAAGTGTTGAAGAGGTCATCAGGATATTGGGAGATGTCATCGTCATCAGGATATGACGTCATCGTCATCAGGATATTGAGATATCCCCCTATGCAAGTTTATCCTGCTGTCGTTAAGTGCTTAGGTATCGGCAGAAATTTGTGTTAACATCATCAGGAGGTTTCGAGAGAACCAGATAAATCATATCATGATGCTGTTGCTTGTATCGTCGGCTATCGGGGCATCGAAGGGGAGGTGCTGAAGGTGATCATCATCAGGATCTTTGGAGCAACAGGATATTGGATATCCTACTGACGAAGGGGGTGTTGCATATCATGATGATGCCGATGGAGCTTGGCGCCCGATGAACAGTGCAACAGGAGGATGTTTGCGCTAGTTGAACATCATGATGATGATGATAGGCGGAAAACGGAGGAAGTGAACAGTAGTCGGCAGGAGGATAATTGTGATCGTCCGAAATATGATGATGATGCTAACAGTGTTAAGCAAAATATGATGATGATGGTGATGATGATGATGATGATGGGCTGCAGACGTCCATGCTGTATTGTAAGGTTATAGTGTGGATGCCTCTGCATCACTCCACCGTAGTCTCCCATTTGTCCATGGTGTAAATGTTGTTATAGAAAATACCAGAAGCAAGGGCGCGTACGTAATCCTTGTCTAGAACCATGTCCATTATATTAGAAAGGAGCTAGGAGACTATGTCTGAATAATTCAGTATGCACCCCATGTATCCTTTGATCCATGCATGCCTCACAATGTTTCTCATGGAGAACTGCATAAGAGTGCAGTCCCAGTCTAGTAGTGTCATCAAGTCTGATGACTTGACCCTGTCCCTAATCTTGGGTTCCCAGTCAAAGGGTGGAAAAAATAATCTCTGGTTCAATCGTGTATCCACCATGGAAGCCTATAGAAGACCAGTATAGGAAACTTATACAATAATTAGAAAGCAGAAAGCACCGCTTGCAAAGAAAAAGGATGCTGAGAAATCCATAAAGGTAAGGCGTCATCTAGTTGATTGAAGAATAAAAAACATTCTTTGGGTATATGTCAGGCCATATATACATAATATTGTTTTTTATCTTGGATTTGATGGAAAGTGAGAGAATTAAAATACTTGGATACGATGGCAAGCGAGAGAATTAAAATACTTTCCATCGAAGGAATTCTGGACTTGTATGTAAGATAAAAAACATTCTTTGAGGATTCCAAGGCCATCTAGGTTATAGAGTAGCTGACGTCAGAAGATCATATAGAAATGAGAAGATCTCTGGGTGCATTCACCATTAACCACTAGGTATGGCGATAGGAACATGTCAAATTTAGAAGTAACCCAAAAGTAGAAAGGAAGCCCACCATTAAAATATATAAATACAAAATATGCGGAGAGGAGGGAAAATGTTTGAAATAAGCATCCCAAAGGCCAATGCCAACTACCTGACCCTTGAAAGGATGTAAATTGGCTAATTGGCTTAATGGATTCCAAGGCCATTAGGGTTATAGAGCAGCTGATGTTAGAAGATCATATAGCAATGAGAAGATCTCTGGGTGCATTAACCATTAACCACTGGGTACGGCGGTAGGAACGTGTCAGATTTAGAAGCAACCCAAAAGTAGAAAGGAAGCCTTAAAGGTAAGGCATCATCTAGTTGATTGAAGAATAAAAAACATTCTTTGGGTATATGTCAGGAAGTATATACATAATACTATTTTTTATATTGGATTTGATGGCAAGCAAAGAAAATTAAAATACTTGGATTTGATGGCAAGAGAAAGAATTAAAATACTTGCCATCGAAGGAATTCTGGACTTGTATGTAAGATAAAAAATATTCTTTGAGGATTCCAAGGCCATCTAGGTTACAGAGTGGCTGATGTCAGAAGATCATATAGCAATGAGAAGATCTTTGGGTGCATTCACCATTAACCACTGGGTACAGTGATAGGAACATGTTAGATTTAGAAGCAACCCAAAAGTAGAAAGGAAGCCTGCCATCATTCAAATGAGCCCGCCATTAAGAGATATAACTACATAACGTGCGAAGAGGAGGGAAAACATGTGAAATAAGAATCCTGAAGGCCAATGCCAACTACCTGACCCTTGAAAGGACATAAACTGGCTAATTGACTTAAGTCCATACTTGATAGTGATTGATTCTCTTTGTTATGATGCATACTCTCTATGATTTGATGGTGTTTGTTTGAGTTGATGGTGTTGATTCACATTAGGATCTTATGATGGTGTGGTGTTATGGATTGTGCAATAGTGTCAGAAGATGCTCAGGATCACAATGTGTTCAGGTGTCTTGTATTCATCAGCAATTCAAAGCATCAAATTGATAATGGGATGCCCACATGATTTCTTGTGTTACTAGTATCAAGTGGTGCACCTTTATTGTGTTCATGTCTCAACACTTGGCTTCCTTGTTGGTGATATTGTCTATTTTCTAGCAGAGAATATTTGTCATGTATAAGTTCATGTTGATGATCTTGGAGCTCTTTATGTGGTTAGTAGTCATTGACCTTTTTTGTGCCCTATTTGTCATCTATCTTTCCTAGGTCAATGCTAAATGTTTTGCCTTGTTTCTACATTCTCTGAAGCCATTCATGTCTCTATAGTGAATTGTTTTTCCATGTTGAGTTCACCATAAATTGGCTAATCAACTTAAGTCCATACTTGATAGTGATTGATTCCCTTTGCTATGATGCATACTCTCTATGATTTGATGGTGTTTGTTTGAGTTGATGGTGTTTATTCAACTCAAACTGGCTAATCGACTTAAGTCCATACTTGATAGTGATTGATTCTGTTTTCTATGATGTATACTCTCTCTATGATTTTATGGTGTTTGTTTGAGTTGATGGTGTTGATTCTCATAATCTTATGTTTGAGTTGATTCAACGTAAACTGGCAAATTGACTTAAGTCGATACTTGATAGTGATTGATTCTCTTTGCTATGATGCATACTCTATTTATGATTCACATCAGGATCTTATGATGGTGTGGTGTTATGGATTGTGCAATGGTGTCACAAGATGCTCAGGATCACAATGTGTTCATGTGTCTTGTATTGGTCAGTAGTTTAAAGCATCAAATTGATAATGGGATGTCCACATGATGTCTTGTGTTACTAGTATCAAGTGGTGCATCTTTATTGTGTTCATGTCTCAACACTTTGCTTCCTCATGTTGAGCTCTTTATGTGCTTAGTAGTCATTGACCTTTTTTGTGCCCTATTTCTCATGTTTGAGTTGATGCAACATAAACTAGCTAATTGACTTAAGTCCATACTTGGTAGTGATTGATTCTGTTTGCTATGATGCATACTCTCTCTATGGTTTGATGGTGTTTGTTTGAGTTGATGGTGTTGATTATCATGATCTTATGTTTGAGTTGATTCAATGTAAACTGGCTAATCGACTTAAGTCCATACTTGGTAGTGATTGATTCTCTTTTCTATGATGCATACTCTCTCTATGGTTTGATGGTGTTGATTCACATCAGGATCTTATGATGGTGTGGTGTCATGGATTGTGCAATGGTGTCACAAGATGCTCAGGATCACAATGTGTTCAAGTGTCTTGTATTGGTCAGCAGTTCAAAGCATCAAATTGATAGTGGGATGTCCACATGATGTCTTGTGTTACTAGTATCAAGTGGTGCACCTTTATTGTGTTCATGTCTCAACACTTGGCTTCCTTGTTGGTGATCTTGTCTATTTTCTAGCAGAGCATATTTGTCATGAATAAGTGCATGTTGACGATCTTGGAGCTCTTTATGTGCTTAGTAGTCATTGACCTTTTTTGTGCCCTATTTCTCATCTAATCTTTCCTAGGTCAATGCTAAATGTTTTGCCTTATTTTTACATTCTCTAGAGTCATTCATGTCTCTATTGTGATTTTTTTTCCATGTTGTGTTCATGTCTCAACACTTGGCTTCCTTGTTGGTGATCTTGTCTATTTTCTAGCAGAGCATATTTGTCATGTATAAGTGTATGTTGATGATCTTGGAGCTCTTTATGTGCTTAGTAGTCATTGACCTTTTTTGTGTCCTATTTCTCATCTAATCTTTCCTAGGTCAATGCTAAATGTTTTTCCCTATTTTTACATTCTCTAAAGCCATTCATGTCTCTATAGTGTTTTTTTTTCCATGATGTCTTGTGTTACTAGTATCTAGTGGTGCACCTTTATTGTGTTCATGTCTCAACACTTGGCTTCCTTGTTGGTGATCTTGTCTATTTTCTAGCAGAGCATATTTGTCATGTATAAGTGCCTGTTGATGATCTTGGAGCTCTTTATGTGCTTAGTAGTCATCGACATATTTTGTTCCCTATTTGTCATCTAATCTTTCCTAGGTCAATGACAAATGTTTTGCCTTGTTTTGACATTCTTTGAAGCCAAATTCATGTCTCTATAGTAATTTTTTTTCCATGCTGTGTTCATGTCTCAACTCTTGGCTTCCTTATTTTTTATGTTGTCTATTTTCTAGCAGAGCATATTTGTCATGTATAAGTGCATGTTGATGATCTTGGAGCTCTTTATGTGCTTAGTAGTCATTGACCTTTTTTGTGCCCTATTTCTCATCTAATCTTTCCTAGGTCAATGCTAAATATTTTACCCTATTTTTACATTCTCTGAAGCCATTCATGTCTCTATAGTGATTTTTTTTCCATGATGTCTTGTGTTACTAGTATCTAGTGGTGAACCTTTATTGTGTTCATGTCTCAACACTTGGCTTCCTTGTTGGTGATCTTGTCTATTTTCTAGCAGAGAATATTTGTCATGTATAAGTGCATGTTGATGATCTTGGAGCTCTTTATGTGGTTAGTAGTCATTGACCTTTTTTGTGCCCTATTTCTCATCTAATCTTTCCTAGGTCAATGCTAAATGTTTTTTCCTTGTTTTTACATTCTCTGAAGCCATTCATGTCTCTATAGTGATTTTTTTTTTCCATTCATGTCTCTATAATTGATACTTGATAGTCATAGGTAATTATTAACCACTGGGTATGGCGGTAGGAATGTGTCAGATTTAGAAGCAACCCAAAAGTAGAAAGGAAGCCTTGCATCATTTAAATGAGCCCACCATTAAAAGATATAACTACAGAATGTGTAGAGAGGAGGGAAAATGTGTGAAATAAGCATCCTAGAGGCCAGTGCCAACTACCCTACCCTTGAAAGGACCTAAACTATCTAATCAGCTTAATGGATTCCAAGGCCATCTAGGTTATAGAGTGGTTGACGTTAGAAGATCATATAGCAATGAGAAGATCTTTGGGTGCATTCACCATTAACCACTTGATACGACAGTAGGAATGTGTCAGATTTAGAAGCAACCCAAAAGTAGAAAGGAATCCTTAAAGGTAAGGCATCATCCAGTTGATTGGAGAATAAAAAACATTCTTTGGGTATATGTAGGGAACTATATACATAATACTATTTTTTTTTATCTTGGATTCAATGGCAAGCGAGACAATTAAAATACTTGGATTCGATGGCAAGTAGACAATTAAAATACTTGGATTTGATGGCAAGCAAGAGAATTAAAATACTTGCCATCAAAGGAATTCTAGACTTGTATGTAAGATAAAAAACTTTCTTTGAGGATTCCAAGGCCATCTAGGTTACAGAGCGGTTGACATCAGAAGATCATATAGCAATGAGAAGATCTATGGGTGCATTCACCATTAACCACTGGGTATGGCGGTAGGAATGTGTCAGATTTAGAAGCAACTGAAAAGTTGAAAGGAATCCCTCCATAATTCAAATGAGCCCTCCATTAAACGATATAACTACAAAATGTGCTGAGAGTAGGGAAAATGTGTGAAATAAGCATCCTGAAGGCCAATGCCAACTACTCGACCCTTGAAAGGATGTAAACTGGCTAATCGACTTAAGTCCATACTTGATAGTGATTGATTTTGTTTGCGATGATGCATACTCTCTCTATGATTTGATGGTGTTTGTTTGAGTTGATGGTGTTGATTCACATTAGGACCTTATGATGGTGTGGTGTTATGGATTGTGCAATGGTGTCACAAGATGCTCAGGATCACAATGTGTTTAGGTATCTTGTATTGGTCAGTAGTTCAAAGCATCAAATTAATAGTGGGATGTCCGTAAGATGTCTTGTGTTACTAGTATCAAGTTGTGCACCTTTATTGTGTTCATGTCTCAACACTTGGCTTCCTTGTTGGTGATCTTGTCTATTTTCTAGCAAAGCATATTTGTCATGTATAAGTGCATGTTGATAATCTTGGAGCTCTTTATGTGGTTAGTAATCATTGACCTTTTTTGTGCCCTATTTCTCATCTAATCTTTCCTAGGTTAATGCTAAATGTTTTGCCTTGTTTTACATTCTCTGAAGCCATTCATGTCTCTATAGTGACTTTTTTTCCATGTTGAGTTCAGTTGTTTAAATCTACTTTTTCATAGGTTAGGGTTTGTATTTTTTAAGTGTTTAGGGACTCAAAACCCTAAAAATCTTGTTAGTGCTTAAGACACAAACTATAATTGTAACTCGTATGCACTTTTTTTTATGTCTATGTGTTGACCAGAGATCAAAGGTAATAGTTCACTTAAGTGAACACATTGAGGGGTTGACACCATAAGTTTATCAACCCCATTCTCTAATGCAACTGGGCTCGCTAGGTATGTGCAGAGGTTTCAAGTGGGAACACCAAATCTTTGGTGGATATGAGGGTGCAAAAGTGCGCATTGATAGAGGAGATTCAAACTTGTTTTAAATTACAACAGTCCAACTTCCCGATTGAAATTTGATGGGTAGTTCTTGAAACCATGTACTAATTGATACCATTCTGTTGTTCAACTGCATTCGACAGCCAAAGATTTGATTTAAGACATGTGTGAATTATTTGGGAGCTTTTGATGATATCTCCTGATTAATAATAGTAAGATATGTAGGCAAATAATCATGGTATTCATATTTTGAATATATATATATATATACATATATATACATATATATATGTATATATATATATATATACATATATATATGTATATATATATACATATATATATATATATATATATATATATGTATATATATAGAGAGAGAGAGATTTGATTTGGTGTAACTATATGTTACATATATATATATATATATGTGTGTGTTTGTGTGTGTGTGTGTGTGTGTGTGTGTGTGTGTGTGTGTGTGTGTGTGTGTGTGTGTGTGTGTGTGTGTATAGAGAGAGAGAGAGAGAGAGAGAGAGAGAGAGATTTGATTTGGTGTAACTGCTTGTAACATACAGAGTTACTGGTTCGCAGTGTGACCATATAATGTGTTTTTGCCTGCATAAGGAAGTTTGAATGTTCTATCTGCAAAAGAGTATTATTGATGCTTAGCATGATGTGAACACAATTTGTGTTAAGGTGTACATGTATAAACATATATTGATGGAGAGATAGAATGTGTATGAGAGCATATGGTTGCATGCAGATATCACTTGAGGTATGCAAAATGAGTTTTTCTTTTCTAGGTTGATGATAGAATCTGGCGATGCTAAGGTAATGTGTGACTTGATAATCTATGTTTTGATGTAAGACTGAGTATGTTTTGAGTAATGATGAGTGTATGAGAAGGTTTTGTCTTAATATGCATTTGAAGTTTCATGATTACCAATTAAAAGAAGAGTTTTATAGTTTTGAATAACTGGTATTAGGATTGTCTCTGTATTTTGCATAGACTAACTATCTGAGTGAGAATACAAGCATGTGGGTTTTTGTGTTATACATAAGTGTGATTAGATTGATACTTGAAGTTTGTAAAGGATAGTGTGCATATGCTTCATTTGTGAAGACATTCATGTGAATGCAGTTGTCTATGTAGCTTGAAGTCACTATTCTATATTATTATTTTGATCATCCAAGTGCAGAGATTTAGTGACTCATTTGTCCACATGTACAGTAGACTAATGACCATTCATGTATGCAGGATTGGCTGTTGATAGGTTGTTTATCAAACAAGTGAAATTGGTGACATGATGCCATCGTAATCAAGAGTTATTGTATTGTTCTGTGATGTCAAAGT
This sequence comes from Cunninghamia lanceolata, assembly GCA_027924645.1. NCBI lineage: Eukaryota > Viridiplantae > Streptophyta > Pinopsida > Cupressales > Cupressaceae > Cunninghamia > Cunninghamia lanceolata. The sequence continues at coordinate 14,303,942 of BSBN01000206.1, forward strand.
AATGTTCCCTTGGATTGTATGTATGATAGATTGGTCTTGTTATGTAAAAGAGAGATATCATTGAGATGTTGATTAGGAGAGATAAGGTATTTGTATAAGAGTTATAGAACTCATATATAGCCTTTGATTTTCATTGTAAACAGAGTACTACTCTGTATGTTCTCACATTTTGTAATTGGAGTTATTATGATTTCTAGTGAGGCTTATTTGTGATCAGTGAGATCATTTGCTAGTGAGGCATTGTAACCAGTGTGGTTTATGGCTAATGAGGTTTGTATGTGATCAGTGAGATCCTAGCTAGTGAGGCTCGTATGTAATCAGTGAGAGTTTGGTCAGTGAGACCTAATAAAGTTTTGTTGAGGATTAGATAGTGGTTTTTCCTTGGATAGGGTTTTCCACTTTACATCTTGTGCTATGGTTTTATTTTTGTGATTCTATCATTTGTTTATGTCTTTGTCACATGATGATGTTATAAATTGTTTCTACAAGATTGATGAATGAACAAGTTTTATTGGATCACTGATTCACCCCTTCTCTCAGTGATCCTTAGTATTCCAACAATTGGTATCAGATCCAAAGGTCTCTAATTGGTATTGTAGCAGAGTTTTCCACCTACATGTTTTTCTCTAATGTCAATCATGGTTCATCAAATTGGTATTAGAGCTACATGTTCCCTGGAAGAGTCTAATAGACTTGGGTATATTATGGAGGTAGAATACTATGGGAAATAGTAAAAGAAATAAGGGAAGGAAAAATTTCAAGCAAAAAGTTGATCAATCAACCTCAAACAAATTATGTGATATATTTGATAGAGAGGACAATTTGGTAATTCAAGATGATCCTGTAGTTGAGATTGTTGACATAGAAGGAGATTACATTATGAGTGAGGATGAGCAGGAGTATGATGAAGATGATTGTGAAATTAATATTGAAGGTAAACTCTTGTGTGCCCTAGATGAGATCAAGAAACTCAAAAAGGAGAACTAGAGATTAGAAGTTCAACTTTAAGAAGAAAAAGACTCCAAAGACAAAGTACTTGTTGGCCTTGAAGAAGCAAAGAAACTGATGATAGATCTGAAAGTTCAAACTAAAGAGGCAAATAAAACAGAGGAAGACGTATAGATCCAATTGAAAGCAAAAGAGGTAAATGGTGAAAGGTTAGAATCTGAGATTGTTTCTTTGAAGAAAAAATTGGAGAAAATAGGTGTTCAATTGAATAAAGACCTGAAGAATGAGAAGATCACATAAATATTAGATAATATTATCAATTCCCAAAGGGAAACATACAATAAGAGTGGTCTTGGATTTGAAGGACAAAGCTCAAAGATAGTTGTATTGGAAGGCAAAAAGAAGATTGAATTCATTGTTGGAACATCAAAGATGAAAGGTAAAGATTTAGAAGAAAAACTCAAGCAAGATGTGAAGATTAAAGCTGAGATGAAAACCAAAGATAAGTTTATCAAAGTGCACAACCAAAGGAGACATTTTAGAAGAACTACTCCATCAAGGAAATCATATATGTACAGGTACTCAAGATCTCCACCTACCAAACAATATCAATAAAAAACATATAACTATTCACACTTTTTTGGTTATCGTTATCTCTATTATAATTTTGGTCATAAGGCTGCAACTTGTCAAGTTGCACATAGGAGAAGGCCAAATAGTAATCATGTATGGAACAAAAGAAGAAATTATTATGGGTTGTCAAGAAAACATTACAATACCTTTTCCCTAGATTACAATGCCATATGTTATAAATGTAATAGTTTTGGGCATAGAACTCAGTTTTATAGAAGTCATTTGATGAAGTCATCTAGAAGGACTAATACCTTGACCAAGCAAAAATAGGTAGATACCTTAAGAAAGAAAAAGAAAGAGCCTATAAAGGTTTGGAGAAGAAAACAAGAGCTAGGAAAAGAAAACTCTAATCTTGTGTATACTACACAAGATGCATCACAAGTTGTATAAGAAGTAGCATGAGGTCAGGGGGAGATGATCATAGTTTTATCATACAATTCCCTAAAAGATAAAGAAGGGTTGGTATAGATATTTAAAATGCATGTCTCTGAAAAGTATAGTATAGTGGCATTATGATCTAATCAGTTTATCATGTTAAGAACAATGGCACCAATACAGTCTGGTATACTTGCTCAATTAGACATTGTGGAAGGTATGAAGGTTCTCTATTTCATATATAGTCTTTTCTATCAAAAAATTTGACATTGTATGCAATGATCCCTATTGTAAAGTTTAGTATACAGATCTCATGTATCAACAGTGAAATCAAGACATTGCTTCAATGCTTATGATGAAGTATGGTGCAGGTAAATGATGAGCATGCATCAGTGTAGGATAAACAATGCAAACAAGATAAAACTTTGTAAGGATAATTTTTATTTATGATAATGGAGATCTTGAGACTCCATCCCATATTGATGTTAAATTTGATAGTGTTTTGTGCCAGAGGTTTCCACTTCTCTTTTATTCTCTATATCAGGCTTTTCACATAGTACTTTATCTTAGATAGTTTATACTATTTGGTGCAATGTTTGTGCTCATCTCAGGAAAACAAGATATTGTTACATGTAGTAACATAGGTATACATCACAATCCATTTTTTGACAAGATCTCTAGACTGTATGCTCTTGTAAAGTAATATTTATCATGAGTTTCCTTTTTGTAGAGACAGTATGCAAGATGTTTTAGTATCAAAGGTCATTAATTCTTGGTGGAGTAGTCTGTGATACGTACAATACAGAGGTGCAACAGATGTGTAGATAGTCTAATATGACACAATGTTGGTACAAACAATGTAGGAGGTACTTACATTGCAATTTAGGGCTAAGTATGCAAGGTTTGTAGGGCATTATGTAGAGTAAGTAGTGTGATTGGTTGTTATTCTACTATTCATCTGAGAGTATAGTACATGATTTCATATGGGTACAATTCTTGTATGGAATTCAGGGGAAGTCCCTTTGAGAAAAAGAGTTTTCAATCCTTTGTCCTTGATGTCAAAGGGGGAGAGAGAGAGTGGAGAGTTTTTTTTTTGCCTTCAATGACAAAAGGGGATTTTATTGATGTGTTTGTCATTGATGTCAAAAGTATAGTTGTTGTGTTGTGTTTGAGTTGGTATTAATCATCTCATGATTCAGGAATTGTTGACCATCCTTGTTGGTGTTATTGTTAAAGGTATAGATGCTCAGTCAGGCACTGATGCAGAGCATCCATGATGACATGAATTTCATGCCATGACTTCTTGTGAGTAAGAGTTTATTTAGGAGTTGTTTATTAATAAATGCAGATTTCCAATTGCCCTGTTCTCTGGGAGTTAAGGGAACAATTGTAGTTGTATATGAGTTAATTTTGGAATTGCTAAGTCTTGTTAGGAGTTTTCTGGTAGTCAGGATAGGGATGCAGTTTGTTGAAGAGGAAGTTAGAAAAGGATAAATATAGGATGGCTTTGGAAAGGAGATGGCAGAGATGAAAATATTTGTTTCTTTTTTTCTAAATGACAAAGTTTTGGGCATAAAACTTAGTTTTGTAGAAGTCATTTGAGGAAGTCATCTAGCAAGACTAATACCTTGACCAAGCAAAAACATGTAGATACCTTAAGCAAGAAAAAGAAAGAGCCTATAAAGGTTGGAGAAGAAAACAAGAGCTAGGAAAAGAAAACTCTAATCTTGTTTATACTACACAAGATACATCACAAGTTGTATAAGAAGTAGCATGAGGTCAGGGGGAGATGATCATAGTTTTATCATACAATTCCCTAAAAGTCAAAGAAGGTTTGGTAGAGATATTTAAAATGCATGTCTCTAAAAAGTATAGTACAGTGGCATTATGATCTAATCAATTTATGGTGTTAAGAACAATGGCACCAGTGTAGTCTGGTATACTTGCTCAATTAGACATTATGGAAGGTATGAATGTTCTCTATTTCATATACAGTCTTTGCTATCAAAACATTTGACACTGTATGCAGTGATCCCTATTGTAAAGTGTAGTATACAGATCAATGCTTCAATGCTTATGATGAAGTATGGTGCAGGTAAATCATGAGTATGCATCAATGTAGGATAAACAATACAAACAAGATAAATCTTTGTAAGGATAATTTTTATTTATGATAATGGAGATCTTGAGACTCTAGCCCATAATGATGTTAAATACGACAGTGTTTTGTGCCAAAGGTTTCCACTTCTCTTTTATTCTCTGTATTAGGCTTTTCGCACAGTGCTTTATCTCAAACAGTTTATACTATTTGGTGAAATGTTTGTCCTCATCTCAGGAAAACAATATATTGTTACATGTAGTAACATAGGTATACATCACGCTGATGATGGCGTGGTTCGGTGCTTAAGTCACTCGGTTGTAGTGGCGGCCACCAGAGTTCAAACCCCCGCTAGGTCACCGAGCTTGCAAGGCTTTACACCTTCGCTGGGCCAAAGAGCTCACGGGTTTGAAGTATTTTTTCTAGGGGATGAGGTCCCCCATGTTGTGGCCTCACTGGTTCATTGCTCTGGGCAAAAGCATTTGCGTGGAGCCGAAGGGCGTGTCGCACCAGCGTCGCCGGTCATGTTAAAAAGTTTACCAGGTGCATTTAAAAAAAAAAAACATAGGTATACATTACAGTCCATTTTTGATAGGATCTCTGGACTGCATGCTCTTGTAAAGTAATATTTATCATGAGTTTCCTTTTTGTAGAGATAGTATGCAAGATGTTTTGGTATCAAAGGTCATTAATTCTTGGTGGGGTAGTCTATGATATGTACAATGCAGAGGTGCAACGGATGTGTAGATAGTCTAATATGACACAATGTTGGTACAAACAATGCAAGAGGTACTTACATTGCAATTTAGGGCCAAGTATGCAAGGTTTGTAGGGCATTATGTAGAGTAAGTAGTATGATTGGTTGTTATTCTACTGTTCATCTCAGAGTATAGTATATGATTTCATATGGGTACAATTCTTGCATGCCATTCAGGGGGAGTCCCTTTGAGAAATATAGTTTGCAATCCTTTGTCCTTGATGTCAAAGGGGGAGAGAGAGAGTGGAGAGTCTTTTTACGTTCAATGACAAAAGGGGAGTTTGTTGATGTGTTTGTCATTGATGTCAAAAGTATAGTTGTTGTGTTGTGTTTGAGTTGGTATTGATCATCTCATGATTCAGGAATTGTTGATCATCCTTGTTGGTGTTGTTGTCAAAGGTACAGATGCTCAGTCAGGCACTAATGTAGAGCATCCATGATGACATGAATTTCGTGCCATGACTTCCCATGAGTAAGAGTTTATTTAGGAGTTGGTGGTTTAGGACTAAATTTAGGAGTTGTTTATTAATAAATGCAAATTTCCAACTACCATGTTCTCTGGGAGTTAAGCGAACAATTGTAGTTGTATGAGTTAATTTTGGAATTGCTAAGTCTTGTTAGGAGTTTGCTGGTAGTTAGGATAGGGATGCAGTTTGTTGAAGATTAAGTTAGAAAAGGATAAATATAGGATGGCTTTGGAAAGGAGATGGCAGAGATGAAAATATTTGTTTCTTTTTTTCTGAATGACAAAGTTCTGTACATTTTTTTTATGTTTAATCTTGTAATGAATTCTTCTTTAAATTTTTTCCTTTCTTAGCCTGTACATTTACAATGAATGTTCTTCTATTTTTCCTTGCTGTGTTGGGTTCATGAGTCTTGGATTTTTCTATGTTTGTATTGAGAGGTGCTACATCAGTTGGTATTAGAGCATCTTAAGATGCTGGGGAGGGAGATTTTGAGTTTAGAGTTTTAATAGTCTAGAGGGAGTTCGGGTATTGTTTCAATTTATATCTTGGTATCAAGGGTTCCCTAATAGGAATTTAAAGCAGAGGTAGGTGTCAACTTCAACTCTGAAGAGAACATAACTATTGTAGTGTTGAATATCTATCTACATGCCATCTTTCTGCTACGATATGTGGGGAACCAAATAGATGTCCAAGGAGATGTGATTAGTGAGAAGAAACCAATGGATGAGTCTGGCGAGAAAGCTGAGGGGATAAGAAAATATATATATATATATATATAGTAGTAAGTCTTTTTCTATGAAGGGTGAGATATTTTGTCTATCGAAGGGACACTAGAGAATCTGCTGAGTTTAAGGCAACAATACATGCTATCTAAGTCTGTAAATAAGATGGGTTTCTATGATTCTTGTTGATGTAGATCTCTTTTTGGGGGCTTGTGGTTGTTTACTCTTGGGTTTTGAAGGCTTGAAAATCTATGAACAAAGAATAGAGTGACAATAGTTCTATCCATGAAGAAGGAGATCAAAGCTACTATATTCAAGGTTGACATGAACATGTTAGGAGCAGCGTAGAATTTTTTATTGCTGGTTATTGAAGATTTACCATGTTAAAAGAAGGCTATTGAGTCACAAGAGGTGGAGTGTAAATTTGCAAGTTTATTCTATGAGTTTGTGTTAATTTATTCAAGGAGATGAAGAATAACAATAGAATGCTATTACATGGTCAATAGATCATCCATCTAGAAGGAATAGGGGGAGAGAGTTGAATCTATGTATTTGGTCTAGTTGTGCATTCAAATATGGAGTTTTATTATGATGTGAAAAAGAGGATATATAAGTTAGAAGAAAGAATAATGAAGAGACAAAGAAATAAGAAAACTAAAGACCAACGAAAGGAGCTATAAAAATTGGAATATGAATTGGAGGAGTTAAAGTGGATGTTGGAGGAGAATGAAGCATGTAGCAATAAGAAGACAAAAAAGAAGAAATCTACAACAAAGGCTTTGAAGAGTTGTGAGAAGGTAAAAAATAATTGTGTGTATAAAAACAAAAATTTTGAGAAAGATTTCTTTGCAAAGAGGAAATCGATAGAGTTAAGGATTAGTCAAGGGATATAACTCTTGGAACAAGGACAACTTAAATCCCTAGATGAGTTGGCAAGATTGCTATTGGACATGAGGCCAATAAATGAGATTTGTGAATAGTTGGAGATAGAGAATGAATGGGATGAAAGTGAAGAGGATGAGATGGATCAAGCTATTGAGTTGTGTTACCCTAAAGAGAGGGAAGGTATTGAAGATTACAATACAAGAGAAGTGTTTGAAGACTGCAATGAAGAGGAATGCAACCTATCATAAGAGGAGGCCCAAAATGTTGTAGCAGCGGAAGCAGTCCACATTATAGAGGAAGCTGTAGTAGAGATGGAGATCTTTGGGAGCCCCAAATGTGATGAAATCCTATTGGTTTTAGAGAATAAAACCAACCAAAAGCAGCTAGAGGAATGTCTAGAGAATCCCATCATTGATGAGAAGAAAGTATAAGATCATCACTTTCTTGGAGAAGGATTGAGAGTGATTGAGGGAAGAAACAAAGATATGTTCATTTGTGGTACAAATGAGGACAATGAAGAAAATAAAATAAAGGAGGACAATGCAAAAAAAGAGTTGTCTTGTGAACGACATCATGCAAATATAGGAAATGAAGACCTCCTCATAAAAGAAGAGGTGTACCAGAAGGTGGTATAAGTGATGCAAAGAGTCATGACAGTTTTCATTGGAAGACCACTAAGTCTTCAAAGAACTGGGTAAAGAGAAAGAGCATAGTTTGGAATAGTAGGATAAATTCTAATCCAACAAGAGGCTAGAAGCAAAGGAAGAAAAAATGTGGAAAATTACAAAGATATTTAATCTGGTGGAAGGGCAACCCATGGCCTTATTCTTTGGGTCAAAAGGATGGTTCTACCATCTAGTTTGAACACTTACTTGGATGTTTGATGTAGTAGAATCCTTGAGTAAAAGCAATCCTGCATCAAAAGAAAAAAATGTAATAGTTGAGTCTTTAGGTTTCTTAGTGTGTTACTTGTTAAAACGTTGTCAAATAAGTTTAGCTTTGAACCAGGAGGTTTAATTTTTTTAAAAAGAATGGTAGAATGATGCAAAGAATCCATGATGACATGAATTTCATGCCATGAATTCCTATGAGTAAGAGTTTATTTAGGAGTTGTTTATTAATAAACGTAGATTTCCAACTACCCTATTCTCTAAGATTTAAGGGAATAGCTATAGCTGTACGAGTTAATTTTGGAATTGGTAAGTCTTGTTAGGAGTTTACTGGTAGTTAGGATAAGGATGCAGTTTGTTGAAGAGGAAGTTAAAAAATGATAAATATAGTATGGTTTTGGAAAGGAGATGACAGAGATGAAAATATTTGTTTCTTTTTTCTGAATGAGAAAGTTCTTCACGTTATTTTTCTATTTAAGCTTGTAATGAATTCTTCTCTGAAGTTTTTCCTTCCTTAGCCTAAACATTTACAATGGATGTTCTTCTATTTCTTCTTGATGTGTTGGGTTGATGAGTCTTGGAATATTCTGTGTGTTTGTGCTGAGAGGTGCTACATCAGTCACAAATGCTCAATTATAAGGCACATATGCTCAGTTATGATGTTATCAGACATAGATGCTTAGTTATGATGTTAATGCTATTGGGTTGACAAGTTTGGTGATTATTGATTTGGTTTGTCAGGATTAGTGACTGTTTATACTCTTATACTCATCTCATGATGTAATTCATGTTTCATGCTTGGAATTCATACTTGGAGTTCATACTTAAGTCCATACTTGATAATATACTTGATAGTGATTTATTCTCTTTTCTATGATGCATACTCTCTCTATGATTTGATGGTGTTTGTTTGAGTTGATGATGTTGATTCACATCCGGATCTTATGATGGTATGGTGTTATGGACTGCGCAATTGTGTCACAAGATTCTCAATATCACAATGTGTTTAGGTGTCTTGTATTGGTCAGCAGTTCAAAGCATCAAATTAATAGTGCGATGTACACATGTTTTCTTGTGTTACTAGTATCAAGTGGTGTACCTTTATTGTGCTCATGTCTCAACACCTGGCTTCCTTGTTGGTGATATTGTCTATTTTCTAGCAGAGCATATTTGTCATGTATAAGTGCATGTTGATGATCTTGGAGCTCTTTATGTGCTTAGTAGTCATTGTCCTTTTTGTGCATTATTAGTGATCTAATCTTTCCTAGGTCAATGCTAAATGGTTTGCCTTCTTTTTACATTCTATGAAGCCATATTTCATATATCTACAATGTCATCTCTATTTTCCATGTTGAGTTCAATTGTTGAAATCTTCTTTTTCACAAGATAGGGTTTTCCTTTTTAAGTGTTTAGGGACTCAAATCCCTAAAAACCTTGCAAGTGCTTAAGACATTGTTACCAATTTCCTCTACAGTCCAAATTGGTAGAGCTAGAGTACATATCTGTTCATTTTTAGATGAGAAAGTTTTATATTTTCCTATTTTCTAGTTTGCATAGTTGGAGTGTTTGAGATATGCAATTAAGTTGTACTTCAGTTGTTCAACAGAGGAAATGCTTTCTTAGATCATCATTCATTTGCAGAAAATTGCTTAAGAGATAAATTATTTCATTTCACTACAATGATTATTCATTTTATAAATGAGATACATAAAAGAAATAAACATTGCATTAAATGAAACATAACAAATCAAATGTCCCACACAAGTAGTGGGAATAGCTAAACTAGTAGTAGATATAAAAAATATATTATGCATCTGAAAATAGGAGGGGGAAGGATCATAGCCATCATTGCCTTTTAATGTCTTCGATTTTTGAGGTTGCCTGATGTCCTTTATCTGGATCTCCAATAAGAACCTATGGGCCTATTAGAAGAGGCATAATATATTGCCTATAGTGCATTAGATAAGATACAAGTCATTCACATGCAAGAGAGATTGAAAGGAAACAATCATTGTACTTCACTGATTTTATCTAACATGTTTGTTTCATGTGTAGGTATAGGTAAAGTCATGTTGTTGTTTTGAAGAGTTTCATCATGTGTTGTTAAGTGGGCTCCCATAAGGGTTGAGCCCAGCATGCTTCCCCTGAGTCTCAAGGGGAATAGAATAGGAGTTCATGTTCTCATTATTCAGATAGAATACAATCAACAGAAGGAATGCTACCTCATGATAGTGCATGAGCTCCAAGTTCAATACCCATCTGTGACTATCAGTTCAAAGTAATTTGAAGTGAGAGCCACCCATGTGTACTGATCTCTTTACAAGGTTGCCCGATGAGGTATGGAACTAAAACATACATTTTCTCTTTGTTGTTTGAAGTATCAAATTATTGATCAAATGCATGGGGACAAAATTGAACAGCTTAAAGCATGAAAGTGGATGATTAATCCCACATAAGTGGTAAGAAATAAAGATAGCAGACAATGATCACTATGCAAGCTATTGTCAGGAGAAAGAAGTTTTATGACTATCTTCAATATGTCTATGCCAAGTCACAGTTATAAAATATACAACCTAACCTCATGTTTCAGCCATATGTGTAGCATCAGTTGCAAGAGAGAGTATCATTATCATACATAAATGATCTATTTGGTGAGACACAGTTGCAAGATATACACATAAGAATAAATATCCAAGCTATAGTGAAGTAAAGAAGTTCCATCATTCAATATGGCATGTATACAAATGCATATAATACAGGAAACTAGACAACAATATATATGCCATGTCATGCTGCTAACTTGTCATTTAAGGTATATACAAAGTTCAAGATGCATTTCATAAAAGTGGTTGTAATAGTGAGGTTGCAACACCCATAGTCATCTACAGGAGGTGTATACATCAACATAATAGTTGTAACAATATGTCAATGTAATATGCATTGTCTCAGATGGGTCAGTGCAAGAAGTTGGGTCCACTTTTTGGCCAAAAAGTAGAAGTGTTTTCCCTAATTTTCAAAATTTGTCATATTTGACCTAAACATTTGAGGCACTTAAAGATTGAATCTTAAAAAATGTTAGTATTATGTAATGTAGTACTCGGAGTCTAATTTCCAAATAAGCAATTTATTTTAATACCCAGATGATACAAATTGATTTTCAATAGGCATTTCTAAAAACCACTGTTTAAAAGCCACTTTTTTTTATCATACCATGCATGTGTACAACCAACATAATTTGACCTAAATAAAAGTATTTTTATAAATTCTTTTGGGGAAAGATGTGTAGTATAGTGAAGTTTGATGAGGATATTTTTCAATAATTTTTTTCTAATTTTTTTTTAATTAATTTTTTATTGGCCCTAATTGTTGTTTTCGAAAACCCTCTTGTATGACCATCATAATTTGAGAAAAACTAATCATAAAATATTTTTTTTTCCATTATGTAAAGAATGATGTGTAGATTGATGACAATTTTTTTTTCCAAAAACTTTAAAAATTAAAAGTTATTAAAAAAATACAAACACCTGCCATTTCAAGTTTTTGGACTAGTTTGCTTATAAATATAATAAATAGAAAATCAAGTCCAATAAAAAGAAATTACATATTTCAAAACTAGACACTATCATCTATAATGGGTATTAATTTCGTAAAAAAATTCAGAAAAAAATGTCGTCAACCATATAGGTAAACTTAGTGTTTTCTCTTATTCTGTACTTAGAAAAAAAGTTGCAGGTCCAAGGCTGAAGGTTAGCTACCCATGCCTTTCCCAAGCGTAAAACCAAACCAAAGTCAAGGGAAAAGGTGGTTGGCCATTTCAAATTTCTTAGAACAGGTACTCGTTCTAAAACAATTACTTGTTCTAAAACAGGTATCCATTATTTTTAAGAATGGGTACCCATTATGTTTAAGAACGGGTACCCGTTTCTTTTATATCCATTATTTCCCATCATCAGGGAAAAACATACTACGACTATATCCCTGTAACTTGCAAGTTTAATGTACGAGCTGACAATGATGTTTTCTACACTTTTTTACGTACACCTGTGTCTTGTGGAATCTCTTGGCATATCATATTCTATTCAAATTTTGAAAGGAATCAATCATATGAACAAATTTTAGGTGGAATCAAGTGCAATAGCTATTTTCAAGAGGAATAAAAAAAGAGGGTTTTGGTTTTTTACATCTATTTTTACTTCAAAATCTATGCAACAAAGGATCTACATCTAGTTGTACTTCAAAGTTTCAAAGAAGGACATCAATATGAAATTGGATTAAATGTCTTTTGTTATTTTATCAAGAGGTTTCGGTAATTATGGGATCAAATCAACATAAAAAAAAAATAAAGGAGGGTCATGACACCTCAAGAAATTGAAGCAAATAGAGAGAAGGAAGAAAAAAGGCAAAGAGATAGAAGAAGGATTCAAGAGATGAATATTGAAGCATCTAGTTCCATGACTATTGAAGAGAAAGACATTTAAGAGACTACAAAGGATGGGATGAATGTAGATGATGAAAATGTGGAAATGGTGAATTTGGAAGAAAATGTAACTATAGAAACAAATCCATGTATGTCTTCAAATCCAACTTTCAATGATATAGAAAATGCAACTATACAAACAAATCTAGGTATGTCTTCAAAGCCAAGTTTCAATGATATGAAAAACATGACTATAGAAACAAATCTAGGTATGTCTTCAAACCCACCTATCGCTAATATTGATCAAATTGGTTTATTAAATGAAGCTGTATATACCAATGATGAGCTTAATTATACTACTAAAAATATGGAAAGAGGAAATGAGAATGAAATCCCTTTTATGAGTGAAAATGAATTTTTTTTTTAAATTGAAAGAAATGTCTTGGATAATCTTCCTGGTAAGATTTCTTGGAGACAAATGAGAACCCATACAAATGGATTATATGGAATGTTTTTTTTATAGAAAAACTCTTGGATTTCAATGTCAACTCACGATGCAATTGATGAAAATGTGGATATTGTGAAAAGTAATGAAAAAGTTAGGCATTTTTGTAAAACCTAAAAAGAAAGATGAATCAATGAAACAAATTTTATCTAGTGTTGCTAATGCTATTGATTCTATTGGTAAAAAGAGTCAAACTAAAGATAGCAATGCAACACGAAGAGCTATAACAACTACTTTAGTCAATAAATTATTTTTGAATGAAAGAATGATAAGTAAGACTAGTGAATTTCTAAATATAAATCTTAAAACTTTGAGAAGAGCAGCAAAGAAAAGAGAATCTATTGAAAATGATCCAATTAACCAATGTTGGAGTTTTAGTGGTAGACTCCCAAGGTATGACATGAAATTAAATAGTGAAATCAAATCTTTAATTGAAAAATATTAGCATGATAATACAAAGGTATCATCTAATGTTAGAGATGTTTTAAAATTAAGAGTGGGGTCCAAAATTTGTGATCTTCATACAAAACATCTATTGGACATGACTCAAAGTGAATTGTATAAAAAATTCTTAGATGATTCAGTCAAAGGTCTTTCGAGAAATGTAAACCTTGGTATGTGAAAATTAATAAACAACATATCTCTTGTTGTAAAACTCATGTTCAATTTCAGTATTATTATGATGTTTTTCAATATATATGTTCTACTTTGCATACTAATGAATTTTTTTAGGAATGTGGTATTAATATGCGACCTCAAACAATTAAGGAGTTTGTATCAAGTTTGTTTTGTGAGATATCTAATGGAAACTTATTTTATTCAAAAGCATGTATTTCAGGACAATGCAATAGATGTGGCAACTTTTCATTGTTAGGAGAATGTATGCATGAAAATATTTCACATGAATTTGCACAACAATTAGTGGATGTGGAAAGATTCAAGAATGTTGAATATTCTTTAAAGGATGCAAAAAATAGAAAGAATTGCGAGTTAGTCACAGAAAAAATTTGGGTGCATGCATTCATCAAAGAATTTAAAGATAATTGTATCCAAATATGTCAAACACTCCCAATATGTTCAGTGGCTTGATCGACAATTTATTACATGTAAAAACACATTTCCAATTGGAACTATCTTATCAGTGGTTGACTTTGCAGAAAACTATACTCTTGCTCCACAAGAGGAAATTCAATCTCAGTATTATAATTCAATGTAGGTGGCCATCTTTGTTCATATTGTATACAGACATGGAGATGATAGTATAGAAGATAATAGAAAATTTTTGAGGGAGTATCATTTCTATTTGAGTGATAACTGTTTACACTCTTCAGAGTTTGTGCAATATTGTTTTTAAAAAAATTATGAAAGTTTAAAAGAAAGAGAATCTAGATGACACAACATTTCATATGGTCAGATAACTATACAGGGCAATTCAAAAATGTAAGAATGTTTTATGGGCTATGTAGGGATCACAAAGAAAATAATATCCAACATATGTGGAGTTTTTTTGAAGCTGGACATGGTCAAGGAGAACATGGTGGACTTGGAGCATGTGTGAAAAGAGTTCTTGCTAGAGAGCAACTAAAATTTAATGATGCAGCAAAATTTAGAGATGCGCGTGCAATTGTGGATTGGTGTAATGAAAAATTGTCTATGGGATCAAGTGAGAACTCTACAATTCGATGATTCTTTTGGTTAGTTGAAGAAAAGAATATTCCTACTCGACTTGATTGTGAGACAATAATTGGATCAACAAAATGGCATTCATTTAATAGTTCAAATGCAAGCACATGGACTATATGGACTAGGGAGCTTGCATGTTTTTGTCAATTTTGTAATACAGGTGATTGGGGAGAATGTGAAAATACAGAATGGGTTGAAGAATGGCAACAAAGATCCTTGACACCTATAGAAACACATGATGACCTTGAAACAACAATTGAAGATGATAATCAAATGTTTGCATTAGACGACTATGATCATGTTTCAAACCTTGTACAAGAAGGTACTTTAATTTTCAATATTGTTTTATTACATTTTTTTGTAATCTATATAATTAATTATATATGTATGCATGTACATATTTATGTGATTTAGATATGTATGACACACTTTATTGAATTAAATAATTATTTTTGCAGGACATGTGTATGCTGTTGTTGCACCTGAGGGAAATGAAGAGGAAACAAAGTATTGGTTGGCTCGATGTGTTGAGACAAAACAAAAGTTGTTACATCCTAGAGAAGATGATGATAACTCTGAGTATCCAACAAGTTCTATGGTTGTTGTTGGGACCTAGCTACAAAAATATCTAATAAGAAAGAATGGTTTGCCTGCATTTGAAGATTATGAAACACATAAGAAGATCATACACTACTCACATTTGCTTGTGGCAGTAAATATAAAACTAGTTAGTAATCAAGGGAAATCATTTAATAAATAGTCATGGACATTTTCTATGGAAGAACATGAGTCAATTATAGATGCATTACAAAAAAGATACTCAGATGCAGATGGTACAATGGAATAATTTTCTAGGTATGTTTCGTGTCTTTGGTATATATTCTTTCATTTTCATTTCACCTTCTATATTATTCCCTTTATCGTAAAATTTGTATCGACTCATGTAAATATATAGCTAATTTGTACTTGTACTTTTGAACATTATTTTTGTAGGTGTACCCTACAAGTAGATATTTAGATGATTTCCAATAGAAAATTTCACCATACAAATATGTG
Source organism: Cunninghamia lanceolata (assembly GCA_027924645.1). Lineage (NCBI taxonomy): Eukaryota > Viridiplantae > Streptophyta > Pinopsida > Cupressales > Cupressaceae > Cunninghamia > Cunninghamia lanceolata. Next base: position 14,319,378 of record BSBN01000206.1, read on the forward strand.
AGGTCAATTTTGTATTCTTTAACTAAAATGTGAACGCATTAGGTAATTGTATATATACTTGTATATTTAATATTCAACATGTTATCTAGTTACATATTGCATCAATGTAACTTTGTGTTTTTAGTATATATTCTTTCATTCTCATTTCACCTTCTATATTATTCCCTTTATCTTAAAATTTGTATCAACTCATGTAAATATATAGTTGATTTACTTGTATATTTGAACATTATTTTTGCAGGTGTACCCTACAAGTAGATATTTGGATGATTGTCAATAGAAATTTTCACCATACAAGTATGTGAGGTCAATTTTCTATTCTTCAACTAAAATGTGAACGCATTAGGTAATTGTATATATACTTGTATATTTCATATTCAACATGTTATCTAGCTACATATTGCATCAATGTTTTGTGTTTTTAGAATATATTCTTTCATTCTCATTTCACCTTCTATATTATTCCCTTTACCTTAAAATTTGTATCGACTCATGTAAATATATAGTTGATTTACTTGTACATCTAAATATTATTTTTACAGGTGTACCCTACAAGTAGATATTTAGATTGTCAATAGAAGTTTTCACCATACAAATATGTGAGGTCAATTTTCTATTATTCAACTAAAATGTGAACGCATTAGGTAATTGTATATATACTTGTATATTTCATATTCAACATGTTATCTAGTTACATATTGCATCAATGTTTTATGTTTTTAGAATATATTCTTTCATTCTCATTTCACCTTCTATAGTATTCCCTTTATCTTAAAATTTGTATAGACTCATGTAAATATATAGTTGATTTACTTGTACATTTGAACATTATTTTTGCAGGTGTACCCTACAAGTAGATATTTATATGATTATCAATAGAAGTTTTCACCATACAAATATGTGAGGTCAATTTTCTATTCTTCAACTAAAATGTGAACTCATTAGGTAATTTTGCCATCCTCTTACATCCTCTTAAGCCATCAAGTTTTATCTTATTTAACTTGTAAATTGACTCATGTACATCTCCCAGGTTAAGCCATCCTCTTATGTATCCCCTTAAGACACCCTCTTAGGTCCCCTTAAGCCATCCTCTTACATCCCCTTAAGCCATCAGGTTTTATCTTATTTAATTTGTAAATTGACTCATGTACATATCCCCTTAAGCCATCCTCTTTAATCCTCTAAAGACATCCTCTTATGTATCCCCTTAAGACATCCTCTTAGCTCCACTTAAGTCATTCTCTTACATCTCCTTAAGGCATTAGGCTTTATCTTATTTAATTTGTAAATTGACTTGTTTACATCTCCCCTTAAGCCATCCTCTTACATCCCCTAAAGCCATCCTCTTATATATCCCCTTAAGACATCCTCTTAGCTCCCCTTAAGCCATCCTCTTACATCCCCTTAAGCCATCCTTTGTGTTATCTAGTTATATATTGCATTAATGTTTTGTGTTTTTGGTATATATATTTTTTCATTCTTATTTACTTGTACATTCATTATTTTTTGCAGGTGTACCCTACAAGTAGATTTTTCCATGATTACCACTACAAGATTTCATCAACCTATAAATGCTAGATCAATTTTGTAGTCTTTTCAAACTAATAATGGACTAATGAGCTAATTGTATAGATACTCATATGTTTCATCATGAGCACTATAGTTGCATTGCATCTTGATATTTTGTGTCTTCAATATATTCTTTGAAATTCAAATTGCATATTTTTTTGTGCTCTATGTATAGTGGTGCTATTGGTCCATTATTATTTTTCTCCTAATCTATAGTTTTAAATTTGAGACTCTTTTTATGATATTTCTATGTAAAATGGATTATTATTTTTCTCCTAATCTGTATAGTAGCCATATTGTGTTGATTATGCCACAATGTACTTGAAACCCTAATCTTCCTTTGCAAAGGCATTCTCATCTAAACCCTAACATGGATACTAATGAAAATGAAATATTTTGAGATTCTCATATTGAGGATCATGAAATACCAACAAGATTTTTATCACTTGATGCACATATAGCAAGGAAAGAACTTACACTTACTTGATAATTACTTGTAGATGTAACTACAAATACATGTAATATCCCATCTTACATCATAAATTAGTGGATGCCCCATTTTGCATGGATATCCTTTATGACATTTACTCTAAATGATGAGTTATTCTAATGGTGTACTGAATCCTAACTTGTTATGGATTGCACAACATGGCCTAATTATTTTTGAATTTGTGATCCACTCTTGAAAATTCAAAAGGTTCACTTCTTTAATTTTGGTTCTAAATATGATTTGTTGCCCACAATAGTTTCTTAATAGCCTTGTTTATTATCACTTTAAAATATTCATTTCTATACAAGCTTCTCATATGATTTCCCCTAGTTGTAATGTTCATACCAAACCCCTATGTTATCATATTCAACATCATTGGTAGTCTATCTTAGTTAGATTAGCACATGTGAAACCTTTAAAATATTTTCTTCATGCCTAAGTATTTGTATTGTATTGTGAACTCCTGCATTTTTATTTTTATTTTAAGATGATTATGATTAGGGGAAAATTGAGGCAAAATGCATCTTTCCTTTGGCCTCTTTGGGCCCACATTAAATTGATCCTTATTTATTTTTATTGTTCCATTGGATTTTCATGCACATTAGCACATAGGAAAAATGGGCCTCAATGTCTATGGTTTTATATTAATATTTGGGTATGTAGGAGCTAAACATGACACAGAAGAAAGCATAGTTACTAATCATAAGAGCAATTTAAAAAAGATTCCCTTGAAGTGGGGAAAAAATCATGAGTCTAAATATCGAAGGTGAAAATGAGAATCGATAAACACAACAAACATGGGATAATTAAGAATCCATGGTGTAAGGAAACACAAGGTAAATGGATGAATAAGGAAGGAGGATCACAACACATATGCATAATAAAATAATAAATTAGAAATGATATGAAACACAAAGAAGAAGTGACATGAACAACACAACACATGTTCAAGTTATTTGTGTTCTAGCATGCACCACTAAGGAAAAGTGAAAGAACCAAAAATGGCAAGTGATAAGAAATATAGATGAGGATATGGAAGGAATGAAGTCATCTCCTATCAGGTGTGTCTATAATATACTCAAAATATATGTCAATATTAAAACCAATTCTCTCAATGGGTTTTATCCATGTTATGATGAAGTGTACTGACATGAACAAGAGTGGGATGTAGGGATACCAAATGTTATGATCTAAAAGTACTACTTTAGATGTTGTATCACATGGTTTCTCATTTATTTTTTTGTAACTTCAACATGTAGGGTGTGTTATAGTGAATAAGACCAATTTATTTGTGACCATTATGAAAACCTTCACCATTTACTTTCATATAGTTAAACTCATCAAGTGAGGGAGTTGCATGCTCATGAACTTATGCCCAAAGTTTATCTTCTTTTTATCTATAAGAGTTAAGGTAATTTAAGATGGTGTTTTAAAAATTATTCTAAAATTTACCATATATGTAGGCTTATCTTATGTATTAAATTTTAAATTTGATTGGTTTGAGAATTGTATTATTATCATCATGAATATATCATTAGGTACATCCTCATGCATGTCTAAACCATACATAGAAAAATACATGGATATTCATGCATACTAGAACTATTTTAAACACATTAGATAGTTTTTTGTTTTAAATTCAAAAATGTATTAGAGATTCTAACATGTCTTGATAATATAATCTAGAAGTGAAAAATAAAGCATAAACATACTAGATCTAACATACTAAAATGTACAAGAATATATTCAATAATACACACACACACACACACACACACACACATGTAGATCTATAGATAAGTCCATGAAATACTAAAATATAGGTAGAACCCATTAAATGTACTAAGACATCTACTCATATTCAGCATATAAATATTAAATACAAATCATAGGTCATGAAATACTGAAATGTCTCTAAGTCCATAAAATATCAAGTTCAACATATATAGTCATAGCCCTGGTGGCATATATATAAAACAATGCACCTAAAAGTCCATGAAATAAATATCTATGTCCTATGATCATCATTCAAGTTCAAATCTAAAAGAGGCCTCTTTCTTCCTCATGAAATAGATGGATCTGCCTCATGCTGTATAGAAGAGAAAGAAATCTAAAATCAGATAAATTTTTAAAAAAACATGTACATACATGTGCATATGAAATTTAAATTTCATAATTTGATTTAATTTAATTTAATTTATAAAATATTCATATTAAAAATATTTAAATATAGACTAATGTATGCATAAATTACCTTATGATGTTGGACATCTCCTCCCACATTTTGTTACCCAGGTGATCATATAGCTGTTGGTCTTGAACCAAAAGTCTCAGCTGCTAATTCTTGGATATTCAGATATTTAGCACTCAAGAATTGGGATAGAAATCAAACTTGATTTAATTTATAAAAATATGAAATTAAATATTTAAATCTAGGCTTTAAGGTGTGCATAAATTACTGTGCGATCATGCTCAACTACTCCCACATTTTGTTGTCCAGGTGGTATAGTTGTTTCAACTTCTAGACCAAAAGTCTAAGCTGCTAATTCCTAGAAATTCAAATAAAGCAAGTTTGAAATCTAGGTTAGAATATTTACCAAAATATGTAACCATATTATATAGCATATAAAGACTTAGAAAGTTTAGCAAAGTTTAGGACCTGAAAATACATGGATGACTTACGAAATTGTCCTTGATCAGTATCCTAACTAGTCGCTATCTTAATGGCACTCCTATCATCCTACACTTACATATATGGGCATATATAAATTTATATAAACTCAAAAAATAAAAGTAAAAATTTAGTACAATTTTTGAAAACACACACCAAGGAATACTCAGGAATAACATATGATGATGGAGGAACACTTCAAGCAACACCTTCAGGTGGTCGGTTAGACATGGAAACTACCACCTAACCTGCTCGCTGCAACAAAAATGTTTCGCATAAATCTATAGTAGAGTTAAATTTAATTATACACTTGTTTCACATACTAGACATGTATATGGTTTTAGGTTTAATATATATTGGTTTACCCTGTAAGGTATGCTAGTCTCTACAGTTGCCGATGCAAAACTCAATGTATCAAATTATGCTAAGGCCCTGGAGCGAATTGAGATCTACAACAAATAGTTTATAATATATATTTAAATCATGATTAAATATAAATTTTGATACGTTCAAATTAAGCACTTGAAACAAAATAAATTGTTCAACCTCCATGTACCTAAGTAGGATGATCATCTGAATATAGTAGATCCAAGTATGACTCCACATCTCCTGTAGCTGCATCTGATGTGGATGTTGGAGTAGGAGCATAACATGGTTGATTGAAATTTTGATACAAATGTGCCCCTGACATGTGTGAGGCTCTATGATGAGATGCACTGAGTCCTCCGTGACGCTCTCCACCACTGAATTCAGTTGCCATGTGGGTAGATTGTTCGGTGAGATTACCCGAGAATCTACTCAATGCCCCTAATGTCGAAAACACTACCTCATGCTAAATGGGTACATGAATCGTGGGCAAAATAGGAGAAACCATAGGAACAGCAGGAATGGGTCGATTGGGATCAATTCGTGCCCCTGCCTTGTGTTGTGGCGTGCCACCACCAATACCCTGAAATGGTCTAATATCAAAATAATTGGGTTTTTGACCCAACTGAAACTCCACCCATAATTTTCTCAAAAAATATAGTGGTACCTCAAAATTAACGTGTGGTGGGTGATCAAACACCATCCACCACCGCTCCCAAAAATGTCTCAAGATTGCCTCATGCCTACACCACTTAATTGATATTCTTTTTTTTGTTGCAGGTATAGGTTGATTAGTTGTGGGGTGAACAAAAATGGGGCTAATGTTTGTTTTGTAATGTGAAGATCAAGGATGTCTTTATATGAAATACCATCCACATAGAATTGCCTCCTCTCCTCTTGCCAATGACGGAATGTATCTAGGTCTACATCAATAGACCTAACAGAATCAATAATGGTTTGCATTGAAGATGCAGACCATACTACATGTGGGTGCATCAAGTGAGGCTGATTATTAATCAAATTAATGTTTCCCTCAATTGCATTAATATTTTTATTAATGCTGTGTCGCAATTCAACCTCATTAGGTGGAGGGGGTGGGGAGTTTGGAGGTGGAGTGGGTGGGGGATTTGGAGGTGGAGTGGCTGGGGGGTTTTCAGGTGGATGGGGTGGGGGGTTTTGTAAAATAATTTCATCTATTAAAAATTCATCCACCCCTTGGTCTTCCATTGGATCCATGTCACCTACATTTCCAAATATATCCATATCAAAAACTTACAAATTTACTCACAAATATATCCATGTATTGAAAACTTACAAACAAATATCTAGAAATAAACTTAATCTAATATCTGGAAATGTAAGTTTAAAATATCCATGAATAGAAAGCTTAATACTTAAAAATTATGCACAAGTTCAACTAGTCAAGAAAAATATGGATCTGATTGTTAAGAACTTACTATGTTTTTACTACATTTGACTCAAGAGATATGTACAGATATAAACCATAAAAGTGAAAATTTAAATTTCTAAAATTGATCCATGTTTCCATTTCTTACCAGTTTTTATAAACTAACTAAAGTATGAATTATTTTAAATTACATTCTAGGGTGATGTATAGTGCATCTATAGTAGTCTTATTACATCAACATCAATCATCAAAATCCTAGGAGCATATTGCATGACTACCTACATTTCTTCAATCTTTGTTCATTGATATTAAATCTACCCACCGAGGGGTTTGACCAAGGGAGAAGTCCCTACTTAGAGAACTTGTGAATAATGTCCATAAATGCTACTAGTTAGCTATTACAAGTCATATATGTAGAGGTAAACTAATTATAGAGGCCCAAAATCATAGAAGTTCATGTCTACAACCTCAAGTTTATTTCTAGACACTCATGAAACTGAATCATATAATTATACAGTCAATATTTTACTTCTACAATAGTCATTTGACAAGTCTTAACTTTCTTATACATTAACAAATTAGTTTGTGACACCTAGCATAATAAAAAAATCCATAGCTAAGTAAACTTATTTTATTCATTTAATTTCTACATCAATTGTAGTATTTATTACATTATCAATTATCACCCCCAACTCTACATTATAGGGTTCTTTGTTTATTGTTGTTTAATTAATCTACCCTAGGATATTTATGTGATTTGCTATTTTTCCTCACATAAATTGGTTAACCTCACATTCCTTCATGATGCAAGAGTATCCTATGTTGAAGTGGGCTAACCATAATCAAGGGATAAGGGGAGAGAAGAAGAGTGCAAAAAATAAGGGGCACTAGAGGAAGGTGCACACAGAAGAAGAGAGTGTAAGGTGAAAATGTAGTTGGGGATGGGTGGCTAAGAAAAACAAAGGTGCCTTAAAGAATGGAGCACATAGAAGGCATGCACAAGCTTCCCTAGGGCATGATGCAAAGGAAAGAGTAGGGTGGAGAAAGATGGTCCTAACATATAGATGAGTAGAAGCAAGTGTTGAACCATTTGAATAATTGGTCATGAGATAGTTATAAAGATATAATGAACCATAGATAGTTAGGTAGATTCTTGAGCCCAAAGATAGAAAGGCACAGTGGCTAGAACATGAGAGAAAAATGAATATGTATAAGAAGTGCAACCACAACTCTAAGGAAAGTAAGAGAGTGCAAGGTTGAGAGTGACCACACTTAAGAGGTGAAGAGGCATTCAGAACAAAGAATGAAGGGACCATAGAAAGGAGGCTGTGTAAAAGGATGTTGAATAAGTAGGACAATGTGGAAGATGAAGTGCACAAGAGGATAAAGAAAAGGAACATGCAAAGAAGAGAATGTGGATGCCTATATGAATTTGACATGTATCTGAATTGATGAAACTTATGAGCAAAAAAAAAGTATAAAAGTGGAAAATTATTAGGGTCTGTTGTAGATGAGTAATTTATTTCATGCATCTATCAACCATTGGACAATAGGGTATTATTGTTTGATCAGTGATGTTATTATGCATCATAGAAGTATCACTCACTACCATACTAATAGAGGTCACTATTATACTATATATTTAAGGAAAAAACCCTAGGAGTGCATGAAAAGAAAGGTTATCATGAGAACAATCAAAAAGTTAGGCTAGAGATGGTCATGGTTTCTAGAGGATAAGGTTTTGATAAGGTGATTTGGATAGCTTGAAATTTGATTGCCTTTAGGAAATCCATGAAATTTTTCTAATTGAGTATAGGATTACCAAGGTAGCTATTTGGAAGGTTTGAGGATTGTGAACTGAGTTAGGAGATTTTCTATAATTATATATCATGCCTCAACACCATTTGTAGACATGAGGGAGTGTGGTCATGATCTTTTTTTATTATGTACCAATGGACTATCTTACCCATAATGTTGTCATATATAAACATTCTGATTTAGATGACTTCCGTAATTGGTGAAGTTAGTTCCATTGAGAATGGGTTGTCATATGCAAGACAAGGGTCATTATTGAAATGAAAGGGTTCCATGAGATACATGAGGGAAAACATAGCATTTTTGTGGACATCATGACCTTGGAATATTCATAGTAAAGGAGGACTAAGGAGTGTTGTTTCTGATGTCTCATAGTTCTCAAGCCTTACTTGTGTTGTTTTAGAATGCGTTCTTTCAAGTATGAATAAGGTCTAAGAATGTTTGGTGATGGCTTTAAGGATTGAGGTACTTCAAGAGGATAATATGGCATCTATAAACCACATAGAGAGCATTTCCATTGAAATACCTATGCATGGTTATCATCCCACCCTATCAAGAGTTGAATTGTAAGCACTCCTATATCTATTAGGGATAGATGTTGTAAACATTGAAAGTATTTAAAAGCTATGGTAACTTTCAATAAGGGCTTATTTTATGGTAATTTATTTGTATCTCCTGAAACAAAGAATATTACCTCAACACTTTAAGATCTAAATCTAAAAGAAGATTTGAACAAAGTTCTTTATTCTTTCTCCAAACATGACATTCCCCTTATACAATCTCTAAAAAGCATTCCAAATCTTAAAATATTATTTCTAAAACAATAAATCTTATTCAAACACAATAGTATCTTCAACTTTTCATCTTCTATTCTAGCTCTCTAACTCCAAACATGAAAGTGAATAATGAATCGAAAACAAATGAACTCCTATATCCTTATACTATTTCCAAGTTTTTGGAAGACCGAGTTAGATCTTAAGTTCTCCTTTGAATGTTAGTCATCCTTGTGCTAGGTTGTAAGAAGTTATGACAAAGAGGTATGGTAGTTTGGTGGCTAATTACTGGACAAATGCTAATGGCAGTAGGGAATGCAAAAAGTTTAATGAAGAAATAGAGTATAAGTTACTGATGATTGATTATTTGTGAATAGATCATGTTATTTTCATCCTTACGAGATATGTTACTTATTGTTTCTATAACAAGTGATGGTTGGGATGTAATAGGTAGTGTGTCTCAAGTTTTAAGGTTTATAGTTTAGTTTTAGGGTTTATCACTTGTTCATATTTTTAGGGTTTATAGTTTAGTTTTCTAGGGTTTATCAAGTTCATAGTTTTAGGGTTTATAGTTTCATTTTTGAGGGTTTATCAAGCTCATAGTGTTAGGGTTTATAGTTGTTTATTGATCACAGTTTTAGGGTTTATAATTGTTTATTGATCAAAGGTTTAGGGTTTATAATTGTTTATTGATCAGCGTTCTAGGGTTTATAGTTATGCTTAGCATTTTAGGGTTTATAATAACATATTTTTAGGGTTTATCAAAACAAACATAGCATAATTTTACTTAAACCCTAATTTTTTAATTTAAACCTAAAATCATAAAAAAATGCATAAAAAATCCATAAAAAATGCATAAAAAACAAGAAAGAAACCAACCTGGAGGTCTTTTGAATTGACGAGGTGGTGGGAGGAGGTGAGAAGGCAAAAAACACACTGGATTTGTGATAGAAGGTGCTTCAACAATGCGTACCCATTCTTATACATCATTGTCCCTATCGCTCTGCTAAAGAAAATGAGCCCGCAAGGCATTTTTAAAAATTATATACATTTTCAAAACGGGTACCCATTTGCATTCTATAATGCATGCCAATTTACTAATAGGTACTCGTTTAGGCTCTGGCACCCATTATTAAATGGGTACCCATTTAGGTTTGGGTGCTCGTTCATGTCGGGATTTATTTTTGCCCATGCGACTTCCTCTACATGTGGACCCAACTTCTTTCTTTTACCCAGATCAGATTTAATTGTTCAAATGATGCAAAGAGGGCTTGAAAAGTATTATTTCCATCAATTGGACCATTTCACATGAGCATCAAGGTACAATAATCAAGTGGAGAGATCTCCAAATATGTATTGCAATTCATAGAAGCTAACAAGTGACAATTGCCATCATTCATGAATCATTCAATTTATCTTCAAAGATACAGTTGCAAGCTTGACTGCAAGTAGATATGCCAAGTGCAACAAAAACAAGAGGAACATATGCAATGAGAAGCAATGGCATTCCACATGGGATACAAAGAATGGTTATCAGTTCAAACATGAGGAATAACACAAATTTATTATCTTCTACATGCTGAAAATGAATATAAAAACCATTTTTTGTGCCATAGAGCTTGCAGCCCAAGTCATTAATCATGAAGGAAGCCTATCATACCATCAGTGAGAGTTGTCAAAAACAAATATAGAGGAGATCACAAGTTTTGATGGGGCACTCAGGAATGATTAAAACATAGTGATGAAGCCACAGTTCTGCACAATATTAGAGGCATAAAAGTTGTGGAGCATGTTGTCCTTTTCCAAACAAAGGAAGGATTCTCAAATAAGGATATGCTAGATTTTCTTTATACCTCCTAGTATTACATGAAAGGAATCATTGCCATTTCATTGGGCCATATTCTCAAATAAAATGTTGAAGGATGTACTCATGCTCTTTATATGCATTTTCCTTCAAAAGAGGTTTTGGTACAGTACTATAGAAGTGCATTTAAATCAAGAGTTCTCAATAAGTATATCATTCCATATTACCATGTATGATCTAACATAGGGTCAATTTCATTGGATTTCGAAGCAGAAGTATGAGATGATATTATACGTTTATTTCACAGGGAAGAGGATGCCAATGAGAGTTGTTAAAAAGGAAACACAGAGAAATAAATGCTCAAAAGATATAGCCGCTACCTATTTTGAAGTAACTATATAGAGATAATGAAAGGAATACCAATAAATGATTAAAAAAGATGCAACATATGGCCGCAGATGGTAATGAAGAAAAACATCTTTTCTCATAACAAACCAAACCCACTCTGGTGTTTTGAAGAAAGGTCGTAGATATCAGATATGCTCTTGAGTTTAGAAACACAAGTGCTCAAAAATATATGACAAGGGAAAAACTTAGCTTGTATCTAAGTAAGCACAAGCGTATAAGGCCATGGGTTTTCGCTCTTCCATTGCTCTCATTTTTGCCTTTTGCATTATCTTCAAATAAGACCAATGCAGCCATGGCGACCTCATATGCAGACAGAGACAAGACTGTATTAACACAAAGCAACAGAAGATATACAGAGATAACAAAGGAATTACATCAGAAATGTACTCAGCCATGACCTTAAAAGTCAAGATTACCTCAGAAAATGAATGAGAAAATGATTTGAGTGCCTATGAAAAAGTCTTACCTTTTGTTTTCTATCCAAAACCATTAGAGATTCCATCGAAGCCGCTTAGGATAGTGAGATAATGAAGGGTTATAGTTGAATCCCTAACCACCATGGTAGTGTCCCAAAGGCAGAACTCTTTTCTTTAAAAACTCAAAATGACAAATGGGCCCGAAAACTTAGGGCATTCTATATTTTGTGACTAGGGTTTTCTTTTGCCCTAAATCCGATTGTGGCATTTTGTCACATCATTTACATTTTCATATGCCTTATCTAAATTACCATCATGGTGTTATTGACCACCTTGTTTATACCTAGTCTCATGACTTAGGTTTTTTACATGCCTTAGATCTTTTTTTGCATATTGATCACCTAGGTTATGCCTTTAAAACTCTTTTGGACCCCTTAGAAGAATAAGTCATATCCCTTAGAGATTTTTTGTAGAACCATATGGAGGAGAGCATTATGAATCTTTATTTTACAAACCATATATATGCCTCAATTATATTTTTATGATTTCTTATATAAAATCAAATGCTATGTAATGTAATATACTTGTCCAAATTATAAAGCCTTGTATTATCTTCTTTGTAAAAATCAAATCGAATCAAGATATAGAATAGAACTGTAATCTCAACGTGAAGTTTTATTTTAAAGCAATGATTTATAAATTGCTTTAAAATTAAAACTATTCTATGTAGTTAAAGAAGATAAAGCAAACAATATCTTGTTTTCTTTATTTTTCTTTCTTGTAGACAGATATGGATGAAAGAATAAGTTTTTATGGAGCAGATAAAGCATATTTTTTAGTGGGGCTGCATTGGATGACTTTTTGCTAGTTTCTTTTTATAGTTTGGAGGCAGTTTAGAGGCTATTTTGAAACCTTTTCTTAGGAGCTAGAAAATGAATTAGCATGGCTATTTTTAGGAGTTTTTTTTCCAATTTTTTTGGGAGATCTTTTGACAGGATATATTGGAGAAAGCTAGCTCTTTCTCATCAGTTGGAGATTATTGTTTCTTCTCTCTTGACCAAAGGTAGAGAGTTTGTAGATTTATTTTTGACTCATTTTTTATCAATTTTTATGCACTCTTTCCAATCCAATACAATAGAGCCTTCCTGTTTCACTTCTTTTGCCTCATAATTGCAATATTGATATGATGTCTCACTATGGTAATGAATATTTTATCCTCTATCATGTCTGATTATTATGAAAGTGTTGTGCAAAGTTTTCATATAATTCTAGTTATATGTTGAATTCAGAGAGAACCTTCATATAAATTACTTCTAAATTGTATGGTTTAGGTGGAATTGTGAAAGTTTATGTTTGAAGGGTTGTTTGTGTGTAAAAAGCATCAGATAGATTAGAATTTTATTTAAGTTAGTTTTCTTTCCTGTTATCCTTCTATCCCTTTTTCCAAAAATCTATTTAGATTAGGAAAATCATAAGGAGAACCAACTCACTCTTGAGGTTCACTCCAAGCTTAGGCAACCCACAAGCCTAGGAGTGTTCCCATCTTGCAACATGATAGTTAAGTTTATCTTTGCTAAGGGTGCAATCCTGATTGTTAATAGTTTTTGGCACACCGGTCTAAAAGTATTTTTAGTGAAGTTTCAATTCTTAAAGCTATTATTCTGGTATATGTAGCAGTGTTCCAGCCTTTGGAGGCTTTTTACAACTATACCTAGCAACTCATTTTTCTGTTGTTGCATGCAAAACTACTACATTTAGCTTATGAAAATAAGATCAGGACAAGTTGGACTAACTCAGTCCAATAGCACATTCATATATCACTGATATTTGGTGTGTGTGTCAGTGATCTCAACATTTGGAGGCAGAAAATTAAACACATTTGGTGACTCCGGGTTCAAACCTACTGGTTTCGGTATGATCAAGTGCTGCTATGTTACAAAAAATATCTATTCATTCCTTTTTCTAGCTTTTATATGAGTAAAAATGTTGACTTTTTATAGCCAACATGTATACCCACCCCCATACTATGAAAATGCCACTTATCCATCTTCATATCAGAACAATTATGCTGTTGTTTCTAATTCCATGGCTCTTCAAAACTAGCATGCAAAGTATAGTCACCACCCTCCCACCCCTACTTAGTCTCCTTACCAGCCATACACAAGTAGCCATAATATTGGTTTTAGTCGAAATAGTCAGGATGCTTACCGCATACCTATTCCTACTCAATCTCCCAATTCTATCAGATTTAAACAACTAGATAGAGGAGATTAAAAGAAATTATATCAGATTTAAACAACTAGATAGAGGAGATTAAAAGAAAACGTGAGTATGATCAGCACCAGGAGGAATTGGTTTATCAAGCCTATCTTCATGAGTAGGAGTTGGAGAAACAAAGAATACAGTTTGAGCTGGAGATTGCAAGCATAATGAGTTATCAATATCAACAAGGAGGGGGATTTCAAGCAAGGTAGTATGAAGAGTCTTATTTGTAGCTGCAAGAGTTAAGTCACCAAGCTTACCTTCAATAGCTAGAGTATCCAACCTGTGAGACCTTTGGTTCTGATCAGGAGACACAAAGGAGACAGTTTGAAGAGAATCTTGAGAGAGAGGCAGCTACAAAAATACAGCTTTTCTTGTTCAAGCCCAAGAGCTCATGTTGTTCCATAGCAACCTGCTCAAGAAGAGGTACGTAAGTATAAATTTCCAATTTTTAGATAGAATGAACCTCTTAATGCTCCTAAAGTTGAGATTCTAAGTTTTAGGCAGAATAAGGTCCCTGATTCCTGAAACTAGCCTCTCAAGCTTAAAATCCCAAGTTTTAGAAGCCTTCACCCCTTTCAAGTTGAGGAAAATACTCATATTCATCCTAGCACAGTTGTAGATCAGCCCCTTGACCAACATTTTTCCCCACAAGAAATCCAAGAAGTTCCCTAACCAGATGAATCTGATTGTCCTATCAATATTCACCTTTATAAGGATGGACCTATTGTCTTACAGAATAACTCATTCACCATGAAGGAATCTAGAAAGGTAAATTTATTGCATATAGCTATGGAGCAATATTGGTTAGAGAAGAAAAGGATCGAATAACAGAAGACTCCTGATGAATCTATCAATGTTTGCACCAAAGAGCTTCCTTGTTTTGTAAAAGATGATAATTTTTTTTAGAAAATCAACTAGTGCAAGAGGTTGATTCACATGGGAAGGTTGCTATTGTTTTTTCTACATTCCCCACTAAATACAAGCATGATACATATGAAAAGGATGTTGGTTCAAATCTGACACTAAACCCTTTGCATTTTGATTCATTTGAAAATTTTTCTAATGCTGTTCATAAGATGCATGAAAGCAGGGTGCAAAAGTCACAAGGTGAAGGCATTCAATTACAAATATAGAATACCCAAGTTTCATTGGAGAAAGCATCAGATAATGAAGAAGAATTTGTTTCTTTATTTGATTAGTTACTTGATTTTGTTGAGCCAGATGATAAAGGCATGCTCATACTAGAGGTAGCAGTTTCAGAGCAGCATGAGGATCTTCAAAGATTTGGTGAACTATTGACTAAAGCTAACCAATCTGATAAGGAGGTCTTGGATCATGTAGAGGAGATTTAAAGTAAGCCTATCATGTAACTTATATAGCTAACTGAGAGCTGCCATGAGGTAAAAATGAGCCTCTTTCATCAAAAATCGAAGAGGAATGTGAAGAAGACATGTTTTGGGATGACCTTGAGATTTTCGTTTCAAATTTAGACATCAAACAATCATCTTTTGAGGGTGAATGTGTGGAACAACAAGATGAAGAGGTAAAAAAGAGTGTTGGAACTCAAGTTTTGACAGATTTAGTTGTTGAACTTCCTTTGATTGTTAGTATTGATGAAGAAAATGTATATGAACTAACAATGTTATCAAGTTCTGAGTAATAGAATGATGAAAGCCATTCAGACAAAGGACTGGTTCACAAGCAATTAAATGAGGACAACTTGGTTGTGGAGGAATAGAAGGTTGAAGTCATGATTTAGCCAAAGGGTAGCTGATAAGAGTGAAACTAGTAATAAGAGTTCTGGCTACATTCTTACAAGAGGACGCCCCATTAGGGATTTAGCCAATGAAGTGACCTACAATCTTCAAGGGATTTTTAGTGCCCCTAAGAAAGAGACTCTAGTCGAGGAACAAAAGATAAAACTTGCCCATTCATGGCCGATCAGAGGTATGTCTGAATGGAATCAAGAGACTTAAACCTTTGATTGTAATTCTCAAGTTGCGGTACAATAATTAATAAGGTGTGTTCTTGTTTTTCACCCCTTATTGTTAGTTTGTAAGCATGAGAAGCATCCTTAGTTGGTTCTAGGAGAGGGAGATATTTCACCCAATTGGTGAACGGTTTTCTTTGACCAACTTCTTTTGTTGGTTAGAGTAGGATAGAGTTAGTAGTTTCAGTTAATAAGTGCTTAGGGCACATTTCCTTTCAATTATTTTTTTTAGTTTCCCTTAGTGCTACTACACAAGTTTTCTAGCCACTAGGGCCTTCTAGTTTATATTTAGTTTGTTTTGGTTTTAGTTTTATGTTGTTGTTTGGAGTAGTGTACAACTGAGTTTGAGAGGAGCAGAGTATGACTCAATGCCCAATGGATAGCTTAAGGCAACTGGTCATGATGCTTAGTAGGCAAGCATATAGCAGAAGTCACTAGAAATATTACCAATTTTCTCTATAGTCCAAATTGGTAGAGCTGGAGTACATTTCTGTTCATTTTTAGATGAGAAAGTTTTAACATTTTCCTATTTTCTAGTTTGCATAGTTGGAGTGTTTGAGATATGCAATTAAGTTGCAGTTTATTTGTTCAACAGAGGAAAAGATTTTTCAAATCATCATTCATTTGCAAAAAATTACTTAAGAGATAAATTATTTCATTTCATTACAATGATTATTCATTTTATAAATGAGATACATAAAAGAAATAAACATTGCATTGAATGTAACATAATAGATCAAATGTCCCTCACAAGCCATGGGAATAGCTGAACTAGTAGTAGATATAAGAAATATATTATGCATTTAAAAATAGGAGGGGGAAGGATCACGACCATCATTCCCTTTTAGCGTCTTCGGTTTCTAAGGTTGCCTATTGTCCTTGCTCTTGATCTCTAATAAGAACTTATAAAATTGGAAGAGACTTGTAAGAGCTCCGGTTATGAGTTCCCTATGGGCCTATTAGAAGAGGCATAATACATTGCCTACAGTGCATTAGATCAGATACAAGTCATTCACATGCAAGAGAGATTGAAAGGAAACAATCATTATAATTCATTGATTTTATCTAACATGTTTGTTTCATGTGTAGGTATAGGTAAAGTCATGTTGCTATTTTGAAGAGTTTCAGCATGTGGTGTTAAGTGGGCTCCCACGATGGTTGAGCCCAACATGCTGCCCCTGAGTCTCAAGGGGAATAGAATAGGAGTTCATGTTCTCATTGTTCAGATAGAATACAATCAACAGAAGGAATGCTACCTCAGGATAGCGCATGACCTCCAAGCTCAATACCCATCTGTGACTGTCAGTTCAAATTAATTTGAAGTGAGAGCCACCCATGAGCATTGAGCTCTTTACAAGGTTGCCTGAGGAGTTATGGAACTAAAACAAACATTTTCTCTTTGTTGTTTGAAGTATCAAATTATTGATCAAATGCATGGGGACAACAATTGAACAACTCAAAGCATGAAAGTGGATGATTAATCCTACATAAGTGGTAAGAAATAAAGATGGCAGGCGAAGCATCATAAGTATACAATGATCACTATCCAAACTACTATCAGTAGAAAGAAGTTTTATGACTATCTTCAATATGTCTATGCCAAGTCACAGTTATAAAATATAGAACCTAACCTCATGATGTATAATGCTTTAGCCATATGTGTAGCATCAGTTGCAAGAGAGAGTATCATTATCATACATAAATGATCTATTTGGTGAGACACAGTTGCAAGATATACACAGAAGCATAAATATCCATGCTACAGTGAAGTAAAAAAGTTCCATCATTCAATATGGAATGTATATAAATGTGTATAATATAGGAAACTGGACAACAAGATATATGCCATGTCATGCTGCCAACTTGTCATTTAAGGTATATATAGAGTTCAAGATGCATTTCATAAAAGTCATGGTAATAGTGAGGTTGCAACACCCATAGTCATCTATAGGAGGTGTATACATCAACATAATAGTTGTAACAATATGTCAAAGTAATATGCATTGTCTTAGATCAGATTTAATTGTTCAAGTGAATGCAAAGAGGGTTTGAAAAGTGTTATTTCCATCAATTGGACCATCTCATATGAGCATCAAGGTACATTATTCAAGTGGAAAGATCTCCAAATACATATTGCAATGTATAGAAGCTAACAAGTGACAATTGCCATCATTCATGAATCATTCAATTTATCTTCAAAGATACAGTTGCAAGCTTGACTATAAGTAGATATGCCAAGTGCACAAAAACAACAAGAGGAAAATATGCAATGAGAAGCAGTGGCGGTCCACATAGGATACAAAGAATGGTTATCAATTCAGACATGAGGAATAACAAAAATTTATTATCTTCTACATGCTGAAAATGAATATAAAAACCATTTTTTGTGCCATAGAGGGTGCAGCCCAAGTTAGTAATCATGAAGAAAGCCCATCATACCATCAGTGAGAGTTGTAAAAAAAAAAATAGAGGAGATCACAAGTTTCGATGGGGAACTCAGGAATGATTAAAACACAGTGATGAAGCCATGGTTCTGCATAATATAAGAGGCATAAAAGTTTTCGAGCATGTTCTCCTTTTCCAAACAAAGGAAGGATTCTCAGATAAGGATATGCTAGATTTTATTTATACCTCCCAATATTACATGAAAGGAATCATTGCCATTTCATTGGGTCATATTCTAAAATAAAATGCTAAAGAATGTACTCATGCTCTTTATATGTGTTTTCCTTCAAAAAAGGTTCTAGCACAGTACTATAGAAGCCCATTTCAATCAAGAGTTCTCAATGAGTATATCATTCCATATTTCCATGTCTGATCTGACATAGAGTCGATTTCATTGGATTTGGAAGCAGAAGTATGGGATGATATTATACCTTTATTTCATAGGGAAGAGGATGCTAGTGAGAGTTGTTAAAAAAGAAGCACAGAGAAATAAATGCTTAGAAAATATAGTTGCGGCCTATTTTGAAGTAAACATACAGAGATAATGAAAGGAATACCTAGAAATAATTAAAAAAATGCAACATATGGCCGCGGATGGTGATGAAGAAAAACATCTTTTCTCACAGCAAACCAAACCCATTCTGGGGTTTAAAATAAAGGTCATAGATATTAGATATGCTCTCGAGTTTAGAAACACAAATGCTTAGAAATATATGACAAGGGAAAAATTTACCTTGTATTTGAGCAAGCATAGGTGTATAAGGCCGTGGGTTTTCGCTCTTCCATTGCTCTCATTTTTGCCTTTTGCATTATCTTCAAATAAGATCAATGCAGCCATGGTAGCCTCATACATAGACAGAGACAAGAGTGTATTAACACAAACCAATAGAAGATATACAAAGCACACAAAGGAATTGCATTAGAAAAGTACTTAGTTGCGGCCTTAAAAGTCATGATTACCTCAGAAAATGAATGAGAAAATGGATTGAATGCCTATGAAAAAGTCATACCTTTTGTTTTCTATCCAAAACCATCAGAGATTCCATCAAATTCGCTCAAGATAGTGAGATAATGAAGGGTTACAGTTGAAATCCTAACCACCATGGCAGTGGCCTAGAGGGAGAACTCTTTTCTTTCAAAACTCAAAATGACAAATGGGGCTGAAAACTTAGGGCATTTTTTGTTTTGTGACTAGGGTTTTCTTTTGCCCTAAATCCAATTGTGGCATTTTGTCACATCATTTACATTTTCATATGCCTTATCTTAATGCCCATCGTCATGTTATTGACCACCTTGTTTATACCTAGTCTCATAACTTAGGTTTTTTGCATGCCTTAGATCTTTATTTGCATATTGATCACCTAGGTTGTGCCTTTAAAACTCTTTTTGACCCATTAGAAGAATAAGTCATATCCCTTAGAGATTTTTGTAGAAGCATATGGAGGAGAACATTATGAGTGTTTATTTTACAAACCATATATATGCCTTGATTATATTTTTATAATTTTTTTATAGAAAAATCAAATGCTATGTAATGTAATATACTTGGCGAAATTATAAAGCCTTGTATTATCTTTTTTTGTAAAAATCAAATCGAATCAAGATATAGAATAGAACTGCAATCTCAATGTGACGTTTTATTTTAAATCAATTGTTTATAAATTGCTTTAAAATTAAAACTATTTTATGCAGTTAAAGAAGATAAAGCAAACAATATCTTGTTTTCTTTATTTTGCTTTCTTCTAGACAGATATGGACAAAAGATTGAGTTGTTTGGAGCAAATAAAGCATATTTTCTAGTGGGGCCACATTGGATGACTTTTTGCCAGTTTCTTTTTACAGTTTCGAAGTAGTTTAGAGGCTATTTTGATAGGTTTTCTTAGGAGCTTGAAAATGAATTGGTATGGCTATTTTTAGGAGCTTTTTTCCATTTTTTTGGGAGATCTTTTAATAGGATATATTGGAGAAAGCTAGCTCTTCCTCATCAATTGGAGATTATTGTTTCTTTTCTCTTGAGCATAGTTAGAGAGTTTGTAGACTTATTTTTGACTTAGTTTTTATCAGTTTTCATGTACTCTTTCCAATCCAATACATCAGAGCCTTCTTGTTTCACTTCTTTTGCCTCGTAATTGCAATATTGATTTGATGTCTCACTGTGGTAATGAATATTTTATCCTCTATCATGTCTCATTATCATGAAATTGTTGTGCAAAGTTTTCATATAATTCTGGTTATATGTTGAGTTCAGAGAGAACCTTCATATAAATTACTTCTAAATTGTATGGTTTAGGTGGAATTGTGAAAGTTTATGTTTAAAGGGTTGTTTGTGGGTAAAAAGCATTAGATAGATTAGAATTCTATTTAAGTTAGTTTTCATTCCAGTTATCCTTCTATCCTTTTTTCCATAAACCTATTTAGATTAGGAAAATCATAAGAACTAGCTCACTCTGGAGGTTCACTCTGAGCTTAGGCAACCCACAGGCCTAAGAGTGTTCCCATGTTGCAATAGGATAGCTAAGTTTATCTTTGCTAAGGGTGCAATCTCGATTGTTAATAGACACAAACTACAATTGTAACATGTATGCACTTTTATTATGTCTATGTGTTGACCAGTGATCAGATGTAATAGTTCACTTAAGTGAACACTTTAAGGGGTATACTATAAGTTTACCGGCCCCATCCTCTAATTAAACCAGGGTCATCGGGTATGTGGAGAGTTTTTGAGTGGGAACACCAAATCCATGGTGGATATGAGGGTGCCAAAGTGTACATAGACGGAGGATATTTAAACTCGTTTTAAATTACAATGATCCACCTTCCCGGTTGAAATTTGATGGGTCATTCTTGAAATCATGTGCTAATTGCTACCATTTAGTTGTTCAACTGCATCGCAGGGCCATGGATTTGATTTTAGACTTGTGTGAATATTTTGGGATTTTCTTAATGATATATCCTGATTGATAATAGTAGGATCTATGGGTAAATAATCATGGTATTCATATATTGAATATATATATATATATATATATATATATATATATATATATATAATGTGTAGAGATTTGATTTTGTTATAACTGCTTGTAACTGTTATCAATCAGGACTGCACCCTTAGTAAAGATAAACTTAGCTATCATGTTTCAACATGGAAACACTCTTAGATTATGGGTAATCTATGTTGAGAGTGAATCTTTAGAGTGAGCTGGTTCTTTGAATGAATTTTCCTAATCTAAATGACTTTCTAGGAAAACAGATAGAAGGATAAATGCAAATGAAATCTAACTTAAACATAATTCTAATCTATCTGATGCTTCTACCCACAAACAACCCTTCAAACATAATTTTACTCAACCTCACCTAGAACATTTGATCCCAAAATAATTTATAATAAGGTTCAAATTGAACACAAATTATAACCAGGATCAGCATACAATTTAACAGTAATGAGACATAACAAAGGACATAGTACTATCATAATGAAACATCAGATCAAAAAGATGTAAATATGAGACAAATAGATGAAATAGGGAAGATCTGCTATATTGAACTGGAAGGAGTACAAGGGAAAAAACATAAACTGATTCAAAATGCCTATCTACAAACTCTATGCCTATGCTGAAGAGAGAAGAAACAATGATATCAACTGATGAGAAAGAGCTAGCTTTCTCCAATATATCCTGTAGAATGATCTTCCCTGAGAAAAGCCAAGAAAAGACCCTAAAAATTGTTGGAAAGAAGGTGGATAACTAAGAGGGGGGGAGGGGGTGAATTAGTTATCTTAATTATTTAACTTTCTTTTCTTCTTTAACAATTAGTGCAGTATCAAAACATATTAGCATACATAAAAGCAGAAGAGAAATAAACACACATAACATAAGGATTTTTATGTGGAAAACCCTATTAAGAGAAAAACCATGGGGTGACTAACCCAAGATTGTATTCTCTGTTAAAAGAATAGAAGTACAAAATGACACTTGCCAATTAGGGCTCACTGCCCAAGCACACTACTCACAAGAGGCTCACTGCCTAAAAGAGACTCACTATCTACAAATTATAAACAAAGTAACCATGTGTTTGAACTAATCAAAGGCATCCACATATGCCGGGGTTCAGTTCCAGTTAGGCTCAATAAATTGATCTACTGCACTTCATTCTTCCTCTGCTTTAGTGCTGCTATTCTGTCACATACGACTTGGATTATTGCTTCCATACCTATCTCTGCCTTTCTTTGCACATTATCACACACCACACACACCTTCATACTGAAATCTATCTAGTATATATATCCACATCAAGGATCTCAACATCTTTCTAGTCAGCATCCAGAATACTCAAGATTTTCCCAACATACTGATCTGTCAGCTGAATCCATGCTTACTATGTGATACGTATCAAGGACATAGACATAAAAGTCATCAATCATGTCAGCCAATCTGATGCAGAGGCATCCACACTATAACCTTACAATACAGCATGGATGTCTGCAGCCCATCATCATCATCATCATCATCATCATCATATTTTGCTTAACACTGTCAGCATCATCATCATATTTCACCTGCCGACCGATATCCTCCTGCAGACAAGCCTTCGCACTTTCGCCTGCCAACAGCATCACCTTATTCGATAATCGACAGCATCATCATGTTCGACCAGCACGAACATCCTCCTGACGTCCACTGTTCACTTCAGCGACAACTTCCGTCTTCACTACCTTCAGCATCATGATATTCAACATCATGATAATCAACAGGATAAAGAACATCCGGTTCCTTCCATTTATCCTGATGATGACCGACCTTAACTCCTCGCACCGTCCCTTCGATGCTGACGTCACCCGATATCCTGATGACGTATATCCTGATGACGATGACGTCACCCGCAGCTCCTCAATATCCTGCTGTTCTGAAATATCCTGATGACGTATATCCTGATGATGATGACATCATATCCTGCTGTTGGCCAAACTTAGCTTTTTTCGGCCCGCGATCAACCCGATCTTCAACCTGATGCCGATACGCTCCTCCTCGGCTCCTCCTGATGATGATCACCCCGACGCACTTGCACTTCATGCAATCGAAAGCATCATGCGCATCTCCACTTATCCGGATGATGATGCCCAACGCGACTACAGGATATTTGCAGAAATATCCTGATGATGCCGTTTTCACAAACTTTTAGCCTTAGCAAATTTTCACTTCGCTGATCCTCCTGGGACGACCCGATCCACTCTTAGGGTGATCTTCCAACTCAAACTTATCAGCTCAACCTAGCACATGCCCATGCTAGGGTCTTTAACACCTTTCAGCCGCGATCCTGCACACCTGCATGCAAACAAACAGACTAACACCTACCCTACTGTACATAACCATTCTACCGATCAGACGAATCAACCGGTGGAATGGATCAGCAAATCCATATAGCCACCAAACCAGCAAATCGATCAAGTAATGGAATTCAACAGAGGATGAACACAAACAGGATCACTTTATTTGATTTCAAAAGATGCAAATACAATGATCAATCTCTCTCTCAGTCTCACTCTCTGCAACCTAGCTCGATCGATGATCTACAGTCAACTGATCCTCATGCTTAAATAGATTTTCTTGCGAGTACTACTGACCCGACTCCAAGCAGCTGGGAACTCTCCAGGCGGCTGGGAGATCCAACCGAACATACATCATGACAACTGTCCTAACAAACTGGCTAAAAATAGCAAAGCGTGGTCAGCATGATCTTATCATGATCAGCATGACCTTATTACATGCATTGGTCTTATCAGACCTTCTTGGAAACATAAACAAGATCTAAAACTACTAACTGCCTCATGAAGGCCAGCTGTCAGGTAGGTGCTCCTGCACCATACTCCCCAACAGAAAAGAACTCATGTCCCATGAGTTTAGTATGTGGAAGTCTGCCACCTTTACACTTTGCCGTAGCAATATGCTGAGCTATTCCAGCTTTGTCCTCTGCTGGCTTTTGGCTGCTCCAAGTCTTCTGTACTGTAACTTGCTTTCTGGCAAGTAAATCCTCATGCCTGTTAATGTAGGCCTTTTTCTCATATACCCTGTGTTTGTCAGATTGTCTGACCAGAACCTTTGTCTGAACTGCCTCTTGAACTTCTGTAATGTTCAATCCTATCTTCCTGTCAACTTGTATAGGACAAACAATAGTCCCAACTATGACAACAGCCTTGTCATTCCTCTCAACTGATTGCTGTGTGCAAACCTGTTTCTGCACCTGCTGCTGACCTCTGTCAGTCAAAACTAAAACTTTCTTCAATCTGTTGTCCTGAACAACTCCTTTCCCTGCAGTATCCTCAACTGCCTTTATGCCTACTCCTCTAGGCATCTGCACATACTCCTTCTTTCCCATCAAAATGATTTTGGCTGCCCCCTGTGTTGTAGTATCTGCCTGCAATGGCATCAACTTCATAGTCTTCCCATCTTTCTTGATGGTATAGGTATTAGCATACCCATCATACAGTACCCTTCTATCAAATTGCCATGGTCTACCCAACAGTAGGTGACAACATTCCATGGGCAAAATATCACACAAAATTCTATCATGATATGCTCCAATCTGAAAATCCACATATGCCTGTTCAGAGACAAAAAGTGATTGACTATCACTTACCCAAGATGCCTTGTAAGGGTGTGGATGTGGAATCCTTTCCAAATTCAGTTTATCCACCATTTCCTGAGATACCATGTTGTCTGTTGAACCAGTATCAATGACAACCTTACATTTTTTACCTTTGCTCTTGCATATGGTCTTGAAAAGAGACCTTCTTCGTGGGGATTCTTTGTCAGGTACCTTCATGGTAGTCACTGTTCTTCTCATCAGCAGAGACTCTCCACTCTCTAGATATGCATAATTATCAGGCTCCTTATCCTTTTGATAAGTGTTTGAACTCTGTGCACTTTGCTCTACTGTCTCTTCTTGTACAAGTTGTACCCTCTTGTCACTAGTTCTATCATTTCTGGATGATGAACCTTTGTTTTCTGGACATTTGAAAGATGGATGACCAAACTCTCCACAGGTGTAACATTTTCCTGAAAATGTAGTAGAACCTCTACCACCTCCAAATCTTCCCCTATTACCTTTCCATCCACCCCTGAAATCAGGCTGTCCCTGCCCTTTACCAGTGTCTTCTTGACCCTCATTGGTTTGCTTTTGTGTAGGGGCTGCTCCTCTTCCCCTCATATTGTTTCCTCTTCCTCTCATGGACTTATCATGTCCTCTATTCATCTTTTCTTCAATCCTGATTGCCATTTGGTAACAATCCTCCACATTCTTAGGGTTAGCTAAAACTAACTCATCCTGTATGTTAAATCTCAAACCAGCCAAGTACCTAGCCACCTTTTCTACCTCATTCTCATGATGACCAGATCTCATACTCAACTTGTAAAACTCTTCAGTATATGCCTTCACATCCCTTTCCTTCTGCTTTAAAAATTGCAGTTTCTTAAACATTTGGATTTCATAATCCCTAGGCAAGAATTTACCTTTGATCCTTGCTACCATCTTATCCCATGAAGTGATCTTTGACTTCCCTTGTTTCCTTCTCTCAGATTGTACATAATCCCACCATACCAAAGCATGACCTCCTAACTTGGTCTTTGCAATCTTTACCTTCTGATCCTCAGCAACATCTTCACATTCAAAGTGATTATCCAGTGCAGCAATCCAATCTAACAACTCATCTTCATTCAAACTTCCAGTATACTTGGAAACATCAACCTTTACCTTAGGTTTATCATTCTGTACTGCCTTTAACAGTTTTGCCAATCTCTGGTCTTCAGCATCCAGATCTTCAGCTACCTCTTCATACTCTTCAACAGTATCTTCATCTTCTTCAGACTCACTGTCTGCCACTTCCCTCTTTTTGTTCTTTTCCAGGGCTGTAAGCCTGGCTTGAAGTGCTTCAGCAAGCTCCTTCATCTTCCTCATCTCTCTAGCATGTTTTTCCTTCATCTCCTGCAATTCCCTTGCAGTACCACTACCTTTAGGAGGCATTTTGTCAACCTCTTAATCAACACACAACACACAATCAACTCTACCTCTGCCCCTTCGGTGACAGAATCCACACACAACAGCCCAGACCTTTTGCTGAGCTCTGATACCACTATGATGCAGAGGCATCCACACTATAACCTTACAATACAGCATGGATGTCTGCAGCCCATCATCATCATCATCATCATCATCATCATATTTTGCTTAACACTGTCAGCATCATCATCATATTTCACCTGCCGACCGATATCCTCCTGCAGACAAGCCTTCGCACTTTCACCTGCCAACAGCATCACCTTATTCGATAATCGACAGCATCATCATGTTCGACCAGCACGAACATCCTCCTGACGTCCACTGTTCACTTCAGCGACAACTTCCGTCTTCACTACCTTCAGCATCATGATATTCAACATCATGATAATCAACAGGATAAAGAACATCCGGTTCCTTCCATTTATCCTGATGATGACCGACCTTAACTCCTCACACCGTCCCTTCGATGCTGACGTCACCCGATATCCTGATGACGTATATCCTGATGACGATGACGTCACCCGCAGCTCCTCAATATCCTGCTGTTCCGAAATATCCTGATGACGTATATCCTGATGATGATGACGTCATATCCTGATGTTGGCCAAACTTAGCTTTTTTCGGCCCGCGATCAACCCGATCTTCAACCTGATGCCGATACGCTCCTCCTCGGCTCCTCCTGATGATGATCACCCCGACGCACTTGCACTTCATGCAATCGAAAGCATCATGCGCATCTCCACTTATCCGGATGACGATGCCCAACGCGACTGCAGGATATTTGCAGAAATATCCTGATGATGCCATTTTCACGAACTTTTAGCCTTAGCAAATTTTCACTTCACCGATCCTCCAGGGACGACCTGATCCACTCTCAGGGTGATCTTCCAACTCAAACTTATCAGCTCGACCTAGCACATGCCCATGCTAGGGTCTTCAACACCTTTCAGCCGTGATCCTGCACACCTGCATGCAAACAAACAGACTAACACCTACCCTACTGTACATAACCATTCCACCGATCAGACGAATCAACCGATGGAATGGATCAGCAAATCCATATAGCCACCAAACCAGCAAATCGATCAAGTAATGGAATTCAACAGAGGATGAACACAAACAGGATCACTTTATTTGATTTCAAAAGATGCAAATACAATGATCAATCTCTCTCTCAGTCTCACTCTCTGCAACCTAGTTCGATCGATGATCTACAGTCAACCGATCCTCATGCTTAAATAGATTTTCCTGCGAGTACTACTGACCCGACTCCAAGCAGCTGGGAACTCTCCAGGCGGCTGGGAGATCCAACCGAACATACATCATGACAACTGTCCTAACAAACTGGCTAAAAATAGCAAAGCGTGGTCAGCATGATCTTATCATGATCAGCATGACCTTATTACATGCATTGGTCTTATCAGACCTTCTTGGAAACATAAACAAGATCTAAAACTACTAACTGCCTCATGAAGGCCAGCTGTCAGGTAGGTGCTCCTGCACCACAATCATGAATGATCCCTCAAGTAGCTTGATCACCACCAATTTCTCATCTGGATTAAAGTCTGATGCTCTGCCGGTTGGTTCTTCCTCATTCTGCTCTACCTGTCAGGAACCCAACACTTGGATGCTCATATCTTTTCTCTCTTTCATCACCGGAGGCTAAATGTCTAGAATGTAGCAGTCATGGTACTCCTACTAACTTCCCCAAGTCTACACTTTGCTAAGATACTTCCTCTGAGAGATCCGGACCTGATTGTCAGACCTTGCTGCACGCTCTGTTCTTGCTCACCGAACCAAGATATTCTTCAATCTAACTTCTGGTATAGATATACCATGTGCTGCAGATGAGTGGGATGGACTTTGTTTCCATTAATGACAATACTCATGAAGCCACACAATGTCTCTTGCCAACAAAAATAACCATGCCAATCCATTTTGAGTTCCTCAGAAAAGCTGATAAAAAGCCTACCAAACTACCTCAAAATTGTGAAAACAAACTCCTAAAAGGTCCTCCCATGTGGCCCCACTGGAAAATCTACTTTGTATGCTTCAAAAAGATTCCATTTTGTCCATTTTTGACTAGAAGAAAGAAAAATAAAGAAAACAAGATTTTGTTTGCTTTATCTGCTTTTAACTGCATAAAAATAATAAATATTTTAAAAGCAATTTATAGATCACATTGCTTTAAAATATCATTTTACAATAGATTGCAGTTTGATACATATCCTTATTTGATTTGATTTTTTACAAAAATGATAAGATCATATGTGGCATTTTGCTAAGCATGTTACATTACATAATGTTTGATTTTTATAAAAAATCATAAAATATATCAAGGCCTATATGTGTAGCTTTACAATAAAAGGCCTTTAAGGCATGCCCTCCATCTGATTGTGCAAAAGGTCTCTGAGGCGTGTGGACCTATCTCCTATTTCAAAGATTTGCAAATTGCACTAAGAGCATATGACCTAGGCAATAAACATCCAAAAGGCTTAAAGCACTTGACATGTGTATTATCTTCGAAAGGGACTAAATTTTTTTTAAGGCATTAAACTTTCATAATGTGCAAAAAAGACCTATAGTCTACTATGGTTTTTGACCCCTCCTCAAGTCTTGAGACTTAGGCAAAATTGCAAGATGTACTGATGCAAGAGCATCCAGTGGTGTAAGGGCAATCTTGCATCACCCAAAAAGAAGTTAATTCAAAATTATTGTAGTTGTTCTCATTTCTTCTCATAATTAGTGTTTTTGGTTCCATAATATCCAAAATAATAATGTAAGACTTTCAGTTTTTCCAAAACTGCTAAAAATAGTGCCCTGCCTAATTACTAAAGTGTACCTGCTATTTTTAGAAAGTTTGCATTTGAGCACATAATGAAGCAAAAACTTCCAGAAAGTTACATAATGGAAATATAAAACCTTTGGTAAAGGAATCAGGCAAAGATCATTTGTGAGCTGAAAGATATTAAAGTTTTTATTTTCTGAAAAGCCCCTAAAAATTTTTGGAATGAGATATGAGGCACTAAAACTTCTCATAATGTGTCAAAAAGTTGACAGAAATCTGTTTATGAATTTTTGGCATCATCGTTTGCATCGCGAGCTTTTCGGCACTTAAAATAGTTCGTCAATCGGACACTCGGATCAAAAGTTATGCTTCCTGGAAGTTGACCTACTTTTGGAGGGAGTTGCAAAATTCAAAATTTAGCTGGAGGCCGCCAAAAAGTGCTATTTATGACTATTTTGGGAACCCTGGGCGGTAGTAGAGTTAAGGGGGGCTAGTGTAGAGTCAAGAATAGGTGGCAAATAGAAACCCCAGCTGATTTGGGGTTACAGAAGGCTGAAGATTCAAGAGTCTTGAGGTTGGGAAAGCTGTAATGTGTTGTAGCCAATAGAGGATTCATCCTCTAATTGTAATTGAGCTTCTGTAATGTAATGAGTTGCCCAGTTCAATAAAAGAAAGTTCTATTTTTTGTGTTCAATATCTATTATTGTTTGTTTTGTGATTTACCCCTTCATCAAGTGGTATCAGAGCCAGGTTTCCTGAGTGTGTAGATAGATCGGCAACCGTGAGGCAGTTTGCACCAGTTCTTGAGGTTGTGGGTTTGCTGCAGAGACCAAGATGCCTCCATGAAGAAACCATGGTGGGAGGAATGCTTTGATAGAAGAGGGTTTTAGAGCCCTACAAAAGCAAATCGATGCATTGCAAGAGGAGCTATGAAGAGGGTTTGAGTTGAGGATAAGAGAAGAAAGTGAAGATGAAGCTGAAGAAGAGCTATCTGAGGAAGAACAAGAAGCTATCAGAGATGCTGCAGAAGTTAGGTTGTTGAGGGCCATTTTGAAGATTGGAAAGAGGCCCAGGATCGAAGTTTCTACATATTCTAGAGATATTAATCTAGAGCAGCTTATTGATTGGATCAATGACATGGAGGAGTATTTTGAGTATGAAGATGTGGAGGACCCAGATCGGGTTAAGTTTACAAAAACAAAGTTGAAGGGCCATGCCAATATTTGGTGGAAGGAGGTCCAATTAGAGAGGAATAGAAGAGGAAAAGGAAAGATCACTAGATAGGATCAGATGGTGGAGAAACTGAAGAAGCAGTTCATTCCTGTGGACTATGAGATGGAGTTGTTGAAGAAGCTGCAAGGACTAAAGCAAGGTAACAAGTCTGTTAAGGAGTATACAGAAGAGTTTATAAAATTACTATCAGGATAGGCCATGCAGAGCCCAACAAGGAGACGGTAGCCCATTACATTAATGCGTTGAGGTCGAGTATTCAAGATGAGTTGAGCTTGGTCAGAATGACCACCATAGAAGATGCGTACTAGTTTTTCCTGAAGGTGGAAGAGAAGCTGAATAAAAGATTTGATAGCAAGCAAAGGGGAAGAGGTCAAGGTGGAAGGACTGGTGGAAGACCCTATGGGGGATGAAATGAAGATGTAAAGAAAAGTGAAGAAGCTGGTACCAGTCAAAATTAGAGAGGTGATAATACCTACCGCCCTCATGACCAGAACAACAGTGAGCAAAGAGGAAGAGGCAGAGGCAGACCTGGGCAAGTACCTGGAAGAGGAGGTTTCAGAGGAACCTATTTCCAATGTGGAGAAGAAGGGCATTGAGCATACGAGTGTCGCAACATCAAGGAAGGATGAATAGAAGACCTGAAGGTAATGCACGAGTTGCACATGTGGATGAAGATGCACAGTCTGAGCACTCTGAAGATGCAGAAAGGGGAGAAACCCTAGTTGTTAGAAGAACTTTGTTGAATGAGGAGAAAGAACCCAATCAGAGGAAGAGTTTATTCCGCACAAGGTGCAAATGTGAAGGTAAGTGTTGTGATATTATTATTGATAGTGGAAGCACCGATAATCTTGTTTCAGAGGAGATGGTTGACAAGTTGAAGTTGACAAGAAGAAAGCATCCACATCCATACCGGATTGCATGGTTGTAGAAGGACCATAGGGCTTTGGTCAATGAACAGTGTTTAGTGAAGTTCAAGATTGGTGACTACCATGATGAGGTGCTATGTGACATCATACTGATGGATGCATGTCATATGTTATTCAGAAGGCCATGGTAGTATGATAGGAGCGCTGTCCATGATGGCCGTGCAAATACATACTCCCTAACAAAGGATGGAGTCTGTCCTAAGTTGAAGCCCTTAAAGGAGGTGGAAGAAAAGGTATGCAGTACTGCTAGAATTTGCTTGGTAGATGGTAGAAAGTTTTTGGAGGGTATGAAGCATGAGCATCATTGTTTTGCATTGATTCCCAAGATTAGTCAAGAGAACTATGAAGATGTACCAGGTTTCAGATATGTTGGAAGAGCTCCAGGACATTATCTTTGATAATGTACCAGAAGGTTTACCACCGGTAAGGAAGATAAGTCATCAAATGGATTTGATACCAGGAGCTAGTTTGCCAAACAAGGCAGCCCATAGAATGACCCCTGCAGAGAATGAAGAGCTGAATAGACAAGTTCACGAGTTTTTAAGGAAGGGACTAATAAGGGAGAGCCTAAGTCCATGTGCAGTACCTGTAGTTCTAGCACCAAAGAAAGATGGAGTGGAAGATGTGTACAGATTCCTGAGCCATCAACAAGATTACAATCAAGTATAGATTTCCATTGCCAAGAATGGATGACATAATGGATTGTTAGAGTGGAGCCAAGTACTTCACGAAGATTGATCTGAAGAGTGGGTATCACCAGATTCGAATCAGAGAAGGAGATGAATGGAAGACAACCTTCAAGACAAAGGAGGGTTTGCATGAGTGGTTAGTCATGCCATTTGGTCTAACCAATGCACCGAGCACATTCATGCGGCTCATGAACGAGGTACTAAAAGAATTTTTAGGAATTTTTGTTATTGTTTATTTGGATGATATTTTGATTTTTAGTAAGACTTGGGATGAGCATCTGATGCATATCAGAAGAGTTCTAGAGAAGCTGAGGGAGGAGAAGTTGCTGATTAATCTGAAGAAATGTAGTTTTGCAAAGAAAGAGTTGGTATACCTGGGACTTGTTGTCTCAGAGGAAGGTCTTAAGATGGACCCAGAAAAAGTAAGGGCCATCATTGAATGGCCTACACCAAGGAGTGCAACAGAGGTAAGATCTTTTCATGGTTTGGCAAGTTTTTACAGAAAGTTTATCAGGAATTTTAGTAGCATTTGTGCACCCCTAACTGAGACAATGAGAGGAGATAGAAAAGAGTTTAGATGGACTAAAGGAGCAGACAAGAGATTTGATACATTGAAGCAGAAAGTCGTAGAACAACCTATTTTGGTACTTACAGATTTTAATAAGGTATTTCAAGTAGATTGTGATGCTAGTGGTAGTGGTATAGGAGCTATTTTGAGCCAAGAAGGTAAGCCCATTGCCTATTTTAGTGAGAAGCTTAATGATGCCAAGAAAAAGTATTCTATTTATGATCAAGAATTTTATGCAATAGTTCAGGCTTTGAAGAAATGGAGACATTATTTGTTGCCAAAAGAATTTGTTTTATATACTGATCATCAAGCTTTGCAGTATCTTAATAGTCAAGGGAAGTTGAACCAAAGGCACTTAAAATGGGTTGAGTTTTTACAGAGTTATACCTTTGTTTTGAAGCACATGAGTGGGAAGTCCAACAAAGTTGCAGATGCCTTGAGCAGAAGGCAAAATTTGTTGACAAAAATGAAGATAGAGATTGTTGGGTTCGATGAGCTCAAAAGTTTGTATTCTGAAGATCCAGATTTTGCAGAGGCTTGGAAAGCTTGTCTGAAGCCTGTTACTTTGGATAGGACAAAATGGTTGGATTTCATAATCCAAGATGGCATGTTGTTTAGAGGAAGCCAGTTGTGCATTCCAAGGAGTTCCATGAGAGAGAACCTGATTAAGGAGAAGCATAGTGGAGGATTGGCTGGACACTTTGGTCAAGATAAGACCATTTCTATTGTTGGTGAAAAATATTATTGGCCACAGTTGCAGCAAGATGTGAGGAAGTTTGTGCAGAGTTGTAGAGTATGTCAGATGGCAAAAGGAACAAGTCAGAATACGGGGTTGTATCAATCATTACCTATACTAGAGAATCCATGGGATGATATTAGTATGGATTTTGTTCTTGGTTTACCAAGGACACAGAGAGGGCATGATTCTATTTTTGTGGTGGTGGACAGATTCTCAAAAATGGCACATTTTATTCCTTGTAAGAAGACTAATGGTGCTGTTCATATTGCAGAGTTATTTTTTCAGGGAAGTAGTGTGACTACATGGTCTACCAAAAAGCATAGTTTCAGCTGAGATACCAAGTTTGTTGGTTATTTCTGGAGGACATTGTGGAAGAAGTTAAAGACAGACTTGAAGTTTAGTTCTGCACACCATCCACAGACTGATGGACAAACTGAAGTGGTGAATAGAAGTTTGGGTAACCTACTACAATGCTTAGTAGGAGATAAACCCAAGGGATGGGATTTGATTTTAACACAGGCAGAATTTGCTTACAACAATTTTGTCAATAGGAGTACTAGTAAATCACCATTCCAAATTGTATATGAGAATAGTCCAAGAAATGCTTCAGAGTTAAGGAACCTGGACAAAGGAGAAAAGACAAGTGTTGGGGCTGAAGACTTTGCAGAACACATTAATAAGATGAATATTTAGTACAAGGCTAAGGCAGACCAGAAGAGGAGATATAAGGAATTCCAGGTGGGAGATGAAGACATGGTTCACTTGAGAAAAGAAAGGTTCCCAGTTGGACCATACAATAAATTGAAAATGAATAAATTTGGACCATACAAAATTTTGAAGAAACATGATTCAAAAAATGCATATGAGGTAGAGCTACCGAGTGGGATCAATATTTCTCCTGTTTTCAACATTGCTAATTTATCATAATATGATGAAGGTGGAATAGGATGGACCAATAGCAGTGCAGTGGAGTATTCTGGCATCTACTTCAACAGAGGAGATAGAAGAGATTTTGGATAGCCATGTGGGAAGGAGCACTCGAAACAAGCAATACGAAGAATATCTAGTGAAATGGAAAGGAAGGCCTGTTGAAGATTCTTCTTGGTTGTCTAAGGCAGAGGTTGACCATTTGGGTTTTCCTCACACAAACACCTGAGACGTGACAGGGTCACTTCTCAAATTACCTTGGGTGTCTGATGCAGGAGCATCCAGTGGTGCAAGGGCAATCTTGCATCACCCAAAAAGAAGTTAATTCAAAATCATTGTAGTTGTTCTCATTTCTTCCCATAATTAGTGTTTTTGGTTCCATAATATCTAGAGTAATAATGTAAGACTTTAAGTTTTTCTAAAACTGCTAAAAATAGCGACCTGCCTAATTAGGAAAGTGTACCTGCTATTTTTAGAAAGTTTGCATTTGGAGACGTAATAAAGCAAAAAATTTTAGAAAAGTTACATAATGGAAATATAAGACCTTTGGCGAAGGAATCAGGCAAAGATCATTTGTGAGTTGAAAGATATTAAAGTTTTTGTTTTCCGAAAAGTCCCTGAAAATTTTTGGAACGAGATATGAGGCATTAAAAATTCTCATAACATCTCAAAAAGTTGACAAAAATCCATTTATAGATTTCCAGCATGATAGCTCGCATCGCAAGCTTTCCGACGCTTAAAACGGTTTGTTAATCAGACACCCGGATCAAAAGTTATGCTTCCCAGAAGTTGACCTACTTTTGGAGGGAGTTGTAAAATTTAAAATTTAGCTGGAGGCCGCCAAAAAGTGCTATTTATGACTATTTTGGGAACCCTGGGCAGTAGTAGAGTTAAGGGGGGCTAGTGTAGAGTCAAGAATAGGTGGGAAATAGAAACGCTAGCTGATTTGGGGTTACAGAAGACTGAAGATTCAAGAGTCTTGAGGTTGGGAAAGTTGTAATGTGTTGCAGCCAGTAGAGGATTCATCCTCTGATTGTAATTGAGCTTCTGTAATGTAATGAGTTGCCCAGTTCAATAAAAGAAAGTTCTATTTGCTGTGTTCAATATCTGTTATTGTGTGTTTTGTGATTTACCCCTTCATCATGTACTTAATATCACGATGGGAATTAGCTTGGGCTATGAAAATAAGTTCAAATGTGATAAAATGCTCACATTCGACTTAGGCAAAAAATGAAACTCTAATGACAAAACACTTCAATGCCCTAAGAATTCACATTCATTTTTTACTTGCAACTTTGAGAAATCCTCTGTTGTGGCCACCACTAGACTTAGGGTTTGAAGGCAATACTACGCATTTTCATAGTTCTAAGCATGATTTTCTTGAAGATTTTAACAAGAAACAAAGGGTGAGCTTCTTTGTGCTAATGTATATTCATTTTCCCCTATTGATCACTGATCTCTGAGCTAAATTTGGCTTCAAAGCCACAACTATAATAGTTTTTTCCTAATGAATTTTGTATTTCCTATTGCTCTGGTTATCTTTCCCTTGTCTCTGGGCCACCATGAAGAATCTCTTCAAACCTTTTTGAAGATAACAGAGGGGATAAAACCCGCGGCTTTATACCTGTATCTCTTGCTTAGAAAAAAGCAAATTTTTATCTCTTATATCCTATATCTTTCTCTTACAACAGAGGCTTCTCTTCTAATGACATTCTAAGAAAAAAGAAAGAGAACAAAACCCTTCACCTTTTATATCTACAACTATTGTTTCAACAGAGATTTTCTCTTTACCTGGCCGTGACTGTATTTGCACATATATTCATTTCTGTGTGACTTTAATGGTTTGAATGTCTACTAGCTCTCTTTTCTTTATTTGTTTCGGCAACCTCAACAAGGGTTTTGATCTTTTGTGCACAAGAGAATGCATTCAAACTTGTATATTTATGTGGGTCTGCTTCTTAAGAGGCCGCAAATTGTTACTCTTGTGACTATAAGAAAATTAGTTGGGTTTGAACAAGCAATACAAAATGAGTTTCATGAGTTCAAAGATTTCATTTTCAGTTGATATTTGGAACTGGACCTGAAACCCCATACACATGGGTTAACATATTATGAAGAGAAAACACCCTTTCGTCACTGATATCACAACCATGTATGACACTCTGAGCATTTTTTTGAAAATAAAAACCCAAATGGGTTTCAACAAAATGATCTTCTTTTATCATGTTCTCAACCTTCTAGCACACAAACTAGTTTTTCCACTTTTGTATATGCAAAACCAGTCCAGACTTATTTATTTCTCCTATAGATACTCTTTTTCCTGTAACATGGTAGCATATGGACTTAAGAAGTCCACTTCTAGATAGCATATAAATGTTTTATTGCTCCTTCTTGTAGAGTTATATAAACACTGAGATTCCACTTTCTTGAAATATATCAATCAAATTTGTTATCTTAGTTGATTCTATCTTGTTGGTAATTGCTCCTTGATACTCATACCATTATATATCTGAGGTTATCCATTTGATTGATGTGGCTATATTCAATCTGTAACAGATGATGTTTGCTTGCTTCAGTGATGCAACTGTGATGATAATGTATACACCTCCTGTAGATGACTATAGATGTTGAAGCTTCAGTATTACCACTATTTTGGTGAGGTACATTTTGATCTCTACATATACTTGGCAATGTTCTTTTCAATCTATAACATGTGATGTAATCTGCAATCTATTTCATTATAACACATTGAATGCACTCATATTCTAATCATAATGTATGATGGAATCTCCTGAATACAAACTGTAACTACCATCTTGACTATCAAAGGCAATATGCTCTATGTATATCTTGTAATTATGCCATCATGGTTGTTCATCTACACTCTTCAGTTTGTTTAATCATGCATATACCTGATACTATTCTCATGCTATCATGTAACTAAAACAGTCATACATCACTGAATGATGTTGTCCATTGGCAATTATTTGGCATACAAATGTTATAATTGTATCTATAAATTCCAATGCCTTGGCTACGAATTTCACTTCCTCAATTGCTATTGTAGCAATAATGACAACTCCTCTCATGCACTAAATGTTGTCCTATATGGGTTCAGGCCACTTTAATGGTTTCACTTCATCATTACTTAAACTGTAAGCATTAGATTCATATTGTACTCCTTCAGTTAACTTCTTTCAATTGAGCATTATCAATATAATTTGCATTTCATCCCCTCTGAGGACCATCGGCAGCAAGATGAGTTCAACCCTTGTGGGAGCCCACTTTACACCACATGTTGATATGTCTTTAAACAACTACATGACTTATCCTATACCTGCACATGAAACAAACATGTTAGATAAAATCAGTGAAGTATAATGATTGTTCGTTTTCCATCTCTTCTCTATGTGAATGATGTATATCTGATCTAGTGCATTATAGGCAATGTATTATGCCTCTTCTGATAGGTACATAGGGAAGTCATAACCAGAGCTTTAACAAGTTTCTTCCAATCTTTACAGGTTCTTATTGGAGATTAGGAGCAAGGACAAAAGGCATCCTCGAAACTGAAGACACTAGAAGGCAATGATGTCTATGATCCTTCTCTCTCCTATTTTCAGATGCATAATATGTTTCTTATATTTGCACTTGTTTAGCTATTCCCACAGCTTGTGTGGGACATTTGATTTATCATTTTTTCATTCAATGCAATGTTTATTTCTTTTATGTATCTCACTTGTAAAATGAATAATCATTGTAGTGAAATGAAATAACTTATCTCTTATGCACCCTTTTGCAAATGAATGATCAACTAAACCTTTTCCTTCTGTCATAACAATGAAAACTAAAGTCTTCATGTACCTTAGACTATGCAAAATAAATCATAGAAGAAAAATGTTAAAACATTAACTCTAGAAATGAACTTGCTATACTAGCTCTACCAAATTGAGCTAGAAGTTAAAAATGGTAACAATAACATATAGATTTACTAATTCGTAGTGTAACCCTGTAATGAGGTTTTGTCTACATAAGGAAGTTTGAATGTTCTATCTACGGAAGAGTATTATTGATGTTTAGCATGATGTAAACACAATTTGTGTTAAGGTGTACATGTATAAAAATATATTGATACAGAAATATAATGTGTTTGAGAACATATGGTTGCATGTAGATATCACTTGAGGTATACAAAATGAGTTTTTCTTTCGCAGGTTCATGACAAAATCTAGTGATGCTAAGGTAATGTGAGACTTGATAATCTATGTTTAGATGTAAGACTAAGTATGTCTTGAGTAGTGATGAAGGTATGAAAAGGTTTTGTCTAAATATGCATTTGATGTTTTATGATTACCAATTAAAAGAAGAGCTTTATAGTTTTGAATGACTAGTATTAAGATTGTCTTTATATTCTACATAGACTAACTATCTAAGTGAGACAACAAGCATGTGGGTTTTAGTGTTATATAGAAGTGTGATAAGATTGATTCTTGAAGTTCGTAAAGGATAGCACGTGCATATGCTTTATTTGTGAAGAGATTCATGTGAATGTAGTTGTGTATGTAGCATGAAGTCACTATTCTGTATAATTATTTTGATCATCCAAGTGCAGAGACTCAATGACTCATTTGTCCACATATATATAGAAGACTAATGATAATTCATGTATGCAGGATTGGTTGTTGATAGGTTGTTTGTCAAACAAGTGAAATTGGTGACATGATGTCATTGTAATAAGAAGTTATTATATTGTTCTATGATGTAAAAGTAATGTTCCCTTGGATTGTATGTATGATAGATTGGCCTTTTTAGCTAAAAAAGAGATATCATTGAGATGTTGAGTAGGAGAGATAAGGTGTTTGTATAAGAGTTATAGAACTCGTCTATAACCTTTGATTTTCATTGTAAACAGAGTAGTACTCTGTATGTTCTCACATTTTGTAATTGGAGTTATTGTGATTACGAGTGAGGCTTGTGTGTGATCAGTGAGATCATTTACTAGTGAGGCATTGGAACCAATGAGGTTTATGGCCAGTGAGGCTTGTATGTGATCAGTCAAATCCTAGCTAGTGAGGCTTGTATGTAATCAGTGAGAGTTTGGTCAGTGAGACCCAATAAAGTTTTGGTGAGGATTGGACAATGGTTTTTCCCTGGATAGGGTTTTCCACTTGACATATTGCGTTATGTCTTTATTTGTGTGATTCTATCATTTGTTGATGTGTTTGTCATGATTATGTTAGAAAATCTTTCTACAAGATTGATGAATGAATAAGTTTTATTGGATCACTCATTCACCCCCTCTTAGTGATCCTTAGTATTCTAACACTACCTACAACCTATCTAGCCAAACACAACTAAAAAAGATGCTTTGGCCAAAGCTTGTAATTCAAATTAGGAATAGTTACTATTTGATGTTTTATTTCTCTCTGTGATATCATGATATTAGTTTAATATATACATTTGACACATGCTATATATCATGCTACACCAAATTCCTTCATGCATGTTAGATTTAGCTTGCTAGACCCCCCATTAAGCATCAAGATTCTCCATTCAGGAGTAAGACCAAGGAGGCGTGAGCATTGTGGCTAGGTGGTAAATCACCTTGATGATGTTCTCTTTCTCTGCCAGAGTTAGTGTCAAAGATATGGAATGGCATCGAAGACATTGTATGGTGTGATGTTCTTTTGTATGATCCTATATGGATAGATATTGTAAAGGCATAGTCCTTATTATTAAGATACTTGATTAGTTTATGTATTGTATCTTATTTGATTATATTGATGAAAGTTATTTTCTTGAGTTATAATATTTTGTAAAAAAATTATTTTTCATATTATTTTATCTTATCTTATTAGAGTGGTCTTTATAATCAACAACAATAAAGTTACAATACAACTTTCAAGCTATGACTTCACAAGACTATGTCCAACTAGAGAATTTGGAAGAACTCTAGTACCATAATAGTGACTACAAATACACTATGAAACCTCCATATCTAACATCCAATATATAGAATATTCAATACATCAAACAATAAGTTGTAAACTAGAAACCATGGGCCAATACGTTGACCTAAATATGACACCTAAGTCTAGGGCAAAAATTCCAACATCCCCTTCATGACAAGTCAAAGTGCTAAAAATAGTAGATGCTCTTACATTGTCATAATTATTAATAACTCCATCATAGTCCACTCAAAAAATTGGGTGCTATATTTTGGCTCTATTAGAAGATGCTCTATGATGTGTCATAATATGTGTGATATAATTTGTCAAGATTCTTAGTCAACAATGTAACTCCCCTATAATCATGCTCTTATGTGTTATACCATCTCTTACACCACTATCTTCATCATAGATTCTCTTATACATCTCTCATGACAAGATATTATCTTACAAACCATTATATGCACCATAATAACTCATAAACCTAGCATAATGACCAAGTAATAAGTGGGGTTCCCTTTTCTATGTGGGCTCATACATACATACATACATACATACATATATATATATATTGCAAAGTATATGACACACTTATCCTAGCATTCTCCATTTATCATATACTTTTCAAGCGCAAAGGGGAACACCAACACTATCAACTAAAAAGGCATTAACAATGTGATGATACCCTCCATAATGTTGACAAGGGAGAGGTGTTGATAGATCAATTAAAATGCAGCACAAAGAATACAAAGGGATGTAGAACATTACAAAATTGCTTTCCATAAAATAATGCAAGAGGTATTGAGTTGTTTTGGGATTAGTATGTCTCAACCTATCAGTCACAATGTGTAGTTTCTATTTCCAAGGAGGATTCGAGTTTGGAAGTTGCTATTAAAGGTGGAGTTACACATGTTGGCACTTTCCTTATGATAAGGATGTCTTTTTTGGAGGTGCAGTTTTATTTTGGCAGGCATAGTTTTCCATGTGTAGGTTTGGTAACAATTGGTAGTTGCATGTTTGCATGTGTTGACAATTGGAATATTACCATTTTGCATGTTCAATGTTTTTAGCATCTTCCATGATACATTTTAAGTCTTGGGACATTGGATTTGGAAAGTATATAATTAATGAATTGTAAGCTTCTATGTATTGAGCACTTGTATATTGGACAAGTAGTATCATTTTGTTGAAGTACCATTATGTTTCCAAAATTATCCCAGATTCTTGTTGTAGTTGGAGGACACCTGGAGACGCTTAGTGTTGTTATTGTATCCTAATTATTTGTTATTGATAATACAAAGTACCATGCTTTTTGTGTGTGTGGTTTTTTACCTGGAAAGGTTTTCCCCATGTAATTTTTGTGTTATGTTTTTATTGTTAATCTATTTTATATTTTTTGAATGTGCATTTGATTTTGAATCTATAAGTGTTCAAGGGTTTTAAGAAATTTTTGCAATCCTCTCCTTCTTAGATTAGTGTAGGAAGCATCTTCAACGTACTTGGCTTCCTTTCAGTTAGTATCAGAGCCTAGCCAACTTTGTTTCCTTTGTTGGATTGAAGGGTTTTTTGTATTGATCTTAGTTTCAGTAAGAGTTTTGCAGAAGTATATTTTTGTGACCTTGTTGCAGAAAAAGAATGGAAAGCACATCCAATAGGATTGAGATGGATAAGTTTAATGGTAACAACTTTGAGTTATGGAAAATGAAGATGGAGGATATGCTCGTGGATAGAGATGTGTGGGTTGCAATATCTGGAACACACCCAACCAGTATGACTCAGGAAGAGTGGGATCTGAAGGATCGGAAAGCTAAGGGTTTGGTTAGACTTCGTTTGGCTAATTTTGTGCTCCTGAATGTCCATAAAGAAAAGACTACAAAATCTATTTGGAAGAAGCTTGGAGATGTTTATCAGGCTAAATCCCTAGTAAACAAGTTATTCTTGTGAAATAAATTATATTCTCTGAAGATGAAGGGTCCATTGCAAATCACCTAAATGCATTTAACATGTCGATTTCTTTGTTGGGTTTTGTTGGTGACAAGATAAAATATGAATATTGTTGTATGCTTCTGTTATGTTCTTTTCTAAACTCATGGGATCACCTGGTTATGGATATATTAGAAGTATCACCACCAGTTTCAAAATGGATGAGGTGGTTGCATCACTATTGTTTGAAGAGATGCAGAGGAAATCTTCCGAGATGGCCAAGGACTCCTTTTTTGTTTGTGGAAGAACTAAAGACAAAGGAAAGAAAAAGGACAAGAAGTCAAGATAAAAATCTTTGGGGAGATCTAAGTCTCCTAGAAAGTCCATTGCAAAATGTTGGAACTGCAGAAAATCTAGTCATTTCCACAAAGATTGTAAGGAGGAGAATAAAAAGAAAGGTAAAAAGAACTTCTCTGATTTTGACTTTGATAAATCCTCTCAGGATGATGCAGATGCTTTTGTTGCAGCCTTGGCAACACACGCATCAGAAGATGTTTGGTTAATAGACTTGGGTGCTTCTTTCCACATTACCTCGCATAGGGCTTTGTTCTCAAAGTATGAAGAGTATGATGGTGGGAAGGTGTATCTAGGTGACGACTCTCATCTCAAGATTGTTGGTCATGGAAGAGTCAAGATTAAAGTCCTTGATGGTAGTGCGAAGGGGATTGATGGTGTGTTGCATATCCCAGGTTTGGAATGAAACCTTCTTTCTGTGAGTAAGTTGATTGATGTGAGTGTGTAGGTTGTTTTCTCGAGTGGAGGATGTAAGATGACAAGAGGAGCTATGGTGTTAGCTAAGGGTATTTAGATCGGCACTCTATACAAGTTGGATGCATGCACTGTTCAGTGCAATAGTACTTTTGATATACCGAAGGAAAGGCCTTTGGATTCTTCATCCTCACCATCAAATCTAGTAGTGAAGAAGTCTGTTGCTTGTACATCTGATGGTCATTCAAATTCTGGGTACTTAAGGGTGAAAATGCTTCAGAGTTGAAGCTTCTAGTAGAGAAGATAATGTTATGGCACCAAAGACTTGATCACATTGGTGAGAAGGGGCTTAAAGCCCTGAAAAATAAAAGCCTTGTTGAAGGTCTTGATGATTGTAATCTTGAGTTTGACTTTTATGAACATTGTGTATATGGAAATCAAAATCATGCTTCTTTTTATTCCAATTCTCATAAGACTTATAAGGTTTTGGACTATATTCATACAAATGTGTTTGGTCCTATGAATGTTCTTTCATTAAGAAGATCTATATATTTTGTGTCTTTCATAGATGACTCTAGTAGAAGGACATTTGTTTATTTCCTCATGAGTAAATCTGAAGTATTTAATCAATTTAAGGAGTTTAAGGCCTTGGTTGAAAATCAAACTGATAGAAAGATTAAATGTTTGAGGACTAACAATGGTGGTGAGTTTTGTTTGGTAGAATTCCACAAGTTCTGTAAGGAGCATGAGATTGAGAGACATAAAACAACTCCATACACCCCACAACAAAATGGATATGTAGATAGGATGAATAGGATGCTAATGAAGAGGTCTAGGAGTTGTTATGTCATAGAATATCCCCCTAGGATTTTTACCTCCTAAGTTTAGCTCTTTAGTCCCTTGTTTTCAATCTTGCATGTTCATTTTAACTCCTGAAAGAAAATGGCTCGAAACCCGGCTTGAGGGACATTGTGCCATTTGACCTTGCCCTAAAATAGGACTTGAGGACTTGGGCACTTGTGCCCTAGTCCTATCCTATTTTAGGTAGGTCCCAATTTTGAATGTTGGTTATGTGACCATCATAAGGTTCTGTTGCCGACATCTTAAGTTTGAATTATGAAATTTAAAGTGGGAATACATATATAAGCATGTTTAGAGTTTCATTTGTAAACTAGAAGATGATTATGAACTTTTGGCAAACTTATGAGTTTAGAGCATTCAAGATATTCATTGGTGTTGTGTTTGTGATTGCAGATTTAGCTTCATTTTCTCATGTGTTGAAGGATTTTCATCTACATCCAAGCTATAGCTCCGAGATGATATGTATTTGTGTTTCAATTATCTATCAATTTGTTTTTCCTCTATCCTTTAGGGATACACACTCTTTATCTGATAATGGTGTTTAAAGGACTTGAATGTCCTTCCAGGGCTTGACTGAGGCAAGATCTTAAACACCACAACCCCCAACACTCCTTGTGATTGCAGGTTATAGGAATAAGATTTTGTAGAGAGGAGTTGCAGAGGAAGGTTGCAGAAGATAAGGATTCCATATCTGGCAGAAAGAAGTAGGTTGGTGCATTTTCAAGGCTAGGGCACTAGGGGCAAAGTCCTTCAAGGTTACAGACATAGAAATCTTTGTGATAGTGATAATTAGCATCAAAAGAAGTCCTAATATACTGAGGAATATCC
Organism: Cunninghamia lanceolata; assembly: GCA_027924645.1. Classification (NCBI taxonomy): domain Eukaryota; kingdom Viridiplantae; phylum Streptophyta; class Pinopsida; order Cupressales; family Cupressaceae; genus Cunninghamia; species Cunninghamia lanceolata. The sequence goes on from BSBN01000206.1 coordinate 14,364,051, forward strand.
TACCTTGGACTACGGTGTGAGCTCTAGTATCCTCTGCATCTTTGATAATAGGAACAGATAGAACCATGATTATCAATGTCGTAAGGAGTCTGAAACCACCTAAAGAAAACACTGCATTGGACTAAGGTGTGAGCCATGAAGTCCCCGCATATTCTACATCACGAACTTTGAAAAGTGGCCAGTAACTAATCTTTGTCTACTATATTGGTATGTGCTCATATTTGTCATAATTAATCAGTTTGCTTACGATTTTGTATAATTAGGGTTTTGAGGATATTTGAGCATTAGATTAACATTAATTGATAATTTCTAAATTTCCATATCATTATAAGTGACACGCCAACATGTAGGAGAATCCTCTTGCAAAAGTTGTGATTCAATTCAGTTGGGTGTCCTTGAATGTTTGTAGTGAAAGTAGGATCTAGCCAATCAATCCCATCATCCCCCTTTTCTTATAAAACATTTTGGTGAACCCATGTTTTATTTGAATTTTACACCTTTATGAGTGTTGGCCTTTAGATTTATATTCATTAATTTAATTTTCATCTTATTGCATTTGAAAATTTACGAAAAAATTGAAAATTTTGAAAATCTGAAAAAAAAAATTGGCATCTTAGGCTTACATTTTGACATAATTTCATTGCATTTCATTTAATTTCTGATATTTTCATCAGATCTGATATAAATTACAGTAGTACATCATTAATTAATCATTTTTATTGCATTTTCATGCTTAAATTGTTAGATTTTGCTTGAAATTATGCAATTTTCATATAACTTAATTTTTCCAAAAACTAGGGTTTACAGTTAAAATCTTATTTCTGATTTTACTACTCTTTTAAGCACTCTTTTAGGACTGATTTCTAATTTTAGTGTTCCATCATAGTGTCTTTTTTGAAAAAATTCATGCCTTAATTTCACAACTAGGGTTTGAAAACCTTGCATTTTCACTAGATTTTGCCTTGCTATCTATCTAGATTTACATTATAGGTTAGTTGTGAAGGATATTGCTGAATTATTGGATTGATAGTGAGATTATTATCCACTAACTCTCATTAATTTCCTTACAACACCTCTTCTTTTAGGCAATTGCATTGAAAAAAGTGAAAAAATCAAGCATTTTAGATCATAAGAATATTTTAAAATCTGATCTTGCATTCATTTGAATACATAATATATATGGCTTCTCATCACAACAATAATGCTAGGTTCCCTCCTAGGCCTTATTTGAAAAGGACGAGCCCTGAACTTGAAATTACATTTACACCTCATAATAAAACATTTGTAGACAATGAAGGGCCTCTTTACATCACCGTGCAAATAATGGAGATTCTAATGCATGGTATAATTATAGATCCTAATTACATGACTAATGTGGTAATCGAAGAGTTCCTTCACTCACATAATTTGACACAAGATTCTTATGAACCTTCAGATTTAAGGATTAACACACATACCAGAGCTTTCATGCCTACCTTTGGGAAAATAAACTTATTGGTTATGGTATATGATAAAGTTTTCGATCAACTATTTGATGTTATCCCTTTATCTGGCCTCTTCCACATAAAACTAGGACACCCATGGTTAAAATCTATGAATGTTGTCCCCTCAACTACTCACAATTGCATAAAATTCCATTTAGATGTACAAGTGCGTACTATTTGACATAATACATGGCAACCTATGGATACAAAAAAGAATTTTACTCTTGATTACTTTTGGCCACAACTTGATAGAGACCCTGAGCCATGAAGAGGCCAATCTTTCCTACAATATAGATGATACAAAGTAAAACTTATATCTAGAGTGGCTTGGCCTCCTATGCAAACAATAAGAGACGAACAACCCACATTAGAAGAACTTCCTAGAGAAAAAGGAAAAAGACCCTATGCTGAGGTTCTTCCTCCGTCGTCCTTACAAGGATTGGGAGGTATTCATCGAGAACAAGGCACTTCATCAAGACAAATGAGATTTCAACAATCTTGCTCCTCTAACACAAAAAGACAAATAGAACAACATGATAATACTTTTGAAGATATAAACAATAGGACAAGAAGAAATCTAGACAAGCAAGAGAAAGGTAGAGGAAAAGACAAGCTTTTTCCCAAAGAAATGCACCTCAACAAGAAAACATTCCACCTAACATTGAATCAAACCAAGAAGAGCTTAAGAATGAAAAATTTAAAGATGAAAGAAAAAGTTGGGCTATGGTACCTTATGTAGGTCTCTTTTCTCTAACATTTGAGATTGGGAAGACGATGATTTGCTTGAAGACAACTGCTAGCTTGGTTGTGCCTACAGGTAAGTATTTTTAACCCTTTACCTCTATGTTGTGTTTCCCCTGTGATGTGTTATGTGTTGTTTAGGCCTCCTTTGATGACCCTTGATACTCTTGTAAGGTCAAGGATATCGGGAGACCGCCTCTGTTGTGATCCTTCTTCTATTTGTATCATTATTCTTCTATCTTGCTTCTCATCTATTTTCATTGTTGTGTGTTGTGTCTTAGGGGCATAGAGTTCTGGTTGGTGACCTGGGGGCACCTTCCTACGTGACGACCCTAAGAAACTTGTTCTTCTCTCTTGATTCATTGTTTACCATCTTCTGGTAGTTCTATCTAGTTGGTGAATGAGGAAAAACAAACATATACTGATACGGACCATGTGTCCCTTTAGTGAGTAAGAAAAAATGGACCTAGTCCATACATGACGATGGGGTTGATATATGTTATCTGATGCTTAGCTAGTAGAATCAATCAGTGTGATATTTTGATGATATCTTATATTTTCTAATAAACCATAACAATGTAGCTACTCTGTACACCTTATTTATCTTGGGTCTTGCCTTGGTTACACTCGGTTCTAAGATCTCTGTGGTATAGCCCCACAGTTATACTCAGTTTCAGAATCTGTAGTATAACCTTAACTCTTGATGTGATTACTTTCATGCATTACTTTATCATGTGATGTGGTTATTATCTTAGAGAAAGATTTCTAACCTCTCTTCTTGCAAGAAATTGTGTTTGTGGGAACATTTGGCGATCGTAAAGTACATGTCACCTTTGGGGGCATGGGCTTTGCGTGAGCTCTTGTTCCCTTGTGTGTTTTCTCTCTACCTTAACATGCTTGATATCGGTACATGATATCAACCACCTCAAGGTGGGGGCATATAAGGTAAGTTGTCTGATGATTTTGGTACTAACGAAGTGTGTTTGTAATCCCTTTGCAGAGACAAGATGTATATCCGCACGAGTGTACATCTTTATTTTATATTGCAATCAGAAAGCCCTCGGCAGAGACGGGATATATCATGCATTTCTTTTTATTTTTAAGTCCTCTGTGGAGGTGAGATATCATGCATATCTTTTTATTTTTAAGCCCTCTGTGGACGCAGGGATGGTGCATGTCTTCAGCTAGTGCATATCCTTTTTATTTCGAAAGTCCTCTGAGTAGGCGGCGTTAGTGTATCCTCCCTTAAGTGTGCCTTTGGTGGTTGTTGTGGCATAAGCCCAACCGTTAGGTATGCCTATAATGTGCCTAAGATGGTGGGGGCTTAACAAAAAGTTCCTTGCATTGCCTTGTTTGTTGTTTTTTAGATGTATAGTATGTCTTTGGCATGCTATACAATGCTCATGTTTTATGTGTGTCCTCTGTGTGTTTGTTCCCAAGTGTAGTCCTAAGAGCATGGTGAAATGCCCCTCCTATGCTTTGGTATTTGTATAGCATATTTTTTTCCCAATTATAGTCCAAAGAGTGTGGCAAAATGCCCCTCCTATGCTTTGGGATTTGTATGGCAAGCTTGTTCTTAGGTGTAGTCAAATGAGTGTGGTGAAATGCCCCTCCTACATTTTGGGTTGTGTGTTGCATTTTTACTTTCCATGTATCTACATTCATTTATATATGAAAAATCAAAAAGAAATAATCACTGCATTCATTGTCTTCTCCATGTATTGCATGACTATTACTATCTTCTCTATGCTTTGTGTGCCTATTTCTTCCTTCACTGTGTTTGGTGTGTCTGCATTGTGTTTTCTCTAATGTCTACCTAAGACTGGGGGCTAGAAATAGTTTCAAGCAATCTTTGTGTATGTACTAGCTTTAAGTGTCTGGCATGTTTGCAGTGTTTTGATTGTACTTTAATGCATGTATGAGCCTTTTGTTCATGCATACATTAAAGTGGGGGCTAAATGTTATGTCGTAAAATGTCCCCCTAGGACTTTTACCTCCTAATATTAGCTCCTGGGTCCCTTGTTTTGCATCTTGCATGTTAATTTTAAATCTCGAAAGAAAATGGCCTAAAATCCATGTCAAATGGGGCTTGAGGGACATTGTGGCATTTGACCCTACCCTAAAATAAGAACTGAGAACTTGGGTGCTCACGCCCTAGTCCTGCCCTATTTTAGGCAGGTGCCAAATTTGAATGTTGGTTATGTGATCGTTAGAAATTTCTGTTGCTAACATCTTAAGTTTGAATTATGAAATTTAAAGCAGGAATGCATATATAATCATATTTAGGGTTTCATTTGTAAACTAGAAGATGATTATGAACTTTTGGAGAACTTATGATTTTAGAGAATTCAAGATATTCATTGTTGCAGAGCATAATATTGTTGTTGTGTTTGTGATTGCAGATTTAGCTTTATCTTCTCACGTGTTGAAGGATTTTCTTCTACATATGAGCTACACCTCTGAGCTGATATCTATTTGTGTTTGAATCATTTATCAATTTATTTTTCTTTTATCCTTCATGGATACACACTCTTTATTTGACAATGATGTTTGGAAGACATGAATGTCCTTTCAAGGCTTGACTGAGGTAAGCTCCTAAACACCACAACCCCCAACCATAGTCCTTGTGATTGCAGGTTACAAGTATCAAATTTCATGAAATGGAGTTGGAGAGGAAGGTTGCAAAAGATAAGGATTCTGAATCCAACAGATAAAAGTAGCTTGGTGCATTTTTGGGACTAGGGTGCTAGGGGCAAAGTCCTCTGAGGTTGTAGACATAGAAATCTCTGTGACAATGATAATTAGCATCAGAAGAAGTCCCAAAATCTTGAGGAATATCCTGGCTTGGACTACAGTGCGAGCTCTAGTGTCCTCCACATCTTCCATAATAGAAATAGATAGAACAATGATTATCAATGTCATAAGGAGTCTGGAACCCCTTGAAGAAAACACTGCATTGGACTAGGGTGCGAACCACAAAGTCCCTGCATATTTTGTATCACAAACTTTGAAAAATGGTCAGTAACTAATCTCTGTCTACTATCTTGGTCTATGAGCATTTGTCGTATTTAATTAGTTTACTTACGATTTTGCATAATTAGGGTTTTGAGCATATTTGAGTATTAAATTAATACATTAATTGATCATTTCTAAATTTCCACATCATTACAAGTGACAAAACAACCTGTGGGAGAATCATCTTGCAAAAGTTGTCACTCAACTCAGTTGGGTGTCCTTGAATGTTTGTAGTGAAATGAGTATCTAGCTAGAATCAATCCCATCATCCCCCTTTTCCTATAAAATAGGAGTATGTTGAGTGGTGCTGGCCTTAAGTAGAAGTTCTGGGCCAAAGTTGTAGCCATTGCATGTTATTTGATCAATAGATCTCCCACATCGACTCTTGTAGAAAAGATACCCATGGAGGCGTGGTTTGGTAAGAAGCCTTCAATGAGACATCTTAGAGTTTTTGGTTGTGAATCTTATGCTCATGTTTTGAGTGTAAAGAGGTCTAAGTTGGAGAACAAGGTAGTTAAGTGTATTTTCATTGGCTATGGTGTTGGTGTGAAGGGGTACAAGCTTTGGGATCCAGTGGCTAAGAAGGTTCTCCACAACTAAAGTGCAATATTTTAGGAGATAAAACCTTCCACAGTTGAGCTGTAGCTAGAGAAAGAGGAGAAGTAGAAGGAGGTAGTTCCAATTCCACTTACTCAGATGAAAGGTGAACTACATACTCTTGTTGGACTTGATGATGAGGAGAGCCCTAGCAACTTTGAAAGTTCTGAAGAAGAAGAACCTCAACCTCAGCAATTGAGAAGGTCTACACATGTTAGGTGGCCACCGAAAAGGATTGATTATTGACCGGAAATATTTGTTTATTCTGTTTTGGATTCCAATTGGGTTTCTTCTTTGATTGCTAACACTGATAAGCCTAGGACTGTTAGAGAGTCTATGGGTATGAATGATGTAGATTCTTGGATGAAATCTATGGATGAAGAAAGGGGTGACTACATGGGATTTGGTACCTTTACCTAAAGAATGTAAACCTGTTGGATGTAAATGGGTGTTTAAGAAGAAATGTGGTCTTGATGGTAGTGTTGAAAAGCACAAGGCATGGTTGGTCACAAAGGGATATTCTCAGGTGGAGGTAGTTGACTATGGTGAGATATTCTCTCTTGTTGTGAAGTTGACATCTATTTAGTTCATGTTATCACTTGCAACAACATATGATCTAGAAGTGGAATAGATGGATGAGAAGACAACATTCCTTCATGGTGATTTTGAGGAAGAGATCTATATGTCACAGCTAGAACATTTCATGGAAAAAGGTAAAGAGAATCTGGTTTTTAAGTTGAAGAAGTCTTTGTATGGTCCTAAGCAGTCTCCTAGAATGTGGTACTTTAAATTTGATACTTATGTGTTGTCTTTGGGATTTTTGAGATCTAAATCTGATCATTATGTATATTACAAATCTTATAATGGTCATATTCTCATAATTGCATTATATGTAGATGATATGCTATTTTTTGGGAATGGTAAGAGTTTGATTTTAGGTCTAAATTCTAAATTGTTAGCATAGTTTGAGATGAAGGATCTAGGTGGATCAATTTATATTCTAGGGATAGAGATTAGAAGAGATAGATCTAGTAGAAAGGTTTGGTTAAGCTAGAGTAAGTATGTGAATTCAGTGTTGGAGAGATTCAGCATGGCAGCTTGTAGGCAATTAGTTGTTTCGGTGATGTAGGGAAGAAGCTTTCTGTGGAGAATTGTCCAAAATCTCCTCCTGAGATGGAGGACATGACTAGAGTACCATATGCGAGTGTTGTTGGTAGTCCTATGTATGTGATGGTTTGTACGAGGCTAGACATTGTCCAAGCAGTGGGAGTGCTTAGTTAGTATATGGCTAATCCTAGATGGGTACATTGGGATGTGGTAAAGAGAGTGCTCAAATCTCTGCGAGGTAGTTCTAAGTATTCCCTATGCTATCATGGTTATCCTACTGGATTGCATCATTATGTAAGTATTTGTGGATATGTGGATTCAGATTAGGTAGGTGACATTGACAACAGAAGATCCACTAGTGGATATGTGTTCATGATGTATGGTGGTGCTATAAGTTGGATCAGTAAACGGCAGGTTGTAATCACTTTGTCCATGATAGAAGTCGAGTAATTGGTAGCTACTCATGCTTGCAAAGAAGCCATTTGGCTTAAGAGGTTGTGTTCATATATTGGTTTTGATGGAGGACAGATTACTATCTGTTGCAATAGTTAGCTTGTGCCATCTTCTTAGCAAAGAATCCCACTTTCCATGCTAGAAAAAAGAAAATTGATGTTCAATTTCATATTTTCGTGATATGGTAGAAGATGGAAAGGTGATATTGGAGAAGGTGGAAGCACTTTGAGAAATGTTGCAGATGCATTGACGAAACTAGTAAGCACAGAGAAGTTCAGATGGTGTGTCATTTCCATGGGTCTTGAGGCCTTGAACAGTTGATTACAGATGATTCTTGATAGGTCTTCGACAAGTGAGAGAATGTTAGGAATAGTATGTCTTAACCTGTCAGTTACAACGTGCAGTTTCTATTTCCAAGGAGGAGTCAAGTTTGGAAGTTGCTCTTAAAGGTGGAGTTATGCATGTTGGCACTTTCCTTATGATAAGGATGTCTTTTTTGGAGGTGCAATTCTATTTTGATAGGTGTAGTTTTGCATGTTTGCATGTGTTGACAATTGGAATATTAGCATTCTGCATGTTCAGTGTTTTTGGCATCTTCCATGATGCATTTTCAATCTTGGGCATTGGATTTAAAAGTGTCTAATTAATGCATTGTAAACTCCTATATATGGAGCACTTGTATATTGGAGAGATAGTATCATTTTGTTGAAGTACTGTTATGCTGCCAAAATTATCCCATATTCTTGTTGTAGTTGGAGTACACCTGGAGAAACTTAGTGCCGTTATTGTATTGTAATTTTTTGTTACCGATAATACAAAGTACTATGCTTTTGGTGTGTGGGGTTATTTGTTGGGCACGTGGCATCTAGGTGAAGCCCAATGTGTAACCGATCTGCAGTTCTTCTGTATCCTCTGTCTTATTCTCTTCTGTACCCTCAGTCTTATTCCTTCTGGCAACCACTGTTATAACTGCCATCTTCTTGGCAATGGTTGGACCTATCTATCTGCAGAAGAAAACGTATGAGGCTGTTGGTGAGAGCATATAGAATGAACTTGCATTGCTGCTGTGAAGAGATACAGTCATACACAGTGATGTATGGGATACTCTGTAAACTGGAGAGAGATGTATTGTTGATAATAAGATCACCCTTCGTTGTGGATGTAGCCAACATTGGCGAACCACGTTAAACTGTCTTCTTGCTCTGTGTGTTTGCTGTTCTGTTTCTTTCATTCAGAGTTCTTGTTTTAATATTGCTGTTCTTTCCTGGTTTTTCAATTCTATTTTTAGTATTTACAATTGGTATCAGAGCTTGTGTATAGCTCAGTTCAGGAGACGGTGAAATTCTTTTTTTTTGGGAACCTGCACAGCAATCAGAATGGATGACTCGGAGAAATGGAAAATAGAAAAGTTTACAGGCCAGAACTTCAGTCTTTGGAAAGTGCACATGGAGTCTCTTCTCATCAAATAGGATTTGTCTCTCGCCTTACAGGGGAAAGCCAAAGGACAAGGTACTATGATGGATGAAGACTGGGAAAAACTAGATTCAAAAGCGAAGGCAACAATATTCCTCTCATTGTCAAGCAATGTTTTATTTAATGTCTCAAATGAGATCAATACGAAAGCGCTTTGGGAAAAGCTCTCTAGTATGTATGCAATTGCTTCGGCCTCAAATAAGGTTTTTATTATGAAGAAATTATATAACCTGAAAATGAGAGAAGGTGGGGTGATGTCCAATCATCTGAATGAGTTTAACACCTTAGTCTCTCAATTAGCTTCGGTGGGCATCAAATTAGATCCTGAGATTAAAGCGATTTTGCTGTTGTGTTCCTTACCACATAGCTGGGAAGGTGTTGTCATGGCTGTGAGCACTTCTGTAGCAGCCAAGAGTACATTGGTTTTTGATGAAGTTGCAGCTACTCTTCTCAGCGAAGACATGAGAAGGAAACATCAGGAACCTTCAGCCAGTGATGCTCTAACAGCTGTTAGTATAAACAATAGGGGAAGAAGCAATGACAGAGGTAGATTCAACAACAGAAGAAGGTCACAATCTGGTCCACGATCGAAGTCTAGGGGCAGAACCGGTTCATGTTGGTTTTGTGGAAAACCTGGACACAATAAGAAAAATTGCTGGAACTATAAGAAAGCTCAAGGCAACGTGAGCACAAATAATCAAGCAAACACTGCAAGTGATGGTGTTTTGGTCCTATCAGCAAGTGATACAAATGCAGATTCGTGGGTCCTCGACTCCGGCGCCTCTTTTCATGCAACTTCATGCCGTCAAGCTTTCACAAATTTTCAAGAAGGCACATTCGGTAAGGTATTTCTTGGTGACAATAAAGAATGTGAGATTTTAGGAAAAGGAGATGTAATATTGAATCAGAAAAATGGTGACAAACTAACTTTGACGGATGTTAGATATGTGCCTCTATTAAAAAGAAATTTAATTTCTGTCAGTCAACTTATAGGCAATGGATGCAATGTTAAATTTTCTCTTGACTCATGGAAAATTACAAAAGGGCTTTTAGTAATGGCAAGAGGAAAGAAGCAAGGTAATCTATACATTCTAGACTGTTTTGGTGAAGTGGGAGCTGCCTTGCCGGCTATGGACAGTGGGTCTGAAATATGGCACAAGAGGCTCGGTCATATGAGCCAAAAAGGTCTTCAAGTTATGCTTCAGCGCAATCAGCTTCCAGGCCTCAACTCCATCGATTTAGAATTCTGTGAACATTGCCTTTATGGCAAACAGTGCCGAACTAGTTTCGTGAGAACTGGGCATGACAAGAAAACCAGTCCATTGGAACTTGTTCATTCTGATGTCTTCGGTCCAACTCAGGTAACTTCTTTCGGTGGAGCAAATTATTTTGTCACTTTTTTAGATGACTGCACTCGCAAAATCTAGATTTATATGTTGAACAGAAAATCTGACGTTTTTTCAAAATTTAAGATTTTTAAAGCTTCAGTTGAAAACCAGATTGGGCATAAAATTAAATGCCTTCTAACAGACAATGGTGGAGAATATTGCTCTTCGGAGTTTGATTCTTTTTGTGTAGACCATGGTATTCGACGGATTAAAACCGTCCCTTATACACCTCAGGAAAATGGTGCAGCTGAAAGGCTTAATCACACGATCCTTGAGCGAGCTCGATGTATGCTCTCCAATGCCGGATTGGGCAAAGAGTTTTGGGCAGAGGCATGTAACACTGCTGTGTATTTAATCAATCGAGCTCCTTCGTCTAGGCTGGATTTTGACATACCTGAGGAGACATGGCTCGGAAAGCGAATTTCCTATCAGCATTTGCGGGTATTTGGCTGTGCCGCTTTTGTTCACATTCCAAAAGAGCAGAGGACTAAGTTAGACTTCAAGTCAAAACGGTGTGTTTTTCTCGGCTATGGTGAAGATCAGTTTGGTTTTCGTCTTTGGGATCCTGTTGCAAAGACTATCATTCGTAGCCGCGATGTTGTGTTTAACGAGAGGGAGTTTCCAGGCTTGCACTCTTGCACTTCACCTCTGCCAGAATATATTGATGTGGATTTGTTCGATAATGGAAAGGTGAGGCAATCCACCATTACATTTTCCCAGCCACTTGTTACTACTATACATTCTTATATATCTGGAGCTCCTATTACTTCAGCTACTTTACCTTCAGTTGGATGCCCTTTACCATCTCAGCCTTCATCAGGTTCGATGCCTTCCATTGTTTCCACACAGTCAGTGGATTGTTCAACTCTGCCCCCATTGCCGCCTTTGTCACATGAATCACTTCCTTTATTACCTCATTCGCTGCCCTCCCAAGATACTATGTTACCATCACTAAGTCAAATGCTGACTTCTACACTGCCAACGCAGCCTCCCTTAGGACTGACGCTGCCCCTTGCTAAATCTACGCTGCCTTCCTTACCTGAAGCGCAGCCTTCACTAAGTCAAACGCTGCCTTCTCACTTACCAGCGCAAAACTTGTTTGATGTTTCGCTGAGCCTTCCCACTCAGCCCACGCTGCCATCTACATGTCCATCGTTGTCTGCCTTTAGACATACGTTGCATTCACCACAGTCCACGCAACCTTTACCCAGTCATTTGGAGTCTTCAAATAGCTATACGTTGCCCTATAATACCTCAGCACAGCATTCAAAAGATCTTGTACTGCCTGAATAGAGTAGTTTGACTCAGCAAAGCACTAAAGGTGCACAGAGCACAATACAGAGGCAGGGGAGTCTTCCGCAGGGGCCTCTACAAATAGAGGTTGATGATGTTCAACACTTACTCCAGAGACTCAATCTGGATTCCAATATCCAGCCAGAGCAAGGTACACAATTGAGGAGGTCTACCCGTGCAAAGAGGAGACCGGCGAAATACGATGACTATGAGTTATTGCTCTCTGATTATGCAGAGCTGACAACTTATAAACAAGCCTGCAAGCATGAAAATGCACAGAACTAGATGGCCGCCATGAACGAAGAGATGGAGTCGTTGAACGTCAATCAAACCTAGGATTTGGTTCCTCTTCTGCCAAATCGAAAGGCTCTTAAGAACAAATGGATTTATCGCTTGAAAGACGAAGACGGAGGACGTAAACGATACAGGGCCAGATTAGTCGTCAAGGGGTTTGATCAGCAAAAAGGTATTGATTTTTCTGAAATCTTTTCTCCAGTTGTCAGAATGGACACCATTCGTGCTGTCTTGGGTTTAGTTGCCATTTGGGATTTAGAACTTGAACAACTCGATGTGAAAACAGCATTTTTGCACGGAGATATAGATGAGGATTTATACATGGAGCAGCCTGAAGGTTTTGCTCAACCAGGCAAGGAGCATTTATTTTGCAAGTTGAAGCGGAGTTTGTATGGGCTGAAGCAAGCTCCAAGACAATGGTATTTAAAATTTGACCGCTTCATGACTGATAACCACTTTATTCGGTGCGAATCAGATCCTTGTGTTTACTACAAGAGGCTCCATACTGGTGAGTTTGTCATACTATTGCTCTATGTTGATGATATGTTAGTAGCTGGTACTAGTGTTCAGATTATTGCTCAGCTGAAGCAACAGTTGGCTCTTCGTTTTGCCATGAAAGATCTCAGACCAGCCAAAAGAATACTTGGGATGCACATATTCAGAAATAGAAATAAAAGAGAACTCAGGTTGTCCCAAGCAAGCTACATTGCCAAAGTGTTGGACAGATTTAATTTGTCTCATGCTAAACCGGTCTCTACTCCTTTGGCTGATCATTTCTGCTTATCTTCAGCTATGTGTCCGAAAAATTAGGAAGAAGAAGAACATATGAGGTCTGTTCCCTATACCTCTGCAGTCGGTAGTCTCATGTATGCAATGGTGTGCACTCGTCCAGACATAGTACAAGCTGTTGCTGTTGTGAGCAGATTCATGAGTAATCCGGGCAAACTTCACTGGCAGGCAGTTCAGTGGATTCTTCGGTATTTGAAAGGTACTTCACATTTCTGTTTATGTTTTGGAGGTACTGACTTTCAGCTCCGTGGTTATGTAGATTCTGATATGGCCGGAGATTTAGACAAACGCCGGTCTACCACTGGTTATGTTTTTACATTTGCCGGGGCAGCCATTACTTGGGTCTCTCGTTTGCAACAAACTGTAGCTCTGTCATCAACAGAGGCTGAATACATAGCGCTCTCGGAAGGAGCCAAAGAAATGATCTGGCTTGAGCGTTTGTTGACAGAACTGGGCTGTCCAAAATCTGTATTTCCATTATTTTGTGATAGCCAAAGTGCTATTCACTTGTCAAGAAATGCAGCGTTCCACAGTCGAACAAAACATATTGACCTTCGTTACCATTTTATCCGCCATCTCATTGACGAAGGCAAGTTGCAGGTCACAAAGATTGACACTAAGGTTAATCCGGCGGATGCATTAACAAAGATTGTTCCTCGAGAGAAGTTTGAATTCTGTAGATCTTCTCTCGGTCTTGTTCCTCTGTGACACTGATTTTCATCGAAGGGGATCTCTCTCTGAGCAGCTTCATTGCCGATCCCATTGGTCTTCAAGTGGGAGATTGTTGGGCACGTGGCATCTAGGTGAAGCCCAATGTGTAACCGATCTGCAGTTCTTCTGTATCCTCTGTCTTATTCTCTTCTGTACCCTCAGTCTTATTCCTTCTGGCAACCGCTGTTATAACTGCCATCTTCTTGGCAATGGTTGGACCTATCTATCTGCAGAAGAAAACGTATGAGGCTGTTGGTGAGAGCATATAGAATGAACTTGCATTGCTGCTGTGAAGAGATACAGTCATACACAGTGATGTATGGGATACTCTGTAAACTGGAGAGAGATGTATTGTTGATAATAAGATCACCCTTCATTGTGGATGTAGCCAACATTGGCGAACCACGTTAAACTGTCTTCTTGCTCTGTGTGTTTGCTGTTCTGTTTCTTTCATTCAGAGTTCTTGTTTTAATATTGCTGTTCTTTCCTGGTTTTTCAATTCTGTTTTTAGTATTTACATTATTTACCTAGAAAGGTTTTCCCCATGTAATTTCCATGTTATATTTTTATTGTTAATCTATTTTATATTTTCTGAATGTGCATCTGAGTTTGAATTTGTAACTGGTCAAGGGTTTATGGAGGGGGAAGCTGGGTTGTTTTGGCATTTTGGCAGGAGGGATTTTCATTTTATTATGTCAAAAGGTATGGAGACAGTTTTGTGGTTTTATTTTCCCCTAATGCCATTATGACATTGTAGATAATGCTTCTTTCAATAACAATTGTCAGAATTGTTTATAGTCCCAGCTTGATTATGAGTTGTTTATATTCCCAGTTTGAATATGAGAATTTCCAATAATCCAATTTGGCTGGGCAGCCCCTCTTTCCAGCTATAAAGATGTGAGACTATTCCTCCTCTGAATATGTAAACATAACTTGTACAATTCGTCATTAACCTAAACAATTGTAGAAATTATCTTCCATCCAAATAGATGCTCTTTCATAGCTCCGCATATCAATTTAGCCTAAATGATGTTAAAAGAAGTTGTCATGATTGTCACCATTGCGATCAGTGTATATGGTCTCTGTGATTGCCTTCCTTCCAGTACCAGTGCATGCACCGTATCTCTGCAGCCAAGCTTTGAACTCACGGTCCTGATAAGTGAGGGTTAGTGTTTGAGACGTAAGCCTCACCTGCCAAAAATGAAAAATAATTAATGGGGTTTCAAGTTTCAAAATCTTTTTAGCTTTAATTCTTATTCTACAGCACAGAAAATGTTTATCTCTTTCCATTTGTTTAAAAGTTGGTTGATTTTTTTGCCTATATGAAATGTTGACAGTCTTCTTCAAATGTTTACCTCTTTCTATTTTCTAAAAGTTGGTTGATTGTTTGTTTATATGAAATGCTGGTAGTCTTCTTCAATAAGTAGTAATAAAACTCAGTTCTCGTAGCATGATATATATAATTTTTGTCGTCCTATCTTTGTTCTTTCTTAACCGTCCATGTCCAAGCCATTCTTATATAGCCTTCTGTTTCTAGTTATATTTTGGCTATAGTTACAACGCTTAGGCCATAGCTACATTACATTTTCCAGTGGCCAGGTCTCCTGAGTTTGACTTGGTTCTCTGCAAAAATGAGAATAGTCAATACTTACTCATGATATTGTTGAGATATAGGCTACTTATCATATCGAAATCATTGTCAGGTGGTTTATTCACTATTGGGTTAACTCCTTGTGGACTTATGCTTGAATTTTTCACTAAATTTTGCTGGATGCCTATCCATCTTTAAGTCTTGATTCTTGAGTTATTTGGCACGGTGTTGTTGGTAACATTGCTTTCTGAAATAAAATTGCTAGAATATATAATTAGAAATTCAAATTTTCTTTTGCAAATTCTGTTTAAACACATGAAAAAGGAGCTTTCGTATCCAGTCATAGTTACTGAATTTTTGTCTTTCCAATCTTGTCTCCTTGAGCTGTGTAAAAATATTTGAAGATAAAACATTGTGATGTATATGTTCCATCAACATTAACCTAGACTCGTGCCCAGCCTCACCCCTTTTATTCACATGCCATTGCTCTAACTGCAATGAACTAGTTATGACTGTTCTATTTTTATGAACAACATTCTTGTAATAAACTAGGTAGATTCATTAAACTTGTGAACTAGCTTTGACCTCTTTACTGGAAATGGACTGCCAGCAGTCATTTCACTCTAAAGCTGGTTTCTCCAGTAACTATCATTTAATAAATAGTTTGGGGCCTGCAATAACCATTTGACAAAACCAGCATTGAGAAAAACACTAGTTATCTCCTTTTCCAGTATTATTTCAACAATTTACGATAATTCAGTCTTATGACCTCTAACCCTGAGCTTCTCCATTTTAATGGACTTCAATTTAATTAGTCTCCCATCAGAGAGCTTCTCTTAATTCTTTTGAGCCAATGCTCAATTGGTTAAGGAAAATTCTCTTGTCAGGTTTGCAGAGATGAGGCTCTTAAGAGTTTTTTTTGTATTAACAGCGCTAGTATAATTCCTTATGCAATTTTGTGCACAGACCCAAATCATTGAGATTGTCGAGAAAATTCCATAACTGACCTAGAAATCGAGCATCTTAATTAGCCTAGACTAGCATTCGAGGCCTGACCTTCAGTTGTTAAAATATTTTTGAAAACAGATGTACCATCTAGTTAAACTGATTGTATGCAGCATCAAGCTTGTCTGCGCATTGTGAATGTTATTTTTTGGTGTTCAGCTCTCAACTATGGATCTAAATTTGATATATCATTGTAGTTTACAAATAATTTTCATATGATTTTACTTAAAATCAGATAATTCTTATTTAAATATAGAAAACCTAAGTCATTTGTTACTTTTAAGCTTTAAATCTTAGTTTGTTGGTTGAAAGTTGTGCCTGTTGCATTTCTATTTTCTATCTCCTGATGACAAGTACTCATTTTCCTACGATATGTTCTCATGTCATATTTTGCTATGCATGCCAAGATCCAAGCAGAACAGATAGTTAGGCAATTAGGTCTCCCAATTTTTATGAGAGTTTTCAGTTTTCTAGGCATGGCGGTAACTTCCTCCACAGAACTAATTTTTGGCCAAGTAATCTCAAATCCAATTGATGTTCCACTAAGTTATAACATCAGATTTAGTAGGAGTCCAAACTGTAAACTCTCTAAATGCAATGCAATTAGTTTTTACTCATACGATTTGTTATTCTGGGCTCACAAAATCTCAATGTTGTCTATATGCACAGTTATGGTCTAGCGATGTTTGAAATATTTTTCGAAACGATTTTCCTTTGGTGAACACCAATTATGTCATATGTTGTGTCAATTTGGCCACTTCATGACTTGGTTTACACGAAGTTTGCAAGGGCTCAGTGACGGATGTTGCAACCAGATCATAACACCTTCTCATCTTTTCATCTTCCCTCCATCTCTCTTCTCCCCCTTCCCTCTTCTCCTTTCATTGTTTATTTTTCTAGTTATAGTTTAGGAGTAGATTGGGCCTGGTTTATTTTAAGTTTGAGTTTCATTTAATATATTTTTGTAGGTTCATTGAACATTGTAATTAGATTCAAGACTTTTATATTTATGCATGGTTGATTTCATATAAGTGAAATAATCAACCTAAAGTGTATACTACCAGTAGGATCACCACCACAGTGGTATATTTGCAATTGGTGTGGAGTGCAAGGCCATTTCATTCAGTATTGTCCCACTTTAAGTGATCATGCTTATGACAACCTCGATCAAACAAGGCAATATCAAAGAAAACATAGAGGCTATACAAATAATTATTATCACAATCTTACCCCTCGGCCTGATAAGTATTATCAGAACACTATTATCCTAGGATGGTAGGATGTCAACTAAAAGGTTGACCAAAAAATATTATGAATCATGCAGTTAACCACTATATCACATGCAGTTTGGAGGCCCAATACAAATTTTCTATCCTTTGAGGATATTAATAATACTTTTATTTCATTTCTTGATGGCTAAATTGAGAACTAAATCATAATAAAAATGAAAAATAAAAACTATAGGGAATGCAGTTTAAATAAGAAATAAACAAACATAATTTCTGTTGATCACTTTACAATCATACTAGACTCACTTACAGTCTCAGTTAAACAGAGTTGTTGTTTGTACATGGTTTTCACTTTACAGGCTCTGACTGCTGATGCACTTTCTTTAGATAGACCACATCTCTTTGAGGCGTTATGTCAAACAATTCTTATGCCTTGTCTAGGCTTCCACATTTTGCATACACATCTACCAAGAAAGTTGTAACTATAACATCTGCAACAACTGACAAAATTTATCTATCCATTATGCTTTGATGGATGTCCATACCCTGTTCCAAAGTTCCCATTTTGACATAGGCAGAGAGGATGCCGGCAGAAGTTGTGGAATTTAGCTTTACAGCCGCTAGTTGCATTTGCTTCCACATGTAGCTTACATGTCTACCAGGGCAGTTGCAACTATAACATCTAACAAAAATTCTGCCTTCTTTTGTCCTTTGATATATGTCAAAGGCATGTTCCAAAGCTCTCATTTTGGCACAGGCAAGCAGGATGCTGGCAAAAGTTGTGGAATTTGGCTTTACAGCTGTCACTTGCATTTGCTTGAAAGTTTGTAAAGCCTTTTTAAAAAAATCCAATTTGTGCTTAGCCTGCAATCATGGCAATCCATGAGACCACATTTCTTTGGAGCATTCTGTGAAACAATTCTCTGCCTTGTCTATGCTTCCACATTTTGCATACATGTCTACTAGAGCATTTCCAACTATAATATCTAACAAAAACCACCCTTACATTATCTGTTGATGGATGTCATACCCTGTTCTAAAGCACCCATTTTGACACAGACAGGGAGGATGTTGGCAAAGGTTATAGAATTTGGCTTTACACCTACCAATTGCGTAGTTTTCGCCCCCCAAGAAATTTTAGTCAGATCACATGGCTTATGTTTTATGCTGTTGGCTGTAACTGTTAGTGACTTTTGCTTCATTCTGCCAGGTTTGTTGTGATGATTCAAGATCTCACATACTTTAACCAACTCTGTTGGGTCCATTTTATCACTAGCCTGTCAATAAAAACACATCAGATCCATAAAAGACTTAAGGTATAAAGGCTCCCTATCCTTGACAATCATTTTCATGGAAATTACTTTAGACACATAAAGCATGGTTAAATAGTACTATCCAATGCACTTATAGTTACCAGGAATTTCCAATACTTTGTATGCCAAACACAAAAGCTGAAAGTCAAGACAGTACGAGGAATATCATTTGCTAATCTTATTGTATCTTGTCCATGCCCTATTCCAAAGCTCTTGTTTTGCAATAGATTGGAAGGGTGCTAACATAGGTTGTGGAGGTGCACTGTTTAAAACAAGCTGTCTAATCTCACCAGGGAATTCTTTGAGATATTATCATTAGTATTATTGGCTCTTGCCAACAATGAAAGTGAAAAGCAACAGCCATAAATTATAATATCATCAAAACAAAGCTCATGTTTATCAATGCATGTTCAATTTGATTCAACTACCTAGTTTTCCTAGACCGCGAGAAACATGCAATGCATCTCAAAGGTGTTGCTTCAACTTACCACAGTTAATTATTCCTCTCTTTTATCAAGTGGAACCAACTCGTGCTAGATGCGCTGAAAATGAATCCAGTTTGTATAAGACATCATTTCTAAAACAGAATCATAGAAAATAGAAGTCTTGAGCCTCAATCATATGCGAGGGCAATTTTTTGTCCTTTCAGTTCAAGGATTTAACAAAGTAACTAATGATTTCAAGTGGGCATGCTTCAGGTGCTGTATGAGGAAGCCAGTCAAGTTGCAAATGATGTTGTTGGAGGCGTTCGGATTGTTCCTTCTATGCAGAGGATAAGGTTATCAATTTGTACAATGAAAAATGTGTTGGTCCTGAAAGTGCAGTCAAATAGGGAATTATAGCAGGAATTGGTTCCGGACTGTTAAATTTTGTGATATTTAGCCAATATGCACTAAGCTTTTGGGTAGAGGCTCACTTGGTTCAAGATGGAAAGACGACTTTTAATAAAGTTTTCAAGTTATGGGTGACCTGGTACTGAATTTCTTGTTTCGCATTTTTTTTAATATAATTATGTAGTATTACAGAAGTCTCTTTACAGCATTGTGGAAACCTGAAAAAACGATTACATATGGAAACTTCAAAGATCTGATTTTTGAAATACAGTGTCCTTCAAAATCCTCAATTTACTGGGATTTTCTTTCGGGGATCGCTTTTTTGGCTCAAGGCGAGCTTTAATTTGTATTAAAATGCATTGCCTACCTTCTTTGCTGCCAAGTCATTGAATTCCTTATTTGTTATGGAATCAAGTGTTAAAGGAATGACTTTCCTTGAAAGGCATTGAATTCTTTTGTTTTGTTTACTTTAGCTGGAACAAAGTATTCAAGGAATGACTCGGATTATTAAACTTACCGCACACAGTTGATCCCATTACATGATATCTAAAAACAATTATATTTGAAAATCAATGGCGTGAGGCTTCCATAGTCCATAATGATCAGCAAAAAAGCTTTTGGCAACCCCTGTTATACCCATTTATGGTTTAATAGACGGATGTTTTACTTTTGCATAACCATCTTGATCCATCATTAGGATAAGATTGTGATAAATGAAAATTTTGCAATGTCAAAATTCCAATTGCTTTGATAAATGAAAATTTTGCAATGTCAAAATTCCAATTGCTTACAGAAGATTGAATTGATCATGGTAGTTTCTTTATTTTAGATCGTTCTTTCTTTAGGCAGGGACTGCAGCTGCAGCGCAGCCCTTGTTCTCTTTTGCTCTAGAAGTGACCACTTTTTATTCTATTTCTATTGTATGATTGAATGCACATCTACTAGTATTAGATAATCATTGTTCTTGGTTATGTATATCAAATATCCATTTTTGAATTGTTTGAGGGATGTAAATTTCTCTTTGGGCTACATTATGTAATCATTCATGATTAATGCTACTCTTTTGTTGGTATAAAACTATATATGTCTTTCTTGGGCTAGTATCTTAGTTTGTTGTAATCTTTATTATACTTAATATAATTAACAAATATAAATTTAATTTTGACAAATTTAATGACAAAATCAAATAATGTTTCAATCTACAAAATATTGAATTAGCTTGTCTTTGGACCCATATATAACTTCTCTTTGCTAATGTTAATGATTTCCTTCTTGTCGATGAGACACTCTTTGTTGAGACACTCTCTACTGAATTCCTCCTTTATAGATGAATTCCTCCTTTATAGATCCCTTAAACAAGGTTGCCTCTAGCCACCTTCCTATATGCTCTCTTAATTGATGCCCTTGGTTACCTCCTATAGCATGCCAACTCTCACCATCGAACCCATGGCATTTCCATTCACAACAATTCACATGTCTTAAATTCTCACTTTGTAGATGACAATATTTTTTATGAAAAAATATGTTGAAGAAGTCTCTAATACCTTGGATATGCTAGACATCATATGTGTTGGTTTGGTTCCCAAATTTCCATACAAAAAAAAGAGTGGTTTCATGACCACTAGGTAGCTTCTCCCCTTGAGAGGATCCCTAAAGAATGGTACATTCTAAAACATAGTGAATTTTCTTGGTATCTAAGCATTCCTTTCAAATTAGGTATTACTCTATCTAATATGTGTAAATAATATATCATTTTACTATAGACCAAGTTTCTCTCCTTGATGAAGAATTTCATTTTCATGGTAGGCCACATTTGAGTTGCTAATAAGATTCTTTTTGCCAACCATGTTTATGTTTCCTCTTACTGGATCCCTTCCAAGAAACAAAAGTCTTTTATAATTTAAATGGGTAAACAAGAAAGTCATTCATATCCCATAATAGAAATATTGTGTTTGACCTAAAGACCAAGCAAGATTAGGTCTCAATGGTCCTAGCACCCAAGGTACTTTCCTTTTTCCTTAATGGATCCTTTGGTCCCTTCATATAGATGATTCCTAGATCTTATTAACATTAATATAGTCACTACCCATGGGTTGTGTTTTTATTAGATGGAAGGATAGGGTTTTTTTCACCTTACTTCAAGACCCATGACTTAAATAAATTGAATATGACCATTTAGACTGTTTATAAAATTATCTCACTATAATTGAAATGGCAAGACCAGTACTTGTGACACGGGTTAAGCTTCTGAACCAGTTGAACTATCTAATACAAATGAATGATACATCTCGTGCTCATTGTTCAAAAGTAGTTAGATGAAAGAAGCTATTTAAGAGAGGGATATAACTATTTAAATATTTATGGTACCTCCCCAATCTATGATGGTGACCTTTATGAAAATTCCAAGAAGAATTCTAAATTACCTTGTTTAATGAAATGATCATATTAGATATTATTGCATTGGTCTCAACATCCCTCTTTCTCAATATGTCTACCTTCTATACATTCAGTTTCTTTAGTAACTGAAAGTATCCTACTAGGTGTAAATTTAATGATTTCCTTATAAAACTAGTATGTGTACTAAAAACCTTAGCTCCCCTCCTCTATTATCATTAGAGGGTTATGCTACAAGTATATATTTTGCTGCAAACTCCAAATAGTTTAAACACAATGGCTTCACTAAAAAATCTCAAGCATACTCCCAAGTTTATCTCAAAGTCTATAAACTTCTCTGCTATATATTTTCATTGCTAAGTGTCTCCACTTCCTTCAAACCCAACCATTATTTACTTGCAACCATCACTTACTTAAAACTCTAAAACCACATTTTAACTTTCCTCTTCACTTGACATTGCAACCATCACTTACTTAAAACTCTAAAACCACATTTTAACTTTCCTCTTCACTTGACATACATATCCCTAGAAGTGCCCAAATGGAATGGGCTAACATGGCATGTTTGATGATGAAACAAGTCACACGTAAGCCATTACATGGCTTAGTAAAAATAAGTATGTAGCAATTGAAATGTGTCCCCAAGGTAAAATACTATTTGTTGACCTTCTAGTACCCTCCACATGTTCCCTATCTCTCTCATATCTTATGCATGTTTTCTCATAATTTTTGCTAGCATAAAAACATATACATTTCCTACCTTACTGAGTTTTCTACAATATTTAGAGCTTCTATTGTAGCATTTCTCATTCACTACACTCTTTTTCTATTTTCCATAGCATATTTTTATATTTGTTTGTCATATTATCATACCATTATCCATGATATAATTTTCTTTCATTGTACAAGACTATCATTTACTATAGTAAGTAATAATTTGTCACAAAAGTGATGATTTCACATGAAAGTGATTAATTCATTATTCCAAATTTGTTCACAAGTTTTTTTTACAAAATGTGAATTTACTCTTATTTTCATTTACATTCTTCCTCTATATTTTGTCAATCTAAATATAATTTGATCATCTATCATCCCTAGATAGTGTTCATGTAAAAAGTATGCAATCTTGGTTATTTAAATTGGTCTACCTTAAGGAAGCCTTATAGTTACAACATAAAATTTTCCAAAGATTTCGTAGAGACCATTATCAAAATAATCTAAAAAGTTTATATCAACACCACTCAAACAATTGTTAGCTCATTTTCCCTAAAAATTCAATTTCCCTTTAGGAACCTCTCCTTACCTTGGAGATTGGCCTAACAATTAGGTGATCATAGGAGGAAGAGAAAGCAAAAAGGGATTTCAATCTCTAAGGACCAAAAAAACAAAGTGGACTCATTATTTTATTAGAATAGTTTATTCTACCCTCATTAGCTAGGAAATTTTCATTTCTATAGATTAGTTGGGATTTTCTTCCTTTAGTAAGGTAGCACAAATTTATCCTTCTACTTGTTAGCTTTAAAATAAGATTTCTTTGTCATTCTTGAAATTTAGTTGGTTAGCTTCTTTAGATGAAGGATTTTTTTGTTACACTTGCAAATGAGGATCAATATTAAATATCAAAATCAGTATTGAATATAAAAATCTAATATGATTTAGAGGCTTAAATATCAAAATCAGTATTGAATATAAAAATCTAATATGATTTAGAGGCTTGGACCGTGTCAGTTAGAGTGATCTCTAGTCCATACTCTAATCCTTCATATATATTTTAATGTTCTTCTAAACTATTGTACCTAATAATTTCAAAACAAATTTTGTTAGTTTTCTATAAAAGGAACTTCCTAAATACACCTCTAAAATTATTCATTCTTGGGTTTGATTCTTAGAACCCAACATGATTTTTCCATGAGATTTCTTGTAGAGAACCTATACAAACATTTCATAAGAAACTTTTGGGAGAGTATTAGGATGATCTTAGAGGAACTACTCTATAGAAGAAAACTTGACTTATCCTACTTAACAAAGAAATTAAAAATAATGGAATTTCTTAAAAAAACCCTATTTCTTATTATAGTCCTAAGGAGGATTCATTGTTTTTCTAAACGTGATTATTCTACTGGTACAATTTTTTAGAAATTAAGTTAAATCTTCCCATGAAGTTAGAAAACACTAAATTCTAGTTGCTTCTAATTAATTAATTTCAATTAGTTAATTAATTGCCTTTATTTCATTAAAACCATTTTGTTTAAATAATTAAGTAGTTACTTATTTTTAATTAATTAATTTAGTTGCATTTGATTTATATACAAAAGAAATGAAAGAGCCATTTAGTTAATTAATTGCCTTTATTTCATTAAAACCATTTTTTTTTTAATAAAAGTGGATAAAAAATTTATTAATCAAAGAGAGCAGTACAAATCATAAAAGCATAAAGAGGCTCAAACGGGCCCAGAGACAACTAACAGGAAATCAAGAAGTGGTCATGCAACATCTCACATCCTCCATGACCAAATCCACCAAATCTTGAGCAAGATCCCTAGGTAAATTGTCCCAATCATCCACCAGCCATGTCCCATTCTTCTTAGAAGCCCTTTTGGCCAACCCATTAGCCACCTTATTCCATTCCCGAGGGATATGAGAGAAGGTGATAGAATCCAATAATTCTCCAAGACTGGTGATTTGCTTAGCCACCACCGCAAGTTGCCAACTAACATCATCAAATTGCCTTCTATTTATCAAGTCTATCACCACCTGAGAATCTGAATCATAGATAATCTTATTCTAGCGAATGGCACATGCCTTCTTCAAATCCAAAAGAATAGCCAAGGTCTCCATAAGATTATTGGATTGTAGTCCCCTATATTCTGAGAAGAAAAACACAACCACCCCAAAATTGTCTCCGCGCACCCCACCAATGCCAGCATGCCTAGGGTTACCCCTTGCAGACCCATCAGTATTGATTTTCAAGACTCCAGTGGGAGGGGACAGCCAATGCCCTTCCATAGAAACCTTCCTTCTAGAACACCTGCTCCACCTAATCTTGGGCCTTTCGGGACCCCCAACAAGAATCCCTAGATTACAAATCACTCTAGTATCACCAAGATCCACCAGGGCTGACAGATCACATTTAGCATACAAGGTCTCCTGCAAAGCCCCAAGAATGCGAGACCAAACTTGACCCACCAGCAAGTTCTTATCCAGAAAGACCCTGCGGTTCTGCTCCAACCAGATGTGCCATATAATCAAACTAGGGCCAATTGGCCATGCTATGTGCAAAAATGAAGTCCTCACCGGAATGGGCCCAAAGTTCTACCAAAACTCCTCCAGAGAAGAAGGGTGCCTGTACTGCAAACTCCAGGTCACCCACCAAAAATGCCAAATAGTCCTAGCAAAAGGGCACTGGAAGAAAAGATGTGAAATAGTCTCAACATCTTTTAGGCATAAGAAACATAATGAAGGACCTTCGAAGCCATGCTTACAGAGGTTATCCCAAGTCAAACACTAACCACTAGCCAAGAAAAGAAATTACATTTTGGCCAAGAGAATTTATTCCAAATATTTTTCCACTAAGGAACCTCAGCACTACCCCAGGCCTGTCTGTCCAAAACACAATACCCTGAAGCAATAGTGAACTTCCCTTTTGGATCCGGACCCCAAGCCAAGACATCCCACTCTGGAAGAGAACAACAGACTCTATCAGCCAAAGTGGAGGACAACTCCCTCTTATCCTCCAAAGATCCACCCATGGGCCATTCCTGCATATCCTTCCACTAGTAAACAATAGTCTACCCCAAAGCCTAAGGGGCTTTGAAATCCATCACTCTACTCCAACCAGCCTAAACAAAAATCCTACATAAGTCCCCCAAGTGAGGGTGCGAGGAGAGGATAGGTGAGAAGCCATCCCAGGAGTCATGCCAAAAGAGAGCATCAAAGCCTCTATTGTAAATCCAAAAAAGGCCTTGTTTAACTAGTGCAGCTCCCCTCTTGAGAGTATCCCAGATCATAGAACCTCTCCTCGAAAGACTAAAATGAGGCACCTCAGCGCCCTCCATCTCCCCAAGGTACTTGAAGGTAAGGATCTTGGCCCAATACTGATGCTGATATGAACACAATCTCCAGTATAGCTTAGTAGCCAAAGCCTGTCCATTCCAATCTATCCTATGCAAACCTAGACCACCATCCTACTTTGGCTGGCAAACAACTTCCCACTTAATTAACCTCCACTTCTTCGAAAGGAGATTACCTGACCAAAGAAACTGCCGACAGAGGCCCTCAAAATCTTTGATGAAAATTGAAGGAGCAGTCAACACAAAGCACCTATATAAAGGAAGGGCCTGCACCACATACTTCAACAGAGTAACTCTTCCAACTATAGATGACCATCTATAGGTCTAGTGACAAACCAGCCCACGAAATTTATCCATCACATCCTGCCAAAAACACCTGGGAAGTGGGTGCACATCTAGAGGGATGCCAAGGTATATAAAGGGAAGTTTCCCCACCTAAAACCTTAAGATCCTAGCTATATGCTGTTGAATAAGCCTAGGGGTATTAAAAAATAAATGCAAGACTTACTTTCATTAATGCTTTGACCTGAGGCAGCCAAGTAACAATCCAAAATCTGATGCAAAGTAACTGCTTTAGCCATCTTAGCAACACCCATCAAAGTCATATCATCCACAAACTGAAGATGAATTTGAGGAGGAAGAGAATTGCTCCATTTCCATCCTTGAAAGAGCCCATCCATAACACGGGACTTAATGGATATCCCCAAGCCTTCAACCATCAAGATGAATAAATATGGGGATAAGGGGTCCCCCTGTCAAAGACCTCTAGAAGCACCAAATAGATCCAAAGGCTCCCCATTTATGAGAATAGAAAATGAGGAAGTCCTCACACAACTCATGACCTAATCAATCCACTCACAACTGAACCCGAAGGTTTCAAGAATTTTGATCAAAAAGCCCCAGTTAACTCTGTCATAAGCTTTAGCCATGTCTAACTTTATAAACATAGCCTTTTCCTTTGAAAAGGCTATAGAGTGAATAGACTCAATCGTAATAACTACTCTGTCCAAAATTTGTCTATCTGCAACAAAGCCCCCTTGTTCCTCTGAGATCAACTTATCTATACATGGCTTCAAACGTTCAGCAATTAGCTTTGAAATGATTTTATACACCACATTGCACAAAGCAATTGGTCAAAAAAGATCCAAAGAATTAGCACCCTCACATTTTGGGATAAGAGAAAGAAATATGGCATTCATGGCTCACAACATTTGCTTATTCCTAAAAGACTCCTACACCACCTCCAATAGATCAAGGTTGATGACTTCCAAAAATTCCTAAAAGAACTCAGCTGGGAACCCATCAGGACCAAGAGCCTTCCCTTTTTTCAACTGAAACGCCACATCCTCCAATTCCTTCAAAGAAATAGGTTTAAGAAGAGAAGCATTCATATCCGTAGTCACTAGAGAGGGAGTACAAGCAAGGATAGAAGCTTCCTCCTCACTAGCAGGTGGGGTATCTTCAGAAAAGAGAATAGAGAAAAAATGAACTGCCTCACTAGAGATCCCCGAAGAGGAATAAAGAACAGAACCCTCAGGAGAGCAAAGAGAAGAGATAAAGTTACCTTGTCTTTGAGGCTTCACTGATTTATGAAAGAAGGAAGTATTCCTATCCCCTTCCTAAAGCCAATCAACATGAGCCTTCTGTTTCCAAAAAATTTCTCACGAAGCTCCCATTCCTTGAGGTCTTTAACCACACTAACCTCAAGCCTACTTAAATTCGCATCTGGACCCTGATCCTGAATCTGCCTGGTAATAGAATCGAAGTGCTCTTGGGCAACCCTTTTTTGCTAAAACATGTTGCCAAACTGATAGTTATTCCAATGTTTTAATTTATACTTCACATATTGAAGCCTCTTCACAAATGAGTACATAGTTGTACCAAAAGAAGGTCGTCCTTTAGTCCACCATCTAGAAACCAAGTCAAGAAGACTCTCCTCCCTGAGCCACATAAGTTCAAATCTAAAAGTTTGTTTCTTAGGACCACCAGCCAAATGGGCAGAGAATTTGATTGGCCAATGGTCTGATCCTCACCAATCTAAAATTTTAGAACTTGACAGCCACTTGTCACCCACCCAAAAATAGGAAACAAGAAACATGTCTAACCGTTTAGAAATGGCATCATCCCCAAGCCTCCTATTATTCCAAGTAAACATGCCATTCGAAGGTTTGATATCCACAAGCTGGAGCTGAGCTAAATTATCCCTTAGAAAATTAGAAGAGGGGCCCAAACGAGGCACACCCCCCCTTTTCTCCTTGAGGGAGGCAATTGAATTGAAGTCACTTGCCATAATCCAGGGGAGGAAAGGATCCAATGATCTCAGAAGATTGATATGAGACCACAGGAGAGTCTTACCAGGGACATCCATTGGATCATAAATGTTAGAAAGAAGAACTTTTTCCCCTGTCTCCAAACTAATTGCAACCAGAGAAATGGAAAATCTACTAGAGATCCACCAAATAGGGGAAATTCGCCGAGGATCCTAGAGACAAGCAAGACCCCATGAGCTTCCTTGCATACCCACACACTAGCAAAACCCTCTGTTCCAAATCTTAGAAACACATTGCATCATACCATCCACAAATAACTTCATCTCTTGGAGGAAAGCCACATCCGGAGAATGAGCACTAACCAAGTCCCAAATAGCCTTTTGTCTAGGGATGCTATTAATACCCCTTACATTCCATAATAACACAATCATCACGACGGGTGAGAGAAGTGAGTATCTAATGTCTTCACCGACCCAAATTCCACCAATGTCTCTCCAGTCATCTTAACTTTCTCCTGATCCTTCTTCCTCCCAACCTTCTAGGGCTTATCAGGAGCACACTTTTTCAAGGATTTTTGCTGTAGACCTAGAGTAGGAGAAGAAGAGAGGGCTTTTTTCTTACTAGAGTCTTCCAAACCAGGTCCACTGGCTAAACTCACTCTTTCATTTGAAGAGGCCAGGGGGGTTTCCACCAAACCACAAGAGTCCCCAAACCCAACATCGAGGGGAGGAGCAACTGAATCCATCACCACCCTAGAAGCCACCATAGGAACAAGGACTGAGGTAGTGACAGGCAAAGATTCAAAATTATGATCAACTAAAGGATAAGCTTTGACATGGATGTTAGAAGAAACCCCCTCCACATGGACTAATTCACCCAAAGCCTCAAGCTTGTTAAAAGTCTCCTCCTCTTGATGATCCTGAAGAGTCCTCTTCTAACCTTGATTCTTGTTTCATGACTTAACTGGCACAAACCCATCTTTATCTAGTACCACCCCCTGCATGGGTGCTTTACCCTTTTCTGGCCTTGGATTAGATAGAGCCTTCACATTATCTGAGCCACCAGCACCTGAGGCATGAGGGCACCTCCTTTGAAGATGGCCATACTCATGGCATAGCCGACACCTGAATAGTAAAGTCTCATAGTCTAACTGTTGAGTCCAGGAGCTAGACCCAATAGTCAAATCAATAGAATCAGGTAGAGGCTAGCTCAAATCAATCTCCACATAGACCTGGGCATAGGAAAAAATTTGCTTCTCTAGAGTTTGCTGAGACGGGCCAATAGGCTTCCCCAGCAGCAACACAATTAATTGTAGAATATCCTGTCTCCAACATTCCAAAGGCAACCAAGGAAAATGAACCCACATCGACACCTTCAAAGGAAGCTCCTCTGCTGAGTTAAAGCCTGCATGCCAAGGCTTCATGAAAAGGCCAACTTGATTATAAAAGTAGGGCCCTCACTCAAAAACTTTGTAATGATAAGAGATACACAAAAAAACCACCAGAAAGAAGCTATTCGCAGCTAGCAAAATTTCAAAATCACCTTTTGGATTCCATGACTTGTGAATCTAGGGTTCCAGAAAAGGCATCGAAACCATCAATCCCATAAATTTGTAGATTAAAACATGTTTTCTATAATACTCTAGGTCCTTAGCTACCACCTCTATTTGAATCACCAGCTTCGGGCAAACTTGAGCTCTTTCCAAGCATATGTTTATCTTGTACAATGTGAAAGCACCAATGCTAAAAACCCCAACATTAGGCAGGGATGGATGAGGAAACCCATCACCAACCTCTGCTATAGAAGGATCCCTCGACGTCTCACCCAAAGGCAAAGACCCTGCCATTAGAAAATTCCCTCAATCCCTCGCACCCCACACCTGCACCGAACAATGCACACACTCAAGAAACCACCCTCCCCCCAAAATCTAAAAAACACCACCCCTTGCTGAAAACAACCCCATAGAGCCTGATGTGCAAAGAAAAGATGCATGCAGTAGAGAACAAACACATGTAGATCATGACCTGCTACAAGTCGTGGGACTGGATAGAGCTCCCACGCACACACTTCATCTCCATTAAAACCATTTTGTTTAAATAATTAAGTAGTTACTTATTTTTAATTAATTAATTTAGTTGCATTTGACTTATTTACAAAAGAAATGAAAGAGCCACTGATAGTTTTACCTATAATTTCTTGCAAGGTAGCTCAATCATATATCTTCAATTCATTATATTGTTGGCAAGAGACACATTGTAGCTTCATGATTGTTGTCATTGATGGCAACAAAGTTCATCCCACACATCCACAGGACATGGTGTGCCTATACCGGAAGTCAGATTGAAAAGTGTTGTGGTTCGGTAAGCAAGAACAGAGCATGTGGCAAGGTCTGACAGTCAGGTCCGGATCTCTCAGTGGAAGTATCTTTGGAAAGTGTGGACTTGGGAAAGTCAAGAGGAGTACCTTGACTGATAGATTCCAGGAATTGAGTCTCTAATGATGAAAGAGTGAAGAGATATGAGCATTCAAGTATTGGGGTCCTTTTTGGCAGAACAGACAGAGGAAGAACTGACTGGCAGAGCATCAGACATTATTCTGGATGAGATGTTGATAGTGATCAAGATTCTTAAGGTATCATTCATGATTGGCTGACTTGTTAGATGACTTCTATAAGTATCTCTTTGATCCGCATCACTTGGTAAAGAAGGATTCAGCTGACAGACTAGAGTTTGGAAAATATTGAATATTCTAGATGCCGACTAGGAAGAGGATGAAATCCTTTGTATGGATATATATACCAAATGGATTTTGCTGAGAAGGTGTGTGTTGTATTGTTGTGAAGTGTGAAGAAAAGTAGAAGAGGAGTGTGGAAGCAGTAAGGCAGGTTCGGTATGTGAAAGGATAGTAGCACTAAAGAAGAGAAAGGATGAAGTGCAGTAGATTAGTATACTGAGCCTAACCGAAACTGAACTTAAGCATATGTGGATGCTTCTCATCAGTTCAAGTATCTTGTTAATCTCTTTGTAATTTGTAGATAGTGAGTCTCTTGTAGGCATTGAGCCTCTTGTGAGTAGTGTGCTCGGGCAGTGAGCCCTAATTGGCAAGTGCCATTTTTGTACTTCTATTCTTCTAACAGAGAATACATTCTTGGGTTAGTCAACCTGTGGATTTTTCCCTTAACAGGGTTTTTCATGTCAAAATCATTGTGTTATGTGTATTGACTTTGTTTCTACTCTCATGCTTATGGATGCTTATTTGCTTTAATGCTACACTAGTTGTTAAAGAAGAACAGAAAGTTAAATTAATTAAGATAACTGAGTCACCCCTCCCTCTTAGTTATCAACAATTGGTATCAGAGCTAATTTCCTCCAAATAGAGCCTAACAGCTTGAGGAAGATCATGGAATTAAAATGGATGTGTATGGTATGAGGGAGCAACTTCAGTTTACCATAGATGATCTTGATCAATTTAATTATGAAGTCAATGAATTGAAGGAAAGACTCAAACAGGATGATGATTTCATAAATGAACTAAAAGGGAAACTAAGTCTCTCTATGAAAAAGAGAAAGGATCTACTTCAGCAATTGGCAAGTCAAAGTGAGCAAATGATACAAATGGAGATCCAAAGGAGAAAACCAAGTTATGTGAAAAGGTATAAAAAAGGATCATTATGGTAAGACATGAAATAGAATCAGGAGTTATGAAATTTACCCAAGAAATTGAAGAGAAAAGAAAAACTGAAGATGATCTAAGACAATCTCTCAAGGAGAAATCAAAAGACTGTCACAAGATGGATAGAATAATCAAACATCTTGAATCTGATCTTGAAGATGCTAAAAATAATGAAGAAAAACTTAAGGATCAAATTGTCTCTCTTAAAAGGGATCTTCAAACAACAAATGAATACAAAGAGAAATTCAAGATAAGCTCTACTCAACTTGAAGTTCTTCTTGAAAGCCAAAAGAGGGTAGATGACAAGTGTGGCTTGGGATATGAGAAAGGTGAAAGCTCTGGATCCGGTCAGAAGAAGTTTGGATCAGAAAATCCAAGGAATAGGCCTAGAAGACCTTCGGTAAGGCAACCTAATACTCAAAAATATCCATCCTTCAATGGATACTGCCACAACTACAATAACTTTGGTCACAAAGCTAATCAGTGCAGAAAGAGCATGAATCAGACTAATACATCCTTCTCCAGACAATGTTTCAACTACAAAAGGTATGGTCACAAATCTAATGAATGCAGAAATATGCAAATGAACAATTCATTCAATGGTAGATGCTTTGCATGCAATAGAATGGGTCATATGGCTAATCAATGTAGATCAAGAGGACATCAATCAAATATACAAAGAAATGTTGTTTGCCACAATTGCAATAGATCCAGTCATATTACCAAATTCTGTAGAAGCAAGAATCAGGACAAAAGAGGTCCGATACATCATAATCAGAATCAAGGCAAGGGAAAAGGAAAAGTGAATGTGGATGAAGTTCAAAGTGAGATGAACAAGATTTTGGTGAAGAGAAGTATAGAAAATGTAGGGGATGGATCTGCACCAGAATCTGGTGTTGATATTCCTTCTAAAAATTAAAAAGTGAGCTCTGGCTCAGGGGGAGATACAAGAAAAAAATATTTTCCCCTAGCCAGTTAATTGGTGCCAGAATTGGCACAAGGAAAGTTGCGGTTTAAAGGGTTCTCAGAGAAACATCTAAATAAACTGTGGTTAAGATGTGGAAGATCCACAAGATGTTTAGAAAAAGACTGATTTGGTTCATCAAGTCATCCGAATAAGGAAAACAAGGCAAACTGGAATGACTTAAGTTGAGCATTTATTGCAACTTGGTATTAGGGTTTACGGAGTAATATAAGGGTTTTTCTTATTAAACATTTGTTCATTCTACATTCAATAAGAAGTGAAAAGGAGCTTTGCAACAAATTTTCTAAAGCCCATCAAAGATCATCTGTAGAAGTTGATTCGTCCAGTAATCGATCCGGCTCACTCCATGAAATCTAAAAGTGTAAAAGGTATTTTTCATTCTTGAATATCTCTCTGTAAATATTTGAAAGATGGCTACTCTAAATGTGGTGAAGATTTCTGATAGGTCATGCCCTAAATTTAAGAAGCATCCATACAAATCTCAAGAAGTGGATCCCTCAGGTGCATTTTCTAGCATTCCGCATGGTATTTTGCATGTAGAAGATGTTAGGGTTTACATGCATGTGAATATTGAAGAATTTGGGGAATCCAAGTTAATGGATATCTATCACAAACAATTGATAGATGACTCTTTTGAACTAAAACCCCAGTACAACACTATCCTGGACAAACATTTCAGTCAGTACATCCATTTCCCCTATTTTGAAGAAGATGAGTGGGTCCGGTATGTGTTGAGAAGAGTGCATGATAACTTCTTGTGGTTGAATAGACCATTCAAGATCACCAAGGATGCAATTAGGGTAGTAACCGGTTTGCACTCTTCCGGAGGGATACCAATTCTCAAATCTGTCAAAAACCAAACTGTCAGTGAGGCTACTGGATCAAAATTTGATAAAAGAGCAATGACCATAGAAGATATCACTGATCCGGATATCAAGTTTGCATCTATAATAATCGGCTATAAGATATATCACTCCAGCAGGGAAAATTTAGTACCTGAAACTACAATCTACACTACCTATCAGATGATAAAAGAGAATGTAGATTATGATCTTTGTGAACTTCTTCTAAGCCAGCTAATGGAAAACTTACAGAAGATCAAGAAGGACAAGAAGAACTCTTTTAAGTATGGTGGACTGATATTGTGTTTGTTTTTCTACTTTATGAATGAGCTGCCTGGATCCAGTGGTTGGGTATGGCAAAATAACAGACCTGTTGCAATTCAAATCAAAGATTACTTGCATGGGCTTGGGGATGCTAAGGTAAGAAATAAGCTATGTGGGGTTACTTCAAGAACTTTCAAAATATGATGCAAACCACAGAAAGAATTCCCCAATCATTGGTTGAGAAGTACAAAGATACAATGTGTTTCATGGTTGACACTAATCAATGCCTAATGGAGGTAGTGGAGCCAAGGACAGTCTGGATCATGCCAATGGGTAATGAAGTAGATGAGAAAATTGTAGAGCTGCATATCCAACATCTGCTGAGCTAGCCCAAAGACCCTAAGGCAGAAAGGTTTGGAACCTTCCAAGAGCTGAGTGTAAAAGTTCATGTGGAACTTAGACATCCTGAAATCAAGAGGAAAGTGAGAAGGGAAGTTGAAGAAGTTGCCAGGAGGCATGTAATCTCAAAAGAGGCACTTGATGCCCATAGAGAAAAAATGGAAAGAGCAGAAAAAGAAAAGGAAAAAGCAGAAAAAGAAAGTGCTCCAATAAAAACCCCCTCCCAGACCAGATCCTCTAAGAGTTCTACACCTACAACTGCTAAAATCTCAAAGGCATCTAAACTGGAAGCAAAATCATCCAATAAAGTAGAGAAAAGAACTAAGACAAAGGCCACAAGGTCTTATATCAGTCAGAAGGATGAAGAAGAGACAGAATATAATGAAGAGATCAAGAAGATGATGAAGAAGAAGAAAGTATCTAGTGAAGACAAGGAGACAGAGGTAGAAGAGTTTGTTGAAAGGCCCACTCTATCCTTAGATGATGTAGTTAAAGTAGTTACTATGGATGGGAACCTATAACCAATAACAAAATTCTATGATGCATATAATGATGCAGATAAAAAGATTTTGGAGGAAGCCATAGTTAAGTATTTGAATGTATATATAATAAAGCATTTATTGAAATCATCTCTCTAATTCCCAAAGACTTAGAGAAAGAACTTGAAATGAGGAAGAACAATGCCCAAGCAAAAGATCTAGAAATCTGGGAACAAATTGCTATTCAACTTTATCCCTCCATCACTCCAAAGCAAAAAACATGGTCTTTAAAGATTGCAAAGATGAGTTCCGGCGCAAAGCTAGAATGAATTAGCTTATGCTTGGAGAAACTGATAAAGTGGCAAAAGAAACTGAAGAGATCCTCAGGAATGCCTATAAAAGATTCAATATTCCTTTCATAGAGGACTTAGGTGATGAAACATCTGCCATGGATAGCAAAGATGAATCTACTGAGACAGTGGAAGAAGAGGCAAAGGAGACTAGTGAAGAGAAAGCTAAGGACTTAGATTCCTCTGCTCTGGAAGAGGAAATTCATGAAGAAGCAAACATCTCTCCTTTGGTTTCCCCTATAAACCTGGATTTAAAGGAGAAGAAAGAATAAAAGAAAAATACAGTCAAGAAGAACAAGTAAAGGGAACAAAAGAAGTTCAAGCATAAAAGGCCACAGATAATAGTGGTAAGGCTATAAAAGGGGAGAAAACTCTGTCTCTGGCAAGAGACATAGTAGAAGCAGTCAAGGATTTCTTAACCAAAGAGATGATGGATTTTGATGAACCAGAACTGCTTCAAGGAATGTTCAATTTTGATTCCCTCTCTCTGGTGAAAACCATGAAGCTAGCATCCTTCACCCAAGCAAAGGCAAAAGAAAAACTTCTGAAGTTTCACATGGAAGACTGTGAGCTCATAGAAGCTACATCCGGTGTTTAAGAGAAGATTATGCCATCCTTCCAAAAGGATTCTTCGACCTCCACATATGGTAATCTAAAGTCTCTTGTAAATTCTGTTCATACGTATTTTGATTCCTTGGAGAAGTCAGCAGAAGAAAAGGTTCAGAAGGAGTTTTTGGACAAAAGATTCTCTGAAGTACAGGTCTAATAACAAATGATAGGAGAGTTATGGATATTGGAATAAAGAGCTTGGAAAATACTCTTAAAGATGGCGGAGATATCTATAAATTTTGTTTATCCTGGCCTAAAGTGACCAAGGATATTGAGAAGAAAGTAAAAGAGAAAGAGGATAAACTGACAAGTTTATCTCAAAGTTTTGATCCTCTCTCCTCTTCCATTGTAAATCAAGAGTGTCGAACTATTGCAGTCATAGATGAAGTAAAGAAGCTTGAGAAGGAGAAGAAAAATAGAACAAATAGGTTAAGTGAACTCAGAGGGATCACTATCCCTAAGTTAGAGGCCATGAATGAGGCTCTAACTGATGCTCAGACCATAGCCCGGACCAGTGATCCAATAGATCTCAAGAGGGCAGAAGCTTTTGTATTCCTGTTGAGTGGTCACATCTCAATTTTGGATAGGATGAAGCAGAGTTAGGCAACAGAAGTTGTACAGTTGAAGAATACTTTTGCAGACATACTTAAGTATATGTAAGAACAACTCCTATATATTTATATGGCTAAGTATATATTATTTTTGGGCAATTTTGGTGTGCGAACCCTACCCTTTGCCATTGATGTCAAAGGGGGAGTGAGGAACGGTGAAAAATGTGGAATCCAGCTAAGGGGGAGTTCCAGTAAACTATACATTAGAAGAGAGCATCAACCAAGGGGGAGTATAGTATAACACTTAGTCATTTTTCACTAAGTGTTGCCATCAATGCCAAAGGGGGAGATTGTTGGCAAGAGACACATTGTAGCTTCATGATTGTTGTCATTGATGGAAGCAAAGTTCATCCCACACATCCGC
The DNA here is from genome assembly GCA_027924645.1 of Cunninghamia lanceolata. Taxonomy (NCBI): domain Eukaryota; kingdom Viridiplantae; phylum Streptophyta; class Pinopsida; order Cupressales; family Cupressaceae; genus Cunninghamia; species Cunninghamia lanceolata. The sequence goes on from BSBN01000206.1 coordinate 14,400,676, forward strand.
AGGACATGGTGTGCCTATACTAGAAGTCAGATTGAAAAGTGTTGTGGTCTGGTAAGCAAGAACAGAGCATGTGGCAAGGTCTGACAATCAGGTCCGGATCTCTCAGTGGAAGTATTTTTGGAAAGTACAGACTTGGGGAAGTCAAGAGGAGTACCTTGACTGATAGATTCCAGGAATTGAGCCTTTGGTGATGAAAGCGTGAAGAGATATGAGCATTCAAGTATTGGGATATTGTTTAGCAGAATAGACAGAGGAAGAATTGACTGACATAGCATCAGAAATTATTCTGGATGAGATGTTGATGGTAATCAAGATTCTCAAGGTATCATTCATGATTGGATGACTTGTTAGATGACTTCTATAAGTATATCTTTGATCTGCATCACTTGGTAAGCAAGGATTCAACCAACATGCTAAAGTTCGGAAAATATTGACTATTCCGGATGCCGACTAGGAAGAGGATGAAATCTTTTGTATGGATATATATACCAAATGGATTTCAATGAGAAGGTGTGTGTCGTGTTGTTGTGAAGTGCGAAGAAAAGTAGAAGAGTAGTGTGGAAGCAGTAAGGCAGGTCTGGTATGTGAAAGCACAACAATACTAAAGAAGAGAAAGGATGAAGTGTAGTAGATCAGTATACTGAGCCTAGCCGGAACTGAACTCTAGCATATGTGGATTCTTCTCATTAGTTCAAGTATCTTGTTACTCTCTTTGTAATTTGTAGACAGTGAGTCTCTTGTAGGCAGTGAGCCTCTTGTGAGTAGTGAGCCCTAATTGGCAAGTGCCATTTTTGTACTTCTATTCTTCTAACAGAGAATACATTCTTTGGTTAGTCACCCTGTGGTTTTTTTCCTTAACAAGGTTTTCCACGTCAAAATCATTGTGTTATGTGTATTGACTTTGTTTCTACTCTCATGCTTATGGATGCTTATTTGCTTTAATGCTGCACTAGTTGTTAAATAATAACAGAAAGTTAAATTAACTAAGATAACTGATTCATCCCCCCCTCTCAGTTATCAACAGTTAGCTCAATCATTTATCTTCAATTCATTATATTTTAGTATCAAAATTTTCACCAACTAGTTAATAGTTGAAATTGGCTCCATTTTTAGTAAATAGTACAATCTATAAAGGGGACTAAATTGCTCATATTTTATCAAAATTTAATTTAGTCTTGATTAAATTGCCTAAGCATTTTTTTTAATCTAATAAATTAAATTGTTTCACCAAGTAAATGATGCATCATTAGAGTTGATTTACTAGTAGTTTATAATTAAATTACAAATTTTAGTCATATTCACCATCGATATTATATTCCCACTATTACTTTTGGGCCAATATCACCATTAATAATAAATTCCCACTTACTTTGAGATCTATTTTTACTTTGAATGGGGATTTTATTTGTTTTTATAAGGTAGAAAATTGTGTACCATTACAATTTCACATTGTCTTTTTGACTTTTAGGGGCCCATTTGAGCCTAATCTTGGCCTATTTTACCCCCCACCAAGATTTGGCAAATTTCACATCACATGTTTATTTCTTCCAATTTTCTAAGAACATCTGCTATTGAAGAATTCTGCTAGGATGCAAGTGTGATGGATAGGCATCTATGTGATATGATGCCATCCTGAAGATTCCAAAATTTAAAACTCTTATTTCTCCCACCTTTTACATTGGACTCCATCAATGGGTGCTGCCACAATAATGGGTTACACTTTCTGGGACATCCTGATTTTTGTTGAAATCACATATTTTTAGAAAATATAATGATTTAAGCCTTGAAAGGTTCCATTTAAAGGATTTTGATTGAAGAGGGTTTGATCAAACCCCCTTGGATAGAACCCCTCTAGTTTTCAACCATACCTATAATGGAGTCTCCTCTACACCTATCAAAATGTTGATAAAGAACCACTTTTGATTTACCTTTTTGGGGAATCAAATGAATTTATTTTAAATTTTTGTTTTGTAAGTATGTAGTCCTTATTATAATCTTCCCAAAAAGTATAATTTTAAATATCTTTAATTTGGTTATTATATTTAATTTTTATTTCTTGTGAATGTAGGTTTTTCATTGAACATCAAGTTCCTTGTTCTACACATGGAAAATTAGTAAATTAGGGGAAAAAAATTCTAAAAAATAACTATGCTCTAGGTATTGATGTCCTTGTTTCAACAAAAAAAAAAAAATTGAATTTTGATACATATAGAAAAAGTTATGTTTTACGGAATACGCCTATGTCTAAATTATAATTTATTTGACTTCAAAACTTAATTAAGAAAAATATTCAACAAAACATTATGAAACCAAATGCATGCCTTATATATCAGTATTGCCAATCTAAATTCAAAAGAATCAGAATTTTATCCTTTGTATAAAAAAAGTTAGGTGCTACAAAATACACATCACTTTAAAAAAATGTTGTTTACCATTAAAAACTAGTTATCAAAGGAGACACAATTTTTTTTACTATTTAAGTCTAATTTTTAAAAAATACATATATTTAGAATCTACAAACAAAATCTCACAAATCACTAGTTCACATCATCTTCAAATTCCTAATGGTTTAGCAGCTATAGGTGTCAGAAAGTGAAGATTTACTTCAAAAAGTTGATTTCAATGTCAAGTTTGGCCAAAAAGTGTAACCCATTATTGTGGGATGACCCCAATGATAATGCTCATTTAGTAGTGAAACGACCTCTATAAGTCTACCTAACCCTTAGATTCTCTTTTCTTCCATATATAAACTCAAATTGAAGCTATCTTCTTGCTTCTTGCAATTTTAGATTTTTTGAAAACTCTTGGCTCAAAAAAAGAACTCTTCATGATTTTGGTGCTCTCTCTCTCTACATTGCAGTATCTCCCCTTCTTGCAATTTTTTTAGCTTCATACTTGTAGGTTGATTTTTATGGAGACTCTCTCAATGGATTGAAATTGTTCACAACCCAATTTGATCCTCAAAGATCTTGCAACCTCCTCCATTGTTACATATCTAGTGACATTATTTCATTGTAAAGAAATAGTGTTATCCTTTTTAGTTTATAGTATGTTTCATTATTTATATTTTGGCAAACTTGTAATGTAGACCACCACCCTATTTTACTTTACACACACTAGGGTTGATACTTTTTAGCATTTTTTTATTGTCACTACTATTGCTTTCCTTGACACACTTAGGAAATATAAGCACACACTTGTTTATTGTAATATTCTCAATATTGGTTGTCTATAGAGGTAGAAATACGAAAATAGGGGCTTGATCTAAATGAAAGCTTCCTAATAGTCCCAAAACAATCTCTTTGGTCTTTATTGTTTTAGATATTTAATGGAGATTTGGTCGCATGGAAGTTTAATAATCTTTATCTTTTCATTTTCTCACCCATTTCTTTTTTTCAATCTTTCAATTAGTCATTTCAATGTGCTTTTCAATAGATTTTGTCATTTGGTATGTTGTTGGTTGCTCATTTTGGTTTTCTATGTAGACTAGGTAACTCTCTAGATTGGGACATAAGAAACTATTGAAGATTTTCTTTATTTTCCTAATGTATAGATGACATTACAACATGTTGGCATATTGGGCCGAGTCTCTCCTGTTTGGTGTCAAGTACCTTTTATGTTCCTCTTTTCAGCTTTGAATCTATTTCAATGATTTAGTATTTAGATTTTCAAAAACTATAGTTCTTCTACTGTACTTTAGTGGTTTAGCTTTTCAAAAAAAATATTCTCTAAGGATAAGGCAATAGTAGGGTTTTTTCTGGACTTATTTTTCACTTTCCATTAGATAGTAAGGAAATACTCTTCCTTGAAGCTAGTTAGATCCTCATGTAATATCTTAGAAAATAATTTTGGTTAGAAAGTATTATTCCTCTTAAGAATAATTCATTTTCTATATTACAGTTCCCATTGATTACCATTTTAATTTGATGGCTCTAGTTGAATTCCATGGTACTATAAGTATGTGCCTTTTAAAATGCTTGTTTAGCCTAATAAAAATCTTTTGTGCCACATGATTAGATTATGATCATGTGGCCCAAAAGAAACTTTGGGGCTCAACAAGACTTTTAAAAGGCACATACTTAGAGTGCCACAAAATTCAATTAAAACCATATAATTAAAATGGAAAATGAGGTTTAGATTCACTCTTTTTTTAGTCTTATTTTAAAGTGATATTTTAAAATGTTTACTTTGTGTGTGCTCCAATGCCTTCCCAATGGTGGATTTGTGCCCCTTGACCCTATTGGTGGCTGCCACCTTTGGCCTCCAACTTCAACATTACAAAGAAAAAAGAATATATGGGGCGACTTTACCGACCAACTATGAAAATTTTAGAAGGAAGGATTTGGTATTGTAATTAATTTCTTTTGTAATTATTTAGTTTTTCCATTGTAATTAATATTTTTAGTGGGCATTCTATATGATTCACTAAGATTTTATTAAAATTTCTCATAATGTGCATAGATTTGCTAAGAAATTTTTATTTAAGAAAAATGAAAGATTCACTAAGAAAATTGAAACACTTAGCTAGGATTCACCAGGATTTTACAACTTTTTTTACTGTTCATTTCTTAAAATTGTCACTAATTTTCATACAAGCAAATATGTTAAGTTTATCAATTTAGTTTATTTCAAATAGTTCCCATATATTTATAGTTTTATATGGAAATGTACTTTTATATATCACGATATGATAAATAAGTAATTATTTTGTTTTATTTTTGTATTTATTTTATTTTTGAAAAAAAAGAGATATATTTAAAAAAATGGTTGTTACATATTACAAGATAGAGCTTTCCAAATGGCTAGAGTCATCAACAAGGCAAGAAGAGGGAAAAGCTAAGGTGATTTTCTATTGTTCCACTTTCAAAAGGAACCAAAATAGATCATTTGACTACCATACTCTTTTTCAATATAAATCCCCTTATTCTGCTAGCTAGAAAATAGGAGCCAAACCTAGACTCAAATGATGACCAAGCTATGATACTAGTAGATATCCATTAAGGGAGAAATCCAATAAGAGGAACCAACAACTACCTTGATCCAAAAAGATAGAAGGTGAAGAGGTTTAGAATTGATCATTATGAAGAAGCTACAAAAGATGTGAAGATTTATTAGAAGGTACATACCCACATTTAAAGATGTTCTAGTTATAAGTATCCTTTGAAGAGAATTTAATAAGGCAATCTGTAATCACATTTGATTCCCTAGGGATATGAACAAAAGAGATAACTTCAAAGTGAGTAGTAAGCTCGATAATTTGCTAACTAGAGAATCCAAACACCAAGAGGACTCTTGAATCCTTGCTTTATTCAAAAGAGAAACCAAGATCATGGAGTTCATTTTAAATATAACCTTTTTGTAGCATAGTTCATAAGATTTCTTTAGAGCTGAAAGAATGGCATGAGCTTCCAATAGATTATTGGTGCCAACCCCTATAGTAGTAGAGAAAAAGAAACAATGATAGCTTTTTAGTGATTAAATCACGGAGACTAAAAACTCCTCAAATTGGGCTGGTGCATGTTGACATTTGTGGAGATATGTAGGAGTAATCCTTGGGTAAAAGTCTTTATTTTTAACTTTTATTAATGATTTATCTCTCAATACTTAGATCTATTTTCTTAGGAAAAAATAAAATCCTTTCAAAGCTTCAAGCATTGCAAGGCAATACTTGAAAAGTAAAGTGGCTACCATCTCAAAGTACTCACAAATTATAGTGGGGGAGAATTCACTTCATGATAGTGTTCTAGTTTTTGCAATAATCATGGCATCAAGAGACAATTAACTAACACCTACACCCCCAACAAAATGGTTTGGAAAAAATAAAAAACAACACTATTCTAGAAATAGCACATAGCATGTTGAAGTCAAAGAAACTTCTTATAGTTATTGGGAAAAGGCAATGTCAATGACAATATACATTTTAAATCATGGTCCCACTGAATTAATAAAGAAAATTATTCCAAAGGAAGCTTGGACAAACCATAGGCATTTTGTAGCTCATTTTTATGGTTTTGGTTGTTTAACATAAGTACATATTATAGGACAAGAGTAGAAATTGGATGTAAAATCCCAAGTTTATATTTTTGTTGGATATTTTGATGAAATTAAAGGATAAAAAAAATTATAATCTTATAATTAAAAAAAAAAGATTGTAAGTTGGGATGTGTTTTTCAATCAAGGGCAGTGTGGTAGTGGTAAGAAGGTGTACATCAAACAACACCATTAATTAAGGAAATAAAAGATGGCACTATTTCTCCTCTTCCCACAAGCTCTGATAGAATCTCAATCTCTAGTAGTAGCTCAAGTTCAAGTCTTACAAGCTCACATTTTCTCGACAACCCAAATTTTGGTGATAGTTTAATTTCTTCTTCAAGAAATTCTTCACCAATCTCTAGTGCAAGTTCATTGTCAAGTAAAAGTTCTTCAAGGAAGGTAAGGAGTCAAAGTAAAATTTATCAAAGTAGTATTAATACGAACCATGTTGTTAACTTTTCTTTACTTGGTCAAATTCAAGTTGAGCCAACTATGTTTTAAGAAGCAACAAAAGAGAAAGTATGAATTGGTGCTATGAATGAAGAGATAGAAATAGCTTGAAAAACATATACGTAGGATTTAGTGTAGCTTCCAAAAGATAAATAGGTGATTAGTGTCAAATGGATCTATAAAGTAAAATATCATTATGATAGTTCTATGAAATAGAATGAGGCAAGACTTATTGCCAAGGTGTTTGCATAAACACCTAGAGTAGATTATTGTTAAAAAATTCACTCTAGTTGCAAGACATAGCACCATCAAGTTTGTGTTGACAATTGTTGCACAATACAAGTGGATTGTATGTGAGATGGATGTAAAATCAACCTTCCTCAATTGCTATATAATTCTTTCATTAGTTTGTTTCTTAATAGTTTTCTTTCCATACATAATATAAAACCATGTGATAGGAAAACTAAAAAAACTGCTAAAAATATGTTAATGTTGATGATGCTTAAAAAAATAGAATCTGATTCAATATTTATATTTATCATGATCAATAAAATATCACTATCAATTAGGATGAACTAATTATTATTTTCAATCTAAACTTTATAAACATTTAATCTTTTTATTTAATTTCGATATATATAAAAATTCAATGTTCATCTCTTTCAAATTAAACACAAAACTCAATGGGAAATGCATTTTTTCCACCAATACAACCATATAAATTTGAGAAAATACAAATGATTGGGAGTAGAGAATAAAGACAAACTTGTTTAGTGAATAGTCCCTATAACACAATAATCTAGAAGTAGGTAGCATGCAATCTAAAAGAAGTATCGTCGTGTGACATAGGCTTCCTATACGATCTTGTGCCATATATTGACGAGAGTGGGTATGGCAGCAGATACCAAAACTGCGAGGCCCCAAAACATTGAAACATTCCGCCAGAACCTTGGATGCCTGTTTTTGGATTCTATTATCTGGATCTGAAAATGGCTTCGATACCACTCATTTACCTTCTCCTTCAAGTCCCTGAAGTCATCGTCCGATGAATTGAATTTGATTCCCTTGCCAAGATTATTCAACATTTCTGCCACTTCTTTGTCCGTGCCCATGGAGTTCTGGATAATTTCAGCCCTCCTCAGCACACCAACATCTGCTTCAGTCTCCACCAAGCTATTCAGCAGAAACACATAATATGAAATCACAGTAAAGCCCTGGCAGACTTCCAGAGCCATCAGATTCCTCAGAATCACTTCTGTACTGTCAGTGATCCAAATTGTGGGAAGTAAAAGAGTCGTCGTATTGAATGTCATCTTCCTTTTGGATGGAACTCCGTAATAATTTTCGAACTTCATTCCTGCCTTGTGTAAATCTGCGGTAGAGGCCATGAGAGTCTTATGATGCCTTTTTGTCTTTTTTGGTCGATTTATCAGCTTTCGGAGGCCTTGTATTGCAAGACGAAGTTTGTTACCTTCACCGGGTGCTGTCTCTTCTGAATCCCTTGAGTCTTCTCGAATTACACTCTGGAATAGCCCCAGAATATGTTTATATTTCTCAAGATCTTGAGATCTGTTGAGGCTTGTTTCTTGCCAATTAGAATCTTCAAACCAATTTGGCAAGAAAGGGTGAGTTTAAGGAATAATACTGCTGCACAACAAACTCAGCAGCTGTTTCTTGGCTTCTGCCTCTGAGCCTGTTTCCACTTCCAATAACTTTATCAGGACCATCATGGGGATTTGATTTTCAAGCATCAGGAAATCACTTAGCACATCAAATTGACATGATTTGATCCTGTTATTGTTGAAAATGGGGTGGGAATTCTGCTCTCGTTGTTGCTTCTGCTTCTGCTGCTGTTCGGCACTCAAAACTCTCAAGATCTCTAAAACAAAGCATCCATCCAAAGTAAAAATCATTGCCACGGTTTGATCCTTATATTCAGATTCTTCTTCGTAGCAGCCTCTAATTCCACAAACAAGGCGTCCGACCGCTTCTTTTAATTGCAAGTGCGCCTCTAGCTTGAGTAGCCTGCGTGCCATCCTCTCTAAGGCTTCTTCTTTGAGGCGCTCCATATGAGAGACTGGCTGCGTTATCACATGGTGAAAAAGGCCAAGGTGGACAACCCTAGGATTGTAGGCTTCCTTCTTTAGAAACAACAGAAACTTGGGGACCCTATTTATCGCCACCGCTGACCCTGGCTTGCAGTTCCCGCTGAAGCTATCTGTAATCCTCTCTGTCACATCAATAACCCATTTATTTTCCTCTTCCCCAAACATAATATTGCCTTGCCACATCCTTGAGATTCTGCTACACTAGAATTAAGACCTGCAAAGGGATGCTGCAGTCAATATTCGATATTATGGGATGACTTGTCTTTTCACGTTTGAAGAATGGAATCTTATCACTTAAAAGATGGTTCGTAGAGTGTGTTCTTGTCTAGATATGATCTCTGGGCCTGCAGAATTGAGGAGTCTCAAATCAAACACATACCATTACCGCGGCATGTTTTCAAAATATGAATACCCAATTTCTGAGAGTGTGATTATCAAGTATTTTTTATATGGATACCATAGCGTTGCCTAAAAATATGAAGATTCTGAAACCAATTTACTGTTAAACAATTAAACAATATAATATTTAAGTAAATACCCACATATAGCTTCAATTACCACCCACTATACTGGAATCTTATTTAACCGTAAATAGTAATTAAATAAAGAATTTGAAAAACTATTGGGTTTTGATTTTGATTTAATTATTATTCAAAGTCAAATAGGCATGCAGTATGAAATCTAGAAAATTTAAATGGTGTTTTCATCGATAAATTTTCCAAATACTATGGGAGTTGCACAAAAGTTGAAGAAAATAAATTAAATTAAGATTTTCAAGTTTAAAATTAATATAAATGAAATTAGTCATCATGGTTTTCAAGATTCTTTCTTAGGAAGTTTTATAATACATTCTCTGGTTTTAAACTACTCTCAATAAAATTCTTAGGAGATTTTAAAATAAATTTTCTTGTTTTAAATTACTCTTAATAAAAAAAATCCATTAATCTACGAATTTATAAAATAAAATTTTAAGTTATACTTATTTTTTGACCAGAGATCACTTGGAAGTGAAAGAACATGCCCAAAAACACCAAAATAACCATAACAATAGTAATGAATACAGGGCAAATAGGGCAAAACATAACAACAATGAACATATCAAATGCAGGGGAGAACAAAGTTAGATAACTCAGAAATATATTTATCTATCTTTGAATACATCACATCCAAAATGCTGTGTCCAGCAGCCATCTAGAGGTTGTGTCTAGTAGCCATCCAAAGGCTCTCTATTCAACAACTCTCTCCAATCACATATATATAGTTATAGAACCTTTGAAGCCTGGAAGCTTCTAGCTTTCTAGAAAACTCTTAAACCTGGAATGTTCTTTTCTAGAACATATCTTACAATATTCTTTTCTAGAATAGCTCTAGGAATGTTCTAGCTTGTGGAAGGCTCTAGAATCATTCTACAATTTTCTAGACAATCTTAATTCTTAACATCCCCCCTTAAGATTGGCTAGAATAATACAGAAAGAATACAAATGAGAGGGGAACATTATATTACTATCCCCCCTTAATGTTCACCTCTAGCATACCAAGCATTCTTCGATCATAATCCTCTTTCATGGCTTGCTCCCATTTTTTCTTTCCTCTAGCTGGCTCATATGAGATTGGATCATTTATATATAATACTTTGGCCATGAGATCTCTAGCATTGTTTCCTTGGATCTTTGAGTCTTGCTTATATATTTCTTCAACACTCCGTATCGTTTGTCTAACTGAAAAGTCATCTTCTTCATCATTACTACCAACAATACCTCTAGCTTATTCCAACTTGTATTTCCAGCAAGACCCCTGCAAAGAAAAATCACTCTAGCAATATATTAGCTTGCAAACAAATCACTCCAACACTATCTCAGCCCTGCAAACAAATCACTCCAGCAATATCTCTACCCTGCAAACAAATCACTCCAGCAATACACTTCTAGCTGAACCTCTAGCTGAACTGGAAAATATTCTAGCTAAACCTCTTGATGGTCCTCTAGCTGAACCTGGAAAACATTCTAGCTAAACCAGGAAAACATTCTAGCTGAATCTGGTTGAAACTCTAGCTGAACTTGGGCTGATCCTCTAACTGAATCTTTTTTTTCCAACAATCCCCTTAGCGTTACCCAAGGGGACTCGAACCTGTAACTTGGCTCTGATACCAAGAAAGAACAGGCCCAAAAACACCAAAATAACCATAACAATAGTAATGAGCACAGGGCAAACAAGGCAAAACATAACAGCAATGAACATATCAAACACAGGGCAAAACAGAGTTAGATAACTCAGAAATATATTTATCTATCTTTGAATACATCACATCCAAAATGCTGTGTCCAGCAGCCATCTAGAGGCTGTGTTTAATATCCATCCAAAGGCTCTCTATTCAACAACTCTCTCCAATCACATATATATAGTTATAGAACCTTTGAAGCCTGGAAGCTTCTAGCTTTCTAGAAAACTCTTAAACCTAGAATGTTCTTTTCTAGAACATATCTTATAATATTCTTTTCTAGAATAGCTCTAGGAATGTTCTAGCTTGTGGAAGGCTCTAGAATCATTCTACAATTTTCTAGACAATCTTAATTCTTAACATCCCCCCTTAAGATTGGCTAGAATAATACAGAAAGAATACAAATGAGAGGGGAACATTATATTACTATCCCCCCTTAATGTTCACCTCTAGCATACCAAGCATTCTTCGATCATAATCCTCTTTCATGGCTTGCTCCCATTCTTTCTTTCCTCTAGCTAGCTCATATGAGATTGGATCATTTATATATAATACTTTGGCCATGAGATCTCTAACATTCTTTCCTTGGATCTTTTAGTCTTGCTTATATATTTCTTCAACACTCTGTATCGTTTGTCTAACTGAAAAAGTCATCTTCTTCATCATTACTACCAACAATACCTCTAGCTTATTCCAACTTGCATTTCCAGCAAGAGCCCTACAAAGAAAAATTACTCTAGCAATATATCAGCCCTGCAAACAAATCACTCCAACAATATATCAGCCCTGCAAACAAATCACTCCAGCAATATCTCTACCCTGCAAACAAATCACTCTAGCAATACACTTCTAGCTGAACCTCTAGCTGAACTGGAAAACATTCTAGCTGAACCTCTTGATGGTCCTCTAGCTGAACCTGGAAAACATTCTAGCTAAACTAGGAAAACATTCTAACTGAACCTGGTTGAAACTCTAGCTGAACTTGGGCTGATCCTCTAACTGAATCTTTTTTTTTCAACAATCCCCTCAGCGTTACCCAAGGGGATTCGAACCTGTAACTTGGCTCTGATACCAAGAAAGAACATGCCCAAAAACACCAAAATAACCATAACAATAGTAATGAACATAGGGCAAACAGGGCAAAACATAACAACAATGAACATATCAAACGCAGGGCAAAACAGAGTTAGATAACTCAGAAATATATTTATCTATCTTTGAATACATCACATCCAAAATGCTGTGTCCAGCAGCCATCTAGAGGCTATGTCTAGTAGCCATCCAAAGGCTCTCTATTCAACAACTCTCTCCAATCACATATATATAGTTATAGAACCTTTGAAGCCTGGAAGCTTCTAACTTTCTAGAAAATTCTTAAACCTGGAATGTTCTTTTCTAGAACATATCTTACAATATTCTTTTCTAGAACAGATCCAGGAATGTTCTAACTTGTGGAAGGCTTTAGAATCATTCTACAATTTTCTAAACAATCTTATTCCTTAACAGGAAGCGCATTAAACTGCAGATTTATCAATCTCTAGCCATGACTAAATGCCAGAAGAAGATCATGAATGCATTGAAAAGAAATAGAACCTATCCATATTTCTCCTATATTTCTCCTATCTGGCTGTCAATTAAAGGGAAACTATGAACGAAAAACAAGCTAATGAATACAATCAATTAGGGCGAAATTGATGTTTACTGTAAATTCCCAAGATTGTCCACTCGAACGATGAATGAGAACAGAGAAATCAAGCATAAAGTGATGAATTAAAAAAAATATGTGTGCTACCATACATCTTTCTTTAAGCCACTAAAAAAAACTGCCCACCCTAAACAGTCCATGTTGTGGTGTTGACTGTTTACTCATTTTTCAACCCTATTTACTGTTGACATGTTCACTGTAATTCCTTCGACCTGTTCAAGACCTTCCTGGTCAATTTGACCTAAAACGGGCTGATTAAGCTTTACCCCAAAAAACACTGTCCTTTATAATGCTTTTACCAAATTATAACTGCTTATAAAAACTGATATTTATATGGAAGATGACACAATATAATCATAAAATAACTGCTTCAGATTGCAGACCACTTTCAGATGCTAATAGTAACTATTCTAATACAGTTTAATATATGCATTAGACAAGTTCAAAACTAAATATAAGGAAAATAAAAGAATATTAACATAAGTAACATAAATAAATCGTACCTTATTTAAGCTCACTGCAGATGCAAACGCCTACTGACTGGCAGTAGAAACACCCGCATCCAATTTATATAATTTGGAAGCAAAATTACGCGTTACAATTTCCCATTATTCTCTGTACCATAATTACTTATGCTCACATTTACTTTAACTCTTTATTTAAGAATCGAAAATTCGAATTTCTCAGCCTCGTTTTTGCTCACCGATGAACGATAGACACTTAGTACTCTTTTAAGAGTTTTAACACGGATTGTTGGAATAAACGTATTAACTTATCGGAGAAGAAAGCGTTAGTATCCTTTCATCGTTACGTTCTATGATTCGGCCGACCACTACAGTTCTTACCATTTTAACTTTTTCTGTAATGTCTAATTTAATGGGAAAATGATGTAAAATAAAATGTTTTAAAATCTAATTTCATCAAATTTTATGATCAGATTAGATATATTTTTATTTGTAGAATGTTCAATTGTTTTGATTTTGGATTTATATTAAGTTTTTAGGAATAAAACTAATGGGAAACTAATGTAAAATAAAATATTTTTAAAATGAATTCCATCAAGCTTTATGTTCAAATTAGATAGTTTTTTATTTGTAGAATGTTGAATTGTTTTGATTTTGGACTTATATTAATTTTTGGCATATAACTTTCCTTTGCTTATATTAATCTTTACTTTGTTGTTAACGACACTCTTTTAAAGATCCACTAAAGAAAGTTACTCGTAGTCTCCTTCATATATATTATTTTTATTGATGCCATTGGTTACCTCCTACAACATCCCCACTTTCACCATCTAATCCATGCCATTTCCCTTCACAATAATTTACATGTCTTGAGTTCTAACTTTGTAGATAACAATATACTTTTCATAAAAAATAATGCTAAATAAGACTTTATTACCTTGGATGTGCTAGATCTCTTTATGTTTTGTGTTTGGTTCGCAAATGTCCATACAATAAATAGAGTATTTCATGAACACTATGGCTTCTCTCATAGAGGGGACCGCTAAAGAACGGAACATTCTAAAACATGGTGAATTTTTCAATATATAAGCATTTTCATTATGTTGGCTACCACTCTATCTGATATGTTGAAATGATATACCATTAAACTTAAGACTAAGAGACTCTTCTAGACAAACAAATTCCTCTCCATGGTAGGTCACATCTAAGTTGCCAACAAGATTCTCCTTACCAAACATGTTTATGTTTCATCTTGTTGGCTCCCTTCCAAGTCACAACAACATAAGATATGTTTTTAGTGGTTCAAAGTGGAAGAAGGATTAAGTCTCAACAATCCTAGCACCCAATGCACTTTCCTTATTACGAATGAATCCTTTGACCATTTCATGCAGATGCTCCCTAGAACATCTACTAGTTAGGAGCCATGTTAATACAATCAGTACCCTTAGATCATGTTTAATTAGAAGGAAGGACAAGGCTGTTCTAGCACCTTACTTCAAGACTCATACCACAAATCAATTTAAGATTGAATTTAAAAAGCTTATCAAACTATCCCCCTCACCTAACATGCCTAGCTCTTGAAGTTCCCAAAATGGAATGGAGTAACATACAATGTCCATTCATGGAACAAATCCCATATAAGAAAATATAGAAAATTAAAAATAAGTATATGGTAGAACTAAAATGTGTCTCCAACTTGTAGGACCTTATTTGTTGACCTTCTAGTACCCTCGACATGTTCTTTATCTCTCTCATATCCTACCCACTATTTTTAATATGTTCTATTCAACCTAAAAACTTATTCATTTTCTACCTCAGAAAGTTTGTGTCAATATTTGGAGGTTCTATTACAATTTTTTTCCATTCACTATAGTATTTTTCTATTTTCAAAGATTAACTTCTATCAACCCAATAAACATCCCCTATCAAAGATAAACTTGATAAGGTTATACATACCCTGAAGGAATTGATCTACAAGGTAGCTAGAAATGAGAAAGGTATTATTCCTGAAAAATAGGCTCTTCCAAGGTAGGATAGATAAATGAAGTTGTCTGGTAGATCATACAACATAGACAGGAAGAATGGTAGGCCTATTCAAAATAACAACAATCCTAGCTATAAAAGGCCTAACCAACGACAATTAAGCAAGGATACCCTTTACCCATTGATAAATTATATTGAGGAAGCCCCTTGTTGTTAGGCCTACTATTTTCCCCATGCTTTCACTCAATGTGCTATTACCTTGGCTATGATAGAAGAAGAAATGGAATATGAATAATGTGGAGATGAGGAGTGTGAAAGGCACCAAGATTACCAAGACATAAACATGTTGTACACATGCCATCCTAACCAAATGATCATGGTGTTATGTTAGAAGAGGAATGAGGGTATGAGTTTGACTATTACAATAGAAGAGTTCAGGAATGTTGTTATCATCAAAAACTATTCTCTAATGATGACATAGATGACTGATATGTAAATAGCCTTTAGCTCACTAAATTGTAATAGACATGTTACAAAAACAAAATATTGGGGAAAACAACTGATGATGAAATCAGTGCTCTTATTGTGTTTGTTGTTATTAGTGTGAAAAGGTGTTTTATCCTAACTAGTTCACATCTACCTAGTTGGTTCTATTCAAACTACACTTAATATTATTTCGTTAGCTTTTGCTACCACTCCCACTACTTCCCTCTCTAATTGCTATATATTCTCAATCTCAAAATATAGTTAGGGGGTGTTGATGAGATAGGATTTGAAGTGTGACACCAATGATTCCTAGAATCGTGTCTCAATAAGGTAACCACCAAGGACAAATTAAGACAATTTATATGTTCATTTATTATTATTTAATTTTTGATTGATGATAATTATGAAATTAGCCATTGAATTCTCTCAATCAGAAACCCAGGGTAAATAAAACGTTATCTCTTTCTCGTGAAGCTATTGTGAGCTCATCAATGGATTTTTCCATTTTTTATAACTTTAGATTCCAACATCCAAATTGCATCATCTATTATGCATCCCTTCCATTTGATCAAATACTCATAATAGTTTTTATTTCTTGTTCTCTTTCTAATTCTAGTGTCCAAAATGGATTCATTCCTTCTTTTCTTTATCAAGTATTTGGACTCTAATTAATTTTTGAAGATTCTTCAATCAAGATCCATTTACTTGTGTGACCCTCAACAAATGGGTATAGGTTTCATACACTAAAGATAGGTGAAAGGCCTACCACCTTTGGGTATCTCTATTTCATATGCATTAGATGAAAACACATGTAAAATTGTATAGGGTCCAATCATATTCATTTAACATTTGTTATATGCCCCCTTTTGGAACCTCTCCTTGCTTAAATGTTCTAATAACAAGTCTCCAAATTCAAAGACTTACTCCTCATGCTCCTAAGTAACATACAATTTATATTTGTGCTTTATGCATTGCTTGGGCTTACTTCTTACCATCAACACTCCTAGGCATTTCAATTGTGCCCCTTAACAAACAAAAAAACCTCTAGGGTTGTTACAATATACAGTTTGGAATGGACTCATACCGATACTTATATTAGGAGATTCATTATAAGTAAATTCAGCTTGTGCCAAGGCTAAATCCCATGGCTTTGTCACTGACTATACAACTCTAAAAATTTGTAAGACTCTGGTTCACAAGCTCAATTTTCCCATCTATTTAAGGGTCATAAAATGAACTATAATCTAGTCTTGTGCATAATTTCTTCCATAGTTTTCTCCAAAAGTGTGCCACAAACTTGGCATCTCTATTTGACATAATGCTTGTAGGCTACCCATATAGTCTCACAACTTCTTGAAAATATGAATTTGCAATATTTGTGGTATCATGAATCTTCTTACAAGTTATAAAATGCACCATATTTGAGAAACTATCTACAACAACAAATATGTAGCCATTACCTTATTTATTTCTTGATAAATAAAGCATAAAATTCATGCTCACCACATCCCATAGTTTATTTGCAATTAGTAATGGTTGATAGAGTCCAATCAATATATATATAAATTCTTTATTCAATGTAGATAGATCTCTAATACAATATCTAATTATTATCTTTATCTTATCATAACATCTCCTTATCCTTTCCGTCATCTTGCCTACTTTTTTAGTGTATCTTTTTATGGAAATCAAATTTGTATAGAAACAAATGGAGTTAGATGCATAAACACAAACAATAAATCCAAATCCAAACTTAACATGTACTTTTAGTTTGAGAAAAATGTGAAAAATAACAATGTAAATTAATCAAAAACATACATGGATTAGTTATTCCCCCTTGTGTGAGTAGGTAGGTTTATGGGGACCTGGGTGGTCTCTTGAAAGGAGAAATAGGACTAAAGACTAAAGGAATCTATGGAAGGATGGAAGACATCTATATAGGGATCAAATAATGAAATGTGTGAATAAGTTTATGGATGAGAATATGGATAATGATAATGATGTGTAATGATTGAGTATGGTTGATGGTAGGTACATGCAATGAATGCAATTTCAGTGGAGAGAGAAATCAAAATTTTCTATAGCACTAGCCTTATGCATGATGATATAAGAGATCATAATGATGATGTTGCAAGTGCATGAAGGATTGACCCAAAAGGTGACAAGGAAGCATATTCCATGTGGCACCAAGATATGGAAGATCATGATGTCATTGTGGCAATATACTGCAAGAACTATTACAAATTCAAGACAAGACAATGAAACACACAAGCAAGAAAATAAGTATGCACAAAACATACAAAGACAAAAAATATTTTCCCCTTGGTCTCTATCTAAAAAAATCTCCCCTTTTGAATATGGATCCTCTTCAATTTCCTTGGGCATTTTGCCTAATGAATACAACACTCTAGTATCTTCCTTCTCACTCAAATTATCTTCTTATGCCACCTCCTCAATGTATGTGGAACTCATGTCTATATAGAGGGGTATGTGTACTATTCTATCCACATCAACAAATGATAATTATTCCTTGTGGGAGTTAAATATGGTTACAATTCACAAACAAATCTAAATTCAATAGGATATTGAATGTGACAAAGGGCTCTTTCATCTCAATAAATTTAAGTCTATTCTCTTTATTATTCCCAATAGTTTGACTTCAACTTTAAACCATGTTTTGATGGTACTTATAATAGTCCCATCTGCTAATGCGATATTATATGGTGTATCATACAATGTTGCTTCACCTAATTATTCGCACAATCTCTTAGGCATGATACTAACTACTAGGGTCCAAGAGGCCCATAGACTCAATGCACCATATATACTTATCTATGCTCATAGGATTCATCGATGCATCTATACCATTCACCAAAGTAGCAACATTCTCAAGCATCACCCTTACATCCTCAATCATATCATAAACAACATGGCACTAAACATCTATATGCTTCATCTATTATTAAAGTATTGGTTACTTTGTTTTAAGTTGTTGGCACTCTGACTATAACATCCAATCTAAACTACTTCCTAACTTAGCCCAACATCTGAACATAATTTATAAAGCTAGATTGCCTTCTTATAGGAATTAGGATCTTCCATGTACTTTTCCTTTGTAGTGGATAAAACTACCACAACCTATTTCTTACTCATTCAATTGCTCACACCACTAAATATGTTGATACATATAACCACCAATATATATCATGTCATCCACATCTCCAACCCAATTCAATTCAATAGACTGCTAGATCTTTAAGTATTGCAAGTAGTTGTAAACTTTTCTACAAGTGCCACAAAGATTCATTTGCTACAAGTGCCACAAAGATTTATTTTCTACAAGTGTGCACCATGATGCTACAATTGAACCTCACTCTACTAGAAGTTACCACTATGATGCTAGAAGTGACTAGATCACTATGCTATGGGTAACCACCATGATGATGCAAATGACCCTCACTATGCTACAAGAGATCACCATGATGTTGTGAGTAATTACCATGATACTACAAGTCACCCTAGTAGAAATTAGAATACTTTGTAGTTCCCCAAAAGTACCTAAAAACCCTCTTCATTGCTATGTAGTTCTCTCTGCTAGGTTTAGCAATAAACTAGCTCAAGACTCCTAGTAGTTAGGCAATGTCTACACTTTGGTGTAGACCATAGCATACATCAAACTACAAACTTCACTAGCATAAGGAACATGAGACATGTTGGAAGCCAAAATAATAGCAGCACAAAACTCAAACTTTCCTAAATCACCTAGGCCAAGGACTATCATCAAGATGAAAGGAAGAAGTTTATCAACAAGTTTTGGATGATTTTGGCCAACTAACAGGAGTGGGTAGAATCTTTTGCACTTTGAGATCAACTTAAACACTAGAGTGATATTCCAAGGGGTATAACTAAATAGCTATTAAGTTCAAACCAGATGAACAACTAAAAATATTGTACAACCAAACCCAACTCATTATTTTGACTCTAAAAGTTGTTACTAAGTCAAGAATAATTGGCTCTCACATGACCCCTATATAGTTGATTCAACTATGTGAATGTACATGCACATGAAGATGGCTTTTACCCTAAACCATAGGTGAATGGTTTGTTTGATTTATAAAAAGTGTTTTATCTCTATCCAATATGGATCGATGCCTATTCTATTGGGCAACAAAGTCATGGAATGCAAGGAGGAAAGGAAAGACACATCAAAGGATCAACAGAACTAGGCATACATTTACATATTAGACTTTCAGATAGATCTTCATACAATGGACGTACTTAATGATCCAAAAGAGAACTACAATGATTCACATGCAATTTAAATAAATGGAAAATATAAGACTTCTATTAACTTAGATGCTATTACACACCTCCAAACCTTTGTTATAATCTTACCAACAAATGTGGCAAGGAAAAATACATAACTACAATTACATATTTACCAAAAACATTACAAATTCCCAGGGAGAAATTCACTACATTCAAATTTGCAATATAAAACCTTGCTACACAATACTAAATATATCCAAGCTTCACTAACAAACTAGACCAAATCGTGTGTTGATGCCAGATAAACTCCTTAGGCTCTCCCAATCTAGATAATTGGCTCAGAGTCTAACCTCTAGAACATCTGAAATCGATGCATATATAGCTATTCTATTTTATGCAACTTCTAGGCATTGAAATCACAATCAATGTAAGCAATTGCTACAACACATGACATGGTGCATGGCCATATCAGGGGAATCATTGAAAATCTTGGGTGCGCATGCCTTGCAAGTAGAATTGAGTCCTTGAGGTAGTTGTGAAAGATATGGGATACTGGAACACACCATCCCCATATTAAATTTTGTACCTGCACATACTATTCCAATGACTTGTGTCACATTAGTGCATTTATTCATCTGCGTGCTGCCTTGATTTTTACCATTTTCCTTATCGATAATTTTCTACATTCATGAACTTTTCTTTGGCACCCTCATTTTTCTGTCGGTAACTTTTTACATTTTCAAACTTGTCTGACTCTACCTTCTATCGACAAATCTTCAGTTTGTCAAAAATTACTTACTTGGTGCCTTTTCATGCTTATTGAAAAAAACCCACTTTGTCGAACTCATCTTTATTTGCACCTGCTTCCACTTCATCGACAAAAGTTCACTTCTCTGAACTTGCCACGCTTTGTACCATTTCCCATATTTATAGGCAAAATTGACTTTTCCCGAACCAACTCACTTTGTCCTTTATCGGCAAAAGTCTTCATTTCAGAACCAAGCACCTTTTCTCTTTTAATTTCTCTTGCCGAGCAAATGGCATTTTTTTACTACAAGCAAATCATGCATTCGATGACTGCAAAAATTTGCAAATTATTTTAGGCAAACCCATTTCCTCGTAATGCACTTCTCCGACCAAATTTAGAGACTTGCTTTGTAAACTGACTTGTTGGATGAGTTTGCCACAATCAAATTTCATTAATGTGCCACATCAAATGGTCTTTGATTTTGATGAAATTGGAACTGGAGATGTGTGAGACCAAATCAAGAAATGGGTCACCCTCAATTTTACGATATTTGTAACTTCCCAGAATTCCAATTTTAGCCCAGTCACAGTTAGAAAACAATTAATTACCCCATCAAACTTCATCCTGGAAGCATGAAACTGAGCGTACATGTTACCATACATGCCAAAAACATCCCACTAAACAGATTTTCAATATGATGCCTGAGTTGTAAGATTTTAGTCAGCGAAGGCATCCTCCAGGGAAGATTGAGAAGCATGTCGACCAAGCCTTTTGTCGACACTTCAAATTCACAAAATTTGAAGGTGTAAATAGAACCTAAGACTACTGACACCAAGGAAGGATAAGTAGATAAATGAAAGGATCAATCCAAAGCATTTCAACCAAAGGGGTCTTCTTTGGTGAATGCAAAAGAAGAGGTGAGTAAAATTAAGCCTAATACTTTTTATTTGACCCTAATAGTGGCAAAGAAGTTACTACAAAATTCCATGATAGACTTAGGTGCAAGCACCACAGTTATGCCTAAGCAAATACCAGATGCCTTAAAGATAAAATATGAGCCATTAGCTAAAGGGGTGATACAGTTAGTTGGAAAATTAGTCCAGATCATAGGTATTCTCAAACAACTTTCATTACAATTGTATACCTACTCAAATATAACTGTATTGTAATATGTGGTGGTCATTGATATCCGCCTATTTTTGGTTTATGCCTATCTAGAGATTTCATAGCTAAAATTGGAGGATACACATCTTTAGACTGGTCACATCTAATTCTGAGGACCAAGTATGGTTCAAAGATGAAAGTGTTCTCAGATCCTTTATGTAAGGAACATATTATTTATGAAGCAACATCAAAATTTGATGCATCTCATGCTATGATCAATAGAGAGGAAAGAGTTTATGTGGAAGAAATGGGAGAATGGACTGGAACTGGTGGAAATGAAGAAGATGAGAACCATATGTCAGATATGATGCAGAATGACCCTTTTAGTAATTAAGATTCTACTGGGTAAGGAACATATGTCATTTTTAATGAAAACACTGAGATACTTGAGATAATGAGTCAATCAAGAAAAGAAAATCAAGATCCTAATGAAGATTCAATGATTTGGAGTCTGAATTTTGATAGAGACAGGAGCAAGAATGGTGCCAAAGCAAGCATTTGCCTTACTTCATTAAAACGGGAAAATGATTCTCAGAGCTATGCATTTCCATTTTACCTGTACCAATAATGAAGTCGAATATGAATCTCTAGTACATGGCTTGATCCTCACCAAAAAGAAAGGGATAAGAAATTTGAGAGTTTTTGGTGACTCAAAATTGGTAGCAAAATAGATCAGAGAGACAACTGCAGTAAAGAATGTGAGGACAAGGTCATCTTGTCATCATATATGGGATTTAATTAAAGAGTTTGATGCCTTCAATATAGAGGTCATACCAAGGTCCCAGGACATTGAAGTGGATGGAATGTCCTAGATTGGATCTCAGTTTGACCCAACTAAAGATTTGTTAGTTAATGAAGAAGCAGTCAAGGTTATTATTCACCTTGCTATCCATGATAATGGAGATAATTGGCAAGTTTTTGATAGTGATCTTCAAATCCTTTTATTCTTACAGTAGTATGTGGAATTCCTAGATCAATTACAACCTAAAATTGAAGAGGCCTATGGTGACCAGATAATGCATTTAAAATCAAATAAGCTTTCAAAAGGGTTGATAACCCTTGAGAATTGTTTTGGCCCTAACGATGCAAGTCTAGACAAAAGAAAGTTTGTAGCCAGCAAGAATGACTACTTAGAGATTGAGGTCAGTAATGGAAGGAAACTGAAAGTAGGCAATATTACTACTCAGGAAGAAAGGGATAGTGTGATAACTGTGTAACAAATATGACAGGGTGATAGCATGGACTTATGATGATCTTCATGGTTACAATAAGGATATAGTTCAGCATATTATTGAACTCACTGAAGGATCAAAGATTGAGCATAAAAAAAAGACTAGTAAATCCAAAGATTGAATCTCTTATGGTAGAGGAACTCAAGAAGCTGTTAGAGTCTAAAATAATCTTTCCAATGAAACACTCAACATCGATGTCCAACTTAGTGCCAGTAAGGAAGAAAAATGGAGAGATTAGACTATGTGTTGACTTCAGAGACCTAAATAAAGCTTATTTAAAGGATCATTACCCAATTCCTTCAATGGAATAGATCCTGAATACTGTAGCTGGGGCTGAAAGGTTTTCTTTATTAGATAGTTTCTCAGGTTACAATCAAATTTGGTTGGCAAAAGATGATCAATACAAGACTACTTTCACCACCAAGTGGGGAACTTTTGCATATGCAAAGATTCCTTCTTGGATTCCTAATGTTGGGGCAACTTTTTAGCGTGCTATGGACATTGCATTCAGGGGATTGATAAATAAGATTATTATGATTTATTTCGATGATCTAACCGTATTTACAAAATCCATTGAAGATCATTTTGATCATTTAGAATCCATATTTCAAAGATGCTAAGAGTTTGGGATTTTTTGAATCCTAAGAAATTTGTGTTTGGAGTGCCTCAGGGTAAACTACTTGGGCACATAGTCTCAAAAGATGGGATCTCCATTGATCTAGATAGAGTCAAAGCAATTGTTGGGAATTAAGGTGTCTCAACCTTTGCAAATTCCTAGAATTATTTATTTATTTGTATATTAGTTTATTGCCTAATGTTCTAATTACTTGCCCATTCAGTTTGGTCACTTAGTTGAGGTGGCACGGTGACATGTCATCTTACTTGGAATGTGACTTGGATGGTCAAGTCAAACCTACATGGATTTTGGCATCCCATTTGAGGTGGTACTATTATGCCATGTGTCAGCATCTTGTGGTGTGTGGAAGACAATAGTCTATATGACAGAATCTATGATGTGTAAGAGCCAAATTTGGAGATTTCTATGACAAGTGATGACAAGTGTCGGTGAGGATATTTGCATGAGGGAAAGGCTTCTTTGGGCACCCATGTTGGGATATGACATGTTGTAAGAGGAATATGCTATATTTAGCATTGTATGATGGATTTTCTTACAACATTTAAGGTTGTTATGTTGGGAAAATCTATGACAGATGTAAAATGTGTAAGAGCATATGCCATAGTCTATTTTTAGAGTGGAGCGCTCCTATGTTGGAAAAGTCAAATCTGCCATGTATGAAAGATGTAAGGGATGCATTTCTAGCAAGGACAAGTGTCCTTTGATGTGGGATAATGTCCATGTGGCCAAGGTGGATGCCTATCCCAAGATGCTCTCAATATTTGCCTTGTAATCTCTATATATTGCATAGTGTTTTTTACAGGTACTGTTATGCTGCCAAAATAACTCCAGAATCAATATTTGAAGACTCTTGGAAGAACTTGCAATACAAGTGTATTGTAAACTATAAATGTTTCATATAATACATTGTACAGGTTATAGAGTGTGGGGTTTTTTACCTAAAAAGGTTTTCCCCACGTATATCTTGTGTCAACTTCTCTCTATCTACATTCTTGTTTTCTGTTTGCTACTATAATATCTCTGATATATGTTTCATATTGCTGCAATTGTAAAGGTTGTAAAGAATTTGCATACCTCTCTCCTCATTAGATTAGTTTAGGAAGTGATTTTCGCACACCTAGCTTCCTCTCAATTGGTATCAGAGCTTGGCAAGTTTTGGTCCTAGCTATTGGGTAGGGGTTTTTTATACTAATCTTAGATTGAGTGGGAGTCTATGTAGAGTATTCTGTAATCTTGTTGCATGAAGGAGATGGCAGGCACATCTAGAAGGATAGAAGCTAAAATGTTTAATGGCAGAAATTTTGAGTTGTGGAAACTCAAAATGGAAGACATGCTCATTGATAGAGACCTATGGGAAGCAATTTTTGGTGTAAAACTAGTGGTAATGTCCCAAGATGATTGGGATCTCAAAGATCGTAAAGCTAAGGGTCTTGTGAGACTCTATCTGGCTGATTCCATCTTGTTAAATGTTCATGTGGAGAAAACTACGAAGGATTTGTGGAAGAAACTTGGTGATGTTTATCAGGCTAAATACTTGGTAAACAAGTTGTTCCTACAAAAGAAGCTATATTCGATGAGGATGGAAGATGGAGGATCTATTGCTAATCACATGAATACCTTCAATATGTTGGTTGCACAATTGACATCCATTGGTGTGAAGATGGAGGAGGATCGGTGTATGGCCATACTTTGTTCTTTACCAGATTCATGGGATCATCTTGTTATGGCCATCGAGAGTACCACATCCACTTTCAAAATGGAAGATGTGGTGTCTTCACTATTATCTAAAGAGATCTAGAGAATGTCATTTGAGTCAGCGAAAGAAGCTCTTGCGGTTCGTGGAAGACCTAAGGAGAAAGGGAAACAAAAAGACAAAAAAGATGAGAAGGGTAGATCCAAATCTCATGGGAGATCCAAATCTCTTGGAAAGTCCAAGGTACTATGGGAAAACTGGGCATTTCCAAAAGGAATGCAAAGATGAGAAAAAGAAGAATGTCCTAGATTCATATTTTGACAAGTCACATGATGATGGTGATGCCTTCATTGCAGCCTTGGCCACCCATGTATCGAATGATGTGTGGATGATCAATTCTGGTACCTCTTTCCACATGACCTTGCATTGAGACTGGTTTACAAAGTATGCAGAGTTCGATGGTGGAAGAGTGTCCCTGGGTTACGATTCTCATCTGAAAATAGTTGTCCGTGGAAGAGTCACAATTTGATTCCTTGATGGACGAGTGAAGGGGATCTCTGGGGTTATGCACATCCCAGGCTTGGCATGGAACCTGCTTTCTGTAAGTAAATTGAATGATGCAGGTGTGCAAGTTGTCTTCTCAAAAGAAGGATGTAAGATGACTAGAGGAGCTATGGTTCTTGGGAAAGGTACTCGGAGAGGTACTTTGTTTCAGCTCCAGAGGCATGCATTTGACAATGCAATAGTTCTTCTAACTTGAAGAAAAGAGCTGCAGTCAATTCATCCCCACCATTGGAACCAACAACTAAAGGATTTGTTGTATCAAATTCTGATGGTAGTGTATTTTGGGTACCTAAGGGTGCGCATGCTTTGGAAGTTAAGCTTCCTGTTGAGAAGACAATGTTATGGCATAAGAGACTTGGCCACATTGGTGAGAGGAGTCTTAGAACCCTGAAAAATTAAAACCTCGTTGAGGGGTTAAATGATTGTAATCTCGAGTTTGACTTTTACAATTTACATTGTATATATGGAAAGAAAAACCATGTTCAGTTTTACTCAAGTTCTCATAAGTCTTCTGGTGTGTTGGACCTTATTCATTCTGATGTGTTTGGTCTTGTTAGTGTTCCTTTGATTTCTAAATCTATATATTTTGTATCTTTCATAGATGACTATAGTAGAAGGACATGTATTTATTTTCTCATAAGCAAATATGAAGTCTTAATCAATTTAAAGAGTTTAAAGCTTTTGCTGAAAATTAGACTAGTAAAAAGATTAAGTGTTTGAGAAATGACAATGGTGGTGAGTTTTATTCAACAGAGTTCGATAAGTTCTATATAAAGAGAAAGGGATTGAAAGACATAAGACAACTCCATACACCCCACAACAAAATGGAGTTACAGAGATGATGAACATGACACTGATGGAGAAGGCTAGGAGTATGCTTGGTGGAGAAAGCCTTGAACAAAAGTTTTTGGCTAAAGCTGTAGCCACTGCTAGCTACCTGGTAAATAGGTCTCCTACATTAGCTCTTGTTGGTAAGACACCTATGGAGGTGTGGTCTGGTAAGAATCCTTCAGATAGACATCTTTGTGTTTTTGGTTGTGAGGCATATGCACATGGCCTAGGGAGAAACAGTATAAATTGGAGAACGAGTCTGTTAAGTGTATCTTCATTGGCTATGGTGTTAATGTGAAAGGATACAAGCTTTGGGATCTTATGGATAAAATAGTGTTGTATAGCAGAAGATTTATTTTTAGAGAGCTAACACCTTCTTCCACTGTTCTACAGCCAGAAGAGAAAGAAAAGAAAGATGATGGGGTTTAGTTTCCTTCTACCCCTGAGCAGACTGAACCAAATGACCCTGTTGGACCTGATGATGAGGAGAGCTCTAGAAGCTTTGAAAGTTTAGAAGATGAAGTAGAACCTCCACCTCAACCTTTGACAAGGTCCACATGAATCAAGAAGCAACCTGAGAGGTTTGGTTATACATTACTTGATTCTAGTTGTAATTTTTCTTTGCTTACTAATGTTGATGAGCCTAGAATTGTGATAGAGGCTATGGGCATGAAAGATGCAGGTTCCTGGAAGGAGGCCATGGAAGATGAGATGGCTTCTTTGGAAAAGTATAAAACTTGGGACTTGGTGCCTTTGCTTGGATGCAAATGGGTTTTCAAGAAAATATTTGGAGTAGATGGCAGTGTTGAAAAGTATAAAGATAGATTGGTTGCAAAGGGGTACTCAAAGTGGAGGAAATTGATTATGGTAAAATTTTCTCTCCTGTTACAAAGTTGACATCTATTCGGTACATGTTCTCTTACAGCTGCTTATGATCTAGAAGTGGAACAAATGGATGTGAAGATAGATTTCCTTCATGGTGACTTGGAGGAAGAGATTTATATGTCACAGCCAGAGCATTATGTAGAAAGAGGTAAAAAATTTTGGTTTGCAAGTTAAAGAAGTCTTTGTATGGTTTGAAGCTATCTCCTAGGATGTGGTACATGAAATTTGATGCCTTTGTATTGTCGATTAGATATCTGAGATCAAAATTAGATCATTGTGTGTATTATAAGTTTGACAATGATTGTATTCTCATTATTGCACTATATGTTGATGATATGTTGCTGATTGGGAATGGTAACAATACGATTTCTGATTTGAAGTCTCAGTTGTTAGCACAGTTTGAGATGAAAAACTTAGGGGCAACCAGGTACATTCTAGGAATGGAGATCAGAAGAGACAAAGCAAATAGAAAACTTTGGTTAAGCTAGAGTTGTTGGAGTCTAGGACAACACTGAGAGGGGGGGGGGGGTGAATCAGTGTTGTATAAATTTTGAAACCTTTTTGCAAACTTTAATTTACAAGACACAAAGAGAGAAAGATATCATTGATTTGTCAAACACATATGTATATGACTGAGAATGAAGGAAGTGATCAAAACTTCATAAGCAAAGTATTAACATACACACATATAGATGAAAACAATATGAGTCATAACACAAGTTTTCACGAAAGGAAAACCCTCATGGCATAGAAAAACCACTCCAAAACTGCCTCACTAGCTTAACTTTGAAAACATCTTTACAAGACTCACTAGCTGATATATGTGTCTCACTGACAAATGACAGGTCTCACTGACCTATAAGCCTCACTGGCATACTGAAAGTCTCACTGACATATATGATGCCTCATTGGCAAATACAATCACCATTAGAAGAGATAAACAAAATTAGAGGGTTACTCTATTTCCATTCAATCCTTGATTTCATCTCTGCATAATACAACATCCTTCATTTGTAATTTCATCTTTTATTTTGCCTTCAAAAATCAAAATAGATTTCTCTATACATGTGTATGTCTTCAAACTACATTTGATGTACAATCAGTTCACCTGATTCAGAGTATCTCTGTACAGATAATTTACTCAATTTAAATTATCTCTGCACATTCAATTGCATATTGTCTTGACATTGTTCAATTTGTAAGCTTGTTGCATAACATCTTCATCATTGTTTGATTCATTCCTGCATAAACATGATTTCATCTATATTTTCAAAATATGTCTTTATCACTGCATTTTTATCCACACACCCAAAAATCAATCTTTCAATGCACCTGCAAAAACAATATATATAAGAGATGTCCTTCCACATTATGCATAATGAATTTCATCTTTTCTCAATGAAGATCTTGCATAATTGACATTAATTCCTTTCATCTTCATCTTCAAAGCCTGTTTATATATTTTTTATCTTCAAGAATTCATTTTGTCTTCAATAACAACATGCATCTAGAAAACTTAAAAATGACTTGAGTTTTCTTCTCTCTGCATATTCATCTCATATATCATTTTACACTTGCAATTTATTTTCAAAAACTTTACATAAAAAACTTCAATATTTCATTT
Organism: Cunninghamia lanceolata; assembly: GCA_027924645.1. Classification (NCBI taxonomy): domain Eukaryota; kingdom Viridiplantae; phylum Streptophyta; class Pinopsida; order Cupressales; family Cupressaceae; genus Cunninghamia; species Cunninghamia lanceolata. The sequence continues at coordinate 14,429,770 of BSBN01000206.1, forward strand.
GTTGCCTCATAAGAATAACCGTTCATATGCATATTCATATTCATTATGTTTTGCAAAAATCTTCAACAAAATTCCAATTATTTTCTTCTAACTCTTCATATTCTATGTATTTCAAAATTCTTTTTCAAGTTCAATGTGCAAAAACACTCTTCAACAAATTTGTTAATCTTCAAAGAATAAATCAATCTGAAAAAAACTCCTCGAATTCATTCTTTTACAAAATCCCATTTGCCAAAAATCTTCTTCAAGAAGACAAAAAAAAAAACATTCTAAATAAAAACTCAAGAAAGAAACTTTTCTTTCTTAGAACCTTTCATTTAAATCTTCAATGTCACGGGAGTAAAAAAAATAAAAAGATTTTTCTTAAAAAAATGCTTTAAAAAGTATTAATTATATGCTTTTAATAGGTATCTAAAAATAGCTTTTTAAACTTTACTTCTGCTGTTAAAGAAGACTTTTTGATAGCCAATTGCATGTCAAATTAAAAAAGAGAGTAGGAGGTCTTAGTTTAAACCACGACCAAGGATCTTGACATTCACGCTTAGTCCATATTTAAACTTGACCTTTGATATAGTATTGGTGCTCAGTATTGGTGCTCGATCTTCAATGAAAGTGACCAATCCCATCGGTCTTCCTAGGGATAGGAGGCTGGTTCCCCATGATAATAAGCCCCTTAAAGTTGCCACTTAAGTGGCTTTTGGTCTATTAAAAAGGTCAATCTCAAAATAAAACAAAAAAAACACTTCAAATGTGATGGGCAGTGAAGGGAATAGAATATGTGATTAGGTGTATAGAAATTAATATCTCAAGAGTCAACATACTAAAACCTTGGAATTTGTTCAAGCATATCCATATTGAGGCAATTCTTAAGAAATTTTTAGAACACAAAGTGGTCTATAATGATATGCCATCCTGACTTGAAATTCATGCCTTACATTGCACATGTAATGCATATAATGAAGTCACCATTAGATTACTATCTTACATGTCACCATGAGATTACTCTGATTTGGAATAACAACTCTTCCTTTGAACACCTTGCTTCTTCTATCCTTAAGACATCCTGAAACAATCTCTGCAACCTTATTGTGAATAGTATGACATAAATCTTGGCATCAATGAAAGCAATGAACCAAGTGAACTCCTGAAATGAAACCATAAGTATCATCAAGTAAAAACTCAAACTGTCAATAGAAAACAACTCAACATCCTGTGTGAAGAAATGATCAAGGATAACAAACCAAATCTGAAGCATAAATATATATGCACTGCATATTATCATCACTATACCAATATCTTGATTTCTGCCAGAAACTGCTACTATATCATTGAAGGCACCACACCAAATGAAAGATATTCAACCTGATTTCAATATCACACACTTGTTCTCAACATGATGCTTATGAACCCTTGAAGACATCATGAATGAAGACTTTGCACAAGAACCACCATATCAACAACAAACACATTGAATATCCTTAAAGCATTATTCTTTGCTTTACCAAACTTCAGATCCTATCATAAATCTCTATCATTTATTCCATAAGGATAAACTCTCTGCTGCCATCATGAAGGGTGTCAAACCATATATAACATCTTTGCATTATATTGACATCATCCACCAAATGAGTGCAACTCTTTGAGCAAGCTTGAACAACATAAACCATAAACTTTCATAATGATGTATCTACATCATTAAATCAACACCCTTTTTGACATCAATGACAACCTGAGACCATTAAGAGTAAGTATGTGAAGACCCTGTTGGATAGATTCAGCATGGAAGATTGCAGACCATTGAGTGTTCATGTTTCATTGGGGATAAAGTTATTTGTGAATGATTGTCCAAAGTCTCCTTCTGAGATGGAGGATATGAGTAGAGTACCTTATGCTAGTGTTGTTGGCAGTTTGACCTATGCTATGGTCTGTACAAGACTAGACATTGCCCAAGAAGTGGGAGTCCTTAGTCGGTTTATATGGCTAATCCTAGACGGGTACATTGGGATGCAGTAAAGCGACTGTTTCGATATTTGTGGGGTACTTTCGAGTATTCCCTATGTTATTATGGTCATCCTTCAGGACCTCTACATTCTGTATGTATTCGTGGATTTGTGGATTCTGATTGGGCAGGTGACATTGACAGCAGGAGATCCACCAGTGCTTATGTGTTTACTATGTTTGGTGGTGCAATTAGTTGGATGAGTAAGTGACAACCTGTGGTTGCTTTATCCAAGATAGAAGCTCAGTATATGGCATAAAATCATGCTTGTAAGGAAACCATTTGGCTTAAGAGGTTGTGTTCAGATATTGGTGTTGATGCAGGACATATTACTATTTGTTGTGATAGTCAAAGTGTGATTTTCTTAGCAAAGAATTTGACTTTCCATGCCAGAACAAAGCATATTGATGTAAAGTTTCATTTTGTGCAAGACATGGTAGAGGATGGGAAGGTGATATTGGAGAAAGTAGACACTTTGAATAATGTTACAGATGCATTAATGAAACCAGTGGGCATAGAGAAGTTTAGATGGTGTTTGGAGTCGATGGGCCTCTTGGCCCCTAGCAGTTAAATTTTGTCATTTCTTCTGGCTCTTGCAAGGTGTTCGACAAGTGGGAGAATGTTGGGAATTAAGGTGTCTCAACTGTTACAAATTCCTAGCATTATTTATTTATTTGTATATTAATTTATTGCCTAATGTTGTAATTACTTGCACATTTAGTTTGGTCACTTAGTTGAGGTGGCATGGTGACATGTTATCTTACTTGGAATGTGACTTGGATGGTCACGTCAAACCTACATGGATTTGGGCATCCCATTTGAGGTGGCATTATTATGCCATGTGTCATCATCTTGTGGTGTGTGTCTAAGACAATATTCCATATGACAGAATCTATGACGTGTAAGAGCCAAGTTTGGAGATTTCTATGACAAGTGATGACAAGTGTCGGTGAGGATCTTTGCATGAGGGAAAGGCATCTTTGGGCACCAAAGTTGGGATATGACATGTTGTAAGAGAAATATGCTATATTTAGCATTGTATGACAGATTCTCTTACAACATTTAAGGTTGTTATGTTGGGAAAATCTATGACAACAATAAGATGTGTAAGAGCATCTGTCATAGTCTATTTTTAGCATGGAGTGCTCCTATTTTGGGAAAGTCAAATCTGCCATGTATGACAGATGTAAGGGATGTATTTACAGCAAGGAAAAGTGTCCTTTTATGTGGGATAATGGCCATGTGGCCAAGGTGGACACCTATCCCAAGATGGTCTTAATATTTGCCTTGTAATCTCTATATAATGCATAGTTTGGAGTTGTAGTTGCATAGTGTTTTTTACAGGTATTGTTATGCTGCCAAAAGAACTCCAAAATTGACATTTGAAAACTCTTGGAAGAACTTGCATTGCAAGTGTATTGTAAACTGTAACTGTTTCAAATAATACATTGTGCAAGTTTTAGAGTGTGGGGTTTTTTACCTGAAAAGGTTTTCCCCACGTATATCTTGTCTCAATTTCTCTCTATCTACATTCTTGTTTTGTGTTTTCTACTGTAATATCTCGGATATATGTTTCATATTTCTGCAATTGTAAAGGTTGTAAAGAATTTGCATACCTCTCTCCTCATTAGATTAGTTTAGGAAGTGATTTCTGCACACCTAGCTTCCTTTCAGCAATACTGGATTTGTCTCTACCTGTGAACAAGAAGGCAATACAATCTTTCTTAGGAAAAATTAACTTTGTTAATAGATTCATATATGATGTTGTAGGATCAATTAGACCTATTACTTCGATGTTAAAAAAGGATCTAAATGTTAAATGGACAACTAAAGGTAGACAAGCTTTTAAAAATATGAAGAGAGCAATCTCTACTCCCTTAGTGCTGCATAATCCAGATTTTTCTAAAGATATCATAATGTACGTATATGGAGGAGAGCATAGTATAGCAGCTATTTTGACTCAAAAGGATCAAGTGGAAGAAGGAGAACATCCTATTGCTTTCTTTTCTAGAACACTACGGGAGTATGAATCCATGTACAATTTTGTTGAAAAACAATCATATGCTATAGTAAAAGGATTAAAGAAATTTAGGGACTTAGTAACAGGAAACAAGATTGTAATATTCATGGCCTATTCAAGTGTTCAAGAGTACATAATGGAAGGAGAAATCACTAGAAAGAGAGCCAATTGGATAACCAAGATCTTAGAGTATGATGTGGATGTTAAGCCAGCCAAATCAATAAGAGGAAGGGGCCATTGCCAATACATTGCCCAAGATTCAGAGGTTCCAATAGAAGAAGAATATGTCGAGGAGACTGTACTAAAGGTACATGAGAGTGAGTTAGCTTCATGGGTTCATAACAGAATATATTTTATGGAGACTGGTCAATATCCTGGTCTACTTTCACCAGAAAAGAAAAGATATTATAGGTAACGAGGATCCAATTTTATTCTGATAAACAATATTCTTTTCAAAAGGAATTTTGATGGGATCTTGCTCAGATGTGTGGAAAGGGATGAGGCTCATAGAATCTTGTATGAAATGTACTATGACATGTCTGGAGGACACTTTTCTACAAAAACTACAACCATCCAGATTATCCAAGTAGGATACTATTGGCCCACGTTGTTCTTTGATTGCCATAAAATAGTCAAGGAATGCCATTCATGCTAGTTTTATGTTGGCAAAAGAAAGAATGCAACCTTGCCCTTAAGTCCCATAGTTGTGGAAGAACCTTTTGCCTAGTGGGGTCTAGATTTTATAGGGATGATTAATCTAGTTTCAAATTCAGGACATAAATGGATTCTTACTGCCACAGATTATTTCACAAGGTGGAGTGAAGTGGTCACATTGAAAGAAGCCACCAAGGATTTCCTTGAAGAAATTACAACTAGGTTTGGTCTTCCCTACACTATTATATCTAATAATGCTAAGGCATTCTTAGGGTCAAAGATTTTTGAATTTGCATTGAAAAATGACATTTACTTAAAAACCTCATCAAACTATTATCCACAAGGAAATGGCATGGCTGTGTCAACAAATAAGAACTTGATTAGACTCATAAAAAGAATTGGATCAGAGCATCAGAAAGAGTGGCATAAACATTCCAAGGTAGCCTTATGGGTAGATAGAATCACACCAAATCATGTGATCAAAGTCTCTCCCTATGAATTAGTATATGGGAAAAGTGTAGTAATGCCTATTTCAATAGAGATTTCGGCTCTATAGCTAATCAAGCAGATTGAGATTGAAGAAAATGGTCCAATGCAACTAAGGCTTACATAACTATTGGAACTATAAGAGAAAAGGGAATTGGCACATGAGTCTTTTATAAATTTCCAATAGACTGTTAAAAGTTGGTTCGATCAAAAGACTTCTGAACCTAAGTTTGAGGTTGGTAGTTGGGTTTTAAAATGGGATGAAAGAGCTGCAAAGCCAAGATGCCATAGAAAATTTTATTCTTTATGGACAGGCCCCTTTAAGATAATTGCCTACAAGTAGCACAATGCTTATGAATTGGAAACAATGGAGGAAGAATCATTGGAGATTCTTGTCAACAAGATCTTTTTGAAACTTTTTACATAGAATATAATCTTGCCCCTTGTATTATAGTTAGTATAGTTCTTCTTGTTTTGTTTTCCTTAAGGTTGTTTTCACGCCTCTTTCAATAAGTGTTCTTTGGACATGTGTCAGCAGCTAAAGACTTCAGTGATCTCCTAGTGTCTTTTCCATTGAAGATCATTGATAAATCCTGAAAATCTAAAAGTATTAGCCTAATGGCCTTCAACGGAGACATTAATGGCAAGAATTTTGAATTATGATCATAAATCAAAAGCGATCTAGTTAACCACCCTTGAGGCGTGTATTTTTAGAGTCATTAAATATGAAATGATGGGTTCATTAAAGAGTTATATTAACTCGTGCCATTTGAGCAAAAGGCTTTAAAAGAGAATTTCAACTCCTTATTTTTCACAACATCGATAGCAGAATTCTCTTCAAAGTTCAAGGTGCAGTTACAATTTCAAATTTCTGAGCAGGTATGTGGTGAAGATAATAAGAGTCACAGTCAGTGTCGAGTAGGAGTAGAAATCGTAGAGGATGGACAATCTCCAAAAGGTGGTGAGTAGAAAAGACTATTTGAATTGCCAGACAAATGGAAGAACAATAGGTGTTGTAGCCAAAGCACATCCTAAATTCAAGCTCCCAAGAACAAAAGAGTTGAGTAAAGGTAAGGATGTAGACCTTTCTTAGGTTGTCGATTATGTAGATGGGATTTTTGACCCTAGGATTTCCAAGAACCCAAAGACTCACATGCAAGATTAATTAATCAGGAAAAGCAAGGCATAGTTGTCATAGTTTGAGTCTTTTGGCATGAGAATCTGGAGCTCTAGTTTGGCCTAGTATATGTTTCCTCTTGTCCATTCATATCCAGAATTGATTCTTTTGTGTGCAATTAAATTTGACCCTAATACTAAGATTATTCAGGGAAAAACATCTAGGTCATCATTCATGCACAAGCTATTTGTGACATGCTTGGTTTGTTGCATGACCAATCTTCCAGCTTCTATAATTTGGCTAAATTAAAGAAGGTTTCGCATCAAGTGCAAAAGAAGTGGGACTTCTTGAATAGGGAGCTGCGTCTTGATGAGGACAATACCGAGTTACCATCTCTGCTCCTTGCTCTATTTTCATTAACTTTAGATGTACAAGATGCATGTTCAATGCTTCCATTTATCTTTGGGAAAGATGAGGATGCAAATGTACACAATTGGCAACTTGGGGCTATTTTTTGTCTCAAGAAAATCTCATGGACACAAGAGTATAAGTTTGATTTCACAGACCATATAGCTTATGCATTGTGCCATCAATTGCCCAACTTCCAAAACATGCTTACATTTAGGTATTCATCATATCGTTTCCATCTAATTTTGTATCAGAACTACCAACTTTTCTTGCAACACATGCATTTGAACCTATATGATCTTAAGGTAGATGCTCAAAAGGTAATTCCCATGTCTACATGGACTCATTTGTTATCTGAAACCTCTGATGCTTATGAATTTGTGGAGCATTTTGTGTCCCCCCTGATTGAGCAATTGGATCTAGAAGAGGTTAAAAACAAAATGACTAACTGAGTGAGAGGACTCATAACAAATTTATGAGTCCCTTGTGATTATTTCTTTGAGGATCATTCTACAATGACAAGGGTTCATGGTTTTAAAGAGGAGCCTTTCTTGCTCTCAAACATTTTGACAAGTAGGGTATTAGCCCTAGAAATGGCCTACCAATTAGCTTTTATTGACTCTGAGTTCAGGCCAAAAATGAAAAAGAAGACCTTCTATGACCTCCCATGGTCTAATGGTGGCATCACATTGGTGAAGAGAGGGGTTGAGTACCTCTTAATGAGGAAACTAGAAAATTATGGGATAGTCATGGTTTTGGACCAATGGAAGTATGATCCTGATAGTTTCATGACTTATTGGCTAACCAATAATAAAATTCATGCTTCTTTTGTACATGAGAGCCATCAATTTTTTGAAGAAAGGTGGTTACTAGTAGCAGATGATCTAGATATCTACGTAGAGGTAAGTGATATTCCTAGTGAGCCTCTTGAACCATGGGAAACATTTTACACACCCATTCAGAAATATGATCCAAATAAGAATATGACCCATGGTTTAAGACAAGACTTATTGAAGAGAGGATGGGATACAAATAAAATTGTTGCATAATGGAAATATAGGCAAGAGATTTCTAAGCTAGAAAGGGGTTTTGAACAAGTTGATATAGATGAGAAATGGGAGAACCTATGGGATGATGCTCATATGACTCCAGTCTCTAGCCTTGACACAAGTAATATCCTAGGGCATCAGAAATTAGATAAGGAGGAATACGGTCAATCAGTAGAGCCAAATCTAAAGTCTCCTAGTTGACCACCATCCCTCAACAAATTGGAGCAACAAAAAGCTTCTCAACTTCCATCTCATGGGGTCCAAATAGCTTGGGCATCTAGGGACCCTGGAGTAGCAATTCCATAGAATATAGGAGCAACATAATCACCAGTCCCATCACAACAGATGATGATAGAAGAAACACCAAAGGACCCTTCAAACAACCCCTTAGGAAATAGATTAAATTGATCCTTCAAGGGTATGAAGAAGAAGAGAAAGAGGTCACATATGTTTCCCACATGCAGATTCCAACAACTTCAGCTACCACCCAGGTAAGTCTATCTTCTCTTTCTTCTTCCTCTCAATCTCTTTCTACTCAAGGGGTGGCTGCCCAAACTTCCCATACTTCATTGTCTCCTACCACCTATACTGTGCCTTTGCAATCCCTATCACCTCCACCCAGTGCCACATCTCTTATTGTTTCCTAAACATTGAGTTTGCCAGTATTTTTCCCATCATTACCTAAGAGGGCAATGTCAACACAGGCCCCAAGCAAACAAATGACAACTATTCCCTATGGTCTCCCATCAAGATCCCCTTTCACCGGTGGACTGATAGCCTCTCCCTCTACTTTCCAAATCGAAGTAGAAGCTACTAAAAAGGCAAGGGAATCTAAGAAGGAAAAACAAAGAAATAAAGAAGGTAAAGCCCCTACTGCTACTCACATGAGGTCTCTTAATGACCCCACTCAACATTCCTTGACAATTAATCATATGGCCCCTAATGTGGTTAAACCACTTGAACAAATGAAACCTAAGGATTACACAATGAATGCTATGGCCATGGACCTTAGGACAAGGTAGAGCTAATGAAAGAAACCTCAGTTGTATTAACCACTAACTTCATTAAAGCCTCTAAGAAGATGCAAAAAGTAGAGGTTGAATTAGCCCAGACAAAGGCTACAGTAAGATGCCTGACTGTGGAGAATAAGGCCAAAGACTAGGAAATCAATCAACCGAATAAGGATAACAAAGAGACTGTGTCTAAAGAAGTCTTTCAAGCTTCATAAACAAAGGTGAATGTGTTGCAGACTAAGTTGACACAGGTCAAAGCTTCAATGGATACAATGGAAAAAGAAAAGAGTCTTTTAGAGAAAAAATATAATGATAAAACTGAAGATGTCACTTAACTGCATCAAAGTCTTAAGGTTGTTAAGGATGAGAATAACAATTTGTAGAGCCAGTATCTAGCTGTGTAGGAAAAGGTTAAATAGTTGACTCTAGAACTCACCCAACAACCACAAAATGTTGGGGTATTATAAATGGTAAAGGAGCAATATATTTCTTCCTAGCAGCAAATATCCATTGAAGTGACTCAGTGGAAACCTACACTTAAGTTTATCTAAAAATCTCAGTAGCTTTGTGAGAAGGTGGACCCTTCTATTGAAAATATCCTATCCTTAGTAGCTGTGAAGGTTTCTAACTCACAACTATTTCTCCAAAAGTTCTATGATGTTTTTGACGAAATTTCGCAAGCTGCAGGGTAAAAGAACGACGCTATGTCACACTTTTAGCCGACTTATCAGCACAAGTGAATTTAAGTATTTCTGACTAAAAATTCATTTTGTTCAAACATATGATTTTGTAAGATTCATTCTATTGATAACTGAGAGGGGGGGTGAATCAGTTATCTTAATTATTTCGGCTTTCTGAACTTTCTTAATAATTAGTGTAGCATCAATTCAAACAAGCAAACATAACCATGAAATAGAAATACACATGACACAATATTTTTGATGTGGAAACCCTGTTAAGGGAGAAAACCACGGGGTGATTAACCCAAGATTGTATTCTTTGTTAGAAGAATGGAAGTACAAAATGGCACTTGCCAATTAGGGCACACTGCCCAAGCACATTGCTCACAAGAGGCACACTGCCTACAAGAGACACACTGTCTACAATTTATAAAGAGTGTAATACAATACTTGAACTGATAAGGAACATCAACATATGCTGGAGTTTAGTTCCGGTTAGGCTCTGTATACTGATCTGCTGCACTTCATCTTTCTTCTTCTTTTATGTTGCTCTTCTTTCACATACTATATCTTCCTTTCTGCATTTATTCGGCTCTACTACTTTTCTTCACACATCACTTACAACAACAATGACCCTCATAACTAAATCCATCTTGTATATATATCCGCACAAGTGATTTCATCACTTTTCTAGTCGGTACCCGGAACAGTCAATATTTTTCATAAACTCTGATCTGTCGGCTGAATCCTTGCTTACCAAGTAATGCGGATCAAAGATATACTTGGAAATCATCAATCATGTCGGCCAAACATAATTTATGCCTTCATAACCTTTACCAACATCAGTAACACATTCAGAATAATGTCTGATGTTCTACTAGTCAGTTCTTTCTCTATTCACACTGTCACTTGGGAACTCGACACTCAATCATTCATATCTCTTTATCCTTTCCACATCAGAGGCTCAAACCTTAGAATCTATCAATCAAGATACTCCTCTTGACTTCCCCAAATCTACACTTCATCGAGATACTTCTGCTGAGAGATCCGGACCTGTCTGTCAGACCTTACTGACTGCTCTGTTCTTGTTTACTGGACCACAACATTCTTCACTCTGACTTCCGGTATAGACATACCATGTCCTGTGGATGTGTGGGATGAACTTTGTTGCCATCAATGACAACATTCGTGAATCCATATAGTGTCTCTTACCAACAATCTCCCCCTTTGGCATTGATGGCAACACTTAGTGAAAAATGACTAAGTGTTTACACTATGCTCCCCCTTGGCTGATGCTCTATTTTTATATACATTTTTCGGAGCTCCCCCTTAGTTGGATTCCTCATTTTTCACTACTCTTCACTCCCCCTTTGACATCAATGGCAAAGGGTAGGGTCCGCATATCAAAAACTTTCAAAAATTCAACTATACGTAGCCACATAAGTATATACTTATGGCATACTTACATATATTGAAGTATGTCTACAAAAGTTGTCTTTAATTGAATAAATTCTATAGCCTAACTGTGCTTCATTCTGTCCAAAATTGAAACATGACCGCTCAACAGGAACACAAAAGCTTCTACCCTCTTAAGATCTGTTGGATCGTTGGTTCGGGGGGTAGTCTGATCATCACTTAAGGCCTCATGCATGGCCTTTAACTTAGGGATAATGATCCTTCTAAGTTCACCCATCCAACTAATTATGTTCTTTGGTTCCTTCTCAAAATTCTTTATTGCATTTGTGATTGCAATAGACTAGCACTCTTGATTTACTATGGAGGATGAGAGAGGATCAAAACTTTGAGACAGACTTAATAGTTTATCCTCTTGTTCTTTTACTTTCCTCTCAATATCTTTGGTCATTGTGGGCCAAGATAAGCAAAATTTGTACATATTTCCGCCATCTTTAAGAGCATTTTCCAGTCTCTTTATCCCAATATCCATAACTCTCCTATCATTTGTTATCAGATTTTGGACTTCGAAGAATCTCTTATCCAAAAACTCCTTCCGGACCTTTTCTTCAGCTGACTTCTCTAAAGAATCAAAATGTGTGCTAACACTATTGACTAGAGTTTTGAGATTATCAGAGGAAGAAGCTATGGGATCCTTTTGAAAAGATGGCATGATCTTTTCCAACATTCCAGATGCTGCCTCTATAAGCTCATAGTCTTCCATGTGAGATTTCAGTAGTTTCTCTTTGACCTTCGCATTTGCAAATGAAGCTATTTTTATTGTTTGCATCGAAGATAGAGAGTGAAAATTTAATGGCCCTTTTAATAGTTCCGGTTCATCAATCTCCATAGTTGCTTTTGTCAAAAAGTCCTTGACTGATTTTGCAGTGTCTCTTGCCAGAGACAGATTTTTCTTTTCTTCTACAGTCACAAAACTGTCTTTTGGAGCTTTCTCCCCTTCCACAACCTTTGTACTGATATCTTCTTTTCCCTTCACCTTTTCTTCTTTCTCCTTTATTCTTTCTTCTCCTTTGGATCCGGAGTCAGCAGGGGAACTTGGAGGAGTGATGTTGGTCTGTTCATGGGCCACCTCTTCCAGAGCAAAGGATTCCAAGTCCTTAGCTATTTCTGCACTAGTATTCATTACCTCTTCTATTATTTTCTCAGTAGACTCTTCTGCAACACTTGTGGTCGAGGGGTCAGAACCCAAGTCCTCTATAATAGGAAGATTAAATCTTTTGAAGGCCTTCCGGAGGATCTCTTCTATGTCCTTGGCTGCCTTGTCAGTCTCACCAAACATAAGTTGATTCATCCTTTTGACTGGCATAAGCTCTTGTAGCTTTTGTCTTTGTTCTTTTCTCTCCTTTGCTGGATGATTGTGCTTCCAGTTCTGATGTCCTTGAGCCTCTGGCAGTGGTAGGTGTAGATCTCTTTGATGATCTGGTCTGGGTGGAAGGTTTTGCCGGAGCACTTTCCTCATTTTTCTTTTCTACCTTTTTCTTCTCTTCCTCAGCCCTTTCCATCTTTTTCCTATGGGCATCAAGTGCCTCCTTTGAGATGCCAAGGCCTTTGGCAACATTTTCTACTTCTTTTGTCACCTTCCTCTTGATCTCTGGTTCTCTGAGTTCCACATGAATCTTTACACTCAGCTCCTCAAAGGTTCCAAACCTTTCTGCCTTTGGATCCTTTGGCTGACTTAGGATGTGTTGAACATGCAGCTCCACAATTTGTTCATCAACTTCATACCCCATGGGCATGATCCATACAGTTCTTAGTTCTACTACCTCCATTAGGCACTAATTAGTCTCTACCATAAAACATACTGTGTCTTTGTATTTCTCAACAAGAGACTGGGGAATCCTTTCTCTTGCTTGCATCATGTTCTAAAAATTCTTGAAATATCCCCATAGGGCTGTATTTCTTGCTTTAGCATCCCCAAGTTCATGCAAGTAATCTCTGATATGAATTGCTACTGGTTTGTCATTTTTCCATACCCATCCATTTGATCCGGCAGCTCATTCATGAAGTAGAAAAATAGGCATAATATTAGTCCAACATATTTAAAGGAGTTATTCTTGTCCTTTTTGATCTTCTATATGTTTTCCATTAATTGGCTCAAAAGAAGTTCACAAAGATCATATTCTGCATTCTTTCTCAGCATCTCATAGGCAGTATATATTACAGTCTTGGATACTAAATTCTCCCTACTGGAGTGATATATCTTGTATCCTATTATCATAGATGCAAACTTGATATCCAGGTCAGTAATATCTTCAATGGTCATTGCCCTCTTATCAAATTTTGATCCGATGACCTTAGTTACAATGTTGTTTTTGACAGATTTGAGGATAGGAATCCCTCCGGAGGAGTGTAAACTAGTTACTACCCTAATTGCTTCCTTGGTGATTTTGCAAGGTCTGTTAAGCCATAGAAAGTTGTCATGTACCCTACTCAACATATACCGGACCCATTCATTTTCTTCAAAGCAGGGGAAATGAATGAACTGATCAAAATGTTTCTCCTGGATGCCCTTATATTCTAGTTTAAGCTCAAAAGCATCGTCTATCAATTGTTTGTGATAGATATCTCTTAGTTTGAATTCCCCAAACTCTTCAACATTTGCGTGTATGTAAACCCTAATATCTTCTGTGTGCCAAACACCATGCAAAACACTAGAGAAGGCTCCTAGGGGATCTACCTCCAAGGATTTGTATGGATGCTTCTTAAATATGGGGCGAGGTCTATCAAAAATCTTTACTATATTTAGAGTAGCCATCATCGAGGAATCTTACTGAGAGATATCAAGAATGAAGAATACCTTTTACACTATTTAGGGCACACGATGAAATCTGGATTGAGCTATATGAGGAATCGTCTTGATCTTTGGGAGAGGTTGTTGCAGAGATCCTTTTCTCTCTTCTTCGCATGTGAGTGTACAAATGATGAGTGAATGAACTCTTTTATTTCTGAGAAGCCCTAATTTTCATTTGGCAATAAATGCACAACCTAATTCATTCCAGTTTGCCTTGTTTGTCTTATTTGGAGACAAAACCTTTTCGGATCACTGAGACAGATTTTGAAGTTATTCTAGGAGAGTAGTGATGATCTATCTTCCTTTCATTAGTCATTTGATCTATTTGCAGATCAAGACACCATAGTTTGAATCATACCAAACTGAACTTATAGGGAATCTGTTTTTACCGGAAGACCGTTTTACCGGAACAATTTTGGAAGGATTAGATTCTTCAAATCTTCTTGCAGATCTCTCAAATCTTTACCATACCCCTTTTAGATATTTCTTGTATGAGCCCTTTTAATCCGCAGCTCTCCTTGTGCCAGTTCTTGCACCAATTGACTGGCTGGGGGAACAAGGTTTTCTTTGTGTCTCCCCTTGAGCCAGAGCTCACTTTTTAATTTCCGGAAGGAATATCAGAACCAGAGTCTGGTGCAGATCCATCCCCTACATTCTCTATACTTTTGTTCACCCAAATCTTGTTCATCTCACTTTCAACTTCATCCGCATTTACTTTTTGTTTTCCCTTATCTTGATTTTGATTATAATATACCGGACCTCTTTTATCCTGATTCTTGCTTCTACAAAATTTTGCTATATGACCGGATCTATTGCAAATTTGGAAAACAACATTTCTTTGCATATTTGATTGATATCCTCTTGATCTGCATTGATTAGCCATATGACCCATTCTATTGCATGCAAAGCATCTACCATTGAATGAATTGTTCATTTGCATATTTCTGCATTCATGAGATTTGTGACCATACCTTTTGCAGTTGAAGCACTATTTGGAGAAGGATGTATTAGTTTGATTTATTCTCCTTCTGCACTGATTAGCTTTATGACCAAAGTTATTACAGTTGTGGTAGTATCCATTGAAGGATGGATATCTTTGAGCATTAGGCTGCCTTACCGGAGGACTTCTAGGCCTATTCCTTAGATTTTCTGATCTAAAATTCTTCTGACCGGATCCAGAGCTTTCTCCTTTCTCATATCCCAAACCACACTTGTCATCTACCCTCTTTTGGCTTTGAAGAAGAACTTCAAGTTGGGCAGAACTTATTTTGAATTTCTCTTTATATTCATTTGCTGTTTGAAGATCCCTTTTGAGAGAGACAATTTGTCCTCAAGTTTTTCTTCATTATCTTTAGCATCTTCAAGATCAGATTCAAAATGTCTGATAATTCTATCCATCTTGTGGCAATCATCTGATTTCTCCTTGAGAGATTGTCTTAGATTATCTTTAGTTTTTCTTTTCTCTTCAATTTCTTGGGTAAACTTTATAACTCCTGATTCCACTTCATATCTTACCATAATGATTTCTTTTGATAACTTTTCACATAACTTGGTTTTCTCCTTCAGATCTTCATTTGCATCATTTGCTTCATCTTGACTTGCCAATTGCTAAAGTAGTTCCTTTCTCTTTTTCATAGAGAGACTTAATTTGTCTTTTATTTCTCTCATGAAATCATCAGCCTGTTTGAGATTTTTCCTTTAATTCATTGACTTTAGAGTTTGACTGCTCAAGATCATCAAGGGCAGTCTTGAGTTGCTCCCTTAAACCATATGCATCCATTTGGATTCCCAGATCTTCCTCAAGCTGTTAGACTTTGTTTTAGGAGGAACTTGGCTATGATACCAATTGTTGATAACTGAGAGGGGGGGTGAATCAGTTATCTTAATTATTTCTGCTTTTTGAACTTTCTTAATAATTAGTGCAGCATCAATTCAAACAAGCAAACATAACCATGAAATAGAAATACACATGACACAATATTTTTGACGTGGAAACCCTGTTAAGGGAGAAAACTACGGGATGATTAACCCAAGATTGTATTCTCTATTAGAAGAATGGAAGTACAAAATGGCACTTGCCAATTAGGGCTCACTGCCTGAGCACACTGCTCACAAGAGGTACACTGCCTACAAGAGACACACTATCTACAATTTATAAAGAGTGTAATACAATACTTGAACTGATAAGGAGCATCAAGATATGCTGGAGTTCAGTTCCGGTTAGGCTCTGTATACTGATCTGCTGCACTTCATCTTTCTTCTTCTTTTATGCTGCTCTTCTTTCACATACTGTATCTTCCTTTCTACTTTTATTCAGCTCTACTACTTTTCTTCACACATCACTTACAACAACAACACCCCTCATAACTAAATCCATCTTGTATATATATCTGCACAAGTGATTTCATCACTTTTCTAGTCGGCACCCGAAACAGTCAATATTTTTCATAAACTCTGATCTGTCGGCTGAATCCTTGCTTACCAAGTAATGTGGATCAAAGACATACTTGGAAATCATCAATCATGTCGGCCAAACATAATTTATGACTTCATAACCTTTACCAACATCAGTAACACATCTAGAATAATGTCTGATGTTCTGCCAGTCAGTTCTTCCTCTGTTCACACTATCACTTTGGAACCCGACACTCAAGCATTCATATCTCTTTATCCTTTCCACACCGGAGGCTCAAACCTTAGAATCTATCAGTCAAGATACTCCTCTTGACTTCCCCAAATCTGCACTTCATTGAGATACTTCTGCTGAGAGATCCGGACCTGTCTGTCGGACCTTACTGACTGCTCTGTTCTTATTTACTAGACCACAACATTCTTCACTCTAACTTCCGGTATAGACATACCATGTCCTGCGGATGTGTGGGATGAACTTTGTTGCCATCAGTGACAACATTCATGAATCCATATAGTGTCTCTTGCCAACACATTCTAGCTAAGTTAGATATGTCCACAACTTTTCCAACTAAAATTATTGGCTAAATGCATATGTAGCACCACTATGAGACCAATTTACCAAAAAAATAAAATTATTTGAAAAATTTGATATTTCAACAACTTCAAGTTGTGTAAATAATATTTTTTTAAAAATATAAAAATACCCTTTTGTAGATCTATAAGTTTAGTTTTCAATATATATATAGTTTAATTATTATTTATATTTTCCTTTCTATTTTTACTAAAAGTAGGTTTTCAACAGAAAACTTTAGGTCGATTACCATGTCAAAGAAAAATAGTAAAACTTTAAAAAAATTTGAAAAAGATATGATGCACTAGATAAAAGAATCTATATCAAGATGGTATAAGGTTTTTTCTATTTTAGATAATTAGTTAATATGAAAGTTGACGTCGAATGGAAACAACTACGTTTTAATACACACACATTTTATTATTTTTTAAAAAATATATATTTATCAAAATTGGAAAAAAAATATTTCCATGCACTAAAGTTTCAAGTTATAAATACACAAAAAAATTGAAGAAAACAAAATTTACTATATAAAGATTGATGTCTCATGTAACTTCATTTTTCAACATTTTATCAGCAACTAAATTATAGTGTCAATTTATTAAAAACTATATTTAAATATTTTTTTTATTTTTTCAAAAAATACAAACATAAAATATACTAAAAAATAAATATTTTATTAGTTTACATCACTTCAAAATTCAAAACAAAATCATTCAAAATACATCATTGTCAAAACTAGTTTTGAAATGATACAACTTAATCAACACACATCGAGATAACAATTTTTTGCTTTGCATGTCGAGCTAGGGTGTTTGTACCCTAGCTCAATCCTCTAGTTTTTCTTGGTTGTACGAACTGTGGGGAGTGCATGTGATTTAGGGAGGTCTGGGGTTGTGATTTTTATCAGTATGAAGTTTTTTCATTTGCATCGGTGTCTCTTTCTTCCTGAGTGTGTGGGGGTTTTGTGCCTAGTTGGAGGCCACGAGTGGTGGTTTTGTCCCTGGTTGGTTTGGGTTTGTAGTTTGAAGGTGGTGCTAGGTGGTGGGTCAGTTAAACCCTAGTGATGGTTCTTTATTTTATCCTTGGGGTGTGCATGCCCACCTTGGGTCTTATTCAATTTTAATGCTGATCAGGGAGTCTTTGGGGGCTAGTCCCAAGATGGATTTTCACTTAGCAGCGATTGGTACGAATTCTCCTTTGCATGCTTCAGAGGTTTCTAATAATAACTTGTTCTCACCGGAGGGGTTGGTTGGATCGCATTTGTTTGGCAGTACACAGATTATAAAGATCAATGGTTGTCTTGAACGTTGTGAGGAGAGCCCAAAATTGGTTATCTCGCTGGAGATGATTGTGGAAGATATTGACTATTATTTGAAGCATGTATTGCTGTGCAAGTTTATGGGGATGCGTGTTTCATTACAATTTCTTGAATCGTGGACCAAACAAACTTGGATGCCGGAGGGAGAAATGGAGGTTATGCTTTTGGCAAATAACTATTTCATGGTTTCATTCAATTGCTTGGGGGATCGTAACAAGGCCTTTAAAGGAGGCCCTTATTTTCATAATCATATTGGGTTATTTATTAAAACTTGGCATGCAGGATTCAATCCTGCTAAAGAGCTTCCAAACTAGGTTCCAATGTGGGTTCGGCTTCCGAGGTTTCCTATGGAATTTTGGCAGGATGATGTTTTGCACTTGTTGGCTTCAATGCTAGGAAAATTGGTTGGTGCTTCACAGTAGACTCAAGTTAAAAAGGTGATGACTTTTGCTCATATCTGTGTTGAGATTGATTTAAGTAAACCTTTTCCAGATTCAGTAGATATGTGTGCGGGTCCTTACTTTTGGGTACAATAGTTGAACTATGAGACTCTTCCTTTTCGATGTCGTCTCTGTCATGAATATGGACATTTGCAGTGGAGATGCCCAAAGGCTACGCCCATGGATTCCCAACATTCTCATCCTCCCCGCAATCTCCCTAGGGTTGAAAAGGGGAAGGAACCCATTCCTAGTGATGTGGATGGGGCTGATGGTTTTGTTCCAGTCAAGGCTCATAACAGGAATCGCGGTCAAAAGAGGACTTTGAAGGAAAGGCAAGATGAAGATTCTTTTAATAGATTTGAAGTTTTAGATGATCTCAACCAGTAGGAAGTGAATTTGGGCTTTGTGAACCTAGATTAGGGCACTTTGGGTACAGGTCAGGAGGGCCTTCTTTTTGAGGCTACTCATGTTTTGAAGGATAATAGTGCTTTGCAAATGGACACGGATGTTTGAATGGAAGTCCAAGAGGAATCAGTTCCTATTGTAGAAAGGAAGAAGGGTGGTGGGGATGGATCTCCTCTTGTTTTGAATGTAGGTTCTGAGGGGGTGAAGAATAATAAGTCTTCTTCTTCTCATTTGGGTCTTCATCAAAAGGATCCAAAAAAAGGGGATGGGAGAAATCTTCCAAGGTTGGTAGAAAAAAGATCAGGAAAAGATTAAATTAACAGGGGAAACTTTTGTAGGGTCAGGGTCTGTTAAGACTCTAGATTCTCATTTTTTGAGCCCCTTGAAATAATTGTTCTATCCTGGAATGTAAGGGGCTTGAATAGTGGCCCTTGACAAAAAGTTGTTTGTGATTTGGTTAGAAGTCAATCTCCTGATGTTCTTTTCCTATAGGAGACTAAGTTATCAGTGGAGTGTATGCTTGGTTTAGTGCCTAAGTTGTGGGGGAGTGGTGAGTGCCAGTGCATTGGTGCTCAAGGGTCTACTGGGGGAGTGCCTTGTTTATGGAATCCTCAGAAGATCTGCCCTCTTTGGTGGTTGTCCTTTCAGTCTTCTATCTCTACGATTGCATCTTGTTTTGAGATGGGGGAGTCTATTCTCTTCTCCAATATCTATGCACCTACTAAGCTTTAAGGTAAGAAACTTTTGTGGTCCCATATCCAGTTTGTCTGAAGCATGGTTCCCTTCAATCCGTGGATTATGGTTGGAGACTTCAATGTTTCTGAGTTGGTTTAGAAGCAGGGTGGTATTATGAGGCTGGAGCCTTCTGCATTGCTACTTTAGGATAACATCTCATCTTTAAATCTTGTTGATATCAAGCCCATTAATGGCCAGTTTACATGGAACAACTGGAGGGTTGGGAATAATTGCATTGAGGAATGACATGACTGCTTTCTGGTTTCTTGCTACTGGGTTGGTGGGTTGTGGTCTTCTAGCTCTAAAATTTTGGAATGGAGGGGCTCATATCATTGGCCTATCAAGCTGGCTATTTCTTTAGCTCGTGTGCCTCAGTCTCCTTCTTTTAAGTTCCAGTTTATGTGGTTGCGTGACTCCTCTCTCCATGACTATGTTGTTGAATGGTAGAGGTATGGTAGACCTGCTTTTGGTACAACAATGTATATTTTTGCTAAGTTACTTCAATTTGTAAAGTATCAGCTTAAACGCTAGAATCAACAATGCTTTGAAAACTTTTTCCATTCTAAGATTGTTTCCCAGGCTGAGTTGGATGGTATTATGAGGTTGATCATGGAGGAAGTAGTGATTGAAGACCTGTTGCAGGAAGAGACTGGGGCTTTGAAACCACTAGAAGAGTGTGATCTGCAAGAGGAAGTTTTTTAGAAACAAAAGGCCTGGATTGAGTGGCTTGAGGAAGGGGATAAAAATACTACTTTTTTCTTCAACTCAGTGAAATCTAGGAGACATGGCAATTCTATTTCTGCTCTGGTGAATGACAAGGGTGAGACTCTTTCTTCTTTTCATGAAATCACATGTGAAGCTATGCAATATTTTGCTTCCTTATTCAAGGAGGACTTGCAAGGGGTTCTGATGAGGAAGCTCGGGTCCTTTCTTGTATCCCTTCTTTGGTATCTAGGAAGATGAATGAGCATCTTATGAGTGATATTTTGATTGCGGAGCTAGACGGGACTGTGTTTTAGATGAAAAAGGGGAAAGCTCCTGGCCCTTATGGTTTCCTGATTGAGTTCTTTCAAGAATTCTAGGAGATTATCAAGTTGGACTTGTTGGTGGTTGTTCAGGAGTCTCCAAAGAATAAACAGATGTTACGGGCTTTGAATTCTACCATCCTTTCTCTCATCCCAAAGTGTGATGGGGCGAATAGGTTAAGTCAATTTCGTCCTATCTCTCTTTGGAATATGATTTATAAAATTATCTCTAAATTGATTGCTGATAGGTTGAAAAAGTAGCTTAAAGTGCTAATCTCTGAGGAATAGAGTGGTTTTGTGGTGGGATGGTAAATTATGGATGGGGTTGTTATCACAACTGAAACCATTCACTCTATGGCCAATTCCAAAGATAAGGCGATGTTCATCAAGCTTGATATGGCTAAGGCTTATGACAGAGTTTGGTGGTCCTTCCTTCGGAAGGTTCTGGATGCTTTTGGTTTTGATGATGAGTGGATTTATTGGGTTATGAGTTGTTTTACTTCAGATTCCTCCTCTGTGTTAATAAATGGTGAGCACTCTGAGCTTTTTGGTACCTCTCAAGGTTTGCGGCAAGGCAACCCCCTCTCTCCTTACTTGTTTCTTCTTTTTCCTGAAGGTCTGGGACATTTGATAAGAAGGAATGTTGAGTTAGGTTTCATTTAGGGGTGGGGATGGGGAGGTGGTTTACCTCCTTAGTCTCACTTGTAGTTTGTGGATGACACTGCTTTGATGGGTATGGCTACAATTAGGGAAGCTTCAAATTTGCGCAAGGTGTTGGGCATTTATCTTGTTGGTTTGGGCCAATTGATTAATGAATATAAGTCTTCCATCTTTTTCTTCAATACTCCAGGTTCCATTCAGAGGCAAATTTCTCATGTCTTGAGATTTTAGACTAGGGTTCTCCCTTTGACCTATCTTGGTATTCCCATCTCTGTTGGAAGACTACCTAGGGATTCTTGGCAGAATATTCTAGATAAATTTAATGTGAAAGTTAATCATTGGACCCATCATTGGTTGTTCTTTGCGGGTCGTGTTTAGTTGCTCAAGTATGTGGTGTAGGCCCTCGCCATTTATAGATGTATGATTCAAGTGGCCCCTTTTGATTTTTTTAGGGAATTGGATTCCTTAGCAAGACAGTTTTTATGGGCTGGTAGTTTGTTGTCCTCTAAATGGAGCCTTGTCAGATGGGACATTATTTGTAGCCCAGAGCAGTTTGGTGGTCTTGGGTTAAGGCAGTCACCATTGTCTGGGATGGCATTGGCTGCTAAATTGTATTGGTAGTGGTGTGTGGAGCATAATCAGATTTGGGCTAGGATATTAACACAAAAATACTTCCTGGGGATCCCTCATATTGATATTCCTCATTATCCCCTGGTGGGGAAAGGCTTGATGATTTGGAGTACACTCAAGAAAGGGGTTGCACTTGTCAAGGATGGCTTATTTTGGATTTGTAAAAGAGGGATGGAAGCTCATTTTTGGTCTAATTCTTGGGGTGGTTTTCCTCCCATTATTTCTTAGTTTCCTAATTTGGTGACTCTATGCCAGAGGTTCTGTGAGGCAGGATGGTCAAGGGTGAGTGACTTTAAGTCCTTATCTTCTCATGGGCAGTTGATGGTGGTGAGATGGAAGAATCTTGGTGAGTGGCTTGATGTTGGTATGGAGGAGGAGTGTGCTAAGCTTCACAGTATCCTTTCTCGTAGACGTTGTAGCTCCCTCTTGGAAGGGGGTGTTCTTTCTTGGTCTCTTAATCCTAAGGGTGTCTATACTATTGCTTCTAGATATCAGGTGTTGTTATCTCACCAGTTGGATGGGGTGGAGGTTCGTTAGTGGAAGAAAGTGTGGAATAAGTTTTCTTGGCAAAAGTGTAACAACTTTATTTGGACTTTGGCTTGGAATAGGTGTTTGACATGGGATAATATTCAAAAGTGGGGTTTTTAGGGTCCTTCTATGTGTGTTTTGTATGGGTGTGGAGAGGAGGACTCTTCTCACTTGTTTTTCCATTGTCCCTTGGCTTTGCAGCTTTGGCATTTTTGGTGGGGAGTTTGGAAAATCCCCTGCGTTCATGCTTCCTCCCTGGTGGATTTTTGGAGTAGTCTGGGTAGACCTCCTTCTATGGCCTCTTTCTTGTAGGATGTGTAGTATGTTGAGCCTTCTTTCATACTATGGCAGA
The DNA here is from genome assembly GCA_027924645.1 of Cunninghamia lanceolata. NCBI lineage: Eukaryota > Viridiplantae > Streptophyta > Pinopsida > Cupressales > Cupressaceae > Cunninghamia > Cunninghamia lanceolata. The sequence goes on from BSBN01000206.1 coordinate 14,452,539, forward strand.
TTTGGTTGGAACAAAATCAAAGAATATTTCATGGTGAGAAGTTGCTGATTCAACAACTTTGGCACAAAATTATTGGTATAATTTGGGACACAGTGGACGCTAAGTGTGATGTGGTGTTCCCTTTGGAGAAAGGGGATGCTTAGTTGGTGGATAGATTAGGTATGCAGGGGTTGTCTTTGGTTTCTTCTTGTGTCAGGAGAGGAAGGTGAGTGAAAAAGAAAGTTCAAAGAGTGGGGGGATAGCTACCCCCTCTAGCTAGCATTTTGAAGCTCAATACCAATGGTTCTTCAAGGGACAATCCTAGACCTAATGGGATTGGTGGGGCTGGTAGGGATTTTTTAGGATCGGTGGTTTTTTTTCTTTTCTGTTCATGAAAGATTGCAGACTATCAACCTTATGGAAGGTTTGGCGATCATCTACGCTTTGGAGAGGACTTATGCTTTGGGATGGTGCAAGGTTATTTGTGAGTCTAATTCATAGGTTTTGATTAATTTGTTGAATGAACAGAAGGTATCTGATGTTAGTTGGCAATTGGCTATGATGGTGTAGTAGATTCTGTAGATAAGTTCTTTGATGGAGATGGTATCTTTTGTCCATATTCTGAGGGAGTGGAATAGGGCAGCAAATTGTTTGGCTAAGTGGGCTTCTGAGCATTTAGATGGTTGGAAGATTGATGAGTGGGAGCAGGTTCCTCATGAGCTCCAACACGACTTGGAGAGGATTCTTTCCGAGGATGGGAATGGCATTGGTTCAAAGGATGATATTGTTTCATGCTTTGTATGGCTGCTTCTTATGGATTCCTAGGGCCTTATTCCTTTAATGTTTTGTAATTCTCTTTTCTAAATTTCAATAAAGTTTTTACCCCTTTTACAAAAAAAAAATCATTTCAAAATTCAAAACATATATGTCACTTTTTAGTGATTCAAGTTTAAAAGTTGGATCAACGTTGGCCATTTCCTTTATAAAGTGTGACACAACTTTGTGCTTTTACCCTACAGTGATTAATGATACATCGATAGCATCTGTTGAGGTGAATAAAATTTTGAGTTGTAATAAAGTTGCCACAAAGTGCAAAAATTTATTAGATCTTTTGAAGCAAGGACTTCAAGAAATGAAGGGACACATTGAGAATTTGGTCTAGTTAGGACTCCCTTCTCCATTTCCAGATAACAACATAGTCCTAATGGAGGACCAAATAAAGACTCAACTAGCCACCAAAAAAATGATCAAATTATTTTTTAGACTTTGAGTGACTCATCAAGTGTCACTGTAGTAGAATTAGTTTTCCTTCCAGTAGCTCAATTGGAGTTTCAGTTACATGGAATGGTGGAAAGTCTACAAACCTTTTCCCACAAAGAAATAATTGAATTGGATCTAGCTTTTCAAGCTCTTTAGCAAAAGGAATATCCATCAGAGGTAGAATGAGCTAGCTACTAGGCCGCTTTATAGAAGCTTTGAGGGGCTACAGTGAGAGGTACAATTTTGTTTTTATTTTCTTTCATTTTGGCAGAAGGATTATGGTTCTCTCCATGCAGGTGCGGAGTCCCTATTGGTCACCAAGAATTGTAGAATTAAAGCTCTATGTTTTGATATATATATACACATATATATATACACACACACATATATATATACACATATATATATATACACATATATATACACACACATACACACACACACACACACACACACACACACACACACACACACACACACACACACACACATATAAAGAGCTTTAATTCTGTTGGTTCTAAAAAATGTAGGTTTTTAAACCATAAGAGGGTGCCAATCTCTTGATACATTTTTGGTCAACAAGACAGGGTTTATACAACAAAACCCCCTACTCTTTTGGCACTTCTAGACCTAGGCGGGTAAACCTAATCAATAAAGAAAATTTGGAACTATAAATGGATTCTGAATTGGGCAATTTTACTCACTATAGCTCACAGATGTGAGATAATTGCATAGCTTGTTTTCTAATTCCTAATAAAAGCTTGAAGTATAGAAGATGTGAATTAAATTTGTGTAAAGAATTCTAAAATGGATCAGTGCCTAATATATTGGGTGGATAGAGTTAGTGGATAAATGATTACTATGGAGACATATATGTAGGATTGATTGGTTTACTTCTTAGCTTAACTCGAACTGATGGGCACCTTTTATAGATCTACACCTTATGCAGATGTGCAAGTTTGTAAGTTACTATACTCTTCTTACCAAATCCCAGTGATATTCCCCTAAACTATTGTGAGTAACTGAAAGGAATTTTAATCCTGGTAAGAAGGAAACCTAACCAAGACAATTTGCTTAAAGGTTTTTAACTCCAAGTAGAGACCAATGAACATAAACTTACTTGGGAGGACTTAAATCAACTTCTCTTCAGAAACCAACCAAATTGACCACAGACCAATAGAAAATATATTGTGCCAAATTATGTTAATTTGAATAATTTGAAGGAACCACTTTGGAGACAATATAGCAGCATATAATCATAAGACTCCAATCACAACAGTTGAACACTAGAAATGAATCAACATTCAAGAACATTTTGCTCCATTGTATTAATTTAAAATATTGACATTAATTGCAAAAAAGTCTGAAGTATTGAAAAATGTGTTGCTAAAAGTCTACTATATATTATTGTATTTCTATCTATCTTTTTTCTCCACAATGTCTTGACTTATATAGTTAGATGCATAAGAAATGCATCCCTTTATAAGTGTCTTTTGAACATTAATTAACAATGACACAATTTAACTAGGCCCTAACTAGCCATAAACGGATCTTAATGATATGATCCAGGTACCTTTGGGTCAAATGTGTATCAACACACTCCATAATATTTTTTTTAGTAGATTCCATGGCAATCATTCTTTCCATGCATGCACAGGCTCCCTCCAATGTTTGATCATCACTTTTTATAGCTTCCAAGGCCTCATGTAAGATCATCTAGCAATCCTTCATCCAATCTTGCTGGTACTTCAGGCTTTTATCATCTTTAAAAAGTGTAGGCACTATTTGGGAAGCTTCAATAAATGCATTAGCTTCTACCTGAAGGTCTCCATGGAAGTTTGTGTGAACCTTAATCAAGCCCTTAGTATTGGAGATAGCCTCAGCATCCAAAGTACCCCTGCCATGTATCTCTTGGAGTTTTTCCTCAAGTATGCCAGCCAACCTATTGTGTTCTTGAAGAGCATTTTGATTCTTTGAATAAGTGATCTAGAATTTATCCATCCATGCCATCATATTATTATGCCTTCTTTTGAACACAGTGGCGAGTGCATCAAATCTAGCCTATGTTACCTGTGTTGTTTCATCCATGGCTATTGTTTGTGAGCTTTCTCCTTGGATTAACATCTTGGGAGGGATTGAATCTTTTAAGAAATCATTTTCCTTTTTTGTTCTTTCCCAATTTATTTTACACATATCTCTTTCCTTAATTAGCATCTAAATTTAAGCTTTACTTAACTTAGCCACATTTATTCCAAGGTTTGCTATGACAACTGGATCAGTTTCCCCAGCCTTCAATGTCACTACCTGGCCAAAATCTTTTTTAGTGTCAATAACAGCAAGCCTTTTGTGTGGTGGGTACAAATCCCAGATCATAAGAGAATTTTCATCCAGATTATATTTTGTCCCAATATACACTTCAGCCTCATTTAGAACTGAGCTTGTGTTTTGGATTATCATTATCCAAGAAACTATCAAAGATAAATGCTAAATTCAAATCAAGACTAGGGAATATCATCACACCAGATTCCTCAAGTAATCTTCTTCCCTTTTCTGGAGTCATATCTCTCATCTCATTCTCCACATCCATTTTTAATGTATTTAATAATTGTGTCTCATTATTCGGTGTAATGACTGAGGCTGATTTCCTAATAGCCTTGCCTTTGTGTCTATACAAAAAAGTCTTGAATTCAAGAGTGTGAATAAACTGGTCATTTGAGATGAAGTCTTTGTAAGCTCTATGCCTAGCATCATTATCACATGTCTACTCAATTTATAACCCTCTCCGTAGAGACTGATATTGTTCAATTCTGAATTTGGGAATTGTGTCAGATAGGTCATGGGATTTTGATGCAACAAACCCTTCACTGTCAGAGGAAAATACCCTGACCTCTTGTGCTTCCCTCCTTCTCTTTTCCACTTCCTAGTTATATTCATCAATAGCCATTTGTGCATCTGCTTCTTCCAAATTTCTTATTACATCATCATGAGGAAAGGGCACATGAGCATATCCACTCAGATTTTGATTTTTCCTAGCATAATCAATAAAACCTTCTGGGTCAAATCCTTTCATGTGCATTTCTCTCCTGAGATTAAAATATCATAATTTGTCAAAAATGAGATCATAACCCTCTTTTGCCAACATAGTAAAATCACCGAAACATAGTGTACTTTGCATAAATGATTGTTTGTCATATGCACTGAGATTCATCACATTGGAGTAATCAAGTTGTCTGACTATTTCTAATTATGCCACTCTATCTGGCACAATTCTTGGTAATAGAAAAGGGGTATCTTCAAACCCATATATCCTAATCATAGTAGAATTAAGAAAACAGTACTAATCACCCCAATTGTGGTTTACAGTGGGTGGCCCATCAAAATCCTTGGGTCTTAAAAATATCTTTATTTCATCTGACAAGGAATAACTGTAGGGATAGCCATAACATCTCTACAAAGTCTTAACAAAGAATTCTTCAAAATGGGCATAACTAGAATTTACAAACCTACTATCCCATATAGAAGTCCATAATTGTATGGGTAGTGGTTGACCATCCTTATCAAGTTGTGAAATTTTCAATTGTTCTGGCCATAGATCCAACTCTTGACCATAATATAAAATCATATGCATGAGATCAGCGTAGTTTCTGAAGCTTATTGTTGGGTAGCTGTTCTTAATAGCCATCAGACCTGAATCTATTCCTTTAAAAAGATAAGCAACATAGTCAAATGTTCTTGCATGGTGGCACTGTATGTCTACTGAGATGACCATGGGTGTTATGGACATGAACTCTGGAACTTCAGTTCCCAACACCTACCCCACTAAATAATATGTATATCTCATGTAAGGTTCAAATAAGTCAACATGGAGTGGTGGTCCATCCCCTTCTTCAAATGGCACTAAATTTCCCTCACTTTGTGTTCTATGTAGTGGTAGTCTCCACCCCTTATAGGTGGTGTCCAATCTCAAATATTCCTTTTCTAGATCTTTATGTGAAATAGGAGTATTATATGTGTCATTCAAACCAAAGACCTCACAGACTGCATTCTTGGATATATGAATAAAGCATTCTCCTTACAAATTACATATAGGTTTTTGATCGGGATTGTAATGGTATGCCAATAGTTTTAAGAGGTCTATATGCACGAAAACATCCGTGACAACCAATTTCCCCAAATTAAGTTGTGAAGGGTTGCACACAGGTTCCATCGTATTCCTCTAATGGTAATGGAACATGAATAGCTCATATCCTCTGATAGGGGTCCATATGTTCCCCACATACTTATATTTGTCCTCTAGTTTTTCAACATCTGCCCTTAGCTGTGCAGTTCTCCTAGCTCTGGGTATAGAACCAGGCAATTGGTCTATAAGATCTTGGCTAAGTTTTCTCTCTTGTGTTTTCTCCCCTTTTTGTGTTTCAACCCTTTGTTTTTTATCCTTGGGTTTGCCAATTTCAGTCTGTTGTCTTCTTTCTGACTTGGAAGAACTTTTCATTTTGTGATAAACACTAGAATTCGTTTATGTTTTAATTGCAAGGAGGTTCATAGGACTTACTTTTATATCTTCTGTGTGAATTTCTTGTCCTCTGACGAATTCCTTACTCCTAGTGTGCAACCCTTTGATTTTTGACTTTGGTTCAATAGGGTTCAGAATAACTCATATAACATCATGTTCAATCGGCCATTAATGGCTATTGCCAGAATTGAATGTAGCAAGTTCATGAGTTTCAAAATGTCAGGGTGATGCCTTTTTATATTGGTGAGACTCCTTAAGTTTCATGCCAATCAGTATGTTGTGTTTAGCACCATTTTCTTTCATATGTTCATAACTTAGTCGTCAAGACTATGTTGGTGTCTTTATGAAGTGTCCCTTTGATTTTCTATTTTGATTAAGGAGACCACTTAGTAATTTTATTGATTCAGGGAGACATTATGATTCTCATCCTAACAACATGGTGATCAGAATCGATGAGTACTCTTCCAGGTGTCGATGAGTGTCTCTCCAACAAATGGAAGTTGTTTTACCATTATCAGGCTGACAAATGCTATCGTTAAGAAAATGTAACACTTTCCCGATGTGTCAAGTCTTTCTGATGTTTTGTCTTTATTGCCCAACTTTATTGGAATAGATTGGAAAGACTTTCACTGAAAACATTTTGTCTTCTCTTGTCGGGATGACTTATATGAAGTTTTTGACTATATTTTGAAAGGCATATAAATATAATTTCCTATTTTGAATCCTTTGTCTACTATGTCTCTCCTTGTGTGTTTGTTTTCTTGTCCACATTGTTGTAGCAATTTGTTTTGGATAACCTCAAACCCCTTGCCTGCAATAAATGGTATCATAGCCCTATTTTTCTAGGAAGTTAGTCTTTTATGGGTAAAGCCCTAGATCTTCTAGGCATTAACAGTCTTCTCTAGTTTGAAAAGAATGATAGGAGAGAACAACAAATGTTGGCAACAGCCACCAAACTTTGATGGGCAGAACTATGATATTTGGGCTAAGAAAATAAAGGCAATCTTGGTTGCAAATGACCTATGGAAGCTAGTAATTAATGGTTTCATAGATACTACATACCCAATAGCTTATGCAACCTATCTAATGCCCAAATAAATCAGTTCAAAGAAACCCAAATGAAGGATGCAATGCCCTTAGTTTGATTGGGGCAGCCTTGATAGAGGCTATTTTCCCCACATTACAATAGCAAACTAATCAGTATAGGCATGTGAAATACTCCAAAAAAGTTATAAGGGGACTGACAAAGTGAGATTGGTAAAGCTACAACTACTAAGAAGAGATTTTGAGACATTGCAAATGAAGGATAGTGAGTCTATTTTAGACTTTCACACTAGGGTTTGTACCTTGATTAATTAGCTTAAGATAAATGGAGAAAAAATGGAAGATCAAAGGATTATTGAAAAAATCATAAGGAGTCTACCTTCTATATTTGACCCTATTGTTATAGCCATTCAAGAGGTGAAGGACCTATCCAAGATGATGGTGGATGAGTTGATGAGTTCACTACAAACCCATGAGAAGTGGTTGAATAGATCTGCTCCTTTCTTAGAGTAAGCCTTCAAGGCTCAAATCAATGCAAGAGGTAGGGGTAGAGGAAGAAATAGCAGAGGTAGAGGTCAAAGAGGTAGAGGAAGAAGCAACTCTGGAAGAGGATTTTCAAACAACCAAAAAGAGGCAAGCACCTCATAGCCATCCTACAAAGACAAGAAGTAGAACAACATTTCCAATTAGAGGTATGACGAAAGCAATGTTCAATTCTATTACTATCATAAGTTTGGTCATTATGATAGTGAGCGTAGGACTTGAAATAGCATGATCGTGGAGGTCAAAATGCTAATGTAGCAAATGAGAACAAGGATGAAAATAAAAAATAGTCAAATGTATTTATTGTTTGCAACCTTGCTAAGTGGAGTAGTGATGAAGTATGGTATCTAGACATTGCTTGCAACAACCACATGAGTGGTAAAAAAACCTTTTTGTCTTCATAGATAGCAGCATAAAAACTAAGATCAAAATAGTAAATAATGAGAAAGTTCTCATCATGGGAAAAGGTTGAATCAACATCCAAACCAAGTATGGTGAAAGGAGGAAGATCTAGGATGTCTACAGTGCCCCAGGCATAAAACATAACCTATTGAGCATTGGACAAATGGTCCAAAATGGTTATAAAATCTTGATGGAGAATGGAGAGTGAATGATATTTGACAAAGGAGGTAGAAAGAAAGTGATTGCAGAAGTACAAATGATAGGAAAAAGAATCTTTCCCTTGATGCATATAGAGTCTCCAGTGCTATCTCTGGTGCTATCTCTGGCACAATTTCCAGCACTATCTCAGGCTCTCATAGTAGCGAGACAACAATTTGCCTTTACAAAACTCATCAAAGAGCCATCCAAACTTTGGCATTTAAGGTATGGGCACTTAGGTTTTTTTGGTTTGAGTTTATTTTCCAAAGAAAGGCATGGTTAGAGGATTACCATACATTGTAGAGCCCAATGGGAAATGTGAAGCTTGCATTTTAGGAAAGCAGCATAGGCAGCCCTTTCGGTCAGTGTATTCTAGAAGAGCAAAAGCACCTTTGGAGTTGGTGCACTCAGATTTGTGTGGTCCCATGAAAACCCACACCTTGGCTGGAAATACTTATTTCATGACTTTCATAGATGATTACAATACAAAAATCTAGGTTTATTTCTTGAAAAAAAATCAAAAGCCTTCAATAATTCAAGTGGTTTAAGGCCTCAGCTAAAAAGCAAAGTTACCACTATATCAAATCCCTAAGAATGGATAGAGAGTGAGAGTATATATCCAAAGAATTTTTGAATTTCTACAAGAATGAAGGCATAGAAAAATAGTTTACAACTAGGTATACTCCACAGCAAAACAGAGTGGCTAAAAGAAAAAATTAATTATTGAGCTGCTGCTCATATGGACCAGCTAGGACTTGATCCTAGGACCTCCCATTTGCTATTGGAGTACTCTATCAACTGAGCTACTAGCCCCTTGTGGCCAGCCCATCACTAGTCCAGGTGTGTTTTACTTCCAACAGCCCCTCTTAAGCCACACTACAGGTGCTCGGGGCTCCTAACATAGTTCTGATACCAATTGTTGACTTGCTGCTCATATGGACCAGCTAGGACTCAAACCTAGGACCTTCCATTTGTTGTTAGAGTGCTCTACCAACTGAGCTACTAGATCCTGTTGATGACTATTTTGATGCAATCATAACAATAAGTTAAAATTCACATATAATGAACTGAAACTATACTTGAAAGATAAGAAGGAATCATTTGAGATTCAACTAATCCCAAGTCTACAATGGTTTGGTTGGTCAAGTTCAGTTGGTCAATGTGAAGCTGTAATGTTCAAGGGGCCTTACGTAGTTTAGGTTTGTTTGGTGGCTTACTGGACTAAGAATATGCAAAAAGGTCATAGATTTCAACAAGTATTCTATTCAGTTGCATACAAGTGATACCGGACTGCAAGTTTTTTTAGATGGTTTTCTTGAATTTTTTGCAGCTTTCTTCTTTATCTATTTATGAAAACTGTCTACTTATAGCTCTGTTATGCATGCTTCTTCAAATTTGAGACAATTTCCTTTAGATTTCTACGTTTTTAGCTAAATATTTCAGATGGGTTGGGAAAAGTTAGAAAGATCTAATCTATACCTCATTTGATCTATCGAAGGATCTAATTGTTTCTGTTATGCACTATGTAAATACCACAGTAATTTGATCAAATCCATAGTAAAAACCTTAAATGTAAGTTTTGAGCATTTTCACAAACATACATTTAAAATTGTAAGCTCTCAAAGAAGATATTTCAAAACACAAAGAAGAGCAAGAGAACACTCAGAAGATAGATGCAGAACTCCAGATTCTATTGTATCAGAAACGAATAGTCATACATGATTTATAATGTAAGAATGACTCTTAGTTTCATTGATCATACTACAGAGAACTTACAAGCTTTACAGATACAGTAAGGCAGCCAGACATTCCACGTGCACCTTACTGCAGACAAACAGGCGACCTCCTTCCTCTACACTAAACTATGCTAACTTGTTGTATGCTTCTAAAAGAAAATATCTGTTGTAGCCACTGTTGTTTTCCTAAAATCCCTGTTGTAAAGTATTACAGTGTAGAGAGGCACAATATAAAGACATTCTGATTGTCCTCACTACAACAAAAACCTAACTGAACCCCCTGGTTCAAACCCCTGGTTACAGCAATAAATACAGGTGAACCAGCTCTCAAAAATATCTCTGAGCAGTGTCAAATCTGGGTGAAATATTGCCCCTTCTGAGAAGTTTCGGCATCTGGGTAATAACTTCTATTTGTCTGTTGCAGTAATACCTTCAGCTACAACCTTGTTCTTTACTTGAATGGCCTTGACTTTTCGTATTTCATCCTTATCTTCTTGCTCCTGAGATCAGATCTTCTTCCTCCATGAGGTCACTGTGTTGACTTTCCAGTTGCTTCCTCAACTGCAAGCCTGCAAGACAAGACAAGCAATAAGTATTTCATTTATCACATAAATAGCATGAAATTAAAATAACCGTTTAAATCCAGGTGACTGCGCAAGATTGTGGAAATCGGATCCAGAATACTCTCAAAACGCGTCCAAAATGCATTCAGACTGCTCAAAATTCATCGGGTCAACTATCACTGACCAGGAAAATGCCACAGGCGCCAAAAAAAACACTTTAAAATTCCACCGCCTCATTTCCCACCCATCGGCATGACTATCACTATCGGCGCGTCAAAAAAACATGTTGGTCGATATTCACTTCATCATCATGATATTTGGGAAATATGATGCTCTCCCTTCCGAAGGTCCAGATGACGTCATCATGATATTTTGCTTCTGCATATTGGAGAAAAGAACAACATCATCATCATCATTATGTTGAAGAAGAATAGGAGGATATGAATATGATCATGCTGCCGAGGAAAGGAAAATGATGGTGACGTCATCATGATATTCGGGCTTCATTGAAATGCTAAGGATGACGTCATCATCATTTTAAGTTAAGATCAGGGGGATAATTATGATATCGGGTCACCTAAGGAGCATGATCAGGATGATGAACGTAATATGACCCTTTTTGCGGCCAAGGTAACCCTCTCGAAAGATCAGGATGATGATGATGATCATCAGGATATTTACTTCTTCTGTCGAACTTAGAATAAGACGTCATCATCATAATCGAGAACCGGATCGTGCTTTGGAAAATATCCTGCCGAAGGGAAAAATGTGATGATGATGATCATCATCAGGATATTTGCTTCTTCGTTTATCAGATCGGGATGACGTCATCATGATATCCGGAGCCTTCGTTAAACTGAGAACATGACGTCATCATGATATTTCGCTAACCGGGTCATGTTTTAGAAAATATCCTGCCGAAGGGAAAATGTGATGATGATGATCATCAGGATATTTTCAAAAGGTCTTACTTCATCGGCAGGAGGACTTTACGAAATATCAGGTGGACAAACAAGATCATGATGATCTTGACAATATGACAGGATAAAAAAATATGATGATGATCCTCCTCATCGAATTATCATGATGATGTCATCATCATATTTCATTTTCGGAGCACAAGGATGAGTTGAGGTCATCATGATATTTGCGCTAGGGTGATATTGTAAAATATGATCATGCTGTTGAGAAATGCAATATTGACCTCTTCAAAAAGAAGGGTGATCATCATGATCATGCAAAAGGAGATCAGGAGGATATGAATATGATGATCCTCTTTATCGAATATCATGATGATGATGTCTCCATCACTTAGCGAATTTCAGCGAATGACCCTCGTGAAAGATCAGGATGATGATCATGATCATCAAAAGGAGATCAGGAGGATATAAAGTCGTCATCATCATCTTAGCGAATTTCAACAAATATCATGATGATGATCCTCCGATAGGTTTTGAACATGCGCATGCAAATATGCCGAAGGTGGATTTTCTAAGTCAGGGTGATCTTATAATATCATCATGATATTATAAGATCAGGCGATGCAAAAATATCATGATGATGCTCGCGATACAAAGACCGCTCGACGGGGGAAACTTACCGTGACTTAAAGTTGATGTCATCATGATATTTGAACCTCAGGATATTATCAGGGGGGCGTTTCAAATATGATGATGATGATGCTCCTGACCTTCATTTTTACCAAACCGCCAGAAAGTAGAAAGACACAAGCAGAAGCAAAAAGCAAAATATCAGCAGGGGTCCCCATTTTGCTAAGGAGCATAATGGGGCGTGTTGTGAACATCACAACAACTAGCAACCAAAACAAAACAATTAAATTCAGAGTGTTCAAGGAAACTAGATGAAATGAACTCATAACTTCCAACTATCTTTCCTACAAATTACTATTCAGCTTGAGACTCAAAGTATTCAATAAAGATGCATGAATTTCCATTTTCAGTTTAGTTGTGTGCATGTGATTAATTATCCTCATCTTGAAGGTCGGTTGAACAAACCAGTGACTGACATTAGCCTACGTAGGTGAGGATATTCCCTCATAGCCGACCGGATAGAGCCTTGCTGCCAGCGAGCGTCTATAGCCCCGGCAAGGTTATCGTTACAATTCTCCTAAGTAGAGCACCACTGCCAGCGAGCGTCCATAGCCCTGGTAGAGTTACTTAGATGGCTTAATCTAGATTTTTAGTATAATCTGCTTTATTCATTTATTTATTTATTTTTTTGTTTTCTAATTTTGAAAGATTTCATAAGATATAGCAATTTGTAACTTCATGATGCAAGGAGTGGACACTTGCTGAAATTAAGCTGAGAATTGTAATGGTAGCAAGGGTGACCTCTGATTTTTCACCTAATATCTACACTGGTAAGTTCAACAAACCCAAGGATTTTAGGTGTGTCATCGTGAGAAACCTGCTTTAAATTCTCAATCACATTTATTGAATACAAAACTTCAGAAGATGAACAACTCTCTACATTCATGACAGTGACAGGTTATGTGTAAATTGCAAATGGTTAACCTGAATATCCTAAATTTTATACTGTTTTGAATGGTTGCTAGTTTTGCTCCTTAATACTCTATAGTAAAATAAAGATCCCTGCTGAGGAGACAACAAACAAACCAAACAAACAGGCTGTACAAACAACACAACAAAAGAAAAAACTGTACAAAAAGAAAGAAACAAAAACAAAAACAAACAGAAGACAAACTATACAAATAGCCAACCCAAAAGAAAACAGCAAAAGAAGAACTGTACATTATCTATAGCACTTTACATTAAGAAAAATGGACTGCCTCCCCTTTTTACCTCAAGCCTGGAAGTAGTGTTTCAAATGCTGGCCATTAACTGGTAATGGCACATCTTCTCCAGTCAAGGTCTTAAGTCTAAAGGTGTTATCTCCTATTATTTCTGAGACTTGTAATGGACCCAGCCATAATTTATCAAATTTTCCATGGCTTCCTTTCTTTTCATGTGCTTTGTCCCAGCACAACACTAAGTCTGATATCCTAAATGTCTTGACTCTTGCCCTTTTGTCAAACCACCTCTTAACAACTGCTTGGTGTTTGGCAAACTTCTCGAGGGCTTGACCTCTTTTCTCCTCTAGTTGTAACATTTGCACTATTCTGGCTTCCCTATGGTTATCAAAGCCTAGATATTCATTGGCAAACTTCCAGGTTGGTATTCTCAGATTAACCGGAAGTATGGGATCAGTCCCATAAACTAAGTGATAAGGTGTGCTACCTAAAGCTATTTTAAACTTGGTCCTGTCTACCCATAATGCATATCTTAACAGAGTATTCCACTCTCTAGGACTTTTGGCAATTAACCTCTTGATGATGTCTAATAAAATTTTGTTTGTTGATTCAGCCAGTCCATTACCTTGAGGGTAATAATTCGAAGAAAACCTCAGAATAATCCCATATTCAAATGCCCATTTAGAAAATTTTAAAGAAGAGAAAGCAGGGCCGTTATCACATACCAATGAATAGGGTGTTCCAAACCTGGTGATAATGTTTTCTTCAAGGAACTTGATAACTACCTCAGTCATGGAAAATTTGCAGTAGGTGGCCTCAGTCCACCTTGTACAATAGTCTGTTACCGTCAATATAAATTTGTGTCCTGCAGAAGATGGGGGATTGATAACTCCGATAAAATCCAAGCCCCATTGTGCAAATGGTCTGGACTCGATCACAGGCTGCAGTGGATTGGCCAGATTTCTTCCTTTGTCTGCTGCAGTCTGACAGGTGTGGCAACTTCTGATGTGACTCTTAGTATCTTTGAACATAGTGGGCCAGTAATAGCCCGCTCTCAGTATTTTGTGTGTTGTAGCTAGATGGGAACCATGGCCGGTTCCGTACTTGTCATGTAGTTCTGTCAACACTCTATCAGCTTCAGTTCTATTTATGCATCTCAGATAAATTCCATCATGGTTCTTCCTGAATAGAAGACCTCCTTGCACCATATAATGCTGTGCCTTAATCTTCAAAGCTCTCCTCTGAGAAGCCTTCATCTTGCTTGGGTACTTTCCAGCTATCAGGAAGGTGCTTAAATCATCGTACCAGCCTGATGCGTCTTGGGAATTCAATACATATTGCTGTTTTATCAGATTTGGATCCATGTTTGCTATTGTCTGCACCAGCGCCTGCCCTCTGACCAGCTTTACGGGAATGATCTCCATGTCAAATTCTTGCAGTGTGGTGATCCATTTGGCTCTTTTTTCTCCAGGCTCGTTTTGCATCAGCAACATTTTTACTGCTGCGTCTGGTACTATGGCTTTAATCTGGCTACGCAGAATATAGTGTCTGAATTTTTTCACAGCCTTTACTAATGCAAATCCCTGTCTTTCGATATCTAGATATCTCAGCTGTGCATCCTTCAGAGGCACACTCATAAATGCTATGGGCCTCTCCTCATTATTTTCACCTTTCTGTGTCAAGGCAGCCGCGACAGAATGAGAAGATGCAAAGGAGTAGATGTAAAACGGGCTTGTGTAGTCTGGACTTACCAATACAGGGGCATTAGAAATTGCCTCCTTGATATCTTCAAATGCGGCTTTGGCCACTGGCGTCCATTCCATCTGTGCATCTTTCTTTAACATGGCATTCAACGGCTGCACAATCTCTGCAAAACCTGTTATAAACTTCCGAACAAAGTTAATTTTACCAAAAAATGATTTCAATTCTTTCCTACTGTTTGGTATTTGCAAATTTTTTATGGATTCTATTCTATCCGGATCAATTGAAATTCCATTTTCAGAAATGACATGGCCTAATAATTTACCTTCAGTTACGCCAAATATACATTTCTTAGGATTAAGGGAAATCCCATACCTTTCACATCGCTGGAGTACTTTTCTGAGGTCCTCAGCGTGGGTGGATGCATCCTTGGAATACACAGTTAAATCATCCATATACACAACAATGCATTTACCTGATAATCCACGAAAAGCAACGTCCATGGCCCTCTGAAAAGTGGCACCTGCATTAATTAGACCAAAAGGCATTCTTCTATATGCATAATTTCCCCATTTGCAAGTGAAGGTGGTTTTTAGTCTATCTTCTCTGTCAATTAAAATCTGGTTATAACCTGAAAAACCATCTAAAAAAGACATCATCTTTGCGCCATTTACTGCTTGCAATACTTCGTCTATTGGGGGCAAAGGATAATTATCCTTTTCAGAAGCCTTGTTTAAATTTCTAAAGTCTACGCACAACCTGATGTCTCCGTTTTTCTTCCTCACTGGTACTAAGTTAGCTACCCAGACAGAATGTCTGACTGGAAAAATTATTCCAGCGGACAGTAGTTTTTTAACTTCCTCAAAGATTAAAGGCTCTAGAATGGCATTTACAGGCCTCTGTTTCTGCCTAAATGGTTTGACTTCTTTTCTTAAAGGTATTACGTGAGTTATGATGGACTCATCAAATGTTTTCAAGTCTTCATAAGTCCATGCTATGACATGTTTATATTTTTTCAGAATGTCCAGAACCTCTTTTCTGATTTTCTCAGAGCAAGCTTTCCCAATTAGTACATTTTGCGGATTTAGCTCAGTCCCTAAGTTATGTAAATCACACTTACCCCCTTCTGTTTTGGGTAAGTCCTTCTGTCTTATTATTCTGTCGAAGTCAAAGATGTGTTCTAATTCAATTACTCCTTTTGGCAAGAAGTTGCTGTTTAAGTTGATCATATCTTCTTCGTCCCATGTTACTTCAGGCCTTTCTTGTTCATCAATAATTTGGGCCTCAAATGCCTCATTACATGTCAGAAAATTAATAATTTGCTGATCCTCTCCAAATACCTGAAAGTGTGTAACGTTGTCTGGTATACTGGGCACGTTAACTAGCTCAACAGCAAATCGTCTTAATCCTGACAGTGCCAATGGTTCTAATGTACTAGCAGCAACTGCTAACGCATCTGGCCTGTGGTTCAACTCTCTAGGAATGTGCTCTATGTTAAAGGCATCAAATGAATCCATTAAACTCCATACTCTATGTCTGTAACTAATCATTTTCTTATAATTGCAGGTATATAGTTTCCTCACTTGTCTGACTACTAATTCAGAGTCTAAAAATACTCTGATAGTTTTTACCCCTTTTTTGATGGCCATGACAAGTCCTAAAATTAGGGCCTCATATTCAGCAATATTGTTAGTGCAGGAAAATTGTAATCTATATGCTGCCAAATGTGATTTACCTTGAGGATTTATGAGTTCAATACCTGCACCTGCGCCCTGTTTTGATTTGGACCCATCACATTTTAACGTCCACATGCCATCTTTACTTTTCTGATCTTTTACCTTGGCATACTTTGTCCCTTTTATTGCCTGTGGGGTGTTGTCTTGTTTATTCATGGGTTTTTCCGTTTGGTTATCTTGCATATGTGTGTTTGTAGTTTGCAACTCAGAAAGATAACCACCCTCATCCTCTATTTCTTTCCCTAAATCTGGAATCAAGGCATCTATATTATCCTGAACATATCTTTGTGCTGGATCAGGATTCTCATTTTTCTCTTGTGACTCTACTCTCCCTATGCACTTTTTGTATTCATATTCAATGATGTCTTTGCATATTTCACAATTCTCCTCAGAATGTTGCCTATCATGGACTCTACACCTATTTTTATATAACTTACATTGGACTGGGAGATTGTGTGTAACGCACTCTTCCACCTCTCGTCTAATGGCACGACCAAATTTGTCTATTGCATTGTTTTCTTCATCTGAAGAATTTCTGTCAGGCTCAATGAATAGTGTCGTTCTATTGCTGACACACTTCTTTTTAATGTTTAACATCAAAATCTCTTCAATCTGCATCCCATTGTTGGTAATTCTATAGACACCTGGTTCAACAGCAGCATATAATATTTCATTAGTTCAATTATACTCTATTATCATATGTTTCATTCTGGGCTCTGCCCCTATTCTGATCTGGTTTGGGATGCCTCTCCACGGTAACCACATGTGTGAAAAGTCAGTAGCCATATATCCGTTTAATGTCTTGGACCAATCCCTACTTAGTAACATTCCATAATTTACGGGTATATCCACTACTTGAATGTCAATGATTTGGCTTACCCTAGGGTCTGAAGCTAATTGTACTTGAATGTTCATGAGTTCTCCTATCACGCTAACCTCGGTCTTATCTAATTGCGTGACAACCTTGGCAGATTTGGTGGGAGTCAGCCCGAGAGTTTTACATATTCCTAAGGGCATTACGTTGGCTGAAGCACCAGAATCTACCATGCAATTGTGTATATTCTTCCCACACAACCTAACAGTTAACAAGAAAGGTTGAGTATCCCTCTTATCCGCATGTATTACCACATTTGTATTGGAAGGCTGCTCAACTTTCTTACCTTTCTCCTTAGGTGGTGAATCACTATTAGGAACAGTTATATCAGTAGACACCTTGTTTGTTATGGATGTATCCAGGGATTTTAAAAAAGCATTTCTGATCCCTGGGGTCTTCAATAATTCATTTAGAGGTATACTGACCTTAATTTTCTTTATTTCCTCTGATAAGTAATTCATTAATCTTGTTGTCTCCATTGCTTCTATCTTACTTGTTTGATCCTTTTGCACTGTTGTTCCATTATTTGTGTGCTGACTAGCTTTAAGTATGGCAGGATTGTTGCTAGCATTCTGATCTGGGGGTGTATTGATGTTATTCGGAGGAGTGGAAGTGGTGAAAGGTCCTCCCAGCCTAGGGTTGTTCCTCAAATTGTAGGTGTGGCTTTTATTTGTTTGTTGAAAGGCCTGCACCTCTTCTGTTTCATTTAATATCTCATTTTCAGATTCAAAAGGAAACTGAAAAGCATTTAACACAAAGGCTGATTCAGGATAAAGACTTTCGCAACAGTATGGTTCATCCTCTAGCAATTCATCCTCTTTCTCTTCTGCAGTTGTAAAGGTAAACGTTTCCAAGACTAATGCTGTGTCATATTCTGAGGGTACTACCTCATTACCCTTAGGAATGAGAAATTCAGAGGTAGGAGGCTGTACATCTACGTTGAAAATACTAGCTGCCAAGTGGAACTGTGGACAGTCGTGCTCAGCATGGGCATTAGTATTGTGAAATCTGCACCAATTTTTGGGTGCTGTATTGGCCATTTGTATGCTAGTTTCTTGTTTTGCACCATGATTATCTGTATTCTCAAAAGGAGAAGCCAGAGTACCGTTATTGGGCCCTGTGTTCCATGTCTTGGGTGGCCTAGGTTGATTCTGATTTTTGTTATTATTGCCCTAGGTCCTATTATCTATCACTGGCCCCCTATTTTGCATTGGTTGTCCCTGACTGGGGCCTTGATGCTGATTGTAGTTCTGGTTCTGATTGTATTGCTGATTTTGGTTGATACTATAATTTTGATTTTGGCCTTGGTTGTGATTTTGATGTGGATTGTAGTTTTGGTTGCTTCTTCCATAGAGGTTCTCATTTCTTAGCTGTGTCACTTCGGTTGTTAATCTTTTCAAATGTGCAGTAATCTCTTTGATTTCTTCCCTATCTTCTTGTGCTTTTGCCATAGTTACCTCTCTAGGAAGTTGGAAGAAAGGCTGACCATTATTTTGACTGTTATTGGAAGTACTAGCCGTGTAAGGAGTTATAGCCTGGATTGGAGTAGGATTATACACAGGTGTGTAAGAAGGAACCGGATTTACTAGTGGAGCATGCTGTACAGGGACTCCATTCCATGGGTGTGCCTGATTCTGTACCCCAAAATTTCCTCCATTGACAAATGGGCTATAAGTTGTATGTCTCATTTCTTGGTTCACTGAGGCTGCCTCTTTATAGGCCTTGGATATTGAATCTATGTCAGGTTTTCTTTTGACAAACATGGCAGTTAAAGGATCCAAGGCAGCATAGTACATAGCCAACAAGGGAGCATCATCTATGGTATAAGGGGCTACTAGCCTAGAATAGGCCTTTTGAAATCTGTCATTGAAATTATCAATTAGCTCTCCCTCACCTCGTTTTATAGCAGCCAATTTATGATACAAAGCACAAGGGTCAATGGGTCCTCTAAATCTTGACAGAAATGCTTCTTCCATAAGCGCCCAGGAAGAAATGTAACCATTGGGTAAGTTTACGTACCAGCTAGAGGCCTGCTCATTAAAGGTGTAAGGGAACAATCTACACACAACATCCTCGTGCTCTAACATAGCCCTAAAACATGCTTCCTTAAATATTCTAATATGATCTTCTGGGTCTTGATGCAACTGATATTTGGGACATATCTTTTCCGGATTTTTTGGCATGTCATGATAATCATTGAAGAATATGGGAGAATTGACATCGAAATAAGCCATTGCAAGTGTTTGAGCTTGACTTGAACTTGCAGAAAGACCTGGATTGATTGGTGGATTAGGATTTAGAGGAGGATTGAGACCTCCAGGAGTGCCTGAACCAAGATTTAAAGATCTGAACAGTGATCTATCAGGACCTACAATACTACGGATGTTAAAAGGTGACCCAGGAGGTGTTCCAGATGAACTTCCCGCTTGCGATATCTTTGGATTCCAAATTAAAGGGCTTTTACTTCGCCTTGTATCAGGTAGTTGCACAAATATATCTCCTGAACTGGACCTAGACCTAGTCACTCTATTACTGTCATTAGCCAGTTTGAAATGAAACCTAACTCAGGAAGGCCCTCCTTCTAGCGCCAGAAAACTGTTGATGACTGTTTTGATGCAATCATAACAATAAGTTAAAATTCACATATAATGAACTGAAACTATACTTGAAAGATAAGAAGGAATCATTTGAGATTCAACTAATCCCAAGTCTACAATGGTTCGGTTGGTCAAGTTCAATTGGTCAATGTGAAGCTATAATGTTCAAGGGGCCTTATGTAGTTTAGGTTTGTTTGGTGGCTTACTGGACTAAGAATATGCAAAAAGGTCATAGATTTCAACAAGTATTCTGTTCATTTGCATACAAGTGATACCGGACTGCAAGTTTTTTTAGATGGTTTTCTTGAATTTTTTGCAGCTTTCTTCTTTATCTATTTATGAAAACTGTCTACTTATAGATCTGTTATGCATGCTTCTTCAAATTTGAGACAATTTCCTTTAGATTTCTACGTTTTCAGCTAAATATTTCAGATGGGTTGGGAAAAGTTAGAAAGATCTAATCTATATCTCATTTAATCTACCGAAGGATCTAATTGTTTCTGTTATGCACTATGTAAATACCACAGTAATTTGATCAAATCCACAGTAAAAACCTTAAATGTAAGTTCTGAGCATTTTCACAAACATACATTTAAAATTGCAAGCTCTCAAAGAAGATATTTCAAAACACAAAGAAGAGCAGGAGAACACTCAGAAGATAGATGCAGAACTCCAGATTCTATTGTATCAGAAACGAATAGTCATACATGATTTACAATGTAAGAATGACTCTTAGTTTCATTGATCATACTACAGAGAACTTACAAGCTTTACAGATACAGTAAGGCAGCCAGACATTCCACGCACACCTTACTGCAGACAAACAGGCGACCTCCTTCCTCTACACTAAACTATGCTAACTTGCTGTATGATTCTTAAAGAAAATATCTATTGTAGCCACTGTTGTTTTCCTAAAATCCCTGTTGTAAAGTATTACAGTGTAGAGAGGCACAATATAAAGACATTCTGATTGTCCTCACTACAGCAAAAACCTAACTGAACCCCCTGGTTCAAACCCCTGGTTACAGCAATAAATACAGGTGAACCAGCTCTCAAAAATATCTCTGAGCAGTGTCAAATCTGGGCGAAATATTGCCCCTTCTAAGAAGTTCCGGCAGCTGGGTAATAACTTCTGTTTGTCTGTTGCAGTAATACCTTCAGCTGCAACCTTGTTCTTTACTTGAATGGCCTTGACTTTTCTCATTTCATCCTTATCTTCTTGCTCCTGAGATCAGATCTTCTTCCTCCATGAGGTCACTATGTTGACTTTCCAGCTGCTTCCTCGACTGCAAGCCTGCAAGACAAGACAAGCAATAAGTATTTCATTTATCACATAAACAGCATGAAATTAAAATAACCGTTTAAATCTAGGTGACTGCGCAAGATTGTGGAAATCAGATCCAGAATACTCTCAAAACGCGTCCAAAATGCATTCAGACTGCTCAAAATTCATCGGGTCAACTATCGCTGACAAGGAAAATGCCACAGGCGCCAAAAAAAATACTTTAAAATTCCACCGCCTCATTTCCCGCCCATCGGCATGACTATCGCTATCGGCGCGTCAAAAAAAACATGTTG
Source organism: Cunninghamia lanceolata (assembly GCA_027924645.1). NCBI lineage: Eukaryota > Viridiplantae > Streptophyta > Pinopsida > Cupressales > Cupressaceae > Cunninghamia > Cunninghamia lanceolata. Next base: position 14,474,033 of record BSBN01000206.1, read on the forward strand.
GTCGATATTCACTTCATCATCATGATATTTGGGAAATATGATGCTCTCCCTTCCGAAGGTCCAGATGATGTCATCATGATATTTTGCTTCTGCATATTGGAGAAAAGAACAACATCATCATCATCATTATGTTGAGGAAGAATAAGAGGATATGAATATGATCATGCTGCCGAGGAAAGGAAAATGATGGTGACGTCATCATGATATTCGGGCTTCATTGAAATGCTAAGGATGACGTCATCATCATTTTCAGTTAAGATCAGGGGGATAATTATGATATCGGGTCACCTAAGGAGCATGATCAGGATGATGAACGTAATATGACCCTTTTTGCGGCCAAGGTAACCCTCTCGAAAGATCAGGATGATGATGATGATCATCAGGATATTTACTTCTTCTGTCGAACTTAGAATAAGACGTCATCATCATAATCGGGAACCGGATCGTGCTTTGGAAAATATCCTGCCGAAGGGAAAAATGTGATGATGATGATCATCATCAGGATATTTGCTTCTTCGTTTATCAGATCGGGATGACATCATCATGATATCCGGAGCCTTCGTTAAACTGAGAACATGACGTCATCATGATATTTCGCTAACTGGGTCATGTTTTAGAAAATATCCTGCCAAAGGGAAAATGTGATGATGATGATCATCAGGATATTTTCAAAAGGTCTTACTTCATCGGTAGGAGGACTTTACGAAATATCAGGTGGACAAACAAGATCATGATGATCTTGACAATATGACAGGATAAAAAAATATGATGATGATCCTCCTCATCGAATTATCATGATGATGTCATCATCATATTTCGTTTTCAGAGCACAAGGATGAGTTGAGGTCATCATGATATTTGCGCTAGGGTGATATTGTAAAATATGATCATGCTGTTGAGAAATGCAATATTGACCTCTTCAAAAAGAAGGGTGATCATCATGATCATGCAAAAGGAGATCAGGAGGATATGAATATGATGATCCTCTTTATCGAATATCATGATGATGATGTCTCCATCACTTAGCGAATTTCAGCGAATGACCCTCGTGAAAGATCAGGATGATGATCATGATCATCAAAAGGAGATCAGGAGGATATAAAGTCGTCATCATCATCTTAGCGAATTTCAACAAATATCATGATGATGATCCTCTGATAGGTTTTGAACATGCGCATGCAAATATGCCGAAGGTGGATTTTCTAAGTCAGGGTGATCTTATAATATCATCATGATATTATAAGATCAGGCGATGCAAAAATATCATGATGATGCTCGCGATACAAAGACCGCTCGATTGGGGAAACTTACCGTGACTTAAAGTTGATGTCATCATGATATTTGAACCTCAGGATATTATCGGGGGGGCGTTTCAAATATGATGATGATGATGCTCCTGACCTTCATTTTTACCAAACCGCCAGAAAGTAGAAAGACACAAGCAGAAGCAAAAAGCAAAATATCAGCAGGGGTCCCCATTTTGCTAAGGAGCATAATGGGGCGTGTTGTGAACATCACAACAACTAGCAACCAAAACAAAACAATTAAATTCAGAGTGTTCAAGGAAACTAGATGAAATGAACTCATAACTTCCAACTATCTTTCCTGCAAATTACTATTCAGCTTGAGACTCAAAGTATTCAATAAAGATGCATGAATTTCCATTTTCAGTTTAGTTGTGTGCATGTGATTAATTATCCTCATCTTGAAGATCGGTTGAACAAACCAGTGACTGACATTAGCCTACGTAGGTGAGGATATTCCCTCATAGCCGACCGGATAGAGCCTTGCTGCCAGCGAGCGTCTATAGCCCCGGCAAGGTTATCGTTACAATTCTCCTAAGTAGAGCACCACTGCCAGCAAGCGTCCATAGCCCCGGTAGAGTTACTTAGATGGCTTAATCTAGATTTTCAGTATAATCCGCTTTATTCATTTATTTATTTATTTATTTGTTTTCTAATTTTGAAAGATTTCATAAGATATAGCAATTTGTAACTTCATGATGCAAGGAGTGGACACTTGCTGAAATTAAGCTGAGAATTGTAATGGTAGCAAGGGTGACCTCTGATTTTTCACCTAATATCTACACTGGTAAGTTCAACAAACCCAAGGATTTTAGGTGTGTCATCGTGAGAAACCTGCTTTAAATTCTCAATCACATTTATTGAATACAAAACTTCAGAAGATGAACAACTCTCTACATTCATGACAGTGACAGGTTATGTGTAAATTGCAAATGGTTAACCTGAATATCCTAAATTTTATACTGTTTTGAATGGTTGCTAGTTTTGCTCCTTAATACTCTATAGTAAAATAAAGATTCCTGCTGAGGAGACAACGAACAAACCAAACAAACAGGCTGTACAAACAACACAACAAAAGAAAAAACTGTACAAAAAGAAAGAAACAAAAACAAAAACAAATAGAAGACAAACTATACAAACAGCCAACCCAAAAGAAAACAGTAAAAGAAGAACTGTACATTATCTACAACACTTTACATTAAGAAAAATGGACTGCCTCCCCTTTTTACCTCAAGCCTGGAAGTAGTGTTTCAAATGCTGGCCATTAACTGGTAATGGCACATCTTCTCCAGTCAAGGTCTTAAGTCTAAAGGTGTTATCTCCTATTATTTCTGAGACTTGTAATGGACCCAGCCATAATTTATCGAATTTTCCATGGCTTCCTTTCTTTTCATGTGCTTTGTCCCAGCACAACACTAAGTCTGATATCCTAAATGTCTTGACTCTTGCCCTTTTGTCAAACCACCTCTTAACAACTGCTTGGTGTTTGGCAAACTTCTCGAGGGCTTGACCTCTTTTCTCCTCTAGTTGTAACATTTGCACTATTCTGGCTTCCCTATGGTTATCAAAGCCTAGATATTCATTGGCAAACTTCCAGGTTGGTATTCTCAGATTAACCGGAAGTATGGGATCAGTCCCATAAACTAAGTGATAAGGTGTGCTACCTAAAGCTATTTTAAACTTGGTCCTGTCTACCCATAATGCATATCTTAACAGAGTATTCCACTCTCTAGGACTTTTGGAAATTAACGTCTTGATGATGTCTAATAAAATTTTGTTTGTTGATTCAACCAGTCCATTACCTTGAGGGTAATAATTTGAAGAAAACCTCAGAATAATCCCATATTCAAATGCCCATTTAGAAAATTTTAAAGAAGAGAAAGCAGGGCCGTTATCACATACCAATGAATAGGGTGTTCCAAACCTGGTGATAATGTTTTCTTCAAGGAACTTGATAACTACCTCAGTCATGGAAAATTTGCAGTAGCTGGCCTCAGTCCACCTTGTACAATAGTATGTTACCGTCAATATAAATTTGTGTCCTGCAGAAGATGGGGGATTGATAACTTCGATAAAATCCAAGCCCCATTGTGCAAATGGTCTGGACTCGATCACAGGCTGCAGTGGATTGGCCAGATTTCTTCCTTTGTCTGCTGCAGTCTGACAGGTGTGGCAACTTCTGATGTGACTCTTAGTATCTTTGAACATAGTGGGCCAGTAATAGCCCGCTCTCAGTATTTTGCGTGTTGTAGCTAGATGGGAACCATGGCCGGTTCCGTACTTGTCATGTAGTTCTGTCAACACTCTATCAGCTTCAGTTCTGTTTATGCATCTCAGATAAATTCCATCATGGTTCTTCCTGAATAGAAGACCTCCTTGCATCATATAATGCTGTGCCTTAATCTTCAAAGCTCTCCTCTGAGAAGCCTTCATCTTGCTTGGGTACTTTCCAGCTATCAGGAAGGTGCTTAAATCATCGTACCAGCCTGATGCGTCTTGGGAATTCAATACATATTGCTATTTTATCAGATTTGGATCCATGTTTGCTATTGTCTGCACCAGCGCCTGCCCTCTGACCAGCTTTACGGGAATGATCTCCATGTCGAATTCTTGCAGTGTGGTGATCCATTTGGCTCTTTTTTCTCCAGGCTCGTTTTGCATCAGCAACATTTTTACTGCTGCGTCTGGTACTATGGCTTTAATCTGGCTGCGCAGAATATAGTGTCTAAATTTTTTCACAGCCTTTACTAATGCAAATGCCTGTCTTTCGATATCTAGATATCTCAACTGTGCATCCTTCAGAGGCACACTCATAAATGCTATGGGCCTCTCCTCATTATTTTCACCTTTCTGTGTCAAGGCAGCCGCGACAGAATGAGAAGATGCAAAGGAGTAGATGTAAAACGGGCTTGTGTAGTCTGGACTTACCAATACAGGGGCATTAGAAATTGCCTCCTTGATATCTTCAAATGCGGCTTTGGCCACTGGCGTCCATTCCATCTGTGCATCTTTCTTTAACATGGCATTCAACGGCTGCACAATCTCTGCAAAACCTGTTATAAACTTCCGAACAAAGTTAATTTTACCAAAAAATGATTTCAATTCTTTCCTACTGTTTGGTATTTGCAAAATTTTTATGGATTCTATTCTATCCGGATCAATTGAAATTCCATTTTCAGAAATGACATGGCCTAATAATTTACCTTCAGTTACGCCAAATATACATTTCTTAGGATTAAGGGAAATCCCATACCTTTCACATCGCTGGAGTACTTTTCTGAGGTCCTCAGCGTGGGTGGATGCATCCTTGGAATACACAGTTAAATCATCCATATACACAACAATGCATTTACCTGATAATCCATGAAAAGCAACGTCCATGGCCCTCTGAAAAGTGGCACCTGCATTAATTAGACCAAAAGGCATTCTTCTATATGCATAATTTCCCCATTTACAAGTGAAGGTGGTTTTTAGTCTATCTTCTCTGTCAATTAAAATCTGGTTATAACCTGAAAAACCATCTAAAAAAGACATCATCTTTGCGCCATTTACTGCTTGCAATACTTCGTCTATTGGGGGCAAAGGATAATTATCCTTTTCAGAAGCCTTGTTTAAATTTCTAAAGTCTACGCACAACCTGATGTCTCCGTTTTTCTTCCTCACTGGTACTAAGTTAGCTACCCAGACAGAATGTCTGACTGGAAAAATTATTCCAGCGGACAGTAGTTTTTTAACTTCCTCAAAGATTAAAGGCTCTAGAATGGCATTTACAGGCCTCTGTTTCTGCCTAAATGGTTTGACTTCTTTTCTTAAAGGTATTACGTGAGTTATGATGGACTCATCAAATGTTTTCAAGTCTTCATAAGTCCATGCTATGACATGTTTATATTTTTTCAGAATGTCCAGAACCTCTTTTCTGATTTTCTCAGAGCAAGCTTTCCCAATTAGTACATTTTGCGGATTTAGCTCAGTCCCTAAGTTATGTAAATCACACTTACCCCCTTCTGTTTTGGGTAAGTCCTTCTGTCTTATTATTCCGTCGAAGTCAAAGATGTGTTCTAATTCAATTACTCCTTTTGGCAAGAAGTTGCTGTTTAAGTTGATCATATCTTCTTCGTCCCATGTTACTTCAGGCCTTTCTTGTTCATCAATAATTTGGGCCTCAAATGCCTCATTACATGTCAGAAAATTAATAATTTGCTGATCCTCTCCAAATACCTGAAAGTGTGTAACGTTGTCTGGTATACTGGGCACGTTAACTAGCTCAACAGCAAATCGTCTTAATCCTGACAGTGCCAATGGTTCTAATGTACTAGCAGCAGCTGCTAACGCATCTGGCATGTGGTTCAGCTCTCTAGGAATGTGCTCTATGTTAAAGGCATCAAATGAATCCATTAAACTCCATACTCTATGTCTGTAACTAATCATTTTCTTATAATTGCAGGTATATAGTTTCCTCACTTGTCTGACTACTAATTCAGAGTCTGAAAATACTCTGATAGTTTTTACCCCTTTTTTGATGGCCATGACAAGTCCTAAAATTAGGGCCTCATATTCAGCAATATTGTTAGTGCAGGAAAATTGTAATCTATATGCTGCCAAATGTGATTTACCTTGAGGATTTATGAGTTCAATACCTGCACCTGCGCCCTGTTTTGATTTGGACCCATCACATTTTAACGTCCACATGCCATCTTTACTTTTCTGATCTTTTACCTTGGCATACTTTGTCCCTTTTATTGCCTGTGGGGTGTTGTCTTGTTTATTCATGGGTTTTTCCATTTGGTTATCTTGCATATGTGTGTTTGTAGTTTGCAACTCAGAAAGATAACCACCCTCGTCCTCTATTTCTTTCCCTAAATCTGGAATCAAGGCATCTATATTATCCTGAATATATCTTTGTGCTGGATCAGGATTCTCATTTTTCTCTTGTGACTCTACTCTCCCTATGCACTTTTTGTATTCATATTCAATGATGTCTTTGCATATTTCACAATTCTCCTCAGAATGTTGCCTATCATGGACTCTACACCTATTTTTATATAACTTACATTGGACTGGGAGATTGTGTGTAACGCACTCTTCCACCTCTCGTCTAATGGCACGACCAAATTTGTCTATTGCATTGTTTTCTTCATCTGAAGAATTTCTGTCAGACTCAATGAATAGTGCCGTTCTATTGCTGACACACTTCTTTTTAATGTTTAACATCATAATCTCTTCAATCTGCATCCCATTGTTGGTAATTCTATAGACACCTGGTTCAACAGCAGCATATAATATTTCATTAGTTCGATTATACTCTATTATCATATGTTTCATTCTGGGCTCTGCCCCTATTCTGATCTGGTTTGGGATGCCTCTCCACGGTAACCACATGTGTGAAAAGTCAGTAGCCATATATCCGTTTAATGTCTTGGACCAATCCCTACTTAGTAACATTCCATAATTTACGGGTATATCCACTACTTGAATGTCAATGATTTGGCTTACCCTAGGGTCTGAAGCTAATTGTACTTGAATGTTCATGAGTTCTCCTATCACGCTAACCTCGGTCTTATCTAATTGCGTGACAACCTTGGCAGATTTGGTGGGAGTCAGCCCGAGAGTTTTACATATTCCTAAGGGCATTACGTTGGCTGAAGCACCAGAATCTACCATGTAATTGTGTATATTCTTCCCACACAACCTAACAGTTAACAAGAAAGGTTGAGTATCCCTCTTATCCGCATGTATTACCACATTTGTATTGGAAGGCTGCTCAACTTTCTTACCTTTCTCCTTAGGTGGTGAATCACTATTAGGAACAGTTATATCAGCAGACACCTTGTTTGTTATGGATGTATCCAGGGATTTTAAAAAAGCATTTCTGATCCCTGGGGTCTTCAATAATTCATTTAGAGGTATACTGACCTTAATTTTCTTTATTTCCTCTGATAAGTAATTCATTAATCTTGTTGTCTCCATTGCTTCTATCTTACTTGTTTGATCCTTTTGCACTGTTGTTCCATTATTTGTGTGCTGACTAGCTTTAAGTATGGCAGGATTGTTGCTAGCATTCTGATCTGGGGGTGTATTGATGTTATTCGGAGGAGTGGAAGTGGTGAAAGGTCCTCCCGGCCTAGGGTTGTTCCTCAAATTGTAGGTGTGGCTTTTATTTGTTTGTTGAAAGGCCTGCACCTCTTCTGTTTCATTTAATATCTCGTTTTTAGATTCAAAAGGAAACTGAAAAGCATTTAACACAAAGGCTGATTTAGGATAAAGACTTTCGCAACAGTATGGTTCATCCTCTAGCAATTCATCCTCTTTCTCTTCTGCAGTTGTAAAGGTAAACGTTTCCAAGACTAATGTTGTGTCATATTCTGAGGGTACTACCTCATTACCCTTAGGAATGAGAAATTCAGAGGTAGGAGGCTGTACATCTACGTTGAAAATACTAGCTGCCAAGTGGAACTGTGGACAGTCGTGCTCAGCATGGGCATTAGTATTGTGGAATCTGCACCAATTTTTGGGTGCTGTATTGGCCATTTGTATGCTAGTTTCTTGTTTTGCACCATGATTATCTGTATTCTCAAAAGGAGAAGCCAGAGTACCGTTATTGGGCCCCGTGTTCCATGTCTTGGGTGGCCTAGGTTGATTCTGATTTTTGTTATTATTGCCCTAGGTCCTATTATCTATCATTGGCCCCCTATTTTGCATTGGTTGTCCCTGACTGGGGCCTTGATGCTGATTGTAGTTCTGGTTCTGATTGTACTGCTGATTTTGGTTGATACTATAATTTTGATTTTGGCCTTGGTTGTGATTTTGATGTGGATTGTAGTTTTGGTTGCTTCTTCCATAGAGGTTCTCATTTCTTAGCTGTGTCACTTCGGTTGTTAATCTTTTCAAATGTGCAGTAATCTCTTTGATTTCTTCCCTATCTTCTTGTGCTTTTGCCATAGTTACCTCTCTAGGAAGTTGGAAGAAAGGCTGACCATTATTTTGACTGTTATTGGAAGTACTAGCCGTGTAAGGAGTTATAGCCTGGATTGGAGTAGGATTATACACAGGTGTGTAAGAAGGAACCGGATTTACTAGTGGAGCATGCTGTACAGGGACTCCATTCCATGGGTGTGCCTGATTCTGTACCCCAAAATTTCCTCCATTGACAAATGGGCTATAAGTTGTATGTCTCATTTCTTGGTTCACTGAGGCTGCCTCTTTATAGGCCTTGGATATTGAATCTATGTCAGGTTTTCTTTTGACAAACATGGCAGTTAAAGGATCCAAGGCAGCATAGTACATAGCCAACAAGGGAGCATCATCTATGGTATAAGGGGCTACTAGCCTAGAATAGGCCTTTTGAAATCTGTCATTGAAATTATCAATTAGCTCTCCCTCACCTCGTTTTATAGCAGCCAATTTATGATACAAAGCACAAGGGTCAATGGGTCCTCTAAATCTTGACAGAAATGCTTCTTCCATAAGCGCCCAGGAAGAAATGTAACCATTGGGTAAGTTTACGTACCAGCTAGAGGCCTGCTCATTAAAGGTGTAAGGGAACAATCTACACACAACATCCTCGTGCTCTAACATAGCCCTAAAACATGCTTCCTTAAATATTCTAATATGATCTTCTGGGTCTTGATGCAACTGGTATTTGGGACATATCTTTTCCGGATTTTTTGGCATGTCATGATAATCATTGAAGAATATGGGAGAATTGACATCGAAATAAGCCATTGCAGGTGTTTGAGCTTGACTTGAACTTGCAGAAAGACCTGGATTGATTGGTGGATTAGGATTTAGAGGAGGATTGAGACCTCCAGGAGTGCCTGAACCAAGATTTAAAGATCTGAACAGTGATCTATCAGGACCTACAATACTACGGATGTTAAAAGGTGACCCAGGAGGTGTTCCAGATGAACTTCCCGCTTGCGATATCTTTGGATTCCAAATTAAAGGGCTTTTACTTCGCCTTGTATCAGGTAGTTGCACAAATATATCTCCTGAACTGGACCTAGACCTAGTCACTCTATTACTGTCATTAGCCAGTTTGAAATGAAACCTAACTCAGGAAGGCCCTCCTTCTAGCGCCAGAAAACTGTTGATGACTGTTTTGATGCAATCATAACAATAAGTTAAAATTCACATATAATGAACTGAAACTATACTTGAAAGATAAGAAGGAATCATTTGAGATTCAACTAATCCCAAGTCTACAATGCTTCGGTTGGTCAAGTTTAGTTGGTCAATGTGAAGCTATAATGTTCAAGGGGCCTTATGTAGTTTAGGTTTGTTTGGTGGCTTACTGGACTAAGAATATGCAAAAAGGTCATAGATTTCAACAAGTATTCTGTTCATTTGCATACAAGTGATACCGGACTGCAAGTTTTTTTAGATGGTTTTCTTGAATTTTTTGCAGCTTTCTTCTTTATCTATTTATGAAAACTGTCTACTTATAGCTCTGTTATGCATGCTTCTTCAAATTTGAGACAATTTCCTTTAGATTTCTACGTTTTTGGCTAAATATTTCAGATGGGTTGGGAAAAGTTAGAAAGATCTAATCTATATCTCATTTAATCTACCGAAGGATCTAATTGTTTCTGTTATGCACTATGTAAATACCACAGTAACTTGATCAAATCCACAGTAAAAACCTTAAATGTAAGTTCTGAGCATTTTCACAAACATACATTTAAAATTGCAAGCTCTCAAAGAAGATATTTCAAAACACAAAGAAGAGCAGGAGAACACTCAGAAGATAGATGCAGAACTCCAGATTCTATTGTATCAGAAATGAATAGTCATACATGATTTACAATGTAAGAATGACTCTTAGTTTCATTGATCATACTACAGAGAACTTACAAGCTTTACAGATACAGTAAGGCAGCCAGACATTCCACGCGCACCTTACTGCAGACAAACAGGCGACCTCCTTCCTCTACACTAAACTATGCTAACTTGCTGTATGCTTCTAAAAGAAAATATCTATTGTAGCCACTGTTGTTTTCCTAAAATCCCTGTTGTAAAGTATTACAGTGTAGAGAGGCACAATATAAAGACATTCTGATTGTCCTCACTACAGCAAAAACCTAATTGAACCCCCTGGTTCAAACCCCTGGTTACAGCAATAAATACAGGTGAACCAACTCTCAAAAATATCTCTGAGCAGTGTCAAATCTGGGCGAAATATTGCCCCTTCTAAGAAGTTCCGGCAGCTGGGTAATAACTTCTGTTTGTCTGTTGCAGTAATACCTTCAGCTGCAACCTTGTTCTTTACTTGAATGGCCTTGACTCTTCTCATTTCATCCTTATCTTCTTGCTCCTGAGATCAGATCTTCTTCCTCCATGAGGTCACTGTGTTGACTTTCCAGCTGCTTCCTCAACTGCAAGCCTGCAAGACAAGACAAGCAATAAGTATTTCATTTATCACATAAACAGCATGAAATTAAAATAATCGTTTAAATCCAGGTGACTGCGCAAGATTGTGGAAATCAGATCCAGAATACTCTCAAAACGCGTCCAAAATGCATTCAGACTGCTCAAAATTCATCGGGTCAACTATCGCTGACCAGGAAAATGCCACAGGCGCCAAAAAAACACTTTAAAATTCCACCGCCTCATTTCCCGCCCATCGGCATGACTATCGCTATCGGCGCGTCAAAAAAAACATGTTGGTCGATATTCACTTCATCATCATGATATTTGGGAAATATGATGCTCTCCCTTCCGAAGGTCCAGATGACGTCATCATGATATTTTGCTTCTGCATATTGGAGAAAAGAACAACATCATCATCATCATTATGTTAAAGAAGAATAGGAGGATATGAATATGATCATGCTGCCGAGGAAAGGAAAATGATGGTGACGTCATCATGATATTCGGGCTTCATTGAAATGCTAAGGATGACGTCATCATCATTTTCAGTTAAGATCAGGGGGATAATTATGATATCGGGTCACCTAAGGAGCATGATCAGGATGATGAACGTAATATGACCCTTTTTGCGGCCAAGGTAACCCTCTCGAAAGATCAGGATGATGATGATGATCATCAGGATATTTACTTCTTCTGTCGAACTTAGAATAAGACGTCATCATCATAATCGGGAACCGGATCGTGCTTTGGAAAATATCCTACCGAAGGGAAAAATGTGATGATGATGATCATCATCAGGATATTTGCTTCTTCGTTTATCAGATCGGGATGACGTCATCATGATATCCGGAGCCTTCGTTAAACTTAGAACATGACGTCATCATGATATTTCGCTAACCGGGTCATGTTTTAGAAAATATCCTGCCGAAGGGAAAATGTGATGATGATGATCATCAGGATATTTTCAAAAGGTTTTACTTCATCGGCAGGAGGACTTTACGAAATATCAGGTGGACAAACAAGATCATGATGATCTTGACAATATGACAGGATAAAAAAATATGATGATGATCCTCCTCATCGAATTATCATGATGACGTCATCATCATATTTCGTTTTCAGAGCACAAGGATGAGTTGAGGTCATCATGATATTTGCGCTAGGGTGATATTGTAAAATATGATCATGCTGTTGAGAAATGCAATATCGACCTCTTCAAAAAGAAGGGTGATCATCATGATCATGCAAAAGGAGATCAGGAGGATATGAATATGATGATCCTCTTTATCGAATATCATGATGATGATGTCTCCATCACTTAGCGAATTTCAGCGAATGACCCTCGTGAAAGATCAGGATGATGATCATGATCATCAAAAGGAGATTAGGAGGATATAAAGTCGTCATCATCATCTTAGCGAATTTCAACAAATATCATGATGATGATCCTCCGATAGGTTTTGAACATGCACATGCAAATATGCCGAAGGTGGATTTTCTAAGTCAGGGTGATCTTATAATATCATCATGATATTATAAGATCAGGCGATGCAAAAATATCATGATGATGCTCGCGATACAAAGACCGCTCGACGGGGGAAACTTACCGTGACTTAAAGTTGACGTCATCATGATATTTGAACCTCAGGATATTATCGGGGGGGCATTTCAAATATGATGATGATGATGCTCCTGACCTTCATTTTTACCAAACCGCCAGAAAGCAGAAAGACACAAGCAGAAGCAAAAAGCAAAACATCAGCAGGGGTCCCCATTTTGCTAAGGAGCATAATGGGGCGTGTTGTGAACATCACAACAGACCCTTGTAGCCAACCCATCATTGGTCTAGGTGTGGCTTACATCCAACACCCCACTTAAGCCACATTGCAGGTGCTTGGGGCTCCTAGTTTGGCTCTGATATGAATTGTTGAGTTGCTGTTCATATGGACTAGCTAGGAATTGAACCTAGGACATTCCATTTTCCAGTGGAGTGCTCTACCAACTGAGCTATTGCCTCTTGTGGCCAGCCCATCATCAGTCTGGGTGTGGCTTACTTCCAACACTCCCCTCAACACTATAGTATCTTCCTCTCCCTTAATAAAGGCATTGATCAACAATTCATGGTATGAAATATGTTTGATACTTTCTAGTTGGCACACCTCCATGGCCATCAAATTCCTGAAGATCATCTCCGAAGAATCTATGATCAAAACCATGGGTAGTAAAAGAGCCCTCTTGTTTCTATCAAAAGAGAGTTTTTCCCTAGATGGCACTCTATAGTAAGACTGGAACTTCATACTAGAATTGAATAGATTAGAAGCCATTGACTTTATAAATGCTTTTAGAAACCAATCCTCGTTAGGTTTTTTCTCAATCTCATTTTGATTTTTGTCACTCTGAGTTTGCAGTTGCTCTCATTCCTCATGTATGTCCATACATTTTTTTATTGGAATGTAAATAGCACAAGAATCACTCTTGTTTGTGGTTGCTCTTATTCTTGACATCTGCCCATAAATTTTTTATTAGAATGCAAATAGCAGAAGAATCTTTTTTAACATCTTGTTGGGGTTTATCCTTGTGGCATGGAGCTAGGTATTCTTCTGTCACAAAGTTATAGAACAATCCTAGAATGTGTTTATATTTTTCTAGCTCTATATCTTCTTCAATCCAATCTAGTTTTTCCTCACTGGAAAATCCCTTGGGAAGGAAAGGGTGAATTATCAAAATTATTTCACAAATCAGTTTGTACAATTCTTTCACAACACTTAGAGGTAAATCCATCTCCCATTGCAATAGTTCACCAGAACCACAATGGGGACCTAATTTTCCTATCACAAAAAAAACACCCTAGATATCAAATTGGCAAGATCTATTCCTTTTCTTATTATAAGTGGGATTTGAACCCTCCACAACATTTGAAGGAGGAGGAAGAATGTCATGTTGATTCTTCTTCTCTTCTGGCCAGGCCAGGACTCTGAGAATTTCAAGACCAAAGCAACCATTGAGAAGGCAAGTCCAGAAAATAGTCTCGTCCTTGGCCTCTATTTCTTCCTTGTAGTAGCTTGTTATGTGAGAGATGGAGATGAATTCTATAAATGCAAACTGTGCCAAAAGAGACTCCCATATGTTTTTAACTACAAGCCCCCTCTGTGTACTTGTATTTCACTTCTTCCGGCCATGCTAGTTCACTTCCTTTGTCACTCATTGCTATCTCTTTCACAATTGTTAACTCACTTCCTTTTTCACTCATCATTGTTTCTTTCACAATTGTTGAATCTCAACTCCTCATACAAAAATTCTTCTTCCCTTTATCAGATTTGTCCTATTGCTTGAGATGTCTCTAATCTCCTTTGATCTCTTTCTGTAGAAAATTTAGGAGTTTCAACAAGTTAAACACAATTAAATGTAGTAGTATTTGAAAATTGAAATGTCACCTCATCTAATTTTGTTTCAACTGACCTTAGTAAATTGTAATATTGGTTCTCTCTCTGTCATTCTCTATCTCTCTCTCTATATATTTTTTCTGTATATCTCACAATATCTTCTACACACCTTCCTATACAATGGTAAAAATTGTAAGATGGTCTCAAATTCATTTGCAGGGTTGTAGACACAGTTATGTATGGAATGGCTGATATAATCTGTGTATTAGCTGCATATTAAAAATTATTTTTCCTATCAAATTTGTTTTTGAAATATATACCTCACAGGTGTTAGACAGTTTCAAAAGCTACCCTTCATGAAAGAGAGGACTTATAGAGACCACTTCAAAGGCTATTGTAGACTGCAAATTCATCATTGTTTCCTAGCAAAAGGAAAACACAATGCATTTGTTTTTGGATATGAAATGAATTTAATTACAATAAAATTATGTGAAACACCCTTAGGATATATAGGACTAGACAAAGTATTTACAAATTTGAATATAAAAATCTATTTTTGAAGATGAAATGATGTAAACTCTCAATATTATCAAAAAATTATTATCTAAAATAAAAGTTTTATTGGGAAGGATTGTATGCAAACTTTAATCATTCTCATAGTGAAAATTTGATTTAGTTAATGTAACTCAATCTATATGCTGATTAGATTGTAGAAACCATTTTGATTTACCTTCTGATAAACAGAGATCATAGCAATGTAGGCATTCTTAGTAAAAATACAATACAAATAATTTGTACATCAACAATTTGAATTTTGGAAGCAAATCAATGCCATAACGCAACTAAAAAGAAATAGAATCATGAAAGGGAATCTACAAACATATTTTAATTTGAACTTACATCAACTTGGGGTTGATTTCAATGTGGATTTTTCTAGAAAACATTTCTCTAGACTTTGAGGGTAGTACCATCAAAATTTTGGAATGTGTGCCCTTCCCTAAAAGTAAGAATCTTATTGGTTGCAAAGGGGTTTACAAAATAGAATTCAAATCAGATGGTCCTATAGAAAAATTCAAAGCTAAATTAATTATTAAGGGATCCAATAAAAAAAGGTATTGATTATGAAAAAAACATTTTCTCTCGTCATTAAAATGAATGTAGTTAGAATTATTCTTTCCTTTTCTACTAATCATGGGTAGAATATTCATTAAATGGATGTTAAAATGATTTCTTAAATGGAGATTTTTATGAAAAAATATATATGGATCAACGACCAGGTTTTGTAGATCAAATACATCCTAACCTTGTTTGTAGATTAAAGAAGTCAATTTATGGTCTTAAATAAGCACCAAGAGCATGAAATGAGAAGATGGATAGGTGCTTTTAGCTTCAGAGGTTAAAAAAATATAAATCTAATCTGATTCTTTATGTGAAGAAAGTCCAAGATAAGATTATTCTCATTGAAATTTATGTAGATGATTCACTCATTACTAGACCAAATATTGAGCTAATCAATGATTTAAAATCACATTTTAAAAAGGCATTTCATATGAGTGATTTAGGTGAATTAAGCTATTTTCTTGGTTTACAAGTTTGTAGATTGCATGATGGATTATTCATCTCACAATCAAAATATGCTTTAGATCCTTTATAAAAGTTTAACATGCTTGAAACAAGGAAACCTCTACTCCCTTTTAGTCCGGAGTAAAAATTATTTAAAAATGTACTTTCAAGAGTGTAGATGCCACTTTATACAAACAACTTGTTGGTAGCTTGGTTTATCTAACTTATTTTAGACAAGTCATTTGTTTTGTAGTAATTCTAGTATCTAGATTTATGCAAGCACCTAAAGAAATTCATTGGTTGGTTGCAAAGAAATTTTTTTATACGTTCATGGAATAATACACTATGGCATCCACTACGACTATAAGTCCTCAATTTTTATGGTTTGTTTTATAAATTCAAATTGGGCTAGTAATATAGATTACAAAAAATTGGTTGGAGGTTATGTTTTCTAGCTTTGATTGGGCCCTATTACATAGAGTAGAAAAAAACAAACAATTACATCATTGTCTTCATGTGAAACAAAATATAGAGCAAAAAAAGAAGTAGGAAATACTTCAAAGCAGTTTGCTTTAAAAATATTTTATTTGAGCTTGATCTTACATAATGTTTTGCTACTACTTTGTATTGTGACAATCAAAGTACCATACGAATTGAAAACAATCTAGTTTTCTATGCTAAAACAAAGCATATTGAGATTGATGTTGAATACATCTAAAATCTTGTTCAAACAATTATTGTCAATCTACAATTTTGTCCAAGTGAAGAACAAATAGCTGATATAATAACTAAGAGTATGATTGAAGCCAAATTCTTGAAATTGTGAGGCATTCTTGGCATGTTAGAGGTGAACATTAAAGGGGTTAGTGGTATAATGTTTCACTCTCTTTTGTATCTTCTTTGTATTGTTTTAGCCAATCCTAAAGGGGGATGCTCAGGAAAAATAAGATTGTCTAAGGAAAAAACAAGTTTTTCTAGAGTCTTCCACAAAACTATCCAAAAAATAATAATTCCAAAATTTTAAAATAAAATAATAGGATTGTAGAATCCTCTAGAAAACAAGAAATTTCTAAATTTTAGAGATCTTTTATATGAAATCCTTTATAATTAAGAACCATTGTTTTAACATTATCTAGTTAGTTATATATTAATAAGTCTATATATGTTTTTTTGACTACAAAATACCTTTTGTTAAATAATGGCATCTATTTAGACAACCATCCCAAAACTTTGTGTCCTAATAAGGTGATCCATAGTTCCAAAATATTTTCACAAGGCATTATAGAGACTATCCTTTCATATTAACATGTGCTCAATGTGATTTGTTGAAGATTTAATTTATAGAATTGTAGAGTTCTAGATATTCGGCTTGAACAATAGCTACGGTCTTATGACAACCAAGGAATCCAAATCTACCATTGACCTTCAAGAGAATGTGACTGGCGGGTGTAAGGTCAAATTCTACAACCTTTACCAGTGTCCTCCTTGCATTTGCCAAAATGGGAAGCTTCCTAAACAGGGTATGGACATACATCAAGCATATCGAAAGGGGGGAAATTTTTGTCAGATGTTAGAGTTGCAAGTTTGTTGATGGACATGTATGCAAAACATTGTAAGACAAACCAGACATGAGAATTGATTGACAAAATGACTTAAAAAAAATGTGGTTTCATGGAATGCCGGGATAGCTTGGTACACTCAGAATGGGTTTGTTGAAGAATCCTTAGAAACTTTAAATCAAATATAATTAGCAAGTGCAATGCTAGACTCTTCACCCTTTGCCAGCATCCTTCGTTGTTATGCTTGAGCAGGAAATGGTCAACTGTGGATGCAAAAACCAGCGTGTGAACTGTTTGATAGAATGCCTCAGATGGATGTCATCTCATGGAATGCATGATCACAGAATTGCACACAATGGAGTTGTTGCAAGGGCTTTAGAAACTTTCAGGCAAATGCAATCGTCAGCTATAAATCTAAATTCCACAACCTCTGCCAACATCCTCTCTACCAGTGCCAGCGTGGGAGCTTTGGAACAGGGCACAAACATTCATCAAACCATAACTGAAGGAGGAATTTTGTCAGATGATGTAATTGAAACTAACCTAGTAGACATGCGTGGACAATAGGGAAGCATAGACAATGCATTCGAACTATTTGACAAAATGCCTCAAACAAGTGCGGTATCATAAAATGCAATAATTGCAGGGTGCTAGCATCCTCAGACCTAAGCCTTGGAACAGGGCATCCATTTTACATAATGAAAGGGCAATTTTTGTCAGATATTATAGTTGGAAATACTCTGATATACATATATGCTAAAGTGGAAGCATAGACAATGCACTAATGCAACGATTGCAGGGTTGCCCAAAATGAATTTGCTAAAAAGGAATTTGAACTTTCAATTAAATGAAATTGGCAGCTATAAGGTCAAATTTCACAACCTGCGCTATCGTCCTCCCTGCCGGTGTCTATGTGGGAGCTTTGGAACAAGGCATAGACATACATCAAGCATAAAGAAAAGATAAATTCCATCAGACGTTGTAATTGCAAATGCCCAGTATATATGTATACAGAA
Source organism: Cunninghamia lanceolata (assembly GCA_027924645.1). Lineage (NCBI taxonomy): Eukaryota > Viridiplantae > Streptophyta > Pinopsida > Cupressales > Cupressaceae > Cunninghamia > Cunninghamia lanceolata. The sequence continues at coordinate 14,492,224 of BSBN01000206.1, forward strand.
TGTAGAAACATATACAATGCACATGAACTGTTTGTTAGATCTCATGATCGCAGGATATGCAAAAAATGGATTTGATGAAAAGGCTTTAGAACATTATGTTTAGGAATATGGTATGGACATCTATGCTAACATAACGAACAGGGGGGTTTATATCAATATATTTATTACAAATGCTACTTCCATTTACCAAAACCTTCACAGAAACATATACACAATTTCTCTCGTGATTGATTGCAATTATCCTAAGACATATCATCAAATGAATTCAAAACTAAAATAAATTTAACAAAATTTCAAGAATCAAACAAAGCAATGAGGAAGGGGAGAATACTTACAGATTTCTCCAGCACTCCCAAACTAGAGATCAGTGTCCTTCTTCCTCACAATTCTAGGCAATTTATAGAAAAATCCATCCTCCACTCTTTTTTTTTTAATGATAATGCATCCTCCACTCTTTTTTTTTAAGGATAATGCATCCTCCACTCTTTTTTTTTAATGATAATGCATCCTCCACTCTTTTTTTTTTAATGATAATGCATCCTCCACTTTTTAGTGGATTTGCAAATCTTATCATCAATTTTTTTAAGTGTAATCCATTGTTATATTGTTTATTATTTGTATTTTTAAATGAATCTACATTTTATGTTTAGTTTTCAAATTTAGAAAAAATTGATTTGTGACATCCTTCTGCCCTAAATTTATGCATCGTCCCGATGCATGTTAGAAATAAGATCAAAACATATACATATAAATCCATATCAGAATATCTACTTTTAAAGTCCATATTTCAAAAATATTTTAACATTGATAAAGATAACAAGGTGCATTATTTGAGCATAACTATCTATATCAACATCATTGTCCTTAAGCAAGGTTTGAAGTTTGTCAAGTTAATAAAAAAGCTAGAGTTTATTCAAAATAAATGTGGATAGAGCTGTTGCATTTCCACAGTGTCTTCCCATGTAGCATTCTCAGGTGAGTACTGGTCCCACTAGACTTTAGATTGGTCCACTGTTTTGTTACGGAGCTGGAACTGGTGCCTCTCAATGATTCTGCATGGCTCTATTGTTATTGTACCTGGTTCTTCCACCTGCAGGGCATTCCAATTAAGAATATGCTGAGGGTTAGGTATATACTTTTTTAACAAGGATACATGGAACACGTCATGAATGCGGCTCAGTGCCGAAGGTAAGGCCAAGCAGTAAGCTACAGGATTGATTTCCTCAAGTACTTCAAAAGGCCCAACATAGCGAGGGGCTAGCTTTGACTTCCTTCCAAAAGAGATGGAACTTTTATGAGGATGAACTCTTAGGAACACCTTTTCACCAACTTGAAATCTTCTAGGTGTTCTATTCTTATCTACATAACTTTTCTGGCGATCTGAGGCTTCCTTCAACCTCTGTCGAATAAGTTACACTTGGTTGTCCATATCTTTCAACATTTCAGGGCCAACCAATATCCTATCTTCCAATTTATCCCAACTTAATGGTGTTCAACAAGGTCTCCCATAAAGAGCTTCAAAGGGTGTCATACCTAATCCTAAATGTTGTCTTTTGGATGTCCTCTTCTTTTATCCTTAATTGGTGATAGCCCAAGCAGAGGTCAATTTTGGAGAACACTGAGGCTCCCCTCATTTGATCAAATAGATCATCAATACGAGGCAAGGGATACCTATTCCTCGCAGTGGCCTTATTCAACATTCTGTAGTCAATGCACAACCTTAGTGTCCCATCCTTCTTATTTACAAATATGACTGGTGCTCCCCAAGGTGATACACTAGACCTTATCAACCCTTTCTCTAGTAATTCTTGCAACTGTATTTTTAATTCTTGGAGTTCTGTGGTGTTCATCCTATATGGGGCTTTAGATATAGGTGCGGTTCCAAGAAGTATATCAATTGAAAAATTGAATTCCCTTTTAGGAGGTAATCTAGGTAGCTCTTCAGGAAACACATCCTTGTAGTCCCAAAGGAACGAACTATTTTCAAAGGTAGGGGCTTCTTTCTCTTCTCCCTTCTCATCTAAAGATACTAAGAATATCTAATTTCCTTGTTTTCGTCTTGCCTTCTTTAGTTGCATAGTAGAAATGGTCCCCACTGATATAGGTTTGTAAATTCCTTAGATCCTAACTCTACACCTCTTATCATCTACACACTCCACCACTTTGTTAGAGCAATCTATGTTAGCCTTATGACTCGTTAGCCAACTTATTCCAATTATGACATCATAGGCTCCTAGGGGTGCAACATATAAGTCATCTTTGGTTTCTAATTCAGGATACTTAATGAGGGCTCCTCTTATGTACTTGTTCACTTTCCATATAGCCTTGTCCCCATACTGAACTGTCCATGATGATTCCATATTCTTAGTTTGCAAGGACATTTTTCTTACCAATTCTGAGGAAATAAAATTCTCAGAGGAACCAGTATCTATCAAAATAGTTATGGGTTTACCAAAAAGCATACCTCTTGTCTCCATAGGTACATTTTGATGACGAGTTTGTTAATTTCTGACGGCAGCATGTATTTGATGTTGCCGAGGTTGCTATGGTTGATTGTACCCATTCCTTTTTGAACAATCCCTTGCATAATGATTGCCTCCACACATAAAGCATCCACCAGGGGGTCCAGTAGAAATTCAGGGTGGTGCATTCCCATCATTCCTCCTAACATTACTATTGTAATTGTTCCTATGATCTTGATTACCAGTAGATTCTATTCTACCCCAATCTCTCCTCTTGTTCTTCTGAGCTCCTCTGTTGTCCTTATTGTCTAGTTTCCTTTTGAAGACAAATTGTTTGTCCCAAAAGTTTTGCTTTGCCACCAATAGTGCCTATAATTTCTTTTCCTGTTTGAGTGCTTTCTCCAAGACTTGATTCATGTTGTCAAGGGCAAACATATCCAGTTCTGCCCCAATATCAGTATTCAACCCCAAAAGAAACTTCCCTGCCTGAGACCTTTCATCCTTTTGATAGATAGGAACATATTTCAGTAGTTTCACAAATCTATCCCAATATTGTTGGACTGTGAGATTTCCTTGTCTAAGATTCAGAAACTCAATCATCTTCTCAGCATAAAATATTTATGGAAGCCATCTCTCACGGAAGTGGCTCACAAATTGCCTCCAAGTCAGGTTTTCTTTTGAATAACAATATTGTTCTTTTATGTTTATCCACCAACTAGCAGCTTCTCCTTCTAGCTGATAGGCTCCCCAGGTTGCCTTGATGTTCTTTGAGTAGTTTCTTAGTTCAAAATATTTCTCCATTTCGATTAACCATCTTTCTGCAGCATCCCCCACATGTTTACTGTCAAACTTAGGAGGAGTTATCTTTTTGAGGTCTTGTGAGATATCTAGAGTGGTAGTATCCCGCCGAGCCCTAGGAACCTCTAGCTCATTAGTTGTTTGAGCTATGTGTACTTCTGCACCTTGATGTTCATTTTCCAGTTCCAAAATGTTTTCTATAGTCCCCTATCTAGTCTTCAGGTCTTGTACAGTTTTCTCAAGGTTTTCCAACTTTTCTTTCTGTTCTGTCAACAACTGAATAATTGCTTCAATACCAGCATTTGGGTTCTCAGGTGGGTTTTCCACTGGTCCTTGGTTTACAACTGGTTCTTGGTTTACAACTAGTTCTTGGTTGACTGGTTCCTTTCCATGTAAATCTCACAAATTTCAGGTTCTCGCCATTTAATTCTGAAACAAGAAGAGAGGTGATTTACCACTTGGTATAATTTTTGGTTTACAACATGCAAATTGACTATAATTAAATCTATCACAATTCTTATCTTGAATACTAATTATTATCGATTTTGAGTTTGTAGGCCTCCAGGCCAAGTGTTTGAACCACGCTCTGATACCACATGTAAGGACCCGCTTGATCCAAACTCAAATTTTCAAAAAATTTACTTTATTAACAAGTTCTTATGAGACATATCAAGACTTTCATTGAGTACTCAGGAAAAACTTCGGCCAAAACGGCCATATGTTCAAAACGGAACAATAATTTTGGCCAAAACGGGCCATATGTTCAAAACAGAACATTCTTAAGCCAACCTGGGCTCTTCTATCCTTTGGGCAAATAGGTTCATACAGAACTAGGTCAAATGGACCTTATTGCTACCTGATTCGGGTAGAACAAACAGTGGCCAAAAGGGCCTGGTGGTCAAATAGACCAAGACTCTATCCAATACGGGATAAGTAAACATAATAGCCAACTGGGCTAAATAGGACAGCAATCATTATGCTCTGGCCAGAGACTTCTGACTCCCTTGGGACCAATACAGGTTCATGAGTCACTTCCTGGGGACCACAGTCTACCCAGACACTGTACTAAGGATGTCGACCAGGGAACACATAATATCAACTTGTACTCACCTCAATTTACGGCAACTCCAGGTACAAGTAATCCACCCCGGGGATTCTTCTGAGTACTAGGAGAGTTTTTAAATTATCTAGATAACCTTTAAACTAGAGGTCGAGATTCTGAAGTTGATTATTAAAGAGTACCCTATATCTAAGGGACTTGAGTACTGGGGGCATCCTTCGCTGTCCAGACTGCCTACATACCCTGTATCCATGGGATCAAGGCCCTCTACGGATGTGATCTACATGATGAATGCGAACATGTAGTTCTGTCTTGCACTATGTTTTATGTAACTGTGGTTGGTACACAGTTCTTCACCAACTGCCCATTCACTCAAGTGATACAGAGACAGAATTCCTAAGAAACTAGTATTGCAAACACACCTCTCGGGAGTGTTTGGCGTTTAAGTTTTCAAGTGTGAATAATTTACCTATCATGCATACTTCCCCGATGAGGTCTTCTCGTTGATTGTCCTACAACAATTTTTGATAGTCTCACCTTTTTCTTTTTCTTAATCTTTTTAGTCAAGTATCTCAGGAGATTTTCCCTTCCTACGGATTTAACTTAGACATGTTCCTTATTACTCCCCGACGATTTAGAGGGACGGTACCCAGACGTCGTTGTTGCAGCTATTTTAGGCATGAGGTACTTGGTTCAACATGACGGCATTACCCGTAAACGTGACCCAGAGGTAACGTAATTTATACCAAACACTGCAAATGTTTGAGTTTGGACGTTTAATTACAAGGTTTACCTTGCTAATAGAAAAACTTTATCTATATCAAAATAAATAAAAAGATAAAGGGAACATGCTTGATAAATTCGTTTATGCAAATTGAATAGGCCTAAAAATGATATAATTACTGACATTAATTCATTATTGTACATGCATAAAACTACAAAAGTTATTTTATCAATAATGCACATAAGGATGTAGTGTTAAGAGAAACAAGGAAATCTTATCTTATCATATAAGTAAAAAAATTGATTTTACTTTTTCTTGCAGGATCATTGCTAACTTCCCTTTAAACCAATAAGTCATAAAACAAAGCAGACATCTTCAACAAGAGCATTATTTCCATAACTTGAGTAAAATTAACAAAGTTCTCATTAACCAAACTAGTTAATAGATATTCTAATTGTCCAACCAATTTAAAATTTACATAATTTATGTTCATTCAACTTTAATACACTTGTCCTTTCAATTTACATTCTCAAAAACAAGATGGTTCATTTACCCCATTATTAGTCATTCTCCCTGGCAACTTTAATGTTTTAAGTTGTTTTAGTGTGCTTTTACCTTAGGAAACATAAGTATTAATTTAAGATGACTTTTTTAATTGCATTCAATTTTCCTAACATTTAGAAACTTAATAACATGGATACTCACTCATAGAGGTTCTCCTTTGTTAAATAGGACATTCCGCTAGTGTCTATATGTGGCCCAAAGGGCTAATTCTTTAGATTCATAGATAGTTATATTTACAAAGTTATCTAGAACTTTATATTATTGCTTGATTAGTGAGTTCTTGTATAGGAATGTTGAGTATCCAATTGATTGACATTAACATGGTTCACATTTTTCTTTACATACAATGATTCATTCATATGATATATCCACCAAGAATTTTAATGTGATAATGGAAGAACTCAATCCTTAGTCCAAGATTTTCATTCTTAGCCTATTATCAAGATCTTTTCTTAAAGTACCCTCCTAGGTTCATATATTATTCAAGTCCCTTTATAATTAAGAACCAATGTTTTAACATTATTTAGTTAGTTATATATTAATAAGTCTATATATGTTTTTTTGACTACAAAATACCTTTTGTTAAATAATGGCATCTATTTAGACAACCATCCCAAAACTTTGTGTCCTAATAAGGTGATCCATAGTTCCAAAATATTTTCACAAGGCATTATAGAGACTATCCTTTAATATTAACATGTGCTCAAAGTGATTTGTTGAAGATTTAATTTATAGAATTGTAGAGTTCTAGATATTGGGTTTGAACAATAGCTACGGTCTTATGACAACCAAGGAATCCAAATCTACCATTGACCTTCAAGAGAATGTGACTGGCAAGTGTAAGGTCAAATTCTACAACCTTTACCAGTGTCTTCCTTGCATATGCCAAAATGGGAAGCTTCCTAAATAGGGTATGGACATACATCAAGCATATCGAAAGGGGGAAATTTTTGTCAGATGTTAGAGTTGCAAGTGTGTTGATGGACATGCATGCAAAACATTGTAAGACAGACCAGACATTAGAATTGATTGGCAAAATGACTTAAAAAAAATGTGGTTTCACGGAATGCCGGGATAGCTGGGTACACTCAGAATGGGTTTGTTGAAGAATCCTTAGAAACTTTAAATCAAATATAATTAGCGAGTGCAATGCTAGACTCTTCACCCTCTGCCAGCATCCTTCATTATTATGCTCGAGTAGGAAATGGTCAACTGTGGATGTACAAACCAGCGTGTGAACTGTTTGACAGAATGCCTCAGATGGATGTCATCTCATGGAATGCATGATCACAGAATTGCACACAATGGAGTCGTTGAAAGGGCTTTTGAAACTTTTAGGCAAATGCAATCGTCAGCTGTAAATCTAAATTCCACAACCTCTGCCAGCGTCCTCTCTGCCAGTGCCAACGTGGGAGCTTTGGAACAGGGCACAAACATTCATCAAACCATAATTGAAGGAGGAATTTTGTCAGATGATGTAATTGAAACTAACCTAGTAGACATGCGTGGAAAACATGGAAGCATAGACAATGCATTCGAACTGTTTGATGAAATGCCTCAAAGAAGTGCGGTATCATGAAATGTAATAATTGCAGGATGCCAACATCCTCAAACCCAAGCCTTGGAATAGGGCATCCATTTTACATAATGAAAGGGTGATTTTTGTCAGATATTATAGTTGGAAATACTCTGATATACATATACGCTAAAGTGGAAGCATAGACAATGCACTAATGCAACGATTGCAAGTTTGCCCAAAATGAATTTGTTAAAAAGGGATTTGAACTTTCAATTAAATGAAATTGGCAGCTATAAGGTTAAATTTCACAACCTGCGCTATCGTCCTCCCTGCTAGTGTCTACGTGGGAGCTTTGGAACAAAGCATAGACATACATCAAGCATAAATAAAAGATAAATTCCATCAAACGTTGTAATTGCAAATGCCCAGTATACATGTATACAGAAAGTAGAAACATATACAATGCACATGAACTATTTGTCGGATCCCATGATCGCAGGATATGCAGAAAATGGATTTGATGAAAAGGCTTTAGAGCATTCAAGAAAGAATAAGTTTAGGAATATGGTATGGACATCTGTCCTAACATAACGAACAGGGGGGTTTATATCAATATATTTATTACAAATGCTACTTCCATTTACCAAAACCTTCACAGAAACATATACACAATTTCTCTCGTGATTGATTGCAATTATCCTAAGACATATCATCAAATGAATTCAAAACTAAAATAAATTTAACCAAATTTCAAGAATCAAACAAAGCAATGAGGAAGGGGAGAATACTTACAGATTTCTCCAGCACTCCCAAACCAAAGATCGGTGTCCTTCCTCACAATTCTAGGCAATTTATAGAAAAATCTATCCTCCACTCTTTTTTTTTTTAATGATAATGCATCCTCCACTTTTTTTTTTTTTTTAATGATAATGCATCCTCCACTTTTTAGTGGATTTGCAAATCTTATCCTCAATTTTTTTAAGTGTAATCCATTGTTAAATAGTTTATTATTTGTATTTTTAAATGAATATACATTTTATGTTTAGTTTTCAAATTTAGAAAAAATTGAGTTGTGACACCATAGGAGTATTCTCATGGGTGATATAATTCAAAAATACTTTTCAGGACCAAATTTTAAATTTGTGTTGTGTGGAAAGGCGGATGAGACCTCGGATCACCTTTTTTGGCATTGTAATTTTACCAATGACTGTTGGAGTTCCAGCTTTTCAGAAAATTAAGTTGGGTTCCAGTACTCCCAGAAACACTTCTTCAACTCTTTAAGAGATGGCCAAACGTATATCCGTCAGCCACGTTTGAATGCTTGTTGACAGTGAGCCCATCGCTGGTCATTTGGCACATCTAGAAGGAGAGGAATTTCAAAATCTTTAGGAAAAGATCAAAATCTGTTCAAGAAGTGTGCAAGGAGATGGATATATCTATTTTTGAAGTTGTAATGGCTAGGATCAGTAGATCAGGTAGCTCCAAATCAATATGGATGAACTGGGATGAGTTGATGGCCAAGAATTATAAAATTCTTGGTTCGAATCTCATGGATCTTGCTTCCTCAAGGACAAAACAGAGTGTGAAGTAGGATAGCATCAAATGGTCTCCACCCACGCAACCTTCTGTTAAATTAAATGTCGATGGTGCTAGTTGTGGCAATCTCGGACCTTCTAGTATGGGCTGTATCATCAGGAACTTCGAGGGGAAATTCCTAGTAGCCAAATCTACTAAGATTTTGGAGGGAACAAATAATGTTGCAGAAGCTTTGCTACTCCTTCGTGGGATTCAATTAGCAATTAATTATAGATTTAGATCACTCTGGATAGGGGGCGACTCGATGAACATCATAATAGCTACAAGGACAAGGAATATAGTGAATTAGAATCTAGATTATATTATGAGTCAAGTTTGGGTTCTAATAGATAATTTGGATTCGTTTCAAATCTTGTACTACTACAGGCAGGGTAATAAGGTTGTGGACCTACTAGCAAACAGAGCTAAAGATCAAGAGTAGGAAGAAGTTATCTTCACACCTTCTCATGGATTAATCCTTGATAATCGGATAAATTGTATTAGAGAGAACTATGTCTCTACTAGCTGATAGGAGTTTTCTTCTAACGGACTGAGGTTTGTTTGGTTGCATCTTGGTGGTTTTTGACAGGTGGCAGAGGATGATGAGAGTTGTTATATACTGGTATAATAGGTGGACTCTGACTAGACTAGTTTCATATATGGGAGCCACATCTTCTGGATGACACGGCTATATAGTAAGCTCCAAAGGACGCCAAGAGAGACTTAGCTTTTAAAACATGTCTTTCAGGCCGGTAAGGAAGGGATGCTTGGTCCCGTTTGAATGGATGGTCACGTCAGGGGCATATGGTGTTTTAATATTTGGAGAGATTAGCATCTCTCATATTGTGTGTCATCATTTTCTTTGGGTAGTACAGAAGCTTTATCTGATGTAGAGTACCAGCCCCATTTATAACTTTGAACGATCTGCACACTTTTTAAGAGGGTACCATGAAGCCATTGGCTCTTTAGGCCATGACGTGTGGGGAGAGACATCTGTTATTAATTGTTCAAATTGGGAAAGATTTGATTCTATCCTTGGAGCATGAACAACGACAACATTTTCAGTATGGAGGTCCTAACGTCCCTTTAATGATGTTAGAAGCCCAACTAACTTATCTAAGTGGCTCGAATTAAAGACTATCTTTGATGATGGTTATCACATCGAACCATCAAATCTGCCGATAGCATGAGCGTTCGGGCCTATTTAGACTGTCCTCCTTTAAATGCCTTGTCATTTGTTGTAGGCTTCTTTTTCTAAATACCTTGTCATCTTCTGCAGGCTTCTTTCTCTTTTTAGTGTTCTGGTTGAATTCCTATTTGCAGGTCTACAGATGGAGCCAGTTGTCACCAACAAGTGCCTTTTCTTCCTGCCCCTACAATGGGAGCCTAAGATTTAAAGGGTGTATAAGTATCACGGACTTGTGCCTGGTGTTCGAGGGAGACTGCATGATTGGCTCAGTTTGCAGTGATGTTCATGTGTGTGAGCAAAGATGGATCCAGGGGTCTAAAGTTAGAGTGTTGCACTAGTCTGACCTGGTGTCTCACCTAGTCTCCAACATCATGGACATAATTCAAATTGGACACTATGTCCATGCAATCGCTACAAGTTTGGTTGCTGGTCAGTTATACAATTTAGATAGGTGGAACGTTGCTAGGGGTGATTATGATACAAGTAATGGTGATGCTCTAGTCGGAGGTTTATTTCCTATTGACATGTTGAGGACTTCCCAAGATGCTAAGTGCATTTACAAGGCTATGCAACAGGGTCTGGTTTGTGGTTGCATGGAGGGACTAAACAAGGCATTAAAAGTCCATTCGCATAATTTTCCCATAAAATTGGCAACCAAGTGCCGGGAGGTTTTTACGGCCATTCAGTTCCTAAGAGTCCACACCCTTGACTAGGCTCCACACTTTCCTAAGGAGATTGCTGATGGGGAGGCTGCTGCAGAGGAAATGGAGGTCCTGGCCATAGATCAAACACAACCATTGGTTGCTAGGGGACGTGGTGGACATTCGAGGGTGGAGGGTGTTGCTGGTGTGGAAGAGTCAAGGGTGGATGATTGACGGGTCTCCTGCGTGGTGATGTGTTTCGGTGTTATGACTATGTTTTTTTGGTTTCGTTCATAGCTGGGCCTGCTTTCTTGGGAAGTTGGGGATGTGTTTTCTATAATCTTTTGGCTGATAGCCCAACAAGGGCTCTTTTGTTTTTTTGGTCTAGCGTACTAAAGGGCTTCCATGTATCTATCTATTTTACATGTAATATAGTCTGGTGGTCTCCGCCTTTTGAAAAAAAATGGTTAGTTTCTTTTTCTGGCAATTTTTTTTTTTGAAAGTGTTAACTATTCATTTCAAACCGTCAACTAACAACACAAGATTGCATGGCCAAAATGTCTTTGTTATGTGTCCTTAGTGGTAACAGGAGAATTACCCTTCTACGCCCAGCCTTTGCAACAATAACAGTGGAGAAAATTGCCGCTGGAATTTCTGAGAAAGTGTGACACTTAGATATAAATTGAAGTTTTATTTTATTTCTACAATGTAATTTAAAATTAAAACCATTAATCTAGCTACATAAATCAAAGGAAACTCATTTGGAAGAAGAGTAGAGTTGGATCGTTTTGTATGGAAAAAAAATCCATTCTAGATATATTTGTTCAAGGGGTCATAATAACATGGCCACTGTGTATGAATATTTAAAGCGTTTCTGTCAAGAAGGCCAATTGGATGAAGCTTTGACCATTCTAAGGGTCATGGATTGTACATGAGATATCCCTGTGGATGCCAATATCTATGATTTTCTCTTCGAGGGCTACATGGATAAAAACATATCTAAAAGTAGGCAGACAAGTCCATAACCATATGAAGCTTATAGGAATGGGTAACTGTACGGAAGTACACATTTTTGAAGTATAGAAACTTTGAAGCAATCTTAGTCAACAATAATATTCGAATTTATTGAGTTTTACTATGATCTGAATATATTATTTCTGTATTATTTAAAACATCGTTCATCTTGCTCGTAGGTTTGGAAGAGTAACTCTAAAATCCTTTATTCTACATGAGTGTTTTTTTGGGTTAAATTTTATCAGTAACTATTTTTTATTCTTGTTCGATAACCCACGGACACAGTAGCAAGAAAAAATAAAATCTCAACAATGAATATCAATAATGAATTGGACTGACTGGTCTTATTCAAGGTACCGTGCAAATATTGTTTGCATATGGCATAGAGTAAATTTGATTTAATGCAGATAGTATACATACACAATGATGGATTTAACAGTCAAGGAACTATTAACAACAAAATATTTTTAGTTTTTTTTTTCCTATATATACAAATATCTTCTTTTCTTTTCCTTTTTTTTTCTATATTGTCCCATTACTAAAAAGGAAAACTTTCTCTGGTCTAATGGGAAAGGCAATAGGAAAAAACACTGTGTTAAGTGGAGTTGGTGCTGTACTGGGAAGGAGTTAGGAGGATTTGGCTTGAAAGATCTTAAGCTGCAAGGTATGGCTTTGGTTGCAAAATGGATCATTAAGTCACTCGATGGTAATGAGCCATGGAAGGTGTTGGTAAGGAATAATATAGCTCTGGCTAAACCAAGGAAAAGTCCTGGTTGGAGCAATCTGCACCCTCATGATTGCCTTTTTGGGGATTTCAAAGTCAAACCGGCTGGATCTGTGGTGTTTGCTTCTATATGGAGAGCATGGGAAACCATTAAGAGTTGCATTTCTTGGCCAGTTAGTGGTGAGGTCTCATTTAGATGGGGAGCTCACAGCTCCATCTGGTGGAATCTTAAGCATAATGATAGACCACTAGTACTCATCCAAGGATGTTCAGGTTTGAAGTGGCATAAATTAGGCTTTTCCAATTTTTTGAATCTTCTTGAACACAATATTTGTAAGAGTTGGGGAAAATTGAAAGAAGAGTTTGGTCTGAAAGAATCCCAAAAAAGAACTTATTTAGTTCTGGTGGTTGCTTATTCAAGGAATCCTTGTCAGTCAGCATTGTTGAATGAGGGGGATTGGTTGAATAAGCTATCTTGGAAGGATGGTTGCAATATGTTAGTGTGCGAGGCTAGAAGGATATACGGGGTCCTTAGCAGCTCTAACCAATCCTAGAGCATTGTGCCAAGTCTTGGGATTGTGTCTTTAGTTATAAAAGGTTAAGCCATGTCTTTAAATCATTTTGGGGTAGGTCTTTGGAACCTAAAAAGGGATGTTTCAGATGGCTCTTAATGTTAAATAAGCTTCCTATTGGGGTAAATAGTCTTGTATGTAAAATGTGTAATATTTTTGAGACTTGTGATCACATCTTTTTTAAATGTCCTTTTGCTGTCCAAATCTGGAAAATGTTTTTGGGGGATAATGTGGATAGTGTTGTCTGTAATCCATTGGTTAAAATTAGAATCTTGATTGGTTTTATTTTTGACTTTGACTCTAATTCTAATCTGTTCTAGTTAGTTATGACAAATAAAGTTCTATGGGCATTGTGGAAAAAGAGAAACGAAGAGCATTTCCAAGACAAGCCAAGAGTGCTTACTGAGTCTAACAAGAGACTCACCCAAATTGATATATATTTTCAGGTTGCAGCTATTGTGGAAGGGCAGATGAAGGTTGTTGCCAAGGATTCCAAGCAAGAAGGGGCCCCGCAGACCACAGAGGTCTTAGCTGCCGACCAATTTATTGAGTAGGCTTTCCAAGAGTTTAATAAAATGCACCGGTCTTTCACTGAAAAACTAGAGTTGATGTAGTCAGACTTCAACAAAATAGACTTATATCAGAAGGAGAGGGAGGTAGTCTCATGTCTGGATGAAAGCTCATTAGACTACCAGCCTGTTCTTGACAACCAGAAGATATTTGTGGATGATGATGGTAGCTTGCATATTGGAACAGCTCCTGAAGCATAAACTGATCCCATGCATCTTTTTGAGGCTGCACCTCTGTCACAAGTTGATCCCTTTGAAGAAATGGATGATCTTGATGATGCAGACTAGGAACTTTCAAGTCTGACAGATTTTGAAATGCATTTTGTATTAAGTAGTTCATAGAGAAAAACTTTAATTTGAGACTTGATCGATTGTAATATGTATAATCTAGACTTATAGTTGTATTTTTTGGTGGCTCCTTTGGCCATGGAATGTACTGCTACTTTTCATTTTGGTACTACTAAAGATCTATCTTCAATCCAAAAAAAAAAAAGGAAAACTTTAAAGCAATAAAACAAAGCAAGCATATAAAACTGAATTAAGAAACTTCCTAATTATGTTATTTTTTTATTTGTACAATGTAATTCAAAAAAATAAAATAAAATAAAATTCTTTCATTTTATATGCTATTATATGTTTTTTATAATTATTAAGCTATATGCCTCTTGTTTTATTCAAATTCTATACTCTCAATTTACTTTTTGTTTTTTGGTCTTCTCTTCTTTCTTCATTACTATTGGTTTTTATTTCTTAACTTATTCACTTTTTCATTGCTACTATTTTTTATTCCTTAATTTATTCAGTTTTAATCAAGTACTTGATGGTAATGCATAGTTTCCTCCCCGTATTTGTTATTTAGTCATCTTTAACATTTCTATCTATAATATTATCTCATTTTAAAAAAAAATTTAATAGATTTTTAGATCATCTTCATTTCTAAGATTTTCTTAATTTCTAAATAAAATTATAAATTAATGCCTTTGCCTATATACTGGATTAGGTTTTGACCTTGATGACCCAATCCCTATTCATCATGTTGGATAATGAAAGGGATGTTGGATCAGCTACTATCACACCATATCTATATGAATATGAGCTCTAATAATCTCTTTTTTTCTTGGACAGTTCATCACCCTGTCTATGCTTCCACATTTTGCATACATATGTCTACAAGAACATTCTCAACTATACTATCTAACAAGATGTACATACCCTCTTCCAAAGCATCTATGTTAGCCTATAGTTAGACTGTAGCATTAGTTGTGTATTGATGGTTGAGTCTAAGCAAATTGGTTGAGATGAGATTTTGTTTGCCATGCATTGCCTTTTATCAAAAAAATCACTGCCTTGTATATGCTTCTACATTTTTGCACACATGTCTAGATGCACAAAACCAAATAATAATTTGGTTTCAATAATTTCTTTTATCTCAATCATTATTTTTCAAACAAGGTTATTCTTAGTAAAATCAAATAACCCATTTATTTCATCATCAATACTTTATATAGGGAAGTATGGGTGTCAAAGATTTGTTCAACATTTGAAGGGAGGAATCATGATTAATAACTGTAAGGAAGCAAAGGTGTGAAGAAATGCTTCCTACGCTAACCTTGAGATGAGTATTATGCAAATTTCAAAAAAAATATTATAGAGATTTCAAGAAACACATAATATCATAAACCCAATAACAATAAAACCATAACTCAGTGATTTATGTGGGGAAAACCCTTTCGGGAGAAAAACCCACACTCCAAAACTCGCACACTATATTACTAAATCTTGAAATAGATTACAACACACTTACAATGCTAGTTCATACAGGAGTCTTCACCTCAACTCAAACTAGAGGAATTTCGGCAGCATACAAACTTGCAAACTAACTCTCTCTCTCCTCAAAATGACTATCTCAAAATACCAATATATAATATTACATTGCATATGAGAACCTTCTATAGATAAAGTATTTCTTTTTAGAAACATCTAATAAAATCTCATAGCAAACTTATCTCTATCTCCATATAAAACATACTTCTCAAAATAGTCGCTTTTTACCTATCACAAAATCTTCTTTTCTGGGCTTGCTTTATTTTTACTTCCATGCAAGGTTGAGACACTTTTCTTTTTTTTCTTTTCTTTTTTTAATCTATTTTTTAAAATTTTTAAAATGCTTTATTTGTAGTTTATTTTCCCACTTGTCGAGCACCTTGCATGAGCCAATAGAAAATAGGTAGTTAATTGTTGGGGGCAGAAAGACCCATTAATTCAGAACACCATCTAAACTTCTCTATGATCATAGGCTTTGTTAATGCATCTACAACATTCACCACAGTCTCTACCTTTTCTAGCTTCACCCTGCCATCCTCGATCATATCTCTCACGAAGTGATACTGAACATCAATGTGTTTGGTCCTAACATGAAAAGTTGGGTTCTTCACAAGGCAGATTGCACTCTGACTACCACAATAAACTGTAATTGCACCATGTTTCAATCCAATATCTAAACAAAAACACTTCAGTCAAATGTCTTCTTTATCGGCATGAGTAGCTGCCATATACTCTGCCTCTCTAGTAGATAAAGTGACCATAGCTTGTCGCTTGCTCATCTAACAAATTGCACCCCATTAAGAGTAAATACATATGTTGTTGGTATGTGGTGGCTAATCATGAAAATATTGTACACTCGTAACGTATCCTTGCCGGGGTTTAGGGCCAGGTTGAGCCCTGAGCAGGGGTTCGAGGGCGTAACCCCTGAAATTTACTTTTTCCCCTTTTTGCATGTTCAGGGTCAGTTGTTAATTATTGTTAACCAACAAAAGAAAAATGACTTTGCAAAACTCTAATTCTAGAAGCTTCCAAAAGGTTGTTATAAGCGGTTGAGATGTATGTTGCAGGTGTGGAATTCACAATATTGTAATTTGTTTTGCACTAGATAATAAAATAATTGGATGGCTGAGTTTCTGTGGATGTAGCCCATTTTGGGTGAACCATGTTAAAGTGTTGATCTCTTTTGTGATATTCTTCATTGTTATATTTGGGTTATTTAATCTACATATAATTGTTAGTGTTTATTGCTTCGATATGCTTGAACCCTAACAATTGGTATCAAAGCAGGTTGTGTTTGATTATTGTTTGCAAGAAGGTCTCACGGTTGAGTGGGAGTCTCATGGTTAAGTGGGAGCAATAGAGAATGTTCAAGGGTAAATTTAAGGTATATAAATTCAATTGCAGAACTATCAGTTATGGAAGATACAGATGGAGGATTATCTTTATTAGAAGGATTTATGGAGGTTGTTGGAAGGAAAAACCAAGAAATTGGTAGCAATGACTGATGAGGATTGGGAACTTCTGGACAAAAAGGCACTGGGAACCATTCAGTTGTGCATGGCACCATCTATGGCCTTCAATATAACAGAAGCGAAGACAACAAATGAACTGATGAAAGCTTTGGCTAAATTGTATGAAAAACCCTTAGCCTCTAACAAAGTATTTCTCATGAAGTGTTTGTTTAATCTAAAAATGATTGAAGGTGGATCTGTGTCAGATCATTTAAATGAGTTTAATACGATTACCAGTAAGTTAACTTCTGGAAAAGAAAAATTTGATGAAGAGGTGGGGGCTCTCTTGGTTTTATGTTCTTTGCTAGAAAGCTAGAATAAGTTGGTAATGGTTGTAAGTAACTCTATCTCTAGTTCAAATACTTTGAAATTTGATGATGTTGTTAGTGTTATCCTTAGCAAGGAAATGTGACGGAAAAGCACAAGTGAGATTTCAACATCGGGTAATACTTTGACTGTAAAGAATAGGGCAAGAACAAAGGAGAGAGGAAAAAGCCCAACAAATCGTAGGAAGTCACAAGGGAAGTTGAAGAAAGGCAGATCTAAAGCCACAGGAAGAATGGATTACTCACACTGTGGAAAGCCAGGACACTTAAAGAAGGATTGTTGGTCTCGAAAAGGCAAACAAGGAGATGGACAACATGATGACAGTAAGGAAGCTAATGTTGCAAGTAATAAATTACAAGATGCTTTAATTTTGTGTTTAGATAATGCTAATGATTCTTGGGTAATAGATTCAGGGGCTTCATTTCATTCCACACCCCATAGGAAATATCTTGTAGATTATGTTCAAGGTGATTTTGGACAGGTATATTTAGGTGATAATGAACCTTGTCATATTATTAGAAAAGGAAATATAAAAATCAAGTTGCAGAATGGAAATGAATGGTTGCTATAGGAGGTAAAGCATGTTCCAAATTTGAGAAGGAATTTAATCTCTACAGGACAACTGGTTAGTGAAGGCTACATAGTTACCTTTTCAAACAAAGTGTGGAAGGTCACTAAAGGTGCATTAGTATTAGCTGAAGGTGAAAAGGTAGGAACATTGTATTTATGTACTGGTAATACTTATTCTACCTTAGTTGCTAGAGAAATAGTTGCTACTGAGATAGTTATAGCACTTACTATAGGGACAAAAATAGAATTATGGTACCATAGACTTGGGCACATGAGTGAGAAAGGGATGAAGATCCTTCACTCTAGAAAGTTGAGCTACCAGGTCTGAAGCAAATTGACTTAGAGTTCTGCGAAAATTGTGTTTATAGAAAATAGAAAAGAGTCTAATTTCTCAAAGTTGGGAAAGAGAAGAAGAGTGAGAAAGTAGATCTTGTACATTCATATGTATGGGGACCAGCTCAGGTATCTTCTCTTGGTGGTTCTTGCTATTATGTTACTTTCATTAATGATGCAACTAGGAAAACATGAGTGTATTTCCTAAAACACAAATCAAAAGTATTTGAAACTTTTAAAAAGTTGAAATCTTTGGTTGAGAATGAGATAGGAAAAAAGTTGAAGTGTCTTAGATCTGATAATGGAGGCGAGTATTGCAGTAGAGAATTTGAGAATTACTATTCATATAATGGAATCCGACAGTAGAAAATGGTTCCTAGAAACCCACAAGAAAATGGTGTGTCTGAGAGGATGAATAGGACCAATATGGAGTGTGCAAGGAGCATGAGATTGCATGTTGGACTACCCTTACATTTTTGGGCATATGTTGTACATACCGTTGTTTATTTAATAAATAGGGGACCTTCAAATCCTTTGGATGGTGGCATTCCAGAGGAGGCATGGACAGGTAAAAAGGTAAATTATTCATTTCTAAAATCCTTTGGTTGTGAATGTTTTGTCCATGTTGATATTGAAAATAGAACTAAGCTTGAGGCTAAGTCTAAAAAATGTGCCTTCATTAGATATGGAGTAGATGAATTTGGTTATCAGTTAAGGGATTATGAAAATCATAAAATCATTAAAAGCCAAGATGTTATATTCAATGAGAAGGTCATGCATAAGGATTAGCTATAGGAAAAAAAGCATGACGAGGCTAAAAAAGAATATATGATGCTGGATAAGATTCTAGAAAATAAAATGCCAGTGGTACTTGATGCTCAGTAATAATAGGTTATCCCATAGACTCCTTCAAGTGTTAGATGTTCTAAAAGGATAACTAGACCCTCAGAAAGATTCTCTTCATCATTATATTCTATATTACTAAGTGATTCTGGTAAACCTAAAGGTTATGAAGAAGTAATGCAGGGAGATACCAAAAGGCAGTGGGAGCTAGGCATGAAAGAGGAAATGGATTCCTTGCTACAGAATCAAACTTGGGACTTAGTCCAATTACCTAGAGTTAAAAGACCATTGCCAAATAAATGGGTTTACAGGTTGAAGGAAGCAGATGGAGGCCAGAAAAGATATAAGGCTAGACTCATGGTAAAAGGTTTTATACAGAAAAAGGGTATAGATTTTGATGAAATATTTTCTTCGATTGTAAAGATGACTTCTATTAGAACTATTCTAAGTCTTCTGGCTATGGAAGACTTGCATCTTGAATAGCTAGATGTGAAAACAATATTTCTCCATAGGGATTTGGAAGAGGAAATATACGCACAACAACCACAAGGATATGAGGTCCAGGGTAAGGAGGAATTTGTGTGAAGATTAAAGAAGAGTTTGTATGGCCTGAAGTAAGTACCTCAGCAATGGTATTTAAAATTTGATAGTTTTATGGCTAAACAAGGTTACATAAGATGTCATTCTAATTATTGTTTTTATTTTAAGAAATTGGGTAATGACAACTATATTATCCTATTACTTTATGTTGATGACATGCTTGTTATCGGGTCTAACATGCAACATATTAATGAACTTAAAAAAAATAGAAAATTTATTTGCTATGAAGGATTTGGGTGTAGCAAAATAAATCCTTGATATGAGAATCACACAGGGCATGACAAATAGAAAATTATTTTTGTCTCAAAGTGAGTATGTAGAGACACTGTTGAAAAGGTTTAACATGCAGAATGCAAAAGCAGTTAGTACACCTTTGCCTAGTCATTTTAATTTGGCTAAAGAGATGTGTCCAAACACACAAGAGGAGGAAGACAAAATATCTAAGATACCATACGCATCAATAGTTGGTAGCTTGATGTATGCAATGGGAGTTGTGAGAAGGTATATGAGCAATCTAGGAATGGAACATTAGAATGTGGTAAAATGGATTCTCCATTATTTGAGAGGTACTACTTCAAAGAAGCTATGTTTTGGAGGAACGAATTTTGCTCTAAAAAGATATGTTGACTCTAATCTAGTAGGTGATATTGATAGCAGGAGGAGTACTACAAGGTATGTTTTTACTATAGGAGGTATTACAGTCAATTAGATTTCAAGGCTACAAAAGGTTGTTGCGATTTCAACCACTAAAGTTGAGTATGTTGTTGCTACAAAAGCTAGCAAGGAGATGATTTGGTTACAACATTTTCTAGAGGAATTGGGGAAATGATAATAAGATAGCCCTTTGTACACTAATAGCCAGAGTTCTATTCATCTTGCTAAGAATTCAGCTCTGCATTAAAAAAACTAAGCACGTATAGCTCATATACCACTTCATCTAGTCAGTTTTGTAGAATGGACAGTTGAAGCTAGAGAAAATTTGCAAAAGTGAGAATCCTGCAGATATGTTCACAAAGGCAGTTACATGGGAGAAACTAATTTTCTCAGTAGTTTTTGTTGGCCTTCACAACTAATAAAGGTGGACATAAGAAACTAGCCAGGCTTATAATCTAGTGGGAGCTACAAGTGCAGTGGTGTCATTCATGATCAGACTCCAAGTGGGAGATTGTTGGTATGTGGCAATTGATCATGCAAATACTATACACTCATAACGTATCCTTGTCGGGGTTGGGGGGCACAACCCCTAAAAAAATTTTCCCCCTTTTTTTGCATGTTCGGGGTCAGTTGTTAATTTTTGTTAACCAACAAAAGAAAAATGACTTTGCAAAACCCTAATTCTAGAAGCTTCCAAAATCTTGTTATAAGTAGCTGAGATGTATGTTGCGTGTGTGGAATTCACAAGATTGTAATATGTTTTGCACTGGATAATAAAATAATTGGATGGCTGAGTGTCTATGGATGTAGCCCATTTTGGGTGAACCACGTTAAAATTCTATGTTGATCTCTTTTGTGGTATATTTCATTGTTATATTTAGGTTATTTAATCTGCATATAATTGTTAGTGTTTACTGCTCTGATCTACCTAAACCCTAACATATGCACTGGCGGACCTTCTGCTATCGACATCACCAACCCAGTTTGAATCCATCAAACCATGAATACTCATGGAAGGCTGATCTCTTGTTCCATGAAAATATACAGAGTACTTTGTTGTACCCCATAAATATCTGAAGACCCTCTTAACTACATCCTAATGCACTCTTCTAGGATTAGACATAAAACAAAAAAGAACTCGAATTGCTTGGGAAATGTCTAGTCTTGTATAGACAATAGCATACATTAAGCTTCCAACTGCACTTTGGTAAGGCACTCTACTCATGTCTTCCATCTCCAATGGTGATGTAGGACATTGTGAAATAGAGAGATTCAATCTGAATGTAATAGGAACACAAAGTGGTTTACAATCCTACATGTCAAACCTTTGCAAAATTAAACAAACATACTTACTATGGCCAAGCCATAGCTTTCTGTTCTCATGATCTCTTCTAATCTCCATCCCAAGTATGTGTTTTACTGGACCAAGATCTATTATTTCAAATTTCACAGAGAGCTAATATTTTAACTCTGCAATCAACCCTTTGCCTTTTCCAATAAACATGTTATCAACATATAAAGTAGTTACCAGGAAATGATCACCATCGGATTTATAATATACATAGTGATCAGATTTAGACCGTACAAATCCCAAACTCAACACATATGTATCGAACTTATGGTACCACATCCAAGCACTTTGTTTAAGGTCATACAGAGATTTCTTTAAATTACAAACCAACTTGCTTTTACCTTTCACCACGTAGTGCTCTGGCTATGTCATATAGATTTCTTCCTTGATATCACCATGAAGGAAAGCAGTTTTCACATACATTTGTTTGACCTCTAAGTCATAAGATGATGCAATAGATAATAAAAACCAAATGGATGTCATTTTAGCAACAGGAGAAAAGATCTCATCGTAATCAATAACCTCAACCTGAGAGTATCCCTTCACAACCAACTGTGCCTTATACTTTTTAACATTTCCATCTAAACCAATCTTTTTCTTAAACACCCATTTACATCTAATAGGTTTATGTCCTTCAGACAATGGTAGTAAGTCCCATGTATCATTTCTTTCAAGGGCTGTCATCTCTTCATCCATGGCTATTTTCCAAGACT
Organism: Cunninghamia lanceolata; assembly: GCA_027924645.1. NCBI lineage: Eukaryota > Viridiplantae > Streptophyta > Pinopsida > Cupressales > Cupressaceae > Cunninghamia > Cunninghamia lanceolata. The sequence continues at coordinate 14,514,361 of BSBN01000206.1, forward strand.
CTACATCATTCTTACTCAAAGCCTCTTGCACAGATCTTGGTTCATCAATGTTAGAACTCAAAGCAAATATACACTTCCAATCATCAAGTGAATACCCATACCTTTCAGGTGGTTGCCTATGCCTTGTAGACTTTTGAACAAGATGAGGTGGAGGTTCTTCCACTTCTTCATCCTCTTCTTCCTCTTCTGAAGATTCAAAGCTTGATGAGCTCTTCTCAACTTCTTGTCTATCTTGGGGTCTCATTTAACTTTCTCAAGCATAGAAGGAAGTTGAATCACATCCTTTTTCTATTCAATTTATTTTATGTTGTTCTGGCTAAAAAGTAACAGGAGAAGATTTACTCTCTCTAAAAATAACACTTCTAGAATAAATTACCATCTGTGCAATAGGGTCCAAAAGCTTGTATCCTTTCACACCATAGTTGTAGCCAATGAAGATACATTTGACAACCTTATAATCTAACTTTGTTCTCTTCTCCTTAGGCACATGTGCATATGCGTCACAACCAAAAACTCTCAAATGTCTAAGTGAAGGCTTTTTCCCTGACAACACCTCCATTGGTGTTTTATCAACAAGCGCTGATGTAGGAGATCTATTGATCAAATAACAAGCAGTGGCAACAGCTTCAGCCCAAAACTTTTGTTCTAAACTAGCTTCACTCAACATGCTCCTAGCCTTCTCCATCAATGTTCTATTCATTTTGCTGCAGAGAATACTGAGTTGTCTTTTGTCTTTTAATCTCGCAATCTATATAGAATCTATCAAACTCTGCTAAACAGTACTCACCTCCATTGTCAGTCCTCAAACATTTAATTTTCTTTCTAGTTTGAGTTTCTACCAAATCCTTGAATTCCTTAAAATGACTAAAATCTTTAGATTTAAACTTTAAAAATATACCCATGTTCTCTTACTAAAATTATCAATGAAAGTAGCATAACACTAGTAGAAAAATAGAAATAAATGATTAAAAAAACTACCAAAATTTGGTTGTGTGACCAGTAGATTGGTCACGTGACCATCGGTAGTTTATTGCCGATCATTTATTTCGTGACAAAATTTATGACTAAACAAATTTTAGTCAATAATTTAGTCATTAATTTGGTAATTTGGTAGTATATTTAGTCATCAATTTGGTAGTATATTTAGTCATTAATTTAGTCATTGATTGTTGTTAACTAGTCATTTATTTAGTCATTGTAATCATTAATTTGGTAGTATATTTAGTCATCAATTTGGTAGTATATTTAGTCATCAATTTGATAGTATATTTGATAATTTGGTAGTATATATTTAGTCATCAATTTGGTAATATATTTAGTAATTAATTTAGTCATTGATTGTTGTTAACTGGTCATTTATTTAGTCATGGTAGTCATTTTTATTTACTGGTTTCTATTAATTGGTAGTAAATTTAGTCACGATATGAATAATTTATTAAATACCATAAATTTTATAATGCAGAAAAAATATATTATTAAATTTTGAATTAAAACATAAAAGCAAATAAATTTGGAAAACTATATATTTTATGATGCTGCCAAGTAAAGATTGATAAATTTGAGCCAACACTTTCTATTTGAGAATCGGCCAATAAGAAAATGAAACAAGACAAAGCAAAGTGGCAATAAATATTGACACCATTTGGTATGGCATCTCGTCAAAATGGAAATGCTTTTGGTTTTGTACAATTGCAATAAAATATGGATTTATTTAAAACAATGTTTTCATGATATTTTCTTCATTACCTCAAGAAATCATAAAATAGATCATTACACAAAATCTCTATTCTTGGAATCAATCTCTTCCCTTTCTCACATGGCAATACTGCACTTGCCCATTAAGACATCCTTTTTATGCACAGGCCCAATACCAATTGCACTAACTGGGATGCTTACAGCTAGGGTCTTCTAGAACTCAAGTAAAGCCTCCAAAGATCCAAGAGTTGAAGCTTGAACATAAACTCCAAGTGCTGCCGCAATAATGGGTTACACTTTCTGGAACATCCTGATTTTTGCTGAAATCACATAATTTTAGAAAATATAATGATAAATTAAGCCTTGAAAGGTTCCATTTAAATAATTTTAATTGAAGAGGGTCTGATCAAACCCCCTTAGATTCAACCCCCCCGTGATAGAACCCCTCTAGTTTTAAACCATACCTATAATGGAGTCTCCTCTACACCTATCAAAATGCTGATAAAAAACCACTTTTGATTTATCTTTTGAGGGATCAAATGAATTCATTTAATATTTATGCTTTGTAAGTATGTAATCCTTATTATAAACTTCCCAAAAAATATAATTTTAAATATATTTAATTTGATTATTATATTTATTTTTTATTTCTTGTGAATGTATGTTTTTCACCGAACATCAAGTTCTGTATTCTACACACATGGAAAATTAGTAAATAACTGAAACAAAATTCCAAAAATATCTATGCACTAGGTATTGATGTTCTTGTTTCAACAAAAAAAAAAAATTTGAATTTTGATACATACAGAAAAAGTTATGTTTTACGGAATATGCCTATGTCTAAATTATAATTGGTTTGACTTCAAAAATTAATTAAAAAATATAAATTCAACAAAACATTACGAAACCAAATGCATACACTATATATCGGTGTTACCCATCTAAATTAAAAAGAATCATATTTTTATCCTTTGTAGTAAAAAAGTTATGTACAACAGAATACACATCACTTTAAAAAAATGTTGTTTACTATTAAAAACAAGTTATCAAAGGAGATGCAAAAAAATTTACAATTTAACTCCAATTTTTTTAAAAAAAAATATATTTAGAATCTACAAACAAAATCTAACAAATTACTAGTTTGCATCATCTCCAAATTCCTAATGGTTTAGCAGCTATAGGTGTCAGAACTTGAACATTTAGTTCAAAATATTGATTCCAATGTCAAGTTTGGCCAAAAAGTGTAACCCATTATTATGGTATGACCCCTCCTTCCCCACTCTTGTCAATCCGAGAAATTACATTATTGATATCTTGCATTACTTCTTCCTTAATATCCTCTAAATCATCATCAAGTCCAACAACATATAATAAAGTTCCTACTATGGCATGCTCAAGACCCTAAAATCAAGAAATTGTAGCTAAATTTCATTGTCCACATATATTTGATAAATTTATGCTCATATACATAAAATTATTAGCCTAAAATTTTATACCTAAGCAGTTATCTTGATTCCCTATGCAGCCTTCAACTCCGTATGATGTTGATAAGATCCTTGAAACTAAAAAACATCTTAAGCTATGGAATATATTATTTTTTTTAGCAATATGATCAATGTGACATGGTTTGAGTAATCTAAATTTGAGGTGTAGATTATTGTATTCTATCATAGTAGATCACAAATACCACCCATTCTCCTTTACTATAAAAGAGCATTTCAATTTTTTTAACACCACATATACTCCATTAAATAATATGGCACCATAAGGCTTCCAAGAATACATACTACTATGTAGGTTACCACAATGGACCACTCATAAGGAACATTTTAAATCAGGATCAAAGTCACCTGGATCTTGAAATCAAAAGGCAATCCCTTGGCTTTTACACCATATATATCAATTTTATCCTCCCTCTCTCCTGATGTTTCAAAAGGTAACTCTTGGTGTCTGTAATTTCTCATACTGTCTAACCATTCAACATTTACAAACTATTTTCTATTTTGAACAACAACTCCTCACAAAGTCTAATTGTTAATTCTCTACTTAACCATTACAAATATTTAAAGTTTGATTCAAGAAAATTATGATGTTATATGCCCTAAGTTAGGCAACACAATAAAAAAATAAAAGCCTTCTTTCTTTAAATGCATTCTAAGTCACTAACATCTGGTTATACATGAATTGTTCAACACATTAGGTGAAATAAATAATTTAATAAGCATTGATATAAGAAAACAACAATGAGAAGTGATGAGAAGGCCAATTATCACCTATCCTTCATTGTTATCCCTTGTTGCAACAAGAAGCAACTCTGCAATCTGTTGTCCAAATACATGGAAAGCACCAGCTGAAACAACTTCTGAGCTGTTCAAATAAATTAATTTAGTAAGAAACTACCAAATTTTAAAATTATTTTGTAGCTTAAGTATAAGAAACTTGTTATAGTGATTCATAGATTATATTGGATAGGAAAATGTTACTTCCATTACTGTTATAGATTAGTCACTTTTGGTTCTTACTTTATTGTCAAAACTACAAAATACATTCCTCCAAAATCCTAATCTCTCAAACTTTTTCTGTATATTAAAAGACAGGGCAAGAGAGTTAGCAGATCATCAAGGTAATATAATTAAGTGAACAAATTTCAAAGTTTAGAAACAACTGCTCTTCATTAGGAGATTAAAAAAAATCTAAAATAACATAGAAGTCACCTGTAAAGTATCAAAGGGATTAAATCTCGATTTGTATTAGGGTCAACTATAAACTCAAAGTGGTCTTGCAATTGTCACACATTTAATTATTGATATTTCCAAGACAATAGTTAACTAAGAAGCAAACTATGGATATAGAGGTTTTAAGAAACGTACATGGAATATAGATTCAGCTTCTAAGAGCAAGTCTTTGCCATCAAGATCTGTTGTCTTCCCATGCAAAATTTGCCATTTTATTCCATCCTGCAAACCTTGATCGACATCATTCTGAACCTTCTTCATTAATGATTTGGATACCAATCTTGGCAAGCATTGTGATCCAATAGCTACATGTTTTTGTAGTCCTTTGTGAATTTCACTACAATTATTGGAACATAACCAATTATCTTTTGGCAACTCCTGTAATAATTTCTTTTCCATCAGATCATCTCCTACTAATCAACATACACTAACAATGCCAATAAAGAATCCTCATGGTAGAAATAAAGTATTGACAGAAATGTCCTCAACATCTGTCTTCTCTAAAATCCACTACAAGTGAAAGTTACCTTTAAGTCAGCAATACCATGATCTCACAAACAACCAACATGGAACTCCTTCTCGCACTGTTCATACACAAAGGAAATGAATTAAAAAATTCGCTTCAAAATGAAGGAAAGATTTAATAAGATGAGAACTGAATAATTGTTTGTAAATGATTTCTAATTAAATCCAATCTATTTAGCTTGTCATACTTGGTCACAAAATAAGATGGTCTAATCATCAAACCCATACTTGGTAAATTCTTCATGCCTGAATTAACATTATAGAGAAATCAGTTTTGTGTAAATAAAAAAACATAGAAGAATTTGTGGAATCAAAATAAGATTCATGTAGGATGAGTTAGTACTTACTATCAGTCAAAATGAGAAAGCCATATCATAACATTCAAATTCAACATTTGTATGAAATATATAGGATAAATCATCCACTATAATTAATGTCTGATGCTTTGTTAACCACACGTGTCACATGTTTGGGTGGTCTTCCCTTAAATGCAGACTGTCCAACCTTTCTAGAAACTTTGTAGCTACCTTTCTCTGATATGTTTCCTCCAGTTAAGGAACAACCCTGATGAGAAGGACAAAACCAATATCTACTAACAGGTTCATAGCAGATCCCTAAATACTCTGACATGCATTAAAAAGAATGTTAGTATTAAACATGCAAATAATGCCAGCATGGGCAAGAAGGTCAACCATGCACACATAATGATCAACTGTAGGTGTAATGCAATAAGGGTTACTCATGTGATTGAAGTGTGTACAACCCTCATCCACTAAACCTGCATGGTTGCATGCACATACAACACAAGCAAAGCTTAGAATGTCAGGATATGTTCTAGAGTGCTTCATTAATTCAAAGATTTTAAGAGCATCCTTGCAAAATCCATTTTGTGCATATCCTACAATCATGGCATTCCATGAGACCACATTTCTTTGAGGCATTCTGTCAAACAATTCACGTGCTTTGTCTATGCTTCCACATTTTGCATACATGTCTACCAGGGTAGTTGTAACTACAACATTTGACAAAATTTCTTTATCATTTATTCTTTGATGGATACCCATACCATGTTCAAAAGCACATGTTTTGGCACAGGCAGGAAGAATGATGGCAAAGGTTGTGGAATCCGGCTTTACTTCTGCCAATTACATTTGCTTGAAAGTTTCTAAAGCCTTTTCAAAAAATCCAATTTGTACATATCCTGCAATCATTGCATTCCATTAGATGACATCTCTTTTAGGCATTCTGTCAAATAGTTCACATGCCTTGTCTATGCTTCCACATTTTGCATACATGTCTATCAGAGCATTTCCAACTATAATATCTAATAAAATGCCGCCTTCCATTATGGTTTGATGGATGTCTATACCCTATTCCAAAGCTCCCATTTTGGCATAGGCAGGAAGTATGCTGGCAAAGGTTATGGAATGTGGCTTGACACCTGCCAATTTCATTTGCTTGAAAGTTTCTAAAGCCTTTTCAATAAATCCATTTTGTGTATATCCTGCAATCATTGCAGTCCATGAGACCACATCTCTTTGAGACATTCTGTCAAACACTTCACATGCCTTGTCTATCCTTCCACATTTTCCATACATGTCTACCATGGTAGGACCACAACTACAACATCTGACAGAATTCCTCTATCTTTTATTCTTTAATGGAGGTCAACACCCTGTTCCAAATCTCCCATTTTGGCACAAGCATGGAGGATGCTGGCAAAGGTTGTTGAATTTGGCTTTACAGCTGCCAATTGCATTTTCTTGAAAGTTTCTAAAACCTTTTCAACAAATCTATTTTGTGCATGGGTGTGTGCAAGAAGTTGAGTCCACTTTTTGGCCAAAAAGTGGAAGTGTTTTCCCTGATTTTTAGAATTTGTCACATTTAACAAATTTGAAACACTTAAAGGTGGAATCTTGAAAAAATTCAATAAATATGAAATGTAGTACTCAGTGTCTAGTTTCCAAATATGTAATTTTTTTAAATACCTAGATGATACAAATTGATTTTTAATAGGCGTTTCTAAAAACCACTGTTTAAAAGTCACTTGTTTTTTACTATACCATGCACGTGTACGTCATCTATATTTTGACCTAAATAAATATATTTTTCTAAATCCTTTTGGAAAAAGATTTGTAACTCATTGAAGCATGTTTTCCATATTTTTTTATAATTTTTTATAGAATTTTTTTTTATTAATTTTTTATTGGCCATTTTTGGTGTTTTAAAAAATTGTCGTGTACGTCACACATAAAATGACGTAAACTTATCATTTTTTGAAATTTTTTTTAAATTGAAAAGAATTGTCTCAAGTACATTTTTATACAATTTTTTTTACAAAAATTATTTTATTAAAAAGTTATTAAAATACTAAAAAACCTTGATAATTCAAGTTTATGGCCCTGTTTCATCAGAAGTTAATTGAAAAATAGAAAAAAAAATCCATTTGTAAAAAAAATTACATATTTGGAATCTACACTATCTTATCTATAATGGGTTTTAATTTCATCAAAAAATTTTGCAAAAAGGCCTTCAGACATATGCCCAAAGTCACTATTTTATTGTGACATTGATAGGACCTTGAACTTGCAGGTCAAACCAAGTCCAAAGCCAAGGGTCGGGTTCCCAAGCCTTTTTTCTAACCTAAAACCCATAGTAAAAAGTGGCTCAAAAATTCAAATTTTATGAAACGGGATCCCGTTTCATAAAAGGTTAATATTTTAATCTTTTATGAAACGGGATCCTGTTCCATAAAGGTTAAAATATTAACCTTTTATGAAACTCAAAACGGGATCCCGAAGCAAAATGGGATCTCGTTTCATAAAAAGTAGGATCCCGTTTTAGTTAACCTGATTTCAGGTTTTTTTCTAAGTCTAAAACTTCCACTTTAAGTGGACTCATCTTTGTGTATTTACCCACATATCCTATAATGATGGTATTCTATGAGACCACATTTCTTTGAGGCATTCTGTCAAATAGTTCACGTGTCCTGTCTATGCTTCCACATTTTGCATACATGTCTACTAGAGCAATTCCAACTACAACATCTGTCAAAATTCCTCTATCCTTTATGCTTTGATGGATGTCCATACCCAGTTCCAAAGCCCCCATTTTGGCACACGCAGGGAGGATGCTAGCAAAGGTTGTGCAATTTGGATTTACACCTACCAATTGCATTTGTTTAAATGTTTCTAAAGCTTTGTCAACAAATCCATTTTGTGCATATCCTTCAATCATTGCATTCCATGATATGACATCTTTTTAAGGCATTTTGTCAAACAATTCGTGTGCCTTGTATATGCTACCACATTTTGCATACAGAGTAGGGATGTTTCTAGGATGCTCTATAGAAGCACGAGGCACCTGCAAAATGTACCCCCTTGTTGGGGATGTTGGGGGAATGCCCTAACATCCTTGGGATGACATGGGTACTTCTAGAAGTATCTCAACCACCACAAGGATGCTAGGGAGCCCCATAGTTTTTCTATGTCATTATAACAATTTTGATTTGTGTCAAAGCTTTGAACAAATAGATGTACAACATGATGGCATGTACAAATGGTTGACCTTAGATGAAAGAAGGAATACTTACATAGTATTGGAGGCAAAATAGACTACTAAAACATATGTTACTATTTTTGTTTACTCAGATGCATGCTCTCTTATCTTAACTTTAGGAAGTTGTTCAAATATTTCTTAATTCATTAATTCTCTGAACTTGAAGAATGAAGATTGTGTCAGAAAAAATAGGGGCTTTGTGTTGGGGAAAACATAATGATAAAATTATGAAAAATGGCATGCACCATGAAGGTCCATGTGGTCTCAAAGGCCTTTTCCAAGTCTGATCAGTACCCCTTGACCCAACTGGGGGCACTGCTCTGAGACCCTCTCTGGTTTTAATTATATATCAATAACTGTACTGCTAGCCACAATCCCCAAATTTGGGTCTAGGGTCCCCCATCCCCAGCTTCCCCCCATCTCCCATCCCCAAAACTCATTGAGTAATGATGTAAACCTCATGACATGTACTACTCATAGAATTATTGAACATAAGGTATTCACTGTAATATGTCTTGTCCTCCTAAGCTTTAATAGGAAATTTTTTAAATAGGTTCTCCCACCATTTGGGATGTTCAAGCTAAGCTTTGATGAGGCTCCAACGACATTCTCGGGTGTTCTTGCGTGGGCTGACTCCTAAGCAACCATGATGGGAATTTGACACCAATAATGAGGCACTAATCAGATTTGTCTGCACCCTATGAGCTGATCCCAATCTTGAAGTGTTGGAATGGATTGTGTAGATCCATCAGAAATTAATTGAAAACTGATTTTTGTCTGATGAGATTGTGACAGTCATAAAAGATGTGTATGCAAAATGAAGTAGCAATCAGAACGTATGGGAATTAATATAAAAAATACATCTTTGATTGGAAATTGAACCATGGTTTTTAGACTACTGATTCAAAGGAAGGGAGACCTATAGACCATCCAACTTAGCTCCTAGACTTGGACTGGTAATGCTCTTTGCACATTTCTTTTGTACTTAAGGAAATTATTAAAAAAGGTTTTGTGATAGAAAGAGATTGTGGGTTTCATGTACTTAAACAAGGCAATGGAAAATTGTGCTAGATATCTACAGTTGTGTGCCAGTCTTAAAGTTTTGGATTTGCATACTAAAGACAGTCAAATATTTTGTCTGACAATGTGACTTAAGAATGACTGCATTATTTGCTAGAATAAACAATGTGGAAGCTTTAATTGTATTACCACAGTAGAAGAAAGAAAGAAAGACTTGGGATTTCAAAATTCATCAAAGCTCACTGATGCAATTGTCTCATGTACAATGTCAGCTATGCTAGGCAGGTAGCTGAACTTGGTTAATATGCAATCCTCATGGCATGTAATGTCCCCGTTTTCCATTCCGCCGTCACAAGGGCTAAATTAATTAATTAATTTAATTATTGGATATTCCCTGGCAAAAGTTTTTTTTAAAAGGGGTAATATTAAATAATTAAATTAAAGCATATTTATAAAGTGACTTTATTTTGGTGCTTAGGGAGATATAAGGTTTTAAATAATTTAATAAAGTGTTGGGCACCAACTTATGGAGACATAAAATTATTAAAGTGACTTTATATGAATGAATAAATATAAAAGGGTCACTTTGTTAAATAAAGTTTCTTCTAGAAGTTGGGGTTAGTTACAAGTTGGCTTCTTCTGGAAGATTCATTGGGGCCTATAAAAGGAGTTGAGTGCAAGACATTTGAGCATCCATTATTGAGTTAATATTTCTTATGCATTCTTGCAAGGGCTTAAATCTCATATTCAGCTAAATCTCTGAGGATGAAAACCTTCAGCAGATTGGAAAAGGGTTGGATGAAAACCTAACTCTTCCTAGGAGTGGATTCGCGATGGAGTTCACATTTGCACATATTGGTCTGTGATCAATTTCGGTGAGTTCAAGTTAATGAAGATTTGGAAGATTTAATGATTTTTGGAAGCTTGCTACAGTGCCCATACTTGCTATAGTACCCTGCTCACTACAATACCCACACTTGCTATAGTGTCGCGCTATAGTACCTGCACATGCTACAGTGTCGCGCTACAGTAAACTCTTGCCATTTTAGTTCATCCTATCTAATCTAAGCAGCAAATGTAGGGATTGAAGAATTTATCAAGAGATTGATAATTTATCAGAATATTACATATAAATTGTTCATCATTGCCAGGCAAGGGTTTTTAGATTATTTCCCTTTAATTAAGTGTTGAGATAGGCATTGATTGAGAGGGCCATCAAGGAGGTATCATTCAAAAATCAGGCTGTGGGTTTCACTCAGGAATTAAGAGCATTCAGGGCATGGTAATTTCCTGCTGTAGCAATTCATATTTGCTTGGACATGAGGTTTCTGAGTCTAGATGCCTCAATAAGGAGTTAGAAAGTGTCCAAGGAGGCTGTAGATGTTATGCTGGGCGTATGAGGCTGTACTAAGCATGATTCTTAGGAGGAACTCTGCTGCTACAGTCACAAACATTCTATTTCTGCAATCCAAAATTCCTTTGCCAGTGGTGATACTTGCTAGAGGCTTTTGTTTCCTGGAAACCCATTGAAGGACTGGTATTTATAGATTGTGCATTGTAATCTGCATACTTGAATATCTTACTGAAAGTTATAGTTAAATGAATCTGCCTGTAAGTGTGTTCCCAGATTTCTAGGTAACACTGTTATGCTTCAAATCATACTCATTTTGAGTAGGTGTTAGCTGTTCACATTTTGGAATGATAATTGTTAGTACATTGCATTGAAAGAGTAAAATCTGGACTATATTTGCAATTGCTATTTATCTTAAATATATTTGAGAAGAATCTATAGTTCTATTGCAACCATATTAATGTTCAAACCTTGTGATATATCTGTTGTTTCACTCTTGTTACAATCATTGAGTTATTATCTGAGTTAGTACAGACCTGTTAAGTGGTTCTCGACAGTACTTTTTGCATAATCAGTCATCTTATATTCTCAAGGGTTGTTGTACTTCAAAAATGTATTATTTCTAAACATGTGTAAACCTGATCATCATTTCTGAGCAATGTATTCATGGAAATCAGACTTAAGTAATGTTTAGTTTCATCCAGTTATTAGCATTCTCTTTGTTGGGATTACTTTTGAGTGCTAATTGATGTCAATGTTCTAAGTTTGATTAAAATGGAACATCAATCAAATTGAAAATATCAGACCAAAATCAGAAAATTAAATATCCTAAAGGGGTGGGATATTACATGGCATTAATTGTTTTTCTTGTAGTATTACACAACATATAGAGGTCTGGAACTAGCAAGGTGGAAGATGTACAACTTTATTCATATTGTTTTTTATCTTAAGTGATTATGTTAAATTAGTTTCTTATATATGACAACAACATTGTATCTCGCTTAGGAATTCAAGTGGACTTAATGGAGGGTGAATGTTGCACATAACAGGAGCTGAAGCAATGTTTGTTGACTTGGGGATCTTCATGTAGGATTCATCTCAATTGCCTTTCCTCATTTTTAGAGTTTAATCTTTAAAAGCATACTACCAAATAATGTGGGTCAAGCTGCATTTCTCATTAAAAACCCATGTAAGGTAGAACATGACTTCTATGCTTTAATCCTACTATGCATAACATGATGTGGTATGGTGGATTGCAATCTTTGCTGGAAGACACAAAATGAGATTATTTATACAGCCTTATAAGTATTTGCAAAGTGAAGGTGTAAAGTTAAACTAGCTGACTTTGATGAAGCAAGTAATCAATTTTTGTCAGATTGTAGAATGCAGTAGTTTGTTTGACTTAGGTGTATTGATGAAGGGTACACAAAATGGTACATTTGAGTTTCAAGTGCTTCATCAAAATGTAGTTCCACTACCTGAAATCTTTGCCTGATTGGCAAAAATTTGGCTAAACCCCTAAAAGGACACCAAATAGAATCTTGGAGGAAGCTAGAACATTAGTTCTACAACTCAACTCAATCTACACCTCCCGTATGGCCAAGAAGATTTCTTGGCTAAAGTGACATTACATAAACATTTACATGTGAAATTATACAAGAAAGAAATAAACCCACATCCATCCAACATAAAGTCATGCAGAGAAACTACCGCAAACATCTAAGGCCACAAACAATAAAATGCTAGCAATACATCAACTATACTTCCAATGGTACTATCGACAATGAATAAGCTAATGCATTCATCTTAGCAAAGTCTCAAGAGGTTATAATTAGAATGGACCTTACCTAAACTTTGCTGATGTACATAAGCTTTTCCTCCATAATTTTTTGGGTCAACTGTACAAGTAACATAAGAAGATCTGGCACACCTTCTCCATTGAAACCCACAATCAATAAATGTTAAATACAATGGAACAACCAAAAATCTGAAAATCAATTCTGTCTACTATATTGTAACCTCAACTGAATATGGACTTGAACACAAAAAAAAAAGAGATTATAAGAAGCTACAATGCTTATGTGACAAAAATCCTAGTTCCCTAATGTCTGGATCATGATCATCCTACCCAGTCCTTGAAGCCTATGTAGTAGTGTGCACACACACTTGAAAAATAACCATTAAACTTGACATTGAACTTTACTTCACTCCTAAGTTGGGTAAATTTTGATAAATTGGAAAAGCTCAAGTTATACCTGATTGTGCTAGTTGGCACAATACTAACATATTTCTTCACTTCTTTATTTCTAAAATACAGCTCAGAATTTAGTCCTTGTTCTTTGAGCTCTTTAATAACCTGCATTAATTGCAACAAATTGTTTAGACTAAAGAACAATGTGAAAGCCTAGTAAAATATTTCCAATCTTCAAACCCTACTTTGAGAGATAGACTTTTTCATTCGATGATTGTATGTTCTAGATCCCATTAGAAAAATGAAGCTTGTACAAAGCCAAACCTAAGTGAGCCGCTGTTCAAACTCATTTTGAACATCTTTTGACTATTTCTTAAAGGTCATTCTTCTAGGAGCATTTGGATGAGCCTTCTAAGAATAGAGCCTATCCACCTTAATAAGTCAAGCACATAGTTTAAAGACTTTTGTGTCAGTGATTTCCAAGGTAGGAAAATTTTCATGAAAATTAATGGCAAATAGATATTGAATACACATTGAAACTACCATACAAACTTACCTTATTCAGGGAAACTACATGATGGAGGTTGATTCACTTGGATATGGTGTCCAACTATAAAATATGTAGTATGAAGGAGTATGCCTTGAAAAAGAAACTTCAATCAGCTTGAAAATCAAATCAGAGAACAAGGTAATGCAATTTGATCCTACCAAGGAAACAAGAAACTTGTTTGATAGGTGATTTATATGTACAGTCTCCTAAGATAGAGAATTTAAAATTTTGAGAACTCTAATATTAAACATTTTAGTGTAGAAGGTTCTAGTTCAGAATCACTGGAATCAGAGAATCAACAATAGAACAAACTCAATTAAAAATGGTTTGACAATTTATCAAAATCGTAGTGTAATTTAAGTGTTTTTCCAACATCTGCATGTACTGGAGGTTTTATCAATTCAAACCATCATTTGTAGAATCATTAAAATGCATTCTCTAATCAATTGCTTCTTAGAGTCTCAACTTCTCACCATCCTCAGTAGTTTCTCGGACCTTGATGAAAAGGTAAAGTCAAACTTCTTCCTTTGGGTTAATATTTACTTGCAGATTCAAATTTATGTATAGCCAGATGGAATGTAAGGCAGGAGTTGAGCCAAATTTGATATCTTGTTTCAGTATCCTCCTTGCCTATGCTAAAATAGGTAGCACTTTGGGACAGGTTATGGACATCCATCAAAGCATAATGGAATGGGAAATTTTGTCAGATAATAGTTGGAAAAAAATCTTTGGTAGACATGTATGTAAAATATGAGCATATAGACAAGGCACAATAACTGTTTAACAAACTACCTCAAAGAGATGTCCTCATGGACTGCAATGATTGCAATAAATGCACAAAATGGAGATGCTTTAGAAACTCATAAGCAAATGCAATAATTGTCTGATCTATACAAAATGGATCTATTAAAAGGCTTTAGAAACTTTTAAGCAAATGCCCTTTGGCAGGCATAAATGCAAATTCCTATACCTTTTCCAGTAACCTCGCTGCCTGCGCTAGAATGGGAGCTTCAAAACAAGGGAAATTTTGTTAGATATTTTAGTTGGAAATGCTTTGGTAGACATTTACACAACTATGGAGCACATACAAGGCACGTGAACTACTTCACAAAATTCCTAAAAGAAAAGCGGGCTCTTGGACTGTAATGGTCGCAAGATAGGCACAAAGTGGATTAGTTATAAAGGCTTTAGAACTTTTAAGCAAATGCAACTGGTGGGTGTAAACCCTGACTCCCAAAACCTTTAGCAACATCCTCCCTACCCATGCCAAAAGGCAACACAGAGAAGGCGCGCACCCTATTTGACAAAATGCCTCAAAGAGATGTTTCTCATGGATTGTAATGATTGCAGGTTATGCACAAAAATGGATTTGATGAAACGTCTTTAGAAACTTTTAAACAAATTCCATTGGCAGGCGTAAAACCAAATTCCTAGACCTTGGCTAGCATCCTCTCTACCTGAGAAACAATGGAAGCATAGACAAGGCACGTAACTATTTGGTTAAATGCCTCAGAATGATGTCCTCTCATGGAATGTAATGATTGCAAGATATTTACAAATGGATCTTTTGAAAAGGCTTTAAAAACTTTCTAGCAAGATTAGTAGGCATAATGCTAGACTTAATAGTCATTGTTGCATCCTCATGGCCTGTGCCAAAATGGGCATCCCTCATACAGGGTATGGACATGCATTGAAACATGAAGGATAGAGGAATTTTATTCAAGGATGGAAGCTACACTTGTGCTTTTGTCAATAGTCCCACTATTTCTTATGGCTGGTGGTTTAATGACTATTGTGACCTCAAAATTGTCATGCACATGGTAATTAGCTTATGCAGAAGTAGGCAATATTGTGGAGCAAACAACCAGTGTAATCAAAGCAGTAAGTATAAATGTGCATTCTTTTAGATTTAGTTTTGTAGTATTTATGAACATCCTTATATGTGAATGCATATAGCAAGGTGGCAAGTGCTTAAGTTTACTAAACCACAAAAAGAGAAGTGCTCTTGAATCTCCTTAATGTAAAAAGTATTTGGTTAAACACTCACATACTACTTAAGAAACATGATCCATAGTCTGCAATTTATTCAGGTGGCATCTTTTACTGGGGAAATAAAATTTGTAGCAGAATATGACAAGTCACTCAAGAGTGCTTACAATGCTATTGTTCAACAAGGCATAGCCACTAGTGCTACACTAGGTTTTACTCTTTTGGTCTCATTATGTATCCATAGATTTTTTGTTTGGTATGGAGCACAGTTGATTGTGAATGAAGGATATTATGGGGGCAATGTGATCACTATCATATTTGCAACTTTTGCTGGAAATAGGTATATGCCAACCAGATGTATGAACTTGTTTCCATTGCTTTATAATCAAAATATTTCTAAAGTTGAGAGATTTGATGCTATTATAGTATATAAAAAATGAGAACAAGCAAGATTTCTTAATAAAAGCCAGATGATTGCATTCTTCTATACACATTTTTTACTAATAAATCTTGTTATCATTTCTTATATTGAACTTAGGAAACTTCAAGTAATGATTTTTAATAGGCATATATTAGTTGGTAAGTCTTTCCATTGTATACAGCAACTAGATGAATGCCTTCTTCTATACATGGTTTTTACCAAGAAGTCTTGTTCTCATTTCTTATATCGAACTCAGAAAAGTTTAAGTAATGATTTTTAATAGGCATGGAATAGTTGGTAAATATTTCCATTGCATGCAATAAGATGTATAATGTAAATGCAGAGAAGTTACTCAGGAAAATTTGGAAACTAAATGCTAAAGAATAGCCCATAAAGTTTTATTTAACTGGTTTATATATCCCCAAACTTTGCAAGCAAAGAGAGGGCACATGAACTATTTGCCAGAATGCCTCAAAGAGAAGTCATCTCATGGAATGTAATGATTCTAGGATATGCACACAATGCAAAAATGTGTAACATAGACAAGGCAAGTAACTATTTGGCAGGATGCCTAAAAGCGATGTCATCTAATGGGCAGAAATGATTACAAGATATGCACAAAAGAGATTTGTTGAGAAGGCATTAGAACTTACATGTAGTGCAATATGTAGAGGATGGAAAAATCCACTCCACAGTTGTGCCTCAACCCTTTTCAGCTCCTTGCATGCCCTCCTTTCTCCTTGCCAAAAACCCTCGCTCTCCTCCCTTCTACTCAAATCCATAGCATGAGCATTTTTCCCTCCCTCTTGTTAGAATGAGAATCCTGCGAAAAAATATTTTCTTTTTTTTCTTAAGTCTAAAGAAAGGACTATCCCTATATTATTTTTGGTTTATAACTAATAGATGACCAAGGCTTAATAAATACCCCATCTCATGAACCTCATCTAGAAACTATGCACAAGCTCCATTCGCTAACACAATGCCACAACAAGAAAAATAAATAGATGAACACATGCCATATTTATCTTAGTGTCTACAATGGAGTCTCTGATAAATCTCAAAACGTTGTGAACAAAAGAGTCAAATAGACAGGAATTATGCTCTATAGTTTGGTGGTGTAAACAAAGCTAATATTGGGCCAATTTCTCTTGAAGTTTGAATTAGAATGTTATGCTCTAGGATTTTATCTTACTTTATTGCTTTTGTTTATATGTATGGTTAATAATGGAGTATGTGAATAATAGATCTATTATTAAAGAAATGTAGTTTTTGTTAAAGTGACTCAAAGAGAAAAAGAAAAATCATTATAATTGTTGTTAATGTTGAGGAACAATTCTATCAAGGGACTCCAATTATTCTTTTAAAACATCAATTCTCCTTAATGAAATCAATATCCCTAGCTTAACATTCAAGTTTAAATGTCAATTATCAAATTGATTACAGACACATGGTACACCATGTTTGCGAGGAACCAATAAGTTAGACTTGTAAACAAAGTCAATCTCTCAAAGTATGGTCGGTGTACCTATCATGAAATAAAATTATAAACCTTACACAAGAAGAAACTTTTATAACAATGTCATAGCTACATTTACCTATGAAATTGACCTTACACAAGAAGAAAGTTTTACAACAATACCATGGCATAGTTTAACCAATTACCTACAAGAAACATGTCCCCAAAGAAACCTATCATTGTTAACAAGAAAATCCCACCTATGTGGACATATCTAGCCAATCATAATTTAACATTGGACTTAATTCGTCATTGTACTTAATTATTTCTTACAGCCAAAGCAAGTTGCAAACATAATCTTCTAAGATTATGGAGAGAGGAACTTTAGAGGTGTGCTAACCATGCAAGATGAGAATAACTAATACTGGGCTTGCAAAATTAAATAATTTAGCAATATTATAGTATACTTAAAAGTTTTATAATTAATAATTTTGTCTTTATTTTATTTCTATCTATCTAGTTTGTCTATTTTTTTGTCTTATTTTTAATTTTTTTTGTATATTTCCTATTGTATGATTTGTCTTTTTTCTTCTTAACCCTTTGTTCAATCCTTTCTCTCCCTTTATTCCTTTGGTCTAAGCGGACATTTATTGCCTTGCCTTGTATTGTCTTTCAATTCATGGATTATGATCAAATTGGAAAGAAAAAAGAATAGAGGAGTAATAGTCATTTTAGTCATTTTTATTTGTCTGACCAATTATTTAGTTGTGTGTTTTGCCCGATGACTAAATTAGCCATTTATTTAGTCATTTATTTGGTCATTTATTTAGTCATTTCAACCGATAACCAAATTAGTCATTTATTTAGTCATTTATAGTTGTGTTGCAAAAAAATTGGTCATGTGACTAAAAGTTTGGTCACGTGACTAAAAGTTTTAGTCACCTGGTCATTTATTTGCCATATTTCTACTAGTGTAATAAACTAATTTACCAATAGAAGCAACAACAATAGGAACAAATACATCTGAATGGATTAGATCCAATATACATGAAAACTTATGAGAAGATGAGTAAAACTGAATGTGGTTCTATTTGCCATAAATACAATGTTAATAAAAATCAAACTCTAGATTGTAATCATTTAACCCCTCAACCAGGTTTTTATTTTTCAGGGCGTTCAAATCCTTCTCTCCAATGTGGCCAAGCCTTTGGTGCCATAACATGGTCTTCTCTATAGGTTACTTTGATTCAGTAAATAGATCACCCTTGGGTACCCAAAAGCCATGACCATCTGCAGAAGAGAAAACCATCTCTTTTTTTGAGCGAAGAAGTTTCTGGCTTAATTTTATCAGAACTGCTATTGCACTCAACCGTGCATGCTTTGAGCTGGTACAATGTACCCAATCTGCTTCCTCTTGCTATCACCATAGCACCTCTCACCATTTTCACACTTGCGTTAGAAAATTTTACATGCACACCCACATCTATTAGCTTGCTAACAGATAATAAATTTTTTTGATAGTCCTAGGATATGCAAGACACCATCAGAAAATTTCACATGAATACTACCACGGCCAAAAATGTCAACAAAAGAATTATAACCCAAATACACCTTACCACCATCGTAGTTTTCATACTTACTAAACTAGTTTTTGTTAGGAGTCATGTGGAAAGATGCACCTAAGTTTAACAACCATGCATTATCACCTGCATGAGTGGTCAAGGCTCTAATAAAGGTGTCTCCATCTTCCTTTTCAGAGTCAGAATTAGAATCTTGCTTCTTCTTCTTCTTCTTTCTCTTCTCTTCTTTACATTCCTTTCAGAAGTGCCCAGATTTGCCATAGTTCCAGCATATTGTCTTGGACTTACTAGGAGATTTTGATCTCCACTTATTATTGGACTTGGAATGGCCACACTGCTTCTCATCTTTGCCTCATTCTTTTGGTCTTCCTCGAACACTCAAAGCCTCCTTGGCATTCAGAGAGACCTCCCTTCTCATTTCTTTAGAGAGTAGAGAACCAACAACATCCTTCATCTTCAAAGTGACTAAAGATCTCCCAATCGCCAAGACTAGGTTGTCCCATGAGTCTGGCAGCGAACACAGTAAAATTTGGTACCTTTCTTATTCATCCATCTTTACCCTAACTAAGGTCAACTGAGTCACCAACATATTGAAAGTTTCTAGATGCTCAAAAATACGTCCACCTTCTTCCATTCTCAAGGAATACAACTTCTTCCTCAAGAAAATCTTATTTACTAGAGATTTGGCTTGATATATTTTACCCAACTTCTTCCATAGCTTCTTTGAAGTGCGTTCTTCATGAACATTTATCAAAATTGAGTCTGCAAGGCATAGTCTTATGAGATATTTAGCTTTTCTATCCATTACATCATATTTTGCAGCCAAAGTTGGATCTGTAGGCCTTTGGACATTTTCATCCACTACATCCCATAGATCCCGATCAATCAACAGATCTTCCATCTTCAGCTTCCACATTTCAAAATTCATGCCAAAAAACTTCTCTACCTCAACTCTTCCAGATGTGCTCCCCATCCCTATTATCCTGCAATACAGAATCTGAAATACTCTGCACAAGCTCTCACTCAAACTTGATTAGCTCAAAAAACCTTGTACCCAACAAATAGAACCAAAATTGGCCAGGCTCTGATACCACTTGTAAGGAAGCAAAGGCGTGCGCAAACATTTCCTACGCTAACCTTGAGAGGAGTATTATACAAATTTTAAATAAAATATTACAGAGATTTCAAGAAACACATAATATCATAAACACTAACAATAAAACCATTACTTAGTGATTTACGTGGGGAAAACCCTTTCGGGAGAAAAATCTCACACTCCAAAATCTGCACAATGTATTATCAAATCTTGAAACAAATTACAACACACTCGCAATGCAAGTTCTTACAGAAGTCTTCACCTCAACTCAAACCAGAGCAATTTCAGGGGCATTCCGACAGCATACAAACTTTCAAACTAATTCTCTCTCCTCAAAATGACTATCTCAAAATACCAATATATAATATTACATTGCATATGAGAACCTTCTAGAGATAAAGCATTTCTTTTCAGAAACATCTAATAAAATCTCATAGCAAACTTATCTCTATCTCCATATAAAAGATATTTCTCAAAATATCCGCTTTTCACCTATCACAAAATCTTTTTTTCTTGGCTTGCTTTATTTTTACTTCTATGCAAGGTTGAGACACTTCCCTTTTTTCTTTTTTTTTTTATATTTTTTGTAATTTATAAAATACTTTATTTCTAACAATAACCAATATTGGTCGCAGAGATCAAATATAGAAACACTTATCCAAATGTTTACTATGTAATCGATTGTTATTACTTGCATTTTATGTTTTATTACCCACAAATGAATATATATACCTTTCAAGTTTATACTGCACTATTTTTCTTTACATTCTAAATAATCTATCGATTGAAAAGTTTAATAAGATATTAGACAATACTAAGAAAACTGAATTTTTCCAAAACTAGTGGTTGTAAACATTGCTTATCATATGATGAAAGTGTATATTCTAGTATAGTTCAATATAATTTATGATGAGTTCAAAGCTATAAGTCTTATGGATAAAATACAAATATTATCAGAAGTTATGGACTGCTTAGAAAAAATATGAAGAGGAAAAATGTAAATCCCACCTTAACTCAGCTACACCTAATTTTGTTGTTGAAGGAAACGCCCAGCGATTGGCGGTGGAAAGACACGCAATCAATTTATATGATTTGAAGGCAGCATTAAACGTCACACATCCATCTTTATTCTACTGTCCCGCCAATCCCCACATACTATCTTTTACTTTAGTTCTTTATTTTACAATTGGAATTATCGGTCTGCTTTCATTTTCTCCTTCGACTAATTTAATTAAAAATTATGCCAAACATAGGAATAAGTCTCCTTTTTGAGGAAAGATTATGCCAAAGGTACGGCGGAATTCTAGAGACTTATAACTCTTTCCCACGGTTTCCCATGAACCATCGGAAGAAGGGGACAATATTCTTCCATTTTTACTTTAATGTCAATTCTTATGAAAAAGAAAATGCTGAACAAAACTTTTTAAATTTCTAATTTCTGGACAAAATAGAAAGAAATTAAATGTGGCGAGCCAATAGATATGCATACGCACTTGGGCAACAAGACAAGAAGTGTAGGAGGAAAGTAGAACCGTGGGCAAGTTTAGTGAAATCCAACTTAGAAGAGAAGACATAGAGACCACATGCCTTGTGAGACGATGAAAGAAAGAAGAATTTGTTTTAATGTGAATTCATTATATAAAGAATTTTATTTGAATTCGTTATTTTTTATTACTCAAGGTTCTTTTTAATAAAGTTTTGTGAATTATTTAATTTCACTAATAAATCTAAGGTCATTTAACAAGTTTTGTAGATTAATTTCAAATATTTCTAATGTCTTGATAAAAATTAGGTAATTTCTTATGCTTTAATTTACAAATCGGGAAGCTCTCACCTAACTTTTCTCGTATTGTTTTTTTATGAACTTAATTATAAAGAGATCTTTAATCTTAATTCGAAGTTTGTTTGTCTATACTCTGTCATTAAATTAAAATGAATAAAAAATAAATGTGCATGCAATATATTAACTTCCACTCGAACATGACAAGGAAGACATAATGGTAAATAATCAAACATATAACAATGATAATCAACATTTTTTCGGGGTGACTTTAAAAAATAATGTCATTTTAAGCATTTACCTCAAATTGAATCCTAAACCAATGTATAAAGCTAACAAAGTTAACACATTTTTGGGAGCATGGATTTATCACTTAAATTATAAATCTTCTTTTGAAACCTTACAACTTTGACAAAACAAGACATCTTAGAAGAAGATACCATACAAGAAAACACGAATAAAAATGTAACAACCAATTAAATAAACCCCATCAAAAAATATCTAAAATGACATAAAATAATATATTTTACTATATAATCACATGAATGGAGGGTGATAAAACAATAGCATGCTCTATTTTTTTTTTCATAATAGAAACTTAAAATCTAAAATTTTCCCAAAAAATTGAGTACCATTTAAAGAAAAATAATATAGATATTTTAGCAAGCATATATTCAAAAGAATTTATAATGCACATGTTTTTAAAATATTAAAGTTTGTTAATATTTTTAATTACTTAAAAGATACACTCTATAATAAAACACACTAAAAGGGTTAGGTACTTTTCAAAAACCCTACCTTTACTCTTAATTTAAAAAATGAAATAAATCATTAAAGAAAAAATATTAGTTAATAAGTTTTTTCAAGTCAAATGAATGAATGATGGAAAAGTTTAGGTGACAGGGATGATTGAACAAATGAAAAAATTAAAAATAGTTCAAGGATAATTTAAGAGATAGGGAAAAGGAAGAGGGGTTCACTTTTGTAAACTTAGGGGTGATCACATAATAGTGTATCCCATTTGTGGGATGAGCCATAAAAAAAAATTGAAAGGAAAAATATTGAACACCTTAGAATGAAGGACCTTCATTCAAAGAAAAATACCTGCCACATGTGAATAACCTTCAAATAAAGGCCTCTTTTTAACTTTCATGTTGAAAAGCCTTTATTAAAGGGACCTTTGAATGAAGGCACCTTCAAACGAAGTACTACCTTCATTCAAAAGTCTATATGCTGTCATCATCCCTCCGCTCATCTAGTTGTCAAAGGATATTTATATTTTGAAACAAGAGATGGAGCATCAAATGGAGTCAACATGGCATGAGATTTTGAGAGATAGTAGCCCTTAAAATAAGATTTTCAAAAAGTATATTTTGTAATTTATATTTTATTTAATTTCTATTTTTTAGTGAACATAATTATTTTACCAAACATAAAGGTCTTTGTTTGACACACATGGAAAAATTAAATAATGTTAAAAAATAACATATATATATAGGAACTCCATATTGAAGTCTTCGTTTCAACTAAGAAATGGGGATATATGCAAAAAATTATGAATTATGGAATAATATTAGTCTAAATTATAGTTAATCTAAAATTTATTAAAAAAAAAATTTATTAAAAAGTTATAAAAAATATGAATGCATTAGATATGAGTGTTAATGATCTATAATTAAATATTTTTAAATGTATCTTATTTCTAAAAAATATTGTGTTATAGAATAAAATAACTCTTGAAAATAAAAAGAGGAACTAAAGAGGTTTCTGTCATATAGGCTCTGCAACTATACAGTGTTTGAAATTTGAATTTCATGCTAGGTGGGAATGGATGGTGACATTCCAGGGGGTGTGATTTCATCCCCTCCCCTGACTCCAGGGGACACTAGTGCTGGCATGGGTTGTCGAAGGGATCACATGGCTTCATCCTCAAAGCAAGATCCCAAGAAGTGGAAGGAGGCACTTGTGGGTGCTGTCAATGGCAATGCTCAGACTAAGTTTAGCCAGTCGGTGTTCTCAGAGGTTGATGGTGCCAAGGCACTTAAACTACTAGTCCAAATGGTGTTGCAGGTTGTGGCATCTATGGATAACACTCTGGTGGGCAAATTTTTTGCCTTTAGACCCAATATTGACCTTGTTCGCCACTGGATGATGACCAAATGGACTCTCAAGGAGAGTGTCTCAGCTAGTTGCATGGCAGGAGGTATGTTCCTGTTTAAGTTTACCTCTTAGGAGGACATGCTGTCAGTTATGTTAGGTGGCCCATGGCTATATGAGAAACATTCATTATCGCTATGTAAATGGAAGCCTAGTTTCAACCCCAAGGTAGACCTCAACCAGTTGGCTCCGGTGTGAGTTAGATTGTCGGGTCTTCCCTTGGAATTTTGGGACGAGGAAATCTTCGCTTGGATAACATTTTTGGGGATTATGTAACAGTCAATAAAGTTACGAAGGCTAAGGCAAGACTCGTCTATGTCTAGTTTTGTGTGAATGTGGATGTTCTTAAAGTCCTCCCCACTTCTATCATACTAGAATCCCAGTTTGGGAAGTGGACTTAGAGCATTCAGTATGAGAACTCTAGATTTTTTTGCCAGAACTGTATGAAACTGGGTCATGTCTTCACCCAGTGTAGGGCCCTGAAGTTTCACCCACCTCCGAAGATGAAGTAGGTAGAGGAAATCTCGGAGGACTACCCCTTCAATAATAATATTCTGAAAATAATTGAATCCCCTCAGCCTCCCCGGGGAAGGATGTGTCTTTCGAGGCCTCGATGGATACCACACAACAGGACCCTCTGGCAACACAAGGCCCTCTACAAGAGACCCTAGTCCCTTTGATTCAGGTGGAGGAGAACCCTGCGGGATTTGAACTCTTAGTTGTTGTTGATGAGGAGACCCAGAAGAGTCAAGAGCTAGTGGACTCCCTTGCTCATCAGGAGGCCTTAGCATGGAAGAAGGAGAAATAGGATCAAGTTTTAGGCCCCAAAAGAGTGCCATCTCATAGTAGAGCCTGACAAATGAAACTCACAGTCCTGGTGGAATGATGGGTTCTCTCAAACCTGGACCGAGCGTGTTTGGAAAAACTTCTCCCCATCCCTGGGAGTAGGTTCAAGTAGAGAGATGGAAGATCAGGAAGGATGGTCTATTGTGAAGAAGGGGAAAGGCAATAGTCAGAAGATAGCTAATGTGGGGGGGATAGCTACAGACGTAGGCCTTCCCACATGAAGACTAGATAGAGAGAGATGGAGCAAGAGATTACTAGGGGAAACAGTCCACCTCGGTGGCCCCCCTGGGAAGACAAAGAAATGAAGATCATCGCATGGAATATAAGAGGGCTTAATAGCCCTCAAAAGTAGTTGCTCATTAGGAACTACATTTTCGATATCCTTCTTTTGCAGGAAATTAAAATGCTCTCAAAAATATCTGGCCCAATGCAAACTATGCTATTAGTGGGGCTACTGGGGCTTCAAGGGGCATTGCTACCCTTTGGAGGGAAGATTTTACTGGTAATATAATCTCTTGTTCTAAGCACCATGTCGAAGTTTCATTACATTGTCATCTTGAGTGGTGGACACTAATCAACGTCTATGCCCCCAATACTCGTAGTAGTAGAAAAGAAGTCTGGGAGAGTTTGGTGGATAAAACTAAGAGAGATAGAAGCATTAATTGGATGGTGGCGGGGGATCTCAACTCCCCCCTAAACCCTTCAGATAAAATGGCAGGGTTAACGAATTACTCTGACAATATGTCTGATTTGGTGGACTTCTTTGGGAAAGCTAGCCTCATGGATGTTGATCTGTCAGGATAGGCCTTCACTTGGTCCAATAGGTGACAAGGGAATAATCTCATATAGGTTAAGCTTGATAGGTTCTTAATTTCTTCTTATTGGGCCATAATGAATATGTTGCATTTGTCAGCTCTCCCTAGAATGGGATCAGACCATAACCCTCTTTTACTCAACTGGTCTGGAAAGTGTAGTAAAGGCCCCTTCCCATTCATATTTGAAATGATGTGGGCCCTTCATTTGGAATTTAGGGACTGCTTCTCAAATTGGTGGGTGATCAAACATTTAGTTCTACCTTCTCACCTCTACATTGTTCCCTTTATATGCAAGTGCTTCTATGTACTTAGATCACTTTGTATGAGATTATTCTTATCTTGCATAAATTCTTGTTTATGGATTGTTTGATCTTACGAGTTGATGAGGTGGATACTCCAACATAAAGAAATCATCTAGTTGAAGAGATTGTGTTTAGATTTGGGGTTGATTTTGCGAGGTATCAGAGTTCTTTGTGGTAGTCACAATTTCATGTCTTACAAATAACTTAAACTTCAATATGTGGACAAAGCACATATATGTCCTATACCACTTTTTTGTGGAATGGTAGAGTATGGGAAGGTAATGATTGAGAAGTTTGACACTTTTTAGAATGTTGCAATTGCATTGACAAAGCTAGAGACCACAAATAAATTTAGGTGGTGCAGTGGGTCTATGGGCCTCATGGCCCCTAGGAATTAGTTGATAGTGTTGGTGTTCCCCTTGCAAGGTATACAATAAGTGGAGAATTCTAGGATAGGTGTGTCATAAAATTTAAAATTGTAATGTTTGAAATTAATGAATTAATATTGTATTTACTTATGTTTTGTGAGCCCACATGGAAAAGGGAGCCCCACTTATGATGGTCATTATGCCAAGTGTATGCCTTATTATGGTGCATATAATGGTGTTTAAGAGAATATCATATCATGAGGGATGTGCAAGATAACATATGATGAGGATAGTGGTGTAAGAGATGCTATAACACATAAGAACATGATTGTAGGAGAGTTACATTGTTAACTAAGAATGTTGACAAACTATCTCACACATGTTATGACACATCATAGAGCATTTTCTAAGTGAGATTATAGAACCAAAATAGAGAACCCAAGTTGGTGAGTAGATTATGGTGGAGTTATTAACCATTATAACAATGTAAGAGAATCTACTATTTTTACCATGTTGACTCATCATAAAGGGGGATGTTAGAATTTGGGCCCTAGATTTGGGTGTCACATATAAGTCAAAGTATTGGCCCATGGTTTCTAATTTATCACTTATGGTTTCATGTATTGAATATTATATATATCAGATGTTAGAGATGGAGGTTTCATATTGTATTTTATTTACTATTATGCTACTAGTGTTCCTCCAAATTCTCTAGCTAGTGATACTCTTGTGAAGTCATAGCTTGAAAGTTGTATTGTGACCTTATTGTTGTTGATAATATGATTTATTTTTGTAGAGTGTGGATTTTTTTCTCTTAAAATGGCTTTCCCATGTAAATTTTGTGCAATGGTTGTAATCTTTTTGTGCTATTTCTTTTGTAGCTATATGATCCTATAATTTTATGCACATTCTTCCCTCATACATTATTGTGCAAATCATATTTTGCACCTATACTTCCTTTCAATGAGATCATTACAAAATATCATAATCTAGTACAAAATACCACAACAAAGGCATGAGACAAACAAGGAAACATGAAAGTAAAATATAAGAAAATAATTTAGCCCCCCAAATGGTGCATTTGTAGTCATAAGTAAACCCTAAATTGTCACTTTCTAGATTAAATACCACTAAAGAGTTATAAAATAAATCCAAAAAGTAGAAGAAACTAAAAATGGGGCTAGCATAAGTAAAAAACACAAATATATACTATGATAGACAATGCTGTAGTGAATGGAAAAATATTGTGAAACTTGCTATGGAAGAAAATGTATAAGTATTTTAGGTTGAATAAAAATTATGGAAAATAGTGGGTAAGATATGAGAGAGATAGAGAACATGTGGATGGAAATAGAAGGTCAAAAAGTAGGGTCTTACAGGTTAAAGATACATTTTAACTACCTTATACTTATTTTATGATTATATATTTGCTTATATGGGATTTGTGTCATTATTGGATATTGTATGTTACTCAATTCCATTTTGGTAACTTTAAGAGCTAGGTATGTGGGTGAAATTTCAAATCTATGTCACACATTTATAAAGGAAATGACCGACACTGATTTGACTTTTTAACTTGTATCACTACAAAGTGATGTTTATACATTTTGAATTTTAAAATGTAGATTTTAATGAGTTATTTTAAGAAAGTTAAAAAATTATTTGAATGTAGTTTTCTATTAAATTGACACTATAATTTAGTTGTTGATTAAATACTAAAAAATAAGATTAAATGGGATGTTACATTTGATATAGTAAATTTATTTATTTTTCCTTCAATTTTTTGGGGGTATTCATAACTTGAAACTTTAGTGCATGGATTATTCTTCCCCCATTTTGATAAATAGTTTTTTTAAAATAAATTTTAGAAGATGTGTGTAATGAAAATGCAACTATTTCGATGGAACACAACCTTTTGTGTTAGCTATTTATCCAAAATAGGAAAACATTATATCATCTCATCATGGAATCTCTCCTTTAGTTCATCATATTTTTTAATTTTTTAAAATAAAATTTAGTATTTTTCCTTGAGAGAACAATCAATATAATATTTTGGTTTTGATGAACTACTTTTAGTAAGAGTAAAAATAAAATATTGACACTAATCGAAATGTTAAATTTTTTTTTTTTTTTACAAACTACACTTATAGATCTACAAAAGGGTATTTTTAGATTTTTTTAAATGATTATTTACATGAGTAGGAGTTGTTAGAACATCAATTTTTTTAAATAATATTTTTTTTTTTGATAAATTAGCCCCAAGCGAATCTGCAAATATATTTAGTGGATGGTTCCAATTGCAAAAGTTGTGGTTAGATTTGATTTGGCTAAAATGAATTCAACTAGAACATATGTTTCATTTAAATTTAATTTTAGTTAGAAATACATAAATTTATTTATGTTGATAGGTTGGCTTGAAATGTGACATAGCTTTGAACTTTTACCCATGTCAAATGAAGGCGATATTTTGATAAACTTTCTAAATGATGTTAAACTGATTTGCAACATGAATCTTTAAGCTAAAAAAAAGAGAGAGCCTTATCCTTCCCTCTAATAAAAAATAATATAAGGGTAGTGGTTATATTAATGTGGCTCCTAACTAGCAAAAGTTCTAGGGAGCATCTCCATGAAGGGGTCAAAGGATCCATTATTAATAAGGCAATTGCCTTGGTTGTTAGGATCATTGAGACCTAATCCTCCTTAAACATTAAGTGAGATACAATATTTCTATTATGAGATATGTATGCATTTCTTCTTTCCCCCTTTGAACTATAAAAAAACTTATTTTATGTTGTGTGTGACTTGGAAGGGAGCCAATGAGAGGAAACATAAACATGGTTGGTAAGAAGAATTGTGTTGGCAACATATATGTGGCCTAACATGGAGAGGAATGTATTCATCTAGAGGAACAACTTTGTCTTTAGTTTAATGATATATCATTTCCACATATCAAATGGAGTGATACCCAACATAAGGAAAATGCTTAAATATTGAAAACTTTCACCATGATTTAGAATGTTCCATTCTTTAGGGATCCTCTTAGGGGAAGGAGCCATAATGGTCATGGAATACTCTATTTTTTGAATGGACATTTGAGAACCAAACACAACACATAAGAGATTTAGCAAGGTAATATAGACTTATTTAACATATTTTTTGATGAAAAGCACATTCTTATCTAAAAAGTTAGAAGTAGAGGCACATGCATTATTGTGAAGGGAAATGCCATGGATCAAATGGTGAGAGTGGGCATGTTGTAAAAGCTAACTAAGGGCATCAACAAAGAGAACAAATATGAAGGAGACTACAAATAACTTTGTTTATTAGATCTTTAAATGAAAAATTTAAAAGAAAATATCTTCATAACAACAAGGTGAATATTAACATAAACAAAGAAAACTTATAAACAAAAATTTAATATAGATCCAAAACCAAAACAATTTAATTCAACATTCTACCGGTAAAAAAAACTATCTAAATTCATCATAAAATTTATTGAAATTCAATTTAAAACATTTTGTTTTACATCATTTTCCCATTAAATTAGACATTAAAAGAATAAAATAAAATGGTAAGTAATGTAGTGGTCGGCCTAATCATAGTAGTACGTAATGATGAAAGAATACTAACTCTTTCTTCAGCGATAAGTTAATATGTTTTTTCCAACAATCCATGTTAAAAGTCTGAAAAGAGTATGAAGTGTCTATCATTCATCGGTAACTTTGGCATAATCTTTAATCGTAGTAGTCAAAAAAAAAAAAAAAAAACTTTGGCATAATCTTTAATCGTAGTAGTCAAAAGAAAAAGCAAAACAAGGCCGACAAATCCGAATTTCCGATTCTCAAATGAAGAGTTAAAGTAAACGTGAGCATAACTAAAGGGAAAGTATGATACTAGGTAACCTAACCACTTGAGCACACCCTACTTAATGATATATAAAATAATTATTTATCAAAATTTATCATTAAAAGTGATCTTTAAAACCTCCGCCATTGTTGATTTCTTTTTAGCAGGCCTCTTGCCTCTTGTCAAAGAGGTGTAAGTCTATGATCGCCCCGTTTGGATGCAGATATTGCCATACAATTTTTATTTTTATTTTTATTATTTAATTAACCGCAGTAGATTGTCTTTACTAATACTAACTACCTTAACATTACTAGTATGATATTCTTCTTATTACAGAAAGGAGAACATTAAATGATTAGTATTATGATATTCTTGATATTGCAGAGAGAGAAGAGATGGCAGAGAACAGATTAAGATTGGCACTTTATATTTTGTTAGTGTTCATGGCAGTTATGCTTAAGGTGAAGGTGAAGGGAGATCCAACATGCAGTTCAGCCGGAAACTTCTGGTGCAACAGTGGGCGATGCTGCAGCATCTATAACTGGTGTGGATGTACATCAGACTACTGTGCATCTGGCAACTGCCTTGCTCAGTGCTGGCCTAGCGCCGTTGCACTCAATCAATATACTTTTAATCTAACCCAACAGAACAGAACCTCAGCCCTCTATAACAACCCATAACTGCTAGGGGATTTAACTTTTAGAAATTGGAATATCTAATTAGGATGACTATTTCCGTATATATTTGGAAAGGGCTTAAACAGTCAGCACATTATAATTTTTATTTCTATCTAAATTATTCTATTAAGAATTTTTAATCGTATGTGGTCACAGCTATGTGAGACGATTGTTTGCAAAACAATGATTAAAAGATTCTGTTGTAATATGTGTTCTTTTACGCAGACAGTACCTTTTTCCGTGTCGTGCTTAAACTGATAAATACTACAAATTTCCTTTCATTTATATATCGGTGCAGTTATTTTGCAACGTTAATTTTGTTTGATATTTTTAAAATTTTTGTCGTAGCAGTTATTTTATGATTATATTGTGAGTCATCTTCCATATAAATATCAGCTATTATAAGCAGTTATGATGTGGTAAAGACGCTATATTATATGATAGCACGCCCCCGCGCGCGCGCATATATATATATATGATTGAATTCTCTGTTATCATGCATCGCATCGTTCAAGAGGACAATCTTGGGAATTTACAATAAACATCAATTTCGCACTCGGCCCTTATTGATTGTATTCATCAGATTGTTTTTCGTGCATAGCTTCCCTTTAATTAACAGCCAGATAGGTTAAATATGGATTTGTTCTATTTCTATTCAGTTGCATTCATGATCTTCTGGCATTCGGTAATGGCTAGAGGCTGATAAAATCTGCAGTTTAGTGCGCTTCCAAGTGATCTCTGGTCAGAAAACAAGTATAACTTTAAGTTTTTTTTTAGAAGTTCGTAGTTTAAAGCCAGGGAGTTTATTATCAAATCCCCTAATCAACAATCTTGAAAACGATAATGGTTGATTTCATTTATAATTAGTTTTCAACTTAAAGCCTTCGTTTAATTTATTTTCTTCAACTTTTGTGTAACTTCCATAGTATTTTCTTGGGACTTATAAGTGGCCTCAGTAAGAAACCAGTAGGTTCCGGGCCAAATCCAATAGGAAATGAAGCATCGTTTTGGATATCTTAATTCTAGTGTTGGAGAATCTCATGGATGTCGCAAGGCCAAATTATGTTTGTGCAAGAGGAAAACAAATGAGTTATTGATGTGACAGAGAGGATTACAGATAGCTGCATCAAGAACTTCAAACCAGGGTCAGGGTACTCCGGGGTGACGATAAATAAGAAAAGGTCCCCAAGTATCTGTTGTTTCTAAGGAAGGAAAGCCTACATTCCTAGGGTCGTCTCCCTTGGCCTTTTTCACCATGTGATAGCGCAGCCAGTCTCTCATATGGAGCGCCTCAAAGCAGAAGCCTTACAGAGGATGGCACACAGGGCACTCAAGCAAGAGGCGCATTTGTATTTAAAAGAAGCGGTCGGACGCCTCCATGATTTTTGTTAGTGTAGAATTTCTATTCTAGGATATTCCTCTAGATAAGTTTGCTAGCTGTTAGATTGTTTGGATAATGATTGCTTAGTTGTGCAATCTTGCATTAAAGCTGATTACTTATTTGTGCAATCTTACATTAAAGCTGACTGCATAGTTGTGCAATCTTGCATGGAGTAGCATTCCTGTTTTTCTAGTTGGCAGTTGCTTTTCTAGATGGCTCATCTTCTGCTATATATATTGTACTTATTCCTAAGCTATTTGTAATGCAAATACAATGAAAGCAATGCAATCAATGAAATTGTTCACAATTTATTCTTCACTCTAATTTGTGCAAGTGTAATTTGCTGCTCGACTGATTCACAAATTTTACAATTTTCACTTTGGATGGATGCTTTGTTTAGAGATCTTGAGAGTTTTGAGTACCGGGCACCAGAACAACATTGTCATCCCGTTTTTAACAGTAACACAGTCAAATCCTGTCAATTTGATGTGCTAAGTGATTTTTAGATGCTTGAAAATCAAATACCCATGATGGTCCCGAAGTTACTGAAAGTAGAAACAGGCTCAGAGGCAGAAGCCAATAAATAGCTGCTAAGATTGTCGTGGAGCAGTATTATTCTTGAAACTCGCCCTTTCTTGCCAAATTGGCTTTACAGACCAGATTTGGTTGAAGCACGTCTCAATAGATTGGAAGATCTTGAGAAATATAAACATATTCTGGAGCTATTCCAGAGTCTAATCAGAGAAGAGCCAAGGGATTCAGAAGAGACAGCACCCAATGAAGGCAACAAACTTCTCCTTCCAATACAAGGCCTCCTCTGAAAGTTCATAAATCTGATGGTGGTGGATGGAGATGAATCACATACAAAATACACATTCAGAAATATATCAAACATAAAAACACAAACATATAACTCTCAATTACATGCTACTGCACAAGATATTTCATTTGTGGATTTCATTACTTCATGACATGTTTACAAATCGAATGAATGCTATAGCATTCTCATGATCTCTTGATCATGCTACGCTTTGATGCCTTAATGCATTGATACAAACATTCCAAATGCCTCATTATACAGAGGTCTTTTACCTTTCTAGGTTCTTCTCTTGGCTCATCTAGAAACAATCCATTTCCTTTTGGAAAATTCCTCTAGAACTTTCTAATCTTATCTTGTTTCTTTCTAGATCTTTACATTTAATATTTATGCCTCATTTAATAATTGTGCTCTTGGGGTGGGAGAAATTACATATCCCAATACTCCCCTTAATTTCGACCATTAAATGTTTCACCAATCACAAAATCTATTTCCATAATGTCTCTGCCAATTGACCTACAGATCTGCAACCTTGTGAAAATATGTCCGGACTCTTCCTCATGCTGTTGCACTTTGCTATTGCTACAACTATACTACTATTTTGGTGAGCTCTTTTCTACGATCTGCCTTCTGCTATAATCTATTCTCCAATCTCTTTTCTATGATCTAATTTGCTTTGATAGTAGGAACTTCAATCCTCGTAATCTACGATCCTGCAAGCTCCTTTTGTTTCTTGCTATTAGTTTTAGCCTTCAAGCAACTTTCCTTCATCCCTTTTATTTCTTGCTGACTTTTGCAGCGATCTCAAAAAACAATATTTACCTACAACTTTGTTTTGGCTTCTTTTACAAGTTGCGGCTTGATGAAAAAAACCTCTTTTCCTTTTCACCTTCTGTCATTTCTTCTATGGCGGCTACCTTTGAAAAATAAACTATGGCTTCTAAAAAAATATAAGTGTGCAACCTCTCTTACCTTTCTCTTTTATGGCTTTAGAGTTCAGACAATTTTGATATGTTGTGTCTATTTTTTTTAACCGAACTTTGAAATTTCCTTGGTTGCAGCCCTACTCTTCACCTATTTGCAACTTGGTAAAATTATGCGGCATTTTTTGAGGTAAATAAAAACAACACTTATACTATACTGTGAGGAATAAAAGAAGGAAAAAAACTGAACTGAATAAAAATTA
Organism: Cunninghamia lanceolata; assembly: GCA_027924645.1. Taxonomy (NCBI): domain Eukaryota; kingdom Viridiplantae; phylum Streptophyta; class Pinopsida; order Cupressales; family Cupressaceae; genus Cunninghamia; species Cunninghamia lanceolata. Next base: position 14,548,703 of record BSBN01000206.1, read on the forward strand.
CACACTTCTACTCATTGACAAAAAAACAAATTGTATATATTGCAATAATTCGTGAATCTGTTGTTCATTACACTCTGTTGTTAAAACAATGATTAGAAGTCTGAATAAATAGAGTTTCTCAGCTGTCATAAAACTAAAAATAAAAATTCTAAAAATAAGAAACTAAGAAAACTGTGAATACATGCAGTTCCAAACAATTCTAAAAATAATAAATCTCATGCAATCTAGTTGCATGGAGAAACTAGTCCCAAAAAAAAGAATAAAACTACTATGTGTTGATCATGCATACATGTTTTCAATCTCCCCCTAGATGATCAATGGGGATGATGCCTAACCGGTCTCTCAAAGTGACAAACATTTTTGGATAATCTATTCCAAGTGTTTGTACAAATTCCTTGGCAACTAATCTTGCCTTGTGTCATTTCACAGAACCATTAGCATGATATTTTACCTTATAAATCCATTTGACACCTACTTCCATCTCTTCATTCATAGCATCAAACCACACTTTCTCTTTTACTATTTCTTCACACATAGAGGGTTCAACTTGAAATTGACTAAGCAAAGCAAAATGAACAACTGGATTTATATTTGTACTCTGATAAATTTCATTTAAAATTCACACCTTTCTTGAAGAGCTTAGACTTGATGTTGGACTTGAACTATCACCTGAATTTGTGCTATGAGAAGAACTTGGTGAACTTGAGCTTGGAGAACTCGAACTTAGGTTACTGTTGGAGCTTGAACTTCCACTTGAGCTTGTTGGGAGAGGAGGAACACTATCATCTTCTATGTTCATAATTACAGGCACTTTTTGTTGTACACCCTTTTGCCATTGCCATACTCCCACTTCATCAAAAACCACATCCCAACTCACAATCCATTGTTTTGTGTCAGGATTATAAAATCTATAACCTTTAGTTGCACCAAAATATCCCACAAAGATACAAAGTTGGGATTTGCATCCAACTTCTTCGACTTCTAAACTAGAATATGAACATATGCTAGACATCCAAATACATAGATATGAGCCACAGAAGGCTTGTGACCACTCCAACCTTCCTTTGGAGTGATGTTTTGAACTGCTTTTGTGGAGCTTCGAGTCAATATGTATACTGTTGTTGCCATTGCTTATCCCCAATAACAATTAGGAAGGTTTTTTGACTTAACATACTTCATGCCATTTTCATAATGGTACGGTTCTTTCTTTCTGCAATACCATTTTGTTGGGGGGTATAAGCTGCCATAAGTTGTTTCTGGATGCCATGAGTATTACAAAAATCAGCAAACTCTTTGGAAGTGGATTCTCCCCCTCTATCTGTTCTTAGTATTTTGAAGAGAATACCCGCTTTGATTTTCTACCATAGCCTTAAAGTTCATGAAGCATTCAAGTGCCTCATATTTTTACTTAAGAAAATAAACCCATGTGTGGCGAGAGAAATCATCAATAAATGTCAAAAAATAAATATTCTTACCCAAAGATTCCTCTTGCATGCCACCACAAATGTCAGCATGCACAAGCTTTGGAGGAGATTTTGCCCTCCATGATTTGTTCACCAAAAAACTATCTCGATGCTACTTGCCAAGTCCACACCCTGAACAAACTTCTTTTTCCTGAATTGCAGAAAGTCCTCTCACCATGTCTTTCTTATGAAGCAAACTTAATCCTTGAAAATTCCAATGACCATACCATTGGTGTCATAACCACGGATCATCTGTGGTTTCCTTGAGGGCATGTATCTTAGCGGACATGAATGTGAGAGGAAATAATCTATTCTTTGTCATACAAGCCTTTTCTACAAGATGATGGTTAGCTAATTTATCAAATATTTTGCAGCAGTTATCCTCAAACAAAACCTTATATTTTTTTACTACAAACTACCCAATACTTAAAAAGATTATGCTGTAATTTGGGCACATGCAAAGTGTCATGAATAAAAGTAGTTTCTCCATGCTTAGTTTTCACTGCAAGGGTACCTTCTCCCATTACATCAACCTCTTTATCATCACCAAATTTTACTTGATTTGTCACAGATTCATCTAATTTGACAAAGATCAGATTTACCTATCATATGATTGGAGAAACCGCTATCCAGGAACTACATATCCTTTTTAGGTTCTTTTTCCAAATTACAAGTGAAAATGTGGAGTGCTTTACATCTTCAAAAAGACTCTTCAGTATAGTTAGTTGTTGACTTATTCAAATCAGATTTTTTCTTTCTGCATTCAGATTCATAGTGTCCATACCTTTCACAATATCTTCACTAGATGCTTCTCCAATTCATATAACTTCTTCCTCTTCCTCTACCATGTCCTCTACTAGTAGAAGGCTCCCCTTGAGACTTATTTGATGGAGACAAATGAGTTGTAGATTTTTCTTCAATTCTTATTGTAGACTGGAAAGCTTGTACCAAACTCTCTATAGAATGTTGCATACACTCCTCATGAGATTGTAAAGAACCTATCAACTCTGCAACTTTGAATGTCATTAGATCTTTACTTTCTTAAATGGCTATGACCACTCGATCAAATTTTGGAGGAAGGGATCCCAAAATTGTTTCAACATTTTTTTGCTCTGTGACACTTTCCCCTTGAGTTTTGAGATGGTTCACAATACTTTGAGCCCTAGTGATAAGCTCTTGAATAGACTCAGCTTCTTTCATCCTTAGATTTTTAAAATCTCTTCGAAGGTTTGAAGTCTTACCAATCTTACTTTTTCAGATCCTTGGTGTGCAATTTGCAATGCCTCCCATGCATTCTTTGATTTTGTCATATCAACTATACGGGGGAATATTGAAATATCCAATGCAGCTTGAATGGTGAAGAGAGATCGATTGTCTTTCCTTCTATCTTCTTTCAACTAAGTTTGTTGATTTGTTGTCAAAGCAATCAAAGCATTCTAATTTGTAGGTTCAGTGTATCCTACTTCTACTAATTCTCAGAGATCTTGGGATAATAGTAGGGTCTTCATCTTTATACTCCAATATTCATAGTTGTCTCCTGTAAACAACAGAAGTTGAATTAGAAATTTGCTTCCATTAGCCATTGGAGATAACTAATAAGTTGAAATTTGTCACCTACAATATAAAATTCTTGCAACTTGCTCGAACCAGCTCTGATACCAATTGAAGGTAAATAAAAATAACACTTATAGTATACTATGAGGAATAACAGAAGGAAACAAATTGAACTGAATAAAAATTACACTACTACTCATTGACAAAAAAACAAATTGTATATATATTTCAATAATTACCGAATCTACTGTTCATTACACTCTACTATTAAAACAGTGATTAGAAGTTTGAATACTCAGCTTTCATAAAACTAAAAATAAAAAATCTAAAAATAAGAAACCAAGAAAACTATGAATACATGCAGTTCCAAATAGTTTTAAAAATAATAAATCTCATGCAATCTATTTGCATGGAGAAACTGGTCCAAAAAAGAGAATAAAACTACTATGCTTTGATCATGCACACATATCTTCAGTTTTGTCTGGTCACCAATATTCAACCTTAGGCAATCTACATCTTTCCTAGGATGGCTACACATTTTTTTTATCAATTCGAACCTCTTATGTGTAACTATCACTGGTTGCGGCCTCCTCAACATCTCCAGCGGCCTTTTCTCTTCCTTACTAGCACTAACAACAACTTTTTAATTTTTGATTTGTGGCTTCAAAAAACAACCTCCTTAGATTTCAGCGATCTATTTTGACTGCTGCTCCAAGAATCCTTTGATAGCTATGACTTATCAAACCTTTCTTTAGCTTTTAAAAAAAAAACACGGCTTCACCTCATAAAAATCTGCCATCTAAATTTTTAACTTCTACAACTTCAATGACACCTTGTTCCTTGACGTCGGCATGCAAGGCTAAGTCTTCACCCATGATTGTGCCTTTTACATGAGCTACGGAAATTTATGGTTGCAAACTTCTCTTTAGATCTATTGAACTAAACATTTAGAGTATCATCCAAGGGTGGTTGAGAATGAACTAGAGAGATGGTTAGCTCTAGGTGAGGAGACTTGCCAAAATCAAGCGAGCTAGGAGCACCACACCCATGAGAAAAGGTTGAAGGTGGCCTAGAAGGTTGATTGCATCCACTGTGAACTATATTATCTCTGAGACCTAGAAGATGAGAGCCATAGAATTGGGAGCCATTTACCCTTTCCTGGTAGATTGATTACAACCACACCAATGCCATCTAGAAGGAGAAGGGGGATTGGGAAGTACTCTAGCAATAGTGGAAGGAGCATTTCCCAATATGAGCAACCCCAAGTGCAACTTAATGAGCTTGCACCCGAATCTCCATAAGCACATTAGATAAAATCACAACTTTACTATACAAAAAGAAATGAACATTAGAACTAAGAAAATCATCCTGAAAAGAGAGCTACATTTCTATCTTTCCAAATACTAAAGAGAATTTACACCTTGAAAGCATACCAAATCTGGGTATACTTGAATGGGAGACAAGGTCAATCTCTTTAAGAAAAATCTTATGCCATGAAAAATGGCAAGTCAAAAGGGCTTAAAGAAATCATGAATCCAATTCCAAGCTTCCTAAGCTTTGGTGCAAAAAAAGAAAAGGTCCTTGAGATTCTCAATCTATCTAAAAAATGGGCAATGGTGATTAAGAATTCCCATTTGAGATAGATGAGCACTAAGAGAAAGGCCTTGATAAAGAATGCACAAGGCAAAGTGAGCCAACTTAGGCTCCAGAATGGTCAACCAAATAGATTGGAACTAGAGATACCATGTACCAAGATAGGATTGAAGTTGTCAGTGACTATCTAGCTACTCCACCATAGGAAGATGAGGTGATAGCCACAAATAGCATTTATGAGGCCTATAATTTTGAAATGGTGTAGTTGGATACCATTTCCAGTCTTTCCACCAAGGCTTAAAAGGTCCAAACCCAATCTTGTAAATCAGCTGGGGATCCCATGGCATCAATCGTGGTTTAGAAAGTCTCCTAGTCCTAATTAACAAGATTATATTTCATTTTAGATTCTAACTAAGAGAGAAAATTCTTGGTGGATCTATTAATGAAATCTAGCAACACTCTAATGCCTCTTTTAAAGAATTTCCAGGCATGAATCTGTGGCACTTTAGCTAGAGCATAGTCTTGACAAGAGAGGATAGGGGAGCACCAAATAGACTATTGATTGATAGAAAGGCCATTGTGGAAATCATTTTTTCCCATAAAGTCCAAGACTTAATAGCTTCCTAGGCATGTCAAAGGCTCTTTATGACAAATATACCCTAAATCTTGATGGGATCACTCATAGTGAGGAGAGTACAAAAATCTAGGTGTAATGCCCCTCATTTTGTCTTGAGATAGTTGGTAGTTTTATATTGCTCGTTGCCAGTTAAAGATGTTTGTGTTTATTGTTATGCTTGTGAGTCGAGATGGTGTAGTATTACTTGTTCGAGTACCCTACTACACTACAATTCCCTAACTCTATGTGCTTGATGTATTTGCATATACTTGTATACAATCTATTGTCCTAATGCAGGTTGCAGGTACCGGGGATCGACTCCACCTGACTTAGTAGGTCTGAGCGTGCCCTTGCACCAATGGATAACGTTGATGGGAGATAACATGAGGTTTTCCCTAGGTTAGTTTCCATTTTCAGTTGGTGTCATGGGTCTTGTTGTCGCTCTAAGATTCTTGTCTTGGGTTTTGGTCATCATGTGATTGTTGAGGTATTGTCAAGTTAAGCCTGTGTGTATTTTGGCAATGCATTAGTGAATTTATTATTATTATAATAATGTTATTTGGTCAAACATAATGGTAATTTCTTAGTCGTATATTAATGAGTTGTGGTATATTATTTTAGATTAAATTCATTATTTAATGTTTTTATTAGAATATGTGTCATAAAGTGTTTAATATATGGTAATTAGTAAAACTATTTTAGTTAGCAAATTAATTCTTGAAGGTTGTCGAATAAAGATTCTAGATTTGGGAGAATCTCTCTTTCATAGTAAAAATTAATTGTTTTCTAATTTTTGTGAGTAGTGGGATTCTCTGTAACAGATTTTTGGGGTCATGGAAATTAATGAGTCTCGGGTATTTTTGATTTTGGAGTACTATCTTGTCTTGATGATTGACTTGTCTTGATGATTTGACTTGTCTTGATGATTGGTGTAGTCTTGATGATCTGAGTTGTCTGTGTCAAACATTTTTCTGTCTTCTTGTATCCCTTGACTTAGTGGAACCTCATTGTTATCTCCTAGCTCGGAGGGGTGGACCTCAGGGTTTCACATGGTTGGGTCGAAGAGCTATCCTTTGGCCTTTTTGGATGTTATGGTTTGAGATCAATGCAAAAGTGTTCTAGTTCTGCATTTATTCTACATCTTCAGAGTTGTAGTGTACATTCACAATTGTATTATTCTATAAACCGACGTGATCGGTCTTGTAATCTAGTATTGAACCTTTGTAATTATTCATCTCTGTACATGTATAATGTAATACCCTTCTATTGTATTATGTTGCATATCACTTGTAATGTTATGTTTTTATCTGATACAATTATGTTCCCTAGAGGTGTTAGCTATTCATTTCATTTAATGTTGTTAATAGTGTAATTGTATTTAAGGATTAATGCATCTTCTTGCTTCAAAAAAAATAAATTCTGTTACTTTTGCTCTTGTTAGACTAACACTTTAGGGTTACATGATGGGGCATCACATTTGGTATCAGAGCCAAGTTTGAACACTGGGTACTCTGGTTAATAGTGAACCCATTATGTAACCTAGTGCTTAAACTCTGTAGATTAAAATTCCTTTTATTTTTGGTAGTTCTTGTTTTGAAGTTGTCCCTCGGAGGTATGTTTGTAGAGATGCGAGATCCCTATCTTTATCTTGTTGCAGGCTTCCAGGAGTAAGCCTATTTCTAGGGGGGAGGATGTAATGCCCCTCATTTTGTCCTGAGATAGTTGGTAGTTTTATATTGCTCTTTGCCAGTTAAAGATGTTTGTGTTTATTGTTATTCTTGTGAGCCGGGATGGTGTAGTATTACTCGTTCAAGTACCCTACTACACTACAATTCCCTGACTCTATGTGCTTGATGTATTAGCATATACTTGTATACAATCTATTCTCTTAATGCTGGTTGTAGGTAGCGGGCATCGACTCCACCTGACTTAGTAGGTCTAAGTGTGCCCTTACACCAATGGATAACATTGATGGGAGATAACATGAGGTTTTCCCTAGGTTAGTTTCCATTTTCAGTTGGTGTCACGGGTCTTGTTGTCGCTCTAAGATTCTTGTCTCAGGTTTTGGTTGTCATGTGATTGTTGAGGTATTGTCAAGTTAAGCCTGTGTGTATGATGCAGAGTCATCCACACTATAACCTTCGCATATAGCATGAATGTCTGCAGACCAACCTCATCATCATCATCTTCGCCATCATCATCATATTCCCTAAAACTACCAACAGCATCATCATGTTCTGTGTTACACAGTCAGCATCATCATATTTCAGACGATCGTAAACATCCGCCTGCCGACTACTGTTCACCTCCGCTTTCCTTCTAACATCATCATCATGATGTTCAGCGGGCGCACACATCCTCCTGTTCCACTGTTCATCGGGCTCGAGACACTATCGTCATCATCATGACCTTCGACACTACCTTCGTCAGCAGGATATTCAACATCCGGTTGCTCCAAATATCCTGATGACGATCACCTTCAGCCGCTTACCTTCGACGCTCCGCTACCCGACGATACAAGCAACAGCATCATGATCTACTTTATCCGGTTGTCTTCGAAACCTCCTGATGATGCTAATACAACCTTCTGCCACGGACTTCTGCCGATACCTTAGCACTTTAACGACGGTAGGATAAACTCGCATAAGGGGGATATCTTAATATCCTGATGACGATGACGTCATATCCTGATGACGATGACGTCACCCAATATCCTGATGACCTCTTCAACACTTAGTCGAAAAAAAAACAAACTTTCTCTTCCGCATCTACTCACGATATGCGGATGTTTGGCACTCCCGATATGATGATCCTGATGCCGATACGCTCCTCGGCTCCTCCTGCTGATGATCACCCCGACGAACTCACACTTCATGCAATCGACAACATCATGCCGATCTTCTCCACTTATCCGGATGACGATGTCCGAACTGTCTGCAGGATATTTGCAGAAATATCCTGATGATGCCGTTTTAACAGACTTCTTCACTTAGCAAAATTTCCCTTCGCCGATCCACCAGGGATGACCCGATCCAACCTCAGGGTGATCTTCCAACTCCAGTTTATCAACTTGAACTTCTCAACTTGACCTAGCACATGAGGATGCTAGGGTCTTCAACATCTCTTGACCGCGATCCTGCACACCTGCATGCAAACGGAAAACAATCTACAGCCTACCCTACTGTACATTACCATTCCACCGATCAGATGAGTCAACCGGTGGAATGGATCAGTGAATCCATGAAACCCTCTCAAACCAGCAGATCAATCAAGTAATGGAATGCAACCAGAGCAAGAACACAAACATGATCACTTTATTGATTTCAAAGATGCAATACAATATGATCAATCTCTCTCTTAGTCTCACTCAAGCTCGATCGATGATATCTGTCTCTCTATATGCAATATCAAACGATCTCATGCTTATAAAGACTTGCCTACGAGTACTACTGACCCGACTCCAAGCGGCTGGGAACTCTCCAAGCGGCTGGGAGATCCCACCGAACATACATCATGACAGCTGTTATAACTAACTAGCTAAAAATAGCAAAAGCCTGGTCAGCATGATCTTATCATGATCAGCATGACCTTATTACATGCAATTGGTCTAACAGACCTTCTTGGAAACACAAACAAGACCTAAACTACTAACTGCCTCATCAAGACCAGCTGTCAGGTAGGTGCTCCTGCACCATACTCCCCAACAGAAAAGAACTCATGTCCCATGAGCTTAGTCTGTGGAAGTCTTCCACCTGTACACCTTGCTTTGTCAATCTGTTGACCTGCTCCAGCTTTATCTGCTGCTGTCTCTTGGCTGCTCCAAGCCATCTGAACTGTGACTTGCTTTCTGGCAAGTAAATCCTCATGCCTGTTGATGGAGGCCTGTCTCTCACATACCCTGTGTTTGTCAGGTTGCCTGACCAGAACCTCTGTCTGAACTACCTCTGGAACTGCTGAACTGTTCAACTGTATCTTCCTGTCAATCTCTATAGGACAAGCAATAGTCCCAACTATGACAACATCCTTGTCATGCCTCTCAACTGGTTGCTGTGTACAAACCTGTTTCTGCACCTGCTGCTGACCTCTGTCAGTCACAACTGAAACTTTCTTCAGCTTGTTGTCTTTAACAACTCCTTTCCCTGCAGTGTCCTGAACTTCCTTTATGCCTGCTCCTCTAGGCATCTGCACAAACTCCTTCTTTCCCATCAAAATGATTTGAGCTGCCTTCTGTACTGCAGCTTTTGCCTGCAATGGCATCAACTTAATAGTCTTCCCATCCTTCTGGATGGTGTAGGTATTAGCATACCCATCATACAGTACCCTTCTGTCAAATTGCCATGGTCTACCCAACAGCAGGTGACAACATTCCATAGGCAATATGTCACACAAAATTCTATCCTGATATGGTCCAATCTGGAAATCCACATATGCCTGCTCAGAGACAAAAAGTGATTGCCTATCACTCACCCAAGATGCCTTGTAAGGGTGTGGATGTGGAATCCTTTCTAGCTTCAGTTTATCAACCATCTCCTGAGATACCATGTTGTCTGTTGAACCAGTATCAATGACAACCTTACATACCTTACCTTTGCTCTTACATGTGGTTTTGAAAAGAGCTCTTCTTTGCATCATATCCTTTGATGCCTGCAAACTAATTCTCCTTAACATCAATGATTCTCCACTCTCTGGATAGCCAAAATTCTCAGGACCCTTGTTTGAACTCTGTGCACTTTCTTCTTCTTTCTCTTCTTGTACCAGTTGTACCCTCTTGTCACTTGTTCTATCATTTCTGGATGATGAACCCTTGTTTTCTGGACATTTGAAAGATGGATGACCAAACTCTCCACAGGTGTAACACTTTCCTGAAAATGTAGTAGAACCTCTACCACCTCCAAATCTACCTCTATGACCTTTCCATCCACCTCTGAAATCAGACTGTCCCTGTCCTTGACCAGTGTCTTCTTGACCCTCATTTGTTTGCTTTTGTGCAGGGGCTGCTCCTTTTCCCCTATTGTTTCCTCTTCCTCTCATGGACTTATCATGTCCTCTATGCATCTTCTCTTCAATCCTGATTGCCATTTGGTAACAATCCTCCACATTCTTAGGGTTAGCTAACACTAACTCATCCTGTATGTTAAACCTCAAACCAGCCAAATACCTAGCCACCTTTTCTACCTCATTCTCATGATGACCAGATCTCATACTCAACAGATAAAATTCCTCAGTATATGCTTTCACATCCCTGTCTTTCTGCTTTAAAAATTGCAGCTTCTTAAACATCTGGATTTCATAATCCCTTGGCAAGAATTTACCCTTTATCCTTGCTACCATCTTATCCCAGGAAGTAATCTTTGACTTCCCTTGTTTCCTTCTCTCAGATTGTACATAATCCCACCATACCAAAGCATGACCTCCTAACTTGGTCTTTGCAATCTTTACCTTCTGATCCTCAGCAACATCTTCACATTCAAAGTGATTATCAAGTGCAGCAATCCAATCTAACAACTCATCTTCATTCAAGCTTCTAGTATACTTGGAAACATCAACCTTTACCTTAGGTTTTTCACTCTGCACTGCCTTTAACAGTTTTGCCAATCTCTGGTCTTCAGCATCCAGATCTTCAGCTACCTCTTCATACTCTTCAACAGTATCTGCCTCTTCTTCAGACTCACTGTCTTCTACCTCCCTCTTTTTGTTCTTTTCCAGGGCTGTCAGCCTGGCTTGAAGTGCTTCAGCAAGCTCCTTCATCTTCCTCATCTCTCTAGCATGTTTCTCCTTCATTTCCTGCAATTCCCTTGCAGTACCACTACCTTTAGGAGGCATTTTGTCAACCTCACACAACCAACACAATCAACTCTACCTCTACCTCTGCCCTTTCGGTGACAGAATCAACACATAACAGCCCAGATGTTTTGCTGAGCTCTGATACCACTATGATGCAGAGTCATCCACACTATAACCTTCGCATATAGCATGAATGTCTGCAGACCAACCTCATCATCATCATCTTCGCCATCATCATCATATTCCCTAAAACTACCAACAGCATCATCATGTTCTGCGTTACACAGTCAGCATCATCATATTTCGGACGATCGCAAACATCCGCCTGCTGACTACTGTTCACCTCCGCTTTCCTTCTAACATCATCATCATGATGTTCAGCGGGCGCACACATCCTCCTGTTCCACTGTTCATCGGGCTCGAGACACTATCGTCATCATCATGACCTTCGACACTACCTTCGTCAGCAGGATATTCAACATCCGGTTGCTCCAAATATCCTGATGACGATCACCTTCAGCCGCTTACCTTCGACGCTCCGCTACCCGACGATACAAGCAACAGCATCATGATCTACTTTATCCGGTTGTCTTCGAAACCTCTTGATGATGCTAATACAACCTTCTGCCACGGACTTCTGCCGATACCTTAGCACTTTAACGACAGCAGGATAAACTCGCATAAGGGGGATATCTCAATATCCTGATGACGATGACGTCATATCCTGATGACGATGACGTCACCCAATATCCTGATGACCTCTTCAACACTTAGTCAAAAAAAAAACAAACTTTCTCTTCCGCATCTACTCACGATATGCGGATGTTTGGCACTCCCGATATGATGATCCTGATGCCGATACGCTCCTCGGCTCCTCCTGCTGATGATCACCCCGACGAACTCACACTTCATGCAATCGACAACATCATGCCGATCTTCTCCACTTATCCGGATGACGATGTCCGAACTGTCTGCAGGATATTTGCAGAAATATCCTGATGATGCCGTTTTAACAGACTTCTTCACTTAGCGAAATTTCCCTTCGCCGATCCACCAGGGATGACCCGATCCAACCTCAGGGTGATCTTCCAACTCCAGTTTATCAACTTGAACTTCTCAACTTGACCTAGCACATGAGGATGCTAGGGTCTTCAACATCTCTTGACCGCGATCCTGCACACCTGCATGCAAACGGAAAACAATCTACAGCCTACCCTACTGTACATTACCATTCCACCGATCAGATGAGTCAACCGGTGGAATGGATCAGTGAATCCATGAAACCCTCTCAAACCAGCAGATCAATCAAGTAATGGAATGCAACCAGAGCAAGAACACAAACATGATCACTTTATTGATTTCAAAGATGCAATACAATATGATCAATCTCTCTCTTAGTCTCACTCAAGCTCGATCGATGATATCTGTCTCTCTATATGCAATATCGAACGATCTCATGCTTATAAAGACTTGCCTACGAGTACTACTGACCCGACTCCAAGCGGCTGGGAACTCTCCAAGCGGCTGGGAGATCCCACCGAACATACATCATGACAGCTGTTATAACTAACTAGCTAAAAATAGCAAAAGCCTGGTCAGCATGATCTTATCATGATCAGCATGACCTTATTACATGCAATTGGTCTAACAGACCTTCTTGGAAACACAAACAAGACCTAAACTACTAACTGCCTCATCAAGACCAGCTGTCAGGTAGGTGCTCCTGCACCGGTGTATTTTGGCAATGCATTAGTGAATTTATTATTATTATAATAATGTTATTTGGTCAAACATAATGGTAATTTCTTAGTCGTATATTAATGAGTGGTGGTATATTATTTTAGATTAAATTCATTATTTAATGTTTTTATTAGAATATGTGTCATAAAGTGTTTATTGTGGTTAAAATAGTATATGGCAATTAGTAAAATTATTTTAGTCGGCAAATTAGTTCTTGAGGGTTGTTGAATAAAGATTCCAGAATTGGGAGAATCTCTCTTTCAAAGTAAAACTTAATTGTTTTCTGATTTTAGTGAGTAGTGGGATTCTCTATAATGGATTTTTGGGGTCATGGAAGTTAATGTCTTAGCTATTTTTGATTCTGGAGCACTGTCTTGTCTTGATGATTGACTTGTCTTGATGATTTGACTTGTCTTGATGATTGGTGTAGTCTTGATGATCTGAGTTGTCTGTGTCAAACCTTTTTCTGTCTTCTTGTATCCCTTGACTTAGTGGAACCTCATTGTTATCTCCTAGCTCAGAGGGGTGGACCTCAGGGTTCCACATGGTTGGGTGGAAGAGCTATCCTTTGGCCTTTTTGGATGTTATGGTTCAAGATCAATGCAGAAGTGTTCTAGTTCTGGATTTGTTCTACATCTTCAGAGTTGTAGTGCGCATTCATAATTGTATTATTCTGTAAACTGATGTGATCGGTCTTGTAATCTTGTATTGAACCTTTGTAATTATTCATCTTTGCAAATATATAATGTAATACCCTTCTATTGTATTATGTTGCATATCACTTGTAATGTTATGTTTTTATCTGATGCAGTTATGTTCCCTAAAGGTGTTTTCTGTTCATTTCATTTAATGTTGTTAATAGTGTAATTGTATTTAAGGATTAATGCATCTTCTTGCTTCAAAAAAAAAAAAAAATTGTTACTTTTTCTCTTGTTAGACTAACACTCTAGGGTTGCATGACAGGGCATCACACTAGGCCTTTCCAAGCTAGTCAGCTCAAAGACACACCATAGATAATTTAATGTTTGATGAGAATATTCTAGGCCTTATTTCCCTACATGGATCTAATAAACCATTTGGCACATAAGGTAATTCCTTTCTAACATATTGAAAATAAGCCTAAACTACTATCATCATGAGGAAGACAACATAATTTCTAAGAAAGATAATGAAAACCTTGGTGCCCATCACTGGAAGCCTAGAGAAAAGCTCTGAGCAATTTTTCAGTTTTCAAATAGGAAGCCTTTAAGGGCACCCTGCAAGTGGAATAATAAATATGAGTGGAAACTAAGATTTTAGAACAAATTTAGAACTTACCAACTAAATAAAGAGGCTTGGTAATCCATTAGTTGAGCTTCTTTTTCAATTTTGGCAATAATAAATTGCTAGAGAATGGAAGGAGAGGCTTGAAAAGAAAAGGGAATGCCCGATAAATGGAAAACTTCTCTGTGCTCAATCTATTTGTAGCTAAAATTATCTAACCAATTTGTCTTGCGAAGAAAAGATTGCCTATAGCACTGAGTCTTTTTCCATTGAATGCTCAAACTAGAATCCTGGCAAAAAAATATCCAAACAATGAAAGGCTTGGTTAGCATTATTCTCTTCCTCAACCAAGGTGGGGAAATATTCATTGAACATGATTATTAACCAAATGTTGGAAAGAGTTGGGAAGAGATTTCCCCTTAACAAGGGTTTGAGAAATTGCATGAACTAGGGGCATGTGCACAAAAATGGGGGATCAAAAAGTGGCCAAAATAACCTTTTTGTACATTGTGCGTATAATGCAAGCACGTTATAACATGCACATGTTATAACATGCTTTTGTTATGGCTTGGTAGTGGCTCAATCACTACCAATCCATAATGCAATCATGTTATAATGCACTCTCGTTATAAAAAAAATACACTTTTTTATGTTTTTTATAACATGCATAAAATTAGTGTATTTTCATGTTTTTTGTAATGTGCTCATATTATGAAAAACATAAAAAGTACACTTTTTTTCATCTTTTATAACATGAGCACATTATAGCTTGCCTTGGAAATTACCAACCCTTAGGGTTGGATTTTCCTTGGGCATCCAAACCAAAGGGCTGGACTTGCATATCAATGTTCAAAGATATATTTTCTACAAGATATAGAGAGAAAACTAAATGTTGAGTATGCTCTCCATCGGGTTTGCACATTTTTCAATGTTGATCTAAAAATACAATAGTACCGTCAGGCTCTCTCTTACCTTTCTAACCATGTAATTTTTTTACATTTTGAATATGTTAAGGTTTTGATCTTCAATTTCTTTTGCTAGTGTCTTCTTTTTTTTCTAAAAACCTATGTAAAGCATTTTTGGTGTCATTTTTTGACTGTTGATCCAAATTTGAAACAAATTATATTTTTACATTCTAGACTCTATTCTATACATATTTAAAAATAACTAAATGTCAATTAGTTTTCAAAAGAATTAGGGGGGAGCATCCTTAACTTTTCATTTTTTAGGATGTTTCCACTTTGAAAATTCATTAAAAATATATATATATTTGTTAAACAATTAGTATAAAAATTAGGCATAAACTACATGATGTTAGCTAATTTTATACCAAAGTGATTTATGAAATACTTCCAAAAAGTCTACATTTTAGGGGGAGCACACCAGATGCTATGTTATATATTTTTGACAAAAACAGAAGCACTTTGTGTGCTCCCCCTATTTGAACCTCTTAATCCCCACCATTTTTTTAAAATATATTATTTTAGAAACTAGTTCCTATGCACTAAAAACTTTGTTCTTGTCGCATCTTCAATTTTTTATCACGACTATCTTCAATTTCCTATCCAAGATTAGTTTTTACTAATTTCAGAAGAAAAAAAAAAAGTGGTCACTTTTTACTCCCTTATGGTCCCCTATATCCATGCACATACCCTTAGGAGATAATCAAATCCTTCTATAGTAATAACATAAAGAGATGAGGCAAGAGGGTAGCCTTGATAGATGGATTGGTGAAGGCTAAATGGTGTGGATTGTTGACTATTAATGGTAATGCAAGACAAAGAATCCAAAAATATTTGTATAGAATTGTTATGTCAGAAAATGTCCCCTTGGGGCCTTTTCCCTCTTAAGGTTTAACTCCTGGGTCCTTAAATTGCATTTAGAGTATTTTGCATGATAATTTTGACTCCCGATGAGAAAACCCTAAATTCTTATAGAAAATAGGACCTAGGGGGTGCTATTTTAATGATCATTGAACAAAAACAAGGGGGTGGACTTGGGTGCTAGCGCCCTAGTCCTACACTATATTGGGTCTGCCCTAAATTTAAATGTCAATTTTATGACCGTTATTTAGGTCCTATGCCGACATCTCAAGTTTGAATTATGTAATTCTTAGTGGGAATGTTTGTCGTTGCATATATAAGCATGATTAGGGTTCATTTGCAAACTAGATGGAAACTAGATGAGCATTGTGATTTTGTGAAAGTGATTCAAGGAATTCATTATGTTGTAGAGCAGTACTTTGTTGTTATTGTGTTTGTATTTGTAGATTTGACTCCATCTCCTCATGGCATGAAGAGCATTTTCCTTCCATGAGATCTACACTACAAGATGATATCTATTATGTTTTCAATCATTTATCATTTGGATTTTTACCTCTATCTCGCTAGGATATGCACTCTTATCTAACAATGGTGTTCAAAAGACTTGAATGTCTCTCTGAGACTTGACTGAGGCAAGCCTCTAAACACCACAACCCCCTCCCACACTCCTTTTTTATTGCAGGTTATAGGTACTGAGTTTGGTGAAGTGGAATTGAGGAAAGGAGGTTACAGACAACAAAGATTCAAGATCTAACAAGCAGAGGACTCTAGTGAACATTTCAGGACAAGGGCATTAGTCCCTATGTCCTCCATTTTCCTCAAGGCAGAAATGGAGAATGCAGTGCAGATCAGTGTTGGAAGAAGATTCAGACCCCACAACAAAAACTATACCTTGGACTAGGGTGTTATTCCCTGTGTTCCCAATTTTTTTGCTTTTTGGACTTCGAAAAATAGTGAGTTAAATATTTCTATCCTTCACCTTGGTCTAAAAGGATTTGCTGTAATTCGATGACTTGCTTACTGTTTTACATATTTAGGGTTTTAAGTGAAATTGAGCATTAAATTGAGATATTTTATGATACATCTAAGCTTTCTCATCGTTCCAAGTGGTAGCCTAACCTGATAGGTGAATGATCCTACTAGTGGAGATTCAACTTGGTTGATATGCCCTTGAATGTTTGGTGAGAAGGGAGGATTTTCCTTTGAAATCTAGACCAAAACATTTCCGCCCTTTTTCACCCTAAACAAGAATGGATGGAATGAGGCCCAAATCCAAGCACCTAAATAATTGTGAGAATAAAAGGCCATTCAATACAACAACCCACTTGTATTGTTGAATAATTGTCAACACAAACTTGATGGTGTTATATCTTCCAATTGGAGTGAATATTTCTAGAATAATCTACTATAACTATTTTTAGAAACCCCTTGGCAACATGTCTTGTTGTGTCTCATTTCATAGAACCATCAACATAATATTTTACCTTATCGAACCATTTGGCACTAATCACCCATTTATCTTTTAGAAGTTATATTATTTCCCATGTGTATTTTTACAAATTGCTTGCATCTCTTCATTCATAACACCAATCCATACTTTCTCTTTTGTTGCTTCTTTAAACATAGTTGATTCAACTTGAATTTGACTAAGCAGAGAAAACTAATAGTTTGGTTTGTATTAGTACAAATTTGGTAAATGTTACTCTAGCTCATTACCATTCTTGAAGAACTTGGGCTTGATGTTGGAATTCCACTTGGAATTGGTGAAGAATTTCCTGAAGAAGAAATTGAACTATCACTAGCGTTTTCATTGTTGAGAAAACATGAGCTTGTAGGACTTGAACTTGAGCTTCTACTATAGCTTGTGGGAAGAGAAGGAATAGTGAAAGAGAGCTCAAGATCAATTGGCAGAATGATGGCACTGATTCTACAAGAATATGACAAACAAATTGTAAACAAGAATGAAAGAAATGAATTGCAATAGATAAATTATGAACAATGAGAGTACATAAATAGTGAAGTGATTGAGTCACTATAAAATGTTGGCAAGAGACACTACTAGGCATGATAAGTGTTGTCATTGATGGAAACTAAGTCTCTCTACATAGCCACATTACATAATTTGCCCAGACCGGAAATCAGATTGAAGATCTGTCTAAGTTCGGGAAGTCAAGAATAGAGTGTGTGACAGGGTCTGGTATCTTGGTCTGGATCTCCTTGGGAGTAGATCAAAGTTTGCTACAGATCTGAGAGAGTCATAAGCATTGTCAGAAAAATCAAAATCCAAAATTTTGGACTCTGCTGATGGAAGAGTCAATAGTTATTAGCATCTAAGTATCAGGTTAACAGTTTGATAGAACAGACAGAGAAAGAACAGGCTGACATTGTAATTGATCTTGGTTCTAGATGTATGGAAGTTGTTGGTTGGACAAGTTGTGTTGATCAATGATAGTAGATGACCTGACTAATGATTTGTGAGTGTATGTTTTGGTCCGCGTCTCAAGATTGCATGGCTCTAGCTGACAGAGCAGAGTATTCAATAAAGTTCCAAGTGTTCTTGAAGCCGACTGAAAAGTAATTAAAGATCATGATGCAGATGTATATAGCAGATGGATTTGGATGATTTTGGTGTGTCTGTTGTGAATATGGAGTAAAGACAAAAAGAGCAGAGATCTAAGATTCAGATGAAGGCAGAATAGTAAACTGGGCAGAGTGAAGATGAAATGTGTGAGATCAATGTTTTGTGCTTAACCGGAACTAAATTCATGCATTAGTAGATGCTTCTCATTAGTTCAAAATCACTAGTATTCTCTTGTAATCATTTGTAGGTAGTGAGCCTCTATTTGAGCAATGAGCTCTGGGCAGTGAGCTTGAATGCATGTGCATTCTCATTTGTAAAAATACTTTTAATATGGTATTAATTTTTGTGGGTTAACCCCCACTATGGTTTTTCCCTTAACCAGGTTTCCATGCTAAAAATCATGGTGTCAAGTGTGTTATTTATGATTTTGCTCATGTGTTATTGATTCATTATTTAATGTTTATTTGATTGTAAGTTGTAAAAGAATATTAAAGGCAAAAAAGTTTAAATTGTGTAACAACTAGTTCACCCCCCCTCTCAGTTGTCTAGACTAATTCCAACAATTGGTATTAGAGGAAAGTTCCTTTGTAAAAGTTTAATAGCTTAAGGAAGATCTGGGAAGACAACAAAATGGATGAATATAACCTTCAAGGGCATCTTAATCTCACCCTAGAAGATCTTGAACAATCTAGAGCAGATGTCCAAGAGTTGCAAGATAACCTAAAAAATGCTAAAGACTTCATTGAGATTTTAAAAGAAAAATTGATCAAATCCAATGTAAAAGGAAAGGAGCAACCTCTTTAATTGGGAAATCAATATGAAGAAAAGGCCCTGAAAGAGAAAACAAAGGAATGTGAAAAGCTAGCTAAAGAAGTCATTGTCCTAAAACATGAGATGGAATCTGGAGTGATGAGACTAACCAAGGAAATTGAAAATAGGAAGAAATCTGAAGAAGAGATGAATCAAAATCTGAAAGAGAGAACTGAAGAATGCTGCAAATTAGATGGAAAAGCTGGTCTTCTAGAATCTAATCTACAAGAAAGCAGAAACAATGAGGGAGAACTTGAGAGACAAATTATCACTCTCAAACATGATCTAGAAATTGCAAATGAGTATAAGGAGAAGTTCAAGATAAGCTCAGCTAAACTTAAAGCACTAATTAAAGATTAGAAAAAGGGTGATGACAAGCACGATCTTGGATATGGAAAAGGTGAAAGTTCTAGATTCGAACAAAGAAATCTTCAACCAAGGAATGGGAGAAATAGAACTAGAAAACCTCCGGTAAGATAGCCTAATGCTCAAAGATATCCATCATTCAACAGAAATTGTTTCAATTGTAATAAATTTGGGCATAGAGCTACTCAGTGTAGAAGCAGAGTAAATCAAAATGGTCCATCCTTCTCTGCTCAATGCTTCAAGTGTAAGAGGTATGGTCATAGATCGAATGAATCCAGAAGTATGATAATGAATAATGCTAACAATAGAGGAATTGGCAATTCTTTCAATGGTTACTATTTTGCTTGCAATGGGTTTGGACACATGGATAATCAGTGCAGATCAAGAGGAAATCAAGTTCATAAGCAGGGAAATGTTGTGTGCTTTAACTGCAATAAATCTGGTCATATTGCAAGATTCTGCAAAAGTAGGAACAATGGAAGAAGAGGTCCGGTAAATAGAAAACTAGATGAGCAGAGACAAGACAAAGGCAAAAGAAAATTTGATGTGAATGAGATATGGAGTGAAATGAACAAGACTTGGGTAAAGAAAGATACAATAACCAATTGTGATGGGTCCGCACTGGAATTTGGTGTGGACAATTCCTTCAGGAATTAAATCAGGAGCTCTAGCTCAGGGGGAGCTGCATTGAACATCAAATTCCCCTAGTCAGTAAGTGGGTGCCTAAAATTGGCACAATAAAAGAGGATTTTTGAATTGGTTTAGAACCTTTGGAAGGATTTTCAGAAGAAAGGATGTTGATATGAAAATTTGCGGAGTGATTCATGAAGAACTATCAAAATTAGAGTAACCAGACAAAGTTAGGGCAACACATTTATTACAATGCCAAATTAGGTTTTGCAAACAATAAAAGGTCACTTGGTCATGCATTTGAATCACTTTTCATTCGAAGGAAACAAGAAGAAGATCATTCGAGTTGCAAAATCCAAAGATTAAAGCACAAAGAGAGAATTCAATCAGCAATTGATCAACCCTAACCCTGCGGAAGAAAAAGGTACTTCTCTATAAAGCTTTTAATATGAAATCTATTGAGATGGCTACTCCTCATGTTGTTGATATTACTAAAAGTCCTTGACCCAAATTTAAGAAACATCCTCACAAATCAATAGAAGTCGACCCATTAGGTGCTATTTCGAGTGTTTCATATGGTGTGCTATATCTTGAAGACAATAGGGTTTATATTCATGCAAATATAGATGAGTTTGGACATTCAAGGTATGTAGACTTGTTTGAGAACCATCTCAGGAATGAAATCACAAACTTAAACCCGAGTATAAGGTACTACAGGATAAACATTTTATTCAAATTATGGGGTTTCCAACATTTGATGAAGATGAATGGGTCTGGTATATTTTGAGTCAGATGCATGATGAATTCATTTGGTTGTTAAATCCATTCAAAATTACCAAGGATGTTATCAGAATTGTGATTGGGTTAAACTCAACTAGTGGATTACCCATGTTAAAATCTATGAAAAACCAAACTGTTACTGATGCAACTGGTGCAAAATTTGATAGGAGGGATATGAATATAAATGACATTATAGAACCAGATGTGAAGTTTGCTTCCATGGTGATTGGCTACAAGATATACCACTCCAGCAGGGAGAATTCTGTCTCTGAAGCTGCCATATATGCAGCATATTGAATGTTAAAGGAGAATGTAGATTATGACCTTTATGAGCTATTACAGAACCAGCTGATTGAAAACTTGAACAAAATAAAAAAGGATAAGAAAAACACTTTTAAATATGATACATTGGTTCTATGTTTGTTTTTCTACTATATGAATGAAGTACCTAGAGTAAAGGGTGTTCACTGGACTAATGATGAACCAGTTGCCATTCAAATTAGAGATCATCTTCGCAGCATTGGTGAATTTAAAGCACAAAAAACTACAATATGGGGTTACTTCAAGAATTTCAGAGTATGATGCATTTAAGGGAAAGAATCCCTAAATAAATTGTTGAGAAGTACAAAAATGAAATATGCTTTATGGTTGACACCGATCAATGCCTAATTGAAGTAGTGGAACCCAGAACTGTTTGGATCATGCCCATGGGGTATGAAGTAAATGGAAAAATCTTGAATATGTATGCTCAACATCTTCTAAGCAAGCCTAAAGACACAACAGTTGAAAGATTTGGAACATATGAGGAGTTAAGTTTAAAACTGCATACTGAGCTCAGAGAACTTGAAACCAATAGGAGAGTAAGAAAAGAAGTTGAGCAATTGGCTGAAAATCTGGGCCTAACTAAAGAGACTGTGAGGCAATTCAGGGAAAGAACTGAAAAGGATGAGAAAGAGAAACAAGATAAGAAACAAGGAAGTGCTCTGGTGGAACCCTCTTCCACCTCAAGGTCTACTAGGAGCTCTGCTACTGCCTCTGTTCCTCCTAAGACTGCAGAACTAGAAGCAGGATCACTTGAAAAAAGAGAGAAAAGGAAGTAAACAAAAGCATCTCGGACCTATGAAAGCACAAGAGAAGAAGAAGAAGATACAGATTCTGACATTGAAATCAAAGTACTAAAATCCCCAGGCACAAAAGCAGCCAAGACATCCAAGGAGATGTCCTCGAGAAGCAAAAGGGAAAGCAAGAGGCAAAAGGTAGAGGAATATGTAGAGGAGCCTACCCTCTTAGTAGATGACATCATTAAATCAGTTACTATGGATGGAAACTTGGCTCCAATGATAGAATTCTATGAGTACTTGAAGAAGCAACGGTAAGATATTTGAATATTTACAACAAGGCTCTTATTGAGATATGTTCATTGATACCAAAAAGCCTTGAAAAAGTTCTGGAACTAAGAAAATAGAATGCAATAAGCAAGGATCTTGAGATCCAAGAAAAAATATTAATACAATTATGCCCCCAAACTACTCTAAAGCAAATGAATTTTATATTCAAAGAAGCCAAGGATGAGTTCTGAAGTAAAAATCGAATGAATAAGCTTATTCTTGGGGAGACAGAAAGGATTGCAAAGGAAACCAAAGAGATTCTCTGGAGTGCTTTGAAAAAGCACAATCTTCCTATTGCAGAGGAGGTAAATGTAGAGATTGAGTCCTTAGACATGGATGTTGAAGGATTAAAGGGAAATAAGCAACAAAATGAAACTCTAGACTTCTTTGTTCGAGAAGAGGAAGTGCAAAAGGAGGAAGAGGAAGTATTGATAAAAGAAACAAATGCTGGCCATGATCCTCTGGATCCTCTTGCTACTGATGACTCTAGAAAGGACAAAGAGAAAGAAAAAGAAAAGGAGAAAGAGAAGGAAGAGGAAGAGACAAAGGAAAAAGAAGAACTAGCAGAAGGGGATGGTGCTAATGCACCAAAGCAAGACAGTCCGGTTGCTGTCTTTGACCAAGCACAAGGGAAGGAAACTAAAATAGCGAGTGTGGAAAGAGACACTATGAATGAAGTGCAGAGTTTTCTCAGCAAGGAGATGCTAGAGTTAGATGATCTGGAACTGATACAAGGACCAATCAATTATGACACTCTCTCTCTAGATCAAATGCTGAAGATATCATCATTCACACATGCCAAGGCAAGGGAGAGATTGCTGAAGTCTCACATAGAAGATAGTGAGGTGATAAGCCTAGCATCCAGAGTACTAGAGAAGATCATGCCCACATATAAGAAGAATACATCTGATTCTCTTTTTGGTAATTTGAAAAATCTTGTGCATTCTATAAATACAAATTTTGAGTCCTTTGAGAAGTCAGCTGAAGTAAAGATCTGGAAAGAATTTTTTGGTAAAATGTTTAGTGAACTAAAAGGCCTTATAGATAATGATAGAAAAGCACTCGACATTGGTATAAAGAGTATTGAAAATGCTCTTAAGCATGGTGGTGATGTATATAAGTTTTTCTTATCATGACCCAAAATAGCAGAGGATATTGAGAAAAAGATAAAGGAGCAGGAGAAAAAGCTGCTAGACCTATCTCAAAGTTTTGATCCTTTAACAACATCTTCGGTGAGCCAAGAATGTCAAGCAATTAGCCTGACAAATGAAATAAAGAAGCTTATCAAGGAAAAGAAGAATATTATGGAAAGAATGAGTGAGCTCCGGGGACTGATTATCCCTAAGTTCGAAACAATGTTCAATACCTTGTCAGAAGCTCAAAGTACTATACATACAAGTAAGCTGTCAGATCAAAGGAAAGCAAAAGCATATGCATTTCTACTGAGAGGACACATTTCAATTTTGGATGGTATGAAGAGAAGTTGGGCTACCGAATTTGTACAATTAAAGAGTAGTTTTGCAGATATCCTTAAATATATGTAAATACAACATATGGACTGTGTATATGCGGTCATATATACTAAGTTTTTGCATCATTAGTGATTGCAGATCCCACCCTTTGCCATTGATGTCAAAGGGGGAGTGAAGAGCAGTGAAAAATGAGGAATCCAGCAAAGGGGGACCACCAGAAAGTAGTGTGAACAACAATATGGAGCACAAGCAAAGGGGGAGCAATTCCAACACTTAGTCATTTTTCACTAAGTGTTGCCATCAATGCCAAAGGGGGAGATTGTTGGCAAGAGACACTTCTAGGCATGATAAGTGTTATCATTGATGGCAACTAAGTCTCTCTACACATCCACATTACATAACTTGCCCAGACCGGAAATCAGATTGAAGATCTGTCTAAGTCTGGGAAGTCATGAACAGAGTGTGTGACAGGGTCCGGTATCTTGGTCCAGATCTCCTCAGGAGTAGATCAGAGTTTGTTGGGGATCTGAGGGATTCATAAGCATTGTTAGGAAAATCTAAATCTAGAATTTTGGCCTCTAGTGATGGAAGAGTCAATAGTTATTAGCATCTGAGTATCAGGTTAATAGTTTGACAGAACATATAGAAAAAGAACAGGCCGACATTGTAATTGATCTTGGTTCTAGATGTATGGAAGTTGTTGGTTGGACAAGTTGTGTTGATCAGTGATAGTAGCCGACCTGACTAATGATTTGGGAGTGTAAGTTTTGGTCCGCATCTCAAGATTGCATGGATCTAGCTGACAGAGCAGAGTATTCAATAAAGTTCCAAGTGTTCTTGAAGCTGACTGAAAAGTAATTAAAGATCAGGATGTGGATATATATAGCCAATGGATTTGGATGATTTTTGTGTGGGTGTGTTATGAACATGGAGTAAAGGTAAAAAGAACAGAGATCTAAGATTCAGATGAAGGAAGAACAGTAAACAGGGCAGACTGAAGATGAAATGTGTAAGATTAGTGTTTTGTGCTTAACCAGAATTGAATTCATGCATTAGTAGTTGCTTCTCATCAGTTCAAAATCACTGGTATTCTCTTGTAATCATTTGTATGTTGTGAGCCTCTATTTGAGCAGTGATATCTAGGTAGTGAGCCTGAATGCATGTGCATTCTCATTTGTACAAATACTTTTAACAAGGTATTAATTTTTGTGGGTTAACCCCCACCGTGGTTTTTCCCTTAACCAGGTTTCCACACTAAAATCAGGGTGTCAAGTGTGTTATTTATGATTCTGCTCATGTGTTATTGATTCATGCTTTAATGTTTATTTGATTGTAAGTTGTAAAAGAAGATTAAAGGCAGAAAAGTTTAAATTGTGTAACAACTGATTCACCCCCCCTCTTAGTTGTTTGGACTAATTTCAACATAGAAGTCAACTTCAACACTCAACATAAAGGTGGTGAGTTTTCTCCACCAAGTGGCAAGAAAGAAGCAACACATATCTTGGATGAGTTTGATCAACTCTCTAAGTTTACATATACCTACCTAAGGTTGCTTAATTCGATGTGTAAATTATATGCATAATTACTTATTTAAATAATAAGTAATAACATTGGTATTTCTACACTAACACCCCCCTTAAGCATAGATTAGGTGGGTACAAATAAGGATCAGTCTTGGAAACTAATCCTGATGAGGTACCCATGTACAATGCAATCTCTTGTAAAGAGGAGAAAGAAAGAAAACCTAGTGGAAAAAAAAGTTTCTCCAAAAGAGAGAAGAAATGAATCTAGAAGCTACTTGTGTATCTAACTGCAGATGATGAAATGTGACTAAAACTGATCCATAAGAGTAAGTAATATGAAGATTCAATAAAATTAACCATAATGAATGGCTCTTAATTTGAGATGTGATTTGATGTGAATCAGATGCAAGATTCAGGATCATTTACCACAGGCTCTCAATTTGAGATATGTGGAATAAAAATGTTGAAATTTTTGAAGAAGCATCGGAAGTGTTCTGGACACAACTCAATAGAAGTGTTATTGACATGACTCAATGGGAGTGATCCTGACACAACTCAATGGAAGTGTTCTTGACACAAGTCGAAAGTGCTCCCATAATTCAATATGTTTATCCCCCATGATTTGGGAACTTTATCTCAGTTCATTGATTACAAAATGTGTGTATAATCCCCCCAGAGAATAATACATAAAAAATCACTTTATAAGTTGAGTGCATGAATAACCCAACAAATTGCTTAATTACTCCCTTAGAATTTGGCACTTGATATTTCTTAGTGCATACACAATTACCTTTGCATGCTAAATTTTAAAAATTGTCTATTTTTGCACTTCAAAAGAAAAAAATTAAATGTCTTGGGTGAAAAATGAAAAAGAAAAACTAGAATTGGAGCTCACCTCTCTAACAATTTTAAAAGGCATGGAAGATTATTCAGGTTCGAGTACATGTGGTTCAAGGATGCTACTTTAATACCACTTCTGCAGCAATGGTGGGAAAACTCACCTTTCACTCTAGGATCTAGAATGTTCCAACTAAGTCAAAAGTTGAATTTCATTTGAAAATAGGTTATTTTTTAGAACCAATCCCATTTCAAGAATATCCTTTAGGAGAAGGCTAGAATTTAAAATTATATGTCAAACATTTCATATCGAATTCTAAATCAAGGCATGGATGCTAGAACGTTCAAAGAGGAGAAAAAACTCAAAGAGGAACTCCAAGAAATCCTACTAAGAGAAGAAATGCACTGGAGACAAAATCAAGAGAGACTTGGTTAAAGGAGGGGTATCAAAACATAAATTTTTTTACATATATCCACTAAATAAAAAATGGCACATAACATAATCCATAGCCTCAGAAAGGTGAATGGCAAAATAATCACTACTCAAAAAGATATTTAGGATGAGGCCATTCACTTATTTAGAACCCTTTTGTAGGACAATCAAGAGGAGGGAAATTCTCATGTCCAGATTCACTTCAGTTGCATGTCCCCAATATTATACTAGACTCCCAAAACTCCATCCTCATGAAGGAATTTTCTCAGAAGGAAATTCAGGCAATAAAATTTTCCATTTACCCTAATAAGGATTTAGGCCTAGATAGCTTCACATGTCTCTTCTTTCAAAAATGCTAGAATTTTGTCCATAGGGACATCCTTTTAGCAATGGAGGAGGCCAAGAAGCATAAGAACATCTTGAAGGAGCTCAAAAAAGCAACTATTATTCTAATTATGAAAATAAAGTCTCTTTCATCATTGGAGGGCTTTCATCCAATCTCCCTTTGCAATGTGATTTATAAAATTATTGCAAAGGTAATTGATAATAGGCTTTCTCCCATTCTTCCCTTAATCATATCTATAGATCAATGAGGTTTCATCTTGGGTAGAGAAACAATGAAAGGGGCAATCATTAATCATGAAGTTTTACACTCTATATTGGAACAAAAAATTCCTGTAATGGTAATCAAGTTGGATATGGCTGAGGCTTATGATAGAGTAAGATGGTCCTTCCTTATGGAGGTCCTTTTGGGATTTGACTTTTCAAGGTAATGGTACAAATGGATCTTGACATGCATTTCTAGGGTTAATTTATTAGTCTTTGTTAACATATCTCCAGCTAACTCTTTCTTCTCTTCTCAAGGTCTAAGACAAGGAGATCCCATATCCCCATATCTCTTTATTATCATGGTTGAGGCTTTAAGCTAGGTTATTAAGGACTAGAATAAAAAATTGAAGTGAAAAGGTATTAGCTTTTCTTTTTCTTCAGAAGCCATAAGCCACTCACTCTTTGTGGATGACGCAATGTTATGGACAAGCCTCGAGTGATGAGGTAAAAATTATTAAGAAAAATTTGTCTGCCTACTACTAGTGCTCAAGGAAGTCCATCAATATGTGCAAATCAAATCTATATATCTTATTTTCTCCATTCACTGCCTGAAGTAAGAGTAATTCAATTCTAGACTTCAAAGTGGAAAACCTTCCCAGAAAATACCTTGGTATACTAGTCATTGTAGGTAATGGAAAGGAGTTTTGGTCCCATATTTTTGTCTCTATTAAAAGAAAAATCTCTTCCTCTAGAAGGGAAAATGGTTATCATTATCTAGTAGATTAACCATGTTAAAGGTAGTTTTAGCAACAATTCTGACCTACATGGTGTCAGTTCTCAAAATATCGTCTGGAGTCCAGAGGAAATTGGGCAAACATATTAAAAGTTTCTAATGGAAAGGGAGTGCTAACTAGAAGAGGATCCATCTAACGCTTGGTAGAAGATGTGTAAGCCAAAGGGTTTGGAAGTAGTGAGAGTTCTTAATACATAATTTTGGAATTTGACATTAGTACCTAAGATGGCTTCGAGTATGTAATATAAACTAGAGGCTAAATGGGTTAGGTTCCTAAAAGATAAGTATCTAGATAGCAATGACAACAATCGCATACTAACGGTAGCCAACCCTCCTCAAGGCTCCAAAATGTGGAACTTCCCAGGGATCATGGGAAAGAAGGTGCTATTACCACATCTTACCTAGTTAGTTCATAAAGGAGACAAAGTGTTGTTCTAGGAGGACTCCTAAAGCAGATACCCGCATCTTTCTTCAAGATCATATCTTCAGAAGGCTAAGGAATATCTCAAGAACAGTTGGGGTGACAAGGTTAGAGACTATTAGGTAAACCCAACTCCCCAAGGTTCCTCTACTATAAGATGGAAAGGTTTAAAAACCTACTTTTTCCCATCCTATTAAAAGGAGATCCTAGGTGACATTTTATCACAAAGAACAATGTTTTTTTGCATGAAATGGTGAAATCATGCAGATGCTTTGGTTTAGTTCATAATAAAGCAAGGGTATATGATTCTTTCTAAAGAACTTGAGGTTGATTGACCAGCACATTTGTGCTGGGGATGCTTGCTTGCCCAAAGTGGGTGCTTCGCCTGGTTGGCCCTTAATAACATAACATTGACAGGTGATAGGTTATGAAAATTGTGCCTATCTCATTCATTTAATAAAATCCTTTGTGGGGAAGTGGAAGAAATGTTAATCATCTACTGTTTAACTATAAGTTAATCCAAGATTGTTGGAGTTGGGTTTGTAATAAGTTGGATTGGACATCTCTCCCTCCTAATTTTCTCATAATCTCTTTATTGGTTGGTCGAGTTTGTACACTTGGATTTGAGGTTTGTAGGTATCTATGAGGCTAGCCTGTCTTTGATTATATGACACATTTGAAAGGAAAGGAATGCCAAAATTTTGAGGAAGTGGGTCTCATCCTTTGAAAATGTCCTCTTGAAGATCGAAGGAGCTATCTCTAAATTCATGATGGCTTGGGTGTAGAAAAGTCCCAGTGCTAATAACAAGTTCTCAAGTTGGGTTGATTCAATTTTGCAAAGATGGAAGTCTCTTCACGCTTCTCCAGTACTTGGCTTAGTCAACATCAAATCGAGTAAGGTCAACCATAGTTTGGTTAGATGGACACCTTTGGATGAACCATTTTCTAAGTTTAATTTCGACGGGGTAATCCAGGACTTTCCAGGGTGGGTTGTGTCATCAGGGACTCTACAAGTAATATCATCAAGGCCAAATCTTTTAAGCTCCCAAGGGTCTAATAATGAGGTTGAAGCCTAAGCCCTTATAAAAGGATTAGAATTGGTGTTGAATTGGAGATTAAGAAGATATGTATCGAAGGAGACTCATTGATTCTTATAAACACCATAAAATATAAGAAGGCTATGAACTGGTGTTTGAATTACCTTATACAAGTGGCCCAGGTAAGTATTAATAAGGTTTTAGGATTCAGCATTTCACATTTCTAGAGAGAGGCAAATGGGGTGGTGAATAGGCTAGAAAACTTTGGCATTGAACATGCCCAAGGATTTAAGGTGGTTGACCTAGGTATTGTTTGATGTGGAGCCTAATCAGTCTCCAAGTGGGAGATTGTTTGGTGTGGAGCTTGATCACTCTCCAAGTGGGAGATTGCTGGTATGTGGCGATTGACCATACAAATAATGTACACTCGTAATGTATCCTTTCTAGGGTTCGGAGTCGCTTGTTCATTTTTGTTAACCGACAAAAGAAAAATGACATTGTAAAACCCTAATTCTAGAATCTTCCAAAAAGCTTGTTATAAGTGGCTAGGATGTATGTTGTGGGTGTGGAATTCATGAGATTGTAATCTATTTTGCACTAGATAATAAAATCATTGGATGGCTGAGTTTTTGTGGATGTAGCCCATTTTGGGTGAACCACGTTAAATTTATGTGTTGATCTCTTTTGTGTTGTTCTTCATTGTTATAGTTGGGTTATTTAATCTACATATAATTATTAATATTTATTGCTTTGATCTTTTTAAACCCTAACAACTAGTATCAGAGTGGGTTGTGTTTTATTATTGTCTATAGGAAGGTCTCGTGGTTGAGTGGGAGTCTCACGGTTAAGTGGGAGCAATGGCAGATGAGGGTAAATTGAAGGTAGATAAATTCAATGGGTAGAACTATCAGTTATGGAAGATATAGATGGAGCATTATCTCTATCTAAAGGATTTTTGGAGGCCGTTGGAAGGAAAAGCCAAGAAAATGGTAGAAATGACTGATGAGGATTGGGAACTTCTAGACAGAAAGGCACTGGGAACCATTCGGTTGTGCCTAACACCATCCATGGCATTCAATATAACAGAAGTGAAGACAACAGATGAACTAATGAAAGCTTTGGCTAAATTGTATGAAAAACCATCAGCCTCTAATAAGGTATGTCTCATGAAGTGTTTGTTTAATCTAAAAATGATTGAAGGTGGATCTATGTCAGATCATTTCAATGAGTGTAATACGATTACAAGTTAGTTAACTTCTGTAAAAGTGAAATTTGATGAAGAGGTGAGGGCTCCTTTGGTTTTATGTTCTTTTCCAGAAAGCTGTAATAGCTTGGTAATGGTTGTAAGTAACTTTGTCTCTGGTTCAAATACATTAAAATTTGATGATGTTGTTGGTGTTATCCTTAGCAAGGAAATGCGACAAAAAAAGCACAGGTGAGAGTTCAACATCAGGTAATGCTTTGACTATAGAGAATAGGGGAAGAACAAAAGAGAGAGGAAAAAGCCCAACAAATCATGGGAAGTCACAAGGGAAGTCAAATAAAGGTAGATCTAAATCCAAAGGAAGAATGGATTGCTGGCAGTATGGAAAGCTAAGACACTTGAAGAAGGATTGCTGGTCTCGAAAGGGCAAACAAGGAAACGAACAACATTATGATAGTAAGGAAGCTAATGTTGCAAGTAATAAATTATAGGATGCTTTGATTTTGTGTTTAGATAATACTAATGATTCCTGGGTAATAGATTTAGGGGCTTCATTTCATGCCACACCCCATAGGAAATATTTTGTACATTATGTTCAAGATCATTTTGGATAGGTATATTGGGGTGGTGATGAGCCTTGTCAGATTATTGGAAAAGGAAAGATAAAAATCAAGTTACAGAATGGAAATGAATGGTTGCTACAGGAGGTAAGGCATGTTCCAAATTTGAGAAGGAATTTAATCTCTACAGGACAACTGGGTAGTGAAGGTTGCATAGTGACCTTTTCAAACAAAGTCTGGAAGGTCAGTAAAGGTGTCTTAGTAGTAGCTAAATATGAAACAGTAGGTACATTATATTTGTGTACTGGTAATACTTATTCTACCTTAGCTACTACAAAAATAGTTGCTACTGAGATAGTTATAGCACTTGCTACAAGGACATAAACAAAATTATGGCACCATAGATTCGGGCACATGAGTGAGAAAGGGATAAAGATCCTTCACTCCAAAAAATTTCTACCAGGTCTGAAGATTGACTTGGAGTTCTGCGAAAATTGTGTTTATGGAAAATAGAAAAGAGTCTGATTTCTCAAAGTTGGGAAAGAGAAGAAGAGTGAGAAATTAGAGCTTGTGCATTCAGATGTATGGGGACCAGCTCAGGTATCTTCTCTTGGTGGCTCTTGCTACTATGTTAGTTTTATTGATGATGCAACTAGAAAAACATGGGTGTATTTCCTAAAACAAAAATCATAAGTATTTGAAACATTTAAAAAGTGGAAAGATTTAGTTGAGAATGAGATAGGAAAAAAGTTAGAGTGTCTCAGATCTGATAATGGAGGCAAGTATTGCAATAGAGAATTTGAAAATTACTATTCATATAATGGAATCCATAGGCAAAAAATGGTTCTTGGAACCCCACAAGAAAATGGTGTGTCTGAGAGGATGAATAGGACCATTATGGAGTGTACAAGGAGCATGATATTGTATGTTGGACTACCCTTACACTTTTGGGTAGATGTACATACCGTTATTTATTTAATAAATAGGGGACCTTCAAATCATTTGGATGGTGGCATCCCAGAGGAGGCATGGACGGGTAAAAAGGTAAACTATTCATTTCTAAAAACCTTTGGTTGTGAAGCTTTTGTCTATGTTGATATTGAAAATAGAACCAAGCTTGAGGCTAAGTCTAAAAAATGTACCTTCATTGGATATGGATTAGATGAATTTGGTTATCGGTTATGGGCTTACGAAAATCATAAAATCACTAGGAGCAGAAATGTTATATTCGATGAGAAGGTCATTTATAAGGATCAACTACATGAAAAGAAGCATGAACAGGCCAAAAAGGAATATGTGGTGCTGGATGAGATTCTAGAAAATAAAATTCCAGTGGTACCTGATGCTTAGCAACAACAAGTTATCCCATAGACTCCTGCAAGTGTTAGATGTTTTACAAGGATAACTAGACCTATAGAAAGATTTTCTCCGTCATTATATTCTATATTATTAACTGATTCTGGTGAACCTGAAAGTTATCAAGAAGCAATGAAGGTAGACACCAAAAAGCAGTGGGAGATAGGCATGAAAGAGGAAATAGATTCCTTGTTGCAGAATCAGACTTGGGATTTTGTCCAATTGCCTCTAGGTAAAAGAGCATTGCTAAATAAATGGGTTTACAGGTTGAAGGAAAAAGATGGAGGCAAGAAAAGGTATAAGGCCAGACTCGTGGTAAAAGGTTTTACATAGAAAAAAGGTATAGATTTTGATGAAATATTTTCTCCTGTTGTAAAGATGACTTCTATTAGAACTATTCTATGTTTTGTGGTTGCGCAAGACTTGCATCTTGAATAGCTAGATGTGAAACAACATTTCTCGATGGGGATTTAGAAGAGGAAATATACATGAAGCAACCATAGGGATATTAGGTCAAGGGTAAGGAGGAATTTGTGTGTAGGTTAAAGAAGAGTTTGTATGGCCTGAAGCAAGCACCTCAACAATGGTATTTGAAATTTGATAGTTTTATGGCTGAACAAGGTTACAAAAGATGTCATTTTGATTATTGTGTTTATTTTATGAAATTGGGTGATGGCAACTATATTATCTTGTTGATTTATGTTGATGACATGCTTGTTGCTAGGTCTAACAAGTAGTATATTAATGAACTTAAGAAGAAATTAGTAAATTAATTTGCTATGAAGGATTTGGGTGTAGAAAAACAAATCCTTAGTATGAAAATCACATGGGATAGGACAAACAAAAAATATTTTTGTCTCAAAGTGAGTATGTAGAGAAGGTGTTGAAAAGGTTTAACATGCAGATGGCAAAAGCAGTTATACACCTTTGCCTAGTCATTTTAAGTTGACTAAGGAGATGTTTCCAAGGACACAAGAGGAGGAAGACAAAATGTCTAACATACCATATGCATTAGCAGTTTGTAGCTTGATGTATGCAATGGTATGCACATGGCCAGATATTGCACATGCAGTGGGAGTTGTGAGCAGGTATATGAGCAATCTGGGAATGGAACATTGGAATGCGGTAAAATGGATTCTCTAATATTTGAGAGGTACTACTTCAAATAAACTATGTTTTGGAAGAACAAATTATGCTCCTAAAGGATATGTTTGTTGGAAATATGTGCCTAAGTGGTGTTGTCATTGATGTCAACATATTCTTGTTGTCATTGGTGTCAACTGTGCCTTATTTTATTGCCTATTCAGGAGACTGGAATGTTGAGAATATTGAGAAAATTAATGAAGACTCAATGTTTGCAGACCATATGGCTGTGTAGAGGATTGTCAGAGGTTGTTCGAGTTAAGAATTGAGAAGTCCGCATGAAGATTTGAAGAAGTTATGGCCATTTGAGTGGAACTAAATTTTGCAGTATTCAGAAGAGACAGAGTGACAATAAGTTGGTCTGGATTGCTCCACAGTGAAATATTATGGTCTGTGGATCTGAAGGCATGTTTGGGAAGTTAGTATGTATCATCAAATTCAATGGTTCATGGTTTAGAGGCCTGCAAGCCATCCTTCTAGTTTGACAGTCATGCTAGATAGTGTTCTTGAGGTTCTGGAGGAAGATACAAATGATTCTGGTAATTTGGTTTAGAGTGGATGTTATTTGTGAATTCAATGTGCTTGTGGAGGTCTCTGGATCGTGTGGCTATTGTGTTAGAGGTCCGCATTGGAGTTTAAGCTTGTTATTGAAGATTTCCTCTTTGAAGTTGATGTTCTTCCTAGTCTTGGCTGACCAGATGTTCCTAGTGTGTTGCAGATGATCTAAAGATCATTTTATGAAGCATGGGATGTTAGTAGAGGAAGATTCAAGTCTCATCTATGTTTGGCTAACAGTGTAAAGATCCGCATTAAGTTTATCTGACCTTGTTGATGATTCCAAGGTTGATGAAGTGTATAAATACTTGTTGAAGAGTTGTTAAAAATCATCCTTGAGAAAAATAGATTAAATCCGAATAAAGGGTCAGAAGTAGAGCAGAGAAGAAAAGGAGCGAGAGCAGTGTAGAGTGAAAAGTCAGTGAAGAAGAATTTGGAGCAAATCAGAAGTTTTGTGAGCATTCATTGAAACAGAACCAGGCATGAAGTAGATGCTATTTCTTAGTTAATTCTTTATGTTATAAATAAATTTTGTAGGTAGTGAGCCTCTCTTTTGAGTAGTGAGCTTTGGGTAGTGCTCCCGAAGGCATGTGCCTTCTACTTTTCTAAAGTACTTTTAATAGGGTACAAATATTTGTGGGTTAACCCCCACCATGGTTTTTCCCTTAACCAGGGTTCCACCTCAAAATCTTGGTGTCAAGTGTGTTGATTATGTTTCTACTCATATGTTGTTGATCTATGATTTAATGTTTACATCACTAAACTGATAGTAAGTTAATAAAGAAGGTTAAAAGTAGAAAAAGTTTATTTTGTGTGACAACTGATTCGCCCCCTTCTCAGTTGTCCAGTCTAATTCCAACAATTGGTATCAGAGCTAGATCTTCTTATAAAAGCTTGACCGCTTGAGGAGATCTAGGATGTCAACCTATAAGAAGGATAGTCTAAGATTTGATGGAAGAAATTATTCTGTTTGGAAGAATCACATGGAGTGTCATTTGCAACGCATGGGCGATGACTATTGGGTGATAACTAGTGTTGAGTATAAACCTCCAGATAAAGGTCCTTCAACTCTAGATCAACTAAAAGATGCTGAAAATAACCTTTGAGCTAAAGAAGCCTTGTTGAGTGCCCTAACTGATTCAGAAATGACAAATGTCTTTGGTCTAAAAACTACTCATGAAATCTGAAAAAAGTTGCAGAATCTATATGAAGGTGATAAATTTGCCAAATGTGCCTAGCTACAAAGTCTAAGAGGAAAATTTGAAACTCTGAGGATGAGTGAAGATGAAAACATCACAATCTACATGTAAAAGATAAATGAACTTGTGTGTGGTATCAGGTGTGCTGGTGGAACTTTGGAAGAATTAGAGATTGTATCAAAAGTGCTCAAATTTTTACCTAATTCATACAAACATAAGGTTGTTGCTATAGAGGAGATCGGGACTATCTCAAAAGTTACAAGAGATCAACTGGTTGGTAAAATTTTAGCTTTTGAATTAAGTGAGTTTGGTGATTCTCTTCCCAAGTCTGAATCTGCATTTAAGGCCAGTGTATATGGAAAACAAAGATATGATCCAAGTGAAAGCTCTTCTGCAAGATCAAACAAATTTGTGAAGACAAGGAAGGATCTTGAAGATGTTGAAATTGAAACTGTAGATCTTGAAGCTCTTCTTGCCAAAAGATTACTAAGAGGATCCGGTAAGTATGAAGGAAAATTGCCACTCAAATGTTTTGCTTGTAATAAGATTGGTCATTTTGCCTCAAGATGTCTAGAGAGGTTTTCAAAACCAAACCCTAACAGATAGAAAAATTAGAACAAATGTTACTATGTCCAAGAAGCTCGAGGAGTCACAGATGATGAATCTAATCATGGAGGTTCCTCTAAAAATTATTGGGTGTTTATTGCTATCAAAGAAGAAGATTCAGTGTCTACTGAATCTGCTAGCTATGCAAATATGGAAAGTGCCTTGACTACTCAGGTTATTGAGAAAGATGAATGGGTGATTGATAGTGGATGTTCTCATCATATGACTAGAGATAACAGTCAGTTTGTGAATTTTGAAAATTATGAAGGAGGACTTCTAAAATTTGGAGACAACTCAATTGGTAGAATCCATGCCAAAGGATCCATCTCTTTTGATGGTAAGAATAGCACCAATGATGTTCTGTATGTGGAAGTACTGAAACATAATTTTCTCAATGTTGGACAGTTGGTTGACAAAGGTTATGATCTTCAATTCAAGGATGGAAAATGTAGAATCTTGGAGAGCTCCAGAATTGAAATTGCATCTGGTACTAAAACTAGAGGTAACATTTTTCATTTAAGTAGTTCTAGCAAAAGTTGTTTGATTACTCAGATAGATCAAAGTTGGTCATGGCATAGGAGGATGTGTCATGTGAATTTTGACAATATTTTTAAAATAAGTACCACTCAGGCTATAAGAGATCTTCCAAAACTTGTGAAACCTAATAGCATGTGTAGAGAATGTTAATTGGGGAAACAAAACAAAATTTCATTCAAAAGTAAGGAACAAGCTTCAAGTGGATGATTGGAACTAGTACATATTGATCTCTGTGGTCCTGCTAGAATTAGGAGTGTGCAAGGAGATAGATATTTCATATTGCTGATTGATGATTACTCCAGGATGATGTGGATAACTTTCCTAAAAGAAAATTTAGAAGCTCTTGACAAATTTAAGGTGTTCAAAGTGATGGTAGAAAATGAGATTGCTGAAAAATTGAAATGTCTGAGATCTGATCGAGGTGGAGAATTTACTTCTGGTGAGTTTGATATTCTATGTGAAAAGTATGGAATAAAAAGATAGTTATCTGCTCCTAGGACTCCCCAACAAAATGGAGTTGTGGAAAGAAAGAACCAAACCATTCAAGAAGCTGTTAGGACCATGATGACGGAAACAAATGTTTCTCAAGTCTATTGGAGAGAAGATGGAAGTACTTCTGTCTACACTCTTAACCATGTTCAGATCAAAGGCAATTCTGGTAAGACCCCTTATGAACTATTGTTTGGTCATCCTCCTACTATGAGATATTTTAGAGTTTTTGGTAGTAAATGCTATATCAAAAGAGATGAGGATTTAGGCAAGTTTGATGCAAGAAGTGATGAGAGAATATTTTTTGAGTACTCTACTCAAAGTAAAGCTTACCGATTCTTTAACAAGAGGTTGAAAAAGATTGTTGAAACTGCTAATGTTAGAGTTGATGAGAGCAAGGAAGGACATTCAAGGTTCTGCGGATATGATTCAGATGGTCAAGATGAAAGTCAAAGTCAAGGAAGGCTAGTTCAAACTCTAAATTAGATTCAGATTGATCCAGAAACTCTAGGAATTCAAGAAAATAGTACAGATGTTGAGGAACAAGCTCAAGAAATAGAAGTTTAAGCAATCCCCAAAACCCTTAGGTATGTAAGAATGAATCATCCTAAAGATAAAATCATAGGAGATAGAAATAAAGGTGTTCAAAGTAGGAGAAGAGTTGTTGAAGATCAAGAAGAGATTTGTTTGATTTCAAAGATTAAACCTAAACCAGTGAGTGAAGCCTACAATGATGAAAACTAGGTAAAAGCAATGGAAGAATAATTGATGCAAATTGAAAAGAACCACACTTGGGATCTTGTTCCTAGACCTGAGGACAAAAATGTGACTGAAACCAAATGGGTCTTCTAGAATAAACTAAATGAAGATGGTTTAGTTGTAAGAAACAAAGCAAGGTTGGTATGCAAAGGCTATTCTCAAGTGTAAGGAATTGATTTTGAAAAAACTTTTGCTCCAGTGGAAAAAATAGAGGTAGTTAGATTGTTTCTTGCATTTGTTGCTTTCAGGGATTTTAAAGTGTATCAGATGGATGTCAAATCAACATTCCTAAATGGAGATTTGGAGGAAGAAGTCTACATTGAGAAACCAGAAGGATTTCAGTTGTCTGATCAGGGAGATATGGTTTGTAGACTGAGAAAAGCCTTGTATGGACTCAAGCAAGCTCCAAGAGCTTGGTATGCAAGATTGGATAAATATTTGCTTAAGATAGGTTTTAGCAAAGGTACTGCTGATAGTAATCTTTACTTCAAGATTAATCATGAGGACATCTTGATTGTTGAGGTCTTTGTTGATGATATCATTTTTGGTGGAAATGAATGTATGTGCAAAGCATTTGCTGATCAGATGACAAGTTAATTTGAGATGTCAATGTTTGGAGAGATAAATTTCTTCCTAGGTCTACAAATTGTTCAGTCAGATAAAGGTATCTTTATATCTCTGTCCAAGTATGTGAAAGAATTGCTGAACAAGTTTAGAATGGAAGATTCAAAGCCAGTAGGTACACCTATGGTAATTGGATGCAAGTTAAGTAAAGATGATGACTACCCCGAGGCAAATCAGAAAAGGTATAGATCAATGATTGGAGGATTGCTCTATCTGACTAAGACCAGACCTGACATCATGGATGCCATTGGACTTATTGCTAGATTTCAAGCTGATCCAAAAGAATACCATGTTGTGGCAGTCAAAAGAATTTTCAAATATATGAAGAGGACAATTGATTATGGATTGTGGTATCCAAAGGATAATGATTTCACTCTTCATGCATATACAGATGATGATTGGGCATGAGATGTGGATGACAGAAAAGATGACAGAAAAAGTACTAGTGGTGGTGCATTTTTCTTGGGAAGAAGATTGGTCTCTTGGATGAGCAAAAAGTAAGAGGCAATATCTTTGTCTACTACAGAAGCAAAATATATAGCAGTAGCAAATAATTATACTCAGGTTCTGTGGATGAAGCAAATGTTGAAGGACATCAGAATTGTGGTTGAGGAGCCAGTCACAATATTTTGTGATAATTCTAGTGCAATAAGCATCTCAAAGAATCTGGTGTTGCATTCAAAGACAAAGCATATATCTATCAAGTTTCATTTCTTGAGAGAGAAGGTAAATGAGAATGAAGTCAAGTTGGAGTTTGTGTCTTCCAAAGATCAGATTGCAGATATATTCACTAAGCCTCTTCCCAAGGATACCTTTGAG
The DNA here is from genome assembly GCA_027924645.1 of Cunninghamia lanceolata. Taxonomy (NCBI): domain Eukaryota; kingdom Viridiplantae; phylum Streptophyta; class Pinopsida; order Cupressales; family Cupressaceae; genus Cunninghamia; species Cunninghamia lanceolata. The sequence continues at coordinate 14,588,010 of BSBN01000206.1, forward strand.
TATCTCAGAAAGAAGTTAGGGGTTATTACCCCTTCGGATCTTAACTAAGATGCACTGACGTGCATCAGTCTGGTGGAATTCTCAGTCATATCTTGAGATCCAGATTGATGTTGAGAAAATACTACTCTAAGGAGTAGTCAGTATGCAAATGTTGGAGATCAGTCTTAAATAAAAAGGGGGAGTAAAGATTGCAAATATGTGCCATTTTCCATTGATGTCAAAGGGGGAGAGAAGACATGTGAAAAACTAATTGCTAATGACTGGGGGAGCAATGAAGGAAGTGGTTGCAGAAGTCAAGGGGAGAAGTTCTTATCATGATGGTTGAATCAGTTTTTCACATCATATGTTGCCATCAATAACAAAGGGGGAGATTGTTGCAAATATGTGCCTAAGCGGTGTTGTCATTGATGTCAACATATTCTTGTTGTCATTGGTGTCAATTATGCCTTGTTTTGTTGCCTATTCAAGAGATTGAAATGTTGAGGATATTAAGAAAATTAATGAAGACTCAATGTTCATGGACCATATGGCTGTGTAGAGGATTGTCAGAGGTTGTTCTAGTTAAGAATTGAGAAGTCCACATGAAGATTTGAAAAAGTTAAGGCCATCTGAGTAGAACCAGATTTTGTAGTATTTAGAAGAGACAAAGTGACAATAAGTTGGTTTGGATTGCTCCACATTGAAATATTATGGTCTACGGATCTGAAGGCATGTTTGGGAAGTCAGTGTGTATCATCAACTCCAGTGGTTCATGGTTTGGAGGCTTGCAAGCCATCCTTCTAGTTTGATAGTCATGGCAGATAGTGTTCTTGAGGTTCTGAAGGAAGATACAAATGATTCTGGTAATTTGGTTTAGATTGGATGTTATTGGTGAATTCAATGTGCTTGTGGAGGTCTCTGGATTGTGTGGCTATTGTGTTGGAGGTCCGCATTAGAGTTTGAGCTTGTTATTGAAGATTTCCTCTTTGAAGTTGATGTTCTTCCCAGTCTTGGCCGACCGGATGTTCCTAGCATGTTGTGGATGATCTAAAGATCATTTTATGAAGCATGGCATGTTAGTAGAGGAAGATTCAAGTCTTGGCTATGTTTGGCCAATAGTCTAAAGATCCACGTTAAGTTTATTTGACCTTGTTGATCATTCCAAAGTTGATGAAGTGTATAAATACTTGTTGAAGAGTTGTTAAAAATCATCCTTGACAAAAATAGATTAAATCTGAATGAAGGATCAGAAGTAGAGTAGAGAAGAAAAAGAGTGAGAGTAGTGTAGAGTGAAAAGTCAGTGAAGAAGAATTTGGGGCAAAGCAGAAGTTTTGTGAGCATTCATTAAGCATGAAGTAGATGCTATTTCTCAGTTAATTCTTGATGCAAAGGGTATTGGTAGTGTTTGTTGAAGTTCACTTAATGAACTTAAATCCTATACTTCCTCCAAGAGGTATACAAAGGTGTTTACTATCATAAGCCTACACAAGGCTTCTCAAGGAACTGACATAACCTTGGACTACCCACTGGTGTCCACCCACATAGGTTATTCAACTTCTTACTGGTGAGTCACTGCTCTAACCAGTCCTTATACACAATCCACCTCCAAGGACAGTAATCTACCTTCAAAAGTTCTTAACTACTACCAATCCACTCTACCAACATGGACCACAACATCAATTAACATACACTTATCTATGACATGCATGGAACAAGGCCACTAACCAAGAAACCAAGTCTTACACTTACTAAAGATAGAGAATAGTAAATTGCAGCTTGACTGTCCTATGACAGTGCGATAATGACAGCTTATATCTTGTAGCCTTTATGAACAACAAAACTAGCATCAACTCTCCTATCCACAAGGATCTTCACACCAAACACAATTTGTATCTGCCAGGGATAGAACCAATAAGAAATTACTAACCAAATGACTAAAACTCTGTACTATACATGACTGTGGACAGTAATTACCATGTGATTGTCTTGCATCAGTGCCAAAAGGAGAATACTTCCTTGTAGTTCTTAAGACTGACTCACAAAACATTAACTCCTCAATCCTTCAAAAGACCATGCAGGCTTAGTACACATTCCAAACATCCATGAAGACTTCACAACTTTCCACAGAAAGTACAGGACCGTACTCTGTCACAGTGAATAGGGACAGCAGTCTACTTTTTTGTGACAGTAAATAGTTTTTCCTTCTAGAGAACAATCTAGATTGAGGTGAGACAAAGGAAATATATTAAGGCTCTTTCCCTAGACCAATTGGACTCTTACACAGGTATGTCTCCCCATTAAACACAGAAATCATCCTTCATTATATCAAACATCTGACTATTTTTTTCTTTAGGTTGCTATCCACCGTTGGTTTCTCAACTAGTCACTGTTTTTGACTAGTTAGAGGCATGCCACACACCATGGAGGAAGGAGAACAACCAAACAAACATCAAGAACATGAAAAATATTCTACCTTCCTCCATCCCACCAAGAAATGGGTGACCACCTTCAGAGGATAGAGGAAGAATAAAGCATTTTGTCCAAAACCCTAGCTATGGAGGGTTAAAAACTAGTTTGCACACAATGGGTTCAAACAAAGCAATAGAAACATTTCAAGGGCTCTAAATAAATGCAAATGAAAGGTGATTCAACCTACAACAACATTTTCTAGACCATGAATCTCTTATTGTACATACCAGGCTGTACAAGAAGGCTGTTTTCAACAAAAAGCAGAAAAAATATAGTTTTTTCCTTATAAAACTCTTCCTCTCCATTCATTTTCGGCATGTTTAAACAAAAATGATGTTTATATGAAGTTTCTAACCTTTCCACTTCCCATTCTATCCGTACAACTACCCATGAAGGCAGTGAATCATTGTAAGTGGTTATTTTTTCATAAAACAAGTTTCTAAAAGAAGCACTCCTATAAAATAGGCCTTACTAACATCCTCATGAACTAGTTAATCTGAATGACTAAGTCTTTATTACAAAACATCAAAATGTCTTTTAAAGCCTTAGAAGAAAACAAAATAACATGAAAACCAACTAGGAAATAGCCAACCAAATGACTAAACTAGGGAGCTCCTACACCAATTCTTTCTTTTCTAAATAATTTTTGTAGACAGTGAGTCTCTGTTTTGAGAAGTGAGCTCTGGGTAGTGCACCCAAAAGCATGTGCCTTCTACTTTTCTAAAGTACTTTTAATAGGGTACAAATCTTTATGGGTTAACCCCCACCGTGGTTTTTCCCTTAATCGTGTTTCCACATCAAAATCTTGATGTCAAGTGTGTTGCTTATGTTTCTGCTCATATGTTGTTGATCTATGCTTTAATGTTTACATCATTAAATTGATAGTAAGTTAGTAAAGAAGATTAAAAGTAGAAAAAGTTTATTTTGTGTGGCAACTAATTCACGCCCCTTCTCAGTTGTCCGGTCTAATTCCAACAATGTTGACTTTGATCTAGTGGGTGATATTGATAGCAGGGAGAGTACTATAGGGTATGTTTTTATTGTAGGAGGTACTGCAGTCATTTGGATTTCAAGGATGCAAAAGGTTGTTGCACTTTCAACCACTGAAGCTGAGTATGTTACTGCTACGGAGGCTAGCAAGGAGATGATTTGGTTACAATGTTTTCTAGAGGAATTGGGGTAACAATAAGAAGATAGTCCTTTATACACTAATAGACAGAGTGTCATTCATCTTGCTAAGAATTTAGCTCTACATTCAAAAACTAAGCACATATAGCTCAGATACCACTTCATCTGACCAGTTTTGGAGGATGGATAGTTGAAGCTAGAGAAAATTCATACAAGTGAGAATCCTACATATATGTTCACAAAGGCAGTTACACGGGAGAAACTAATTTCCTTATTAGTTTCCATTGGCCTTCACGACTGATAATGGTGGATATCAGAAACTAGCCAGGCATGTAATCTAGTGGGAGCTGTAAGTGCAGTGGCGTCATCCAAGATCAGTCTCCAAGTGGGAGATTGTTTGGTGTGGAGCCTGATTAGTCTCCAAGTGGGAGATTGTTTTGGTGTGGAGCTTGACCAGTCTACAAGTGGGAGATTGTTGGTATGCAGTGATTGATCATGCAAATACTATACACTCGTAATGTATCCTTGCCGGGGTTCAGAGTCAGTTGTTACTTTTTATTAACCAACAAAAGAAAAATGACATTGTAAAACCCTAACTCTAGAAGCTTCCAAAAAACTTGTTATAAGCAGCTGGCATGTATGTTGTGGGTGTGGAATTCATGAGATTGTAATCTATTTTGCACTAGATAATAAAATCATTGGATGGTTGAGTTTCTGTGGATGTAGCCCATTTTGGGTGAACAACATTAAATTTTTGTGTTGATATCTTTTGTGTTGTTCTTCATTGTTATATTTGGGTTATTTAATCTGCATATAATTGTTAATGTTTATTGCTCCGATCTATCTAAACCCTAACAGGTATTCTTACTTCAAATTTAAAATCCATGTTGGATTCATACCATAGAAGTTGATCAGGTTCCTAGGGATCTCTAGCTTGTTCTCATGTGGTATCCAAGTTGGCTTTGGGGACCTCTAATTTTATTCCAAGTGGTAGCTCACAAGTTAGAGTTAGATAGGTGAGCTGGATTTTGAGAACATCAACATTCTTTCATGTAGCACCTTTGTTGAAGGTTTGGCAAGGTATTTCATTGGATTTTCAATTTCACGTCATGTTACTCTACATTTAATTTCAAAGGAGTTCCATTCGAATGGATTATTCACAACTCATGTTGTCCTTTAAGACGTACATTGGGAATCAACCTTTCCACACATGAGCAAGAAATGTTAGAGGACATAAGATTGAATGATGCCATCATTGGGATCACATGATCCCTTTATTCAAATTTGTATTTACTTCTCCAACTCTTCCCCATAAGGTGGCTTTGTATCCCTGTTTGGTTGTACGAAGTCAAGACAACATAGCCAATTGCAGGGAGTTCATTTATTAAGAGGGAAATTGAGGCACATGATATCCCAATTGGAGAATATTTTGCATTTATTTCAGCTCACATTAGGAGTTGGATATCATCTCTCCCCAATATCCTTTTTTGGCTACTTCTAATTCATGGTTTTCTCACATTTCTGTTGCTGCCATGGGTATCTTCCTCTATAGATATCTCATAATATCCCTCATGGATAATGATAAGATCAATTGGTGATTATTTTTTCCTATGGTGAGCTAGGAGTTAGGGACTCGTGGTAAGTTGGATACGGTACAGTTGTAGAAAGTATTTGATTTTGACTGCCCTTTGGTACACTGTTCCATTCACAACATTTATGGACAATAAATGCTATTGGGATCCCTAGATAAGATTATTCACTTGTCTAAAATTACATTGATATTTATTTCTAATATTATGGACATCATTTAAAATGGGGAGTATGTCCATGCCATCATGGTCAGTTTGGTGTTTGATTATTTATTCACTTTAGACCATTGGAGTCTGGTGTTGGAGGGATATGATCTACTAAAGGGTGATTCATGGTGGGTGGTCTTTTCCTAACTAAGATTCTACGTATGTCCCAACCAACTGAGTGTGTTTATCACGCAATGTAGAGGGGACTTCAGTGCAGTTGTATGGGAGTGCTCATCAATGTGTTGGATTCTCATCATGCTCACTTCTCCCTAGTGATGATCTACAACATCAAGGAATTCTTCAAAGTTGTAAGCTTCCTATGATTTCACACTCCTAATTGGGTTGCACATCATCCGTGAGGCATTGAATTTGAGGAAGCTTCTCCCTCTACATCATTGAATGTCCTTGCTACTTCTCTTGTTCCTCAGTTTGTTGATCCTACTGGTTCCTTTGAGATCTAATTCAAGTGCTTGGTTGTTTGGTGGGTCATCTATTTTTGTTGGGCTAAGTTTTTTGCCTACTTTCTCCTAGGATTTTGTTTGTTCATCCTTGTAATTGTATGTAATTGTTTTATCCTTAATACAAGTATGGGTGTTATACACCTTTTTAAAAAGTTTGTGATCAAAATAGGAGCGATGAATTCATCCCTTTCATGTGAAATCATCACTTTTAATAGTTATTAATTAATATAGTAAATGATAGTATACTTCTATTATGGAGTAAAAAGTTGGCACATGCCTTTTTACCTCCTAGTTTAGCTGCTAGGTCCCTATGTTTACACTCTATGAGAAAATTATTCATTTCGATGAGAAATCCCATGAAACCCATGACAAATGGGGACTAGGGTCCCATTTTATATCCAAGTCCTAACCAAAAAGGCTCCTTGGGATTTGGGTGCTCATGCCCAAGTCCACCTTGATTGGTCGGGGTAAAATTAAATGTATGTCAACACAGGGCTTTTAAATGGGTCGTCCCTTGTTGGCTCTTTCAATTATTTTGTGAAATTTTAACAGATAAGCATATATAAACAAGTGTTTGAATTCATTTGTAACTAGGTTGATGATAGGCAAGTTGATGATAGTAAGGTTATGATATTGTGCAAAGGCAAATTCAAGGCATTCATTGTGTTTATTGCAAACTTGTGTTAGTATTGTGTTTGTTGCAGATTTGGAATCATCATCAACATCCTTATGAGTTGAAAATCTTCATCCTCTTAAGGGATTCACCACCAAGGTTACATTTTCATTGTGTTTGAACCATTTCATCATCATTTGGATTGTCTTTACCCATTGTCCTGCTAGAGCACGCTCTCTCATTAACAATGATGTTGGGAAAGCTTGAATGCTAACCTAGGATTTGATTGAGGCAAATCACTAAACACTCCAATCCCCAAACCCCTTTCTTCGTGTGTGTAGGTTACAGGTGTGGGAGTTGCAGAAGTGAAGGTATAGGTAAGTAAGTTGAATGATAAAGATTCCAAATCCAAAAATATAGTTCAAGAATTTCACTGTAGAAGACTAGGGTGCAAGCCCCAGTGTCCAGCAGGTAAAACAAACCTTAAATTTAGCATTAGAGCATCATTTATGACATTTTTTCAGTTTGGAGCTTCCAGAGATCAGGACTTTCTAGACTCAGCTACTAGCCCCTGTGTCCTCTGACATTTTAGCTTATGATGGACTGGTCTCGACATCTCACTGATCATCCTGGTGCTTTCAGATCCTAACTTGTTGTTTCTTTTTCTCCATTATAAGTTGATTATCACAATTATACAGTTTAGAGCATTGATGAGCCTAGGGCTTGATAAAAGGATTGGTTGAATCACATCTTTCCTCTACAAACAAGAGCACAAAATTAGTAGTTGAGCCCTCTTTTCTCTTGTAATGGCTTGGCTTGGTTTTGTCCTTGAATGTTGTAGTGAAAGGAGGGTTTGATCTAGAGTACTCACACACATTCCATCATCTCTTGTTTTAGCCTATAACATTTTGGTGAACCCATGTTTTTAATGAACTTGCATCTTACTGAGTGTCAAAATCATATTTTTCATTACATCATATCATACTTGTCATTCTTCACTGAAAAATCTTGCATACATTTGAAAAACAAAATTGTAAAAATAAGCATTCTAGGCTTGCATTAAGGTATAGTTTTGCATTATTTTCATTGCATATCATTGGAAGCATTTGAAAATCAGATCTAAACCTAATTATAGCTCTTAGTCATTTCATATTATTACATCTTGCATTTGCATATCTCATTTGTAAGGGTTTTGTTAAAATTTTGCATTTTTCATATAACCCAATTTTTGCAAAAAGTAGGGTTAGTAGTCAAAATATTATTTCAGATTTTTCTGCTCCTTTAAACACTCATTCAAATCTTATTTTGAGTTGTAGTGTTTCTTCATTGTACATTCTTGCATTGAAAATTCAAATTTTGCAATTACACATTGTGTATGCCAACAAGCATAACTACCTTAGTCCTTGTAGTTGTTCTATTACTCTGTGCATTGAGTGTTGTAGGACTTTGTAGGATTTCTATAACCCACTGCCCTAATAAAAATATCTTTGTAAGGAGAATTTGTAGATTAATTGGTTCTAGTGCTTTCAATAGTGATGATATGCAAACATCAGAAAACACATTGTACAATCACTTTAAAAAGGGTGAATCAACATCTCTACAAGATATCATAAACACTAATACAATGGAATAAAAAACATGTCATGATGTTGATGATGTCATTGATGTAGTTTCACATGTGCCTAATGAAAATATTAAGAATTTGGACACATAACTAGTAGAATTCCAACAAGTTGTAGAAAAGGCACATCTAGCACAAGAAATGATACCTATTGTTGAAGGAATAAGAGGGATATTACAAGAAGGTCAAGAAGGCATCGATATGCTCCATGGATTAGCTCATATAATGGGACATTTACATTATACTAGCAGCTAGCCATGAGAATGTCATTGAAAATGTATAAACACTAGGATTTATAACTTCACTAGTTTCAACACCCATAACCACTACTGGAATATCCACTTTTACATCATCAATTCTCACCAACATTCCACATACTTCTAGTAATGCTACAACTACTATGGGAACCTCTACTAGAAATAATTATAAAGTTGTTGCATTTAATTATCAAAACTCTGCACCTCATGTCTCTATACCAATGCAAGCCTACTCTGAACCATGTATCACCTCTACTAATTATCAACCACCCTATAATCCACTTCTCTTGAATCCACAAGCCACCTCTTCATCTAATAATACTCTCCTAAATCAAATTTTACAGAGTATGTCTTCTTTACAACAAAAAGTGACAAACTTGACTAACTCTTCTTCTCAACCTACTTTACCAACATATTAGGCTCATAGTCCTTTATCCTATGCAATTCTAAGAACTCCAATGCCTAACAAATTCGAGACTCCTCGCTTTGAAAATTATGGTGGTAAAGGCGATCTTAATACTCATGTGGTAGCATTCACAATGATGTGTAGTGATTTCTTCTTTAATGAAGAATTGTTAAAAAAAATCTTTCCTCGATCTCTCAAAGATGTTGTCTTTGAGTGGTTTTGCTCTCTACCTCCTAATTCAATTAATTCCTTCTCACAGCTAGTCGATTAATTCTTGCAATACTTCCAAGCAAACATTGGACCTATTATTTCCCTGATAGATTTGGTTCATTGAAAACAAGGATCGAAAGAGAAATTAACAAAGTTCATCAATCGATATCAAGGTCTCATCTTGCAAATACAATATCCAATTAAAGATGAGGATCTTCAAAAGGTATTCATTACGAATCTACAATCAAACATACATGATAAGATATTATTGATGAAGTATAGTTATTTTCAACATTTATGCACAGCTCTCTGAGATTACCAACTTTTGGCTAGTCAGTATGAGAATCATACCTCATTGGATCCTATTGGTCAATCTGTACCTAGACAAACTCAAAATACATTCAAGAAGAATAACATGAATTTCATTAAGATCAATGGATAACATTCAAATAATTTCCACTCACAAGTGCCCACTATTACAATGCATTCAAGGACACCTTTTCAATTCAAATAGGAAAAGAGACAATTTACTCCATTATCAAATTCTCTCCATTTGATAATGACTCAAGTAGTAAACAAAAATCTTTTGAAGCTTCCTCCTACTCATCCTTTCAACAGTACTAGGCCACAAGGACCTTCATTCAATGTTAATGCTTATTGTCACTATCACTGCTCTCTGGGATATGATACTGAAAGATGTATGCATCTTAAACATGAAATTCAAGACCTCATCAATTCTAATATGATATAAGTTACTAGTGTGAATGACAATGGAAATAAGTCGGTAGTGCCTCCCAATCAAAATCTACAAATCATCACTGATCCTTTTCGTAAGCATAGCGACAATAATATGGTGGAACATAATACCATGGAGATTGAAAATGACTATTATCACTATGATGGCATAGTGGACATGATAGAAGTAGATAAGATGACAAATGAAGATTTACCTCGTCTATTGAGAAAAGGTATCTATGTTGAGGTTCCTCCTCCATTATCCCTTTATGGATCGGGTGATAGCCAACATGCACAAGATATACAACTAGAATAACCTATATGTAATCACTTGAAGCAAGAGAAAGTGTTGTCAATGAAAAGCATTCCATCAGATCATGAAAGGCTCATTAATTAGACTAAGAAGGAAAAAGAAAGGAAACAAACAAGGTGACTATCATCAGTCAGAAATAGCAATGATTCTCGTCCTCATAAGCATCAAAAGATTTCAAACATATAGGGTCTTGGGAGACAAGCACCGCAAGGCCATCCTGGAAACAAGCATCAATCAAGTATGAACTTCTCACATAATTTGCCACACTTGATGGAGCACCTCTCTAAGATTGTCACAAGTTTGGCTTCCTCTTAGAAAAATATAATTGTATATGTTGTGTTTTGTTCCCCCTGTGTTGTGTTATGTGTTGTTTAGGTCTCTCTGGATGACACTTGATACTCTTGTAAGGTCAAGGATACAAGGAGACCACCTCTGTTGTGATCATTCTTCTATTTATTCCTCTATTCTTGTACTTTTGCCTCCTCTCTTTTATTGATGTGTGTTGTGCCTTGGGGGAATAAAATTGTGGAGGATGTCTTGGGGGCATCTTCCTATGTTGTAAACCCAAGTCTCTCTTGTCTCCTCTCTCATTTTTATTGGCTACATTCTTTAGTGACTCTAGCTAGTCAATGGATGACAAAAACAAACAAATATTGATAAGTACCATGTGTCCCTTCAGCAAGAAAGAAAAAATGGACCTAGTCAATATATGAAGATGGGGTTGATATATATATCTTACACTTGACTTGTAGAATCACTTTTTGTGATGTATCATGTTGTGAAATTTCTTATAACAAACCTTTTACAATACTCTCAATCTACTTCAATGCACTGTGGATGACTTTCTATCTCACCTTGTTGCTACACTCAGTTCTAAGATACATGCAGTATAACCCAACGGCTATACTTGGTTTTGAACTTGCAAGTGTAGCCTTGGTCTTTTATGTGATCTAATATATGATTTAAGCATAACTTTTATTGATTTGGTTGTTATCTTAGGAAAAGATTTTCTAACCAAAATTCTATCTTATTGATTATCTTAGCAAATCATAATGATGTGTTTGTGGTAACATTTAGCGATCATGGCACATGTCACTTTGGGGGCATGGGATTTGTGAAATCTCTTGTTCCCTTGTGTGCTTTTACTCTATCTTAATGTGCTTGATATCGACAAGCAGGATCAACCACCTTAAGGTGGGGGCATATATAATGGTATCTACTTGATTATCCTTTACACTAACAAAGTGTGTTTGAAATCTCTCACCACAAGGCAGGATGGTGTATCTATTGAGCTAGTGCACATCCTTTTAAACACAAAAATTCCTCATCGTGAGGTAGGATGACGTATCTCTTGAGCTAGTGCATATCCTTTTATACAAAGCCCTCATCGTGAGGTAGGATGGTGTCTCTCTTGAGATAGTGCACATCCTTTTATACAAATTCCTCATCTCGAGGCATGGTTGGATCTTTAGTCATTCACCCTTAAGAATGTCTTTGGTAGTTGTGGTAGGATAGCTCAACTGTTAGGTGTGTTTGGCATGTTTTAGATAGTGGAGTAGTGATGATCTTCTCCCTTTCGCTCATGTTTTCCATGTATAAGACGTATGGTGTGTTAATGGTATATACTATGTGGCACTCATGTATTTCGTGTGTCTTTCATGTGTTTTATGTGTCTTCCTCGCATGTTTTTTGTGTTTTTGGCATGGTCTAAAGTTGTGTGGCAATTAGTCCCTCCCCACACTGTATGTGTTTTGCATATCTTGACATGTGTGTTTTGTTTACTTTAGCTAGCATTATGTATATATGTAATTTCTTAATCATGTCTTCCCTTCACATGTCCTTTGTGTATTCAATTATTGCACTCATGTATTCTCCACGTATTGCATGCTTTCACTATCTTCTCCATGTCTTACATGCTTCCTTACTGTATTCACCGTGTCTTATGTGACTGTGTAATATAGAAAAAGAGAGAAGATGGATTGGTTTTATGTATAGTTTAAATCCTCCTTTCACTACATACATTCAAGGACACTAAACTGAGTAGAATCACAACCTTTGCAAGAGGATTCAGTTATAGGTTTGTTGTCACTTGGAATGATTATAGGAAATTTAAAATTAATGAATATTGTATTGATTTAAGTCTAATTATGCTCAAAACCCTAATTATTACAAAATCGTAAACAAACAGATGAATTTCAACAAATGCTCGCACATAGATATACTAGATGAAGATTAGATTCATACCAGATTTTGAAGTTTGAGATTTAGAAATGTCGAGGACATAGGGAATCCCACTGAAGTCCAAGGTAGTATTTTTATTGGGGGTTTCCAGATGTTTTTCGATGTTGATTATCACTGCTTTGTTAATTCATGGCTCTGTAAACCTGGAGGACATAAGGACTAGCACCCAAGTCCTGATAGTGCTTTTTTCCACTTTTTCCTTCAAATTCAGGATCCTTATGCTCTACAACACTCCTCTGCAACTCCACTCTACAGAATTTGATGCTTGTCACCTACAATCACAAGAGAGGGGTTGGGGGGTTGTGGTGTTTAGGAGTTTGCCTTAGTCAAGCCTTAAAATGACATTCAAGCCTTCCAACACTATTGTTAGATAGAGAGTGCATATCATTGCAGGACAGAGGCAAAAACAAATTGATAAATGATTGATTGAAGCACAAATAGATATCACCTCAGAGGTGTAGCTCTCACATAGATGAAGATCCTTCACAACATGAGAAGATGAAGCCAAATCTGTAGTAACAAACACAACAATAATATTCTTCTCTGCAATAGAATGAATGCCTTGAATGCTCTAAAATCATAAGTTTGCCAAAATATCATAATCATCTTCTAGTTTATAAATGAAACCCTAAACATGCTTATTTATGCATTCCCACTACAAATTTTGTAATTCAAACTTAAAATGTCAGCAAGGGACACTTCTAACAATCACTTACCGACATTAAAATTTGGGTGCCTACCAAAATAGGGCAGGACAAGGGTGTGAGCGCCCTTGTTCCAAGACCTATTTTGGGTTAGGGTTTAGGCTCAACAATGTCCCTCAAGCCCCACTTGACATGGGTTTCAGACCATTTTGTCTCAGGACTAAATTGTAACATGCATGATGAAAAACAAGGGACCTGGGAGCTAAACTTAGGAGGTAAAAGTCCTAGGGGGCATTTTATGACATAACATTTATCCCCCCACTCTAATTTATGTATGATCTATGAGCCATACATGCATTAAAGTATAGTCAAAACACAGCAAACACACTAGGCACTTGAAGCTAATGTATACACAAAGAATGATGAACTATTTCTAGCCCTGTCTCAGGTAGACATTAGAGAAAACACATTGCAGACATGCCAAACAAAATGAAGATAGTAATAGGCATGCAAAACATGAAGAAGACAATAATAGGCATGAAAGACACAGAGAAGATAGTATTGAAGACAGGCAAAACATGATGAATATAGTGATATATTTTTTTTTCGTTTTTATATATATGAATGCAGATACATGGAAAGTAAAGATGCAACACACAACCTCAGAATGTAAGAGGGGCATTTCGCCACACCCTTGAGACTACATATGGGGGAGAAGACACACCATACAAATCCCAAAGTGTAGGAAGAGCATTTCGTCACACCCTTGAGACTACACTTGAGAAAAAGCACACCATACAAAACCCAAAGCATAGGAGCGGGATTTTGCCACACCCTTGAGACAATGCTTGGGAGAAAACATGGCATACAAAGCCCACGTGTAGGAGGGGCATTTAACCACACCCTTGAAACTACACATGGGGGAAAACACGCAGAAGACACATGGAAAACACAAGGGTCGTATAGCATGCCAAAGACATAGTATATGTCTTAAACATGACAAACAAGGTGATGGAAGAAGCTTATTGCTAAGTTCCCACCATCTCAAGCATGCTATAGGCACACCTAAAAATTGGGCTTATGCCACAACAACCACCAAAGACATGCTTAGTGGAGGATAGTCTTAGATCCAACCCCACCTACTCAGAGGACTTTTGAAATAAAAGGATGTGCACTAGCTCAAGAGATACACCATCCCTGCCTCCACAGAGGGCTTTGAATAAAAGGATATGCATAATATCTTGTCTCTATAGAGGGATTTTTGATTGCATTATAGAGTAAAGATGTGCACTCACACCGGAGATACAACATGTCGCCTTCGCAGAGGGATTACAAACATGCTTCATTAGTACCAAAATCATGAAACAACATATCTTATATATGCCCCCACCTTAAGGTGGTTGATATTGTGTACCGATATCAAGTACATTAAGGTAGAGAGAAAATACACAATGGAACAAGAGCTTTTGCAAAGCCTGTGCCCCCAAAGGTGACATGTGCTTCATGATCACCGAATGTTCTCACAAGCACATCTTAATCTAAGAAAAACATGAATGCATGAAAATAAAGAAGCCAAGGATACACAAATGGGTTCAAGTCTGAATATAGCTATGGCGCTTATACTGTAGCCATCTTAGAACTAAGTGTAACAACAAGGCAAGACACCAAGACAATCAAAGTGCACATAGCAGATGTATTTTTATGATTTTTTAGCAAAGATAAGACAACATCAAATATCACATGGAGTGATTCTACTAGCCAAGAGTTGGATATATATAAATCAACCTTGTCATCATATATGGACTAGGTCCATATTTGCTCTCTTACTGAAGGGACACACGGTCTGTATCAGTATATGTTTGTTTTTCATCATCTACCGACTAGGTAGAATCACTAGAAGGTAAACAATAAAAAGAGAGAGGAGAAGAAGTGTCTTAGTGTCGTCATGTAGGAAGATGGCCCCCAAGTCATCAACCGCAATGCTATGCCCCTAAGGCATGAAACACAACAATGAAATAGAGGCGAGAAACAATAGAAGAATGATGATACGAATAGAAGAATGGTCACAACAGAGGTAGTCTCCTTGTATCCTTGACCTTACAAGAGTATCAAGGGTCATCCTAGGAGGCCTAAACAACACATAACACAACACGAGGGAATACAACATGAATCTAGAAACATATATATCTAGGAGGAGGCCACTCTTGAGAGAAACTATAATAATTGCTACAATGAGTTTGTATTGAAGAGGGAGAACTACTTACCTAATTTAATGGGATCTTTCCTAGTGGACAATTCTTCTCTACCATCTCAAGATATCTCACATGTCATTTTGGTCTTGCTAATATTGTATTAACATTGAGTATAGGACAACGAGAGGCTTTAGTGGGCTTCAAAGAGTGGTATCCGATACTAGTTTTATAATTAATTCTAGCAACCTATGAAGGTACTATGATTCCTTGTTGATTTACACCACATCCATTACCTGCATAGTCACAATTTTTGTACAAAATCTGAAATCCACGACCATAGAGGGAGTCCATCTCTTTGGTAGATGGAGAGGCCTCGTAGGTGTCATAATCTATAGTATAAGTAAGATTATTATCTTTGTTTTCTACCAAGGAGACTTTAGGTTTCTTAGGTGTTTCAAAAGATTGGTTAGATGAGATTGATGCAACTTTTGTTGTATCAGAGTTATTAAGTTTATATTCCCCCAGCCCAAAAGGAGTAAAATCTAATGAACCCCAATTGTCACCAAAAAGTGCATTTGATGGTGTAGAGTCTTGTGCAACATTATCTGTGGCAAGATGTGTTGATGAATCAACTTGTAAGTTATTTAGACTTATATTATTGTTAACTTGTTTTTGCGTTTCAATATGTAAACAACTATCTAGTTCAGGATTGACTTCAATAGTGTAGAGATTGTTTTGATAAATGAACTTTAATTAACGATGAAGGGTGGATGGGACTACCCCCATGGCATGAATCCATGGTCTATTGAGAATCATATTATATGAAAGTGAACTAGGCATGACATGAAAAAGGGTAGATAAAGTCATAGGACCAACCTTTATAGGTAAATTTATGGTACCTAGGTATTGTCTACCATGATTATCAAAGCCATGAATCCTAATCTTATTCAGTTTGATTAAAGATGTGTCTATCTTTCTTTTGTGTAGTAAGTCAATGCCACAAACATTAAGAGTCGATCCATTGTCAATCATAACTTGCTTTATCAACTTTTTATCTATTAGGACAAATATTATAAGTGGATCATACTCATCTTTAATTGACTGTAATTCATGTGGTTGAAAGAGAATATCCATTTTTCTCACATGCATAAAATCTAACAGAGATGCTACATAATTTGGCTTAATAGAAGGTGGTACAATCACCTTTTGTAAAGATTCTTGGAGCATTCCATGGTGTATAGATGATGTTTGTATTAAATCCCAAAGAGAGATCTTAGTTGGAGTAGCGCAAAGCTATTCGACAAGATCATATTCTTGACCACTTTTTTGAGTAAGATGTTCGAGGTGGAGAGAGCATAAGTTGAGACCATGGAAGATAGGCACATGAGGTGGTTTCTTACTTTGCTTATTATTATGGGTGTTGTATGTGTGAGCAATCACATTATGATGTGGTTGTTGTGATACATTTTGAACACCTTGATTTATTTGAGTGATTTGTCTTGCATAGTTTAGGATGTAATCCAGGGGTCGAGGTGGTTTTTGATCTCCTTGAACCGTAATCACTAGTTTTAAGCAAGAAGGTGCATTAGGTTGACCCTGGACAACCATATTAGGAATGTTGTTACACTTATCTAGTAACCCCTTGGTCGGTGAAATAAATCTATTAGTGGAGATTGAATTAACATTGTTTTCTTCTCGATTATACCAAACATCTATCCTTAAAGGATTCAATGTGCAGGATCTTTTCTCATCCACTAATGCTTCATTTTGGCTAGGGAGAGCATTGGAATGAAAGAAAGGTGAGGTGTTGTGAAGAAGGTTGGTGGTGATTGTATCATTAGTGATGTCTAAGGGACTTGAATTTACACCCAAAGTAGAGCCATCCAAGGTTCTTACACATTTAACTATAGAAGAAATAGGATCACCTATGGAATCATCATCGTCATCATATATTTCAGCTATTAGTTCTAAAGAATTAAGAGAACTTTCACACTCATCATTCTCAATGTGTTTTATTAGATCTTCTACTACCGAAGGGTATGTATTCATGAGAGATGGGAAGTTTTCAAAATCAGATACATAAAATCCATTGCCTTGGGGTGAGCTACTCTAATGGTTTTAGATCTTCTAGGGTTTCATCATGCATGTTTTTTGCTATCTTTTGTCTTGTGTCAAACCACACTTACTATGGAATTTTTTTGAGTTTATAATGGCCTCAGCCAGCCTCAACCCAGGTATTGTTGCTGGCGTTGGTGTTTTGGCTTCCGATGATAATGGCTCCTATGAACAAGCATCCCTAGAAATTTGTACCCAAGGTGTTTCACAAGGTATGCATACTAAAAAATCTGTAGATGTTATTTTACCTATTCAAGATTTTGATAGTGCTTGCCAATGGCTTGAACAACATACTTTAATAGGCTATTTTGTTGGGAGGGTTCCCTTGGAAAGATTTCTTAGGGATTAGGTCACCAAGGAATGGACCCTTCATGGAGTCCACCTTGACGGCATTCAAAACCTGACCAAAGGTTTTTTCTTGTTTCATTTTACTGAGGTCAATCATTCCAGGCCATTCTTCAGACTAGACCATGGTATGTGCGGTCTTCTCTTTTGGTTTTTCAACCATGGTCATGTGATTTCATAGTCTCTAATGATAAGAGACTTTCTGTCCCTATGTGGGTTGAATTCCCTTGCCTCCCTTTGCCTTTTTGGCCTTTTCTACACCTCATTGCCCAATCCTTGCGTAAAGTGGTTTGTGTGGAGCCTGACCATTTCTTTCATGCTCAACCCCAGAAAAGGGTCTGTGTGGAGGTTGACTTGTCCCATGACCTCAAAGAAACTATTGATATCTAGAAAGGTGGGGTCTCTCATACCCAGTGGGTGTTTTACCTCAACCTGTCCAATACTTTCTTCCATTGTCAATCATCATAGCACAAAACTAAGGATTATCCTTTGAATGTTCAAAGGGATAAGTCGCCATCTAAGGCGGCTAACCCTCCAAAGTCCCAGGAAGCTTCCAAGTCTGAGGATAAATGGGCCATAGACGCCCGCAAAGGGAAAGCTACTGCTTCTAATAGTGCTAAATAGGTTGAACTTGTTAATCACCTGTCCGCATCGGCTTCAAACCCTTCGGTGAAGGGGAAGGAGAATCTAGTTATGCCAGTGGTTGAAACTCCAAGTCAGGTTATGGGTGTGTGGACTTCACAACTTGCCTCGACTATTCCAACTCATACCCCTAGCCTTCGCTGCTCATGCAGCCCCTCTAGGTGTGCAAAGGAGGGAAATGGTATGCTAGAGAAGAAGTGAAATGGACATGTAGGAGCTCCAAAATTGTATGATTTCTTATAGAATCATTTCTAATCTCTTGGGGATGAGGATGGTATGCAAGATTTTGACACATGAATTTTCTTTCATGGAATATTTGAGGTATCACTGACCTCACCAAAAAGTATTTCGTAAGGGATACTCATCAAAATTATCCTGGTATTGATGCTTTGTGTCTTCAGGAATTTAAGATCGCGGCCTTCATGCTTTCTTCTACATGTTAGGTTATTTGGCCTAGTTGTTTAACTTTTGCCTCCAGTCACGAAGCAGGACATGGAGGGGTTGTTACCCTCTTGGTGCCACAGTGGTAGTTATGTGTCATAGATCATGGTTTGAATCCCACCATGAGGCTAGTTTGGATTCTCATGTTGATCAATAATCATTCCTTTGGATTCATTAATGTTTATGCTCCCAATGATGTTGTTGAGAGTGTAGGTAAGAGACATTGATAGGCATGATAAGTGTTTTCATTGATGGCAACTAAGTCTCTACTACACATCTGCATTGCATAATTTTCCCATACTGGAAATTAGATTCAAGATTTGTCTAAGTTCGAGAAGTCAAGAACAGATTGTGTGACAGGGTCCAATATCTTGGTCCCGATCTCTCTGATGGTAGATCATAGTTTGTTGTGGATCTGAGGGAGTCATAAGCATTGTCAGGATAATCTAAATCTGAAGTTTTTGTCTCCGGTGATGAAGGATTCACTAGTTATTAGCATCTGAGTATCGGGTTAACAGTTTGACAGAGCAGATAGAAGAAGAACAGGCTGACCTTGTAATTGATCTTGGTTTCAGATGTATGGAAGTTGTTGGTTGGACAAGTTCTGATGATTAGTGATAGTAGACGACCTGATTAATAATTTATGAGTGGAAGTTTTGGTCTGCGTTACAAGTGTACATGAATTTAGCTGACATAGCAAAATTTTCAATAAAGTTCTAAGTATTCTTGAAGCTGACTGAAAAGTGGTTGAAGATCAGGATGCGGATATATATAACCGATGGATTTGAATGATTTCAGTGTGTGTGTGATGAGAATATGGAATAGGTACAAAAGGGCAGAGATCTAAGATTCAGATGTTAGCAAAATAGTAAAAAGGGTAGAGTGAAGATGAAGTGTATCAAGTCAGTATTTTGTGATTAACTGGAACTAAATCATTGCATTGATAGATGCTCATTATTAGTTCAATTTCATTGTAACCTTCTTTCTCTAGGTAGTGAGCCTTCTGTAGGCTTTAAGCCATCTTTTGAGTAGTGAACTCTGGGTAATGAGCCTGAATGCATGTGCATTCCCCTTTGTAATACTTTTAACAAAGTATAATCTTTGTGGGTTAACCCCCACCATGGTTTTTCCCTTAACTGGGTTTCCACATCAAAAATCTTGGTGTCAAGTGTATTATTTATGTTTCTGCTCATGTGTTGTTGATTGATGCTGAAATGTTTATATTATTAATTTGATTATAACTTATAGAAGAAGATTGAAAGCAGAAAGTTTGAATTGTGTGACAACTGATTCACCCCCCCTCTCAATTGTCTGGACCAATTACAATAAAGAGATCTTCTCTTTGGCGTTAGATTGCAGAATCTCTACCCCTGGCTACTTAGGTTTTGTGTGATGACTTTAATATGGTGGAAGTGGCCTCTGATAAGGAAGGTTTATTGCCTTTCTGATGGAAAGATGGAGAAAAGGGAGGCATGGTTTTATATGCGTAATAAATTGGGCCTTTATGACCCCGATACCGCCCGCCGCCATCAATAGGTTGTTTGGCATATGTGAAGTAATTTCTGACTCGACTTTGACAGAGTTCTTAAATGCCTTGATCATGCCATGATAACGACACAATCTTTTTTTTTGCATCTTGTCAGCAATTGCCAGTTATGCCTCTCCCGAAGGTCACACTATCAGAACACTTTCCTATTAAATTTGGCATTAAATGGCAAGTGGGGATTTCTCGACCACCAGAAATTCAACTTTTTCTCAACATGTCTCTACTAAGTCATCAACCTACATTGGCCCACATTCAGTGGGTTTGCAATCTTACTTGTCATCCAACTCAACATACCAGTTGGATTGACTAGTGGAATAATGCCATTCGGTGCACCACTCAGTTTCTCTACATCTTTGGCCACTAACTTGCCACCTTTTGATAGTGCTCATACGAGGCCACCACCTTGGATCTCTGCTGTTCTATAGAAGAACTTGCTACCAATCCTTTTTCTCAAACCTTTCAAGCCAGGGTGGCTCAACTTCGTCATCTCAAATAGGTAGTTGATAGCTACTCTACTAGAGGTGCCCAGATTAAAGCTCACCTTCATTGACTTAAAATTGGAGACTGAGCTTTGAAGGAGTTTTTCCTAGCTCTACACTCTTGTCATTCTTCACCAGGGATTAAGAAAATCTAGGAAGGACAAATGGTGCTTTTTGAATTGCCAGATATTATTCAAGCTTTTGTCCGTCAATATAAGAAAGTTTTCACAGCGCAAGAGGATTCTCCAGAGCACGATAGAGCTTTGTAAGAATGTCTTCAAGTGGTTCCTTCTAAGCTTTCAGAAACTCAACATGCCTTCTATGAGCAATCGCTCACCATTGAAGACCTTAAGGAAGCTTCTTTTTCCATGGTGAATGACAAAGCTCTAGGTTGTGATGGCTTTCCTTGTGAATTTTATAAAGCATTATGGCATTGTGTACGTCCAGGCTTGAACAAAGTTTATCTAGAAGCCTTTCATAATCAATCCTTAGGCAATTTAATTAATAAAGGAAATATCAAATTCATACCTAAGGTTGGTGACCTTGAAGATATTTGCAATTGGCATTCTATCACGTTGCTCAATGTTTCCTACAAGATCATTGCCAAAGCGTTAGCTTTAAAAATTCATCATTTGCTTCCGTAGATCATTCGCCCATAACAAACAGGCTTCATTAAATCCAAATTCATTATGGATAATATTATTACTATTTGGGAAGGTATGGAATGGGCTCGCCGGTGTCAACAATGGGCCCTTTTCCTCAAAATCAATTTTGCTAAAGCTTCTAATTGCATTGAGTGGCCTTTTATTCTTGCCATGCTTAAGGATCTAGGGTTTGGCCCCCATTTTATTCAATCTGTCAAAATGCTTTTTGGAGATGCTTTTGCATGCATTACCATTAATGGTCACCAATCTCAAGCTTTTGGCCTTCATCATTCTATCAGGCAAGGTTGCTCACTTGCTCCTTCTTTATATGTCTTGGTTGCTGAAGGTTTTAGCTATTTGTTGGCTCATTCCATTTCTCTTGGAAGAGTCATAGGAATTGCTTTCCCTGATTCTTCTACTCATATTATGAATAGTCACTTTGCAGATGACTCCTTTCTTACATTGATTGAAGAAGAGGAAAATGTCAAAGAAGCTCTTCTCTTCCTTGAAACATTTTGTCTAGCCTCTGGCTCTACAATTCAATGGCATAAAACTCAATGTTATAGGTAATCTATTCTTCCGACTCCTCAATGGCTACTCCAATATCAATGGAAGTGGATCAATCATGGAGAAATTTTTTGCTTTTTGGGCATTCCTTTTGCTTTCCAAGCCTCCTCTGTGGATCTTTGGAATACTGTGCTCTTTCAAATTTTGAAAAAGCTTTCATTCTGGATTACCAAGCCACATTCTTTGGCTGGTAAATTTCAGGTTTGATCCAAAATTCTTGCAACTACTCATGTTTATTAATGTTCAAGTATTGGGCCTCGTCTAAAGCTTCATACATGAAGTTGGAGAAACTTCTTGGGGAATTTTTATGGGCCTCCTCCAATGACCATAGAGGGTTTCATAGAGTTGCCTGGGAATTTTTCTACCTCCCAAGAGACTCTGGAGGGCTTGGACTCCTTTGCACTCAGCACCAAGGTATGGTTCTTTGTGCCAAATGGATTGTACAGGTAGTCTCTGGTAATGAGGCCTAGAAAGTGTTGGTTTGACACTGTATTTCTTCAAGCTATCACGTTAATTGCCCATCTTGGAAGGGGATTGACCTTCAGACTCTTCTTGTTATGAAAGAAGTTGTTCATATTGAAGGTACTTTTATTGCCAAAAGCATTTGGTAGGCTTGGGAAGCCATTAAACCTTGGCTTCACTGGAATGGTTATGGTTTTCATGAAGGTCTTTCATTTAATTACTACAATCTCTGGTGGTACCCTCTCATTCAAGTTCAAGGTCAACCTCTTGCTAAGCTTCCTTGGGTTCGTGCTTTGTGTTTTCACAAGCAGGGTATTCACACTCCCAAAGACTTAATCTCTAGAGCCTCTATGAATCTACACTCATGGGAGGATATACGATCCAATTTAATCTTAACAGATTGGATAGTGAAACTTATGACATTGTGATGTCAGCTCTCCCACTAAATATGATTCACAAGATTGGTATTTTTTCTACTAAGCCATGGTGGAAAGATTAGTTGTGGTCTCCTGAGACCACTTTTTGTTGGTATAAACCATGATTTGGATACTGTTGGCTATCACCACATCTACCAATGGTATCTTCTTTAAACAACCTTCTATTTGGCAAAGGTGATTCTAGACTATTTGGTCTACAATTTTTGAACCCAAGTTGGCTCATTTGGCTTGGTGTGTGATTTTCCAAGGATTGCCCATTGGATCTCACCTCCACCATTTAGGCATTGCTGATCCTCAATGCCCATTTTGTGGCCAACCAAAGACTTTTATGAATATTTTATGGTTTTTCCGACGTGTGGGGCAAAACCTTTGGAACTGGAATCATGACTTTTTTCAGCCATTTTGTCCAAAACCTTTTTCCTGGCACATGATTCTTTTGGGAGATTGGCTTTATCTTCCATCCAGATTTACTCAAATATGGCATGTTTTCTAGGGTGAGATTTTGTTTTCATTATGGAAGGATAGAAATTCTACTATTTTTGCTCATCATACTATAGCAACAGATATCTCTATATTTACTAAAGCTTGCATTTGCAACAATGTGCTTCTTCAAATTCAAGTTCACGCCAACAAAGTGGCTTTGGAGGTTTCTCATCTCCAGGAGCTCCTGGACAACTGGGACAATGCCCCTTGTGTTGTGGCCTAGGTCCCTCCTGATGCTTCCACTTCTCAAGGTTATTACCCCTCTTGGGGACAAAGACGTGGAAGGAGTTCTCTCGAATGCCATTCTCAGAACCCCCGTTCCTAGTCCTGGTGCCACTCTAGTAGCGGTGGTATTCCTAGGCAATGCTCTACCTCTTCCCCATGGGGTGGAGCTACTCAGAGTCTCCCCTCTGCATGGCCATTTTGCGTGGGGTTCTAGAAGGGATGAGCAACATATTAGAGGTGCAAGTGGTTGGCACAACTCTGGTTGGTCGGGTTCTTCAAAGTGTTTCCCACTTTGGGCCTAGCTATTTCCTCGGTGCATGATGGCAAAAAAGAAGGAGAATCAAAGGATGGCTGGTTCATTCCTGAGGATACCCCGAACCCCACTCATATCTAGGGAAATTTAGAGGATAAGGATCCTCCACCACCGCTTGCTAGGATTTCTCTTGTCACTTAGTCAGCTTCTTATGTTGATTTAAGTTGCTTTTGTTTCTCTCTGGGCTTTGTGGGCTGACCTTGTATTCCTCATTCTTTTTTTGTGAATATGTATTTTATTTAAGTACTTTTATAGTAATAGACATGTATATTCATAAAAAAAATCAGATACATAGTCAAGGATTTAAAATGAAAAGCATTTAAATATATCCTTGTGATACATAGCTTGTACATAAGTGAGAACATGAGGATTCATATTAAGAAATTTGTAGAAATTATAAATGCTTTTGATATATGCATGTAAAGATACCAAAGAGCAATGAGATGAAGATGACATAATGAAGTGTCTTGAAACATAAATGACCAATAAGATCTAGTAAGACAAGACATGCAAAGTTCTATGATACTTAATGCACCCTAGATGTGTGACTATCTCACTCCTAAGAACTTATTTGAGGGAAAGGGCTAAAGAGACACACAAAGTCCATAAAAAACACAATTGATAGGAGGAAAGAGTACAAAATAACAAGGCCCAATTGATGATTATATTGAATCCAATAAAACAACACCAATTTATGATAGTTTATGCAACTAAAAATGTTCAATTTTTTCACTTTTTTCAATGCAAATGTATAAAATATGTAGTGTTGTGATGAAATTGAAGAGGGCTAGAAAATCAAATCCTTATTATCAGTCCAACAATGCAGCAATATCCTTCAAAACACACCTATCATGCAAGTCTAGATGAATAATGAATCAAAATCTAGTGAAAATGCAAGGATTTTAAACCCTAATTGTGAAATTAAGGCATGAAACTATGCAAAGTGATGTATGAATAAAATCTAAACAAATTTATGGTGTGAAATAGCTTAGCTAAGATATGAAAATGATGTCAAAATCCTATAATTCTCAATGCAAGTGCAATTTAAAGGATAAATGAGTGAATACACTAGTTTTTTGTTGAAATTGACTGTGTAAATGCAAATTTCAAGATGTAAATGAAAAGAAACACAATAATGAGACACTACAATAAGAAATCACATTTGAATGAGTTCTAAAAATAAGTATTAAAAACTGAAACAAGATTTTAACTACAAACCCTAGTTTTTGAAATCACTAGGTTATGAGAAAAATCCAAAATTTCAAGCAAACCCTAGTAATTTTAGTGTGAAAATGAAATGTAAAGGATTATAGGATGATGAATTTCTATAAATTATATCAGATCTGATGTAAAAATTGAAGATTGGATGAAATGCAATGAAATTGATGCAAACTATGCCCTAATGCAAGCCTAGGATGCAAATTTTTTTAAATGTTTCATTTTTTTTTCAAATTTTTTTGTAGATTTTCAAATGAAATATGATGACAATAAAATGAATGAATGAAAATCTGAAGTACAACACTCAACAAGGTGCAAAATTTAATTAAAACATGGTTTTACCAAAATGTAATGTAGAAAAAGCGGGAAGATGGATTGGTTTGATGTATAGTTTAAATCCTCGTTTCACTACATACATTCAAGGACACTAAACTGAGTAGAATCAGAACCTCTGCAACATGATTCAGCTACAGGTTTGTTGTCACTTGGAATGATAAGGAAATTTGGAAATTAATGACTATTGTATTGATTTAAGTCTAATTATGCTCAAACCCCTAATTATTGCAAAATCGTAAACAAACAAACGAAATCTGACAAATGCTTGCACACAGAGATACTAGATGAAGATTAGATTCATACTAGATTTTGAAGTTTGAGATTCAGAAATGTCAAGGACACAGGGACTCCCACTGAAGTCCAAGGTAGTATTTTTATCAGGGGTTTCCAGACCTTTTTCAATGTTGATTATCATTGTTTCGTTAATTTCTGGCTTTGTAAACCTGGAGGACAAAGGGACTAGAACCCAAGTCCTAATAGTGCTTTATTCCACTTTTTCCTTCAAATCTGGGATCCTTACACTCTGTAACACTCCTCTTCAACTCCACACCACAGAATTTGACACCTGTCACCTGTAATCACAAGAGAGGGGTTGGGGTTTTGTGGTGTTTAGGAGCTTGCCTTAGCCAAGCCCCAGAATGACATTCAAGCCTTCCAACACCGTTGTTAGATAGAGAGTGCATATCCTTACAGGATAGAGGCAAAAGCAAATTGATAAATTATTGATTGAAGTACAAATAGATATCACCTCAGAGGTGTCGCTCTCACATAGATGAATATCCTTCACAACATGAGAAGATGAAGCCAAATCTGCAATAACAAACACAACAACAATATTCTTCTCTAAAACACAATGAATGCCTTGAATTCTCTAAAATCATAAGTTTGCCAAAATGTCATAATCATCTTCTAGTTTACAAATGAAACCCTAAACATGCTTATATATGCATTCCCGCTACAAATTTCGTAATTCAAACTAAAAATGTTAGGAAGGAACACTTCTAACAGTCACTTTACCACATTAAAATTTGGGAGCATGCCAAAATAGGGTAGGACAAGGGAACGAGCACCCTTGTCCTAGGACCTATTTTGGGTCAGGGTTTAGGCTCAACAATGTCCCTCAAGCCCCATTTGACATGGGTTTCAGGCCATTTTATCTCAGGAGTAAATTCTAACATGCATGATGAAAAATAAGGGACCTAGAAGCTAAAATTAGGAGGTAAAAGTCCTGGGGGGACATTTTACGACATAACAGACTATTAATTGTTTTCTTATGTCTGCCTAAGTTTGGGGGCTAGAAATAGTCCTTCAAGCTACGAGTGTGTCTTCATTCTAGTGTTTGATGTGTTTAATATGTAGAGATATGCTTCGATTGTAATTTAATGCATGTGTTGTATTGTAGGATTGCACACACATTAAAGAAGGGGTGAAATGTTATGGAATAAAAAGTGGACACATGGTTTTTTACCTTGTAGTTTAGCTCCTAGGTCCCCATGTCTACACTTTATGAGAAATCATTCATCCCAATGAGAAATACCCCGAAACCCATGACAAATGGGTACTAGGGGCCCATTTTATATCCAAGTCCTAACCAAAAAGGCCCCTTGGGATTGGGTGCTCGCACCCAAGTCCACACTGATTGGTCAGTGTAAAATTAAATGTATGTCAGCATAGGACTTTTAAATGGGTCCTCCCTTGTCGACTCTTTCAATTATTTGCTAAAAGTTTGATGGATAAGCATATATAAACAAGTGTTTCAATTCATTTGTAACTAGGTTGATGGTAGACAAATTGATGATAGCAAGGTTATGATATTGTGCAAAGGCAAATTCAAGGCATTCATTGTGTTTGCTTCAGACTTGTGTTATTATTGTGTTTGTTGTAGATTTGGAATCATCATCAACATCCTTATGAGTTGAAGAATCTTCATCCTCTTAAGGGCTTCCCTGCCAAGGTGACATTATCATTGTGTTTAAATCATTTCATCATCATTTAGATTATCTTTAGCCTATGTCCTACAAGGGCACACTCTCTAATTAACAAAGGTGTTGGGAAAGCTTGAATGCTAACCTAGGATTTGACTGAGGAAAATCCCTAAACACCACAACCCCCAAACCCCTTTCTTCTTGTGTGCAAGTTATAGGTGTAGGAGTTGCGAAAGTGAAGCTAAAGGGAATATTTTTGAAGGATGAAGATTCCAGATCCAAAAATAGAGTTTAGGAATTTCACTGTAGCAGACTGGGGTGTGAGCCCCAATGTCCAGTAGGCAAAACAAACCTTATATTCAGCATCAAAGCATCATTTATGACATTTTTCCAGTTTAGAGCTTCTAGAGATCAGGACTTTCTAGACTCGGGTGCTAGCCCTTGTGTCCTCCAAAATATCAGCTTCTGAGGGATAGGTTTGGACATCTCACTGATCACTCTGGTGCTTTTAGATCCTACTTGTTCTTTTTGTTTCTCTGTTATAAGCTGATTATCACAATTCTAGGATTTATAGCATTGATGAGCCTAGGGTTTGATAAAAGGTTTGGTTGAATGACATCTTTCCTCTACAAACAAGAGCTCGAAATTAGTAGTTCAGCCCTCTTCCATCTTGTAGTGGCTTGGCTCGGTTTTGTCCTTGAATGTTCTAATGAAAGGAGTGTTTGATCTAGTGTACTCACACACATTCCATCATCTCTCTTTTTAATCTATAACAACTACAATGAAATAAAATTATATCATGGAGAATGGTATGATACTATGATAAACAAACATAAATATATAATGGAAAATACAAAAAAAATGTAGTGAATGTAAAATATTGTAATAGAAGATCTAATTATTGTAGCAAAGTCACTAAGGTATAAAATGTATAAGTGTTTAGGCTAGATAAAAATGTGAGAAAAGATGCATAAGATATGAGAGAGATAGGAAATATGTCGAGGGTACTAGAAGGTCAAAAAATAGTGTCTTACCTTGGAGACACAATTAAATTGCCGCATACTCATTTTTATTATGACATAATAGCTTATGTGGGATTTGTTTCATCATTGGACATCCCATGTTAGCCCATTCCATTCTGGGTACTTCTAGAGATAGGTATGTCAAGTGAAGGGGCAAACTTAAAATTGTGTTTAGGGTCTCTTTATTCTTACAAAAATGGTAAATAATGGTTGGCTTTGAAGGACTTGTGGAGAGACTTAGCTATGACAATCTATAGTGGAGAAGTTTCTAGACTGTGAGCTAGCTTCGGGAATATGCTTTAGATTTTTAATGAAGCCAAACTATTTGTAGTTTGTGATAAAATATTTCCATTAAGTATTAACCCTTTAATGATGTATTAGGGGAGGGAAGATTAATTTTTGTAGTACATATACTAGTTTTGTAGGGAAAGCATAAAATTTACACCAAGTAGGACACTTCCATTTATTAAAGAGATTACATTTGAAGAAGGTAAACATCTTGAGTATGATAGATGTGGAGACCAATGAAATAATATCTAATATGATACTTTCATTAAACAAGGTAATTTATAATTCTTCTTGGAGTTGTCTTTAAGGTTTGTATTATACACTAGGGAGGTACCATACATATTTAAAGATTTATATCCCTTTATTAAATAGTTTCTTTCCTCTAAATTTTTTTCAATGAGTAATATATGTATCATTCAATTGTATTAGATAGTTCAATTAATTGGCAAGTTCAGGCCATGTCATAAGGACTAGTCCTACCAAGTCAATTGTGGTGAGATAGTTTTATAAACATTCTAAATAATCTTAAATTTATTTTAGGCATTGGTATCAAAGTAAGGTGCCAAAACATTTATTGTTCCATCTAATAAAAACACAATCCAAGGGTAGTGGGTATATTAATATGAATAAGAAATAGAGATAATCTATATGAAATGACCAAAGGATCCATTAACGAATAAGGAAACTACCTTGGGTGCTAGGATCATTGAGACATAATCCTCCTTGGTCTTTAGGTCAAACACAATATGTATATTATGGGTGTTGCAAGTATGTGCCTAATCAGTGTTGTCATTGATGTCAACATATCATTGTTGTCATTGGTGTCAAATGTATCTTATTCTATTACTTGTTTAGAAGACTTGTATGTTGAGGATATTGAGAAAATTAGCCTCCTCAGAAGAAACTAGTGAGCTACAGAGAAGTGCAGTACAAACAGTAACTTGTATGCTGAAGAATAGTCTAGTAAACTACTCCACATTTACTTCTTCTTGAAGATCATGGTCTATGGATTGGAAGTAAGTTAGAGTTATGACTAAGGATGCTGCATTTTGGGTTTGAAGCCTCCACATGAAGATCTAAGTGAGTTGTGTTCACTAGAGTGAAATCTTCTTTTTCTATAAGTTTAGATGAGATAGGAAGAAAGTATTCTACTCCGCATTCCTCTGCAATATAGTATTTGGCTATGTGGTTCTAGAGGGAAGTCTGAGATGATGATAAGTGCCTAAAGTTGCAATGGTTTGTGGTTTGGTGGTCCGCAAGTTATCATTCTTTTATGATAGTTGAAGACAGTGAAGTTCATGTGTTCCGGCGAGAATATTCCTATGGATAAAGTGGTCAAGGTTTGTGTAGTTTCTCTTGATGATTATAGCATGCTTGTGGATGTCTCCTAATCATGTTCCTATCTAGACTTTGGTCCATGTTAAGAAATTGAGATGGTGTGTGAAGATTGTTCCCAGATAATGTAGTGTGTAACCAGTCTTGACCAACCTAGTTGATCCTAGTGATTGTAGAGATCTCTGGAAGATTTTGGAAGTGTGTTGTGGTGTGGAAGATTATGTTTGAGTCCTAACTAAGGCATGGCATGATCTGCATTTCATTTGCTTTCCACATTGTTGTAATAGGTCATGACCTATTTTGTAAATGTTTGTAATATTGACCTTGGAGATTGTTCCAATGGTTGATGATTCTGATGCCAACTTTCATGATCATCCCAAGGTTGATATAGTGTATAAATACTTGTAGTTGAGTCATGGAAAAGGCATCCTTGAATGGAAATGAAAATATATTAAGAGAGGTCCAAAAGGCAGAGCAGAGAAGAGGCAGAGGAAAGAAGAGGAAGAGCAAAGCAGGGGAATTATTATACTTCAGTCACAACTATAGAAAAGTGTTGATCATGGCAGTGAGTTTGGTAGTAAGCCGCCAGTAGGGTTTAACAGCCCTCAGGGTTTAATAGCCCTTATTGTAATCTTGCTAGGTTTAGGGTTGAGGCAGTGAGCCTGCTAGACCTAGTTGTTCTTCATGGTAGTAAGCCAGTATGTTTAGGCCCGTGGAGTGACCAAGCCTAAACATCATTATTTAAACATTGCAATATATATTGAGAGTTAATCCTCTTTGTGGTTTTTCCCCACCTTGGTGTTTTCCACGTAAATCTGGTGTCTCTTGTGTTTGATGTTGTATCTGTGGTTAAGTTTCTGATTTCATGAACTCATTGTTAAATCATAATAATTGTGGATAAGTAATGAATGTTTAATTGTAGAAAGTGTTTATGTTTTTGTGACAACTGATTCACCCTCCCCCCTCTCAGTTGTCTAGCACATATCAACAATTGGTATCAGAGCCAAGTTCCTCTGAAGAAAGTTTAACAGCTTGAGGAAGATCCAAAATGTCTTACAAGAAGGAAGCACTGCATTTTAATGGAATGAATTATGTTCTCTGGAAGGTTTGGATGAAAATCCATCTTCTTTCCTCTTGGTTACAAAGTTTGGAAAGCTGCGGAAATAGAATACACCATACCTCCAAATGCTCTGACGACTGAAGATGAAATCAAAGAATATGAGATATATATCAAAGCAAAGGATGCTCTTCTAAGCTCATTAACTGACTCAATATTGACGAAAGTTGTGGATCTTGAAACTACAAATAAGGTATGGGAAAAGTTAAAAAATCTGTATGAAGGAGATGATTCTGTGAAGGAAGCCAAGTTACAAAGTCTAAAAGTGAAATATGAAATCTTGAAGATGAATGATGATGAAAACATATCAGCCTTTATGCAAAGAGTTGATGAACTTGTTACAAGGATAAAAGCTATAGGCGAAACTCTCGAAGAAAAGGAAGTTGTTATGAAAATTCTCAGATCTCTACCCAAGTCCTACTATCACAAGGTAGTCGTGATTGAAGAATTCATGCAAGTAAAAACTGTTAACAGGGATCAGTTGCTTGGTAAGCTTACTACTTTTGAAATGAGGGAATTAGATGATGCTCTATCGAAAGTTGAGATGGCCTTCAAAGCTAGTACTCTTGGAAGTACCTCCAAATCAGAAAAGTATAAGGTAGAATCTGATGATGAGTTAGATGGAGTTGAAGCCAACTTTGTGGATACACTGCAAAGAGGATCTGGTAAGTATAAGGGTAAACTACCTTTCAAATGTTTTTCTTGTGGTAAACTAGGTCATTTTGCTTCTAGATGTCCTGAAAGAATTGAAAGAAATAGAAGAAGATATGAGAACAAGCCTAGGACCCAAAAGAAGTGTTATTATGTTGAAAATTTTGATGATGATGAAGGAGTATCAGATAATGATGAACAAGATAATGCTAGTTCATCTATAAATGAATGCTTGTTCATTGCTATTAAGGAAGATTTCATGTCTACTAATTCTTCTAGTTGTATAGAGGAAAAACTAGTGGAAAGTGCTTTGGCTGCTCAGGTCATTAAGGACAAGGATGAATGGGTTATTGATAGTGACTTCTCTTACCACATGACTGGTGACAAAAGTAAGTTTGTGAGTTTGGAAAGATATGATGGTGGACTGGTTAGGTTTGGAGATGATACAACTGGTAGGATTTGTGGGAAATGATCTATTTCTTTTGATGGCAAGCATAATATTGAAGATGTCATGTATGTGAAAGGATTAAATCATAATCTTCTATGTGTGGGTCAGATGTGTGACAAGGGCTATGACTTAAGCTTCAAGGACAATGGATGCAAGATTAGGGAAAGCTTCAGAATAGTCATTGCAACTGGTAAGAAGACTAGAGGTAATATCTATCACTTAAAAGGAATCAAGAACTATTGCTTGTTGACTCAGATTGATGAGAGTTGGTTATGGCATAGAAGGTTGTGTCACATAAGTTTTGATAATATTATGAAGATAAGTACTGCACAGATTGTTAGAGATTTACCTAAGCTTGTGAAGCCTGCTAATCCAGTTTGCAAGGAGTGTCAATTTGGGAAACAGACAAGAACAAGTTTTAAAACCAACAACCAATCGATTGGAGGACTACTTGAGCTAGTGCATACATATTTGTGTGGACCTACTAAAGTAAGAAGTTTGCAAGGAGACAGGTATTTCATGTTGCTCATTGATGATTATTCTAGAATGACTTGGGTCACCTTTTTGAAATAGAAAGCTGAAGCTCTAGATAAATTCAAGACATTTAAGGCAATGGTTAAAAATGAGATGGATTTGAAAATCAAATGCTTGAGGTCTAATAGAGGAGGAGAGTTCACATCAAATGAATTCAATTTCTTTTGTGAAGAACATGGAATAAAGAGACAGCTATCTACGCCCAGAACTCCACAACAAAATGGAGTTGTTGAAAGGAAAAATAGAACAGTTCAAGAAGCTGCTAGAACCATGATGAAGGAAGTTCATCTTCTGGAAGCATATTGGAGAGAGACAATTCACACGACAATATATATCCTAAATAGAGTTCAAGTAAAAGGTAATAGTTCAAAGACTCCTTATGAATTGTGGCATGGTAGAGTTCCTACTGTGAAATATTTCAAAGTTTTTGGTAGAAAATGTTACATCAAAAGAGAAGAAGATTTAGGCAAGTTTGATGCTAGATGTGATGAAGGAATCTTCCTTGGTTACTCCACCAAGAGTAAGGCCTACCAGTGCTATAATAAAAGGCTAAATAAGATCATTGAAAGTGCAAATGTTAAAGTTGATGAATGTAAGGAAAGGTCTTCAAAATTAAGTGGATATGAGTTAGATGATCCAGATGTTTCAAAAGTGGTGCAGCATGAAGATAGTACAGATGAAGAAGAACAAGCTCCAATAAGTGCTACCAAAACTCCAAGATATGTGAGATCAGTCATTCCAAAAATCAAATCATAGGAGATAAGAGTAAAGGGATCTTAACCAAAAGAAAAGCTATAGAGGAACAACTAAATTTTTCTCTGATTTCTAAGATTGAACCCAAAATTGTGGATGAGGCTTGCCAAGATGAGAATTGGATAAAGGCTATGGAAGAGGAATTGATGCAGATAAAGAAGAAACAGACTTGGGATCTTGTTTTGAGACCAGCAGACAAGAATGTAATTGGTACAAAGTGGGTCTTCAGAAATAAGATGAATGAGAATGGTGAAGTAGTAAGAAATAAAGCAAGTTTGGTATGCAAAGGATATGCTCAAGTTGAAGGAATAGACTTTGAAGAAACCTTTTCTCCAGTGGCAAGGATTGAGGCAATAAGGATGTTTCTGGCATTTCTAGTATACAAATATTTCAAGGTTTATCAAATGGATGTGAAGTCCGCCTTCCTAAATGGAGAGTTGGAAGATGAAGTCTATATAGAACAACCGAAAGGATTTTAGTCATCAGATCAGGGTGACATGGTATGCAAATTAAAGAAAGCTTTGTATGGATTAAAACAAGCTCCCAGAGCATGGTATGCATGATTGGACAGGTACCTGATACAGATAGGGTTCAATAAAGGTACGATAGATAGCAATCTCTACTTCAAGATCAATGATGAACAAACCCTGATTGTTGTAGTTTTTGCTGATGATATTATTTTTGGAGGCAATGAAGGTATGTGCTCAATTTTTCCTGGAGAAATGCAAAATGAATTTGAAATGTCTATGTTTGGAGAGATGAACTTCTTCTTAGGTCTACAAATAAGTCAATCAGATAAAGGTATCTTCATTTCTCAGTCTAAGTATGTGAAAGAGTTGTTAAAGAAATTTGGGATGGAAGACTCTAAACCAGTATGCACACCTATGATAACTGGTTGTAAGATGAGCAAAGATGATAACTCACCCATGGTAGACCAGAAAAAGTATAGATGTATGATTGGAGGATTACTTTATCTGAATCAAACCAGACCTGACATAATGCATGCAGTGTGTCTTGTGGCAAGATTTTAGGCAGAACCCAAGGAATCACATGTGATGGCAGTCAAAAGAATTCTAAGATATTTAAAAGGCACAATAGATTATGGTTTGTAGTACCCTAAGGACTGTGACTTTACTCTCAGTGCATATACTGATGTAGATTGGGCTAGAGATGTGGATGATAGAAAAATTATAAGTGGAGGTGTATTCTTCTTGGGAAAAAGATTAGTATCTTGGTTGAGCAAGAAACATGATTCAATAGCCCTGTCTACTGTAGAAGTAGAATACATTGCAGTAACATGCAGTTGCACTCAAGTGTTATGGATGAAGCAGACTTTGAAGGACATCAGAATTGTGTATGAAGATCCCATTGCAATCTTTTGTGACAACACATGTGCCATAAACATATCAAAGAATCCAATGATGCATTCAAGGAAAAAGCACATATCCATTAGGTATCATTTTCTGAGACAAAAGGTGATAGAGAAAGAAGTCAAGTTGGAGAGTGTTTCTACTAAGAATTAGATTGTAGACATTTTTACCAAGCCTCTGCCTAAGGACACTTTTGAGTATCTCAGAGAAAAGTTAGGGGTTATCACCCCTCTTGATCTAAACTAAGATGCACAGTAGTGCATCAGTCCCGAGATCCTCAGAGGTCTGAATTGATGTTTTTTAGGGCTACTTCTCAAGGGGAGTAGTCAGAGAGTTTAGAAGAGATATTAGATCTAAGTAGATGAGTGCAAGTATGTTCCCTTTGCCATTGATTTCAAAGGGGGAGAGAAGTCATGTGAAAAACTTAGAGTGCAGATGTGTAAGAGAAGGGGGAGAATTCTGGAGAAAGAAAGAGTGCAGGTGTGTAAAGAGAAAGGGGGAGAATCTTGTCTTGATGGTTGTTACAGTTTTTCATATCATATGTTGCCATCAATGACAAAGGGGGAGATTATTGTAAGTATGTGCCTAATCGATGTTGTCATTGATGTCAACATATCCTTGTATCTTTGGTGTCAATTGTATCTTATTCTATTACTTGTTTAGAAGACTTGTATGTTGAGGATATTGAGAAAATTAGCCTCTCTGGAAGAATCTGGTGAGCTACAAAGAAGTGCAGTATAGATAGTAACTTGTAAGCTGAAGAACAGTTTGGTAAACTGCCCTACAATTACTTCTACTTGAAGATCATGGTTTGGGGATTGGAAGTAAGTTAGAGGTATGACTAAGGATGTTGCATTCAAGGTCTAAACCCTATGCATGAAGATCTGAGTGAGTTGTGTTCACCAGCGTGAAACCTACTTTTCCTGTAAGTTTAGTTGGGACAGGAAGAAAGTATTCTTCTCTACATTTCTCCACAATAAAGTATTTGGGTCTACATTTCTAGAGGGAAGTTTAGGATGATGATAAGTGCCTATAGTTTCAATGGTTCATGGTTTGGTGGTCTGCAAGCTATCATTCTTTTATGACAGTTGAAGACAGTGAAGTTCATGTGTTCTGGTGAAAAGATTCCTATGGATAAAGTAGTCAAGGTTCATGCAGTTGCTCCTGATGATTATAGCATGCTTGTGGATGCCTCCTAATCATGTTCCTATCTGGACTTTGATCCGCGTTAAGAAATTGAGATGGTGTGTGAAGATTGTTCCCATATAATGTAGTGTGTAACCAGTCTTGGTTGACCTGGTTGATCCCAGTGATTGCGGAGATCTCTGGAAGATTGTGGAAGCATGTTGTGGCATGGAAGATCATGTTTGAGTCCTAGCTAAGACATGGAATGATCCATATTTCATTTCCTTTGCACATTATTGTAATAGGTCAAGACCTATTTTGTAAATGTTTGTAATACCAACCTTGGAGATTGTTCCAATGGTTGATGATTGTGATGCTGACCTTGATGATCATTCTAAGGTTGATGTAGTATATAAATACTTGTAGTTGAGTCATGGAAAAGGCATCCTTGAGCAGAAATAAAAATATATTAAGAAAGGTCCAAAAGGCAGAGCAGAGAAGAGGCAAAGGAAAGAACAGGAAGAGCAGAGCAGGGGAATTATTATACTTTACTCACAAATATAGAAAGGTGTTGATCATGGCAGTGAGTCTAGTAGTAAAGTAGGGTTTAATAGCCCTCAGGTTTTAATAGCCCTTATTGTAATCTTGTTAGGTTTAGGGTTGAGGCAGTGAGCCTGCTAGACCTAGTTGTTCTTCATGGCAGTAAGCCAGTATGTTTAGGCCCATGGAGTGACCAAACCTGAACATTATTTCAATATTTCAATATATATTGAGAGTTAATCCTCTCTGTGGTTTTTCCCCACCTTGGGGTTTTCCACGTAAATCCAGTGTCTCTTATGTTTGATGTTGTATCTATGGTTAAGTTTTTGATTTCATGCACTCATTGTTAAATCATAATAATTGTGGATAAGTAATGAATGTTTAATTGTAGAAAGTGTTTAAGTTTTTGTGACAACTGATTCACCCCCCCCCCCTCTCACTTGTCTGGCGCATATCAACAATGGGATATGCATGCTTTTCTTGTTTACCCATTTGGATGATAAAAGAGGAAACATAAACATAGTTGGCAAAGAGAATATCACTAGCAACTCAAATGTGGCCTACCATGGAAAGTAAAATTATGATCCAAGAGAAAAAAATTGGTCTGTAGTTTAATGAAAAATGATCTCCACATGATAGATAGAGTGATACCCAATCTAAAGGGAATGATTAGATACTAATAAATTTCACCATGTTTTAAAAGGTTCCATTCTTTAGTGATCATCTTAAGGAGAGAAGCCATCTAGTGGTGTCATAGCTCAACTTTTTTGATTCATTTATAAATTTGAACTATTTGTTATTCCTTTTATTTTTTTAATGGTGGGTAATTGCATGTGCATAAAAGTGAAATGTCATCATTTTTTAATAAGTGCATAAATTTGAAAGTTGTTAAATGATGGATTAAAATGTCTATGAGTTATTTTCTCATTCTTTGGCTATGATTTTATGGACTAACCTATTAATCAGGATTTGAGTACGATTATGTGTAGGAAAATGTCGAAGGTAAGAACATGGTTGAGGTAGAAGCATCCTAGCCACCCTGCAAGAATTGGCATGACAGAGACCCGATGCATGCACACACTCAGTTAGTTCATGACATATTGCATCATTCATACTTTTCAAGTTGTCATGAAGTACTCTATTTTTTGTATAGAAATTTAGGAACCAAACACAACACATATGATGTCTAGCACATAAAAGGTATTAAAGACTTATTTAATATATTTTTTTATTAAAATCATATTGTCATCTACAAAGTCAGAATTCAAGACATGTGAATTATTGTGAATGAAAATACCATGGATTAGATAGTGAGAGTTGGCATGTTATAGGAGGTAACCAAGGCCATCAATTGAGAGAGCATATAGAAAGAAGGCTAGAGGAAACCTTGTCTAATGGATCTCTAAAAGAGAAATTTAGGAGAGAGTGTCTCATTGACAAGAAGGAAAGCATTAGCATTAGCAAAGACAAGTTATAAATGGGTCCAAATACAGGGTAATTCAACATTTTGTTGATTAGAACACTATTTAATATTATCATTAAATTTTCCACAAATTAATTTAAAGTTCTTTTTAATTTTATTAAGGATAATAAAGATTACAAATAACAAAGAGATTCAAAAACTAGTAGTCACATTAAACTAAAATTAGTAAAATAAAGACATAAATAGTTGTAAAAAAATAGATGAGTAGCATTAATCATCAATGGTTCCATAATGCGGCCCAAAGAGGTACTTACATCCCACAAACAACTTAAAAATGAATATCTAATACACATAACCAAGAATAATGATTACCTAATAGTATAATGGGCATTCAATCATAAAAAAGAAATAGAATAGAAAGTAGTCACTTCTAGAGAAAAAGACAATAAAATTAATCAATTGTAGGTAGATGGAAGTTGATTTGCTTCTTTAGCAAGCTAAAACATTTTTGAATTGAAATTTTCATGTGGGCCTTCCAATGTATAAAGCTAGTTTTGGAGGTGTTGTATTTGATTCTCCATTTAATTATTCACCTTTAGTTGTTCTGTAACAACTATAAACAAGTTAGTCACCTCGATAACCAAATTAGTGTTAATCATCTGAACTTCAATATCTAATCATAATTTTGGTTAGTAGAGAACAAGATTACAATTGAGTTTCAAAATAAATTTAATAAAAACATGGTAGTAGGTATCAAAGATAACATTTTTTGATGCTAATAAGATTAAAAGAGTATATTTCCATGACTAATTATGGGGGAAAAGGATAGGTAACAAAGGCATGAAATAATGGTAAAGCTTGTGAGCATGTGAGAAAAACTAGAAGGAATGCTTAACAAATTCAAGTGAATTACATAATAGGTAGGTTGGTGGTAGATAGATGAATTTCAAATGGGAATCAACCAATAATTTAACATGAAGTAGTTTCCAAGTGATGAGTTGTGATTATGAATCAGCTTTGGACTATCAAGTATGTTGACTTAGTTTATTTCAAGTAGACCTACAAAACTTGCACATCTATTTGGATTTGAGATGATGGTCGAGATAAATATATGGACGGAGAAGTCTATAAGTGTGTTTGAGGGGGAAGAATTTGATTTTACGACAATTAGATTATCTCTAATCCTTAATACAGCTACTATGATATAACATGTAAAGAAAAATTGTAAGGGGACAAGGACCTTGATATTCAATGTCTATCAATTACTTAACATAATAGCTAACATTGAATTGATGTTTTAGCTATTGCTCCATTTTCCATTTGAAGCTATAAAGATCCCACATATCTTAAAAGATTCAAATGTATTTGTTATAAAAATTCTTTCCTTTAAATTTGTGACAAATACCAAGAGGTTTTTGATCCTTTTGGATAAGCTTGTTCCATTAAATGGAGGTTGAAAATTTTAGATCACAACTTAAAGTTTGACTAGACCAAGTCAATTTCTATGAGATATGTTGCCATGCCTTCCATATGATATTGAATGGGACCAAGCCAAGAGTTTTGAAGAGTGGTACTAAAATAATCTTATCATTCTAGTTTCGAAGTCCAATGGTGACCAACAATATAAAAACATATACAAAAAAGAATTAATTTTTTCCAAGGTGCCTCTCTATCCAATCTATGACCATCCCTTTAACTATTAAACACACCACTATTAGAAGGGGTTTATTATTTCAAGGATCCCTTTTTATTTTGGTTCAATACAATGTAGCCATGAAGTGGTTTGCATACCCTTAGTATTCCCCCACTTATCCCACATAAACCTCCCTATAAGTTGAGTCAATTAATTGTAACAATTTTGAGGGAAGCTTACATGATGAGATATACACATGGTTGGCCATAATAATTCTGTTCAACACTTGGATGTGCCTGAGAATAGATAAAATTCAATTAGTTTATTCCCTAATTTTTATTTTTATTTGTTTGGGAAACCACATCAACATGTCATTCAGATAAACACTATTATTGGAAAGGATTCCAAGATATCTAATGATGAAGCCATTTTTAACTTCTAGACATTCATCAAGAATCCATGGGCAAAACATAACAAAATACATCCAATATATCAGAGGTATGAGTCACCTCATCCACTAAATTCTAAATGAACATCATGTTGCCATCAAAAAATAATGTAGGCACATCCATGGGCATCAAGCAAATATGGTGTCATGTCTAAGGAAGTTGAATTTCTGGTTTAATTTTATAGTTTATGCATGTGTAAGTTGGTGTTTAATAGTATATGGTAGAATAACTTAGTGCATTTCACCACATTGAGGATTTAACTTATGTAGTTGCATAGTAGTGGTTTTGTAACATGCCTTCTCATATTACTAGATTTAACTCAAGAATTTACAAGAAAGTAAATAAACATGGTAAACAAGATATATATATATATATATATATATATATATATTGTTAATATCATTTGCATGACTACAAATAAATAAAAGCATATCTTTTTTGAATATTTTCAACCTTGAAATTACAACATATTCAAAGATAGAATTATAGTGAAATCATTTCACTTCATTACAATACATAATTTGCACTTGGCAATGAGAATAATTTTACATCAATATAAATGAATACTACATTTGGAATCTTGACATCTATCACTCTAGTCTTGGTGTGTCTTTTGCTACAGAGGGATAGCATCATCCGAGTACTTTAGCTCCAACCACAGACCGGCGGTCCCTCACACGCTTTCCTTCTTGGAAGTGGCCCTACCCTTCATGAAGAGTATAAAAATATGGAACCAAAAAGTTATGCCATCTAAGTCCCAGTGTTGTGTCCTACATAACACATTCAGCCATACAACTCTAGAATATCTTCTAGCTAAGTATGATCATCTTGACAGGTTATGCCATCTGGATACTTGTGAACTGACTAATGCATGTTGAGACATATGCATTAGTTTGGCCAAAGTTTCAATATAAATAAACATTTGAAATCAACATAGTCGTATGTTCACACACCTCTAACTCAACTTGGGGACTATCTCATCCTAGAGTGTGAGTTGATAAGCTAAAGACACTAGACTCATAATGTCTATACTATGCTTTATTCCTAGTCAATCTGACTTAGAATTTAACCTTGCATTCTAGGTTTTATCTCTATACAATGTATAAATTTAGAATATTTAACTCTTTAATGAGTTCTTAGTTGCATTCTTGAAATCCCTAAGAATCTATGTCTTCTTGTCATTCTACTCAAAACTCAAGGTTTAAACATTCAAGGGACTATAAGACTTGTTTCAGCTTTATCAAGAAACATTAAATGTCATCAAAGAGCTCCTAATACTCTTAATAATAACACCTTGTTTTGTGGTTTCCTGACCTTATCTATCAACTATACAAAACAATAGAATAATATAGTGACATAATCCAACTTAAGAGATTCTATACTCTATAAATTTATCTAAGTTGGATCTAAGGTTTAAATTATTCTAACCCAATATGATGAAATATCAAAGATAACAATCTCCTAAATAATAGATAAAATATTCACTGGTCTACTCTTGACCTCTTGAACACTATAGCATTTGCATACCATGTATCATAAAAGACATCTCATTCAAGATTTATCCTCTTCATAAACATAATACTATCAGATTCATCAATAACTCTAAACTTATTCAATATTTATCTTGATAAGTTTAAGTCTATACTAGTACTAATGACCCCATAGTCTTCTTAAATCCTTTGACTCAAAAATAAGGAATAGATTGTCTTCACTAAGACTTCTTTAGAAAAGAATGATAAAACATACCATAACTTATATACTAAAGAGAAACTTAAAGCTCTAGCCTTATATAATTCTGTAGTTGTAGTTATCGTAGATATCTCTAGATAAAAGAATACTTATCACAACACATTTAGTTTATAAACAATAGTACTTATGCTTATAAGTCCTCATGAGATATATATCTAACTTTGTCCACTTACTCATAATGATCTCAGTCATGGAATATAGAGAACTCAAAGATCTCATATCCTAATTCCATAGATATAATAATAGATTGAATTGGTTAAATGACAGTTACTCATCATTCCACAGCCTTACCTCGGTCTTGAAACAGAAACCTGAATAAAAACATGGCTTGACCTTAGAAAAAAGTTCTATAAATCATTGACTGACAAATTTTTAAACTATGTTTGGCTTTTTTCTTACCATATAACCTTGGCCATTTGACCTGTATCGTTCATATCAAACAAACACAACATACTTAGATTTACTTGGCCATTCAGCCTACTTAGCATACCTATGTAAGAGATACATACAAATACTTGGCAACCATATGTGATTAGTCCAAAACACAATCAAGACTATCAGCCACAAAGAAAGAATACTATCAAAACATAAACTATAGGTTTGCTCGAGGAGATGTTTCATCATTATCATTCTTCAGCATATAGAAACTACTTAGCTCCTGAATCAGGGTAACATAAAAATAACCAACACTATTGGTCTCGATACATAGGTATCCATTGGTAACTGACCATAGTTAACATAGAGATCCTTCAAATATAATTGGCTTGGTTTAACATAGTAAAAAGGTAAGCATACCCACTTGGGTGTTTTCCATATATGAAAAACACCATGGCTTTAGTAATCACTGAAACATATCAAGCTCATAGACTTTAAAAGGGACTGAATATATAAAGCACATCAGCCTTTAAATAGCAAAGAATATGTGTTAAGCATGTCAACCTATATATATAACATAGTATATGTATTAAGCACTTCGACAGATAGCTTACGTTTTACAAATGAAATGACTTTAGATACAATCAGAAATAAATAAGCATGTTGACTTTTAGTTAACACCGTATATACACGAAACATGATGGCTTCAGGTATAAACAACAATGGTCATAAACTTAAACATAACACATTGATAGTCTAAGAAATTTGACCTCATCAATTCAAATCAACTGTGGTGAATACCTAGGAAAAATTACCAACTTAAATAACATTTACATAAACTGGTATGAACCTAAGAGAATTAAGGAGTGTACAAGCTTCCTATGATCCTTCCGAAAATCCTCTCTTCCTTTCCTCAAAGAACTCAAATACACCATTCTCCCGTTGTTTCTCTCTACCCAAAATGTTCTTTACTTAGAGCTCTTTTGTGTCTCTTCATATGCATGCCGAGAGAATCTCTCTCAACATAATAAATAGGACCTACTCTATTGATCCCATCACTACTCCTTTAGTGATGCCATAATGATTTCCACGAAGGCACAATAGTAAATGGAAGTTATGGTCATAAAAGACCACTTCCCATGATCAATCATAAAGCTCCTCCACTTATGGTCATAAAGGATGACTTCCCATGATCAATCATAAAGTTATGGTCATAAAGGCACAATAGTAAAACATGAATTCTTTTCCTATTTTTTTATAGGGAGGGTTGTCGACAACCTCGCTAGTCTTTTCTCCTTAAACCATAATTAAAATATAAAAATAGCTATATATCTATATAACATAACCTCAAAGTAAAATAAATAGCATCCACTTATTACTTAGGTTAATACTAACATCAACAAGGTTACGAG
This sequence comes from Cunninghamia lanceolata, assembly GCA_027924645.1. Classification (NCBI taxonomy): domain Eukaryota; kingdom Viridiplantae; phylum Streptophyta; class Pinopsida; order Cupressales; family Cupressaceae; genus Cunninghamia; species Cunninghamia lanceolata. The sequence goes on from BSBN01000206.1 coordinate 14,631,477, forward strand.
ATTAGGGTCGAGATCATCTCCCCTATTTGTCTTGTAAAAACATCAAAGAATGGTTACATTACCAAAATGGATGACTTAACAAAAATCATCAAATCGACATAATTAACTTCTAATTTAAATCATTATAAGAACAACTTTAATCATAGTGTATAGGGAAAACAACATCTATCGACCATATCTTGTCGATGGTTTTTTTTATCCCTACTTTGTTTTGACAAAACCAACGCTAATGAATCTTGACATCAAATCGATCACTGTCAAGTCAAAACCCAAAATTTAGACCAAAAAGAGTAGTTACGACTTACCAAGTCTCGACAAGGGTTCACTAAACAATAAACCTATTCCTTCTCATACGTCTATTCACTTCTATCCGATGATGCTCTCTGTCTCTTTCTCAAAGGGTGGAAACATGTTTACTATTTACAACTTGCATTCACCAATATGGGATTAGTGCATCGTTAGTCCATCCTTAAACCATATAAATAAATAATATTGACATCATATGATCATATGTCTAAATTCTTATGCATAAAAACTCATAAAATATTTGATTTATCTGGACATTTTCTCTAAACATCAAATCATTCATCCTTGCAAAATTATCCACTAATTCAATAAAAGTGAAAAGTAAAACATAGTCAAAATTAGGGACGTGATAATTTTTGTTTATTGTATGCTTATCTTCTATTGAAATTTGAGATTGACTGGATAAGTAAAGGTTGGTAATTTGATTTGTGAAGTCTATGGGTTGACAATGTGTTCAATTGGAATTATTTCTATTTATGGAAGGCTTATTTTGGGTTCATGCCAAAAGTGAATGTTTGAGAGGTGTATAATAACTATTGTGATTGTCTTTAGTGTACCATGTTGAGATTGTCCACCATTCAACCATTGTAATTTGTAAGTTTTTCTTTTTTAGTTTGTAACATATTTCTTGTGGTTTCTATTGGAGTACAGAACAACACTAAGAGGGGGGGTGAATCAGTGTTGTATAATTTTTAACATTTTAAAACTAGACTCAAAAAGTTGTACAAAGGAGTTCATTGAAAAACATAGTCATCATGATATGCAAAACTTAATAAACATGATTAATTAGATACAACATAATTAATCACAAAGAAAAAACATGACATGGGTTTTGATGAGTTGAAAATGCTCATAGGGATAAAAAACCACTCTAAAAATTTGCCTCACTAGCTTATTTGAATCTCACTGATTACAACAATAGTTGTCTCACTGAAAATTAACCATGCCTCACTAGTAACAAACAATCACCATTATCAAAACATAAATTCTAGTGTGAAAGAAATGATTACAAGTCAATTTGATTTGCACCATTACATACCCTGTGATTCATCACTCAAATATTCAAATACATTTACTTAAATCATCTCATCAAAATCACCTGTAAAATATATGTCTCATTCATCTCTCACAATTACTTATATCATCTCATCAAATCACTTGCAAATATATATCATTCATCTCTCTCAATCACCTTTTGAATAACCCGATTCATCTGCATTTTCTTCTTCAAAAACCACACAAAAATTGTCTTCAATCCTGCATATCTCAGACCTTCAAAAATTCAATCACACTGCACCTGCAAATTCATTATATAAAAAAAATGACTCTTTATCTTCCTCTCACATTCTTCTTCTTCTTTGATTCATTTCCACCTTCACAAAAATAAATCTTTTTCATCTGTTCACAAATAATATCTTCAATATTCTATTTTGTTCTCAATAAAATCTTTCATAATGCATCTGCAAAATTATTAAAAAGAATGACCCTTGACATTTCTTTTCTCTGCATATTCATCTTCACCTACAAAAAATAAAATCATATATCTCTTCTTCAAATCCATTCACATTCCTCTTCTATCTGATTCATTTTCCCTTTCATAAAAATTTCCATCTCCTTTTATTGAATGTCTTCAACAATATTATTCAATATGAGCAACCTCCTCTGCATCCCATAACATGATGACTCTGATTGAAGGTAAGATCAATCAACATGACTACATGAAGTAGCTGCATATCAACCTTTTAAGTTTCTCTTCTCTTGATTGATAATGGTTTCCAATTCCAACTGAAACCAAAACACATAGAATTCCAACTAATGATTTTAAGACACAAACATCTCATGATAGCACCTTGAGAAGCACTTCAATATCATACCAATTTGAACACTACTTGCTAATGTCACAATAACTTTGGTAAGAGATTGGCATCAATCAACATAGCATCATTATGCCTTGAACACATCATCATGATGAACAACATGAACTACAAGGTAACCATCACTCCCTTAACAAGCAATTTTGTCATGCCTTGTATGATATACTGCATACTATCAAAACATCATGTTACCACTATATAATTTTGATCCTGATGATAAAGGCATCATGTTTCAAATTGACAACATACTATTCCAAATTGACATCATCCTATTTAAAATTGCAAACAATATCAAGGCATCCTGCATCAATAATGAACCTGATGAACACATCCTTGATGAACCTAATTCAATGACAATAATGAAGCACCTCAAAGTAGCATATCAACCTTGCTACACCTTTTAACATCAATGACAATCAATCTCCATCAATCTTCCCCTTTGTCATTGATGGCAAAACTACATGATGCACTTTCTCTCTCTTTCTCTCTCCCCCTTTTGACATCAGATGACAAAGGCTGAAATAACACCCCCTGTTTAACTCCACTAAAAAATGTTAAAGCTTGATCATAACATTTACAATCACATTGCATTATGAAGATTTTGAAGACATAAACTCCTGTTAACTTGTTATCTTTCCTTTGAACCTATGATGATCTATGATGGCAAAATAACAATCCTGAAGCAAGCATATGACAAACCTTGAAACAACTCTTTAACTTGAGAGAAACAAGTCACCATGAAGCACACATTTGAGGACATGCATCCTGAAGCATAGGACCTGAGGGCAAAATAATGAGAGACACACCAAACAAAGCACCTAACCACTATTATAAACTACCCATAGACTATACCATATTATCAGCACAATACCACTTCTTATCACAACACCAATATGAAAATGAAGATGAAAACTAACATCATTGAGATCCTCTGATCACTTCTTTTGACAAGATGAAAATTGAAATATCACTGCTATCAAATACAAACCCCTGATGACATCACTTGAGGTTGCAAAAAAAACTTTTCATGACAAACAATTCTTTCATAATCATCAACCCTTTTTGACCTTAATGACAAATCTCCAATATCTCCAAAGCATAAAGTATGATTATGATGGCATAAAAATTACTCCTTTGACATGACACATATGAACTTGAACACCACGCAAAGATATCATAAACACTTCATCACCCATAAACACCAACATGAAGACAATTTATCATGCTATTAACAACTCATGATGACATGATGACCACTCTAGAGATGACCTTGACAAGACATCTGTGATAGTGACAACAGGATACATCTTAATGGACAATCAAACTACAACCAATCTACTTCTATACACACATATTGATATGATAAAGAATGAAGACCATCTGTAAGGAATGAAGACTATCTTGATGAAGATTATCCACCTATCCCTGCACATGACACTTTTTACAACACAATGTCAAATCTGATATATACAAAACTACATCTGAAACATACTACAATCAACAAGAACTGCTATCTCTTGTTTGTATTATTCAAATCAGCCCATCAAGTTTGTACTGCACCAAGAGACTTCCAATACTGATAGAAAATTGTACTTCAATATTTTGATTCTAATTACACCCTATCACTTTCCACTGCCTGCAAATTGAAGTTATGATAGCACCATATCATATTACTCAAGAATGAAATTCAAACCAATCAATACACTTCAGCTCAACTGAGATCACAAATTAAATCAGTAAATTTTCAAAAATCAAATGACTACATGTTCTCTATATGGCTTGTCAACATGTTAACTATCATAGCTCATAACCTATGATCACTAAATAACCAAAGAGATAGCTTGGAGAACTACTTCCCTTGAAATGATATTTGGCCTCTTAAATGGAAGAGAGATGAACACCATGAAGAAAACTTTTGACATCAAAGTGAATCTATCATCTCATTGTGAAAGATACCACTACAACAATATAGGGACATTCATTTGAAATATGCTGAATGAATTCTAGAGACAATGAACACAATCAATTCCTTCTCCACTTGCTCCTTGATTGTAGCAACATCCATGGGGGTAAGAGATAAGACATTAATCAACTCCCCCTCACTTCATGTTATATGTTATGCAACTGATGAAATGACTGGTGCAAGATGGACAAGTTTACGATCTGTCGTATCTTGACTTTGTTTCTGCTTCCAAACTTTCACAGGTTCTTTCTTCTGTTCAGGTTTCTTCTTCCAAACATTTTCAACCTTTTTATTTTTCTAACCTTTCAAACCAGATGATACATTATTGCAACTATGTGCTTTGTGACCAAGAGAGTTACACTTGAAACACACAAGATTAGCATTCCTTCCGTAATCATTTGCTTTGTGTCCAAAATGATTACAGGTATAACAATAACCAAAAAATGAATAATTATACCTGTATATATATGTTTTTCTTGTTGAAGGAGCCCTTCTTGGATTTCTCTTTTAATTGTTCATTTTGATAAACTCATCTTTAGTTTCGATCTTCTTTTCACCTTCGAGAGCAGTAGTATGATAACTTAGATCAATTTTCCTTCTTGGAGTTTCTCTAACTTTAGAAGACTATTCCTTCTCATAACCAAGTCCAGTAGTGTCTCTATGTTGTTTTGGTTTACCCAGCATCTCATGTAACTTGCTTGTGATCTCTTCAAATTTTAGATTCTTTTCCAACTGCTTCCTAAAATCCTCAAGATCTTTTCTTAAAGAAACTATTTCTCCTTCAATATTTTGACATTCAACTATTTTAGCTTCCAACTCAGACTTTGTTACATCAGCTATCCTCTTAGCTTCCTCAACCTCTATCTTCAGATTGATAATTAATTTATCTGATTCACCTACTTTATTCCTCAAGTCTATAATCATATTTCTAGCATCTTCAAGGTCTAAAAGTGCTTTGTTTATTAAGTCTTTTTCTTGTTGTAGCTGCAACTCTAATTTCTGGTTCTCTTTTTTATATTTCTTGAGTTCACTCAGAGCACACATGAGTTCTCCTTCTATATCAATTTCAAACTCTTGTTCATCATTACTCATAATGTGATCTTCTTCTTCTAAATCTGATTGAGTCTCATATCCTTCATGTGAAATTCTCCTTTCATTGCTACTTTCTTCAGACACCAAGCTGTCGTCTTCTTCATCATCACCTTGATAAATTCTTATCAATTCATTCTACACATCCTGAGTTGTTTCACAATGCATAACTTTACAAGAGAAGTCATTAGATAATCTAGACATAATAACCTTCTTTGCTATATGGTTACATTCAAGAGCTTTTTTTTTATTTGTAGTATTGGGTGATTGAGAGGAAACAAAATACCCATTCTCAACTAACAGCCAAACACCATACCCTAAAGAGTATAGATAGATTTGCATTATAATACACAAAACCGAGAAATCTAAACCATCAAAGAAAGGAACTCCTGACTCATCTTTTGAGACATTTCTATCAACCTTTGAGTTTGATATAGATGGTGTCTTTTGACCAGAATGAGACTTGACATTTCTCTTTTGTCTATTTCTTTTGCACTTTCCTATCGTACTCCACTAACAGGACCTACCCAAGCTTGTTAAGATTTTAAAAGGAACATGGCTCTGATACCACTTGTTGGAGTATAGAACAACACTGAGAGGGGGGGTGAATTAGTGTTGTATAATTTTTAACATTTCAAAACTAGACTCAAAAAGATGTGTAAAGGAGTTCACTGAAAAACATAGTCATCATGATATGCAAAACTAAAATAAAGATGATCACTTAGATACAACATAATTAATCACAAAGAAAAAACATGACACAGGTTTTGATGAGTGGAAAACCCTCATAGGGATAAAAAACCACTTTGAAAATTTGCCTCACTGGCTTATTTCAATCTCACTGATTATAACAATAGTTGTCTCACTGAAAATTAACCATGCCTCACTGACATACAAAGCCTCACTGGCAACAAACAAACACCATTATCAAAACATAAAGTCTAGTGTACAAGAAATGATTGCAAGTCAATTTGAATTGCACCATTACATACCCTGTGATTCATCACTCCAAGATTCAAATACAATCACTTAAATCATCTCATCAAATCACCTGCAAAATATATATTGCATTCATCTCTCACAATCACTTATATCATCTCATCAAATCACCTACAAATATGTATCATTCATCTCTATCAATCACCTTCTGAATAACTTGATTCATCTGCATTTACTTCTTTAGAAACTACACAAAGACCTTCAAAAATTCAATCACACTGCACCTGCAAATTCATTATATTAAAAAAATGACTCTTTATCCTCCTCTCACATTCTTCTTCTTCTCTGATTCATTTTCACCTTCACAAAAATAAATCTTTTTCATCTGCTCACAAATAATATCTTCAATATTCCATTTTGTTCTCAATAAAATCTTTCATAATGCATCTACAAAATTATTAAAAAGAATGACCCTTGACATTTCTTTTCTCTGCATATTCATCTTCACCTACAAAAAATAAAATCATATATCTCTTCCTCAAAACCATTCACATTCCTCTTCTATTTGATTCATTTTCCCTTTCATAAAAATTTCCATCTCCTTTTATTGAATGTCTTCAACAATATTATTCAATATGAGCAACCTCCTATGCATCCCATAGCATGATGACTCTGATTGAAGGTAAGATCAATCAACATGACTACATGAAGCAACTGTATATCAACCTTTTAAGTTTCTCTTCTCTTGATTGATAATGGTTTCCAATTCCAACTGAAACCAAAACACTTACAATTCCAACTAATGATCTTAAGACACAAACATTTCATAATAGCACCTTGAGAAGCACTTCAATATCATACCAATCTGAACACTACTTGTTGATGTCACAATAACTCTGGCAAGAGATTGGCATCAATCAACATAGCATCATTATGCCCTTAACACATCATCTTGATGAACAACATGAACTACAAGGTAACCATCTCCCCCTTAACAAGAAATTTTGTCATGCCTTGTATGATATACTGCATACTATCAAAACATCATGTTACCACTATATGATTTTGATCGTCATCATAAAGGCATCATGTTTCAAATTGACAACATCCACTTCCAAATTGACATCATCTTATTTCAAATTGCAAACAATGTCAAGGAATCCTGCATCAATAATGAACTTGATGAACATATCCTTGATGAACCTAATTCATTGACAATAATGAAGCACCTCAAAGAAGCATATCAACCTTGCTACACCTTTTGTCATCAATGACAATCAATCTCCATCAGTTTCAAGATTTACACCATCTTGAGACCTATCTAGATCATGCGAGGAGCTTGAGGAAGGTATAAATAGAGGGTTTTGAATTGGTTGAAAGAAAGTGAACAAGACTACGATGGAGTAGGAGCATAAAAGGTAAGTTGGGACAGTGAGGGTGTGAGATATGAGAGGTTGATTAAAGGTACAAGGAGTATGATGTGGAGTAGTTGATAGTGGTACATTACGGATGTCATTTTTGTAAAATAGTATTTTAATCTTGGTTGAGATTGTGGCCTGAGTGGTAATAATTAAATGTACTTATCCTTGGGTAATTACGTATCCCATGTGGCATTCTATGGTAAAATTGTGAAGTCATATTATAGTAGAAATCAATATGTGGCCTCTTGCAATGGGTTTGGAAGTGGTGCTTCCATAGTTTATAACTACATGAAACAGGCCTATGTGGCAATTCTCCATTTGTGTAATCTTGTTGTAAGCAATTGGCTATGGCCTAGCATGTAAGGGACCCATTATGGAAAATCTTGTGTTTGTGATTCAATAATAATCCTACTAGTTGTCTAATGAATAATATGTGGTGTTTCATGTGAATTTTTGTGTTTTCCCATGGTTTATGGTTGAGTATTTGTTGATAGGCTACATCATTGGATAGTCATTGTTAGACCCTCTCATATTGACTACATCAAGTAGTATTAGAGAGAGTTTTAGATCTCAAGAAGATTGTTGGTGTGGATGTGAGTGCACTAGATTGATGTGATTTATTAAGAATGAGTTTGATAAAAAAAATTAAACTATGGTGGTGATAGGTAAGTGAACGCATTCACTGCTTTTGTCTTTACAAGAAAGAAATAAAATTTAGATCTATGGTAGTCCATGGGGTGTGTAGATAGAGTGCCAACTATGAAGCAATTACAAAGGGATAATTATGGATACATTGCCAACCTAAAGATGCCACCAAAGAGAGGATTAGGTATTATCAATGTGGTGCAGGGCCACCTTTAGGCAATATGGTAAAACTTTGATTTTTGTCTTGATTTGATATGTTGATGTCAATAAGGTCATTTCAGACCATTATATGTCCTTTAGGACCAATTTTGATGTGTTGGTGCAATTTGGTCAAAAAATACAAAAGTTATTAAATTGTTATTAATATTGTCAAGGTTGCCATAACAACTTTTTAAAAATGTTGTAAAAGTTAGTTGTGGGTCGGTTGGTGTTGAACAATTGATTGTAGGGGCATAAATAAATCTTGTAAAAATGAGTCCCAAGGTTGAGAAGTATTGGAATGAAGAAAATATCAAGTTGCATGCTCAAAACTATTTTTTTCTACAAAACTGACTGCTCTTTCTCTTGGTACGAATCTATACTTGCTTGTATGGATGGAAGATTGTCTAGAAAAGATGGAGGATTGAAATAGATTTCATTTGAAATTGGTTTTGTATATTTTCATTCACCTTTCAATAAGTTACAAGCATTTTTGTAAAAACTGCTTGAAACCCTTCCTAGGGTTTGCAGTTACCCAAATAATTACATAATTTTTGAGTTTTCTCCATTGGAAAAGGTTGAAACTTGAAATAAAATTCCATTTTGATGTTCCCTAACTATTTTAAATGGTTAGGATTTTGTATGTGCAGATTTAAGAAAGATATTCATGACAGTCCTCTAATTTTATATGTTCACAATCCATAAAACATGTGTTTATTGCAGCAACAGTCAATTCAAAGGTTGTTTGGCAAAGTAAAGGTATAGCACTTTTGATATGTTGTTGAGAACTTAATTAGGCTTGAGAAGTGACATGACAAATGATTTTGTGAGTTGGAGTCATTAGTTTGTCTATTGAGTCATTGATTTGTATGCATCAAAAGCTGCAGCGAGTACATGGTTATTGTCGCAGTCAAAGGATTGAGTTGGTTTTGTTTGTAGAATCATTGTAATGCTTTGATACTGGGTTGAAAGGGTATAATACTCCATGCCTATGTTATGTTTCTCACATTGGTTTTCACTATCATGGTTTCGTGAGTCATCAAGTGGACAATGCAAGTGTTGTTCTAAATAGTGCAGTCCTCATGCTGCAGGGTTATGATGTCAAACAAGGATGGGTTTGGGGCTTGTGTCAAATGTCTTATTGATTGTTGTCAAAGGAAGGTTTATGTAGGTTCATTATGCCTAAGATTGGTCCTTTGTTGCATGACTTGACAAAGTTGACAATGTTGTCCTAATGCACTGAGTTCCATGATTGCTTACTATCCTAAGTGTTGAACCCATGACTGAAGGGTGCCAAATACATCTTTTGTGCTAGTGAATACCCTGCTCTGCATCATTTTTGGTATCAGAGACAAATTAGAGGGAAAGGTTGAATTAAAGACACGGAAAGATGCCTCCAAGAGAGAATCCAATTGCTAGAGAAGTGAGGGAGATAAAGGAGAACTTTAAAACAGAGATGAGGGAGATGAGGGCCATCTTTGAAGTTAGACTTGCAGTAGTTGAAACTACTTAGAAAAGAGGAGTGGTCACAAGAGATTTGAGTGACTTGGAAAGAGAAGAAGAAGAAGAAGAAGGAATAGATGAAGCCAATCCACACTAAGAAGAACCTCAGGAAGAGAGAGATGTTGATGACATGAGAATCGAAAGATTGCTAAAGGAAGTCAAAGGGAAAGGTTCCAAAGTGAATATGGAACTACCAGTGTATGGAGGAAGTCTAAATAGTGAGGAACTTCTCGATTGGATAGGAGAACTAGACAAGTATTTTGAATTTGAAGATGTGCCTGAAGAATAGCAAGTGAAGTTGGCAAGAACAAAGTTGAAGGGTCATCCATCCCTTTTGTGGGACTATGTGCAAGATGAGAGAAGGAAGCGGGGCAAATCCAAAATCACCTCTTGGAATAGAATGGTTGCAAGGTTGAAAGGTAAATTTCTACCTAGTGATTATGCCACTCAATTGAATAGGCAATTTCAAAATTTGAGACAAAAAGATATGGATGTAAAGACATATACAAAGGAGTTCTATAAACTAAGCATTAGATCAGGCCATATGGAGGATGAAGTTGAAAAAGTTGCAAGGTATTTGAATGGGCTAAAGTATAGCCTACTACATGAATTAAGTCTCACAAGTCTAGGAACATTAGAAGACTGCTATCAGTTGGCCATGAAGGCTGAAGATAAGTTGAGAAGGAGACAAGAAAAGAAAAGTAAAGGTAGGGGAAGGACAAGTTTTAGAGGAAGAGGATCATTTTTTGATTCAGGACAATCACATGAGAGTCAAGGAGAGACAAGTAATTGGCAAGAACAAGTCTCAGAATCAAGGGGCAGTTTTAGGGGCAGAAGATCATATTTTAGGGGTAGATTTGGGAGTAGAGGAGGAACAAGTGGATTCACTAGAAAGTGTTATAAATGTAACAAGTATGATGGCCATCAAGCATGGCAATGCACTGAAGAACAGTCCAATACTTCTTTTAGAAGTGAAAGGGGGAATCAAATTGCACAAGGTGAGGATACTGAAAGTGTCAATTCTCCATCACACAATGTTGATCCAGAAGTTGGAGAGTCCTTGCTGATGAGAAGAACCTTGATCAAAGTGCCCATGGAGAAGGAACAACCTCAAAGAAAGTCACTCTTCAAGACTACATGCAAATGCCAAGGTAAATTTTGTCAAATTGTCATTGATTCTAGTAGCACAAATAACTTAGTTTCTATTGAGATGGTTAAAAAGTTGAAGTTACAAAAGTTACCACATGATGCACCATATAAGGTTTCATGGTTAAATAAAGGGCAACAAGTGTTAGTGAATGAGCAAAGTTGGGTAGAATTCCACATAGGGGGATATAAAGACAAATTTTTGTGTGACATCATTCCCATGGATGTTTGCCATATGCTGCTAGATAGACCATGACAATATGATAGAAATGCTAAGTATGATAGTAGGAAGAATACTTATGACATTGAGAAAGATGGAATCTCCTATACTCTCACACCTTTGAAGGAGGAAAACAAAGATCAAAAAGTAGGGTCAAGTGTGATGTTAATGAGTCAAAAAGTGTTTCTAAAGCCAATGGAGGAGGAAAAGGTACATTTTGCAAAAATGATTAGGCCTAGGACAGTCATAACAGCTATACACATTGATGAGTTACCTTGGGACATACAAGACATGTTGAAGGGTAGTGTAAATATTGTTGTTGATGAACCTTCCAATTCTTTGCCTCCAATGAGAAGAATCAATCAAATGGAGTGTAGTATATCTCAGTTTATTATGTATGATAGTAGTAATACAAAGAGGGAGCAAGCCAATGAGTTTACAAAGCCCATGGAGAAGACAACAATAGGTGACTGTGAGACAGGGCAAGGTGACAGTAGCAAATTCAATCCCAACATAAGACTTCATAACAATAGACATAAGTATATGCAAGGCCACTATGCTTTGTGTCCATTCAAGGATGTTCTATCATCATGTTCTGAATCTAATAATGATATAATAAGGCAGCAGACCAGTCATTCCACAAGGACAGTAGAGAGGGCAGCAGTTAACAAGGTAAATTGGCGAGCCAAAGTTGACATTGCTAATGTCCAAACCATGATTCCTCCATCAGAAGTTGTAATGTTAATAGGACTACTCGAAGAATGTGAGAAACAAAGAACACAAGAAGTTGCAGAGGATAGTGCTAAACAAGAAGTTGAACCCTTTCACATTAAGGAGAACAAGAGATTTGAGTTTGATGTTTTTGCACAATGCAGTGGTGAAGTTTTAATTATTGAAGCAATGTTGAAAGATTGACTCAAAGGTGTAGATGAAGGAAAGATCATTCCTTTTTTTCCAGTTTAAGTACTTTTACCAAGACTTAGACAGACCTAAGGTCAAGATGAGACAACTCTTGGACTGTTTCACAGAAGAAGAGGTACAAGACAACTTTACCCAATACATTTCTTTGGGTCAGATGTTGGATGTTCAAGATACAACTTTGAAGATAGCAGACAAGAGATTTCAAGCAGGGTTACATTGTTCTAGACTTCTATTCAAGTGGAACTTGAATCTTTTCTCCTCTGGGGAGTATGGTGCAGGGGTACCTTTAGGCAATATGTTAAAACTTTGGTTTTTGTCTTGATTTGATATGTTTGATGTCAATAAGGTCATTTGAGACCATTATATGTCCTTTAGGACCAATTTTGATGTTTTGGTGCAATTTGGTCAAAAAATGCAAAAGTTATTAAATTGTTGTTATTATTGTCAAGGTTGCCATGACAACTTTTTGATAATGTTGTAAAAGGTAGTTGTGGGTTGGTTGGTGTTGAAAAACTAATTGTAGGGGATAAATAAGTCTTGTAAACATGAGTCCCAAGGTTGAGAAGTACCGGAATGAAGAAATTATCAAGTTGCATGCTCAAAACTATTTTTCTTCTACAAAACTGACTGCTCTTTCTCTTGGTACGGATCTATACTTGCTTGTACGGATGGAAGACTACCTAGAAAAGATGGAGGATTGAAATACATTTCATTTGAAATTGGTTTGCTATATTTTCATCCACGTTTCAATAAGTTACAAGCATTTTTTTAAAAACTGCCTGAAACCCTTCCTAGGGTTTGCAGTTACCCAAATAATTACATAATTGAGTTTTCACCATTGGAAAAGGTTGAAACTTGAAACAAAATTCTGTTTTGATGTTCCCTAACTATTGTAAATGGTTAGGAGTTTGTATGTGCAGATTTAAGAAAGATATTCATGACAGTCCTCTAATTATGTATGTTTGCAGTCCATAAAATATTTGTTTATTACAGCAGTAGTCAATTCAAAGGTTGTTTGGAAAAGTAAGGGTATAGCACTGAGTTGATATGTTGTTGAGAACTTAATTATGCTTGAGAAGTGACATGACAAATTTTTTTGTGAGTTGGAGTCATTGGTTTATATATTGAGTCATTGATTTGTATGCATCTTGCAGCGAGTACGTGGTTATTGTGACAATCAAGGGACTGAGTTGGTTTTGTTTGTAAAATCATTGTAATGCTATGATAGTGGGTTGAAAGGGTATAATACTCCATGCCCTTTTTATGTTTCTCACATTGGTTTATCACTATCATGGTTTTGTGAGTCATATAGTGGACAATGCAAGTGTTGTTCTAAATAGTGCAGTCCTCATGTTGTAGGGTTTTGATGTCAAACAAGAATGGGTTTGGGGCTTGTGTCAAAGGTCTCATTGAGTTTTGTCAAAGGAAGGTTTGTGTAGGTTCATTATGCCTAAGATTTTTCCTTTGTTACATGACTTGACAAAGTTGACAATGTTGTCCTAATCCATTGAGTTCCATGATTGCTTATTATCCTAAGTGTTGAACCCATGACTGAAGGCTGCCAAATACATCTTTTGTGCTAGTGAATACCCCTTCTCTACATCACAATGTTACAAGTAGAATGAAGGAGATGCATGAGATGTTGAAGGCTCTGTAAAATAAAATGAATGTTCTAGAGAAAGTCTATTGGATGAACCCAAACTCAAGGGATGATACAAGTAATGAAGAGTAGGAGCCAAATCCTATCAAATTAGGTGGTATTGAAGTGAAAAAGGAATAAATAATTCTAAGGACCATAACTAGCATTGGTAAGAGGACCAAAGTAAACATTCTAAACTAGTTTGGGAAACTTGGATCTCGAGGAGTTGATAGACTGGATCGCTGATTTAGAAGAACATTTTGAATATGAGGAAATTTTGGAGATAGATAGGGTAAATTTTGTGAAGACCAAGCTAAAAGGTCATGTGAAAATATGGTGGGTAGAAGTCTAGATAGAGAGAAAAAGAAAAGGGAAGCCTTCCATTGCAATGTGGGACTAGATGGTGAAGAATCTAAAATCCAAGTTCATTCTAGTGAATTACCAGTTGGAATTGTTGGAGTTGCATAATTTGTTGTAGGCAGATATGACTGTAAAGGAGTACATTGAATAATACTACATAGGTTGACAATTAGGTCAAGATTGTTAGTGTATATATATTTCATATATATTATACACTTAGGCATAAGCCTACTTAAGTGTGCCCTTACACAATCTTGACACATATCAAGCTTGTTGGGTGGTTAAGGTTGTTAGATAGTTAGGAGTAGGATCATCAAAGTTCCCACTAAACTAGCCACTCATGCTAGTTTGTAGGAGTCTTTCCCTCAACTAACTAACCTCCATCTTTCACCTATATGTACTCATTTATTTTCCTAATAATCTACTTCAAATTTTATGGTCAGCATTCATCTTATTTATTAGGCAAATAAATGAGTACATTTAGGCCAAAGATGGAGGTTAGTTAGTTGAGGGAAAGACTCCTACAAACTAGAATGAGTGGCTAGTTAAGTGGGAACTTTGATGACCCCATTCCTAACTATGTAAGAACCTTAACCGCTCAACAACCTTGATATGTGTCAAGATTGTGTAATGGAACACCTAAGTAGGCTTATGCCTAAGTGTATAATGTACATGAAATATATATACACTAACACCCCTCCTTAAGCATAGCATAGGTGGGCACAAAAGAAATGGGTCTCAACTACAAAGCTTGGTGAGGTACCCATGTACAATGCAAATATGAAATTGGGTCCCAACAACTAGGCCTGATGAGGTACCTAAGAACAATGCAATCTCTCGTAAATGAAGAAAGGTAGAAAACCCAGTGGGAAAAACTACCCTCCAAAAGAGAGATAAGATAGAAAATTATACAGGTGAAGAAGTACTACTTCTTTCACTAAGTACAATATAGGATTCCCCCCATAGGAGAGAAAATGAGAGAAAGTCTATGAGACCCCTCCATAGTATATATCTTGCTACACTGAAGCTGGATAGTCAACAAAGGATGCAGGTATAGATCAAAGAATGCTGAACAATGTTTCTTCCTTTGGGAAGAAATCAAACCACCTAAAGATGCAGGATATTTTCCCATGTGAGAAGATGTATGTATGATCTTGAATCATGTTGAAGTTGATCGAAGGATGATGATGCCCATGTCAATGTCTTCGAAGAGTACCTAGGTGTCCCCATGTCAATGCCGAAGGATGCCATAATCAAATCAAGTGCATGCCCAATAGATGAGGATGATGATGATGATGATCCAAAACCATGTGTAGGACAATGTAGAGCATGCATATCTGAAGAGGACAATGTTGATGCAGCTTCATCAAAAATGTCATTGAAGAGAACACTGATGTTCACAATGTGTAAATCCATGTTAGCAATGCGGGACTCTACAAACAAACAAGTAATGTTAGGTAGAAATCTGTCCCAATCAGTAATGCTAGGAAGATTGATATCCTGTTCCAAAGAAGCACCGGAAGCTTTCAAAGAAGTGACTCTAAAATTTGATGAAGCAATAGTAGGAGTGATGACTTCTTCTATGTCAATGAAACATTGTGTTTCTATATCATGATTAGGGATGTGAGTTGTGATCTAAGCAGGACCATGTGGTAATGGAGAAACATTGGAGTCTCCATACATCTTCCAAATTTTGATTCATAATGAATGTAGATAGTTAGTATCCATGATGGCATATAAAGCATCATCTAGAATATGTAAACTGTTCAATCCAACAATGTGATCATGATGACTAAACCACTTACCCTTCTGAGATTGTTTACCAAGTTCAAGGACAAGTCCATATAGATAGGGTATGAGATTATGGAACTTGAGATGTCTCGGGATGCCTTCAAACCAGGACTTATAGTTTCCCTTGTTTAGGTTGATTAGGAAAGATTGAGTTTCATATCCCATGATCTAGAACAGGTTAATTCCTTTAGACAATAGAAATCAACACATTAGGAAACCCTCTTGATTAGGTGACCCCCCAGTTTTGGTACTTTATAACTTAGTGCATTTTACAATGCAAGTAGGTTCAAAGCATGAGAAATAAAAATAACATTAATGTTTGCAAAAGATAGTGCTCAATTTTGAGTTACCGAGAAAAAGCTATTACAAAATCAATTTCCTGTAAATGACCTAGTTTAATGCATTTGCACTGAAAAGCAAAAAAAATGTCTATGGCAAGAGGTAGCCTAGCTGTCCAACCATTCATTGGAGTCGGCAAAGATTGAAGAGTACAATGGTCTGATTGTGAGAGGGTATTGGCCTCCTACCAAACCAGACCTCACCCTTCATGTTCGTCAGGCGAAAATACAAGGGTTTTTGAAAACCATTATTTCCTAAAAGTGATTTCCCCTAATTTGTAAATACCCCCAAGATTTGCCTTTGATATTTCTTTAGTGTATTTAGACAATTCGAAAGAATTGCCTAACTTAACATAAATACAACTTTAAAAGGAAAAGCATTAGAAAATCCAAAAATACAATGCCCAAATTATGGTGAATATGATCTTAGAGGCAAAAATTAGGGCAAAATCCCATGACTGTGAGCCGAGGTAAACAGAGGCATGCATGGGCATCGTTACAGAGCTTAGGATGGCAGTTTTGGAGTACGTTCTTGTCTTGTTTGAAGGTCTGGCCGTCGTGTTTGAATGGCCTCGTAGCCACTCACCAAACATGAGGCTTTTATTGCAAGCCATGATCCATCTTTAGCAGGTAGCGGGTGGGCGCCTCTTCACAGACACCAAGTTCCACGCTAAGCACACCAGTTTCCATGCTGAGCATATCAATTTTCACACTGAGCATATCAGTTTCCACACGCAACATAGAGGGGGTTCGAGGGACTGCCCACACAGGTGTCAATACCTCTAATGAGGCCGAATATCATCCTTCCCTCCATGCAAGGTGTCTACTAATGGGCGCTGACCATCTCACCCTCCATGTAGGACCAAAAAACAACGCCAGAACTCACCTAGATAATGCCAAGCTTGACGGGTTTCACCAAATCATCTGCAGAGAAGGCATCCTTCATAGGCCCAAAGGAGTTTTGCTTGAGCCCTTTTCTGCCTGGGTGGATGCCTCTGCAGATCACCTATGGCCGCACATTTGAAACCATGCAAAGAGGAATCAACGATGATTTTGGGCCTGTATAGGCCGTCTACCAGAGGTATTTTGTGCGTCCTCAAATGCCCAGATTAGGTCATGGGATGCATCATTTTCCTTCAACAGTAAAATCCACTTTCAGATGTGGCAAGGAATGAACTTCATGCATTTCTAAGCCTCGGTGCCAATCTTTTTTACCAGTGAAACATACTTGCAGTTCCAAATGTTTGAACCAACAATCTAACTTAGTTGCTCTGATACCATGAAGAATTTGTAGAATCAATAAGATGCATGTTGATCATAAATTTGAAGTAGATTATTAGGCAAATAAACAAGTACATATTGGTGAAATATGGAGGTTAGTTAGTTGAGGGAAAGACTCCTACAAACTAGCATGAGTGGCTAGTTTATTTGGAACTTTGATGACCGCACTCCTAACCGCCTAACAACCTTAACCGCTCAACAACCTTGATATGTCTCAAGATTGTGTAAGGACACACCTAAGTAGGCTTATGCCTAAGTGTATAATATATATGAAATATATATACAATAACAAAGACTTCATGAGGAAGAGGCCAAGAAAAAAGCCAAATATGTTAATGGATTGGGGCAATCCATCTAAGGGGAGTTGGATATTTGGAATATCTAGAAAGTAGAGGAGGCCTACTAGTTAGCTCTCACTATGGAGAAGAAACTAAACTAGAAGGAGGAAAAGTAGAACAACCAGAGAGGAAGAGAAGAGAAGAACTAGAGAAACACTTGATGAGATGTGGTGATAGAGGAGCAACCCCAAGAGGTCAAGGGAGAGGTAACCAATATTGAAACAAAGAAGAAGGTCAAAGCTCCCATCACAAAGAGAAAGAAAATGATAAGAACTATTGTGGCAATAGAGAAGATGACTATATCAACTACTACAAAGGTAGGGATTGTGGTGGAAGCTACCCCAAAGAGGAAAGAGTAGAAGATACTCACAATATAGAGGCTTAAGAGGATCATGGAGGGTATTTCCAACAAGGTAGAGGATATAAGATGAAAAGGTACAAACCCTTCAGGCAAACCTATTTTAGGTGTGGCAAGAAAGGACGAAATACATTTGAATGATAAGGTTAGAGGTCAAAAGATAATTTAAGACATGCATTTAGTGATGAGAGGTCACCTACTTCAGAGAGGGACCTTGAGTGTGGAGGGCCTTAAGGTGCGACAGGAGGGATGAGCTAACACAAAGGAAGAGTTTGTTCAAGACTAGATGTAAGGCAAGAAGTAAATTTTGTGATGTGGTGATGGATAAGTGTAAACACATATAATTTGGTGTATGTGGAGATGGTTGACAAGTTGGGTCCAAGAAGGATGATATGTTTGCACCCATAGTGGATAGGTTGGTTGCAACAAGAGACTAGATTTTGGTATAGGAAAAATGTTGGGCAAGATTCAACATTGGGGTGTACCATGATGAGGTGTTGTGTGACATTGTACAAATGAATGTGTTCCATCTTCTTTGGGAAGACTATGATAAATTGGCAAAGAAGTAATGTATGATGGGAGAGCTAACACATATGTAAATAGAAGGATAGGAAAATTAATAAGTTGATGCTATTGTGGGTAAGTGAAGAATAGTTTTGCAACAATTCTGGTGTGTGCATTGGGAAGGGATGATATGCATTGATTCGAATGGTATACAAGATTATTGGAATGAGTTGTAGCACTACAAATACAAAAGAAGTAGCATAGGGAAGAGGTTGTGAGAATGGGGAGCACAAAAAGGAGACTGCCCAGAGGTTAGTATAGATGAGAAAGATGATGAGGAGTTATACTAAGGAACATGTGGAAAAAGGAACCATAACATAAGGGTATGTGGTGGCTAGGAAAGAGGTTGATAGATGTGAGGGACTAGTTGTTGGAAGGGAAAATGGGCTATGATTTAATTTAGGCTAAAGACCAATAATACAGAGGATGATTGGTGGAACATAGTCACAAATAACAAGGGTGAAAGTAGTACTTAGGGTGGATTGCTTAAGGCATACCCAAGGAGGTGGACGGAATGAGTTGAAGAAGTAGAAAAGTGGAATCTCTGAGTAGGGGCAATAGACTGTCCTAGAAAATAAGGGACTCATTTTTATTTTACCCTTGGAGTCTAATGTAAGTGCATACCTAGGCATCAAGGAAATATGGTATCATGTTTAAGGAAGTGGAATTTTTGGTTTAACTTGATATTTTATGTGTATAAGTTGGTGTTTAATAGTCTATCATAGAAGAAGGTAGCGTGTTTCACCATATTGAAGAACTAGCTTATGTGCTTGTGGTAGTGGTTCTGTTTATGGTATGTTTATCTTATGTTGAAATTTGAGGTTGATTGGGTAAGTAAAGATTTGTAATTTGATTCATGAAGTGTCTATGGGTTGACAATGTGTTCAATAGAAACTATCTTTGTTTGTAGAAGGTTTATTTTGGGTTTGTGCCAAAGTTGAATATTTGATCTAGATGTGTAATAACTATTATGAAGGTCTATAGTGTACCGTGTGGAATTTTCTTTTTTTGACCATTGTAATTTGTAAGTTTATTAGTTTTAGTTGGCAACACATTTCATGTGGTTTCGAGCTTTGCACTATCTTGAAACCGATGCGGATCATGCGAGAATCTTTAGGATGGTATAAATAAAGGGGTTTGAATTGATTGGAAGCAAGTGAAGAAGACTCGTATGAAGTAGGAGCATAGCAGGTAAGTTGTAGTAGTGAGGAAGCAAGATCCAAGAGGTTAAGTAAAGGTACAAGGAGTATGATGTAGAGTTGTTGATATTGGTGCATTGTGGATGTCATTCTTGTAAAATAGTATTGTGATCTCGGTTGAGATTATGGCCCAAGTGGTGAGAATTAAATGTACTTGTGCTTGAGTCATTGTGTAACCCATGTGGCCTATCTGAGGTAAAATTATAAAGTTATATTGTACTGGAAATCATTATGTGGCTTGCAACAAGTCTAGAAGTGGTGCTTCCATAGTTTATAACTACATGTAGGAGACTTGTGTGGCAACTCTCCATTTGTGTAATCTTTTTGTGAGCAATTGCCTATAGCTTGGTATGTAAGAGGCCCACTATGGCAAATCTTATGGTTGTGAATCAATGACAACTCTACAAGCTATCTAATGAATAATATGTCGTATTTCATGTGAATTTCTGTTTTACGATGGTTTATGATTGAGTATTTACTGATAGGTTGCACAGTTGGATAGTCCTTGTTGGACCCTCCAACCATGACTGCATCAAGAAAGTGTGATTTGAGGGCCTTAGTGTGGCTTGAGAGAGATGCCACATCTGATTGGAAGAGGTATCTAAGGCCATTAGCTCTGAGCACAAATAAGAAAGGAGTAATGGGACAACCTTGATCGATGGAGTTTTGGATGGGGAATTAAGGTGAGGGAGCCACTTATTGCTAACCTTGCACTGGCATCTATAAACAACATTCAAGTTTGAGCAAAGAACTTAGGGCCAAATCCCACTCATTACAACATGTTAAGAATGAAAAGCCATCTAGTACAATAGTATACATTATCAAAGTCCAACTTCTTGATAAGTGCATCTTGAACAATTTATTGTGCTCACTTACCCATTTCCCAAGCCAAAACCAAGTCATCTTAAAAAAGGTTAAAAAAAGCAGCTCTACCCCAAGAAACTGATCTATCCTAGCCGCTATATTCCTTTGTAATGTTTATTTTGCATCTTCTTTCTCATTAAATTTAACATTAAAGAAAGAATGAAAACGATAAGATTTATAGTGGCCGGCCTAATCATATTAGTACTTCAAAGATGAAATGATACCAACCCTTTCTTTAGCGATAGGTTAATAGCAGCATGCACGTGTTGCACGGCTGAGACAATAAAGGAAAAGCAAGCACGGTTTCCAAGTTTCTTCCAACAATCCGTGGACAACCCATTAAAAGAGTACGAAGTGTCTATCATTTCTGGGTAAATTTGGCATAATCTTTAAGCAAAGTAGTCAAAAGAGAAAGCAAAACAGGGCTTTGAACTTCGAATTTCCAATTAAAGTAAATGTGAGCATAAGTAATGATGAAAGAGAGATAAAAGGGAAAGTATGACGAGTAATTCTGCCTCCAAATTACATAAATTGAGTGCGTGTGTTTCTACTCCCAATCGGTGGGTGTTCGTCTCTGCACAAGTTTGAGGCGGCTGAGCTCAAATATGGTACGATTTACATACATACATTATTTATTATTATTATTATGATGTTAATATTCTTTCTTCTCGTGTTTCTATATTATTTATGTGAAGTATAGTTTTGAACTTGGCATTTATACTTATATTAAACTGTATTAGAAGAGTTACTTTCATCGTTTGTAAGTGGTCTGCAATACGAAGCTGTCTACTTATCAGAAGAAAAAATGAAACCAAAAAACCAAAAAAAGGTATTTCATAATCCAATAATGTGTTTTCTAAAACGATCTGTTGTTAGCGTGAAAGTTTCTGCAGAACGATTCTGTGCCGTGTTTAAATTGATAAACATTACAAAATTGCTTTCATTTCTAGTTCGTAAATATTGCATATATCCTTTTAGGCTACAGGCATCTTAAATTCGTTTCATATTTTTAGAATTTTTTTCGAAGCAGTTATTTTATGATTATATTGTGTCATCTTTATATAAATATAAATTTTTATAAGCAGTTATGATTTGGTAATAAAGGTTTGCCATTACATTAAAATCTGTAAGTGTTAGTGATTTTTTAAGCTCGCACTTTCACCTAGATCCAAAATGACAGTTAATCCATGAGACCAATTCCGGAGGGTGTTATATTATAAAGCACAGAGCTTTTGGGTAGCGCTGAAACCAGGACCCGTGATTGCATACTGAATTTTTTTTTTTCATCACGTTTATGGTTGATGTCTCTGTTCAAGAGGACAATCTTGGGATTTCATCCATCAAAATTTGCTATAAACATCAATTTCGCAGTCAGCCCTTAGTTATTGTATTCATTAGATTAGTAAAAAATGGAGCTGAAACACAACCCTGTAAATTACACTCTTTTAACTTCAAAAATATTAATAGTGTGAGATTCCATAGTTATTGCAGAATTGATCGATGAAATGCCATTTTAATTTTTCTATATTTCATCTTGAAGTGCTAACGCTTCCATCTCTCGAAATGAAATTTGAGGCTTCAATGCGAATTGATCAGTGTAGTCGACATCTTGGGCAGGATTGTGAAGCAAATATACATAACTCATAACGACTCAATTGTATTTTACTTGATATAAAGGTAAACAAAGGAAATGACATTTCAATGTTGAGATATTGTTAAATTTAATGGTGTTTGACTTATGAAAATCCTGATTTTTACAGATAAAGAGATGAAAGGAGTTTCTGCTCCTGTGAAGCAAGAGAGAAAATCCGAGAAAGTGAAGAACTCCCGCATTGCGAGGGAAGGAAAAGCTCCAATAATAACGGCGGACAGGACGACGATGAGTGACAAAGAAAGTGAATCAGTATGGATGGAAAATGTGAGGCACAGGTTCAATGAGGGGGCCTGGACTCGAAAAATGAAGAGAGACTCATTAGGAGCCGTTTCCATTCACAGAATTCCCACGTTTCTCAAGGATTTGAATGCCAAAGCCTACATACCACGGGTTGTATCGCTAGGCCTTTTTCATCATCAACCCACCAAAGCATTGTCTGCAATGGACCGTCGCAAAGTGGATGCCGTTCTGAGAATGCGGCAAAGGCTGCAACCACCAAAGCAAAAATCTCTAGTCGATTTGTTCAAAGACTCCATCCCTGGAATAACAAGCTGCTACGAAGGTGAAATGGATGCCGGGGATGAAACTATTGCCTGGACTTGCCTTCTAGATGGCTGCTTTGTTCTTGAGATTCTCAGAGTTCTGACCCGGCAGGAAGAGAAGAACAATCAGCCTGACATTCTTAGTTCCTCTACCTGTGTAGAGGAGAATTCTGATCCCATCTATAATAAGAACAGGGTTAGATCCTGCCAGTTTGATATTCTGAATGATTTTTTCATGATGGAAAATCAGGTCCCCATTAGGGTTCTGGTGAATCTATTGCAATTGGAAATGGATTCGCCTCAGAGTGCTCAGAAAGAATTGTACAAAATGCTTTGTGAAATCATTACAATAATTCACCCATTCCTTCCCAGAGGATTTCCCCTTGAGGAAAAACCAGATTCGATTGAAGAAGTTGGAGATCTGGAGAAATACAAGCACATGCTACGACTGTTCCATAGCTTTGTGACAGAAGAATACTTAGCTCGGCGGGTAAAGCGTAAACCCCAACCAGCCGTCAAAAAACATTCTTCTACCATTTGCTTTCTGATAAAAAACTATACGAGCAGAGAGCAAGAGCAAAAGCAACCGCAAAAGCAGAGTGACAAGAAGGCTGATGATCACCAGTTTCTCGATACAGTTATAAAGGGTTCGGCTTCAGAGCTCTTCGATTCGGGTATGAAGTTCAAGCCTTACTATGGAGTGCCATCTAAGGATAAATTATGTTTTAAAAGACCGCAGAAGACCCTTTCTCTGCCCACGGTTTTTATCACAGATGCTTCCGAGATGATCTTCAGAAATCTGATGGCCATGGAGGTGTGCCAGCCAGAAAGTATGAAAGATGTTTCATATTATATATTGCTGATGAATACCTTGATCGAGGGTGAAAAAGATGTTGCCGTGCTGAGAAGGGAAGGGGTTATTCAGAGCACCATGGGAACAGATGATGAAGTCACCGATCTATTCAATGGGCTGTGCAAGGGACTTAATTTGCAGGATGTTTATGAAGACCCGTTTGTGAAGGTAAAGCAGGATCTGAATGAGTGGTATAATAAACGACCCATGGTACAAGTTAAACGGTTTTTTATCAGGCATCCCAGGCTTCTCAGATACTTCTATATATTTTGGGCAATCGTACTTGCTCTAGGGGCTGCTGTACCCACCCTTCTACCAATAGTCAAGAAATTTGTAGACAATCAAATCAACTCTTGATCGAAAGTCACCCTGTCCTGTCTAATTCAGTTTGATCTTCTTAGGTTGCGGTTGGATCATCTGTGTTTGTTTAATAGTGTGATTGCATTAATAGCTCAGATTAGAGATATTCAGTGTTCTTTCCATAGAGAGTCTCATATGGTTTTGGAGATTTGTATGCTATGGCCCTTCTATAAATGAATTAGGTTAGAGTTTCAATTTGACGGTCACCTATCGCTGTCAAGTAATTTTAAAGTGATGGTTTCCATAGAGAGTCTCATATGGTTTTGGAGATTGTGGCCTGAGTGGTGAGAATTAAATGTACTTAATATGCTTCAGTCATTATGTAGCCCATGTGGCATTTTATGGTAATGTTTTGAAGTCATTTCTGGTAGAAAAAAATATGTGGCCTCTTGCAATAGGTTTGGAAGTGGTGCTTCCATAATTTATAACTATATGAAAGAGACATGTGTGGAAACTCTCCATTTGTGTAATCTTGTTGTAAGCAACTAGTTGTGGCCTAGCATGTAAGGGGCCCAGTATAGAAAATATTGTGGTTGTGATTCAATAATAATCCTACAAGTTGTCTAATGACTAATATGTGGTGTTTCATGTGAATTTTTGTGTTTTTCCATGGTTTATGGTTGAGTATTTTTTGATAGGATATATTGTTGGATAGTCCTTGTTAGACCCTCCCACCATGACTACATCAAGTAGTATTAGAGAGATTGTTAGATTTCAAGGAGATTGTTGATGTGGATGTGAGTGCACTTGATTGGTGTGATTTCTTAAGAATGTGCTTGACAAAAAATTAAACTATGGTGGTGATAGGTAAGTGAAGGCATGCATTCCTTATGGCTTTACAAGAAATAAATAAAGTTTAGAGCTATGGTAGTCCATAGGGGTTTGTAGATAGAGCACCAACTATGAGGCAATTTACAAAGGGGTAATTATGGACACATTGCCAACCTAAAGATGCCACCAAAGAGAGGATGAGGTATGATCAATGTTACAAGTAGAATGGAGGAGATGTATGAGATGTTGAAGGCTATGTAGAATCAGATGGATTTGTCGGAGAGAGACTATTGTAGGAACCCGAACTCAAGAGATGAGAAAAGTAATGAAGAGTAGGAGGCAAATCTTGTGGAATCAAGTGGAAGTGAAGTTGACAAGGAATAAAGAAGGCTAAGGAACATAACTAGCATAAGTAAGAGGACCAAAGTGGACATTCCAAACTAGTTTGGGAACTTGGATCCTAAGGAGTTGATAGACTAGATCACTGATTTAGAGGAACATTTTGAATATGAGGACATTTTAGAGCTAGATAGGGTAAAATTTGTGAAGAACAATCTAAAAGTTCATGCAAAAATACGGTGGATGGAAGTCTAGATAGAGAGAAATAGAAAATGGAAGCCTTGCATTGCAATGTGGGACCAAATGGTGGAGAAGCTAGAATCCAAGTTCAATATGGTGAATTACTAGTTGGAATTATTGAAGGAGTTGCATGATTTATAGCAAGGAGATATGACTATGAAGGAGTACATTGAAGAATATTATAGGTTGACAATTAGGTCAGGACATCATGAGGAAGGGACCAAGAAAGAAGCCAAAAATGTCAATGGATTGGGAGAATCCATCAAAGGGGAGTTGGATATGTGGAATATCTAGACAGTAGAGGAGGCCTACTAGTTGGCTCTCACTATGAAGAGAAAACTAAACTAGGAGTAAAAGTAGAGTAGCTAGAGATGAAGACAAGAGAATAACCAAAGCAAAAAGATAAGATTTTGTGACAAGGGAGCAACCCAAGAGGTCAAGGGAGAGCTAAACAATACTACAACATAGAAGAAGGTTAAATCTCCCACTGCAAAGAGAAAGAAAATGATAAGAACTATTGTGGAAATAGAGAAGATGACTTATTGCAACTACTAGAAAGATAGGAATGGTTGTGGAAGCTACCCCAAAGATGAAAGAGTAGAAGATACTCATTGTAGAGAGGCATGAGAAGATCATGGAGGGTATTCCCAACAATGTAGAGGATATGAGAGGAAAAGGTACAATCCCTTCAAGGGAACCTATTTCAGGTGTGGTAAGAAATGATGACATACATTTAAATGCCAAAGTAAGAGGGCAGAAGATAATGTAAGACTTGCATTTGGTGATGAGAGGTTAGAGAGGGACCTTGAGTGTGGGGATTCATTATTTTGTGGAGGGCCTTGAGGTGCAATAGGAGGGATGAGCTAACACAAAAGAAGAGTTTATTCAGAACTAGATGTAAGAAAAGAAGCAAATGTTGTGATTTGGTGGTGGATAGTGGAAACACATATAATTTAGTGTATGTGGAGATGGCTGACAAGTTGGGGCTAAGATAGATGAGACATCTATACCCATACTAGATAGGTTGGTTGCAATAGGGACAATAGATTTTGGTAGAGGAACAATACTGGGCAAGATTCAACATTGGGGTGTACCATGATGAGGTGTTGTGTGACATTGCACCAATGCATGTGTGTCATCTTCTATTAGGAAGACCATGACAAATTGATAGAGATGTAATGTATGATGGGAGAGCTAACACATATGTATTTAGAAGGATGTGAAAAATAATAAGCTGATCCTATTGAGGGTAAGTGAAGGATAGTTTTAAAACAATAATAGTGTGTGCATTGGGGAGGGATGATATGCATTGATTGCAAAGGTATGCAATATTATTGGAATGAGTGGTAGCACCAAAAATACAAAAGAAGTAGCACATAGAAGAGGTTGTGAGAATGGGGAGCAAAAAAAGGAGACTACCTAGAGGTTAGTACAAATGAATAAGAGCATGAACAGCTATATTGAGGAACATGTGGCAAAGGGAACAAGAACATAAGGGTATTTGCACCCGCATGAGTAGCAGAGTTGGCTTGAGACTTGGGTTTGCTCCCCAAGATCTCAAGTTTGATCCCAAGGCCCAGACTTATCTAATGCACATGGTTTGTAGGCTATTGCGTGTATCCCCAGGGGACTAGTCTTGCCCCAGCTCACCCCTTCCCCAAACCCAACTTGGCATCTTGTAAGTCCAAAGTAAGGTTGGATTCGATCACTAGGTTGGGTCACGGGGATACCCTTGAGTTATCTAAAAAAACATAATGGTATGTGGTGGCTAGGAAATAGGTTGACAAATATGAGGGAGTAGTTGTTAAAAAGGGAAAGTGAGCAATGATTGAATATAGGCCAAAGACCAATAATATAGAGGATGATTGGTGGAACATAGTGAACAACAAGGGTGAAAGTAGAACTCAGGGTGGATCACTTAAGGCATGCCCAAGGATGAGGAAGGAATGAGTTGAAGAAATGACAAAGTAGAATCTCTAAGCAGGGGCAGCAAACAATCTTGGAAAACGAGTGACTAATTTTTATTTAACCCTAGGATTTTGATGTAAGCGCATACCTAGGCATCACGGAAATATGGTATCATGTCTAAGGAAGTGGATTTTGTTGTTTAATTTGATAGTTTATATATGTGTAAGTTAGTGTTTAATAGTCTATTATAGAATAAGTAAGTGTGTTTCACCACATTGAGGAGTTAGCTTATGTGCTTGTGGTAGTGGTTCTATTTATGGTATGTTTATCTTATGTTGAAATTTGAGGTTGATTGGATGAGTAGAGATTTGTAATTTGATTCGTCAAGTGTCTGTGGGTTGACAATGTGCTCTGTTGAAAGTATTTTTGTTTGCATAAGGTTTATTCTCAGTTTGTGCCAAAGTTGAATATTTGAGAGGTGTGTAATAACTGTTATGAAGGTCTATAATGTACTGCATGAAATTTTTCATTGTTTGACCATTGTAATTTGTAAGTTTATTATTTTTAGTTGGTGACAAGTTCATGTGGTTTTGAGCTTTCCATTGTCTTGAGACTAATGTGGATCATTTGAGGAGCTTAAGGATGATATAAATAGAGGGTTTTGAATAGATTGGAAGCACGTGAAGGAGACTAGGATGGAGTAGGAGCATAGAAGGTAAGTTACAATAGTGAGGGAGCAAGATCCAAGAGGTTAAGTAAATGTACAAGGAGTATGATTTGGAGTAGTTGATAGTGGTGCATTGTGGATGTCATTGTTGTAAAAAAAAATTGTGATCTCAATTGAGATTATGGCCTGAGTGGTGAGAATTAAATGTACTTGTGCTTGAGTCATTGTGTAGCCCATGTGGCCGATTTGTCGTAAACTTATAAATTTATATTGTACTAAAAATCATTATGTGGTTGCTTGCAACAAGTCTAGAAGTGATGCTTCCATAGTTTATAACTACAAGTAGGAGGCTTGTGTGGAAACTCTCCATTTGTGTAATCTTGTTGTAAGAAATCGCCTATAGCTTGGCATGTAAGTGGTCCATTACAACAAATCTTGTGGTTGTGAATCAATGACAACTCTGCAAGCTGTCTAATGAATAATATGTGGCATTTCATGTGAATTTATGTGTTTTGTGATGGTTTATCCAGTTGAGTATTTGTTGATAGATTGCGTGGTTGGACAGTCCTTGTTGGACCTTCCCAGCATGACTGTATCAACAAAGTGTGAGTTGAGGGCCTTAGCATTGCTTGAGAGATATATGCCACGGATGAGGCTATGAGATTATGCACATTGGAAGAGGTATCTAAGGCCATTAACTCCAAGCACAAATATGAAAGGAGTAATGGGACAACCTTGATAGATAGAGTTTTGGAGGGGGAATTAAGGTGAGAGAGCTATTTAGTGCTAGCCTTGCATTGGCATCTATGAACAATATTCAAGTTTGAGCAAAGAACTTAGGGTCAAATCCCACCCATTACAACATGTTAAGAATGAAAATCCATCTAATGCAATAGTATACGCTATCAAAGTCTAACTTGTTGATAAGTGCATTTGGAAGAATTTATTGTGCTCGCCTAACCATTTTCCAAGCCAAAATCAAATCATTAAAAAAGGGAAAAAAGCAGCTCTACCCCATAAACTGATCTATTCTAGCTGCTACATTCCTTTGTAATGTTTATTTTGCATCTTCTTTCTCATTAAATTTAACATTAAAGAAAGAACGAAAATGATAAGATTTATAATGGCCGGCCTAATCATATCAGTACTTAAAAGATGAAAGGATACTAACCCTTTCTTCAGCGATAGGTTAATGGTAACATGCACGGGTTGCACGACTGAGAGAATAAAGGATAAGCAAGCACGGGTTGCACGCGTTCAAAGTTTCTTCCAACAATCCGTGGACAACCCATGAAAAGAGTACGAAGTGTCTTTCATTTCTCGGTAACTTTGGCATAATCTTTAATCAAAGTAGTCAAAAGACAAAGCAAAACAGGGCTAAGAATTCCGAATTTTCAATTGAAGTGAATGTGAGCATAAGTAATGGTGAAAGAGAGAATAAGGGAAAGTATGACGCGTAATTCTGCCTCCAAATTACATAAATCGAGTGCGTGTGTTTCTACTGCCAATCTGTGGGTGTTTGCCTCTGCCCAAGTTTGAGGCGGCTGAGATCAAATATGGTAGTGTTAATCTTCAGGGTTACACATTTGTATTTTATATAATCTATTTTCTAGTTATTTTCCTGTTTAGATAGTTATGGGCAGTTAAACTGTTCTTCTACCTATATAAACATATGTAATTTTTTATTTTACTAATCAATACAATTTATCATTTTGCCCTCATTTTCATCTGGCCTTAACAGTGGTATCAGAGCCACGGAAATAATTATATGTTATGCCTGAAGCGTATCAGATCGTTCTGAGAGTACGGGGCCCTAATTCCTCCTTCCAACGTGTGGACGAACTCTTCCTTTCGGTCTGCAACTCGTCCACTTCACGTAGAACGTTTGGCTGATGGGAAGCAGATTTATTTCTAGGGTCTACTTCAAACCCTAAATGTCATTGAGTGTCACTGCTAATGCATTGGACATAACATTTATTTTTCGAAGGCGCTGGTATTTGGTATACAATATACCACTGGTATCTGATTTAATTCAGATTTAGAAGCGGGCATGTATTTCTCGTGAGCATTACATTGGTGAGAAACTCTTCTGTCTGGGAGATGAGGTTCCTCTTTTGAGAACTTCAAAATGCTGGTGGTTGAATAAATTTGAATTGCCTCTCTGCTGTCCACTAAGTAGGCTGGTGCAATCAGGTTCAATCTTTCCATTTCTTATCTTTGGTGTTTGAATCTGTGGTACGTCCAATCTGCAATTTTTTTCTCATATCACATAGATATTTTCATCTTGCTTTTGATATACAACTTAAGAAGAAAAATTCAAGAACCAGTTTTGAATCTGTAAGTTGAGTTCAATTTTTCAGATTGCAGTCTGTTATTTCAATGATTGGGGAACTATTAACTGGAAAAGAGACATAGGTAGAATGGTATAAGAAAATAATTAGGTGGGGAACTATTAACTGGAAAAGAGACATGGGTAGAATGGTATAGGAAAATAATTAGGTGTTGTTGAAAGAATGAACAGAACTATTATGAATATGGTTCATGTCATGTTATACTTCAAAGGGATCCAATTGCAGTTTTGGGTAGAAGTAGCAAAAACAACAGTTTATCTCCGCAATAGATCAGCTTCATCTGCTCTTCATCAAAGGATTCCATATGAAATTTGGAATGGCTATCCTCCGTTTGTTCAACATCTTCGAATTTTTGTCTCCACTTGCTATGCTTTTATTCCAAAGGAGAAAAGAAGTAAGTTGCATCACCACAGTTTTAAATGCATTTTTCTTGGCTATTCTGAATCTTCCAAAGCATATAGACTATATGATGAGGCTAACAAGAAATTTGTTCTTGCACGATATGTTATATTTTGTGAAACTTCTAAAAATGATGCCAATATTGATTGTCAGTTAAAAAAACTTGATAAATTTGCTAAGTTTACTACTTGGAAAGAACATCCGTGTGAGATTCCATAAGCTGTGGGGATAAGTCATTTAGAACCACCTTTGTTGGATCCATCTCTAGAATCTCTAACCCAAGATGTTACAGCTTGTTGGTAAACAGATTTGTTGCTTTAAAATAATATTCTTGAGTAACTCCATTTGCCCTTGGATTAGCAACAACCTACTCACAACAGTTGAAGAATCGCAGGTCTATGTCGATTCCTCTCTGTGTTTAAGAGGGGTAGCTCCCTCATATGATAGGGGTATTTAGATTTTTAGAATTATAAGAATAAAAACAAAGAAACAACAAACACTAATGATGAAATAAGAGTTAAACTTATGAATTTAAGTTCCATGCATCCAAGTAGAGATACCAAAACTTGATGCGAAATATCTTTCTCACAATGCAACTTAGAAAGGGAAGCACAAGATCATTATTAATTAAACATACGAATACCAATAACAACACATGAAATCGAGTTGAACACACATTCAAAACATTTCTTTATTGCTTTCCAACTTGAATAACACTATTTGAGTCTTTCATACACTGTCATGTAAAAAAGTGGAACCCCCTTGATTGAATCACAATGATATATTTATAGGTGAGGTTAGTAACCACTTAGGGTAACTACCTCAACCACTTTTTAATAACTACTTGACTTAACTACCTCTTTAAGTGCACCAACTTGGAATAACTAACTTACTCAGAGTAACAACCTAGTTGTGGCACTTAGAATAACTACCTTGTGAGAAAAAGTTAGGATTTAAACCTAACTTTACAATAAAAAGGGTGACTTAAGTCACTTTCACAAAAAGGTAAGTAGGACTTGCAAATTTCATGTTGACACAGGTTATGAAGTTTGGCATTATACCTGCAAATTGCATTTGCAAAAAAGTTTCGGAAGCCTTGATAACAGATCCATTTTATGTATATGATGCAACCGTTGCATTTCATGAGACCAAATCTCTTCTAGGCGTGCTGTCAAATACCTTAGAGACTGTGTCATTGCTTCCATATTCTACATACAAGTCTTCCAAAGCATTTCCAATTATTTGATTCCACAAAGTCATCGTTCTAAAACTTTGTGGTTTGACACAGGCTTCGAGGATGCCGGTAATGATCATATAATTTGGCTTTGCGCTTGAAAATTGCATTTACTAGAAGGTTTTTTAGACATTTTCAGCAAGATTATTTTGTGCACATTCTGCAATCATTGAATTCCATGATGCCACATCTCCTTGAGGGATTTTATCAAACGGCTACTGCACTATACACATATTGCACTCTGTGATCTTCAAAGGTTTTCTAACTATAACTAATGAAATCATTAGCTACTCATTCTTTGATGGATCTCCACAGGTTATGGGGACAACTAACCTTTGAGGCATTCTGTCACAGCTCGTGTACCTTGTCTCCACTTCCACATTTTGCATGCATGTATGCTAGGGCACTTCAAACTATGTTCTGACATAAACCAATCTTTCATTATGCTTTGTGTCTGTACAAAACCCTACAGCGGACTGGGAGGATGCTGACAAAGATTGTGGTATTTATCTTTACAACCACCAGTTGTATTTGCTTAAAAGTTTCATTGCATTTCACCAAACCGCCTTTCTATGAGGGATTTAATCATCAAATAGTTCATGTATGTTTTACTTCCAGATATTGTATGCAAACAAAAACATTTCAAACTAAAATATCTGACAAAAATCATTAGAATTTACACTCATATGGCACTGTCAGCAAGAATGCTGGTGAAGGTTGTGAAATGTGAATGAAGAACAATGTTATTTTCTTTGTAATGAGCTTCTTGGGTAGTTATAAAAACTACTTCCTCTTGAAGGTTCCATTAAACAATTTCTTTCATTGAAGTTTTTTTTTTGGAGTTCCTTCACAACCTCCCTCGGTAGTAAGACTCAATGAGATTGCCAATAACTTTGATAACTTTGATCATATTCCTCATCGACATCTTAAACATCTTTCAAAACTAAATTGGTGGTCAAAACTAACTTGCATGCCTGGCATATATATTAAAAGTTCAACTTTTCTAACTTCTCGATGTATATGGGCACTTTGGGTAGTTATGGAGACCAATGTATCTGTCGCCCATCATATACCAATTTGAAAATGAGGCCAACAGCTAGCTCTAACTGGGGACGAGGACTGTAAAGGATGCAGGATGAACCTAGAATCATCTGGAAATGAACAGTGCCTTAAATCCATTGGGCAAATATAGTCAACATATAACATGATGTTCAGGAGAACAAGGATACTCAAAGAGACAAAAGGACCAATGACAGAGGACCCACAGAGATGAGGCAAATGACAAAAACTAACAGAAACTGAAACAAGATAGACACAACAAAAACTCCTAAGTAACCTATTTACATGGTAGGTGATTCCTACCTCAGACTACTTTAGGATGATCATGTGAAACCATTGACGGGCTGAGAAAAATAGGGACCTGTATGAAAAAGAGATGTGCACAAATGAGGCACCTGATGCCTCAGTAGACATTTCAGGATGGTGCAAAAAATGAAATGTGAGAAATATGAGGACTCCTTGATTTGTATGCCAAACAACCATTTCTCATTATAAACATCTGAATCTTTCCCAAATTGAACTGGTGTTACTCTGTGTAACTTCAGACATATCTTCCAGCATCATGCCGAGCACACCAATATCCTCTATCTGAAGATCTTTATGATAATCTGGTTTGCAACAAATTATCCCATGAATTGGACAACCTTCATACAATTTGTGATGTGAAGAAATCCGTGTAGACACACCCATTGAATCATGCTTTTGAATATCAACTTGAGAATCATTTGTGGAAATGCACTCATTCACAAATAAAGGATTGAAGTAGACACCTTGGCTATAGAGGGATTCATTGTCTAAACTTTTTGAACACCAACTTGGGACATAAACATCATGAGAGTTAACTTTATTGAATTCCTCCATTGGATCATCCATTACCTCATTCCTTGCTTCATTGTTGGCACAAGTCCCACAACTATCCTCTAAAATAGGGGTGTCTTCTTGATCTAAAGATTTGGAAAGAGGATTGCTTTGAACTTTAAATGCTCCATAAGACAAAGATTGCACTTCCAACATGACATGGACATTTGTTAATGTATCTACAAAGCTTTCAATTTTAACCTGCTAAATATTCTTTGGACTCATTGATTCTTCTCCATGGAATTCTTCATGAAATCTGAAAACTTCATACTCCAATTGCATGTATGATAAAGAGTGAATGTTTGATGATTCATCTTCATTTTGAAGTTGATCTTTGACTTTTGTATTAACTGTACCACTAATTGAAACTCTATCAATATCTTCAAAAGTAAAGGTCTCTTTTTATGAAGCTAAGGAAGATATTTGCAAGGGTTCAGTTATGGTTGCCTCTACATTGATTATAACAGTACAAAGTTGTCAAATAGACATTATATCTTTAATTTCATCAACTGGTCTTTCTACCTCAGCAATTGGTGATGTAGGAATATCTTGTCCATATAGACAGTCATCATCAGAAGTATTAAGACACCAGTTTGGGACAAAAACTATATGATATTTATCTTTATTCTTCTCTTCTTCATCATTTTCTTGAAGCTTGGGCTGCATGGAAGTCTTGAAATTATTTACTTCTCCTCTAAGATCCTTGTTTTCAGGTTCATGGAAGACTTCTTCTTTAACAGGTGATAAAGGAGAGAGGATGACATCTTCTTCGCAAAGAAAATCATCTTCAAGAGTCTTGAGACACCAGTTTGTGTTGGAAACTTCATGAGAGAGATCTTGCTGTACTATTTCTTCATCATTCTTCTCTTGTTCAGATCACATGCATGTCAAGAGAACACTTTGCAACTCGTCTTCGTGATCTTTGTTTGCACTTTGGTCAAAAAATTCTTCTGCATTTCCTTGAACATTAACCATGTCATGGAAACCTTCCTCGGAAGACATAGTTGTTGAACTGGAGCAAGTTGTCACAAGAGGAGTGACATACTTCAAAGAAGCTAAGAACATATCATCTGGATAGATTTCTTCTTCAGCATTGCATGTTTCCATACAATCTTCTTCTTCTATCTCCATCACTTCTTCTTCTTGGTCTTCCTTAAGTGGACATGCATGTTCTGATGAGTCTCTTTCGAACACTTCCTTCAATACAGGTTCATTTGTAGGAAAAATCTTTGCCTCTTCGTTGTTGTCCTCATCATGCGAATGATATATCTCAGCATAGTTTCTTTCCTCTTTAGGTGTATGAATTTCCTCTGATAGGAAGTTGTGATCAGGAGCAAGAAAATAAGTCTTCTTCCCATCTTTTTGTTCAATCTTCTGTAATGTTTGAAGCAAAGAAGGATGAATCTGGTTAGAATCGAGTTGCATGCCACCATAGAAATTCTTAAAAACTCTACTTGCTTAGGGTCATCAAGAACTTGATTTTGTTGAGCAGAGGACGTAGGAAAAGGATAATCTTCATCATCACTATCACTATCCGATTCAGGAAGTTGCATGTTATGAAACTGGGTTCTTTGATACCAAACCATCTTCTAGGATTCTTCTTTCAGATAGAGTCACCAATCTTCCTTTCTGGGGAGATACTTGTATATTCTTGAGAAATAAAAAGGCACCAACGCTTCAGCTCGTTCCCCAGTAGAGTCGCCAAAAATCTGTTGGTAAACAGATTTGTTGCTTTAAAATGATATTCTTGAGTAACTCCATTTGCCCTTGGATTAGCAACAACCTGCTCACAACAGTTGAAGAATCGCAGGTCTATGTCGATTCCTCTCTATGTTTAAGAGGGGCAGCTCCCTCGTATGATAGGGGTATTTAGATTTTTAGAATTATAAGAATAAAAACAAAGAAACAACAAACACTAATGATGAAATAAAAATTAAATTTATGAATTTAAGTTCCATGCATCCAAGTAGAGATACCAAAACTTGATGCGAAATATCTTTCTCACAATGCAACTTAGAAAGGGAAGCACACGATCATTATTGATTAAACATACGAATACCAATAACAACACATGAAATCGAGTTGAACACACATTCAAAATATTTCTTTATTGCTTTCCAACTTGAATAACACTATTCGAGTCTTTCATAGACTATCATGTGAAAAAGTGGAACCCCCTTGATTGAATCACAATGATATATTTATAGGTGAGGTTAGTAACCACTTAGGGTTACTACCTCAACCACTTTTTAATAACTACTTAACTTAACTACCTCTTTAAGTGCACCAACTTGGAATAACTAACTTACTCAGAGTAACAACCTAGTTTTGGCACTTAGAATAACTACCTTGTGAGAAAAAGTTAGGATTTAAACCTAACTTTACAATAAAAAGGGTAACTTAAGTCACTTTCACAAAAAGGTAAGTAGGACTTGCAAATTTCATGTTGACACAGGTTATGAAGTTTGGCATTATAACTGCAAATTGCATTTGCAGAAAAGTTTTAGAAGCCTTGATAACAGATCCATTTTATGTATATGATGCAACCGTTGCATTTCATGAGACAAAATCTCTTCTAGGCGTGCTGTCAAATACCTTAGAGACTGTGTCAGTGCTTCGATATTCTACATACAAGTCTTCCAAAGCATTTCCAATTATTCGATTCCACAAAGTCATCATTCTAAAACTTTGTGGTTTGGCACAGGCTTCAAGGATGCTGGCAATGATCATATAATTTGGCTTTGCGCTTGAAAATTGCATTTACTAGAAGGTTTTTTAGACATTTTCAGCAAGATTATTTTGTGCACATTCTGCAATCATTGAATTCCATGATGCCACATCTCCTTGAGCGATTTTATCAAACGGCTACTGCACTATACACATATTGCACTCTGTGATCTTCAAAGGTTTTCTAACTATAACTAATGAAATCATTAGCTACTCATTCTTTGATGGATCTCCACAGGTTATGGGGACAACTAACCTTTGAGGCATTCTATCACAGCTCGTGTGCCTTGTCTCCACTTCCATATTTTGCATGCATGTATGCTGGGGCACTTCAAACTATGTTCTGACATAAACCAATCTTTCATTATGCTTTGTGTCTGTACAAAACCCTACAGCGGACTGGGAGGATGCTGACAAAGAAAACAATCTTTCATTATGCTTTGTGTCTGTAAAAAACCCTACAGTGGACTGGGAGGATGCTGACAAAGATTGTGGTATTTATCTTTACAACCACCAGTTGTATTTTCTTAAAATTTTCATTACGTTTCACCAAACCGCCTTTCTGTGAGGGATTTAATCATCAAATAGTTCATGTACGTTTTACTTCCAGATATTGTATGCAAACAAAAATATTTCAAACTAAAATATTTGACAAAAATCATTAGAATTTACACTCCTATGGCACTATCAGTGAGAATGCTGGTGAAGGTTGTGAAATGTGAATGAAGAACGGTTTTATTTTCTTTGTAATGAGCTTCTTGGGTAGTTATAAAAACTACTTCCTCTTGAAGGTTCCGTTAAACAATTTCTTTCATTGAAGTTTTTTTTTTGGAGTTACTTCACAACCTCCCTCGGTAGTAAGACTCAATGAGATTGCCAATAACTTTGATAACTTTGATTATATTCCTCACCGACATCTTAAACATCTTTCAAAACTAAATCAGTGGTCAAAACTAACTTGCATGCCTGGCATATATATTAAAAGTTCAACTTTTCTAACTTCTCGATGTATATGGGCACTTTGGGTAGTTATGGAGACCAATGTATCTGTCGCCCATCATATACCAATTTGAAAACGAGGCCAACAGCTGGCTCTAACTAGGGACGAGGACTGTAAAGGACGCAGGATGAACCTAGAATCATCTGGAAATGAACAGTGCCTTAAATCCATTGGGCAAATACAGTCAACATATAACATGATGTTTAGGAGAACAAGGATACTCAAAGAGACAAAAGGACCAATGACAGAGGACCCACAGAGATGAGGCAAATGACAAAAACTAACAGAAACTGAAACAAGATAGACACAACAAAAACTCCTAAGTAACCTATTTACATGGTAGGTGATTCCTACCTCAGACTACTTCAGGATGATCATGTGAAACCATTGACGGGCTGAGAAAAATAGGGAACTGTATGAAAAAGAGATGTGCACAAATGAGGCACCTGATGACTCAGTAGACATTTCAGGATGGTACGAAAAATGAAATGTGAGAAATATGAGGACTCCTTGAATTGTATGCCAAACAACCATTTCTCATTATAAGCATCTGAATCTTTCCAAATTGAACTGGTGTTACTCTGTGTAACTTCAGACATATCTTCCAGCATCATGCCGAGCACACCAATATCCTCTATCTGAAGATCTTTATGATAATCTAGTTTGCAACAAATTATCCCACGAATTGGACAACCTTCATACAATTTGTGATGTGAAGAAATCCATGTAGACACACCCATTAAATCATGCTTTTGAATATCAACTTGAGAATCATCTGTGGAAATGCACTCATTCACAAATAAAGGATTGAAGTAGACACCTTGGCTATAAAGGGATTCATTCTCTAAACTTTTTGAACACCAACTTGGGACATAAACATCATGAGAGTTAACTTTATTGAATTCCTCCATTGGATCATCCATTACCTCATTCCTTGCTTCATTGTTGGCACAAGTCCCACAACTATCCTCTAAAATAGGGGTGTCTTATTGATCTAAAGATTTGGAAAGAGGATTGCTTTGAACTTTAAATGCTCCATAAGACAAAGATTGCACTTCCAACATGACATGGACATTTGTTAATGTATCTACAAAGCTTTCAATTTTAACCTGCTGAATATTCTTTGGACTCAGTGATTCTTCTCCATGGAATTCTTCATGAAATCTGAAAACTTCATACTCCAATTGCATGTATGATAAAGAGTGAATGTTTGATGATTCAACTTCATTTTGAAGTTGATCTTTGACTTTTGTATTAACTATACCACTAATTGAAACTCTATCAATATCTTCAAAAGTAAAGGTCTCTGTTTATGAAGCTAAGGAAGATATTTGCAAGGGTTTAGTTATGGTTGCCTCTACATTGATTATAACAGTACAAAGTTGTCCAATAGACATTATATCTTTAATTTCATCAACTGGTCTTTCTACCTCAACAATTGGTGATGTAGGAATATCTTGTCCATATAGAAAGTCATCATCAAAAGTATTAAGACACCAGTTTGGGACAAAAACTATATGATATTTATCTTTATTCTTCTCTTCTTCATCATTTTCTTGAAGCTTGGGCTGCATGGAAGTCTTGAAATTATTTACTTCTCCTTTAAGATCCTTGTTTTCAGGTTCATGGAAGACTTCTTCTTTAATAGGTGATAAAGGAGAGAGGATGACATCTTCTTCGCAAAGAAAATCATCTTCAAGAGTCTTGAGACACTAGTTTGTGATGGAAACTTCATGAGAGAGATCTTGCGGTACTATTTCTTCATCATTCTTCTCTTGTTCAGATCACATGCATGTCAAGAGAACACTTTCCAATTCGTCTTCGTGATCTTTGTTTGCACTTTGGTCAAAAATTTCTTCTGCATTTCCTTGAACATTAACCATGTCATGGAAACCTTCCTCGGAAGACATAGTTGTCGAACTGGAGCAAGTTGCCACAAGAGGAGTGACATGCTTCAAAGAAGCTAAGAACATATCATCTGGATAGATTTCTTCTTCATCATTGCATGTTTCCATACAATCTTCTTCTTCTGTCTTCATCACTTCTTCTTCTTGGTCTTCCTTAAGTGGACATGCATGTTCTGATGAGTCTCTTTCAAACACTTCCTTCAATACAGGTTCATTTGTAGGAAAAATCTTTGCCTCTTCGTTGTTGTCCTCATCATGCGAATGATATATCTTAGCATAGTTTCTTTTCTCTTCAGGTGTATGAATTTCCTCTGATAGGAAGTTGTGATCAGAAGCAAGAAAATAAGTCTTCTTCCCATCTTTTTGTTCAATCTTCTGTAATGTTTGAAGCAAAGAAGGATGAATCTGGTTAGAATTGAGTTGCATGCCACCATAGAAATTCTTCAAAAACTCTACTTGCTTAGGGTCATCAAGAACTTGATTTTGTTGAGCAGAGGACGTAGGAAAAGGATAATCTTCATCATCACTATCACTATCTGATTCAGGAAGTTGCATGTTATGAATCTGGGTTCTTCGATACCAAACCATCTTCTAGGATTCTTCTTTCAGATAGAGTCACCAATCTTCCTTTCTGGGGAGATACTTGTATATTCTTGAGGAATAAAAAGGCACTAATGCTTCAGCTCGTTCCCCAGTAGAGTCGCCAAAAATCTATTGGTAAATAGATTTGTTGCTTTAAAATAATATTCTTGAGTAACTCCATTTGCCCTTGGATTAGCCACAACCTACTCACAACAGTTGAAGAATCGTAGGTCTATGTCGATTCCTCTCTGCATTTAAGAGGGGCAGCTCCCTCGTATGATAGGGGTATTTAGATTTTTAGAATTATAAGAATAAAAACAAAGAAACAACAAACACTAATGATGAAATAAGAGTTAAACTTATGAATTTAAGTTCCATGCATCCA
This sequence comes from Cunninghamia lanceolata, assembly GCA_027924645.1. Classification (NCBI taxonomy): domain Eukaryota; kingdom Viridiplantae; phylum Streptophyta; class Pinopsida; order Cupressales; family Cupressaceae; genus Cunninghamia; species Cunninghamia lanceolata. The sequence continues at coordinate 14,672,270 of BSBN01000206.1, forward strand.
AGTAGAGATACCAAAACTTGATGCGAAATATCTTTCTCACAATGCAACTTAGAAAGGGAAGCACACGATCATTATTGATTAAACATATGAATACCAATAACAACACATGAAATCAAGTTGAACACACATTCAAAACATTTCTTTATTGCTTTCCAACTTGAATAACACTATTCGAGTCTTTCATACACTGTCATGTGAAAAAGTGGAACCCCCTTGATTGAATCACAATGATATATTTATAGTGAGGTTAGTAACCACTTAGGGTAACTACCTCAACCACTTTTTAATAACTACTTGGCTTAACTACCTCTTTAAGTGCACCAACTTGGAATAACTAACTTACTCAGAGTAACAACCTAGTTTTGGCAATTAGAATAACTACCTTGTGAGAAAAAGTTAGGATTTAAACCTAACTTTACAATAAAAAGGTTGACTTAAGTCACTTTCACAAAAAGGTAAGTAGGACTTGCAAATTTCATGTTGACACAGGTTATGAATTTTGGCATTATAACTGCAAATTGCATTTGCAGAAAAGTTTCAGAAGCCTTGATAACAGATCCATTTTATGTATATGATGCAACCGTTGCATTTCATGAGACCAAATCTCTTCTAGGCATGCTGTCAAATACCTTAGAGACTATGTCAGTGCTTCCATATTCTACATACAAGTCTTCCAAAGCATTTCCAATTATTCGATTCCACAAAGTCATCATTCTAAAACTTTGTGGTTTGGCATAGGCTTCGAGGATGCCGGCAATGATCATATAATTTGGCTTTGCGCTTGAAAATTGCATTTACTAGAAGGTTTTTGAGACATTTTCAGCAAGATTATTTTGTGCACATTCTGCAATCATTGAATTCCATGATGCCACATCTCCTTGAGGGATTTTATCAAATGGCTGCTGCACTATACACATATTGCACTCTGTGATCTTCAAAGATTTTCTAACTATAACTAATGAAATCATTAGCTACTCATTCTTTGATGGATCTCCATAGGTTATGGGGACAACTAACCTTTGAGGCATTCTGTCACAGCTCGTGTGCCTTGTCTCCACTTCCACATTTTGCATGCATGTATGTTGGGGCACTTCAAACTATGTTCTGACATAAACCAATCTTTCATTATGCTTTGTGTCTGTACAAAACCCTACCATGGACTGGGAGGATGCTGGCAAAGATTGTGGTATTTATCTTTACAACCACCAGTTGTATTTGCTTAAAAGTTTCATTGCGTTTCACCAAACCACCTTTCTATGAGGGATTTAATCATCAAACAGTTCACGTATGTTTTAGTTCCAGATATTGTATGCAAACAAAAACATTTCAAACTAAAATATCTGACAAAAATCATTAGAATTTATGCTCATATGGCATTGTCAGCGATAATGCTGGTGAAGGTTGTGAAATGTGAATGAAGAACGGTTTTATTTTCTTTGTAATGAGCTTCTTGGGTAGTTATAAAAACTACTTCCTCTTGAAGGTTCTGTTAAACAATTTCTTTCATCAAAGTTGTTTTTTTGGAGTTACTTCACAACCTCCCTCGGTAGTAAGACTCAATGAGATTGCCAATAACTTTGATAACTTTGATTATATTCCTCACCGGCATCTTAAACATCTTTCAAAACTAAATCAGTGGTCAAAACTAACATGCATGCCTGGCATATATATTAAAAGTTCAACTTTTCTAACTTCCAGATGTATATGGGCACTTTGGGTAGTTATGGAGACCAATGTATCTGTCGCCCATCATATACCAATTTGAAAACGAGGCCAACACAGCTCAAGATCTCCAAGTAGAAACTCCCCCTCCCTCTAATAATGACCCTCATCCTGTAGATGAGTTTGGTATTTTAGAACCATTAGACATTGATGGAGCTTCTAGTCAAGAAATGGAAGCACCTTTGGTCCAACCAAAATCTTCACAAAAATGGGCAAAACAAGTCTAACAATTGTTGAAAGATTTGAGACCTGTCAAAGAAATAGGCTCAGTATTCTAGTTTGAACCCTATCAAGCTAACAATGTTAGTTCAAACAAATTTAAGCCCTACCATAGTAGTTTCAAGCAGCTTTAGATCAGCCATCTATTATTCTCACCAAAGTGTGTGGTCAAGAGAAGTTTGAGAAGTTCAATATACTACTTGGTTTTATGATAACCACTTCAGATTAATGGGGGGATGTTAACTGTTAATCCTCAGGGTTACACATTTGTATTTTATGTAATCTATTTTCTAGTTGTTTTCTTATTTAGATAGTTATGGACAGTTAAACTGTTCTTCTACCTATATAAATATATGTAATTTTCTATTTTATGAATCAATACAATTTATCATTTTGTCCTCCTTTTCAACTAGGCCTAACACGATTTACATACATTATTTATTATTATTATTATGTTAATATTCTTTCTTCTCATGTTTTTATATTATTTATGTGAAGTATAGTTTTCAACTTGGCATTCACACTTATATTAAACTATACTAGAAGAGTTATTTTTATCGTTTGTAAGTGGTCTGCAATACAAAGCTGTATACTTATCAGAAGAAAAAAATGAAACCAAAAAACAAACAAAATGTATTTCATAATCCAATCAAGAATATGTTTTAAAGATAAACCATGTGTTTTCTAAAACAATCTTTTGTAAGCATGAAAGTTTCTGCAGAACCATTCCGTGCCGTGTTTAAATTGATAAACATTACAAAATTGCTTTCATTTCTAGTTTGTAAATATTGCATATATCCTTTTACGCTACATGCATCTTAAATTTGTTTCATATTTTTAGAATTTTTTGCAAGTAGTTATTTTATGATTATATTGTGAGTCACCTCAGATATAAATATCAATTTTTATAAGCAGTTGCAATTTTAGGTTTGTAGTTACAATAAAACTTGCAAGTGTTAGTGAACTTTCCAAACTTGCACCTTCACCTAAACCTAGAATGGCAGTTAGTCCACGAGATCAATTCTCAAAATGTGATTGTTAGTCCAACAAGTAAGGTATTATATTATAAAATGATAGAGCTGAAACTAGGATCCATGATTGCATACTATTTTTTTTTAATTTTCATCACATTTATGGTTGATGTCTCTATTCAAGAGGACAATCTTGGGATTTTGCCATTCAAAATTTGCTATAAGCATCAATTTCACAGTCAGCCCTTAGTTATTGTATTCATTAGATTAGTAAAAAAATGGAGGTAAAACACCACCCTGTAAATTACACTCTTTAACTTCAAAAATATTAATTGTGTGAGATTCCATAGTAATTGCATAATTTATCGATGAAATGCCATTTAAATTTTTCTATAATTCATTTTGAAGTGCTAACGCTTCCATCTCTGAAAATGAAATTTGAGGCTACATTGTGAATTGATCAGTGTATTGGACATCTTGGGTAGGATTGTGAGGCAAATATACATAACTCACAATGAATCAATTGTATTTTACTTGATATAAAGGTAAACAAAGGAAATGACATTTCAATGTTGAGATATTGTTATATTTAATAGTGTTTGACTTATGAAAACCCTGATTTTTTAGATAAAGAGACGAAAGGAGTTTCTGCTCCTATCAAGCAAGAGAGAAAATCTGAGAAAGTGAAGAAGAATTCCCGCATTGCGGGTGAAGGGAAAGCTCCAATAATAGCAGCGGACAAGACGATGAGGAGTGACAAAGAAAGTGAAACGGTATGGATGGCGAATGTGAGACACAGTTTCAATGAGGGGCCTAGACTCGAAAAATGAAGAGAGACTCCTTAGGAGCTGTTTCCATTCACAGAATTATCACGTTTCTCAAGCATTTGAATGCGAAAGCCTACGTACCACGGGTAGTGTTTCTAGGCCTTTTCATCATCAACCCACCAAAGTATTGTCTACAATGGACCGTCGCAAAGTGGATGACGTTCTAAGAATGCGGTAGAGGCTACAACCACCAAAGCAAAATTCTCTAGTTGGATTATTCGAAGATTCCATCCCTGGCATAACAAGCTTCTATGAAGGTGAAATGGACGCCGGGGATGAAACTATTGCCTGGACTTGCCTTCTTGACGGTTGCTTTGTTCTTGAGATTCTCAGAGTTCTGACGCAGCAGGAAGAGAAGAACAATCAACATGACATTCTTAGTTCCTCTACCTATGTAGAGGAGAATTTTGATCCCATCTATAATAAGAATAGGGTTAGATCTTGCCAGTTTGATATTCTGAATGAATTTTTCATGATGGAAAATCAGGTCCCCATTAGGGTTCTGGTGAATCTATTGCAATTGGAAATGGATTTCCCTCAGAGTACTTAGAAAGAATTGTACAAAATACTTTGTGAAATCATTACAATAATTCACCCTTTCCTTCCTAGGGGATTTCCCCTTGAGGAAAAACCAGATTCGATTGAAGAAGTTGGAGATCTGGAGAAATATAAACACGTGCTAGGACTATTCCATAGATTTGTGACAGAAGAATACTTAGCTCGGCGGGTCAAGGGTAAACCCCAACCAGCCATCAAAAAACATTCTTACCCTATTTGGTTTCTAATAAAAAACTATACGAGCAGACGTCAAGAGCAAGAGCACTTCCAAAAGCAGAGTGACAAAAAGGTTGATGTTCACCAATTTCTCAATATAGTTATATAGGGTTCAGCTTCAGAGCTCTTTGATTTGGGTATGAAGTTCAAGCCTTACTATGGAGTGCCATCTAAGGAAAAATATGTTTTAAAAGACTGTAGAAGACCCTTTCTCTGCCGTAGGTTTTTACAACAGACACTTCTGAGATGATCTTCAGAAATGTCACGAACCTTCCTTTGGCATGGTTGTGTGAGGTACAAGGGGAAAGAATTTTTGAATGTGGCAGGAAGGCACGTATGAAATTTAATATCAGCTTTGACCTTCTACACCGCCCTTCTCCACCGACATAAGGGAGTTGATAGGAGAGTAAATGGGAAGGAAGGTAGATCTTTTTGGGCCCGCTAAGTCAGAGATATGTTTGCATTTTTTTTTTTAGACCAAATTATATGGAAGGAGACAAATGCCTGCAAGATCTATTAAAGAAAGTATGGAGTTCAACGACGACGATAATATCGAATAGACAGGTGTTGGCTCACCCAGGACAAAGGAAGTGGGTAAGGACTGAAGATAGCACATGGGAAAGCAAAAAAGATCAGACTGGATTCTTCTCCATTCTCCACATGTCTACTGTACATACAAAAGTAGGTGAAAGGTGTGAAGTCGGTTGTCAAGGCAGGTCTTTTTCTTGCACGCGAAGTTAGAGAGGATGGAGGATTATTTAGGGGGACCGAATTCAAGAGAAGAAGGAAGCAATTTTAGTGTTATGAGTTGGAAGAAAAGGGTAGACGACCTGCGAACAATGAGAGGTGGGAAAGCGAGGTCACAGGTATGAGTTTCTGTATATTCTGTGAAATTTGGTCGCTCATCTGTTGCATCTACTTAAAAAAAAATTCTAAGCCCTTTTTCAACTAATCCATTTTGTGCATATCATGAAATCATTGCATTCCATGAGTTGACACCTCTTTGAGGTTTTTTGTCAAACAGTTCACGTGTCTTGTATATGCTGTCACATTTTGCATACGTGCCTACCAGGGCACTTGTAGCTACATCATCTGACAAAAATCTACTTTCAATTGTGCTTTGAAGGATTGCTGGCCTGTGATCCCTGGACATAACATTATATATTGCTTTTGTTAAGCTGCAGAGCATCGATCTTGGTAGAGATAGATTTGTAAACTAAATGTGGCAATATATATCATACTTGTTACTAAACTAAATTGCTACAGTTTATATCTGAATTTCAGTTATCATCCTCTATACAGCTGAGGAATTTAGGTTTTATTACCTGCCAAAGTCGTTTGTCTGAGAGTTTCTAGGCCTTTTCAACAAACCCATTTGAATATATTCTGCAATCATGGCTGTCCATGAGACCACAGTTCTTTTAGGCATTCTATCAAACAGTTTGTGTGCCTTCACTGTCTTCCAATTTTTACATACATGTCTACCAGTGCAATTACAACAGCATCTGATATATGCTAATCACAGGAAATGCACAAGATGGATTTGCTATGTTTTGTATCTGCTGTACCTTAGCAGTCTGTCCCCTGTTTAGTTTACTGTTGCGGTATTTTTGTGGGCTTGGTTTCTGTTGTTGCCTGTGTAATTTTGAGTATTGTATGAGTAAGGATTCTGACTGAATATTGCTGTTTATATCAGTCTTTTATAAGTATTCAACCTGTTGCAATAATAATAACGTTGATGTGCCGAGGGTTTCAATAATAAAAATTGGTATTTCATTGTTGTTGTTCAGTAATTCTTAAATATTTAAGTGTTGCATAGATAGTAATCTCCAAATGTGTTTCACATATATATATATTTTGATATAGATGTATATATTGATTTTATGCTTCCATATACATCCGTTATACATATACATATACATAGATAGACCGATTTTATACTTTCACATTCATATACATAAAAACACAGATACACTAGAATTGTCACACATGGCAATTGCATTTAGCATCATCAATAATCCCCACAAGGATAATGTCCCTGTTTAAAATGATTGAAAGGGTTTCCCTGTTTAAAATGATTGAAAGGGTTCACATCTCACAACAATTTCTCTTGTGACAATCTTGGAGATAAACATTGTGGCAGTGTGGGAATCAACGCATACTTGAAGGATCTTAACAGCTCTAATAGTTGATTCATGGGGTATGTTTAACAAATCAAATGCAATTTTACTATGATAGTAGAGAAATAATTCTTTTCCCTTATCTCCACAACATTAAGTACACATCTTAATCCTGAAAATACCTTTATGCCTTAATCTTCCATGCCAATTTCTCTAATTTGCATAGATCCCTTTTGTCTACAGTCATGATCTGTTTTGTTATTATCACTTGACTGTATTTGTAGACCTAATTTCTTCATGGATAGTGTTAGCACTTAATAAAATTGGATTACAAGGTATGGATTCCCACATCCTCTGCAGATAACAGATGGATGTAATAAATTTGATTTCTGACAATTTATAACGTAATTATTCCCTAGAGGATGCTCACATATAGTGGCCAAGTCTTGTTCTTAAGCCTTTGATTTTAAGTGATTTTGTGTTGGGATGCAATATGTTCTTGTGTCAATATTATTAGTGCGATTATTGTCATTATCTTTAGTGGGAGACCTTTGGCGTCAAGATCATCCTTATTAAGTTTAGTTGCATAGGATTTTCCCTCTTTTCCTTTGATGTATATAAATTAGGCCTCTTTACTATTGGACCACCTATCATTGTAGATTATAAAATAGTTGAGTAAGATCCAAGCTTCACCATGTCTTATTATGCTGATTATGATTGAGTTTTTTCTGCATATTAGAGCACAATGGTACCTCCCTAAATCTGGTTTTGTATCTTGTGTGCCTATTTGATCCCGTTTTCAAATATTGTTTTATATTCTTATTAAGTGTAACACAAAACCTTCCAATGGTATTAGAGCACGTGGCTCTGTGTTATGGCATTGTATGACATCAATGATGTGCCAATGTCATTATTGGTGACTATGTTTTATACTTGACAACTTTGAGCTTCATGCATTTTTTGATGCACTCATGGAATTTTTATGCAAGGCTACACGATAATTCCTTACATAGGGGGGGTTTCTAATCTTCTCAATCTATTTTGATCAAAGTTGGAAGTATTGTGAAAACAATTATTAGTCATAGTGATAACCACACCTTATGATTTCTTTTCCTAGTGGTTAGACCCTGACCAATTTTATGTGATTGAAGTTGGCATATTAATCATGGTCATTTTCTCTAAAAGATTACCGACTTGTTTGGTACGGAGAAAGTTATTATTCTCTATGACTATTTAATATAGATAAATAAAAAATGATCTTTTCTAATCAGTCCATTTTGCATAAATATTTTAGTTAGTGTGCTGCTTCAATGACCCTCTGATTAAGTTGTAAATCATATTTATGTCCAAGGAATCTGTTTGTGTCCTCCACAATATCTTAGATAATATTCGCAAAGGGTTATGTCCTTAAGATAGTATATTGTAGAACTCAATGTGATAACATGCTTATTACATAAAGCAAGCTTCATAATATGCTTATAACAATGTATTTTCTTGCTTATAGCCAAACACTTGTATTTTCTTGTTTTTAGCCAAACATTTTGTGTGGTTGTAGGATTATGTTGTGGTATGAATCAATGGTGGGTTTATAAGCATTATAAACCTATTGATGTTATACTTACTATACTATCATTTATGTTATTAGGGAGAAAGATTAATAACATGGGAAAGGAATTAGACTTGGGGTTTTTAGGGAAAGTATGTAAAACGCCTTAGTTGAGAGTCTCTCGTTGAAACAATAGTACCTTGGTTAGTTATTGTTGATGGTTTCTTGAGGAGTATTGTAATAGTAGAGTTATTATTTAGATAGTGGATATGAAAGAAGATCAAACCATTCTTGATTCTTAAATAACTCCTTGGATGGATTTGTCAAAAACGGAGGTTTTGTCCTAATGTCAAATGGGCTTGAGATTACTAGTCTCAATTGATCATATTAGTGAATTAATTTGAAAGCCCTTCATACATAAGTGTAATTGGTTGGTTTTGTAACTTAAGTTGTTGAATGATTTTACTTTACTTTCTCTTCCTTCATATTAGATCTTATTTAGAGTCAATGTCAGCTTTTGACATAAAATGGGTAAGTACCCTCAAAGCCAAGATTTTTTAATGGATATGTAGAGACTTTAGATTATGAAATTCTTACGTAAATTACCTATGTGGATTTGATGTCAACAAAGTGATAGGGTGACGTTCTCTATTGAGATAATCTAGAAGGTTATATGAGAGATAGAAGATGTTGTTGTCATGTATAAATTAAGATTGTGTGGATGGGCTTTGGGTTTTATGATGTATTTTCCTTCCTATTAAATCATCATGACATTATTATGTGTTAAGGACAATAGTTGTTGCTTCGATAAATGTTGCTCCATATTGCTTGAGACATTGATTGCTATTGCTTGAGGGTGTAGATTTATAAATATATTGTAAAACTATAATATGACCCCAACTACGTCGGGAGGAGGTAGTAAGACCTTTTGTCCATTGTATCACGAGATTTAGGAAATTGTGTTTACAATGAGAATTAGGATCCTTGAAGTAACGTAATAAGGTTTTTATTAACTTTTTACTTGAATATATCATTGTGTTAGAACTAATACAATTTATGTTTTCTCCTTGAGGAAATATACGTTTATAACCTAGAGCCTAGTTAGGTGATAGTAGTAACTTTGGAGGCCTTCATCTCCCCGGGTTGACTAAATGGAATTATAGACATAGTTATGTCATAATCATTGAAATTTAAAGACAGTTGATTTCTTCTATTTGACAATTGATATATTTCTTAACCCTTGAGGTCGAAGATCATAGAATTTTGAAATCATAGAGTATTCACTATGTGCTTAGATTTTAAATGTGACGTTAGGGTATTGAATTATAGTTTAATCTTGCAAGTATTATTCCAACAAGGATTAGGGATATCATGAATAGATCTATTAGGAAACCTTGTGATGTAAAAAATAGTACATGTATTTGGAGATAGATTTGCCTTAGGTAAACTTGATGTCTCGGATAGACACCTGATAGGGATTCCTCAACATTAGGGATGCACGACAATCACCCCTTTTAGGTGGTCGTGATAGTGGATTTAAATTTCGTCCCTGTTTCACCTGAGTGGGTGGCAACCGATGAAGAACTTTCTGGGGTAGGGAATCACCCTAGAAAGGGCTGCATACCCGCTCATAGTTACATAAAACATAGTGCAAGTCAGAACTACATGTTCGCATACCCCAGTGTCAGTCGCATCTGAAGAGGGGCTTAATCCCATGGATATAGGGTATGTAGGCAGTCTAGACGGTGAAGGATGCCCCTAGTACTCAGGTCCCTCGGATATAGGGTGTTATTTTATAATTAACATCATGATCATAGCTTTGTATGTAATGATTTCTGAGTCATGCTAACATGAGATTGTCTAGTTAGTTTTGTGCAGATGATAAGGATTACAGGTCACTCGAGAAAAGCAAATTGTTGAAATTGAATGCAGAATGTAATGAAGGACTTGAGGTATGTATAGATCAGTTGTTTTTAAATGTTATCTTGTGAAATGTACTTTCTTTCTTCACTAAACTAAGAATGGTGAACTCTTCAGGACTTGATAATTTTAGAAAAATAAACTCTAGTTGTCTATCGTCTATAACATTTATTGGACACTTCTTAGAATTAATAGTAAAATTTCATGAATTTGCATTTCCGGCATCTGTTAGATCAAAATTTTATGTTTGTCAGTATTTTTGAATTCAAAGTTAGTATTATTTTGTTAATAAAGAGTCGGGTCCTTACATATGGTATCAAAGCTTTTGGTTCAGACACTAGGCCTGAAGGTCCACTAACCTAAAGCATGTTAAGAATATGATGTTAACAATATCCTCCCTCTTGCGATCTAATGATTGTCTAGTTATTGATAAACATATAGAGAAATGTGCAAAGAAAAAGAAATGGTAAGGCCGTAAATAAACCCTCTCTAGAAGGTGAGGTGAATAGTTGATGTCAATGATCGTATGTGTAATGAGAACAATAGTTGGATACATGACAACTGAGAGATCTGTGGATTCTCTTAATGGATCTTTTCATGATGGTATGCCCTGGGTTGTGTGGGGCATGTGACTATTCGTGTGGATTTTTGATATAGAAAGATGATAAGGTTGTTCCAAGTTGTGTGGGGAATGCTTAGTGTGATATGGTGACTTATCATTGTTCCCTACGTAGTTAAGACCGCTATATGATTTAGCTATTTGAGTGATAGAAGCCCACCTTGTTCCCTACTCCCCTTAGCTGGCCTAGTTGTAAGGCTACATGGTGGTTGTAATGTGCAAATTTTATGACATTGTTAGATTATTTATTCTTGTGTTAAATTTTTTACTTAAGTGTTAAGCTAGCAGTGTTTTGTCTGTTTGTTTTAATTTTGAGATGGTCCTTTTGCCTCAAGGATTTGTTCTTATTTAAATTTGGGATGTTGAAATGATTGTTATTTTTTATCTTCACTCCTTCTTGGCTTTTTTTATTTTAATGTATTCTAATTGAGGATATAACTTATGGACTTGTTTTACTGAATCCTTCTTGATTTGAGGCATTTTTGTTTTTACAACTACTGGCATGTGTGGAGTAATGTGACTTTTGTAAACTGCCATATATATATATATATATGGGGTCATATATATATATATATATATATATATATATATATATATATATATATATATATATATATATATATATATATATATATATATATGGGGTCCTGGCAGGTTGTATGTGGGAGTAGGTGTCCTGGGGATTCTATTGTGTGGATAGGGGTTGCGAATGGGACTTGTATGGGACAATCATAATCCATCGATCCCTCTAGATCTATGCGTGTGTACACAAGCAAGGTATTTAGAAACATGAGGAGGGGTCCTTGAGAGGGCCCTAAAAACCATTTTTCTTTCTCAATTACTCAGCACTAAGATATCAATGATATTGGTTTTCCCTAGGAGGTGAGACTATATGGTTTTATGGCTAACTAGATGAGTACTAGAGATAGCTATTGACTTTTGGGAAATTGATGTCATTCGTGGAATCCTAGTTTGGGAAGCTACAATCAATTTTGGGATCCTAGCACTACTTTTGGATAACAAGCTCTAAGGTGGTGCCAATTGATGTGACAGTTGTGAAGAGATAGATGGATGGAATGTTTGGAAGAGTTGATTTTGCAGTCTCTACAAATAGGCATGCATGATAGCTAGAATTGTTATCTTTCACTTGAGTCTTGATGTGTGCATTTGAGCATGAATTCATTTTAAGAATAATGTCTATATGATATCAGAATAATGGAAGTCACTATTACTCATAAGAATCCCCGGGGTGGATTACTTGTACCGGCTTTGTGAAAACTGAGGTGTGTACAAGTTGATATTGTATTCCCTAGTTGACATCCTCAGCACAGTGCTTGGGCGGACTGTGGTCTCCAGTAAGTGACTCATGGATCTGAATTGATCCCGAAGGAGTCAAAAGTCTCTAGCCAGAGCATAATGATTCTTGTCCTATTTAGCCCGTATGGCTATTGTGTTTACCTATTGGATAAAGTTTTGATCCGTTTGACCAGTATAGGCCCATTTGGCCATTATTTTGGAAATAGAACTATGTGAAATTAGAAGGTGTAATTCAGAGTTGTTCGAAAAGATAGAGGAACTAGGAGAAGACAAATATGATGCCCTTGAAGAAGAACTGAAAAATGCAAGAAGGAGAAATGAAGAACTTGAAGCAGAGTTGACATTGTTTGAAGATATTGAAAAGATATTTGAAGAGTTGGAAGGTGGAACAGAGGAACAGAGATCTAGAAGAAGGTTTGAAAGAATTGAAAAGGGAGAACAGTTTACAAAAGAGTGATGTTGCAGAAGCTTCTTTAGAAAGTGAAAGTAAAGATAATAGCATGATTGAACCACATTTGTTGAGAAGCGATAGGGTCCGTTAGACCCAGTTCTGTATGAACCAGTTTGTCGAAAGGACAGAAGAGCTTGGTTGGCTTTATTTCATTATGTTCCATTTTGGACACTTTAGCCCAGATTGGCTATTTCCTGAGTACTCAGATTGACTAAGATAATATAATTCTTCTAAACTATGGTGGTGTATCATTTCTCTTGGATTCTAACACGGGTTGGAGTAAACCTCTAGCATAACTAGAATTTTTTGATGATACATTTTAGTACTTAACATTTGGAGTCGATGCCCAAGTAGTAAGGATGCCTAACTAGATATGAAAATCTCACATTTACTCAACCTTTTGTCTATAACCTTTGCATCAGGATGATGCAAACTTTTATGGGGGAAGTATGTCACGAACCTTCCTTTGGTGTGGTTGTGTGAGGTACAAGGGGAAAGAAATTTTGAATGTGGCAGGAAAGCAGGTATGAAATTTAAAATCAGCTTTGACCTTCTACACCACCCTTCTCCACCAACATAAGGGAGTTGATAGGAGAGTAAATGGGAAGGAAGGTAGGTCTTTTTGGGCACGCTAAGTCAGAGATATGTTTGCATTTTTGTTTTTTTTTAAGACCAAATTAAATGGAAGGAGACAAATGCCTGCAAGATCTATTAAAGAAAGTATGGCCTTCAACGACTACGATAATATCGAATAGACAGGTGTTGACTCACCCAGGAAAAAGGAAGTGGGTAAGGACTTGAGATAGCACATGGGAAAGCAAAAATGATCAGACTGGATTCTTCTCCATTCTCCACATGTCTACTGTACATACAGAAGTAGGTGAAAGGTGTGAAGTCGGTGGTCAAGGCAGGTCTTTTTCTTGCATGCGAAGTTAGAGAGGATGGGGGATTATTTAGGGGGACCGAATTCAAGAGAAGAAGGAAACAATTTTAGTGTTATGAGTTGGAAGAAAAGGGGAGATGACCCGCAAACAATGAGAGGTGGGAAAGCGAGGTCACAGGTATGAGTTTCTATATATTCTGTGAAATTTGGTCGCTCATCTATTGCATCTGCTTAAAAAAAATTCTAAGCCCTTTTTCAACAAATCCATTTTGTGCATATCCTGAAATCATTGCATTCCATGAGTTAACACCTCTTTAAGGTTTTTTGTCAAAAAGTTCACGTGTCTTGTATATGCTGTCACAATTTGCATACGTGCGTACCAGGGCACTTGTAGCTACATCATCTGATAAAAATCCACTTTCAATTGTGCTTTGAAGGATCGTTGGCCTGTGATCCCTAGAGAGAACATTATATATTGCTTTTGTTAAGTTGCAGACCATTGATCTTTGTACAGATAGATTTGTAAACTAAATCTGGCAATATATATCATACTTGTTACTAAACTGAACTGCTACAGTTTATATTTGAATTTCAGTTATCATCCTCTATACGGCTAAGGAATTTAGGTTTTATTACCTTCCAAAGTCATTTGTCTGAGAGTTTCTAGGCCTTTTCAATAAACCCATTTGAATATATCCTGTAATCATGGCAGTCCATGAGACCACAGTTCTTATAGGCATTCTGTCAAACAGTTTGCGTGCCTTCCCTATCTTCCAATTTTTACATACATGTCTACCAGTGCAATTACAATAGCATCTAATATATGCTAATCACAGGAAATGCACAAGATGGATTTGCTATGTTTTGTATCTGCTGTACCTTAGCAGTTTGTCCCCTGTTTAGTTTACTGTTGCGGTATTTTTGTGGGCTTGGTTTTTGTTGTTGCCTGTGTAAGTTTGAGTATTGTATGAGTAAGGATTCTGACTGAATATTGTTGTTTATATCAATCTTTTATAAGTATTCAACCTGTTGCAATAATAATAACATTGATGTGCCGAGGGTCCCAATAATAAAAATTGGTATTTAATTGTTGTTGTTCAGTAATTCTTAAATATTTAAGTGTTGCATAGATAGGAATCTCCAAATGTGTTTCACATACATATATATATTGATATAGATGTATATATTGATTTTATGCTTCCATATACATCCCTTATACATATACATATAGATAGATAGACCGATTTTATACTTCCACATTCATATACATAAAAACAGAGATACACTGGAATTTTCACACATGCCGATTGCATTTAGCATCATCAATAATCCCCACAAGGATAATGTCCATGTTTAAAATGATTGAAAGGGTTCACATCTCACAACAATTTCTCTTGTGACAATCTTGGAGATAAATATTGTGGCAATGTGGAAATCAACGCATACTTGAAGGATCTTAACAGCTCTAATAGTTGATTCATGGGGCATGTTTAACAAATCAAATGCAATTTTACTATGATGGTAGAGAAAAATTCTTTTCCCTTATTTCCACAACATTAAGTAAACATCTTAATCCTAAAAATACCTTGTTGCCTTAATCTTCCATGCCAATTTCTCTAACATGCATAGATCCCTTTTGTCTACAGTCATGATCTGTTTTGTTATCATCACTTGACTGTATTTGTAGACCTAATTTCTTCATGGATAGTGTTAGCACTTAGCAAAATTGGATTACAAGGTATGGATTCCCACATCCTCTGTGGATAACAGATGGATGTAATAAATTTGATTTCTGACAATTTATAATGTAATTATTCCCTAGAGGATGCTCACATATAGTGGCCAAGTCTTGTTCTTAAGCCTTTGATTTTAAGTGATTTTGTGTTGGGATGCAATATGTTATTGTGTCAATATTATTAGTGCGATTATTGTCATTATCTTTAGTGGGAGACCTTTGGCATCAAGATCTTTCTTATTAAGTTTATTTGCATAGGATTTTCCCTTTATTCCTTTGATGTATATAAATTAGGCCTCTTTACTATTGGACCACCTATCATTGTAGATTATAAAATAGTTGAGTAAGATCCAAGCTTCACCATGTCTTATTATGCTGATTATGATTGAGTTTTTTCTACATATTAGAGTACAATGGTACCTCCCTAAATCTGGTTTTGTATCTTGTGTGCCTATTTGATCCCGTTTTCAAATATTGTTTTATATTCTTATTAAGTGTAACACAAAACCTTCCAATGGTATTAGAGCACGTGGCTCTCTGTTATGACATTGTATGACATCAATGATGTACCAATGTCATTATTGGTGACTATGTTTTATACTTGACAACTTTGAGCTTCATGCATTTTTTGATGCACTCATGGAATTTTTATGCAAGGCTACACGATAATTCCTTACATAGGTGAGGTTTATAATCTTCTCAATCTATTTTGATCAAAGTTGGAAGTATTGTGAAAACAATTATTAGTCATAGCGATAGCCATACCTTATGATTTCTTTTCCAAGTGGTTAGACCCTGACCAATTTTATGTGATTGAAGTTGGCATATTAATCATGGTCATTTTGTCTAAAAGATTACCGATTTGTTTGGTACGGAGAAAGTTATTATTCTCAGTGACTATTTAATATAGATAAATAAAAAATGATCTTTTCTAAATAGTCTGTTTTTCATAAATATTTTAGTTAGTGTGCTGCTTCAATGACCCTCTGATTAAGTTGTAAATTATATTTATGTCTTGTTATCCTATTTCCCTCTGCTCAAAGCTAAATAGTCAACCTGGTATTTTCCTTGAAAATCCCTTTAAAAAGTCCCTATAAAGCTTAAGGTGCCAAATTTCCTAGGGAACCTTGGCTAAAAAAAACCTTACCATTGGAAAGAGCTTGAAAAAATAGGCAGGTTTGCTTTTTACATCACCCTGAAATTCGACCAAACAAATAATTTATTCATGGTCAAAGTTTTGGTCAACATACAGTCAAATGTTCATTTGGCAAGCTCGCAAAATCCCTATCGGCCTTAGAAAATGATAAAAAAGTAAGTTGTATGCATTTTTTTTAAATGTATATCAGGTTCAAAAGGTGCATATACATTTAGGGAATCTTTTGCAGGTTCCCCAGGAATATTCCCAGTTTGTATATCGGCGATATACAAGGAAAGATGCAAGTGAACATACAAGGTATAATGTACATTCATTGCATATTCCTCAACGATTCCCTATTTGTATATGGGACGTTTGTATGTTTGCCTTTGTATTTTCAATATACAAGCAAATATACATTCGTTAAATGTGCAAGGCAAATATGCATCGAAGATTCCCCAGAATATTCTGTGCTTGCATGTCAAAGGCTTGTATATTGCTTTGTATGTTTGCAATATACAAGAGGAAATATACATTTGCTACAGTACCGCGGGCAATATACAAGGGGTTACTGAGGGAAAAATATACAAAGGCATTTGTATATCGCCAAGATACAAGAGGTGGAGCCCGCGCATATACAAAGGAGGATTGTATGTCTTCTACATACAAGTGGGCATGAACAGTTGCTTGTATATTTGGTTGTATGTGAGCACATACAAGGTCAATATGCAAAGGAATATGCATCTGCTATAGTAAATATGCATCGGCTCAAGGAGCAAAGGAGAATGTATATTTCGCATTGTATGTCTTCTACATACAATCGAAGCATGTAAAGAAATATACAAGGTCGAATATGTAGGAGGTGGGGTCCGCAATATACAAAAGCTTTTGTATATTGGCGATATAAAAAGTGTTTTGTAAACATGCAGGTCAGATGTGCAAAAGGCAAAACCAGTATATGTATATTCAAAAGGTGCTACAGTGGTTTGTATATGCGGTTGTATATTTGCATATACAACCAAATATACAAGAGTTAACATACAAACCCAGACCCGATTGCATTTTTCAATGGTTTCATAAAAAGTTTTGGGTCCGCGGCTTGTATATCGGTGTTGTATGTGCCGATATACAAGCAGAAGATACAAAAGGAAAGACAAGGTCAGGGCCCACCACTTGTATATTGGCGGTTGTATGTTCACATATACAACCCAATGTGCATTTCAATATTCAAGCCGGATTTCATGAAAAGATCAAATGCAGCTGATGCAGTTCAAATCCGTGGCTGGTACATATGGGCTTTTGTATATGAGCGATATACAATAGAAACATATAAAAGGATATACAAGCCAGACCTATCTTAGAATACAAAAAGGTTAATGATTTTTCAGGTCCGTGGCTTGCATGTGTGCATGCGATTGTATGTTTGCATATACATGCGATATACAAAGGGAAAATGCAATTTCTCAGTGCCACCAAAAGCAGACCAACTCAACAGCAAATCAGGAGGTGCCACATGGCAGTGGGGAACAAATATACAAAGGCTCTTGCATATACAAAGACAGTTTCAAATGCATATTCTGAAAGCGACTACAAAGATCTTTTAGGTGCCAAAAGATAGAGATACATGCAAGGCGTTTGATACATGCACAAGTAGACTCAGGGATATTTTCAAAGGACGATATATACACAGATGCAAAGTGATATATTCAAGCAGTTGACCGAAGCTTTGACCGCCTATATCTCCTCCATCCTAATGGATTTTGACATGCTGTAAGAGGTAAAAGTGCATGTTTTTGTCTCCTCTTTCATTTGGCAGGGTTTTGAGGGGATTTTCTAGTTTTCATTTTTTAGATCTGGCTTTGTATATTTTGATTGATAAGACATTTCAGCGGCCGTATTGAAGATGTGGGGAACTTTTCTTCTCCCCAATGGCTCCGGTTGGTAGTTCTGCAGGTGTATTCATGGCGTATGGGCTCTCTACCCTTCAGGACCTTTTCCTGCATGATTGATGGCAACTTTGGAGGCTCTTTCTCCATGCCCTATCCTTTCTTGCATCATGGCTAAGGTTTTCTACATTTTGGCCTGGCAAAGGCATGGCCCCTGTCCCTTCGCCATGCCTCTGCCCATAATCTCCTGCTGCTGGCATTTATGGCCTCGTTTCTACAAATCAGAGACTCGACACCCTTCTGGCAGGGGTCTGGCTTATATAAGACATGTAGAGCTCTTTTGAAAAGGGGGATGGTTTTTATTTGGGGCTGTTACACTGCCAGATTTTCTGTAGACAGATCCTTTCTGTTTCTGAACATTTTGCATTGTAATGGTTTTGGGACCTTCATGATTAATATATGCTGGCTTCTCGCCTCTCTTATGTCTAGATTTCTATGTTTTAATTGAAGTTGTAGTATGTTCTGTGGGTAAAACGGCTCCTCTGTAGGTTTAACTTTCATACCAAAGCCTCAAATAGTCATAAGTCTGTGTGAATCTCCCTCAATATTAAAATGAATCATTATTGTGTCCACACCATGACCACCATCACTCACTAAATCTAGTGTATCACGCCCCTTACGCTTTCAGTTTTCCTTCTAACTCTTTCCTCTGCAAGCTTTTAGCACTAGGTTTAGTATCACCGCTCCAAGTAATAGGCTTAGAGTAAGGAACCAGCCTTCTCTGGAGGTCTAATCTCAAATTGCAAGGTCCCACACTTCGAGATCATTCCAATGTTACCCCAGGTTGCTAAGGTTTCATAGTCGTAGCAAAGGGTGCAAATCTGGGTGATAACAGTTTCTAGCACGCCCGGTGGGACCTAGAATTGAGATTTTAAGTTCAAAGTACTACATTTGATTACTAGTTTTGATGTGCAGCCAGTGATATCCAGACCTGAGAGGTTGAAGTTTGCATATTTGGCGACTCCAACTTTGGTTTAGCAGAATTAGTGTATATCTGCTTATGAGAAGAATACCTACAAGAAGCAGCTCTTTGCCTTTTAAGTATCTACAATTATCCCCACCCAAGAGAAGAGGGGTAGCAACTGAGAAGCATAAGAGGACTCGTGCCCAATCTAGGAGAGCCAAGTCGACTCCCCCTACCGTCGGAGCTCACACTACCTCAAAGACTTCAGTCACAATGATTCCTGCAATTAGAAATCAGCCTTTTGTGGCTTTCAACCAAGGCAGCCAATTGAATCTAGCTCAACACGATGATATTCCTGTCGCTGCCCTGAAGAGTTTACCGTTCTTTCATGGTGAAGACTAGACCACCCCAGCTGAGCATATCAAAGACATTGCGAACCTATGTGCTGTCCATCATGTGACGGAAGAAAATGTGGCAATTAGGCTGTTGGCAAATTCCCTAAAAGGGAAGGCTCTGCAGTGGTTTAGAAGTTTGCCGGTGAATTCCATAGATTCCTGGGATCGCTTGGGAGAAGAATTGTGCAGTTTCTTCAAGGACAAATTGGATCACCTATCACTGGTGGGGTAGCTGTCTACAATCAAAAGAACCCCTCATGAAGTCATGTCAGACTTCAACCACCGTTTCTAAAAGACGTGGGATAGAATCCCACCAATGGTAAGACCCACAGCTGATCATGCATTCCTATATTTTTTGAGAGCATTAAATAGTGACATCTCTGTCATGATTCAATCCATGGAAGGGCTTTCCTTACCACAGGCCTAGACCATAGCCATTAGGGCTGAAAACAACCTCATTCAGGGTGGTAAAATTGCTCCCAGACCTCCTTTGCCAATTTTCCCCGCAATTCAACTGCCAATCCCAACATATGTGCCTCCCATAGCTGTTATACCTGCTGCACCAGCATTACTAGCAGCTAATGCGCAGCCAAATAGATCAGAACGTACTGCTCAAAATTAGTCATCTGAGTTATAGGAGATCAAGGGATTGTTGCAATCTTTTGGTAATGAGCTAACTAATATGAAAAAGTAGCAGTTCCAAAATAGACAGCCCTACTAGCCACATAACCAAGGGCAAAACCAGTCTTATCAGGGACAGAACCAACCCTACCATGCCAACAGGCCACCTTATCAGAACAATTATCAAGGGGTTAGGCAGAACATGACCCAGAGGCCTTTCCAGCCTTACAACCCTGTATCCACTAGTGTCGTTAGGGACATCGTCCCTATTCAGAACAACCTAGCCGCTGAGTATGAATGGTGCTCTCCAAGCAATCAGCCGCATGGTCAAGCAGCGTGTCCAAATGGAACCATAAATCAATCTTTGACAGTACAAAGTGTTGCAGCTTTGCAGCCAAGCACGTCTTATGAGGGGACTATGCAGCAGATAGAGCAACCTCGGAATGATACTGCCTTCATGAATTGGCAAGAAAATGAGTTTTGTGGCATGAACAGAGATGACATTCCAGTTGCACCAAACACGAGAGCCGAAAGGAGAAGTTATGAGGTAGATCAGGCAACAAGTAGAGAAAAAGGACCTGCTGATCCTTCTACATCCCGATTTCCCCACATACTACAAAGGAATTCTCAAGCAAGTACCAGAGAGCAGCCTCATTTGCAGGCTGATATTGCTGCCGCCAAGCCACATCAGAAGGTGAGTGTTGCTGCACCTTTCAATATTATTGAGACTATGAAAAAAGAAAATGTGACAATGTCCATGTGGGACTCCTTGGTGATCCTGGGCCAAAACGACATATTGCAGTCTGCTTTGTCTAGTTTAAAAATGTTAGATGATACAAATGTTGACCCAACCAAGACTTTCCTTACCAATTCACCCCAAGATAGTAACAAACAGCCAAGCTAGAGTGTCAAACCGCTTCCATTCTACGTGTCTCTAATAATAGGAGATAAGCTAGTGCACAATTGCATGGTAGACAGTGGTGTAAGTAGTTCTGTGATGCCTAAGAAGATTGCAGACCAATTAGGACTGAATTACCAGCCCCTAACCAAAAGTGTGCTCCAACTTGATGGCACAACCATCAACACTGTGGGTGTGATAAAGGACCTAAGCCTTACCTTGCATGTTTGTCCAAATGTTTCCATCACTCAGGAGGTGTTCATCATAGACCTACCTCCTCATTTTGCCATGATTCACCACCAAGATAGGAGGATATTTATCCTTAGACTGGTCCCACATGTATTTCAAGACCAGATATGGCACCAAAGTAACCCTAAAATCTGAGTTGCTTTCAAATCATCACATAGAGCCCTACACACCAAGTGTCGTTAACACAAATTGCATTATCTTTGATGATCCTGAGCTTGTTGTTGCTCAGTAATTGCAAGCTGAAAGTATATCAGAGGTACTGTTAAGGGAGTGGGCCTTGGAAAATACTGTTGATGGTCTCGAGGAACACATTCAAGAGACTGGTATGGGAGTGTACATATTGTATGAGCCTGAATCAGAAATTCCAAGCCTTGTAAAGAGTTTAGAGTTGCAGGTGGAAGAGCAAGATCAAGTATGGAAGATGTACTTTGATGGCTCTAGAGGTAGGAATGGGTCTGGCGGTAGTGTGATGCTAGTGTCTCCTCTTGGTGACAGGATTATTCTGCCTTCCGTTTTGCCTTTTCATGCACCAACAACACTACCGAATATGAGGGGCTAATCCAGGGATTGCAGTGGGCGAGAAAAAGGAGGATTAGCTGTTTGCAGGTGTTTAGGGATAGTGAACTCATTGTAAACTAGGTGAGAGGATTGCATGCTACAAAAAATGATACTTTGAAATGCTATAAGGATAGGGTGTGGGACATGATTGAAGAGTTCAATGCTTTCAATCTGATATCAATCCCCAGAAATTAGAATTACCAGGCAGATAGGTTAACTGCAATCAGGGCTCAATCTGACATCCCCAGTGATGTTCGAAGGGAGAAGGTGCAGCCTCATGTAAAAATAGTGGATAGACCCGCTATCCCTGATAATGACATTCATTGGCAGGTTTTCGAAAGTGATGAGCAAATTCTGCGGTTTTTGTTAGAGGAGGACGAGTTCTCTATGGTGAACCAAGATAAGCTCAGAAAATAGTATGGCAATGATCAAATTATTCAGTTAAGAACAAACAAGCTGCCTAAGGGATTGGTAACACTGGAATCTATTTTTGGCACTGATGACTAGGTGAAGAAGACCAAAGCCGGCATGCAAATAAAAGAGGAGCATTATGAGGAGCTAGAAATATTTAAGGGTAGACTTCTCAAGATTGGAAAAATCTGTTCACTTGAAGATAGAAAGCCTTTCATTGCTTTGTGCCATGAATTTGAAGATGTGTTTGCCTGGGATTATTCAGACCTAAAAGGATTTGACCCTCACATAGCCCAGCATACCATAGAGTTAGAGCTAGGCGCAAAGCCTATAAGGTAGAAGCAAAGGCCCTTAAACCCACAACTCGAGCCCCTGATGATTAAAGAATTGACCAAGTTGATCGAGGGAAAGATCATTTTCCTGATCAAACACACTTCTTGGGTCTCCAACCTTGTCCCTGTGAGGAAAAAGAATGGAGAAATCAGACTGTGTCTTGATTTCAGAGATCTAAATAGAGCCTCCCTGAAGGACCACTACTTGTTGCCCTCAATGGAGCAGATCTTGCAAGTAGTAGCTGGCTCAGAGAGGTTCTCCTTGCTTGACAGGTTTTCTAGTTATAATCAAGTGTTAGTCAAGGAGGAGGATCGGTATAAAATCGCTTTTACTACCAAATGGGGCACTATGGCTTACAAAAGAATGCCCTTTGGTCTATCAAATGCTGGCTCAACTTTTCAGAGGGCTATGGACATGACTTTCAAGGGCTTGCTTTATAAATTGGTGCTGGTGTACCTTGATGACATAACGGTCTTCTCCAAGAACGCATCTGAGCATTTATTCCATTTGAGGCAAGTATTTGAGAGATGCAGAGAGTTTGGCATATCTCTCAATCCAAAAAAATACATTTTTGTTGTTTTTGAAGGCAAGCTATTGGGACACGTGGTGTCAAAGGAAGGCATTACCATTGATACAGAAAGGGTAAGAGCTATTCTGGGATTGCCCTTACCTAGCCACAAGAAGGGACTTCAAAGTTTTATTGGCAGAATCAACTTTCTGCAAAGGTTTATACTAGACATTGCAAATCTTTCGAAGCCTTTGACATCCATGTTAAAAAAGAATATAGTTTTTAGCTAGACAAAGGAAGCCAAGCTAAGCTTCGGGTCCATAAAAGAGGCTCTTTCAGCTGCACCAACTCTGGTAAATCTAGACTTCTCCAAGGATTTTATTTGTATGCTTATGGCGGTCTAGATACCATTTCTACAATTCTGGTACAGCAACAAAGTGAGGGTTTCGAACAGCCGATTACCTTTTTCAGCCAAGGCTTAGAAGGGTATGAACAAAGATACAACATCATTGAGAGGCACGTCCTTGCAGTAGTGAGGAGCCTTAAGAAATTTAGACATCTTATTTCTAATAATAAGATACATTTAATGGTCGCTCACCCTGGCGTGAAGGAGTTCCTATTGAGCAAAGACGTCAATCAGAAAAGAGCTGGTTGGATTACCAGGGTCATGGAGTATGACATTGACATCAAAATAACCAAGCTCGTCTGAGGAAGAGGACTCAGTGAACAACTTACTATTGGTCCTAAGAATGAAGCAAGCAAGGAAGAAGCGGCGTTTCTGGCCGTAGAAGGTGAACACCAAACGGACACAGCAGTAGCGGGCACCAGTTGGGTGTAGGATATGATTCATTTCTTGCAAACTGGTGAATGTCCAGCAGGGTTAGATAGAGCCAAGAGAAGATACTTTAGATTACAGTCTATCCCATACGTTCTCGTCAATGGCATCCTTTTCCAGAAGGATTTTAATGGCGTATTGTTAAGATGCATTGACGAAACTCAAACTGACAAGGTGCTGCGGGAGTTCCATGATGGAATAGTAGGGGGTCATTTTGCCCCAAGGACTACTGCATGGAAGATAATGAGAGCTGGATATTATTGGCCCAACTTATTCAAGGATGCCCACGCTTGGGCTAGGAAATGTGTGAAGTGTGCCATTTTTGCAGGCAAATCATGGTTGCCAACTCTGTCCCTACAACCAATTCAAGTTGAGCAACCCTTCATGAGGTGGGGTATCGATTTCATAGGCCCCATCAATCCATCGTCCAGTGCAGGCCATAGGTGGGTGCTCACAGCAACTGATTACTTCACAAGGTGGATTGAGGCAGTAGCCCTAAAGGAGTCCAATGAGGGTGTTGTTCTGAATTTTTATAGTGATATGGTAGCTAGATTTGGGGTCCTTGAATCTATCATCTCAAACAATTCATTGGCTTTCGTTGGATTAAAAATAACTGACTGGGCTGTGAGGAATGGGATTTACTTGGGCAATTCATCAAATTATTACCCTCAGGGTAATGGCCTAGCTGAGTCCACAAACAAAAACCTCATAAAGATCATCAAGAGAACAATGGAGGACAACTAGTGGACCTGGCATACCAATTTGAAATTTGCTTTATGGGTAGATAGAATAACTCCCAAGAGGTCTATTGGGAACTCTCCATATATGCTAGTTTATGGAAAAGAGGCAAGATTGCCTGTATCTATAGAGCTGCCAGCTCTTGACATTATGAATCAGCTGGAAATGTTTGAGGAAGAGGATCCCATGCCGGTCAGGTATGCTCAGCTCATGGAGCTTGAAGAAGTCAGAGACAAGGCTATGAAGACTATGGAGTATCATCATTTTTAGACCAAAAGAAATTTTGATCAAAGGGCCACCCCAGAATCTTTAAAGAGGGTGATATGGTGCTCAAATGGGATGAATTAAAAAGTAGGCCAGGAAAACACTCCAAATTTGATTGCATGTGGAGTGGCCCTTTTCTCATTACTGAATGCAAGGAGCACAATGCATTTTAGTTATCAAGTATGGATGGACAAAACTTGCTTATCCCAGTTATGGGATACACCTGAAGAGGTGTTTTGAGGTATGAGTGCTTTGTAAATTAGTAGATTAGGTCTCTTTGCTTTCAATAAGTGTTGTTGCACAATAGTTTAGATGCCTCTTTTGCTTTCCTTAAGTGCTATCTAGCACAATTTGCAGGTTGCTGTCAGCATTTTGTCTGGCCCCTTGTCTTCCTGTGTCTTTCATTGCTGTCATGCCAGGTTTCTGAAGTCAAGATGTTTGTCAAGATATTTTCAGTCTCTTCTAACTCCATGCCTAATGGATATAAGGCCACTGATCAGTTGTTTAGCAGGCAAACACCCCATAGAGGTCGCCAAAAATGTTATCCTATTTCCCTTTGCTCAGAGCTAAATAGTCAACCTGGTATTTTCCTTGAAAATCCCTTTAAAAAGTCCCTATAAAGCTTAAGGTGCCAAATTTCCCAGGGAACCTTGCCTAAAAAAAACCTTACCATTGAAAAGAGCTTGAAAAAATAGGCAAGTTTGCTTTTTACATCACCCTAAAATTCGACCAAACAAAGAAGTTATTCATGGTCAAAGTTTTGGTCAACATATAGTCAAATGTTCATTTGGCGGGCTTGCAAAATCCCTATCGGCCTTAGAAAATGATAAAAAAGTAAGTTGTATGCATTTTTTTTAAATGTATATCGAGGTCAAGAGGTGCATATACATTTAGGGAATATTTCACAGGTTCTCCAAGAATATTCCTGGTTTGTATATCGGTGATATACAAGGAAAGATGCAAGTGAACATACAAGGTATAACGTACATTCATCGCATATTCCTCAAAGATTCCCTGTTTGTATATGGGATGTTTGTATGTTTGCCTTTGTATTTTCAATATACAAGAAAATATACATTCGCTAAATGTGCAAGGCAAATATACATCAAAGATTCCCCAGAATATTCCGTGCTTGCATGTCAAAGGCTTGTATATTGCTTTGTATGTTCACAATATACAAGAGGAAATATACATTCGCTACAGTGCCATGGGCAATATACAAGGGGTTGCTGAGGGAAAAATGTACAAAGGTGTTTGTATATCACCAAGATACAAGAGGTGGAGCCTGCACATATAAAAAGGAGGATTGTATGTCTTCTACATACAAGTGGGCATGAACAGTTGATTCTATATTTGGTTGTATGTGAGCACATACAAGCTCAATATACAAAGGAATATGCATCTACTACAGTAAATATGCATCGGCTCAAGGAGCAAAGGAGAATGTATATTTCACATTGTATGTCTTCTACATACAATCGAAACATGCAAAGAAATATACAAGGCCGAATATGCAGGAGGTGGGGTCTGCAATATACAAAAGCTTTTGTATATCGGCAATATACAAAGTGTTTTGTAAACATGCAGGTTAGATGTGCAAAAGGTAAAAGCAGTATATGTATATTCAAAAGGTGCTACAGTGGTTTGTATATGCAGTTGTATATTTGCATAAACAACCAAATATACAAGAGTTAACATACAAACCCAGACCCGATTGCATTTTTCAATGGTTTCATAAAAAGTTTTGGGTCCGTGGCTTGTATATCAGTGTTGTATGTGCCGATATACAAGTAGAAGATATAAAAGGAAAGACAAGGCCGGGGCCCACCGCTTGTATATTGGCGGTTGTATGTTCGCATATACAACCCAATGTGCATTTCAATATACAAGCCAGATTTCATGAAAAGATCAAATGCAACTGATGCAGTTCAAATCCATGGCTGGTACATATGGGCTTTTGTATATCAGCGATATACAATGGAAACATACAAAAGGATATACAAGCCATACCTATCTCAGAATACAAAAAGGCTAATGATTTTTCAGGTCCGCGGCTTGCATGTGTGCATGCGATTGTATGTTTGCATATACATGCTATATACAAAGGGAAAATGCAGTTTCTCAGTGCCACCAAAAGCAGACCAACTCAACAGCAAATTAGGAGGTGCCACGTGGCAGCAGCGAACAGATATACAAAGGCTCTTGCATATACAAAGACAGTTTCAAATGCATATTCTGAAAGCAACTACAAAGATCTTTTAGGCGCCAAAAGACAAAGATACATTCAAGGAGTTTGATACATGCACAGGCAGACTCAAAGGTATTTTCAGAGGATGATATATACACACATGCAAAGTGATATATACAGGCAGTTGACCGAAGCTTTGACCGCCTATATCTCCTCCGTCCTAATGAATTTCGACATGTTGTAAGAGGCAAAAGTGCATGTTTTTGCCTCCTCTTTCATTTGGCAGGGTTTTGAGGGGATTTTCTAGTTTTCATTTTTCAGATCTGGCTTTGTATATTTCAACTGATAAGAAGTTTCAGCGACCGTCTTGAAGATGTGGGGAACTTTTCTTCTCCCCAGTGGCTCCGATTGGTAGTTCTGCAAGTGCATTCATGGCGTATAGGCTCTCTGCCCTTCAGGACCTTTTCCTGCATGATGGATGCTGACTTTGGAGGCTCTTTCTCCATGCCTCGTCCTTTCTTGCGTCCTGGTTGAGGTTTTCTACGTTTTGGCCTAACAAAGGCATGGCCCCTGTCCCTTCGCCATGCCTCTACCCATACTCTCCTACTGCTAGCATTTATGGCCTTGTTTCTGTGAATCAGAGACTCCACGCCTTTCTGGCAGGGGTCTGGCTTATATAAGACATGTAGAGCTCTTTTGAAAAGGGGGATGGTTTTTATTTGGGGCTGTTATGCTGCCAGATTTTCTGTAGACAGATCCTTTCTGTTTCTGAACATTTTGCATTGTAATGGTTTTGGGACCTTCATGATTAATATATGCTGGCTTCTGGCCTCTCTTATGTCTAGATTTCTGTGTTTTTCTTGAAGTTGTAGTCTGTTCTGTGGGTAAAACGGCTCCTCTATAGGTTTAACTTTCATACCAAAGCCTCAACCAGTCAGAAGTCTGTGTGAATCTCCCTCAATATTAAAATGAATCATTGTTGTGTCCACACCATGACCACCATCGCTCACTAAATCTGGTGTATCACCCCCCTTTCCCTTTCAATTTTCCTTCTAACTCTTTCCTCTGCAAGCTTTTAGCACTAGGTTTAGTATCACCGCTCCAAGTAATAGGCTTAGAGCAAGGAACCAGCCTTCTCTGGAGGTCTAATCTCAAATCGCAAGGTCCCACACTTCGAGATCATCCAAATGTTACCCTAGGTTGCTAAGGTTTCATAGCCACAACAAAGGGTGCAAATCTGGGTGATAACATGTCCAAGGAATCTATTTGTGTCCTCCACAATATCTTAGATAATATTAGTAAAGGGTTATGTCCTTAAGATAGTGTATTGTAGAACTCAATGTGATAACATGTTTATTACATAAAGCAAGCTTCATAATATGCTTATAACAATGTATTTTCTTGCTTATAGCCAAACACTTGTATTTTCTTGTTTTTAGCCAAACACTTTGTGTGGATGTAGGATTACGTTGTGGTATGAATCAATGGTGGGTTTATAAGCATTATAAGCCTATTGATGTTATACTTACTATACTATCATTTATGTTATTAGGGAGAAAGATTAATAACATGGAAAATGAATTAGACTTGGGGTTTTTAGAGAAAGTATGTAAAACTCCTTAGTTGAGAGTCTCTCGTTGAAACAATAGTACCTTGGTTAGTTATTGTTGATGGTTTCTTGAGGAGTATTGTAATACTAGAGTTATTATTTAGATAGTGGATACGAAGGAAGATCAAACCATTCTTGATTCTTAAATACCTCCTTGGTGGATTTGTCAAGAATGGAGGTTTTGTCCTAATGTCAAATGGGCTTGAGATTACTAGTCTCAATTGATCATATTAGTGAATTAATTTAAAAGCCCTTCATACATAAGTGTAATTGGTTGGTTTGTAACTTAAGTTGTTGAATGATTTTACTTTACTTTCTCTTCCTTCATATTAGATCTTATTTAGAGTCAATGTCATCTTTGATATAAAATGGGTAAGTACCCTCGAACCCAAGATTTTTTAATGGATATGTAGAGACTTTAGATTATGAAATTCTTACGTAAATTACCTATGTGGATTTGATGTCATTAAAGTGATAGGGTGAAATTCTCTATTGAGACAATCTAGAAGGTTATATGAGAGCTAGAAGATGTTGTTGTCATGTATAAATTAAGATTGTGTGGATGGGCTTTGGGTTTTGCGATGTATTTTCCTTCCTATTAAATCATCATGACATTATTATGTTTTAAGGACAACAGTTGTTGCTTTGATAAATGTTGCTCCATATTGCTTGAGACATTGATTGCCATTGCTTGAGGGTGTAGATTTATAAATATATTGTAAAACTATAATATGACCCCAACTACGTCGGGAGGAGGTAGTAAGACCTTTTGTCCATTGTATCATGAGATTTAGGAAATTGTGTTTACAATGAGAATTAGGATCCTTGGAGTAACGTAATAAGGTTTTTATTCACTTTTTACTTGAATATATCATTGTGTTAGAACTAATACAATTTATGTTTTCTCCTTGAGGAAATATACGTTTATAACCTAGAGCCTAGTTAGGTGATAGTAGTAACTTTGGAGGCCTTCATCTCCCCGAGTTGACTAAATGGAATTATAGACATAGTTATGTCATAATCATTGAAATTTAAAGATAGTTGATTTCTTCTATTTGACAATTGATATATTTCTTAACCCTTGAGGTCGAAGATCATAGAATTTTGAAATCATAGAGTATTCACTATGTGCTTAGATTTTAAATGTGATGTTAGGGTATTGAATTATAGTTTAATCTTGCAAGTATTATTCCAACAAGGATTAGGGATATCATGAATAGATCTATTAGGAAACCTTGTGATGTAAAAAATAGTACATGTATTTGGAGATAGATTTGCCTTAGGTAAACTTGATGTCTCGGATAGACACATGATAGGGATTCCTCAACATTAGGAATGCACGACAATCACACCTTTTAGGTGGTCGTGATAGTGGATTTAAATTTCGTCCCTGTTTCACCTGAGTGGGTGGCAGCCGACAAAGAACTGTCTGGGGTAGGGAATCACCCTAGAAAGGGCTACATACCCGCTCACAGTTACATAAAACATAGTGCAAGATAGAACTACATGTTCGCATACCCTAGTGTCAGTCGCATCCGAAGAGGGCCTTGATCCTGTGGAGGCAGTCTAGACGGTGAAGGATGCCCCCAGTACTCAGGTCCCTCAGATATAGGGTGTTATTTTATAATTAACATCATGATCATAGCTTTCTATGTAGTGATTTCTGAGTCATGCTAACATTAGATTGTCTAGTTAGTTTTGTACAGATGATAAGGATTACAGGTCACTGGAGAAAAGCAAATTGTTGGAATTGAATGCAGAATGTAATGAAGGACTTGAGTTATGTATTGATTAGTTGTTCTTAAATGTTATCTTATGAAATGTACTTTCTTTCTTCAGTAAACTAAGAATGGTGAACTCTTCAGGACTTGATAATTTTAGAAAAATAAACTCTAGTTGTCTATCGTCTATAACATTTATTGGACACTTCTTAGAATTAATAGTAAAATTTCATGAATTTGCATTTCTGGCGTCTGTTAGGTCAAAATTTTCTGTTCCTCAGTATTTTTGAATTCAAAGTTAGTATTATTTTGTTAATAAGGAGTCAGGTCCTTACAAGAAATCTAATGGCCATGGAGGTGTGCCAGCTAGAAAGTATGAAACATGTTTCGTATTATATATTGTTGATGAATACCTTGATCGAGGGGGAAAATGATGTTGCCATGTTGAGAAGGGAAGGGGTTATTTAGAGTACTTGGTAACTAATTATGAAGTCACCGATCTATTCAATGAGCTGTGCAAGGGACTCAATTTGCAAGATGTTCATGAAGACCCATTTGTGAAGGTAAAGTAGGATCTGAATGAGTGGTATAATAAACAACCCATGGTACAAGATAAACAGATTTGTATCAAGCATCCCAAGCTTCTTAGGTACTTCTATATATTTTGGGCAATCATACTTGCTCTAGGGGCTGTTGTACCCACCCTTCGACCAATAGTCAAGAAATTTGTAGACAATCAAATCAACTCTTGATTGAAAGTCACCCTGCCCTGTCTAATTTAGTTTGTTATTCTTAGGTTGCAGTTGGATCATCTATGTTTCTTTAATATTTTGATTTCATAAATAGCTCAGGTTAGAGATATTCAGTGTTCTTTCCATAGGGAGTCTCATTTGGTTTTGGAGATCCTCAAAACCACTATAATGAATGATACTCATGGTTTTGGAGATTTGCATGATGTTGCCCTTTTGTAAATGATTTAGGTCGGTGTTTAAATTTGACTATCACGTATGGCTACCGAGTTATTTTTAAGTGATGGTTAACTTTCAGGAATATTTTTTTAAGTGCATATTTATATGATTGGTAATATTTTTTTTGAAATAAAGAAGTCATTGTTGGATAATTTATAGAAGATGAAATGAAACAAGAAGGTAAAATTTAAAAGTTAGAAATAAAGACAAGTCATAAACATGAAGACAAAAAATTTATAGTGGTTCACCAATTTGGCTACATCCACTTTGAAACAGGGGAATCTCTTTTATTTATCTCTATTTTTTATATTGATTCATCTATAGCAGAAGTTATCTTAAGCAATATATATTACTAATTACATTATCCATAATATTTTTGAATAAGCCTTTGAAAGGAATATGAAAGGACTATTCAAATGGAGGGAAAAGAAAGTGTTGGTTGGGCTTCATATTCAACAATCTCCCATTTAAGCCCAACCACTGCGGCAAAAAACTTCAAAGGTATTCCCACACTTCATCCTTATTGTCACATCTTGACAATGCCTAGAGAAGTCCTACAAAGCTCTAACTTCTCCCTTGGTACTATCTTGGTCAATGCATCAGCTGGATTTACCTTTGTATCAATTTTCTCCACTTTCAGTTTGCCCTCTTCAAGTACAGTCTAGATGAAGTGCTATCGCAACTCAATATGCTCGATCTGATTATGAAAGAATGAGTTCTTTTCCAAATGAATAGAGTTGTTGCTATCACAAAAAGAGTGAAAGGTTGTTGTTTGAATCCCAACTCACCCAACAGTCATTGCAACCAAATCATCTCCTTCACACCTTCAGTGAAAGAAATATATTCAACCTCGGTAGTAGAGAGTGTAAACACCTGTTGCAACCTTGAGACCCAACTGATTGCTGACTTAGCAAATGTGAAAACTTAACCTGTTGTTTACCTTCATTTGTCTAAATTACTAGCCATATCAGAATCAACATAACCTCACAGTTGCACATCTCTCCCTCCAAAACACAAAACATAATTTGAAGTGCCTTTTAAATACCTTAATATCCACTTCACTGCTTCCCAATGACTTTTACCTGAATTACTCATGAATCTTCTTACTACTCCCACTGCATGGGCAATGTTTGGTCGAGTACAAACCATGGCATACATGAGACTACCAATAGATGATGAATAAGGAATACCCTTCATGTTTTCTTGATCTTGACATGTTTTTGGACACATTTCAGATGATAAACAAAAATGATCAGCAAGTGGATTTCTCACAGGCTTAGCACCCTTCATATTGAACCCACCCAAGACTTTGTCAATATACTTTTCTTGTGATAATTTGATTTTCCTCTTATGTCTATCCTAGATTATGGTCATACCAAGTATCCTCTTTGTTGCCTCTAAGTCCTTCATTGTAAACTATTGAGCTAACTGTTGCTTCATATCATGAACAACTCTCATGCTAGTGCTGATTACTAGCATTTCATCAACATAAAGAAGTAATAAAACAAACTCACCATTATCCAATACCTTGTAGTAGACACATGAATCAGATTCACATTGTGTGAAATGTTGCACAACCATGAAATATTTAAACTTGAAATACCACTACTACAGGGCTTGTTTGAGCCCATACAAACTTCTGCTCAACCTGCAATACAAATCTTCTTGCCTTGTTGCTCAAAACCTTCAGGTTGATGCATATACAACTCCTCTTCGATGTCGGCATGAATAAATACAGTCTTCACATCAAGTTGTTCCAACTCAAGGTCATACACCACTACCAATCCCAAAACTGCTCTAATGATGGTCATCTTCAGAACTGGTGAGAATATTTCATTTAAATATATTCCTTTTTGCTGATCGTATCCCTTCACCACCAATCTGGCCCGATAACATTTTCTACCTCCTTCCTCTTTCAATCTGTACACCCATCGATTCTTCAAGGCTCTTTAATTGGGTGGAAGCTTGACCAAATCCCATGTATGATTGGCCATGAGTGAATCCATTTCATCTTGCATTGTCTCCAACCATTTCTCATGATTAACATCATTGCAGGCCTCTTTGAAAGTGACTAGCTCTGATTGATTAGATATCAACAACTGATAATCATCAAATTTTTCTATAGGTCGACACTCCTAGGTAGAACTCTGTAGTTGAGGGGCTTGATTCTATATATTTGATTGCAAATTAACATTATGATCCTGATTATTTTGCCTCTGCATAATATCACCAGAGTTACTAGTATTGCTCACTCTAGTTTCCTGAGCCAAAATTGGACACTGTGTGCAAGAGTCTTGAGGAAAAATGTCATAATATAAAAATTGTTTAGAGGCTTCTAAAGCACCCCTAGCCACAACCTATTGAGGGAGCATATTTGATTGCTACATTGAGGTAAGCTCATGGGTGGGTGGAGTTTGCATTGGTAGGTTTAAAATTTCCAATTCACGCGATGAAGAGGGGGCATCAAAGTTGTTTGTAGTGTAGATAAGTTGAGTTCGTCTAGGCTGTGAGCAAGGAGAAACCTCTGTTTGGAGCTACATGTTAGAGTGGCATTCGATTCCTTTTTTGTTTGGTTGTAAAATATTTTCATGAGTTTCTCCAAATGTACCATGTGCAAACAGATCTAAATTTCTTCCAAATTGCGCTACCTGGAAAATCTCAATACCATTTTTCTGTTGATGCGTATTTGGTATTATTTTTGGATGTGAAAACTACGAATCTATGCCATCATCAACAAACACAAATTCATTTGGTGAAATCCCATATTTTTGCAGACCTGGGAACACCTTTTCATTAAAGACAACATCTCTTCTATGAACTAATTTGTTTATAATTGGATTCCACAATCTAAATCCATATTGTTCTTCTCCATACCCAACAAAGATACACCATTTAGATTTGAAATCCAATTTCATTTGCTTCTCCTTGGGAATGTGAATGAAAGATTCACAGCCAAAAACCCATAGATGATTGTAGGAAATTCGTCTTCCCAGCCATCACTCCTCTAGAGTATCAAAATCCAATTGAGATGAAGGGCTTCGATTGATCAAATACACTATTGTGTTAACCACTTCTGCCCATAATTCCTTGTCCAAACCTACATTTGAGAGCATACTGCAAGCTCTCTCTAGTATTGTTCGATTCAACCTCTCAATTGCACCATTCTCTTAAGTTGTGAATGGTCCAACCTTAATGCATTGAACGCCATTATCTGTACAATAACTATCAAAATCTAGAAAACAAAACTCCCCCCACTATCTATTTTCAAACATTTAATTTTGTTCTCTATTTGATTCTCAATAATAACCCACACCTTTTGAGTACAATAATCAAGAACAGTGAAAAAATAGTTTTCTCCTCCAAAAGAGGTTAGCTCTGTAGGACCAGACATGTCCAATTGCACGAGCTCCAAAGGCCTTGTCTTTTTCTCATGCCTGGTCTTCAAAAAACTAATCCACCTCTACTTTCCATAGAGAAAATGTTCACATAGGTTCAAATCAATAAATTTTAACCCCAGAAGATGATCCCTTTTGAGCAATATTTCGAGTCCCTTCTTGCTCATATGCCCGAGCCTTCTATGCCATAGTTCCACCTTGCTGTCCACAACCGCCATCATAGCTCCCACTTCAATGCGACTATCTAGCACCTATAAAGTGCCCAATTTGCTCCCTGTTGCAACCACTAATACCCCTTTGGTCACCTTCCAAGAGTTTGAAGAAAAAGTGATGCTACATCCTTGAGCATCAAGCTGTCGAATGGAAATCAAATTCCTTTCCAATTTAGGAACATGTCTTACATCGCGCAATAGCCATTTATTTCCATTCTTCAACTTCAACATCACGTAGCCTTTTCTAATGATATCACATGCTTTGTTATCACTAAGATAAACTTTGCCAAATTTTCCTTCTTGATAATTTTGGAAGGCTTCTTGGCATGAGGTTGTGTGGAATGATGCACCGGAATCCAACTCCCATGAACTTGCTATAGTTTCACTTGTTGACAAGAATAGAATATCTTCATTTGATTCATATGTGATTTTAACTTCGGTATCCTTTGATTGATTCTGCACCTTTTGTGAAAACCTAGAAATTCATAAGCTAGTGCTAATTACTAATTTGGAGTAATTGTATTCACAAATGAGGTAGATATAAAAAAGAGAGATTGGATACTCAATTCTCCACAATACAGGGATAGGTGGCGAGTAACCATCCATGAGAATAGTGCAAGGTGTCCATTGAGTTGACACATCTCTTAAACGACTAACCACTTTGACATAGTCAAACAACATGTGTGGAATTTGCCTAACTATGATTAATTTAGTATAAACTACTTAGGATAAGTGTTTATACACCAACACCCCCCCTTAAGCATAACTTAGGTGAGTTTATGAAAAATGGGTCCCGACTATGAGCTTGATGAGGTACCCAAGTACAAATGTATCTCTCAAAAAGAAGAGAAAGGTAGAAAACCCAATGGAAAAAAACTACCCCCCAAAAGAGAGAAAAAGAAGGAAATAAGACCTTTTGAAAAGATGTCCCTTGATGATCAGAACATCGTGATGAAGAACTCTGAAGCATGTCAATGTTGTAAATTCTGCTGATGATGGACTGGTGTTTGCTGGAATGAACGAATCTCCATGGGATGTAGATCAATATTTGTGATACAAAATACTGCATGAGTGAACATATGAACACTGCTCAACTAGTGTACACAAAGTTAACCAAACTCTGTGAAGTTGATAATGCAGATAGTACTATGGTTAGGAGTACTAGAACCTCAAACTATGATCCACTGAATTAATCCCCCATACAAGAGATCAAGAATAGAAGGAAGGTTCATGAGGCCTTCCAAAAAAAAGATTCTGCTTCATTGAAAGAAGCATTAGCATAAAATCATAGTCCCCCCTTAATGCTAAGAGAATATGAGCAAACACACTAAGATCTAGAGTGTGCAAAGAATGTAGAGATGTATAAGGTGTGCTACAAGAGACATGCACATGAGGTGAGAATCACAAATCTATGTTGTGATGATATACCCCCCAATACACTTTATAATTTAGTGTATGTACAATAATTTCTCAAACTCCCTTCCTAAGGAAACACACATTTCAATTTTGTACAACACTTTATGTGAGTGCATTTAAAAACATTCTTGCTATTGCAAGTTCTTCAAAAATATGCATGAATCTGGAAGTTGCTTGCGTACTGATGTCGATGCTAAACTGTGACTGATGACTCCATAGATGTGAGTATCATGAGTATTTAGGAACATTAACTAAATTTGAAATGTGATCTGATGCAAGATCCAGGTTCATTTACCATAGGCTCTTGATGTGAGATGTGAACCGATGAGAATATGTTGCAAGATTATTGATCATTTACCATAGGCTTTCAAAAAATGTTTGAAGGATCATTTAACACTATGGTTTTATAAAGAACCATTAATCCCTCAATTTAGTTTTGCCCAAATATTAAATCCCCCTATTTTGTGGCACTTTATAAGTTGAGTGCTTAAAAATACCCCTCCCAAAATTTGCATTTATAATTTCTAATGTAGTTTATAAAACATAATTTTAAATGCCTATTAAAAAGAAATTATTAGAAGCCTACCCATTACAAAGCCTGAAATTATGGCACATGTCATGTAAAGGGTTGAATTAGGGCAACAAGAATGCAAAAAAATGGCTAGGGTGGAGATTCAACAAAATGTAGCCGCCAATGCTATAGGTCAAAAGACTTTAATAGCCTTTGTGCAGGCTTTGTATGGTGCAGGCACCAAATACTAGGGCGTACCTTTGTGTGCAGTGTCCACAAAGGAGAGGCATGGGATAAAGGCCAAAAAATACCTCCCATTTTCCTAGGTATGTCGAATGGCTAGGCCAGAGATCCCAGATCCGGCCTGAATGGCCTTCAATGATTTGCTTTCATCCTTTTGTCACATAGGCTGATATTCCATGCTACAGGGGCACTAAACAAGGGCATGAGACCTAGTCAAGGCAGTGATAAGTTGCCATATCCATATCCATAACCATTGTAGTGCAATTTTAGGACTCCATTTCAAAAATCCTCTCATGAAGGGAACAATTGTGATTCTACACCATTTAAAATGTCTTTCAAAATGTCTCATAAAGGATATTGGTTCAAATCATTATGTTTTACACTTCAAATCATTCAGTTGCTGGAGTTCTTCTATCACCAAATTACTTCTCTAGCTTTCTCATGTACAACTGTCATTATTCCATTGTGCCACTGCCCTTTGGCACTCATTCTTTTGTAAGAGATTTATTACTCACAAGTTTTAAGCCACAGTTATGGAGTTTGCCTTAGTTGATAATGGCACTTAGCAAGAGAAGGCGTTGCCAAATAAGGAGTGACATGTCTGATGGAGAAGTCGTGGCCTCGTGTATCATGGTAAATAGTATGGAAACCAAGGCATGAGGTAAAATGTGATGAATTTGCCTATCTAGACATAGCCATATCAGATTAGAGCATTACAAAGAGCCCTGGTTTGTAAGTAAAATCTCTATATTTTAGCTATTTCCTTCAAGCAGTTCAAATATAGGGTCTCTACAATCAAAGCCACAGGCATCCCAAAGTAAGGCACTGCCAATGCCATACAATAACAACTTCTTTCAAAGGAAATACAAACCTCAAGTGTCTTCTAAATTGAGTTTCAACCATTCTAAGTAGTCCAAGGGTAGCCTAGTATGATGGCATAGTGAGAAAGATGTGCAAGCATAAAAGGAATATGTCACAACAGATAGGATGCCATGGGTAGTAATTTCAGATCCATGGGTGATGGACCAATCAACTATAACTAGATTTTGTAGGGAAAGAATGGGCTTCTATGAAATGCCTATACTTGTGAGCTTTGCTCCTTGGGGTTGTATCTCTGCCATGGATATCATTCCGATGGTAATAACAGTGGGATCAAAAGCTTGGTTATTTCTCCAAAGGAAAAAGCATTTCTCATATGTAGATTGTAACGTCCTCACCGAAATATGCAAAACATCCCACTTCACACTTCTCTCTTCGCATGTCGAGTGATTTGATGAAAAGTTGAGCAAGTGTGGAATGGTGTGGTTATATGGCAGAGATCCCAAAATGATTGGTGAATTTAACACAAAGTTAAGATCTGTATTAGAAAACATTGATATCAAAATGGACATCTAGATCCTCTATGTTGGTAGGGGATGGTTTCTACATGATGCTAACAGTAGAGAGAAAAGATAATCAACTTGCAATAAAGACTCAACACTAAAGCAACGAAGGCACCATCTAATAAAGAAAGACAGCCAACATAAGATGCGCTAGAATGAAGACATAGCATTAAGGTTTTCGAAAGCCACAACATGGAGGAAGGCTCTACCATTATAAAGGAAAGATGATAGCAATGAAATCATTTTAAATGATAACTATACTATAGATGTACCATTCGTCACTCATGTACCAATCCAAAGATAAGTGTATCTTAGGGAGAAGGTTCTCCCCTTTGACAAGGCAGCCTATTAAACAAATACCCTCAACCACCATTCAAAATAATAAAGGCACAGGTCATTAAAATAAGGTGTGGTCTAAAGCCTATATGTTTGAAGGTGGAGTTTAAATTATGGCATGACTATTCTATGATTTTGGCGCAGTCTCAGAGTGTCAAAGCATAACCAATGAAGAGTATGATGAGGATCAACCATTTCAAAATAATCATGGCGCATCATTATAGTCTTCTCAAGATAATGAAGATGGTCACCATACTAATTCCCATATCTAGTCGAGATGGTAGAGTCATTCAAAACCTAAGGCAAAACATATAACCTAAATAGAGTGTTTAAGATAAAGAGCTGCTAGTCATGGAGCGTTGCATCTCAAACTCAGGCATAAACTATAAGAAAATGGTTTAACTAGGTCAGATAAAGAATATGGTGTGAATCTATATAGAAGGCACTCAATGCAGATCAAAAATAAGTGTGAGGCCTCTTTAAACAATGAAGGTGTAGTCAATGTAAAGAATGAGAGGCTGCCACTAGGAGGCAAATGTAGTTCTTAAAACAAGGTGGCCTCTTGGACAAAAGCGCAACCATGAAGAAATAAAAGATGTGGCACATTATCTTCAAGTTATCACTAAGAATGGGGATGGTGCAGATGAAATCTTAGCTTTGACAAATGATGACACAATTATGAGAAAGCTAAGGATAAAGGACACGTCTGTACAAGGCTCAGCCTCAGATTCAACATGGCTCATTTCCAAGACATAGTCTATGATAATGGTGCTACCAATAGAGAAACAATGGTGACCAAAGCATTAAAATGAAGCCCACAACATAGAAGACAACAAGTAGCATCATATGAGGATGACACACATCATCAACATCAAAGGAGGCTCTATCAATTTTATAAGTGACGTTGGATCTAAGGAGATTGCACAAGTATAAACATGGCGAGCAGTTTGAGAAGGCTCAAACAAAACAAGCTCTAGGGTTTTCAATTAGAAACACATGCTAATCCAAAGAAGCTTAACAACCATCAGATGTGACTTGATCCAATGGCTA
The DNA here is from genome assembly GCA_027924645.1 of Cunninghamia lanceolata. Classification (NCBI taxonomy): domain Eukaryota; kingdom Viridiplantae; phylum Streptophyta; class Pinopsida; order Cupressales; family Cupressaceae; genus Cunninghamia; species Cunninghamia lanceolata. The sequence continues at coordinate 14,712,200 of BSBN01000206.1, forward strand.
GGAGAGAGCAACTTAGAAGACCCTCGGAGGCTGCCACTTGTCAACATAGCGGGCATTCCAGGGGCAAGCAAGGAAATTTATTTCTCAAATGAATGTTGTCAAGCCACATGTCTCAAGCTGAGCAAGGATAAATGTCTTATTTCATTTTTATTAAAACTGATAAAGGAGAAGAGTCACATGAAGTCATATGCTAAATTATTTAAAATGCATGAGTCTTTTCTTATAATTAAACATGGTGGGTCCCCTCTAAAGCTAAATGGTTTATTTTAGTAAATAAAAAGAGTGTTCAGCTAAATGCTCATGGGAGAGATTTAAATAAGGATTAAAATCTTTATTAAGTTGAATTAAACATGGTGGACCCTTGAGAATAAGTGAAACTTTATTAGTGACTCTCATTTTTAACCTCTCATGTGAACATAAATAGTAACCCTACGTTTGATGGCAGCCATTTTTTACAACAAGCAAAATAAAGAGATGGGCGGGAGATTCTTCACACCATAGGCCAGAGATGCATTTCCAGCCATGGAAAACTCAGATCAGCCAGTTCAGTTAACAACTAGATATAGTTATTAGCCAGATTTTGTTGCAGAGTTTATGGAGGTAGTTGAGAAAGATTTTTTAGAGATTCACAAAGATATTTTTCTTCATTTTTCTCGATTATAAAAAGATAGATCCGGGACAGAGTTGGACAATTCCAACGGAGTTCCATAGTTCCACAGATCAGAGATTTGGAGTAGTAGTAGAGATATTTTTTGCCTCTATTTTCTTTTCATAAAGAATGTAACATTTTATTTTGTGCAGATATTTTACCTGTGTAAATTTGTTTTCTATTCAAATAATGAGAAATATTACTTTGTGCATATTGAATCAACCTCTAGTTCTTTCTTCTCATTTCCTATTTCTTTGCCTCTATTAAATATGTTTTATCAAACTAGGTAATTAATCATGCACTCTGTTCTTTGGTTTTCAATTAAATCATATAGGGTTTGACACTGTGCAATTGGGTTGGTTTCAAATCTGATGCATCACCATAGGATTATGAGTTTTATTTCATTGTATCTATAATCTTGTTTTTGTTCCCTTTCCCGAAACCCCCTTTAAAAATAGAAGAGCTAGCTTTCCTAAAATCTGGAGGTTGTTTCTGGGGTGAATCCCACATCTCTGAAACTTCCCATGTTGTTGTTGGATTAGGCCCACAAATTTATACATCAACAGTTTTTGCAACAGCTTGTGGGAGTAGAATCAAAGACTTGGGTCTTTGTTTTGACTGAATCTTTGCCCTGTATTTTGTAGTTTTGGTGGAAAATCACAAAAATATCTGCTCATTGGAGCATGAATCTTCCATCTGGCGACTCTACTGAAGACTCTTTCTTAGATCTTTGCTTCTACAAACCATGGCAGCCCCTGGTATCTATGTGCACCTGCACATTCAGGCAAGGGATTTGCCCTTTATGACTTGGGATTCAAGTCCTCTTGTTCTTTAGCAGCAGGGTCAAGTTCCTGACACATCATAGAAATCTCTGCCTCATTTCCTTGGGGATGGATTAGTTTGTCCTGTAGATAGACAGTTTATGCACCATCCACTACATCACATCTGAGAATCATGCTCTTTCATTGCTAGCATCTTCCCTCAAAGGCAAAGCAAAAGAGTGGTATAGAGGATTGCAGCCCGATTCAATCACCGGATATGATCAGCTAGGAGGACTCATCTACAATTAGTTTAAAGAGAGGATAGATGCTAGTATCCTCACCCAGAATCTCATCACCATCAAAAGGCATCCAATGGAACCCATACATGATTTCAATTCAAGATTTGACAAGGTATGGAAGAAATTCTCTGTTGATATTTGGCCTCCTCCACTCTTTTCATTTCTTTATTATTTATAGGATTTAGACCATGAGATCTCTATCATGATACAAGCCTTAGGAGGTGAAACTCTGCCCCAGTCATATGATCTGGCTATTAGAGATGAAAATAACCTCATAGAGGCTGGTAAACTATCTCCTCTACCCTTACAACCATTGATGCCACATGCAACTGATCTGTCTCAGACTCCTTGTAGCCAAATGCATATAGATTTTTATCCACCCACCCTCCATGCTAATTTGCCAAATCATGAGGAGATGAGTGTAGTAAAAGCATTTATAAGGACCCTCTCCTGTGAGATCAATGAGCTCAAAGATCAAGCCATGTATAATGTTGATCCAATTTTCATGCCTCAATATCCTTATGAACAATGATACCAATATGGTCAGTTTGTAGAAGAAACCCTCCCTCAGGCACAAAAGATACCTCCTTATCTTCAAAAATATGCATTAGAAACCTCTGTAGCTGCAAATCAGCCCATAGAAGTCATAGATCAACTTCTTTGTCATTTTGACATTAAAGAAATTCTAGGTATCAAAGATCAAGATACAAGTAAGGAAGTGACTCCTATTTATTTATGTGTTCTTATGATCATGAGCATCATGCACCTTCAGTGAGGTTTAATTCAAAATCTTGGATAACTAATGAAAGAAATTTAGAAGATGCCTATGAAATGACACTTCTAGAAGATAAAAAGTACTTCAAGAGGGGTTTTATAGCTGAAAAGTGTTGGGTCAAGGATGATGCCACATCTGCACCTCATCTCGAGGAAGAAGTTGCAAAGGAAATGTTTGAATCTACAAATACAAAGTGTCTTTATTTATGTCATGAGTTGTCACACTTTGAAGATGATAGCACAAAGATGTAAATGGAGCAAGATGAGGATTTATTCTTGTAATGTTGAAAAATGTCCCCTTGGGGGCTTTTCCCTCATAAGGTTTAGCTCTCAGGTCTTTAGCATACATTTAGGATATTTTAGTTCATATTTTAACATCCCTATGGAATGAGACCTAGGTTTCATGGCAAATGGGACCTAGGAGGACCCCTTGAACTGTACCCTACTTAAAATATGGGGGAGGACTTGGGTGCCCGCGCCCTAGTCCTACCCTATTTTGGGGCAACCCCAATATCTGGGTGTTGGTTAGTGACCATTATTAGGTCCCTTTGCTGACATGGTAAGTTTAAATTTCAAATATCTTTGCAGGAGTGCTTGTAGTTGCATATATAAGCATGTGTAGGCATTCATTTTTTAACTAGATGATTACTAGCAAGCTATTGTGTTCTCAAGGTGATTCAAGGTTTTCTATTGTGTTGCAGGAGTAGACTCATGTGTTTTATGTGTTGGTATTAGTAGATTTGAGTATTAATCTCCTCATGGCATGAAGAACATATTCCTCCATTAGAGCTTCACTACAAGGTGACATATCATTGTGTTTTTATCATTGATTCCTTTGGTTTTTGGCCACTGCCTCACAAGGGCACTCCCTCTCTATCTGACAACGGTGTTCAGAGACTTAAGTGTCCTCTGGGGTTTGACTAAGGCAACCCTCTAAACACCACAACCCCCAAACCAAGTCTTGTGATTGTAGGTTACAGGTGTTGTATCCGGAGAAAGTGGAGTTGCAGGAAGGCTTGACAGACATCAGGGATTAAGGATCTGAAGAAATGTCAGACAAAGGAGTAGTTCCAGGACTAGGGTGCTTGCTCCAGTGTCCTCTGCAGACAAATCTCAGAAAATTGAAGTTACAGGGTTGATTAATGCCGGAAGGAGGTCTAGATTCCCTAAAAAAGAAAGTACCTTGGACTTGGGCTTCCGATTCAATGTCTCCGACTGTTCTTCTTCAAAACCCAAAAAATAGGTACTCTGTAATTCTATATTTTGCTCCCGTCTGTAAGAGCTTTTTCTATAATTCATTGATTTGTTGTTGTATTTGCATAATTAGGGTTTTAAGGGTCAATTACACATAGGAGAAGGAAAAATTGATAATTATTTCCCTAATCTAAGTTTCCCTTCATTTACAAGTGACCTAGGGTATGATAGTGCTCGCCACTCGACCCTAGATCCTTCAATATTTAGTGGAAAGAAGGATTTTAACATTTAAATAATAAAAGATTAACAAAATCTAATTTTACCCTAACATTTTGGTCAACCCGTGTTTTTGGACTTAAATTGCAACTTGCTGAGTGTTTGTATTTAGATGTGGATTGATTTCATTCATTCATATAGGCATTTACTTTATTGCATTGAGAAAATTTCAAAAAATTTGAAAAATTGGAAAAATACAAAAAAATTGCATTGTTGGGCTTACTAAATTGCATCAATTCTTCCTAAATTTTCCTAATTCATTATTTTTGCATCAGATTTGATATAAAATATAGAAAAATCCAAAAAATTGGAAATTTACATTGCATTTTCATCATTTAATTGCTAGGGTTTTGTGAAAATTTTGACAATTTTTAGATAACCTAGTAATTCCAAAATCTAGGGTTTGTAGGAAACATCTTTTATCATATTTTTCTATTGATTTTAGAGGCTTATTCAAATTTTCATTTGGCTGTAGTCTTTCATTTTAGTGTGAATTTTCCTTTATATTTAAATTATTTGCAATTTTGGATAGAAAATTTAACAAAAACTAGCAATTTTGGTGCATTTTCATTAAATTTGCATGGGCATTTTGCATGATTAACATTGAAAATCATTTCCAAATCTGAGAGTATTTAATTTCCATCATAAATCAGACCTCAAATCATTCAAATAGCTTTTTTTCCCAAGATCTCAAACCTAGGGCTTCAAAAATGACGATTTTCACTAAATTTAGCCTTATCGATTCTCCAAACTTACACTATAGGTGTGTTGTGAAAGCTATTTCGACATTAATTTTCTATTATCAGAGTTATCATTTTCTTCCCCTCATAAAAAGCTTCACAACACCCTTTTATCAGGCTCTTGTAGTGAAAATTTCACAAAAAACTACACATTTTGACCATTTTTCGCCCTAGGGTTTGACCTAGTTTTGCACTAAAAGCATGTTGTGTTCAAAATTTTTGCAACAAGTGGCTATTTTTACTGATATTATTTGTTTTCCATCATCATTTTTCTCACAACACCCTTTGTTATGCTATTTTGCATTGAATTTCGGTGAAAAAAGTGACTATTTTGACATATATTCACTGTATTTTGACTTGGCATTAACTTGAAATCGCATCAAGAGTGTATTGAGAAGGATAGTTTTGCTTTTTTGGACTGATATCAGACATATACATTTCTTCATTTGACTGAAATCCTTACAAACACCATTTATTTCATTCATTTGCATTGAAAAAGTACAAAAAAATCAGGCATTTTAGGTCTAGTTTTGCACTTCTCATTTGCATATCTTTTGAAAAACTTATAAAATATGATTTTACATTTGATTTAGCAACATAAATTTGATAACTTTGCATCGGACATTGATAATGGTATCTTTATGTTATTTCTCTAATTTCATTAATGAGAATCCTCATGTTCTAAAGCACATAGCTTCTGCCAGTGGTATTGATGCTTCTATATGTTCTACATATGAGCTACAATTACTTTGTTATACATATGATTTTAATAGCTTCACACTATTCATAGGAGCATACCCTTTGATATTAGAAGATTTAACTAAATTCATCTCTAGGAATACTCATGAGAAAAATGAGAGCAAAAAGCCTTTTTCCACCATAGAGTATGATGATGATGTTGTACCTTCCTCTCATCCCATTGCTCTCCCTAGCCAAGATGTAGCATTAGTGGATGAGAAAAGGTCTCTCACATTAAATCCTTTGGTGATGGATATTGGGCACAATCAAAAGGAAAACAATGTTAATTCAATAATCGTTAATGGACTTCATAGCAATATTCCTAAATTGATTGTCTGAGGGGCACTTAATGCACCCTCTTGCTTCAAACCAGTGATTACTTTTCAAGGTGTTCAAAATGCGTTACAACAACCACACCACAATGTGATTTCTCACACATACAACACTCGTAATAATAAGAAAAGTAACCAAGCACCGCATGTGCCTATCTCTCTTCCATGTTCTCAACCTATGCTCCCTCCACCACCTTGTCTTACTCATAAAAGTGGTCAAGAGTATAATCTTGTCAAATAGCTTCGTGCTACTCCAGCTAAGATCTCTCTTTGGGATTTAATACAAACATCACCTACACACCATGGAATGCTCCAAGAAGCTTTGCAAAAGGTGATCGTCCCACCTACTACTACGCCTAATGATGTAGCAGCCGTATTGGATAGTATGCATGCGACAAAAATAGATATTCTCTTTCAACCACATGAATTACCATCAATTGAAGTTCAAAACCAATATGATCCTCTTATAATCTTTGTCACAATAAATAGAATGTTGGTAAACCGAGTTATGATTGATAATAGATCGGCTCTTATTGTTTGTGGGATTTTCTTATTACATAAGATTAAAGTTGATACATCTTCCATCAAGATGGAATCGTTAAGTATCCATGGTTTTGACAATGTTGGATGACAATCTATAGGTACTATAGCATTACCTATGCAAGTGGGACCTATGATCATGCCTACCCTGATTCATGTCATGCCTAGTTCTTTATCTTACAACATGATTCTTGGTAGACCTTGGATTCATGCATTGGGGGCAATTCCTTCCACCTTGCATCGTTCAATCAAATTTATATTCCAAGGTAAAGTTCATACTATTCATGTTGATCCTGAACTAGATAGTTGTTTACACATTGAAATGCAAAAACTAGCTTACAATCATATGAGCTTAAAAAATTTGGTGATCCATCAATAACTCTAGCCACGAATGATGTTGCAAAAGAATATAAACCACCGAATGCACTTGTTGATCATGATTGGGGTTCATTAGATTTTAATCCTTGCGATGTTGGGGAATATAAACTTAATAACCTCAACACATCAAAAGTAGCATCGATCTCATCTAAGCAATCTTTTGAAGCATCTAAGAACAACAAAGTCTCCTTGGTTTAAAATAAAGACAATACTCTAACTTATACTACAAATTATGATACCTACTAGGCTTCACCTTCCTTTAAGGAACTGGATTCTTTATATGGTCGTGGATTTTAAATTTTGTACAAACACAATAACTATGTAGGAAAGGGATGTGGTGTAAATCAACAAGGAATTCAAGTACCTATAGAATCTGCTTCAACACATTACTCAAGCGGCATTGGATATAATCCTTTTAAAGAAAAGAAAGCCTCTTGTCGTCCTAAACTTAATACAATATCAAAACAACATGAGAGATATCCTAGATATGTATATTCTTAACAATGGTGCTAAATAGGTAAGTATTTCTATCCCTTCATTTCTCTCATGATGTACTTCCCCCGTGATGTGTTATGTGTTGTAAGGTCCAAGATACTAGGAGACTACCTCTGTTGTGACCTTCTTCTATTTGTATAATCATTCTTCTATATTACTTCTCTCTTATTTCATTGTTGTGTGTTGTGTCTTACAGACATAGCGTCGTGGTTGGTGACTTGGGGGCACCCTCCTACGTGACTGTCCGTAAGACACTTGTTTCTCCTCTCTTATTTATTGTTTCCCTTCCTCTAGTGTTTCCATCTAGTGGGCAGATGATGACAAACATTTATACTGATGCGGACTTAGTGTCCCTTTCGAGAGCAATCAAAAAATGGACTTAGTTCCTAATATGACAATGGGGTTGTATATCTTATTTGATAGTTGGCTAGTGGAAGCACTCGTACTTTCCGTGTAGTGAATTCTATGATGTTTCTATCGCATTTACAAACCTTAACAATACTACTGCTCTATGCACCTTTGTTTGCCTTTGAATCTGGCCTTGGCAGTACTCGATTCAGAGAGCTTCATGATATAACCTCGCAGTTATCCATGAACTCTAAATTCATTTTATAACCTTGGCTCTTTGTGTGGTTAATTATATACATTGATGTTGTTGTTTATCATGATTATGTAGACACTAACATGTTTCTTGCAGGGATGTGTTTGTGGGAACATTTGGCAATCATAAAGTACATGTCACCTATAGGGGGCATGGGCTTTGCCAAAGTCTGTGTTCCCTTGTGTGTTTTCTTCCTACCTTAACATGCTTGATATCGATGCATGATATCAACCACCTTAAGGTGGGGGCATATAAGGTAATCTTTCTGTTGTAGATGTTAGCAATGTGCTTGTCCTTAGGTGTAGGCTAGTATGATGAGTACTTCCTACATCCTAAGTTTGTTTGCAATCAATCAATCTATCTATTGCGTATACCTCCTTTTCACCATAAGGCGTCTCCACGATGCAGGTGGGGTTGTATACTTTTGAGCTCATACCTTCTTTTTCACTATAAGGCATCTCCGTGACGCAGGTGGGGAGCTATGCCATGCTTCCTTTTCACTGTAATGTGTCTCCTTGACGCAGGTGGGGTTGCATTTTTAAAAGTCCTCTGCAGAGGTGGAGAGCGGTTCTGTGACTAACTCAACCCTTAAGCGTGTCTTGGGTGATTTTTGTGGCGAAGCCCAATCATCGGTTTGTGCCTATAATGTGCCTAAGATTTTGTTGGACCTAGAGATAGGTACACTCCATCGCTTGTCTGTCATGTTTTCTCCATGTCTTCATGTGTGTGTTTTGGTGTGCTTGTTTTGTTTAGCATGTTTGTTGCCCCATATGTAGAGACTAGCGCTCTTGGGGAGTGCTTCGTGAATTTTGGGAGGTTTTGCGTGTCTTGCGTGTGTGTTGCCCCATATATATACAGAGACCAGCGCCCCTGAGTAGTGCTTCCTGTATTATGGGAGGTTTGTTTACTTTTCAGTACTTGCATTTGCATTTCATATATATGAGAAAAAGAAAAGAAATGATATCATTACTATCTTCCATGCATTAATGTGTCTTCCATGCATTGACTGTTTGCTCTGTGTTTTGCATGCATGTTACTATTTTCTATGTGATTGGTGTGTCTTCTCTGTGCTTGGTGTGTTTGATGTGTTTGTGACCTTACTTTAATGCATGTATTGGCCTCGCATTTATACATACATTAAAGTGGGGACTAAATGTAATGTCAGAGAATGTCCCCTTGGGGGCTTTTCCCTCATAAGGTTTAGCTCCTGGGACTTTAGCATGCATTTAGGACATTTTAGTTCATATTTTAGCATCCCGATGGAATGAGAGCTGGGTTTCATGGCAAATGGGACCTAGGAGGACCCTTTGAGCTATACCCTACCTAAAAGAGGGGGGGAGGACTTGGGCCCTCTTGCCGTAGTCCTGCCCTATTTTGGGGCAGCCCCAATTTATGGGTGTTGATTAGTGACCGTTATTAGGTCCCTTTACCGACACGATAAGTTTAAATTTCTAATATCTTGGCAGGAGTGCTTGTAGTTGCATATATAAGCATGTGTAGGAATTCATTTGTAAACTAGATGATTACTAGCAAGCCATTGTGTTCTCAAGGTGATTCAAGGTTTTCTATTGTCTTGCAAGAGAAGACTCATGTGTTTTATGTGTTGATATTTGTAGATTTGAGCATCAATCTCCTCATGGCATGAAGAGCATCTCCCTCCATGAGAGCTTCACTACTAGGTGACATATCATTGTATTTTTATCATTGATTCCTTTAGTTTTTGGCCTCTGTCTCACAAGGGCATGCCCTTTCTATCTGACAACGGTGTTCAGAGACTTACGTGTCCTCTAGGGTTTGACTGAGGCAAGCCTCTAAACACCCAAACCCCCAAACCAAGTCTTGTGATTGCAGGTTACAGGTATCGTATCCGGAGAAAGTGGAGTTGCAGGAAGCTTGGCAAGCATCAGGGATTCAGGATCTGAAGAAAAGTCAGACAAAGGAGCACTTCTAGGACTAGGGCGTCACTCTAGTGTCCTTGGTAGATGGATCTCAGAAAATTGAAGTTACGGAGTTGATCAGTGCCAGAAAGAGGTCTAGATTCCCTAGAAAAGAAGGTACCTTGGACTTGGGTGCCCGCTCCAATGTCCCCTACTATTCCGCTTCAGAACCCTGAAAATAGGTACTCTGTAATTCTATATTTTGCTCCCGTCTGCAAAAGCTTTTTCTGTAATTCATTGATTTGTTGTCGTATTTGCATAATTAGGGTTTTAATGGCAATTAGACATAGGAGAAGGAAAATTTGATAATTAATTCCCTAATCCAATTTTTCTTTCATTTGCAAGTGACCTAGGGTATGATAGTGCTCACCACTCGACCCTAGATCCATCAATGTTTAGTGGAAAGGAGGATATTAAGATTTAAATAACAAAAGATTAACAAAATCCAATTTTACCCTAAACAAGAACATTTTTGCAACAAGGCTATCAACTATTGGATGGGGAAGATCTTACTATTGAGCAAGTGGATGATTTTTTTATAAGGCCTATTGAAGGTGATCATGGAGAAAATTTTGAATCAAACATAGATGTAATAGCTGATATATTCTCCATTCTTATAAATGGTTATTATCTTCTTCTTGATGAAGATTCACAGCTACAAGATGATGAGGTCCAAAGAGACATTTACAAAAGTAAAGGGTTGCATACTTAGTCACATTATTCATACTTCTTCTTGCAAGAAGGAATTCCAATTAGAATCAAGGTTGTGATGGCTAGTTCTATCACCTCTCAACTTGATTTTGATACTATCACGGGTCACCATTCTGTTGAAGAGCATGCAAAAGATATCACTGATGGGGTCTTGACAACACAAGCTTTTAGATGCAAACAAAGAAATAAGGTGCAATGCTTGATTTTCCCTTCCCACCCTCCTCTGAAGTAAGAACAACATGTTGATCAGCCTGACTAGTGTTTCCATACTAAGGATGAGCCTTCAGATTGTAGAAAGGCAAAGAGGTACAAAATCTTGTTATACTTTTTCATGTATTTCATCTTGTCAGTTATCAGTGCAATGTGGATCCACTAGAGCAACATCATCAGCTACAACAATAGGATTAGTTTCAAATTCAGTTAGTTTTCTTTCAAGAAGTTCCAGTTGCTGCTATGAGGATCTATGATTAGTTTTTGTGGTACAGTTTAATGTGTCAATTTCAAAGGTTTAGCCATGTCTCAGGTTCAGTGCTTGTATTAGTTTGGTTGCACAGGTTTTGGGTGCCAATTTGTTCTTAGTTTTATGGATGTTTCAGTTTGAATACTCGACTATATATGCCTAATGGATAAGGCTATTTTTTCTAGAGTTCGCAGTGAGCAGGCTTACTTACCCAGTAAGTCAACAAGAACTGTAGTGCAATTTTTGCACTCCATTTCAAAAATCCTCTCATGAAGGCAATGATTGTGATTCTACACCATTTCAAATGTCTTTCAAAATGTCTCATAAAGGATATTGGTTCAAATCAATATGTTTTACACTTCAAATCATTCAGTTGCTGGAGTTCTTCTATGGCCAAATTGCTTCTTCGACTTTCTCATGTACAACTTTCATTAGTCCATTGTGCCACTACCCTTTGGCACTCATTCTTTTGTAAGAGCTATATGTTACAAATGAAAGCAACACTACTTCAATGGAAATCTTATTTGAGATAAATTTTAGCAAACTTTAACTATGTTTTATTAATGGAGATTGTAACAAAACATAAACCCACAATACAGAAATATACCAGAAGCAGAATGAAGCACATAACACAAGTGTTTAATATGGAGAAAACCCTTGTGGGTAAAAAACTCCACCAAGAAAAGAGGCCAAGTTGTGTTATCTTCACAAAAGGAGATTACAAATACATTCACTTCCTCTGTCCTTCAACCTTCACTCTGGCAGAACCTAGGTACTTGTAAACTGTTATATAAATCTCATCTACTATGCTATGGTTTATATAGAATTTACACATCCTCAAGACATTAAATAACTTCTTACAAGCCCATAACACTTGTCAAGAGTCAACAATACAACTTTGGGCGTCCATGGCCAAGAATAGGCTCTTATGGGGTCATAAATGCTATCATATATGCATCCTACACTTGGAAAAATGTGCCCATGCAAGCTTGAACACCTTGGGGCCAAAATAGCCACTTACAGCATCTTATGACATGTCATATGCTATTATTAGTGTCATAGATTCTTATGACAACTTACCGTTGTCATAGAATCTCTTACACCTTCTTACAACATCTATGACATGCGTCATAACACTAAAAGTAGATTGTTCCTCCACATGTGCACCCCACTTTGACCAATTACCATTTACAATAGTAAATGACATCTTGTAACTATCGTTAATAACTCCAGGACTTACCATGCAATAACTCCATAATTACCGTTGAAGTAAATAATATGCCAGTGAAACTTGTACATCCCTTATGGGTAATTACAAATAATAAATGTAATAATATAATAATGGGATTTACAAGGTTAATGGCACCTTATCCAAAAATTCTCCCACTTGACATTATACATTGTAAATCAACCCATAGGAAATTAAATAAAAAATAATCAAGCACTAGAAACAAGGCCCATGGCCTCTCTGCACCACACGAACTTCTCTGTGCTCACAGGCTTGGTCAATGAATCTGTAACATTCTCCTGAATGTCTATCTTCTTCACCTCAATCTCTCCATTTGCAATCAACTCTCAAACAAAGTGATACTGAACATCAACATGCTTACTTCGAGCATGATACATGGGATTCTTAGCCAAACATATAGCACTCTGGCCATCACAACCCATTTGAATGTTCCTGCAATCAAAACCAATACCTATATACAGTCTCCTCAACCAAACTCCCTCCTTAGAGACATGAGTTGCAGCCATATACTCTACTTCTGTGGTGGACAAAGCAACTATGGGCCACCTCTTACTCATCCAACTCACTACACCTCCAAATAAAGTAAACACATAGCCACTAGTGGACCTTCAACTATCCAAGTCACTTGCTCAATCTACATTAACAAAACCTTGTATGTCTAAAGATTTATTAGCACTATCAGTACCAGAATAAACCAAACAATGATCAGGAGTACCTGCAAGATATTTAAACACCCTCTTCGCATAGTTCCAATGCTGTCTACCAGGGTTAAACATAAATCTGCTGAAAACTCCCATTACTTGGGCAATATCTTGTCTAGTGCAAACCACTGCATACATTAAACTCCCTACAACACTAGCATAGGGCACATTAGACATATCCTCAAGATCATCCTTTATCTTTGGACACATATCTAATGAAAGTTTAGTACCAATGGGTAAAGGAACTCTAACTGGGTTACAATCCTGCAAATTAAACCTCTGCAAAATAGTATTTACATACTTACTTTGTGACACCCAAAGCTTTCTGTTAACTTTGTCCCTCCTGACCTCCATTCCCAAAATATACCTTGCAGCACCAAGATCCTTCATCTCAAATGCACCTGAAAGTTGGGCTTTAAGCTCACTGACCATACCCTTAGTATTGCTGAAAAATAACATGTCATGAACATACAAAGCAATAACCAATATAGAATCATCGATACAATGAATGTAAGCACAATGATCCTCCTCACTTCTAACAAACCCCAATTTCAAAATAAATGAATCAAACTTTTGATACCACATTTTGGGGGACTATTTCAAACCATAGAGAGACCTATTTAACCTGCAAACCCAATGTTCTTTTCCTTTTACCTCAAAACCTGTAGGTTGTTGCATATAAACTTCTTCTTCAAGATCTCCATGCAAGAACATAGTCTTAACATCCATTTGCTCTCAATCTCCCAATCATAAGATATAGCAATGGATAAGAGAAATCTAATAGAAGTCAAATTAGCAACAGGAGAGGATATCTCACCAAAATCAACTCCCTCTCTCTGGGAGTAGCCCTTGGCTACCAATCTAGCCTTCTACTTCTCTAATGACCTATCTGCTCCAAACTTCTTCTTGAAGGCCCACTTACAACCTATGGCCTTTCTTCCTTTGGGCAAATGAACAAGATCCCAGGTGTTACAAGAGTCTAAAGCCATCATCTCCTCCTGCATGGCTAACTACTAAGACTCATTATAATTTGCAAAAATAGCTTCCCTGTAGGATCTAGGTTCATCATTAGTACTCAATAAAGTATATACACAACGAAAATCTGGTGGGCTATACCTATCAACTGGATTTCATTGTCTTGTGGATCTCCTCAAGGGTGGAGTAAGAGTCTCAACTTGTTCTTCTACATGATCATTTGCACCAACTTCTTTTGTAACAACAGACTCATCTTCATCAAAACTACTCAAATCTTCTTCTTCTTCTTCACCCCCCAATCCATCATTCTGTTCTTCCTGATGTGCATCTTGCTGCTCTAAATCAAAGTGCACCTTCTTTACCTTTTCTTCTTTCTCTTTTGGCTGCTCAGGTTCTGAAATAGCTCTAAGTTCCCTGAAAATAACATCTCTAGAAAAGATGATCCTACAGGTTAGTAGATTCCAAAGCTTATAACCTTTGACATTATCACCATATCTAGTGAATGTACGCTTTTCATCCTTTGGATCCAACTTAGATCGCTTTTCCTTAGGCACATGAACAAAAGCCTCACAACTAAAAACCCTTAAATGTGAAACAGAAGGTTTCTTACCTATCCACACTTCATAAGGTGTCGAATCAAGAGTCTTACAAGGAGATATGTTTATCAAGTAGCAAGCAATACACACAGCCTCTGTCCAAAAGCATTTATCCAACTGTACATCACTAAGCATAATTCTAGCCCTTTCCATAATTGTTTAGTTCATCCTTTCTACAACACCATTCTGTTGTGGTGTATACGGAGTTGTCTTTTGTCTGTACTTGCATGCTTGCAAAACTCATCAAATTCTTTAGAGGAATATTCCCCTCCGTTGTCAAATCTTAATATTTTTATCTTTAAACCTGATTGGTTCTCTACTATGACATCGAATTCTTTAAACTTAGTGAAAACTTTAGATTTATACTTCATAAAATAAATCCATGTAAATCTAGATACATCATCAATGAAGGTTACAAAATAATGAGATTTTATCATAGATTTATTATCCACAGGTCCAAACACATCCGTATGAATAATTTCTAACTTCTCTTTTGCTCTATTGCTTCTTGAAGGAAATGATTTTCTGTTTTGTTTACCAAACACACAATACTCACAGAAATCAAAGTGCTCATCAGAATAAGAGAAACTATCCAACAAATTTTTATTCTTAAAAGTTTTTAGTACATTATTTCTTGTGTAGACCAGTTTACAATGCCACAACATACATGTATTTTCAGTAGTGGCCTCAGATACATAGGAGGCATTACAAACTATAGTGGCTTCAAGCTTAAACAATTTTCCAAATCTCTTCCCTTTCACTACCTCCAAGTTCCCTCTCACCAATATGTAGCCATGCTTGTCAAATGTCACATGCATTCCCAAATCATTCAACTTCAAAACTAAAATTAGATTTCTAGCTAATCCAGGAACATGCAAAATACCACGGAGGGTTTTAATCCTCCCATCACTGAAACACAACAATACCTTTCCTTTCCTGACAATCAGATATGTAGAGTTGTCACCAACGTAGACATTACCTCCATCATATTCTTCATATGGGGAGAACCATTCCTTATGCGGGGTCATATGAAATGAGCATCCTGAGTCAACCAACTAGTGATCATTAGAAACAAGATTACTTGCAAAAAGTAAAACTTCTTCACCTGCATTCAAGGACTTATCCGAAGCACTCTCCCACTGTTTCTTGGAATTTCTGCACTCCTTCACATGTCCCCTTTTACCGCAATTCCAACACTTAACTCTATTCTTTTTACCAGGAGTCTTAGACTGGCCCTCAGACTTGTTCTTAGCCCCTTTATGATCTCCTTTAGGTCCCCTTTCCTTAGACCTTCCCCTAACACTGAGAGCATCCCCTGAACTATCTAAACTCTTCTTCCTTAATTCCTATGATAGTAGCACTGAAACAAGAGCATCCAACTTCGGATCCGCAAGGTTAGCAGTGATAGCAAGGATAACATTCTCCCAAGACTCAGGTAAAGAACATAGAAGTAAGATACATTTATCTTCCTCACTAACCTCAATATCTATTGAATCGAGCTAACTCACTAACAAATTAAAAGAATTTAAATGCTTTGCAACTGATTCACCTTCTCGCATTTTCATTGAAAATAACTTTCTTTTTAAATAAAGTTTATTTACCATACTCTTGGCTTGATAAATCTCACCCAATTGTTTCCAGAGCTTGTATGCAGTCTCTTCCTTTGCAACATTCAATAGGACAGTCTGAAAGACACACCCAGATGGTTCCCCGTTCCTTCTTATCTAGTCTATCCAACTCATCTTGAGAGACATTGTCAGGTTTCTTCTCTTTTTGGACAGCTAACCATTGGTTGCTTTCTTCCAACAAATCTTCCATTTTTAGCTTCCACAACTCATACCTCGTTCCATTGAACTTCTCAATGTCTAATCGAGAGGTTGATGCAATAGTGGATCCAACCATAATAACAACACAAGATCTGTAAAACAGACATAATCAAATCTCCCACTGTAGCTACAGCTTCCACACTACCACCCAAGAGTCAAAGTTGGCCAGGCTCTTATACCAAATGTTAGAAATGAAAACAACACTACTTCAATGGAAATCTAATTCGAGATAAATTTTAGCAAACTCTGTGTGTTATTAATGGAGATTGTAACAAAACATAAACCCACAATACAGAATATACCAGAAGCAGAATGAAGCACATAACAAAAGTGATTAACGTGGAGAAAACCTTTGCGGGTGAAAAAATCCACCAAGAAAAGAGGCCAAGTTGTATTATCTTCACAAAAGGAGATTACAAATACATTAACTTCCTTTGTCCTTCAACCTTCACTCCAATAGAACCTAGGTACCTGTAAACTATTATATGTATCTCATCTACTATGCTATGGTTTATATAGAATTTACACAACCTCAAGACATTAAATGACTTCTTACAAGCCCATAACACTTGTCAAGAGTCAATAATACAACCTTGGGCATCCATGGCCAAGAATAGGCTCTTACGGGGTCATAAATGCTATCATACATGCATCCTACACTTGGAAAAATGTGCCCATGCAAGGTTGAATGCCTTGGGGCCAAAAATAGCCACTTACAACATCTTATGATGCGTCATATGCTATTATTAGTGTCATAGATTCTTATGACAACTTACAGTTGTCATAGAATCTCTTACACCTTCTTACAACATCTATGACATGCATCATAACACTAAAAATAGATTATTCCTCCATATGTGCACCCCACTTTGACCAATTACCATTTACCTTAGTAAATGACATCCCATAACTACCGTGGGTAACTCTGGGACTTACCGTACAGTAGCTCCGTAATTATCATGGACAGTAAATAATTTTTACTTATGTCAGTGAAACTTGTACATCCCTTATGGGTAATTACAAATAATAAATGGAATAATACAATAATGGGATTTACGAGGTTAATGGCACCTTATCCCAACACTTTATTACGCACAATTTTCAAGCCATAGTTGTGGAGTTTGCCTTAGTTGATAATGGCACTCAACAAGACAAGGTGCTACCAAATAAGGAGTGGCATGTCTGATGGAAAAGACATGGCCTCAAGTATCATGGAAAACAATATGGAAACCAAGGCATGAGGTAAAATATGATGACTCTACCTATCTAGACATGACCATATCATATTAGATCATTATAAAGAGGCATGATTTGTAAGTAAAATCTCAGCATTTCAGCTATTTCCTTTGGGCCATTCAAATACAGGGTCTCTACAATCAAAGCCACAAGCATCCAAAAGTAAGGCACTGCCAATGCCATACAATAACAGCTTCTATCAAAGCAAATACAAACCTCAAGCCTCTTCTAAATTGAGTTTCAGCCATTTTAAGCAGTCCAAGGGCAGCCTAGTATGACGGCATAGTGAGAAAGATGTGCAAGCATAAAAGGAATGTCATAGCAGATAGGATACCATTGGTAGTAATTTTAGATCCATGGGTGATGGAGCAATCAACTGTAACTAGATTTTGTAGGGAAAGAATGGGCTTCTATGAAATGCCTATACTTGTGAGCTTTGCTCCTTAGGGTTGTATCTCTACCACAGATATCATTCCAATGGTAATAATGGTGGGATCAAAAGCTTGGTTATTTCTCCAATAGAAAAAGCATTTCTCAGATGTAGATTGTAATGTCTTCACTGAAATATGTGAAACATTCCACCTCACAGTTCTCTTTTCGCATGTCGAGGGATTTGATGAATGGTGTGGAATGGTGTGGTTATATGGTGGAGATCCCAAAATGATTGGTGAATTTAACACAAATTTAAGATCTATATCAGAAAACATCAATATGAAAATGGGCGTCCAGATCCTTTATGTTGGCAAGGGATGGTTTCTACATGATGCTAATAGTAGAGAGAAAAGATAAGTGGCCTGCAAAAAAGACTCAGCACTAAAGCAATGAAGGCATCATCTAATGAAGAGAGACATCCAACATAAGATGTGCTATAATAAAGACATAGCATTAAGGTTTTCAAAAGCCACAACATGAAGGAAGGCTCTGCCATTATAAAGGAAAGCTGCCAGCAATGAAATCATTTTAAATGATAACTATAGTATAGAGGCACCAATCATCACTCAAGTACTAGTCCAAAGATAAGTGTAGCTCAGGGAGAAGGTCCTCCCCTTTGACAAGGCAATCTATTAAACAAATACCCTCAACTACCATTTAGAACAATAAAGGCACAACTCATTAAAATAAGGTGCAGTCTGAAGCCTATTTTTGAAGGAGGAGTTGAAATTATGGCACGACCATTCAATGATTTTGGCGCAGTCTCAGAGTCTCAAAGCATAAGCAATGAAGAGTATGATGAGGATTACCCGTTTCAAAGTGATCATGGTGCATCATTATAGTCTTCTCTCGCTAATGAAGATGGTAACCATACTAGTACCCATATCTAGTCAAGATGGTAGAGTCATTCAAAACCTAGGGCACAACATATAACCTACATAGCGCGTTCAAGACAAAGAGTTTCTAGTCATGGAGCATTGCATCTCAAACTCAGGCATAAACTATAAGAAAATAGTTTAACTAGGTCAGATATAGAATATGGTGCAAATCTATATAGAAGGCACTTGATGTAGATAAAAAATAAGTGTGAGGCCTCTTTAAACAATGAAGGTGCAGTCAGTGTAAAGAATGAGAGGCCGCCACCAGGAGACAAATGTAAGTCTTGAAACAAGGTGACCTCTTGGAGAAAAGTACAACCATGAAGTAATAAAAGATGTGGCACGTTATCTTCAAATTATCACTAATAATGGGGATGGTGTAGATGAAAGCTTGACCTTGAAAAATGATAACATAGTTATGAGAAAGCTAAGGATAAGGGACACATTTATACAAGGCTTGGCCTCGGATTCAACGCTGTTCATTTCCAAGACATTGTCTGTGATAATGGAGCTACCAATAGTGAAACAATGGCGACCTGAGCATTGAAATAAATCCCACAACATAGAAGACAACAAGTAGCACCATATGGGGATGACACACATCATCAACATTAAAGGAGGCTCTATCAGTTTTATAAGTGACACTGGATCTAAGGAGATTGCACAACTATAAACATGGGAAGTAGTTTGAGAAGGCTCAAACAAAACAAGCTCTAGCGTGTTCAATCAGAAACACACATAGATCCAAAGAAGCTCAGCAACCGTCAGATGTGACTTGATCCAATGGCTAGGAGAGACCAACTCAAAATACCCTTAGAGGCTACCACTTGTCAACATAGCGGGCATTCTAGGGGCAAGCAAGGAAATTTCTTTCCTAAATGAGTGCCATCAATCCACGTGGCTCAAGCTGAGCAAGGATAAATGTCTTATTTCATTTTTATTAAAATTGATAAAGGAGAAGAGTCACGTGAAGTCATATGCTGAATTATTTAAAATGCATAAGAGTCTTTTCTTATAATTAAAAATTATGGGCCCCCTCTAAAGCTAAATGGTTTATTTTAGTAAATAAAAAGAGTGTTTAGCTAAATGCTCATGGGAGAGATTTCAATAAAGATTAAAATATTTATTAAGTTGAATTAAATATGGTGGGTACCTTGAGAATAAGTGAAACTTTATTAGTGACTCATTTTTAACTTCTCACGGGAACATAAACAATAACCCTAAGTTTCACGACAACCATTTTTTACGGCAAGCAAAATAAAGAGATGGGCGGGAGATTCTTCACACCATAGGCCAGAGATGCATTTCTAGCCATGGAAAACTCAGATTAGCTAGCTCAATTAACAACTAGATATAGTTATTAACTGGATTTTCTTGCAGATTTTATGGAGATAGTTGAGAAAGATTTTACAGAGATTCACAAGGATATTTTTCTTCATTTTTCTGGGTTATAAAAAGACAAATCCAAGACAGAGTTTGACAGTTCCAAGGGAGTTCTATAGTTCTACATGTTGACATTTCTTCTGAATCAGCATTAGGGTTTGCCACTTCTAATGCACAGGCAGATTCAGGCCAACTGAATACAGGAGGTTGCGTGAGCTCCTCCCCTTCACTTCTGGTTCTGCCGCACCAAGGGGGGTATCCCTATAACTTAAGATGTAACCTTGACTAGCTCAAAGATAGAAAGATCTAACTTGACAACAACAGGCAGAATACTCTCATGTATGGACCAAGATCTGCATGATAGATCACAAGGCTGGCAACATTCTTGGACATGATGTCTAGTTGGGTATGAGAGCATGCAGGGGGTTCCTAATCCTACTCCTACAACTAACAGGCAGAAGTATGAAGTGTTTTGATATGAATTTGGATGCAAAGATGGACATGGTGTATAACACAAGAACACAGCATGATTGGTGCCTATCCAGGGCTTGGAGTCGGTAGACATACACCTGTGAATGATCAGCATGAATAGCTAAAACTGGATTTCAGGGGGATACACATGATATCTGCCTTACAGATATCTCCCAATATAGAGTGTTGAGCTATCTCTACTTATGGCATCCCTACTGCAGTATACCCTTCCCAATGTTCAACCTGAAAACAGTTTAATCTGCCCCTTGAGCAGAGGTTAAAAGATCAGACATTCAACATAGGAATTCTATGCTCTAGAATCTAAACATAAGCAAACATTCAGATCCAGAAGAAGGATACATGCAATACTGGAGACAGAATTAACACAACACATGCTAAGACAGCATTACTCATACAAGATCAACCATGAAACCAGTGGATTCATGCCAAGTCCTACAACAGGAGATACATAAACTCACAAGATAAACTGTACAGAGCAACCAGATCAGCTGGTTTTGGATTACAGAGCCAAAAATCTACAACTTTCAACAACCTTGAATGAATAACCTCGTCTGCATTATATAGCAGGAGGGTGTCTTCAGCATTAACTACCAGGTTGACCAAAACTCCCGCCAGATATACAGTATCAGGAAAATGGCGCTCAAACACAACCAGATTGGCACCCAAACTTGAATGCAGCAGGTAGGGGAGGAGACAGGAAGATTTCTCGAGCCCTGCGCCACCATCGGCTGATGTATACCTTCAGTCGGGTACAGGATCCACCCACGCCATCACCCATACCTCTGCGACAATCGCCATTAATGGCGCACCAACCCGCAGCCTTGGGAAGATCATCAAATCTGCAATCGCAACCATTTCCCGCCGAGACTCATCATCATGATATTTGAAAATGCAGGATATCAATATCCCACATGCACCCCGTGACGACCTCAATAACACTTTATATACTAGGTCATGAGCATATATCATGTCGGTGCTTTTGCTCCTGACGACACTAGTATATAACCTCATCATCATCATCCTCCAGCAGCATGATATCCTATTGTTCGAAATATCACCCTGACGTCATCATGATATTTGAAATATACCCTTCATGATAATCGGCACAACCTGATCCATCGGAGGAACATCCTCCTGCTGAGCTTATTCCAAAAGTCTAGCCGATGAACATCCTGATGACGTCATCATCATATCCTACTGACGTCATCATCATATCTGCCTACTGCGCACCTCCTCATATCCGGATGACGTCATCATCATGTTTGCAAATATCAGGAGGTCTCTTCAAGATGATCAGTGTTAGAAATATGACCCCCCCGGGACCTTGATGACATCATCATCATATTAACATCATCATGATATTCGGAAGACAACCGGATATTTGGAAATATCCTCCTGATGCACAAATATCAGGTTGCACTGTAGCTCCACTGTAAGATCGGGGCGATAGATGAATATGATGATGCTCGAAAAGATCACCCCCACTAGATAGCGCACGAAGCCGGCAGGCGGATATCTCCATGATATCAGCATCATCATGATGCTCGAGCAAACATATATCCGGGTGATATGAAAATATCACCCCTTCCTTCGGAATATCATGATGCAGATAGGCAGAGAAACAAATATCACCCTGATATATAAGGATGACGTCAGCATCATTAGGATGACAAAACAACGAACAAGAAGTTATTCAACATCATCAGGATGATATTGACTAAGATCATCCTGACGTTCCAAATATGATGACCCTAGTGAATATCAGGTCGCACTTAGAACTCTTCGACAACATCATCAGGATGATATTAACCAAAATCACCCGATGATAAAATATCACCCCGGCGAAATATCATGAAGGCAGAAAATATGATGACCTCCGCAAGCAGCAGGATGATAACTAGAAATATCATGATGATGATGACCCTTAGGAAAAAACAAGTCAGGTCGACAACTTAGAGAATAACCCCTTCAAGATATCGGGGCAACATCGTCATCATGTTTGAGCAAGGTGATATTCGGAAGATCACCGGATACTTTGAAGAATCACCCTCGCAAGCAGATCAGGGCGCACTGTAGCTCGTCAGCATCATCAGGATAAAACCCAAACATCACCCGACAACGAAATATGATGATGACGTTGAGAAACCGGTCGACGGAGAACAAGATGATGATGACCTTCATCGAAACAAACATGATGATGATGACCTCCTCCTCAAGAAAATATGATGATGCAGCTGAAAAATGCTGAGGAGGTCCATCACTTAGAACATTTTTTGGATACTTAGGGAGAGTGCCTGAATGAAAAATGCTCAGAAAACTACCAGTCAATTCAGGCACTAACAGTGGCTCTGTCTGGGGACGTGCAGGTGAAAACCTGCAGCGAGAACACCAGATCTCTGGGATGCAGACCAGTCCCTTATCCATTGGGCACAGAGTCAAATACTGCACTGACCTGCATCACCCAACACACTTGATGGCCTAAGGCCACCAAGAAAAGAAAAACATGTATCTCCCTTTGTCAAATATCTTATTTTCATCTGCATGCACTGGGTCAAGCTTGGAGATACTATAAAGATCCACCCACAAACAAATCTTGTCATCTGCATATTCAACCCTCTGATTTGGCTTGTCATTATCACCCTTGTGCAGATAACCCTCAGCATCATGTGACATGTGGGTGCAGAATGTATCAAACAATGCATGTTCATATGGTATGTAGCACTCATCACTTATATCATCATCATGCATTGCAACATGATCTCCTAGCTGGACTGCAAATAGGAAACACTCGGAGTCCACCACAAAACTAGGAAGATCAAGGCTCATTGTATTATATGCTGGCTCATCAAAAGAAAAGCTTTCAAAATCACAATCGTGTACATCATGTACACAACCATCTGGTACACCAGGCTGGAAAAGATCAGGCTCTGGCATCTTTTTCAAGTCAGGCACATTCTCACAGTCACTTACCTGATGTATGTTGTTTCCTCTTTCATCAGGATGAGAAACAGAATCCAAGCCAAAAATAGTATCTAGATCTTCACCATACTCAGACAGATCCTCATCACCATATGTGTCATAAATGGGTGACCCAGGTGCATCAGTTTCATCATAGTATGCCATTTGTTCATGGGCAGCAGAGCACACCTCTTCATCACCAATGGATTCACTCTGTGGAGGAGTATCAGCCTATGTGTCATAAGCAAAACAACCATCAAATGAAAAACAATCATGCTCTGAACTAGCACTTATTTCAATTTTTGACTGCTCTTCATGATCCCCATGTGTTTGAAAGGTAGGCAATGGGTCACACATAGGACTTCTTCTCTATTTGCTTATATCTTCTCTGTCTTGAGTACAATACTCACAATTGTCTCCACAGGTCCATTCTAAAAATTGCTCATTGCTGTCCACAACCTCGTTATTGTTTTCATGGTCAGCTGCCTCATCATTGCAATGGGAATCCTCATTAGTCCTTTTACTGGCATCCTCAACTGGTGAACAATCCAGTTGAGCAGTATTGTCAGCATTATGTTCAAATACAACAGTCTCAACCTCTATGCTTTTATTTTCATTTTCATCTGCACATGATGCCATAATCATTTGGTCATTTACAGCTTCACAACAATTATTCACACCAAGGCCTGGGGACAGGGGTTTCAGCAGGTGCACATTTCTCATTTCTTCTACATTTTCTAAAAATTTGTATGCCATCTGCATACTTGTTACCTTGAAATCCCTCAGTAATGCACTAGAGCCCTCCTCAAAAGCTTCAAAGAATATGCCAACACAGGCTGAAATATCAGGTCTGAAACTTTCAGGGACATGTGAAAGGGCTACTGCAAACCTATGACTGAAATCAACACATGGCTCTTCATCTTGTTTTCTGATTCTCATCAATTCTGCAACAAGATCAGCCGGTTCTTTTGCAAATTCTTCCTTGAAACAGTCAGCAAGCTCATCCCAACAGGCAAAGGATTTCTTTGGAAAGCTCAAATACCAATCTTTTGCTTTTGCATCAAAGGACCTAACAAGAAACCTCATCCACATATCCTCATCTCTGAATGAATGTTTTCCCATAAAACTTTGAAAATTTTGGATATGTGCATTCCCATCACATACATTGTGACCACTAAATCTAGGCATCTGACAGTATATCCTAGCAGGCATAATTTCTACTTCATAATCCACCCATGACAAATCCAGTTGGTCATACAAAGGATCAAAAGGGCTGACAGGAGGTTTAGCTTTCTGACAGGCAGACACAACAGGGTTATTGCTTTTCAACTGGGCCTGCTCAGCCTCTAAGAATATCAACCTATTTCTTATCTCTTCTATTCCTTTATCCAACATCTTACCACTGAGTGTGGGATAACTCATACTTGGATTCATAAAAACCCTACTCTTAGACATTGTTTGTCTGTCTAAGACCTAAGGCTTCCCCTGGCATCTAACCTATGCAGTAAAATAGCAAATAAAAGGGGAAGGAACAAGGTACCTTTTCTCATACAGATGCAAAAAAATGAACAACACATTTCTGTCACATCACATACATCCATCTTTCATGTGCATTTGGATCTTTTTTGCAGAGTCGCCACCTCTCCAGAGAAGACAAAATTTTCAATAGCTGAAAGCTACTTTTCTAGGTTCATTCCACCAGCAGAGCATCATTTCGTTAGTGACTCGGATGGGCCACAAGTATATCATTTTTTAGTTCGGTCCCCAGCAGAGTCGCCATTTTGTTGACATTTCTTCTGAATCAGCATTAGGGTTTGCCACTTCTAATGCACAGGCAGATTCAGGCCAACTGAATACAGGAGGTTGCGTGAGCTCCTCCCCTTCACTTCTGGTTCTGCCGCACCAAGGGGGGTATCCCTATAACTTAAGATGTAACCTTGACTAGCTCAAAGATAGAAAGATCTAACTTGACAACAACAGGTAGAATACTCTCATGTATGGACCAAGATCTGCATGATAGATCACAAGGCTGGCAACATTCTTGGACATGATGTCTGGTTGGGTATGAGAGCATGCAGGGGGTTCCTAATCCTACTCCTACAACTAACAGGCGGAAGTATGAAGTGTTTTGATATGAATTTGGATGCAAAGCTGGACATGGTGTATAACACAAGAACACAGCATGATTGGTGCCTATCCAGGGCTTGGAGTCGGTAGACATACACCTGTGAATGATCAGCATGAATAGCTAAAACTGGATTTCAGGGGGATACACATGATATCTGCCTTACAGATATCTCCCAATATAGAGTGTTGAGCTATCTCTACTTATGGCATCCCTACTGCAGTATACCCTTCCCAATGTTCAACCTGAAAACAGTTTAATCTGCCCCTTGAGCAGAGGTTAAAAGATCAGACATTCAACATAGGAATTCTATGCTCTAGAATCTAAACATAAGCAAACATTCAGATCCAGAAGAAGGATACATGCAATACTGGAGACAGAATTAACACAACACATGCTAAGACAGCATTACTCATACAAGATCAACCATGAAACCAGTGGATTCACGCCAAGTCCTACAACAGGAGATACATAAACTCACAAGATAAACTGTACAGAGCAACCAGATCAGCTGGTTTTGGATTACAGAGCCAAAAATCTACAACTTTCAACAACCTTGAATGAATAACCTCGTCTGCATTATATAGCAGGAGGGTGTCTTCAGCATTAACTACCAGGTTGACCAAAACTCCCGCCAGATATACAGTATCAGGAAAATGGCGCTCAAACACAACCAGATTGGCGCCCAAACTTGAATGCAGCAGGTAGGGGAGGAGACAGGAAGATTTCTCGAGCCCTGCGCCACCATCCGCTGATGTATACCTTCAGTCAGGTACAGGATCCACCCACGCCATCGCCCATACCTCTGCGACAATCGCCATTAATGGCGCACCAACCCGCAGCCTTGGGAAGATCATCAAATCTGCAATCGCAACCATTTCCCGCCGAGACTCATCATCATGATATTTGAAAATGCAGGATATCAATATCCCACATGCACCCCGTGATGACCTCAATAACACTTTATATACTAGGTCATGAGCATATATCATGTCGGTGCTTTTGCTCCTGACGACACTAGTATATAACCTCATCATCATCATCCTCCAGCAGCATGATATCTTGTTGTTCGAAATATCACCCTGACGTCATCATGATATTTGAAATATACCCTTCATGATAATCGGCACAACCTGATCCATCGGAGGAACATCCTCCTGCTGAGCTTATTCCAAAAGTCTGGCCGATGAACATCCTGATGACGTCATCATCATATCTGCCTACTGCGCACCTCCTCATATCCGGATGACGTCATCATCATGTTTGCAAATATCAGGAGGTCTCTTCAAGATGATCAGTGTTAGAAATATGACCCCCCCGGGACCTTGATGACATCATCATCATATTAACATCATCATGATATTCGGAAGACAACCAGATATTTGGAAATATCCTCCTGATGCACAAATATCAGGTTGCACTGTAGCTCCACTGTAAGATCGGGGCGATAGATGAATATGATGATGCTCGAAAAGATCACCCCCACTAGATAGCGCACGAAGCCGGCAGGCGGATATCTCCATGATATCAGCATCATCATGATGCTCGAGCAAACATATATCCGGGTGATATGAAAATATCACCCCTTCCTTCGGAATATCATGATGCAGATAGGCAGAGAAACAAATATCACCCTGATATATAAGGATGACGTCAGCATCATCAGGATGACAAAACAACGAACAAGAAGTGATTCAACATCATTAGGATGATATTGACTAAGATCATCCTGACGTTCAAAATATGATGACCCTAGTGAATATTGGTTCGCACTTAGAACTCTTCGACAACATCATCAGGATGATATTAACCAAAATCACCCGATGATAAAATATCACCCCGGCGAAATATCATGAAGGCAGAAAATATGATGACCTCCGCAAGCAGCAGGATGATAACTGGAAATATCATGATGATGATGACCCTTAGGAAAAAACAAGTTAGATCGACAACTTAGAGAATAACCCCTTCAAGATATCGGGGCAACATCGTCATCATGTTTGAGCAAGGTGATATTCGGAAGATCACCGGATACTTTGAAGAATCACCCTCGCAAGCAGATCAGGGCGCACTGTAGCTCGTCAGCATCATCAGGATAAAACCCAAACATCACCCGACAGCGAAATATGATGATGACGTTGAGAAACCGGTCGACGGAGAACAAGATGATGATGACCTTCATCGAAACAAACATGATGATGATGACCTCCTCCTCAAGAAAATATGATGATGCAGCTGAAAAATGCTGAGGAGGTCCATCACTTAGAACATTTTTTGGATACTTAGGGAGAGTGCCTGAATGAAAAATGCTTAGAAAACTACCAGTCAATTCAGGCACTAACACTACAGATCAGAGATTTGGAGCTGTAGCATAGATATTTTTTGCCTCTGTTTGTTTTTCAAAAAGAATGTAACATTTTATTTTTTGCAGATATTTTGCCTTTGTAAATTTGTTTTCTATTCAAATAATGAGAAATATTACTTTGTGCATATTGAATCAACCTCTGGTTCTTGCTTCTCATTACCTATTTCTTTGCCTATGTTTAATTTGTTTTATCAAACTAGGTAATCAATCATGCACTCTAGTCTTTGGTTTTCAGTTAAATCATATAGGGTTTGACACTGTACAACTAGATTGGTTTCAAATTTGGCGCATCGCCATAGGATTAGGAGTTTTATTTCATTATATCTATAATCTTGTTTCTCTGCCCTTTCCCAAAACCCCCTTTGAAAATGGAAGAGCCAGCTTCCTTAAAATCTGGAGGTTGTTTTTGGGGTCAATCCCACATCTCTGAAACTTCCCATGTTGTTGGATTATGCCCACAAATTTATACATCAACAACCATAGCCATAGCCATAGTCATTGAAACTACTATGGAAAAGTCCAAATAGGACTATGATGGCGTCCAAGGAGACCAAATCAGACTTTGCAACTGAAGCGGCTAAAAGTTGGAGCAAAAGTGGCTGAATTTGGTGGCAAATAGCTGATTCAAGAGCTACTTTTGCTCCATTGGACTGACCCTATTCATGAGGCCCATTTTACCATCTACAACCTTCTTAAATCAAATGATTTGGGGCTGATTTGATGAAGTTCTACTCTACACAAACCAATGTGCTCTTTAAAATGTCAAAGATTCTCTTCAAAGATAGATTCAATCAATTCAAACAATAAATTTTTGCCACTCCGAATAGAAAATTCCCAAATTGAGATTGCTTAAACGCCTCTAATAGATGTGAGGATTTCTAGATTTGAGGATGATGTCCAGCCAAAACAAAATTGCCTACAATCACAAGAGAGCACAAGATGAAGAGAGATTGCTACTATGGGCGATGGTCTTTAGAGATTTGAAGTATCAAACCTAGAACACATAATCCACAATGAATAGTACAACTTGGAGCGACTTGTGGATATCATTGAGGTGCTTGACAACTAGTCAACAAGGTGCCTATAAGGTTGATGATGAGAGTCGAAGGAGGGCATCTTATCACCTGAGTGAAGGCGCTTCCAAGGTGCTTGTGTAGGGGCGTTCGGGCCTTCTATGGCCATTCCATGACACACACACAACCCTTCCAAGGGTGTTCCAACACTCACCTTCATAGGCCTTTCTCTACCTTCTTTGTGAAAGCGTTGACCTCAAGCTTCCTGTACTATTGGATGAGTGTGAGGCTTCCTCTGGATTTGACTTATTGTTGGACAATTAGATATTCGGCCTCCATTTTGATGCCTTTTGCATAGAAAAAGACCTTTGTTAGAGCTTGTGAATGAGCTCTATGAGAGCCTGAGCTGAGAGAGAGCTTAAGAATGATGGGTCTGATGAGCAGATGAGATCCTATCAACCAAATAAGGGCATGTCTTTGCTAAGGGTGTCACCTCTTTCTTCACAGGTAGCACCCTTCCATAGGCATGGCTAAGCAGAAACCTTGAAGCCAAGACACCAAATACGGTGTAATCAATAGCAGTGGTGGTGGTGGAATTTATCCTTCCCAAACAAACCCTCAACTCAACCAGATATGCAAACACAATAACCTGATAATTAAAACTAGCACCTTTGACTCCAAACAGAACTAGGAACAACCTTAAACAAGCTTTGATACCATGTGAGAACCCAAAAATTCATAAGCTAATGCTAATTACTGAATTGGAGTAATTGTATTCATAAATGAGGTAGCTATAAATAGGAGAGATTAGATACCTGATTCTCCACAATACATGGATAGGTGGTGAGTAACCATCCATGAGAATAGTGCGAGGTGTCCATTGAGTTGACACATCTCCTAAATGACTAAGCACTTTGACATAGTCAAAGAGCATGTGTGGAATTCGTCTAACTATGATTAAGTTAGTATAAACTACTTAGGATAAGTGTTTATACATCAACACATTTTTATATGACCAGCAATTCTTTTTGGTATGACCTTCTTTGCCACAAAACTAGCAACCTCCATTTCTCCCTCTAGACATTGATCTTCTCATAGATTTTGATCTCCTCCAATTGTTATTTCTTCCTCTTTATTGATTTCTACCTCTATTGCCAAAAATCAAGGCATCACCGGATGTGGTTCCTTGATTTTTCCTTCTCTCATCTTCACTAAGAAGAGTTCCAGCAACATTGTTGAAAGTTTAGTTTTTTTTCAGACACTGAGGTACTGATCGCCATCACTACTCCTTCCCAGTTATTCAGAAGAGAGCACAATAATAAGATAGCTTTGATTTCATCATCTAGATTAATGTTTACCAAAATCAATTAGCTGATTAGAGTGTTGAATTCATTCAAATGATTGCACACAGTACCTCCTTCCTTCATTTTTAGATTATACAACTTCTTCATAAGGTAAACTTTATTTGAATCTAAATCCATCTCGTACATATCAGTGAGTTTGTCCCATAATTCCTTTGATGTCTTTTCTACTATAACATTGAAAAGGACATTGCTGAATAGTGACAAGATAATTGTTGCTCTTGCTTTCTTGTCCAATCTCGCCCACTCCTCATTAGCCATTGTAGTTGGCTTCTTGGCCTTTCCTTCTAGTGCAAGTGAGAGATCTCCTCTAATCAGTAATGACTCCATCTACACCTTCCATAATCCAAAATTCTGACCAGAGAATTTATCAATTTTCCATTTATCTGCTTCCTCCATTTGCTTAAGAAATTATCATAATTTCCTGATCAGCTTCACCTCTAATACCAATTGTTGGATAATTTATAGAAAATAAAATGAAACAAGAAGGCATAATTTAAAACTCAGATATAAAGACAAGTCACAAGCACGAAGACACAACATTTATTGTGGTTCACCAATTTAGCTACATCTACTTTGAAGTAGAGGAATCTATTTTATTTATCTCTGTTTTTGATATACATTAATCTACAACAATATATATATTACTAATTACATTATCCATAATGTTTTTGAATAAGCCTTTGAAATGAATATGAAAGGGCTATTCAAATGGAGGGAAAATAAAGTGTTAGTTGGGCTTCATATCCAATAGCCGCCAATGTTTATTTCTCTATATTCTATGTTTTTATAGTTCTATACAAAATTGATAAAATTTATTTTTAAACTTCTAGGAAGATCGGAAAGTCAAAATTTTAATAGTTTTGAATGGTTGAAAACAACAAAAGGTATTAATCACCGTCAAATTTAACACAACAATTCATATAAAATAAATTAAATCATTTTTTAATATACACCACAAAATTATTTTGATTGTTGTTTTGATCAAATTGGTCATTTGAACGTATTCATAAAAAATAATAATAATGACATATAATCTATATTCTTTTAGTTTAATTTGATATTAAAAATAATAATAAGGGTTAAGCAATCCAGAGACACTATAAAACCAATATAGCTTATAGAGGTACTATTAAAAAAACTATCACATTATTTCAGCCCATACAAGTATTGTGTAAAGTTGGGTTAAAGTTCTCAATAAATTTTTCATTGGACTTAATAGATATCTCTCCATTTTTAATATTAAAATGAAAGAGATTTATAATTTATATGTACATTTAATATTAATGAGATTATTAAAAAATAAAAATTATGGAATTGAATATTTATATAACTTTATTAAAATATTGAAATGTATTAATTTTCACAAGTAGGAAATATTTTTCAAAATATGATATTTTATCAAAGATTCAACTACCTCATTTTTGGGACAAATTCACCAACCTCTTAGAAAATCATCAATCCTAATTATACTCCAAATTTAAATTGAACTTAAATGTATTAATCTTAATTAAAGAGAATTTTTCTTCATTGATATGATAGCTTTATAAGATGCTTAATAATGACTAGTTCTCTATTTTCTTTTTAACATTTCACACTATATTTATGAAATATCTAAAATATCTATAAAATAAACAAAATTAAGTATGCAAATGATAAATTTACATGGTAATAAAATAACATTTACATTGAATTACGATCCTTGAGAGAGAAGGCATGAGTTATGAGTATAGCACTCGAGTCATATATCAAGGTAAAAAGTCATTTATGAAACTTCAAAATAATATGATTCAAATTTCAACACACAAGAAAACAATTGCAAAGCTCTATTTCTCCACCTTCCCCACCAATTCTGGACTTTAATATACCTTTTCCTTCCACTTCAACAGCTCATGTTGTTAATAAATGTTATATGTCATGCTCACACCTCTTCATTGGGCCAACATTCACTCATAAAAAGGACTCAAGCTTTTTATATAATCTTATGATCATTTAAATTTAAATCTATGTTAAATGCTTGTGTAGGGTATAGTAATTGGAAGATATCATGTAAACATGAAAGTAAGTATGGGAATATGTACACTTGAGAGTCCATTTAGTTGAGAGGGACTTGTTTTTATGGTAGCTTAGGTACCAATGAACAATCATGAGGATGTGTAAGTGCAACTTATATGAATTTTATCCATTCTCTAAAAGGGTGGTTATTGTACACATTATATCTTGCAATTAATTTAAAAAGTGTATTTTATTTTGAAAGAGTCCCCATTTGGACCAACTTGTCTTGTATTGCAAGTAAAGTGACATATATTTTGATGTGGAGCATCCACGATAAGGTGGATTTCATGCCATGACTCTCTATGAAGGTAGGGGATTAGTTGAAGACTCAATTTTATGTAGAATTTGGTTATGTTTTGCATTAACAAGTGAAGGGTATCTAGACTCTATCTTGTAACTTTATTTGGAGAAGATGATTCCAAATGGTTAACATGGATAGGTGGTTGAGTTTTTTGGAGAAATAGCAGGAATCAATTTTGATGTGGGAGAGGTAAATAAGGAATCAGTTGGAATGATTGAGAGCCTTTTTGGGAGTGTGTAGTTCACTAGGGTTTTCCAGTTTTAGTTTATCTTTTGGGGGGATATAGAGTTAGGGAGATTCAGTGAGGAAGAAAATAAGACTATGTCCAGAGATAGAGGTATGAAAATAGTAGATTTTGACTTTCCTTTTGATGTTCAATAGATAGAAACTATTCAGTCCTTTTTCTATCTGTATGCCCTATTCTGGGCTTTTGTGTTGATGAATAAACAAACTATTTAATCTATAAATTGAGGCGATGTTTAGGAATGATTCACATTGTCTTTCTTTAAATGATTATTCTTGATATACAAATGAGTCACTTAATTTTGGGTTGAACAGTAGACAGTAGCATATTGTTATACTTTTGTGTGTGTTCCTTGTTCAATTGTTGTAGTAGTGGAAGTGAATTTGCATCAGTTTGGTATCAGAGCAAAATAGCCCAATGACATAGAGGGGAGCCCATGTGATTCGGGGCAGGAGAGCTTAGAGGAATGCAAGGAGGAGAGGTAATGTAGAGGAAGAAGTGATCAAAAGGTTGCAAGCCCTTGAGGCTCAATTACTTCCTAATGATTTTGAGGAGGAACTAGAAATTCAAAGAGGTCAAATGGGAGAAGAAAGTCCCATGGAAGGACTTATTGATCTTCAGCCATTACCAAACAAGGAACTAGAGTCAAGGTTGAAGTCCCTGATTTCAAAGGTGAACTTAACCCAGAGATGTTCTTGAATTAGATTCAAGAATTAGAGAAGTTTTATGACATTGAGGGACTTGAAGATACTAATCCATGAAGAGTTCAAATTACCGCATCAAAAATGAAGTTTCATGCTACACTATGGTGGGAGAATATTTAGGCTAACAAGATGAGATTAGGTAAAGAGAAAATCAAATTATATAGCCTAAAATGTTGAAACATTTGAAGGTTAAATTTCTACCATCAAATTATCAACAATTTTTTTTAGAGATTTTCAAAATTTGAAGCAATGGGAGCTATCCATACCAACCTATACTGAAGAATTTGTAAGGATGCAAATCAAAACAAATTTGCAAGAAGATGACGAACATGTTGTATCAATATACATTAATGGGCTCAAATTTCAACTTCAAGATGAGTTATCACTACTCAAGTTGAATGCCATGGATGAAGCATATCAAATAGCCTTAAAAGTCGAAGAACTTAATAGGAGGAGCAAGGCAACAAGCAATAGAGGGAGTAGCTATTCAAATAGAGGTAGAGGGATTTCCTTTAGATCAGCTAATGAAGAGGAGTCAGAAAATGAATTAAAGTCGTAGTACCAAGGAAGTGGAGGCTTTAGAGGTAGGGGTTGAGGGCCACCATTTTTTGGAAATTGGAGACCCCTCAGATGTTTAATTGCAATGAACCCCATAGGGCTATGGACTTCCCTCAAAACCCCAAGAGAGTGATGATGGCCCAAGATGAGGAAGAGGTAAAGCCTATGATAGAAGAGATTGAGGTAGAGACTAGAGAGAACTTAATGCTAAGAAGAACCTTAATAGCTGGAGACAAAGAGGTTGTAACAACTAATTAGAGAAGAAACAACATGTTTAAGACACAATGCAAGTGTAAGAATAAGTGTGTAAGGTGATTGTTGATGAGGGATCCACTGATAATCTAGTAAGTGTAGAAATGGTGTAGAAATTATAGTTTGTTAGTATTCCAAAAGCCATTCCCTATAAAATTTCTTGGTTGAAAAGAGATCATAGTGTGTTGGTAAATCAATCCTACCTAGTTGGCTTGAAAATTGGTCCCTCTGAAGTTGAGGTGTTATGTGATGTAGTACTAATGGATGTGTGTCACTTATTATTGGGTAGACCATAGTTGTATGATAGAAATGTGCTTCACCACATGAAAGATAAAACACCTATGAGATACAACATACAGGAAAACTCCATATCTTGAAACCTTTTAAGGGAGAGAAAGTAACTGAAATAGGAGCTTTACCTTTGTTTACTATGGGTTGGAAGGAGTTCTTTAGAACATTTCAAGGGGAGGTTTGTTACTTTTACCCCCGAGAAAAAGAGAGATCAGAACAAGAATCAATTTCCCTAAAAATTCAAAAATCGTTGTAGCATTATTTTGATTTAACACCATGTGAGTTATTAGTTGGGTTACCGTCATCAAGAGGCATTACTTATAAAACATATTTAATCCTCTAGTCCAAACTTCCTAATCAAGCTACATACCGGTTACCTCCTTTAGAAAATGAGGAGATGAAGAGGCAAATTACTGGGATATTGGAAAAGGGTTTTGTAATAGAAAGCATGAGTCCATGTGCCACACTCACCTTACTCTCCCCTAAGAAAGGAGGAAAATGAAGGTTATGTATGGACTCTAGAGAAATTAACAAAATCAGTGAAAAGTACTAATATCTGTTGCCAAGGATAGATGATTTATTAGATTGCTTGTCATGAGCAAAGGTTTTCTCTAAGATTGACCTTAGGAATGAATACCATCAAATTTAGATTCATGAAGGGGTTGAGTGGAAGATAGCCTTCAAGACCTAGGATGGATTGTTTGAGTGGGTGGTGATGCCATTTGGATTGTCTAATGCTCTAGCTACCTTCACGTGCATGATGAACTGGGTATTCAAAATGCATGTTCGTAAATTTATTATAGTCTACTTTAATGATATCTTGGTTTTTAGGAAAAATATGGATGAACATGCAGATCATTTGAGAAAAGTATTGGATATATTCAAAGCATAAAGGTTGTTTATCAACTCTAAAAAGACTGAGTCTTGCAAAGATAAATTGGTATTCCTGGGTAGTGTCATTTCAACTAGTGGTTTAAGCATGGGCCCAGAAAAAGTTAAGGTCATCCTTGGTTGGTCCACTCCTTAAAGTATCAATGAGGTAAGGAGTTTCCATAGATTAGTGAACTTTTACAGGAGATTTATCAAAGGTTTCAGTGGCATAAGTGCACCATTGACCAATTACACAAAGGAAAATGTCTTTACTTGGACAAGGGTAGTTAAAGTAAGCTTTGAACAACTCAAAAGGAGGGTTACTGAGGCACCTATTCTTGCTATACTAGACTTTGAGAAACTTTTTACAATTGAATATGATACTTCCGAATTAGCTATTGGGGGAGTGTTAAGTCAAGAAGGCAAACTTGTGGCCTTTTTTAGTGAGAAACTAAATGAAGATAAGAAGTATTCCACATACAATAATGATTCTATGCTATGGTGTAAGCTTTAAAATATTGGAGGCATTACCTCTTGCACAAAGAATTCATTTTGATGATTGATAATCAATCTTTGAATTATATAAATTTACAGAGTAAGCTATCCCACAAACATGCCAAATGGGCTTCGTTCTTCTAGGCCTATACATTTGTAGTACAACATAGGAGTGGTAAAACTAATGTTGTGGCCGATGCCTTGAGTAGGAGATGCCACTTATTGGTCATAGTGAGTCATAGATTAGTTATTTTTGAAGAAATGAAGGGTGAGTATTGAGGTGACCCATATTTTGGCACTATTTATACAATCTTAATAGATATGCATCCATTTGAAGACTTTTTACTACTTGATGGCTTTTTGTTTAAGGGGTCTTAACTTTGCATTCCCCTTGGGTTAAGAAGGGAAGAGTTGGTATGAGAGATGCACTCAAATGGATTGGTATAGATGAGACTTTTGGATTGGTGAGTGAAAAGTTTTTTGTCCTAGTATGAGGAGAGATGTGGATAAATTTGTTGGATCTTGCAGGGTGTGCCAAATGGCCAAAGGTGTACAACTAAATACAGGATTATACACATCCTTACCTATACCAAAGGAACCATGAACTAATATTTCTATGGATTCTATCTTGGGACTGCCACAGACCCAAAGGGATCATGATTCAGTTTTTGTGGTGGTGGACCGCTTTTCAAAAATGGCTCATTTAATACCTTGTAAAAAGATAACTAATGCAAGTCAAGTGGCACATTTATTCTTTCAAGAAGTTGTACGGTTGCATGGCATCTCAAAGATTATAACCAGTGATAGAGACACCAAGTTCTTAAGTCATTTTTGGAGAAACTTGCATTGAGAAATTTGGATAGCAAGTTACAATTCAGTTCTTCCTACCACCCACAAACCGATGGTCAAACAAAGGTGGTGAGTAGGAGCCTTGGTAATCTATTTCAAGGTATCTCATAGGTGATAACCCTTGACAATGGGACTTAGTAATTCCTAAGGCTAAATTTGCTTATAATACCAACATTAACATGTCCACAGGTAAGTCTGCATTTCAAATTATATATGATGCAAATCCTAGAGGGATTGTGGATTTAGTTGATTTACTAGTTAACACTCATATCGTCCAAGAAGGTGCAAAGTTTTTCGAGAGAATTTAGGAAGTACATTGACATATTAGACTCAAATTGTAGTCCATGAATGAATAGTATAAGTAGAGATCTATTTTAAATAGGAGACAAGTCTTTCAAGAGGACGACATGGTCATGGTGCATTTGTGCAAGGAAAGGTACCCTCAAGGTACCTACAACAAGTTGAAACTTAAGAAGATTGGTCCTTTTAAGATTATGAGAAGGATAAATGATAATGCTTATCTAGTTGATTTACCCAACAATTTGGACACTAGTCTAATATTTAATGTTTCTGACCTCTACTCCCATCCAACTGGAATATATGATGATTAGCTCGAAGATGAACTAGATGAGAAAGGGGGCAGTGATGAGACGAAACATGTACCAAAGAAGAAAAGAGAACAGGTTGAGCAAGTAGTAGATAACAAATTGGTGTTTACTCGATCTATGTGTTATAAGTTTTACTTTGTTAAGTGGAAGGGTCTACAAGACTCCTACAATTCTTAGATCACTGAAGTTGACTTACTTTAGTATAGCCGGAACAACCCACCTTATGAGTTGGAAATCAAAGGTTCCAAATTCCTAAAAGAAGGGGAGAATGATGTAGAGCATCCACAATAAGGCATATTTCATGCCATGACTCTCCATGAAGGTAGGGAAGTAGTTGAAGACTCAATTTTATGTAGGATTTGGTTCTATTTTAAATGGACAGGTAGAGGGCATCCGGTCTCTATCTCGTAACTTCAACTGGAGAAGAGGATTGCAAATGGTTAACATGGACAGATGGGTGAATTTGCTGGAGAAATAGCAAGAATCAATTCTGATGTTGGAGAGGTAAGCAAGGAATCAGTTGGGATGATTGAGAGCCTTTTCGAGAGTGTGAAGTTCACTAGGGATTTTTAGTTTTGGTTTATCCTTTGGGGGGATATAGAGTAGGGAGACTCAGTGGGCAAGAAATTAAGACTCTGTTCAGGGACAGAGGTGTGAAGATAGTAGATTTTAACTTTCCTTTTGATGTTCAGTAGTTAGAGGCTATTCAGTCCTTTTTCTATCTATATGCCTTGTTCTGGGCTTTTGTGTTGATAAATAAATAAACTATTCAATCTGTAAATTGAGGCTATGTTTAGGAATGGCTGGCATTGTCTTTCTTTAAATGATTGTTCTAGATATACAAATGAGTCACTTAATTTTTGGTTGAACAGTAGAGAGTAGCATATTGTTTTCATTTTGTGTGTTCCTTGTTGGATTGTTGTAGTAGTGGAAGTGAATCTACATCATATTGTGTCCACTTGAATGGTGTAACTACACATGCACAGGGGAACATGTATTGATACATTAGAAATATTTCACTCGGCTTTCACTTTTCATATATTAGTTATTGTAATATATTTAATTGGGGGATTAGGTGTGTTGCACCATGACAACTTTTGATACATGGATGGATAATGGTCATCTCCCCTAATACTTAAGAAAGATTCAAGAATACTAGCCTTTTCATCAGTGAAAGGTTAATGGGCACATGCATGGGTTGCACGGTCAAGAGAATAAATAGCAAGCGAGCACGGGTTGTATGGGTGGCAAGTTTCTTCCCGCAATCCTTGGACAAACCATGAAAAGAAGTGTCTATCATTTCACAGTAACTTTGGCATAATCTTTAATCAAAGTAGTCAAAAGAGAAAGAAAAACATTATTAAAGTAAATGTGAGCATAAGTAATGATGGTATAGAGAATAAAGAGAAAGCATGATGCATAATTCTGCCTCCAAATTACATAAATTGAATGCGTGTGTTTCGACTGCCAATTAGTGGGTGTTTGCCTCTACACAAGTTTGAGGTGGTGGACCTCAAATATGGTGCGATTATACTTATATTAAGTTGTATTAGGAAGGGATTCTATGGATCTGTTAGAGGATCTATTTTTGTGGAGCAAGGGGTCCCATTAGAATTGTTTTCTCCAAAATCGGAGCAACTATTTTTTAGGTGGTTGATTTTGGACAAGTGCATTTGAGTGCATTTGAGGTGGGGCTGGAACTTTCCCCCACCACCTTAGAGATTTTTCTAAAGTTTTTCTTCTATTTAATTTAGGAAGTATTTTGGAGGGAAAGTTTTTTATTTGATGATTTTTTTTTGTAGGTCCTGCAAAATCTCTGCTAAATCAATTAGGAAGTGGTCCCATGGAGCTGCTAGAGGATCTAATTTTGTGGAGCAAAGGGTCCATAGAAGCTAATGCTTAAATCAAAATCTTTTCCTCCAATATAGGAGCAGCTAATATTTAGGAGGTTATTTTTGAGCGGGTGTAGATGGGGTGGGACTGAAACTTTCCCCTATTAGGGAGTTAACTAAGAATTTTTTCATTCCCACTACTTAATTTAGGGGCAGTTATGTTTTGCAACTACAAAATTCATGGGACCCCCTGTTGTAAAATGCTTCTAAAAAATCTCACCAGAGATAATTTAGGAAGTCCCTCCCATAGGATTGCTTCCTTAGAAGAGTTTCTTTTAGCATTTGTAAGTGGTCTACAATACGAAGCTATATCCTGAATAGAAGAAAAAATATGAAACCAAAAAATCAAAAAATTGTATTTTAAAATCTGACCAAGAATATGTTTTAAAGATAAGCCATGTGGTTTTTAAAATGATCTGTTCTAGGCGTGAATGTTTCTGCAGAACCATTCCATGCCGTGTTTAAATTGATAAACATTACAAATTTGCTTTCATTTCTAGTTCGTAAATATTGTACATATCGTTTTAGGGTACATGCAATCCTAAATTCATTTCATATATGTAGAATTTTCTTCCAAGCAATTATTTAATGATTATATTATGAGTCGTCTTCCATATAAATATTAGTTTTTATAAGCAGTTATGATTTGGTAAGGTGTTATATTATAAAGCGACAGTTTTTTTGGTAGCTGAAAGCAGGATCCATAGCATACTGATATTTTTTTATTCATCATTTTTATGGTTGACGTCTCTGTTCAAGAGGACAATCTTGGGATTTCATCATTCAAAATTTTCTATAAACATCAATTTCGCAATCAACCCTTAGTGATTATATTTATTAGATTAGTAAACAATGGAGTTGAAACACCACCCTCTAAATTACACTCTTTTAACTTCAAAAATATTAATTGTCTGAGATTCCATAGTAATTGGAGAAGTTGAAGGCCTGCATGATCAACTTGCATGAATAATATCTATTATTTTTTTCCCATGCAACACATTTGCATGAGTTTTACTTTTAATTTTTTAAAACTATTTTTACCGCAGCTTTTTCACTGTTGCATGGAGATCTTAGTTTAGTTTTATTTTTAGATTCTTTATTTTTAGCTTTTGACAGTCTGCTAGAAAACTATTATATAGTCAGACTTCTGATCATTGTTTTAACATCAAAGTGTAATGAACAGTCGAATAATAACAAAGTTTTTGATTCAACATTGTTGTTCGCTCAGTATTATTGAGCAGATCAATTATTCTTATTTTCTGAATGTGATGTTTATTCAATTTGAGTTTATCATAGTGTAAGAGCATTAGTTTTAAAACCTTTAATTCGTATCAGAGCATGTTGTAGAAATAATTTTTTTGTAGGCAGCAGTGTTGATCATTGTTTTTACACATTCATAACAAAAGTTAAAATTCACAAAATGAACCTAACTGTCTTGAAAGATATGAAGAAATCAATTAAGATTGCTTAATCCCAAGTTTCTATATGGTTAGGTCTTGACATTGTGGATAATTTAGTAGGTTAATGTGAAGCTATAATATGCAAGGGGCCTTACTTGATTTAAGGTGTTTTATGACTCACTGGACTCGAATTATGCAAAATATCACAAATATCAACATTTTCTTCATTCCTTTGCATAAATTTATTACTGTATCACAAAGCTTTATATGATTTATATTAACACAAGCTTTTCTTTTCAAATATTATGAAAATTACCAAATATCAATCAGTTGTTGATGTTTCTTTCAAATATCAGACAATCTCCTTTAAATTTTTGCATTTAAGCTAAGTATTTTAAATGTTTGGGAAAAGTTAGAGAAATCTAAATTAAACTTCATTCTACTACATGATCTAAATGATCTATTATTCACATTGTAAGCAATACAACAAACTTGATTAAATCCATAGACTAAACCTTTAAATGTAAGCCCTGAGTATTTTCATGAACATACATTCAAGATTGCAAGCTTTGGAGAGATAATATTTCAAATACAAACAAGAGCCAGAAAACACTCTTAAAGTAGATGCCGAATTTTAGAGATATTTGTATTCAAAATAAACAGTCATATATGATTTACAATGTATGAATGACTCCTTGCTTCATTAATCAACTTATAGAAAACTTACAACGCTTTACAGATACAATAAGGAAGCTAGATGTTCCACGCATTCCTTATTGCAGACATAGGTGACCTCCTTCTATTCTAAACTAAAATGTTCTTCTACTCAAAATGCTAAGACTAATTACAACTCCAGCTCTGTTCTGTAAATCCCTATGTAAGTCATTACAAAGTAAAGGGGCTCAATATATAGATTTGATTATCCCCAATACAGTTCCAAAACCCTAGTCAATCAATGGTCCATATCTCAAGTGCAACAGCAATGGTGGAAAACAAATCCTGCCAAAAAAATCTCTGAGCAACATACCCATACTAAGCATAAAGATGCCCTTTGGAAACCCTAACAACCATCAAAATATCTTCACCATTAAAATATCTTCTGTTTCTATGCCCTTTTAATTATGCTTCTTTCCATCTGCATATCTCCTCTCACTGAAATCCTTTACTCCTTTCACTTCTTTTGCAATCCAATCCACCCTTTGTGATGTCATTGCCATTAAAGCTCCACCTTTATATCTACCTACATACCTGCCAACAGACAAAAAAATGGATTTAAAATTCACGCCACCTTCGTCAATTTACACTTCTTCGGAATGTTAGATGGGCATTAATTACAGCATTTAATGCGCTAAAAGTTTGGCCTTCCATTGCAGTGTTTATGCTTTCAAACTTGTTCATCGTTAGTTTAATTCTGCATACATACCCTTTTCCTTGTATGTTTTCTTGTATGTTTTGTTTGTATGTCTTATTTGTATCTTTAAACATACAAGCACTTTATGGAAGAAATCAAACTAAAGTTCCCTCCCTTTTCTACTTTTTTTGTACTTTGTATCTTTCACTTTGTATATCGCACTTTGTATACTCTCTTGTATGAGCGCATATACAACAACCTTATAGAAACCCCCCTTTACCTTTTATTTCTTTTGATGCCTTTTATTCTTTTTTATATCAGGTTATGTATATCATAAACATACAAGCATCCCGAATATACAAAAGCTTTCCTGTATTTAATTTCTTTTCACATCCGTGTTGTATCTTTAACTTGTATTTTTCACTTTGCATATCGGCTTGTATATTAAAGACATACATTGCTACTATGCAAATCCGTTATGCAAACGGTAGGACCCACCCTACTTTTCATTTGTATCTCTGTGATACAACAACACTTGTATCAAACCTTTACATACAAAGCCCAAGATACATACAAAATCCTTTGTATGTCCTTTCGGACTTCAACTTTTATAAACCACAGTTCACTCAATTTTTGGCTCTGCGACATGTATAAAGTGCAATACATCTCTTAATATATGTTAAGTAGTGATGCATCATTTTAACCAAATTTTAATCTTTTTTGAGTTCCACAATGTATGTATATTGAAATGCATAACTCAAAACATACATACAAAGAACGAAACATACAACAATAAAACCCCATTTCATGATCCTTTCGGTTTTACGGCATGTATACAACTTTCCATATCCACTTTGTATGTTTTCCTTTTGCCAAACATACAAACATAACATACATCCGACGGACTTAGCTGATTATGCATTTAAACTTTAAAATCCGTCGAGTCCGACTTGTATGTAAAAATAAAGTGTTAACAAAATGCATACAAGTACACGAATGTAGCAAAACTGATAGTTCCTTTTGTGACTTATACAACAAATCGATATACAAACAACTTTGTATACAAGTGACCTTGTATACAAATGACTTTGTATATGCAAACAACTTTGTATATGCAACGTACAAACCTTGTTATAGTGCATTTACCAAAAAACACACATAACTTACAAAATATTGTGAATTTTAACATGGTTCAAAAAATAACCCTCACTCATTTTTTACGAGGAACTCATCCATATTCAACTCTGGTACTTAATGCTTATTTTTCTTTATTTTCTACAAGGTTTGTAACTTTCACTTCCTTTTCCCTTTTACCACCAAACAGACCCACACATAAAGGCAAAAGCAAAGCCACAACAGGGGTCCTCATTTTGCTCAGGATTAAAATGGGGTGTGTTGTGAGCATCACAACAACTAGCAACTAAACAAAATAATTAAATTAAAACCATTAAAGAAAACTAAATGAAATAAATTCATAACTTTCAACTATCTTTTCTGTAAATCATTATCTAACTTGAGACCTAATGTATTCAATAAGGTGCATGAATCTTCCTTTCAGTTTAAGTGGGTACACGTGATTAATAATCCTCATCTTGAAAATCAGTTGAACAAACTAGTGACTGATATTAGACTACATAGTTGATGTCATTCCCTCATAGCCAACCGGATAGAGCCTTGCTTCCAGCAGGCGTCCATAGCCCCGACAAGGTTATCGTTAGAATTCTCCTAAGTAGAGCCCCACTGCCAGCAAGCGTCTATAGCCCCGGTAGAGTTACTTAGGTGGCTTAATCTAGATTTTCAATAAAATCCATTTTATTATTTTATTTATTTTATATTTTGTATTTGATAGAGATTCCATAAGATATTACAGTTGTAACTTCATGGTGCAAGGAATGATCACTTGCTGAAATTAAGCTGAAAATTGTAATGGTAGCAAGGGTGACCTCTGATTTTTCACCTAATATCTACACTGGTAAGTTCAAAAAAACCAAGGATTTTAAGTGTGTCATTGTGAGAAACCTCCCTTGAATACTCAACCCATAGTTATTGAATACAAAATTTCACAAGTCAAATAACTTTCTACATTCATGACAGTCACAACAAGTTATGCATAAAATTTAAATAATTAACCTGAATATTCTGAATTTTCTATTGTTTTCAGTGGTTGTTAGTCTGCTCCTGCATACTCTAAATCAAAATAAAGACCCTAGTACATAGGAAAACAACAAAGCAAACAAAACAAAAACAACACCAAACAAAAGAAAATAAAAAATAAAACAAAAACAAACCCAAAACTATACATTATTTACATTATGATACATAGAGACTAACTGCCCTCACCTCAAGCCTGAAAGTAATGTTTCAAGTGTTGGCTATTAACTGGTAATGGCACATCTTCCCCAGTCAAGGTCTTGAGCCTAAAAGTATTGTCTCCGATTATTTCTGCAACATGTAATGGATCTAACCATAATTTGTCAAATTTTTCATGATTTCCTTTCTTTTCATGTGCTTTATCCCACCACAGCACTAAGTCTGATATTCTAAATGTTTTGACTCTTGCT
This sequence comes from Cunninghamia lanceolata, assembly GCA_027924645.1. Lineage (NCBI taxonomy): Eukaryota > Viridiplantae > Streptophyta > Pinopsida > Cupressales > Cupressaceae > Cunninghamia > Cunninghamia lanceolata. The sequence goes on from BSBN01000206.1 coordinate 14,757,106, forward strand.
CTTTTATCAAACCATCTTTTGACTACTGCTTGATGTTTGGTGAATTTCTCGATGGCTTGACCTCTTTTCTCATCTAATTGTAACATTTGTATTATTCTGGCCTCTCTAGGATCGTCAAAGCCTAAATATTCATTAGCAAACTTTCAAACTGGTATTCTTAAATTCACTGGAAGTATGGGATCAGTCCCATAAGGCTGACTTAACCTTAGTCCTATCTACCCACAACGCATATTTCAACAATGTGTTCCACTCTCTAGGATTCTTTTCTGTTAGCTTCTTGATTATATCCAATAAAATTTTGTTTGTAGACTCAGCTAACCCATTCCCTTGAGGATAATAATTTGAAGAAAACTTTAAAACTATCCCATATTCAAATGCCCATTTGAAAAATTTCAAAGAAGAAAATGCAGGGCCATTATTACATACCAATGAATAGGGAGTTCCAAACCTGGTTATGATGTTTTCTTCAAGGAACTTGATAACTACCTCACTAGTAGAGAACTTGCAACATGTGGCTTCAGTCCACCTTGTACAATAGTCAGTTACTATCTATATAAAATTATGTCCTGTAGATGACGGAGGATTTATGACCCTAATGAAATCTAAACCCCACTGTGCAAATGGCCTAGACTGAATGACTGGCTATAATGGATTAGCCTGATTCCTTCCCTTGTCTGTTGTAGTTTGACAAGTGTGACAGCTTTGAATGTGACTCTCTGTATCCTTAAACATTGTAGGCCAATAGTATCCCAGTCTCAATATCTTATGCATTGTAGCTAAATGGGAACCATGAGTAGTTCCATACTTATCATGTAATTTTGACAACACTTTATCTTCTTCAACTCTATTTAAACATCTTAAATATATTCCTTCATGGTTCTTCTTGAATAGAAGACCTCCTTGTACCATGTACTCCTGTGCATTAATCTTTAAAGCTCTCCTCTAAGAAGATTTCATCTTATTTGGATATTTTCCCGATATTAGAAAAGTGTTCAAATCATCATACCACCCTAATGCATCACTAGAATTCAACACATACTATTGTTTCACCAAATTTGGATCTATGTTCTCTATGGTTTGTACTAATGCTTGTCCTCTGACCAACCTCATTGGAATAATTTCCATATCAAACTCTTGTAATGTTGTAATCCATTAGGCTCTTTTCTCTCCAGGCTCATTCTGCATCAGCAACATCTTCACGGCTGCATCTGGTACTATGGCCTTAACCTGACTGCATAAGATATAATGTCTAAACTTTTTCACTGGTCTTACTAATGCAAATGCCTGTCTTTTTGTATCAAGATATTTCAGTTGTACATCCTTCAGCGGTGCACTCATGAAGGCTATGGGTTTTTCTTCGTTGTCTTCTCCCTTTTGTGTCAAAGCAGTTGCAACTGAATGTGAAGATGCAAAAGAATAAATGTAAAATGGCTTTGTATAATCTAGACTTGTCAACATAGGAGCATCAAAAATGGCTTCCTTAATATCTTCAAATGCATCTTTAGCTACTGGTGGTCATTCTATGTTTGCATCCTTCTTCAGCATGGCGTTCAATGGTTGCACAATTTCTGCAAACCTTGTAACAAACTTCCTGACAAAATTAATCTTACAAAAAAATGACTTTAGTTGTTTCTTACTATTTGGTAATTGCAATTTCTTTATTCCTTCTATTCTATTAGGATCAATAGATATCCCATTTTTAGAAATGACATGTCCTAATAATTTTCATTCAGTTACGCCAAATGAACATTTCTCTGGGTTAAGGGAAATCTTGTACCTTTCACATATTTGAAGTACTCTTCTTAGATCTTCAACATGAGTGGATGCATCTTTAGAGTAAACAATTAAATCATCCATATAAATAACAATGCACTTACCTGACAATCCACGGAATGCGGTGTCCATGGCTTGCTAAAAAGTGGCACATGCATTGATTAGACCAAAAGGCATTCTTCTATATGCATAATTTCCCCATTTGCAAGTAAAAGTGATCTTCAACCTATCTTCCTTGTCAACTAAGACCTGGTTATATCTTGAAAATCCATCTAGAAAAAGACATCATCTTAGCCCCATTTACTGCTTGTAGTACTTCATCTATTGGAGGCAGGGGATAGTTATCTTTTTCAGATGCCTTATTCAAATTTCTAAAATCTACACATAACCTAATGTTTCCACTTTTCTTTCTCACAGGTACTAAATTAGCTACCTAGGTTGAATGTCTGACTGGGAAAATTATTCTGAAAGACAACAATTTTTTCACTTCTTCAAAGATCAAAGGCTCTAAAATGGCATTCACAGGCCTTTGTTTCTGCCTAAATGGTTTAATATCTGGTTTCAAGGGTATCACATGGGTTATGATGGACGTATCATATGTCTTCAAATCTTCATATGTCCATGCCATGACATGTTTGTACTCTTTCAGAACATCCACAATTTCTTTTCTGAATTCTTTAGAGCAAGCTTTTCCAATCAGTACATTCTGTGGACTCTGCTCTATTCCAAGGTTATATGGATCACACTTACCTCCCTCAGTTTTAGGCAAATCTTTCTGTCTTACTACCCCATCAAAGCCAAAAATCTGTTCTAACTCAATTACCCCCTTAGGTAAGAAATTGCTTTTTAGGTTGACTATGTCTTCTTCATCCCAAGACACATCAGGCCTTTCCTGTTCATCAATATTTTGAGCTTCAAAGACCTCATTACAAGTTAGAAAATCCACAATTTGTTGATCCCTTTCAAATACCTGGAAATGAGTAACATTATCTGGTATACTAGGAACATTTACTAATTCAATAGCAAATCATTTTAAACCTGACAATGTTAAGGGTTCCAATGTGCTAGTAGCAACTACTAATGCATTTGGTCTATGGTTCAATTCATTAGGGATATGTTCTATGTTGAAAGCATCAAATGAATCTACCAAATCCCACACCCTATGCCTGTAACAAACCATCTTTTTGTAGTTGCATGCATACAATTTCCTTACTTGCCTGACCACTAACTCAGAATCTAAAAATACCCTGATCATTTTTACCCTTTTCTTAATAGCCATAACAAGTCCATAAATCAAAGCTTCATATTCTGCAACGTTGTTAGTACAAGAAAATTGTAAGCTATATGCTGCTAAATATGACTTACCATGAGGATCTATAAGCTCCACACCTGCACCTGCACCCTGTTTAGATTTAGATCCATCACATTTCAGTGTACACATGCCATCTTTGTTCTTTTGACCCTTTACTTTGGCATGTTTTGCTTTTTCTATCACATGTGAGGTGCTATCTTGTTCATTCATAGGCAATTCATTTTTACCTACTTGCATATTTATACTTTCAGTTTGTAAATCAGAATGACAAATACTCTTGTCCTTTGTTTCTTCTTTTAAATCTGGGATCAACACATCTATGTTATTCTGAAAGTATTTCTTTGGTTGATTAGGATTAACCTTTGCTTCTTGCAGTCCTACTCCCTTTGTGCATTTTATGTATTGATATTCTATAATATCTCTGCACATTCCACAATTCTCTTCAAAATGTGGCTTATTATGGACTTTGCACATTCTTTTACATAACTTGTACTAAACTGGCAGATTTTATTTAATGCACCTTTCCATTTCTTGTCTAATGGTCTGACCAAAATTATTCATTGCATTGTTTTCTTCATCAGAAGAATTTCCATCAGACTCAATGAATAATATTGTTTCCTTACTGACACGTTTTTCTCTAAAGTTTAACATTAGGATTTCTTCAACTTGTACCCCTTTGTTAGTAACTCTATAAACACCAGGTTCAACAGAAGCATATAATATCTCATTAGTCCTATTGTATTCTGTAATCATGTGTTTCATTCTAGGTTCAGATTCTATGCTGATCTGATTTGGAACACCTCTCCAAGGTAACCACATAAGTGAAAAATTAGTGGCCATATATCCATTCAATGTTTTAGACCAGTCTCTACTCAACAACATCCCATAATTCACAGGTATATCTACTATCTGAATGTCAATAAACTGACTTACCCTAGTGTTGTGATGCTCACAACATGCCCCATTTTACTCCTTAGCAAAATGAGGACCCCTGCTGTAGTTGGTTTGCTTTGCTTGTTGGTGTGGTTTTCTTGGTGGTAAAGGGGAAAAGGTAAGTGAAAATTACAAACCTTGTTAAAAATAAAGAAAATTTGCATTTGAGTACCAGGTCAAAGTACAGGTGAATTCCTTGTTGAAAATAAACAGGGGTTGCTTTTTGAATTATTTCAAAATTCACTGTATTTTGCAAGTTATTGTTGTTTTTGGTAAATGTACAATTAGGTGGTTTGTGCCTTGTATATACAAAGTTCTTTGTATATGCATGGTCGTCTCATATACAAATGTGTTTGTATATCAGGTCTTGGTGTTAGTCACAAAAGGAGAAGTCGTCAGGTTCTATTATTTTATTGCTTTTCCTTGTATGCATTTGAGAAATGTTTTATACATACATATAGGGTGGACCCGAAAAGGTTTAGGTTGAAATGTATACATGCTGAAGTCCGCTATGTATATTCCAGTTTGTATATTTGGACAAATGGAAGATATACAAGTAAATGTACAAGGGATTATATACAACGCGGAATTGAAGAAATATTAAATTTGGTATAATCAAGGTATGTTCGACACTTGTATATTTGGCGGATGCCAAATATACAATCATGAGATACAAAGAATATTATACAAAGCAGAACTGAAAGAGGTATGAAATAGTGAATAATCGTTGTACATTTCGGGTTTGCATATAAAGTATCGAGAAACATACATTATGAAATATGCAACACAGAATTGAAAGTAAAATTAAATACAGTATAAATGATGCGATCGGACTTAAAGTATATTTTGTAAGGCATCACTTTATACAAGGCACGGAACTGAAAAGTTATCCAAAACAATAAAGTCGATGCATATTTTGGTTTGTATATTTCTCATATGCAACGAGATATACATTGCACTTTATACAAGATGGAACTGAAACCATTATGGAATAAAGCTAAACTATTGTATGTTTTGGTCTTTGTATGTTGCAAAGATACAAGGCAAAATATACAAGGTTTTATATACATTACGAATGCGAAAATCAATACAGGGCGATTTATAGCAGTTTGAAATCTGAAAGTTCAAATGAGAGGTAAAGGCATCGCAGGAAGTCATTATTGAGAGGTAGGATGGACCCCACCATATGTACATATGTGCTTGTATAAAAACCGTGTATACTTTGCGATATACAAGTAGTTTTGTATGTGTAGGGCGAAGATACAAGGTGGATTTGTCACGAAAGTTAAAAATGGTAAAGTCTTCGTATATTTGTCGTTTGTGTATTTTATACATTCCTGATATGCAAAGAATCAATACATCGTGAAAGGGATAAAAGGGTAACAAAATGTTTGTATTCTGTGTTTGTATATGCGATTGTACAACAGAATATACAAGTAAGATATACAAGCAGTAGGATACAAATGTGTACGGAAGAGGTAAAAGGAGGGGCTTTAGTTCAATTGTATGTATAAAGGGTTTGTATGTTTAAATATACAAAAGAAAACATACAATGAAAAGATACAAGGAAAACATACAACGAGATATACAAAAGAGAATGCATGTTTAATTAAGCTAACGGTCAAAAGGTTCAAAACTCTCAAACACGGGAAAGGAAAGCTGAAGGTCGCAGTGCATTAATGGCTATAATTAGTATGAATTTAACACTAAATCAAATGGAATTTAACAAGGGTTAGGGTAGAGTTATTGTTATTTTTCTTACAAGGTATATTGTTAAACATTGAATTTTCCAGAAAGGGCGCTGTCACAGTAAAATCAAGTAGAATTTACTGAATTAGCGAAGTTAGAGTTGCTGAGAGAAAGCAAAAGGTAAAGTAAGTCAACATCAAAGGTTAAACAGTCACAGAAACAAGTATTTATCTTGAAACCTCGTTTAAATTTCCAACGGTAAAGCACAACAGTTAATTCCAGTAATTTCACTTTCAAAATGCATGCACTTGTTAAAATTACTGTTTTAACTGTGAATTAGCTAAGCAGAGCTTAACGATTTCAAGTAGGTTGCAAGTTAGGGTAAATGGTAGAAAATAGATATTCACAGTAAAACCCTAGGTATGAATTGGAAACAAAAATTGAGGTATGTATACTTCTACAGGATGGCCCCTAAACTGAAGAAAGATATAGGGGAAGATATAAAAAGGGAAAGAAAACCATGGAAAGAGGTGGAGAAAGAGGAATTGCCGATACATAGAGGGTATCCGACCCTGATGAGTACGAATGGAGTGGGGACGGATACTAACATAGGAAACTATGATGCAGAAGATGTGCTAAAAATGATTACTGTTGTAGATGCTACTCTTGATATGAGGTGCATTTGGGATAGTGGGTTATACCGAGCCACGGGTTTCCCATTGGCGATGGAGGCCAGGGATTTATGCTTAGACTGTGTAATTATGTATAACCCAAGTACCAAGATGGTTATGCTATATGATTAAAATAATTGCTGATTTGACTCCTGAGGGGATTGCTAACACTTTTGGGTTGGAGATCACTGATAAGATGACAGACATTGATATCGATCAGTATAATGAGAGTTTCCACACAAATGAGGGAGAATGTAAGGGTAAAATATTTTGCTACTTGTACAGTCCAGAGAACAAACCAAAGGCGGTGGCTAGAATCCCTAAAAATCTGATGAGAATACATTTTAGGGAGGAGATATATTTGATGATCACCATGCTGAGCAGACTGGTTGGACTGAGAGATGCCACCAAATGTGAGCCCTAGATGTTCACTATCATAGAATACTTGAGAGCAAGTGAAAAAGAAGAAGGGCAAATTCATTGGGCCAAGGCCATTAGTACGGCTATTTGGAGGTAGGCCATGCTGAGGCAGCAAAAGAGCTCGCCATTTTATTTGTCTTCTTATGTGTTGTATTCCTGTGCTGCAATGATTAGGCCTTTTATTCATGGAATAGAAAGGATTGGTGTTTTAGGAAATGACCCTAATCAGAGGCTAGTATATAAACATTACCCTATCTTGTAGGAGGAGAATGCCTTAAAGAATTTTGCTTTGGTCAATGATGTTTTTTATACCTACTTTGTACGAGTACTGAGGGAAGAACCTAATAAAAGATTGTCTAAGGATGCTGAAAGTGCAATTGGATTGTACAGTTCATGGTTCATACAGTTTGAACACTTTACTTATATAAGAACTAAGGGTTTTGAGGGGAAGCCATTCATGCTTCCCAGATACCCTTCTGACAAGCTAAAGGTGTTAGAGTTTTCGAGGCAGAATTTGAATGCTTTTAGGATGTACAAGAGGAAATTTAACAATAGGGGAAATGTGAGACTGCCATGGGCAATTGGTAGATGTTCTTGTTTTAGTGAGGAGGTGGCAAGTTATTTAGAATAGGAGTTTAGGTATTATGGCCACAAAGAGTTTGATTTAGCAAGAAGATTCGACCCCTTCCACCGAATTCAGAATTTTGTAGACAACAAGTACATACAGCAAGTACATATTAAAGATTTCTGGGCTGACTGCCAGAATGACAAGGAGGTAAGGAAAAGGGCTTACAAAAGATTGACTGTGGAGCAAATGAGGTCTATTGGTGATATTTATGTCCCTCTAGAAGTCAGGGAGGATGATCAATTATTACACCATAGTTATGCAAAAGCAAGACTAGCTCCCATTACAGAGCCCGATTGGTCGAAGCCCTGGAACACATCATTGGATGTTTTGACAAAGCCGGCGATATTATTTTCAAAGACATGGCTTAAGGATAGGATAGAAGAGCTTAAAACTGAAGGAAAAGAAGTTACATTTCCAAAGAAGGGAAGGAAGAGGAAGGCAGAGCCCAATGAGGACCTGCAATGTTTCTACAAGAAGAAGAGAAAATTTGTTGAAGCTAAGGTTGTGGAAAAGGATAAAAATGCCACATTAATGGATCCATATGCCTTGGGCATAACAATTGCAGTTACATCTAAAACTTTTGTTGATGCAAAATCCATGAGCCATGAGGTTAGTGAAGAAGAAGCACAGGCTGCAAAAGGGGCAGCAAGACCATCAGTCATGAGGGCAATCCCAATAGGTTTGTCTAGGGGCAAGTCCTCGAAACCAAAAGATGCAATTGGAGCCCAAGAAGTGGGGGAGAAAATGAGAAGTATGTCTGGTACTTCTGCTCCAATGGAACCAGGACAAACATTCATAAAGGTGAAAGCAGAGCTGGCTGGAGAGAGGCTGCAGGAGTCAGAGGTTAGTAAGGCCAAACCTACTGCTGTAGAGATTGTGCAAATTGAGAGCAGTGACAGCGAGGAAAAGATAATGTACAGGGGAAAAGTGATTGACATAGAGGAAGAGTCAAGTGATTTTCTTAGTGAAGAGGAGGAATCAAACCTGTAGGCCGAAGTGGAAACAAAAGAAAACATAGAAGCTGAAGTAGAGGAGGTGTAGGTAGAAACTAGATATAATGATCCATTTGATACTTTAGTACCACCAGAAATCATTAGAGATGTGCAAGAGGAAGTACATAAGATTGAAGAAGTTGAAATGGAGAATCATCTGAAGGGGTAAGCACCGAAGGACAGGCAGCACGAGGGGACACCTCAGAGGTGGATGCATTGGATATGCTAAATATGTATGGGGAGCAAGGTGAAGAAAGGGAAAATACAGAAAACTTGCAAGCCTAGGAAGAAGAAATAAAAAAAGATGAGGTTAAGGCCAGTTCACCAATACATCCAGAGCTGCCACAGATAGAAAATACAGAGGCAAAAGAAAAAATAGATGGGAATAAACCTGAGGAGTCAGTAGTAGAAGAGGCTCCTGATGAAGAAGATCAAGAAGGAGGAGACACTGAGGTAGAAGAGGAGGAAAATGAAGTTGAGTCAAGAGAGCAAGAGCCTCAATTACAACAAGAACAGCAAGTCCCAGAAGAGGAACAACAACCAGGGCAACCACAATATCAACAACAACAACAAAATCCAGGACAGCAAGAGCAACAACATGAACAGCAGCAACAGGAGACAATTGGAATGGATAAACCTCATGAAGAGGTGATTAATGCAGAGAAAGCTGCAAAAGGGACAAAGGAGGCGCCTACCTGGCTGGAAAGGGAAATAAGAAGAGAGAAGAAAGAAATACAGTTAGCTCCTATTGTTATTAAGAGCTTGGTGACAGGAAAGACAACTCCAAGGAAAGAGAAAAGAAAAGCTAGGACAATGTCAGCAATCGAGAGAGGTCCAGATGGATCAAGAACTCTAAACCTAGATATACCACAAATGGAGAAAGAAAGGGTGAGATTACCCTACAGGAATACAAGATATTGAATCTTGACCTTGGGCATTCAACTAGAGAACAACACCTCCATGAATGGGAGGATATGCACCAGGAAACAGCTGGTATCCTAAGGAAAGACAAGGATAAACTGGAGCATTTAAAAGGACACATTGTACAGCTCCAACAATTTATCAGGGGGATATTTGATCCCAATACCACTGTTCCTAACTTACCTACTAACATAACAATAGTGTCTAAGGAGGAAATAAAAGATATGGAGAATAAGAGATTTAGAGCTAATGTTTTTGATGAATAGTTTACTGATTTCATACAAGAGGGAGAGCAAATAATCAGGCAAGCTGTGGACAGCTAGAGAATAGCTACAGAAGAGAAGAATAAATGTATGATATTCATACAGAACTGCGTAACAAGACAAGATGAATGCAAATCTAAGATTGAGCAGCTGGTGGAAATGGAAAGAAGGGCAGATGAGCTGATCCATGAGGGAGCACTTAATGTTGCACTGGCGAATAAATTGCCAAGTATAATAATGGAACTTAAATTTGAGGAAAATAACCTCAAAAGGTGTGCAATTATTATACCAGAGTTACAAGAAAAGGCAGAAAATATGATAAAAATGCATAAGGGGATCAAAGAAAGGCTTATACAACATGAATGTGCAGAGATGCCAGCCTACGACCTAAACAGAGCATTGACGGAGTTCAGGGCCATATTCACACCCTGTATAGAGAATCCGGATGCAATACTTAGCAAACAAATGATAGATATACTGATGGAATAAAGAGCCAAAATGAGCAAGTACAAAAAAATAACAGAGGGCTCAGATGACAAAGAGAAAGAACTGAAAGAAAGGGTGATGATGCAAGAATTTATTTTTGCAAAAAGTCTAGGAGGGGACTGCACCTTTGTGAAGGGAGTAATTGACAATTTCAAGAGATACTTGAAAAGGTGAGAGGACAAGAAGTAAAGAATTGTGGGAAGAAATTAAATGAAGAGCTCTGGTGGGAAAGGGTCAGACAAAATGGGAATCTTATTCCAAATACATCCTTTGAGGGAAAAGGTGCGAAATGGTGGACTGGCACAGTTATGAAATGAAGGCACACCATTGGTCAGTGATAAAAGTACCTTAACCATGGAATGATAGTTGTAACCGTAGAATAGAGGTTGTAACCATAGCAAGGGAGAGAATTCAAATGCTATATTAAGAGCATTTCTACTTGTATTTTAATTTACATAGGGATTTTTAGCATTTAGCCAAGAAGTTGTATTTCTTTCTGAGGTTTTTTGAGTAGAATATTTTAGTTTAGAGGAGGTCGCCTGTTGTCTACATTAAGGAATGCGTGGAAACATCCATCTTTCTTATTATATCTGTAAAGTACTGTGAGTTTTTCTTTTGAATTTTGATTAATAAAGTTAAGAGTCATACCTACATTGTAAACCATATATGGCTATGTGTTTTGAACATAAGTGAATCTAGAGGTCTGCGTCTATTTCCTGAGTGTCTTCTAGCTCTTCGTTAATTTTAAAATAGTTTCTCTTAAAGCTCACAATCTTGAATGCTTGTTTGTGAAAATATTTAGAACATTTACATTCAATGATTTGATCTACTGAGTTAATTGAATTCACTATATTTCTTACTGTGTGCATAACAGAACATTTAGATCCTATAGTGAATGATGGTAGATTTAAATTTCTCTAACTTTTCCCAAAAGGTCTGAAATACCTAGCTTAAACGTTGAAATCCAAAGGAGATTATCTTACATTTGAAGAGTTTAAGAGTAATAAGTTGATATCTGATAATCTTCATATATATTTGAAAAGCAAAGCACGTTTGAATATAAATCATATAAAGCTTTGAGATACAGTAACATTTTATGCAGATGAATGATTAGAAAGTTGATATTCATGTTGGTTTGCATAATGGGAGTCTAGTAAGTCACAATTCCACTTTAAATCACGTAAGGCCCTTTGCATATTACAGCTTCATAATAACCTACTGAACGGTCCAACAGGTCAAGACCTGACCAATAAGGAAACTTGGGATTAAGAAATCTTAATTAATTTCTTCATATCTTTCAAGATAGTTAGGTTCATTTTATGAATTATAACTTTTGTTATAAGTGTGTAAAAACAATCATCAATAGTTTTTGGCACTAGAAGGAGGATTGAATAGGAGTTAAAGTTGTAGTTGAGTAAAGCTGGCTCACAATGGTAGCAGAGTGACTAGGTCTAGAGCTAATCCTAACGACATATTTGTGCAACTACCTGATAGAAGACAGAGTAGGGGTCTGCTAATTTGGAGTCCTAAAACATCAAATACAAGAAGTTCATCTGGAACACCTCTTGGATCACCTTTCAACACCCATAGTATTGACAGTCCTAACAGTTCTTCATATGGGTCCTTAAGTCTTAGTTTAGGTTCTCCCAGAGGTTCTAGTCCTCCCGGAAGTCCAGGTACACCTAGAAATTTAGGTATTCCTACAGGTCTAGGTCAAACACAAATACCTGCAATGGCTTATTTCAACATCAACTCTCCCATATATTTCATAGATTATCATGTGATGCCAAAAAACCCTAAGAAAATATGCCCTAAATATTAGCTACACCAAGATCCGGAAAATCATATAAGGATATTTAAGGAAGCCTGCTTTAGAGCCCAGTTAGAACATAAGGATTTAGTCTGTAGGTTATTTCCTTACACTTTCAGTGAACAGGCATCCAACTGGTATGTGAATTTACCTAATGGCTACGTTTCCTCCTGGACACTTATGGAGGAGGCATTCCTGTCTAGATTTTGAGGACCTATCGATCCTTCCACTTTATACCATAAATTGGCCACAATCAAGAGGGGTGAGGGAGAACTGATTGATAATTTCAAAGATAGGTTTCAAAAGGCTTACTCTAGGATAGTGGCTCCATACATGGTAGCTCTAGATGTATTGTTGGCTATGTATTATGTTGCTTTAGATCCATTAACTACCATGTTTGTCAAAAGAAAGCCTAACATAGATAATGTATCTAAAGCCTATAAAAAGGTAGCATCTGTAAATCAGGAAATGAGGCAGACAACCTATAATCCATTCCTAAATGGAGGAAATCCTGAAATACAAAATCAAGTGCAACCTTGGAATGGAGGTCCTACACCAAATGCTCCAATGCTAAATCGAATCCCTACATACACACCTGTGTATAACCCTGCTCCAATTCAAGCTATAGTACCTTACACTGGTAATACTGCCAATCTTAACCAGAACAATGACCAAACATTCTTCCAACCACCTCAGGATACATTTATAGCAAAATCTCAAGATGAAAGGGAAGATATCAAAGAAATCACTACACATCTGAGAAAATTGACCACTGAGGTGACACAGTTAAGAAATGAGACTTTCTACGGTAGGAGTAATCAGGGGTATAATCAGAACTACAATCAGAGTCAAAACCAGCATTACAACCCCAACCATAATCAAAATCAAAATCAGGGTTATAGTCAGGGTCAAGGTTCTAATCAAGGTCAAAATCATAGTCAACATCACAATCATAATCAGGGACAACAAATGCAAAATAGAGGACCAGCTATAGATAACAGAGCCTGGAATAACAATAACATGAATCAAAATCAGCCTAGGCCACCCAAAACGTGGAACACAGGGCCTAATAGTGGTACCCTGGCTTCTCCATTCGAGAATGTAGACAACCAGGACACAAAACAAATAGCAGGGATCCAAATGGCCAATGTAGCACTGAAGAATTGGTGTAGGATCCATAATACTAGTGCACATGTTGAAATAGACTGTCCTCAATTTCATCTAGCAGCAAGTATTTTTAATGTGGATGTATAGGCTCCTACTTCTGAGTTCTTAGTCCCTAAAGGTAATGAAATAGTATCCTCAGGGTATGATACTGCTCTAGTTTTAGAAAATTTCACATTTAGAGAAGAGGAAGATGACCAATTGTTAGACAATGAACCCTATTATTGTGAAAGCCTATATCTTGAGACAGCCTTAGTATTGAATGCTTTTCAGTTTCCATTTAAAACTAAAAATGAGGTGTTGTGTGAGATAGAGGAGGTGCAAGCCTTCCAACAGTCGAATAGGAATCATACTTACAACCTGAGAAGTAATCCAAAGCTAGGAGGACCTTTCACCACTTCCACTCCTCCTAACAATTATAATACTCCACCAGACCAGAATGCTAGCAACAATCCTGCTACATTGGAGGCTACCCACAGTACAAATAATGGGGCAGTAACATAGAAGGTCCAAACAAACAAAACTAAGACAACAGAAACATTGAGACTGATGAGTTATCTATCAGAAGAAATTAAGAAAATCAAGGTCAGTGTTGTTGCAAGTATGAGGTTAACCAGTGTTGTCATTGATGTCAACATACTCATATTGCATTGATAAGAAGGTTTGGATGAGCTGTGTGCTGAGGATATTGAGAAAATTAGTCTCAATCAGGAACAGTGAAGAATAGTGATGAGAAGAAGACAAATGTACTCAATAGGTTGAGGATCAGAGGATGTGGATTAAAGGGTTCGTAGATATGATTCTTGAGATGATCCAGTTAAGATTTCAGAGGTCTGCATGAAGATATGAAAAAGTTGTGATCAGTCAAGTAGAACTGGTTCTGGGAGATGCTCTGGAGGGACAGAGTGTTACAAAAAGGTCTGGTGAGATCTGGAGGTGCATTATCAGACTCTGCGGATTGGAAGGAGTGTTTGGGATGTCCTTGTGATGTGTCATCTCAATTTGTACAAAGTTTGGAGGTCTAGAAGAACATGTTTCAGTTTGACAGTCACAATAGACTGTGTTCTTGAAGTTTCAGATGAAGAGGAGAAGAGATTCCTGTGAGTAGAGGAAATGTGGATGTACCTGGTCATTCAGGCAAGCTTGTGAAGGTTCTTGGATCATGTTGAAGGTGTGTTGTCGATCCTTATTAGTGTTAGAGCCCAGAATTGAAGATATTCTTCCGGATGAAGAAATTCTTATTCAGACTGGCCGACCGGATGAGTTATTCATCTTGCGAATGTTCTTGTGGATGATTGCTGACTTGCGAATGCTCTTATGGATGATTGCTGACTTAGATGATTGTTCCTAAGTTGATGCCTTGTATAAATAAAGGTTTGTGAGTTCATTTCAAAGGGTGTTATGGAGCGGATGAGTGTGGAATAGTGAAAGAGTGAAAGGTAGAGCAAAAGTATCTCGGGCTTAAATGGAACTGATGCAGGCATGGTAAAGATGTCAATCTCCAGTTCAAGTTTGTGATTCTTATCACTTTGTAGACAGTGTGTCTCTTGTAGGTAGTGTGCCTCTTTGTGAGCAGTGTGCTTAGGCAGTGAGCCCTAATTGGCATGTGCCATTCATTTTTTCTTATTCTTCTAACAGAGAATAATCCTTGGGTTAATCACCCCGTGGTTTTTCCCTTAACTAGGTTTTCCATGTCAAAATCTTGGTGTCTAATGTGTTGATGTTTATCTGCTCCTGTGTTTATGCATTATGCTTTCATGAATAGTTAACTGATATGCTATTAACTAACAAAGAAGAATCAAGTGTTTGAAGTAGAAGCAAGTTTTTGTACAACTGATTCACCCCCCCTCTCAGTTGTGTGCCCTAGATCTAACAATTGGTATCAGAGCCAAGTTCCTCTAAAAGGAGCTTAACCGCTTGAAGAGATCCAGGATGTCGTCATACAAGAAGGATAGTCTGAAGTTCAATGGAACCAACTTCACTCTTTGGAAAGGTCGCATGAAATGTCACTTGGAGTGTATGGGAAAAGCATACTTGGCCATGGTCTTAAAACCATATGTACCTCCATAGGGTGGTCTGACAACTCTGAATGAAATCACAGATGTTGAAAACAATTTGCAGACCAAAGAAGCTCTTCTAAGCACATTGAATGATTCAGAGCTCTCAAATGTCATTGACCTACCAACTGCATATGAGATCTAGATTAAATTGGAACTTCTGCATGAAGGAGATGAGTTTGTTAAGAGTGCAAGGTTGCAAAGTCTGAAAGGAAAAATTGAAAGATTGAAGATGAGGGATGATGAAAATATCACTACCTTTATGCCAAGAGTGAATGAGCTGGTGTGTGGAATCAGGAATGCTGGTGGAGTTCTAGATGAAAATGAAATTGTTTGTAAGATTCTCAGATCCTTTCCTGGTGCCTACAAAATCAAGGTTGCTGCCATTGATGAATTCAGAGCCCATACAACTGTCACAAGAGAGCAATTGGCTGGCAAACTGATTGCATTTGAAATGACTAAGTTTGGAGATGATCACCCCAAGACTGAATCTGCATTCAAAGCCAGTGCCTATGTGAAAGGCAAACAAAGATTTGATCTGGGAGAGAACTCTTCAAGGAAGATATCATGGTATGATCAAGCAAGGAAAGACATGGAAGAGGAAGAAGCAGAAACAACTCATCTTGAAGCCCTCATTGCCAAGAGACTGCCAAGAGGATTCGGTAAGTATGAAGGAAAATTACCCTTTAAGTGCTTCAATTGCAATAAGATTGGTCATTTTGCTTCAAGATGTCCCGAAAGATCTGCAAGGTCAAATGCTAACAGACAAAGGTTCCAAAAGAACTGTTATTATGTTCATGAAAAAGATGATAATGAAGGAGTAACAGATGATGAATCAGAACTAGGAAGCAAATCTAGAAATGAATGGGTGTTTATTGCCATCAAGGAAGAAGTTTCAATATCCTCTGAATCTGTCAATCACAAGGTTGTGGAAAGAGCTTTGGCTGCCCAAGTTGAAGAAAAGGATGATTGGGTTATTGACAGTGGATGCTCTCACCATATGACAGGTGACAAGAGCAAGTTCTTAGATTTGGAAAGGTATGAAGGAGGAATGGTAAAGTTTGGTGACAATTTTGTAGGTAGAATCAGAGGTAGGGGAACTATTTCTTTTGATGGAAAGAGCAAAATTGGTAAGGTATTGTATGTTGAAGGATTGAAGCACAATCTTCTCAGTGTTGGATAGTTAGTAGACAAAGGTTATGATCTCCAGTTCAAAAATGGAAGATGCAGGATCCTTGAAAGCTCCAGAACTGAGATTGCATCCGGTACTCAAACAAAAGGTAATATCTTCCATCTGGTTGGTTCAAATAAAAGTTGTCTATTTGTTCAAATTAATCAAAGTTGGCTATGGCATAGAAGGATGTGTCATGTAAATTTTGATAACATCATCAAGATAAACAATATTTAGGCTGTAAGAGATCTTCCAAAATTGGTGAAACCTACAAATGTTTGTGCAAAGAATGTCAGCTAGGCAAACAGAGCAGAGTCTCTTTCAAAAGCAAAGATCAGTCCTCTACTGGATTATTATAATTAGTTCATACTGATCTATGTGGTCCGACAAGAATCAAGAGTATGCAAGGTGATAGATATTTCATGTTACTGATTGATGATCATTCCCGGATGATGTGGGTTACCTTTCTGAAAGAGAAATCAAAAGCCTTTGAGAAGTTCAAAATCTTCAAGGCTATGGTAGAGAATCAAACTAGATTGAAACTGAAGTGTCTAAGGTCTGATAGAGGTGGTGAATTCACATCCGGTGAATTCATAGACTTTTGTGAGAAGCATGGCATAAAGAGACAGTTGTCTGCTCCTACGACTCCACAACAGAATGGAGTAGCTGAGAGAAAGAACCAGACCATCCAAGAAGCTTCTAGGACAATGATGATGGAAGCAAATGTTCCTTAGATGTTTTGGAGAGAAGCTGTCAGCACTGCAGTCTACACTCTTAACCGAGTTCAAATCAGAAACAATACCGGTAAGACTCCTTATGAACTTTGGTTTGGTATAACTCCTACTGTGAGATATTTTAGAGTATTTGGTAGCAAATGTTACATCAAAAGAGATGAAGATCTAGGAAAGTTTGATGCTAGAAGTGATGAAGGAATTTTCTTGCGTTACTCCACTCAAAGCAAAGCATACCGGTGTTACAATAAGAGATTGAAAAAGATGATAGAAAGTACAAATGTGAAGATGATAGAAAGTACAAATGTGAAGGTTGATGAAGGAATTGAGAAGCCCTCAAGGTTTTATGAATATGATGAAGATGATCAGGATGGTGTTCTGATTCAAGGAAATCAATCCCTTCTTGAAAGTCAGATTCAGACTGATTCGGTAAATGAGGAAGAAGAGGTTTGTCTGAATGAACCTGATCAAGAAACATCAGTGCAAGAGACTCCCAAAGTTCCAAGGTATGTAACTTTAAATCACTCTGAAGATCAGATCATAGGTGACAAAAGCAAAGGGGTACAAACAAGGAGGAGAATTTCTCAAAATTCAAATGAATACTATCTAATTTCAAAGATTGAACCTAAGACGATAAATGAAGCTTGCAATGATGAAAACTGGACCAAAGCAATGGAGGATGAGTTGATGCAAATTGAAAAAAATCACACTTGGGATCTTGTTCCCAGACCTAGAAACAAGAATGTGATTGGAACCAAGTGGGTCTTCCAGAACAAACTAAATGAGGTTGGTGAAGTAATCAGAAAAAGAGCTAGATTGGTCTGCCAAGGCTACTCTCAAATAGAAGGAATTGATTTTGAAGAAACCTTTGCTCCGGTAGCAAGAATTGAAGTAGTCAGATTATTTCTTGCATATGCTGCCTTCAAAGACTTCAAGGTATATCAGATGGATGTCAAGTCTACCATCCTAAATGGTGATTTGGAAGAAGTATACATTGAACAACTGGATGGATTTCAATTGTCTAATCATGATGATATGGTCTGCAAGTTGAAGAAAGTACTGTATGGATTGAAGCAAGCCCCAAGAGCATGGTATGAAAGGTTGCATAAGCATCTTGTACAGATTGGTTTCAACAAAGGTATTGCTGACAGTAATCTATATTTCCAAATAGATAATGAAAACATCTTGATTGTTGAAGTATTTGTTGATGATATCTTTTTTGGAGGAAGAGATAGTCTGTGTAAAACCTTTGCAAATCAAATGAAAAGTGAGTTTGAAATGTCAATGCTTGGTGAAATGAATTTCTTCTTGGGTCTGCAAATTACTCAGACAAAGAAAGGTATCTTTATCTCTCAGACCAAATATGTGAAAGAATTGTTGAGGAAATTTGGAATGGAAGATTCAAAGCCAATGAACACTGCTATGGCAACCGGATGTAAGTTGAGCAAAGATGATGACTCTCCTAAGACAGATCAAACCAAGTATAGATCAATGATTGGAGGATTATTGTATCTCACTCAGACTAGACCAGATATAATGTAGGCTGTTGGTCTTGTGGCAAGATTTCAGGCTGACCCTAGAGAATCTCATGTTATGGCAATCAAGAGGATTTTTAGATATCTAAAGGAGACAGTTGAGTATGGCCTATGGTATCCTAGAGATCAGGATTTCTCTCTTCATGCATATACAGATGCAGATTGGGCAGTAGATGTGGATGACCGGAAGAGCACCAGTGGTGGAGCATTCTTCTTGGGAAAGAGATTGGTTTCTTGGCTAAGCAAGAAACAAGAGGCAATATCTCTGTCTACAACTGAAGCAGAATATATTGCAGCAGTAGGTAGTTGCACTCAAATCTTATGGATGAAGCAAATGTTAAGAGACATGAAAGTAGAATATGAGGAGTCTATCACAATTTTCTGTGATAATTCAAGTGCAATAAATATTTCCAAGAATCCGGTATTGCATTCTAAGACCAAGCATATATCTATGAAATTTCACTTTTTGAGAGAACAAGTGAACAAGGGTGAAGTCAGATTGGAGTATGTGCCCTCCAAGGATCAGCTTGCAGATATTTTTACTAAACCTCTTCCCAAAGACTCTTTTGAGTATCTCAGGGAGAAGTTAGGGGTCATGGACCCTCCGGTGATGAACTAGGATGTACTAATGTGCATCAGTCCGATGGATATCACAGTCATATCTTGTGATCCGGATTGATGATGGGGAGCTGCTACTAAGGGGGAGCAGCTGGTATGATTCTGATGTGTTACAAGTGCAAGTATGAGCCCTTTGCCATTGATGTCAAAGGGGGAGAGAAGAC
The DNA here is from genome assembly GCA_027924645.1 of Cunninghamia lanceolata. Classification (NCBI taxonomy): domain Eukaryota; kingdom Viridiplantae; phylum Streptophyta; class Pinopsida; order Cupressales; family Cupressaceae; genus Cunninghamia; species Cunninghamia lanceolata. Next base: position 14,776,444 of record BSBN01000206.1, read on the forward strand.
ATGAGAAAAACAAGTGGTTGATGATCAAAAGGGGAGCAGTAAAGGAAGAGAAGACATGTGAAGAGTTGTTGCTGATAGGGGGAGATGTGACAGAAAAGAGAAGTTCTTGTCTTGATGGTTTTTCACATCATATGTTGCCATCAATGACAAAGGAGGAGATTGTTGCAAGTATGAGGTTAACCAATGTTGTCATTGATGTCAACATACTCATATTGCATTGATAAGAAGGTTTGAATGAGCTGTGTGTTGAGGATATTGAGAAAATTAGTCTCAATCAGGAACAGTGAAGAACAGTGATGAGAAGAAGGCAAATGTACTCAAAGGTTGAGGATCAAAGGATGCGGATTAAAGGGTTTGTAGATATGAGTCTTGAGATGATCCAGTTAAGATTTTAGAGGTCCACATGAAGATATGAAAAAGTTGTGATTGGTCAAGTAGAACCAGTTCCGGGAGATGCTCCGGAGGGACAGAGTGTTAGAAAAAGGTCCGGTGAGATCCGGAGGTGCATTATCAGACTTTGCGGATTGGAAGAAGTGTTTGGGATGTCCTTGTGATGTGTCATCTCAGATTGTACAAAGTTTGGAGGTCTGAAAGAACCTATTTCAGTTTGACAGTCACGACAGACTGTGTTCTTGAAGTTTCAGATGAAGAGGAGAAGAGATTCCTATGAGTAGAGGAAGTGTGGATGTACCTGGTCATTCAGGCAAGCTTGTGAAGGTTCTTGGATCATGTTGAAGTTGTGTTGTTGGTCCGCATTAGTGTTAGAGCCCGAAATTGAAGATATTCTTCTGGATGAAGATATTCTTATTTAGACTGGCCAACCGGATGAGTTATTCATCTTGCAAATGTTCTTGTGGATGATTGCCGACTTGCGAATGCTCTTATGGATGATTGCCGACTTAGACGATTGTTCATAAGTCGATGCCTTGTATAAATAAAGGTTTGTGAGTTTATTTCAAAGGGTGTTATGGAGCAGATGAGTGTGGAATAGCGAAAGAGCGAAAGGTAGAGCAGAAGTATCTCAGGCTTAAATAGAACTGATCTAGGCATGGTAAAGATGTCAATCTCCAGTTCAAGTTTGTGATTCTTATCACTTTGTAGACAGTGTATCTCTTGTAGGCAGTGTGCCTCTTTGTGAGCAGTGTGCTCGGGAAGTGAGCCCTAATTGGCATGTGCCATTCATTTTTTCTTATTCTTCTAACAGAGAATAATCCTTGGGTTAATCACCCCGTGGTTTTTCCCTTAACCGGGTTTTCCACATCAAAATCTTGGTGTCCAATGTGTTGATGTTTATCTGCTCCTGTGTTTATGCATTATGCTTTCATGAATAGTTAACTAATATGCTATTAACTAACAAAGAAGAATCAAGTGTTTGAAGTAGAAGCAAGTTTTTGTACAACTGATTCACCCCCCCTCTCAGTTGTGTGCCCTAGATCTAACAAGTGTACCTTTGTGTGAACTATTAAGAAGTCCAGAGGTTAGAAATGCCTTCATAAAATCTTTAGATACATCTGTAATAGGAGAGACTCCTGCTGAGGCACTTGTGCCTAATAGAGAGACACAACCAAAAGAAAAGGGTACGAAAGTTGAGCAGCCTTCTAACACAAATGTAGTTATGTACGCTGGTAAGAGGGATACTCCTCCCTTCTTGCTAACTATTAGATTTTGTGGAAAGAACATACACAATTGTATGGTGGATTCAGGTGCCTCAGCTAATGTAATGCCTTTGGGTATATGCAAAACCTTAGGTCTAACTCCCACCAAGTCTGCCAAAGTTGTCACACAGTTAGATAAGACTGAAGTTAATGTGGTAGGAGAACTAATGCATATTCAGATGCAGTTAGCTTCAGACCCCAGGGTAAGTCAGTTTATAGACATCCAAGTAGTTGATATACCTACAAATTATGGGATTTTACTAAGCATAGATTGGTCTAAAACACTAAACGGATACATGGCCACTGACTTTTCACATATGTGGTTACCTTGGAGGGGTGTGCCTAATCAAATCAGAATAGAGGCTAAACCTAGGATGAAGCATATGATCACTGAATACAATAGGACAAATGAAATATTGTATGGCTCAGTTGAGCCCGGTGTTTATAGGGTCACTAACAAAGGGGTACAGATTGAGGAGATATTAATGCTAAATTTTGGAGAAAAACCAGTTAGTAAGGATACTATACTATTCATTGAATCTGATGGAGACTCTTCTGATGAAGAAGGTAATACACTGAATCATTTTAGTCAGGTCTTTAGACAGGAGATAGAAAAGTGCATGGAACTAAATATTTCAGTCCAATGCAAGTCATATAAAGATATGTGTAGAGTTCACAACAAGCCACATTCTGAAGAGAGATATGGAATGTGCAAAGACATTATTGAGTATCAATATTTAAAATGCACAAAGGAGTGGGAATTTCGTGAAGAAGGGGTGAGTTCTAGTCTACCCGAGAGGTACTTTCAGAACCCCATAGATGTAGAAACTCTAGAGTTAGGAGAAAGTTTAGGCAAAGAGGTTTGTCATTCAGATTTACACACTGAAAAGACAAATGAACAAGTAAGTCAGAATGAACTGCATAAACAAGATAGCACTGCACAGGTGATGGAAAAGGTAAAACATGCTAAAGCAAAACACCAAAAGAATAGGGATGGCATGTGGACATTAAAGTGTGATGGGTCTAAGTCTAAACAGGTTGCAGGTGCTAGTATAGAACTCATAGACCCTCATGGCAAATCATATTTAGTAGCATATAGGTTACAGTTTGCTTGTACTAATAATGTTGCAGAGTACGAGGCTTTAATTTATGGACTGGTCATGGCTACAAAGAAAGGGGTAAGAATGATCAGAGTATTTTCAGACTCTGAGCTAGTAGTCAGACATGTAAGGAAAATATATGCTTGCAATTATAATAGAATGGTTTGCTATAGACATAGAATTTGGGATTTAATAGAGTCATTTGATGCTTTCAACTTAGAGCATATCCCCAGAGAACAGAACCATAGGCCTGATGCGCTAGCTGTTGCTGCTAGCACTTTAGAGCCTTTAACGCTGTCAGGTTTAAAGAGATTTGCTGTAGAACTAGTAAATGTGCCTAGTGTGCCAGACAATGTAACTCATTTTTAGGTATTTGAGGGGGACCAGCAAATTGTAGATTTTCTAACTTGCAATGAAGTATTTGAAGCCCAAATCATTGATGAACAAGAGAGGCCTAATATGCCTTGGGATGAGGAAGACATCATCAATTTAAAAAGTAATTTTCTGCCTAAGGGAGTGATAGAGTTAGAACAAATCTTTGATTTCGATGGAGTAGTGAAACAAAAGGACTTGCCTAGAATTGAGGGAGGTAAATGTGATCCCTATAACTTAGGAACAGAATAGAATCCTCAAAATATACAAATTGGAAAGGTTTGTCCTGAGACGATTAGAAAAGAAGTCACAGATGTACTGAAAGAGTACAAACACATTATAGCATGGACATATAAAGATTTAAAGACATATGACACGTCCATTATAACACATGTGATACCATTAAAACCAGATGCCAAACCATTCAGGCAAAAGCAAAGGCATGTAAATGCAATTTTAGAGCCATTGATATTTGAGGAAGTAAAAAGACTACTGTTTGCCAGAATAATTTTCCCTGTTAGACATTTGACTTGGGTAGCTAAGTTAGTGCCTGTTAGGAAGAAAAGTGGAGACATCCGGTTATGCGTAGATTTTAGGAATCTAAATAAAGCATCTGAGAAAGATAATTATCCTTTGCCTTCCATTGATGAGGTGTTACAAGCGGTAACTGGAGCCAAGATGATGTCTTTTTTAGATGGGTTTTCAGGTTATAACCAGGACTTAATTAATGAGGAAGATAGACTAAAAACCACTTTTACTAGTAAATGGGGTAATTTTGCATATAGGAGAATGTCGTTCAGTCTAATCAATGCAGGTGCCACATTTCAGCAGGCCATGGACATCACGTTCCGTGGACTGACAGGTAAGTGTATTGTGATTTACATGGATGATCTAACTGTGTATTCTAAAGATGTGTCTACTCATGCAAAATATCTAAGGAGAGTCCTCAAGAGATGTGAGAGGTATGGAATTTCTCTCAACCCTAAAAAATGTGTATTTGGTGTAATAGAGGGTAAATTACTAGGACATGTCATTTCTGAGAATGGTATATCCATTGATCTCGATAGAATAGAGGGCATAAAGAAGTTACAATTACCAAACACTAGAAAAGAATTAAAATCATTTTTTGGTAAAATTAATTTTGTCAGGAAGTTCATTACAAGGTTTGCAGAGATCGTGCAGCCATTGAACGCTATACTGAAAAAAGATGCTGTAATAGAGTGGACACCAGTAACCAAGGCTACATTTGAGGATATCAAAGAGGCTATTTTTGATGCTCCTGTGTTGACGAGTCTAGACTATACCAAGCCGTTCTACATTTATTCATTCGCATCCTCACAATCAGTTGCAGCTGCACTAACACAGAAAGGAGCAGATAATGAAGAGAAGCATTTCACCTTTATGAGTGCACCTCTGAAGGATGCACAGTTGAAGTACATGGATATAGAAAGACAAGCATTTGCACTGGTATGGGTAGTAAAAAAGTTTAGACATTACATTCTACGCAATCAGGTTAAGGCTGTGGTACCTGATGCAGCAGTAAAGATGTTGCTAATACAAAATGAACCTAGAGAGAAAAGAGCTAAGTGGATCACCACTCTACAAGAATTTGACATGGAAATCATACCAATGAAGCTAGTCAAAGGATAAGCTTTAGTGCAAACCATAGCCAATACAGACCCAAATCTGGTAAAATAGCAGTATGTGCTAAATATAAGTGATGCATCAGGGTGGTACGATGATCTCAACACTTTTCTAATATCAGGGAAATACCCAAGCAAGATGAAATCCTCACAGAGGAGAGCTCTAAAGATCAAAGCACAAAAGTATATGGTGCAAGGAGGTCTTCTATTCAGGAAGAACCATGAGGGAATTTATTTAAGGTGTTTAAATAGAGATGAAGCAGATAAGGTGTTGCTAGAACTTCATGATAAGTATGGGACCGCTCATGGTTCCCATTTAGCCACAACACATAAAATATTAAGAGTGGGTTATTACTGGCCCACTATGTTTAAAGATACAGAACATCACATCAGAAACTGTCACATTTGTCAAGTTACAGTAGATAAGGGAAGAAATCAAGCTAATCCGCTACAGCCAGTTATTGAGTCTAGGCCGTTTGCACAGTGGGGCTTGGATTTCATTAGGGTCATAAATCCTCCATCATCTGTGGGACACAAATTCATACTGACAGTGACCGATTACTGTACAAGGTGGACTGAAGCCACATGTTGCAAATTCTCCACTACTGAGGTAGTCATCAAGTTTCTAGAAGAGAACATCATCACCAGGTTTGGAGTTCCTTATTCACTGGTATGTGACAATGGCCCTGCATTTTCTTCTTTAAAATTTTCTAATTGGGCGTTTGAACATGGAATTGTTTTAAAGTTATCTTCAAATTATTATCCTTAGGGGAATGGGTTAGCTGAATCTATGAATAAAATCTTGCTAGACATAATTAAAAAGATAATTGAAAAGAACCCAAGAGAGTGGAACACATTGCTGAAATATGCACTGTGGGTAGATAGGACCAAAGTTAAGGCAGCTCTGGGTAATACACCTTACCATTTAGTTTATGGGACTGATCCCATACTTCTAGTAAATCTAAGAATACCAATCTGGAAGTTTGTGAATGAATACTTAGGCTTCAATGATCATAGGCAAGCCAGGATTGTTCAAATGATGCAATTAGATGAGAAAAGAGACCAAGCCATTGAAAAATTTGCCAAACACCAAGTAGTGGTTAAAAGATGGTTTGATAAACAAGCAATAGTCAAAACATTTAGGATTTCAGACTTAGTGCTGTGCTGGGATAAAGCACATGAGAAGAAAGGTAGCCATGGAAAATTTGACAAGTTATGGTTAGGTCCATTACAAGTGTCAGAAATAATAGGAGACAACACTTTTAGGCTCAAAACCTTGACTGGAGAAGATGTGCCATTACCAGTTAATGGCCAGCATTTGAAGCACTACTTCCAGGCTTGAGGTGAAGGTTGTTGGTCTATTGTATCATAATGTGGATTATTGTATAGGTTTGTTGTTTTTGTTTTTGGTTGTGGTCTGCTTTGTTTTGTTTTGTTGTTTTCCATTGGTTTCTGTTGTGTGTTTGTTTGTGTGTTTTCTATTGCTTCAGCAGGGGGTTTGTTTTGATTTAGAGTATACAGGAGCAGATTAACAACCACTGAAAATAATATAAAATTTGGAACATTCAAGTTAATCATTTGAAATTTATACATAATTTGTTGTGACTGTCATAGATGTAGAAAGTTAGTTAACTTGTGAAATTTTGTATTCAATAAGAATGGGTTGAGTATTCAAGGGAAGTTTCTCACAATGACACACCTAAAATCCTTGGATTTGTTGAACCTAACAGTGTAGATATTAGGTGAAAAATCAGAGGTCACCCTTGCTACCATTACAATCCTCAGCTTAATTTTAGCAAGTGACTGTTCCTTGCATCATGAAGTTACAATTGAAATATCTTATGAAGTATCTGTCAAAGTACAAAATATAAAAATAAATAAATAAATAAACTAGATTTTACTGAAATCCAGGTTAAGCCATCTAAGTAACTCTACTGGGGCTATAGACACTCGCTGGCAGTGGGGCTCTACTTAGGAGAATTGTAATGATAACCTTGCCGAGGCTATGGATGCCTACTGGCAACAAGGCTCTATCCAGTTGGCTATGAGGGAATGACATCAACTAGGTAGTCTAATGTCAGTCACTAGTCTGTTCAACTGATTTTCAAGATGAGGATAATTAATCACATGCACCCACTTAAACTGAAAAGGAAAATTCATGCACCTTATTGAATACATTAGGTCATAAGTTAAATAATGATTTACAAGGAAAGATAGTTGGAAATTATGGATTTACTTCATTTTATTTTCTTTAATGGTTTTAATTTAATTGTTTTATTTGGTTGCTAGTTGTTGTGATGCTCACAATATGCCCCATTTTATTCCTTAGCAAAATGAGGACCCCTGCTGTAGTTGGTTTGCTTTGCTTGTTGGTGTGGTTTGCTTGGTGGTAAAGGGGAAAAGGTAAGTGAACATTACAAACCTTGTTAAAAATAAAGAAAATTTGCATTTGAGTACCAGGTCAAAGTACAGGTGAATTCCTTGTTGAAAATAAATAGGGGTTATTTTTTGAATTATTTCAAAATTCACTGTATTTTGCAAGTTATTGTTGTTTTTGGTAAATGTACAATTAGGTGGTTTGTGCCTTGTATATACAAAGTTCTTTGTATATGCATGGTCGTCTCATATACAAATGTGTTTGTATATCGGGTCTTGGTGTTAGTCGCAAAAGGAGAAGTCGTCGAGTTCTATTATTTTATTGTTTTTCCTTGTATGCATTTGAGAAATGTTTTATACATACATACAGGGTGGACCTGAAAAGGTTTAGGTTGAAATGTATACATGTTGAAGTCCGCTATGTATATTCCAGTTTGTATATTTGGGCAAATGGAAGATATACAAGTAAATGTACAAGGGATTATATACAGCGCAAAATTGAAGAAATATTAAATTTGGTATAATCGAGGTATGTTCGGCACTTGTATATTTGGCAGATGCCAAATATACAATCATGAGATACAAAGAATATTATACAAAGTGGAACTAAAAGAGGTATGAAATAGTTAATAATCGTTGTATATTTCGGGTTTGCATATAAAGTATCGAGAAACATACATTGTGAAATATGCAACGTGAAATTGAAAGTAAAATGAAATACAGTATAAATGATGCAATTGGACTTAAAGTATATTTTGTAAGGCATCACTTTATACAAGGCACGGAATTGAAAAGTTATCAAAAACAATAAAGTCAATGCATATTTCGGTTTCTATATTTCTCATATGCAACGAGATATACATTGCACTTTATACAAGTCAGAACTGAAAACATTATGGAATAAAGTTAAACTGTTGTATGTTTTGGTCTTTGTATGTTGCGAAGATAAAAGGCGAAATATACAAGGTTTTATATACATTACGGATGCGAAAGTCAATACAGGGCGATTTATAGTAGTTTGAAATTTGAAAGTTCAAACGAGAGGTAAAGGCATCGTGGGAAGTCATTATTGAGAGGTAGGATGGAGCCCACCATATGTACATATGTGCTTGTATTAAAACCATGTATACTTTGTGATATACAAGTAGTTTTGTATGTGCAGGACGAAGATACAAGGCGGATTTGTCGCAGAAGTTAAAAATGGTAAAGTCTTTGTATATTTGTCATTTGTGTATTTTATACATTCCTAATATACAAAGAATCAATACATCGCAAAAGGGAGAAAAGGGTAACAAAATGTTTGTATGCTATGTTTGTATATGCGATTGTACAACGAAATATACAAGTAAGATATACAAGTGGCAGGATACAAATGTGTACGGAAGAGGTAAAAGGAGGGGCTTTAGTTCAATTGTATGCATAAAGGGTTTGTATGTTTAAATATACAAAAGAAAACATACAATGAAAAGATACAAGGAAAACATACAACGAGATATACAAAAGAGAATGCATGTTTAATTAAGCTAACGGACAAAAGGTTCAAAACTCTCAAACACAGGAAAGGAAACTTGAAGGTCATAGCACATTAATGGCTATAATTAATGCAAATTTAACACTAAATCAAATGCAATTTAACAAGGGTTAGGGCAAAGTTATTTTTATTTTGCTTTTAAGGTATATTGTTAAACATTGAATTTTGCAGAAAGGGCGCTGTCACAGTAAAATTGAGCAGAATTTACCAAATTAGAGAAGTTACAGTTGCTAAGAGAAAGTGAAAGGTAAAGTAAGTCAACATCAAAGGTTAAACGGTCACAGAAACAGGTATTTATCTTGAAACCCTATTTAAATTTTGAACGGTAAAGCACAGCCGTTAATTCCAGTAATTTCACTTTTAAAATGGATGCATTTGTTAAAATTACTATTTTAACTGTGAATTAGCTAAGTAGAGCTTAACGATTTCAAGTAGGTTGCAAGTTAGGGTAAATGGTAGAAAATAGATATTCACAGTAAAACCCTAGGTATGAATTGGAAACGAAAATTGAGGCATGTATACTTCTACAGGATGGCCCCTAAACTGAAGAAAGATATAGGGGAAGATATAAAAAGGGAAAGAAAACCACGGAAAGAGGTGGAGAAAGAGGAATTACCGATACATAGAGGGTATCTAACCCTGATCAGTACGAATGGAGTGGGGACGGATACTAACATAGGAAACTATGATGCAGAAGATGTGCCAAAAAAAGATTACTGCTATAGATGCTACTCCTGATATGAGGTGCATTTGGGATAGTGGGTTATACCGAGCCGCGGGTTTCCCATTGGCGATGGAGGCCAAGGATTTATGCTTAGACTGTGTAATTATGTATAACCCAAGTACTAGGATGGTTATGCTATATGATAAAATAATTGCTGATTTGACTCCTGAGGGGATTGCTAACACTTTTGGGTTGGAGATCAGTAATAAGATGATAGACATTGATATCGATCAGTATAATGAGAGTTTCCACACAAATGAGGGAGAATGTAAGGGTAAAATATTTTGCCACTGGTACAGTCTAGAGAACAAACCAAAGGCAGTGGCCAGAATCCCTAAAAATCTGATGAGAATACATTTTAGGGAGGAGATATATTTGATGATCACCATGCTGAGTAGACTGGTTGGACTGAGAGATGCCACCAAATGTGAGCCCTAGATGTTCACTATCATAGAATACTTGAGAGCAGGTGAAAAAGAACAAGGGCAAATTCATTGGGCCAAGGCCATTAGTACGGCTATTTGGAGGTAGGCCATGTTGAGGCAACAAAAGAGATCGCCATTTTATTTGTCTTCTTATGTGTTGTATTCCTGTGCTGCAATGATTAGGCCTTTTATTCATGGAATAGAAAGGATTGGTGTTTTAGGAAATGGCCCTAATCAGAGGCTAGTATATGAACATTACCCTGTCTTATAGGAGGAGAATGCCTTAAAGAATTTTGCTTTGGTCAATGATGTTTTTTATACCTACTTGGTAAGAGTACTGAGGGAAGAACCTGATAAAAGATTGTCTAAGGATACTGAAAGTGCAATTGGATTGCACAGTTCATGGTTCATATAGTTTGAACACTTTACTTATATAAGAACTGAGGGTTTTGAGGAAAAGCCATTCGTGCTTCCCAGATACCCTTCTGATAGGCTAATGGTGTTAGAGTTTTCAAGGTAGAATTTGAATGCTTTTAGGATGTACAAGAGGAGATTTAACAATAGGGGAACTATGAGACTGCCATGGGCAATTGGTAGATATTCTTGTTTTAGTGAGAGGTGCCAAGTTATTCAGAACAGGAGTTGAGGTATTATGGCCTCAAAGAGTTTGATTTAGCAAGAAGATTCGACCCCTTCCACTGAATTTAGAATTTTGTAGACAAGAAGTACATACAGCAAGTACATATTGAAGATTTCTGGGTTGACTGCTAGAATGACAAGGAGGTAAGGAAAAGGGCTCACAAAAAATTGACTATGGAGCAAATGAGGTCTATTGGCGATATTTATGTTCCTCCAGAAGTTAGGGAGGATGATCAATTATTACACCATAGTTATGCACAAGCAAGACTAGCTCCCATTACAGAGCCTGATTGGTTGAAGCCCTAGAACAAATCATTGGATGTTTTGACAAAGCCGGTGACATTATTTTCAAAGACATGGCTTAAGGATAGGATAGAAGAGCTTAAAGCTAAAGGAAAAGAAGTTACATTTCCAAAGAAGGGAAGGAAGAGAAAGGCAGAGCCCAGTGAGGACCTGCAATGTTTCTACGAGAAGAAGAGACAATTTGTTGAAGCTAAAGTTGTGGAAAAGGATAAAAATGCCACATTAATGGATCCATATGCCTTGGGCATAACAATTGAAGTTGCATCCAAAACTTTTGTTGATGCAAAATCCATGAGCCGTGAGGTTAGTGAAGAAGAAGCACAGGTTGCAAAAGGGGCAGCAGGACCATCAGTCATGAGGGCAATCCCAATAGGTTTGTCTAGGGGTGAGTCCTTGAAACTAAAAGATGCAATTGGAGCCCAAGAAGTGGGGGAGAAAATTAGAAGTATGTCAGGTACTTCTGCTCCAATGGAACTAGGACAAACATTCATAAAGGTGAAAGCAGAGCTGGCTAGAGAGAGGCTGCAGGAGTCAGAGGTTAGTAAGGCCAAACCTACTGCTGTAGAGACTTTGCAAATTGAGAGCAGTGACAGCGAGGAAAAGATAATGTACAGGGGAAAAGTGATTGACATAGAGGAAGAGTCAAGTGATTTTCTTAGTGAAGAGGAGGAATCAAACCTGCAGGCTGAAGTGGAAACAGAACAAAACATAGAAGCTGAAGTAAAGGAGGTGCAGGTAGAAACTAGATCTGATGATCCATTTGATACTTTAGTACCACCATAAATCATTAGAGATGTGCAAGAGGAAGCACATAAGATTGAAGAAGCTGAAATGGAGAAATCATCTAAAGGGGTAAGCACCGAAGGACAGGCAGCACGAGGGGACACCTCAAAGGTGGATGCATTGGATATGCTAAATATGTATGGGGAGCAGAATGAAGAAAGAGAAAATACAGAAAACTTGCAAGCCCAAAAAGAAGAAATAAAAAAAGATGAGGTTAAGGCCAATTCACCAATACATCCAGAGCTGCCACAGACAGAAAATATAGAGGCAGAAGAAAAAATAGATGGGAATAAACCTGAGGAGTCAGCAGCAGAAGAGGCTCCTGATGAAGAAGATTAAGAAGGAGGAGACACTGAGGTAGAAGAGGAGGAAAATGAAGTTGAGTCAAGAGAGCAAGAGCCTCAATTACAACAAGAACAACAAGTCCCAGAAGAGGAACAACAACCAGGGCAACCACAATATCAACAACAACAACAAAATCCAGGACAGCAAGAGCAACAACATGAACAGCAGCAACAGGAGACAATTGGAATGGATAAACCTCATGAAGAGGTGGTTAATGCAGAGAAATCTGCAAAAGGGACAAAGGAGGCACCTATCTAGCTGGAAAGGGAAATAAGAAGAGAGAAGAAAGAAATACAGTTAGCTCCTATTGATATTAAGAGCTTGGTGGGAGGAAAGACAACTCCAAGGAAAGAGAAAAGAAAAGCTAGGACAATGTCAGCAATCGAGAGAGGTCTAGATGGATCAAGAACTCTAAACCTAGCTATACCACAAATGGAGAAAGAAAAGGGTGAGATTACCCTAGAGGAATACAAGATATTGAATCTTGACCTTGGGCATTCAACTAGAGAACAACACCTCCATGAATGGGAGGATATGCACCAGGAAACAGCTGGTATCCTAAGGAAAGACAAGGATAAACTGGAGCATTTAAAAGGACACATTGTACAGCTCCAACAATTTATCAGGGGGATATTTGATCCCAATACCACCGTTCCTGACTTACCTACTACCATAACAGTAGTGTCTAAGGAGGAAATAAAAGATATGGAGAATAAGAAATTTAAAGCTAATGTTTTTGATGAATGGTTTACTGATTTCATACAAGAGGGAGAGAAAATAATCAGGCAAGTTGTGGACAGCTAGAGAATAGCTACAGAAGAGAAGAATAAATGTATGATATTCATATAGAACTACCTAGAAAGACAAGATGAATGCAAATCTAATATTGAGCAGTTGGTGGAAATGGAAAGAAGGGCAGATGAGCTGATCCATGATGGAGGACTTAATGTTGCACTGGCGAATAAATTGCCAAGTATAATAATGGAGCTTAAATTTGAGGAAAATAACCTCAAAAGGTGTGCAATAATTATACCGGAGTTGCAAGAAAAGGCAGAAAATATGATAAAAATGCATAAGGGGATCATAGAAAGGCTTATACAGCATGAATGTGCAAAGATGCCAGCCTACGACCTAAACAGAGCATTGACAGATTTCAAGGCCATATTCACACCTTGTATAGAGAATCCGGATGAAATACTTAGCAAACAAATGATAGATATACTGATGGAAGAAAGAGCTAAAATGAGCAAGTACAAAAAAAGAACAAAGGGCTTAGATGACAAAGAGAAAGAACTGAAAGAAAGGGTGATGATGCAAGAATTTATTTTTGCAAAAAGTCCAGGAGGCGACCGCACCTTTGTGAAGGGAGTAATTGACAATTTCAAGAAATACTTGAAAAGGTGAGAGGACAAGAAGTAAAGAATTGTGGGAAGAAATTAAATGAAGAGCTCTGGCGGGAAAGGGTCACACAAAATGGTAATCTTATTCCAAACGCATCCTTTGAGGGAAAAGGTGCCAAATGGTGGACTGGCACGGTTATGAAATGAAGGCACATCATTGCTCAGTGATAAAAGTACCTTAACCGTGGAATGATAGTTGTAACCGTGGAATGATAGTTGTAACCATGAAATAGAGGTTGTAACCGTAGCAAGGGAGAGAATTCAAATGCTATATTAAGAGCATTGCTACTTGTATTTTAATTTACACAGGGATTTTTAGCATTTAACTTTGTATTTCTTTCTGAGGTTTTTTGAGTAGAATATTTTAGTTTAGAGGAGGTCGCCTATTGTCTACATTAAGGAATGCGTGGAAACATCCAACTTTCTTATTGTATCTGTAAAGCACTGTGAGTTTTTCTTGTGAATTTTGATTAATAAAGCTAAGAGTCATACCTACATTGTAAACCATATATGGCTATGTGTTTTGAACATAAGTGAATCTAGAGGTTTGCATCTATTTCCTGAGTGTCTTCTAGCTCTTCGTTATTTTGAAAACAGTTTCTCTTAAAGCTCGCAATCTTGAATGCTTGTTTGTGAAAATATTTAGAACATTTAGATTAAATGATTTGATCTACTGGGTTAATTGAATTCACTATATTTCTTACTGTGTGCATAACAAAATGTTTAGATCCTGTAGTGAATGATGGTAGATTTAAATTTCTCTAACTTTTCCCAAAAGGTCTAAAATACCTAGCTTAAATGTTGAAATCCAAAGGGGATTATCTTACATTTGAAGAGTTTAAGAGTAATAAGTTGATATCTAATAATCTTCATATATATTTGAAAAGCAAAGTACGTTTGAATATAAATCATATAGAGCTTTGAGATACAGTAATATTTTATGCAGATGAATGATTAGAAAGTTGATATTCATGTTGGTTTGCATAATGGGAGTCCAATAATTCACAATTCCACTTTAAATCACGTAAGGCCCCTTGCATATTACACCTTCATAATAACCTATTGAACAGTCCAACAGGTCAAGACCTGACCAATAAGGAAACTGGGGATTAAGAAATCTTAATTAATTTCTTCATATCTTTCAAGATAGTTAGGTTCATTTTATGAATTATAAATTTTGTTATGAGTGTGTAAAAACAATCATCAACACCTAGGATCTGAAGCTAATTGCATTTGAATATACATTAATTCTCCTATCACATTAACCTCAGTTTTATCCAACTATGTAACAACCTTGGCAGATTTGGTAGGGGTCAGCCCTAAAGTTTTGCATATCCCTAAAGGCATTACATTAGCTAATGCACCAGAATCTACCATACAATTATGTATGTTCTTTCCAAACATTCTAATGGTTAACAAGAAAGGAGGGGCTTCTTTCTTATATGCATACATCACCACATTAGTGTTGGAAGGTTGCTCAATTTTCTTACTCTTTTCTTTGGGTTGTGAATCTCTACTAGGAACACTCACATCAACAGAAACCTCACCTATCATAGATGTATCCAAGGATTTTATGAAAGCATTTATGACCCCTGGACTTTTCAATAATTCACACAAAGGTATACTAACCTTAATTTTCTTTATCTCTTCAGATAAATAACTCATCAACCTCATTGTTTCTATTGTCTCTGTTTTACTTGTTTGGACTTTTTGTGTTACTGTTCCATTATTTGCATGATGATTAGCCTTCAGTATAGCAGGATTATTACTAGCATTCTGATCTGGGGGACTATTGAAATTGTTAGGAGTGGAAGTAGTGAAAGGACCTCCTGGCCTAGTGTTATTTCTCAAATTGTAGTTGTGATTTTTGTTTGGCTGCTGAAAAGCATATACCTCTTTTGTTTCATATAACACTTCATTTTCAGTTTCAAAGGGAAACTGAAATGCATTTAGTAAAAAGGCTGATTCAGGATATAGGTTCTCACAAAAATAAGGGTCATCCTCTAACAATTGATCCTCTTCTTCTCCAGTTGCAAAGGTAAAAGTCTCTAAGACTAAAGCAGTCTCATATCCTGAGGGCACTACTTCATTACCTTTGGGAAAGAGAAACTCAGAAGTGGGAGCCTGTACATCTACATTGAAAATATTGGCTGATAAATGGAACTGAGGGCAATCTAGTTTAGCATGGGTACTAGTATTATGAAATCTGCACCAATTCTTCAATGCTATATTAGCCATTTGAATTCTAGTTGTTTGTTTTGTATCTTGATTATCTAAATTCTCAAATGGAGAAGCTGGAGTACCATTATTTGGCCCTGTGTTCCATGTCTTAGGTGGCCTTAGCTGATTTTGATTCCTATTGTTGTTATCCTAAGCCCTGTTATCTACCATAGGTCCTCTATTTTGCATCGGTTGTCCTGGATTATGATTTTGATTCTGATTGTAATTCTAGTTTTGATTTGAACTTTGACCCTGGTTATAATTTTGATTATGATTTTGGTTATGGTTTTGGTTGTAGTTCTTACTATAGCTTTGGTTATGGGTTTCACTGTATCCTTGGTTGTTTCTACCATAGAAATTTTCATTTCTCAGTTGTGTCATTTCAGTAGTCAATCTTCTCAAGTGTGTAGTAATTTCTTTGATTTCTTCTCTTTCCTCTTGTGCCTTTGCCACAAATGTATCCTGAGGAGGTTGGAAGAAAGTTTGACCATTACTTTGATTATTATTGTTAGTGTTGCTAGTATAAGGGAATATGGCCTGGATTGGGGTAGGATTATACACAAGTGTGTATGTAGGAACTAGATTCAATAATGGAGTGTTACGTGTAGGGGCTCCATTCCAAGGTTGTGTTTGATTTTGTATCCCAAGATTTCCTCCATTAAGAAATGGATTATAAGTTGTTTGCCTCATCTCTTGGTCCACTGAGGCTGCCTCCTTATAAGCCTTGGTTATTGTATCTAGGTCAACTTTTCTTTTAACAAACATAGCGGTCAGTGGATCTAAGGCAACATAATCCATGGCTAATAATGTAGCTACATTTACTGTGTAAGGAGCTACCAACCTAGAATAGGCCTTTTGAAACCTGTTATTAAAATTGTTAATTAGCTCTCCTTCACCTCTCTTTATTGCAGCCAATTTATGATATAAGGTGGAAGGATCTATTGGACCTCTAAATCTAGACAAAAATGTTTCTTCCATAAGTGCCCAAGAAGAAATGTATCCATTAGGCAAGTTAACATACCAGTTGGAAGTCTGCTCATTGAAGGTGTAAGGAAACAACCTACACACAACATCCTCATATTCTAACCTGGCCCTAAAGCATGCTTCCTTAAATATCCTAATGTGATCTTCTAGATTGTGATGCAACTGGTATTTAGGACATATCTTTTTAGGATTTTTTGGCATCTCATGATAATCAGTGAACTGTATGGGAGAATTAACATTAAAGTAAGCCATTGCAGGTACTTGTGCTTGACCTAGACTTGTGGGAATACCTAGATTGCTTGGAGGATTAGAAGCTCTTGGAGGACTGGGACCTCTAGGAGGACTAGGACCAAGATTTAAAGATCTAAATGAAAAACTATCAGGACTCACAATGTTATGGATGCTAAAAGGTGATCTAGGAGGCGTTCCAGATGAACCTCCTGCTTGTGATATTCTAGGATTCCAAATCAAAGGACCCTTACTTTGTTATTTATCAGGTAATTGCACAAATATATCTTCTGAACTAGATCTAGACCTAGTCACTCTGTTACTGTTATGAGCCAGCTTTACTTAAAACAAACCCTAACTCCAATCAGGCCTTCCCTCTAGCACCAAAAACTGTTGATGATTGTTTTTACACATTCATAACAAAAGTTAAAATTCACAAAATGAACCTAACTGTCTTGAAAGATATGAGGAAATCAATTAAGATTGCTTAATCCCAAGTTTATGTATGGTCAGGTCTTGACCTTGTGGATAATTCAGTAGGTTAATGTGAAGCTATAATATGCAAGGGGCCTTACTTGATTTAAGGTGTTTTATGACTCACTGGACTCGAATTATGCAAAATATCACAAATATCAACATTTTCTTCATTCCTTTGCATAAATTTGTTACTGTATCCCAAAGATTTATATGATTTATATTAACACAAGCTTTTCTTTTCAAATATTATAAAAATTGCCAAATATCAACTCAGTTGTTCATGTTTCTTTCAAATATCAGACAATCTCCTTTAAATTTCTGCGTTTAAGCTAAGTATTTCAAATATTTGGGAAAAGTTAGAGAAATCTAAATTAAACTTCATTCTGCTACAGGATCTAAATGCTCTGTTATTCATATTGTAAGCAGTACAACAAACTTGATTAAATCCATAGACTAAACCTTTAAATGTAAGCCCTGAGTATTTTCACGAACATACATTCAAGATTGCAAGCTTTGGAGAGATAATATTTCAAATACAAACAAGAGCTAGAAAACACTCTTAAAGTAGATGAAGAATTCTAGAGATATTTGTATTCAAAATAAATAGTCATATATGATTTACAATGTATGAATGATTCCTTGCTTCATTAATCAACTTATAGAAAACTTACAATGCTTTACAGATACAGTAAGGAACCTAGATGTTCCATGCATTCCTTATTGCAGACACAGGCGACCTCCTTCTATTCTAAACTAAAATGTTCTTCTACTCAAAATGCTAAGACTAATTACAACTTCTAGCTCTGTTATGTAAATCCCTGTGTACGTCATTACAAAGTAAAGGGGCTCAATATATAGATTTGATTATCCCCAATACGGTTCCAAAACCATAGTCAATCAACGGTCCATATCGCAAGTGCAACAGCAATGGTGGAAAACAAATCCCGCCAAAAAAATCTCTGAGCAACATACCCATACTGGGCATAAAGATACCTTTTGGAAACCCTAACAACCATCAAAATATCTTCTGTTGCTTTGCCCTTTTAATTATGCTTCTTTCCATTTGCATAGCTCCTCTCACTGAAATCCTTTACTCCTTTCGCTTCTTTTGCGATCCAATCCACCCTTTGGGATGTCATCGCCATTAAAGCTCCGCCTTTATATCTACCTACATACCTACCAATAGACAAAAAAATGGATTTAAAATTCATGCCACCTTCGTCAATTTACACTTCTTCATAATATTAGATGGGCATTAATTACAACAATTAATGCGCTAAAAGTTTGGCCTTCCATTGCAGTGTTCATGCTTTCAAACTTGTTTACCATTAGTTTAATTCTGTATACATACCCTTTTCCTTGTATGTTTTCTTGTATGTTTTGTTTGTATGTCTTCTTTGTATCTTTAAACATACAAACACTTTATGCAAGAAATCAAACTAAAGTTCCCTCCCTTTTCCGCTTTTTCCATACTTTGTATCTTTCACTTTGTATATTGCGCTTTGTATATTCTCTTGTATGAGCTCATCTACAACAACCTTATGCAAACCCCCCTTTACCTTTTATTTCTTTCGATGCCTTTTATTCTTTTTTATATCAGGTTATTTATATCATAAACATACAAGCATCCTGAACATACAAAAGCTTTCTTGTATTTAATTTCTTTTCGCATCCGTGTTGTATCTTTAACTTGTATTTTTCGCTTTGAATATCGGCTTGTATATCGAAGACATACATTGTTACTATGCAAATCTGTTATGCAAGTGGCAGGACCCACCCTACTTTTTATTTGTATCTCTGCGATACAACAACACTTGTATCAAACCTTTACATACAAAGCCCAAGATACATACAAAATCCTCTGTATGTCCTTTCGGACTTCAACTTTTATAAACCACAGTTCACTCACTTTTTGGCTCCGCGACATGTAGAAAGTGCAATGCATCTCTTAATATATGTTAAGTAGTGATGCATCATTTTAACCAAATTTTAATCTTTTTTGAGTTCTGCAATGTATGTATATTGAAATGCATAACTCGTAACATACATACAAAGAACAAAACATACAACAATAAAACCCTATTTCATGATCCTTTTGGTTCCGCGGAATGAATACAGCTTTGCATATCCACTTTGTATGTTTTCCTTTTGCCAAACATACAAACATAACATACATCCGATGGACCAAGCTGATTATGCATTTAAACTTTGAAATCCGTCGGGTCTGACTTGTATGTAAAAATAAAGTGTTAACAAAATGCATACAAGTACATGAATGTAGCAAAACTGATAGTTCCTTTTGCGACTTATACAACAACTCAATATACAAATGACTTTGTATACAAGCGACCTTGTATACAAATGACTTTGTATATGCAAACAGCTTTGTATATACAAACAACTTTGTATATGCAACATACAAACCCTCTTATAGTGCATTTACAAAAAAACACACATAACTTACAAAATATTGTGAATTTTAACATGGTTCAAAAAGCAACCCTCACTAATTTTTGACAAGGAATTCACCGATATTTAGCTCTAGTACTTAATGCTTATTTTTCTTTATTTTCAAAAAGGTTTGTAACTTTCACTTCCATTTCCCTTTTACCACCAAACAGACCTACACACAAAAGCAAAAGCAAAGCCACAACAGGGGTCCTCATTTTGCTAAGGAGTAAAATGGGGCATGTTGTGAGCATCACAATAAGTAGTAGGGTAACAATTTTCTCCAAGAATTATCAGAATGGAAAATGGTGGCAATTTTCCATTCTAGCTTTTGTTGTTTACTGGAGACAACTATGAATATTGAAGTATAAAGATGAAGAGCCTACTATTATCCCAAGATCTTTGGGAATTAGTAGAAGTGGGATATGCAGATCCTGTCGACCTAAATGCTTTGAATACTTTAACATCAAATCAACAAACTCAATTGATAGAAGACAAGAAAAAGGAAAATTGGGCTCTCTTCACCATCCAATCTGCATTTGATATGTCAAATTTTCCCCGGATAGCTAGTATGATAAATTCAAAGTATGCATGGGAGGCCCTACAAACTGCATACCAAGGATCTCACAAAGTAAGATTTGTAAGACTTCAAACCTTTCAAAGAGATTTTGAAAATTTAAGGATGAAAGAAGCTGAGTCTATTCAAGAGGTTATCACTAGGGCTCAAAGTATTGTGAACCATCTTAAAATTCAAGGTGAAAGTGTCACAGAGCAAAAAATAGTAGAAAAGATTTTGAGTTCCCTTCCTCCAAAATTTGATCCAGTGGTCATAGCCATTGAAGAAAGTAAAGATCTAACCACATTCAAAGTTGCAGAGTTGATAGGTTCTTTGCAATCTCATGAGGAGCGTATGCAATGTTCTATAGAGAACCTAGTTCAAGCCTTCCAGTCTATAGTAAGAATTGAAGAAAAATCTACAAGTCCTTTTTCTCCATGAAATAAGTCTCAAGGGCAGCCTTCTACTAGTAGAGGACATGGTAGAGGAAAAGGAAGAAGTTCTATGGATTGGAGAAGCATTCAATGTAGATATTGTGAAAGGTATGGACACTATGAATTTGAATGTAGAAAGAAAAAATCTGATTTGAATAAGTCAAGAGCTAACTATACTGAAGAGTCTTTTGAATATGCAAAGCATTCAACATTCCTCACATTCAATTTGGTAAAAGAACCTCAGAAGGATGTGTGGTTCCTGGATAGCGGTTGCTCCAATCATATGACAGGTAAATCTAATCTCTTTGTCAAATTAGATGAATCTTTAAGCAGTTAAGTAAAATTTGGTGATGATAAAGAGGTTGATGTAATGAGAAAAGATACCCTTGTAGTGAAAACTAAGCAAGGAGAAACTACTTTTATTCATGACACTTTGCATGTGTCTAAATTACAACATAATCTTTTAAGTATTTGGCAGCTTGTAGCAAAAAATTATAAGGTTGTGTTTGAGGATAATTGCTGCAAAATATTGGATAAATCAGCTAACCACCATATTTTAGCAAAGGCTTTATGATAGAGAACAAATTATTTCCTCTCACATTGGTGTCTGCTAAGATGCATGCCCTCAAGGAAACCACAAATGATTCATGGTTATGGCACCAACGGTATGGTCATTTGAATTTTCAAGGATTAAGTTTTCTCCATAAGAAGGATATTGTTAGAGGACTTCCTATAATTCATGAAAAAGAAGAAGTTTGTTCAGGGTGTGCACTTCGCAAGCAACATCAAGACAATTTTTTAGTGAACAAATCATGGAGGGAAAAATCTCCTTGAGCTTGTGCATGTTGACATTTCTGGTGACATGCAAGAGGAATCCTTGGGTAATAATATTTATTTTTTGACATTTATTGATGATTTCTCGTTCCACACATGGGTTTATTATCTTAAGCAAAAATTTGAGGCACTTGAACACTTTAGGAATTTTAAGGCTATGGCAAAAAATCAAAGCAGGTATTCACTCAAAATACTCAGAATAGATAGAGGGGGAGAATTCACTTCCAAAGAGTTTGTTATTTTTTGTAATACTCATGCAATCCAGAAATAACTTACGGCAACTTATACCCCCAGCAAAATGGTAGAAAGGAAGAACTGTACTATTATGGAGATCACATGAAGTATGTTGAAGTCCAAAAACCTTCCTAATTTCTATTGTTATATTTTGAATCGAAGCCCAACAAAAAAGCTTCAGAATATCACTCCAAAGGAAGCCTAGAGTGTACACAAGACCTCTGTATCTCACTTTTGTGTATTTGGTTGCCTCGTATATGTTCATGTTCCTGTTCATAAGCATAAGAAGTTGGATGCAAAATCCAAACTTTGTATCTTTGTGGGCTATTTAGATTCCACAAAAGGATATAAATTCAATTAACCCTGACACAAAGCAATGGATTATTAGTCGGGATGTGGTTTTTGATGAAGGGGGAGTATGGCAATGGCAAAAAGGAGTTCAACCAACTACACCACTAATCATGAGTATTGAAGATGATCAAGTTCCTTCTCTCCCCACAAGCTTAACTGGAAGTTCAAGCTCCAATAGTAACCCAAGTTCAAGTTCTACAAGCTCAAGTTCACCAAGTTCTTCTCATAGCACAAATTGAGGTGATAGTTCAAGTCCAGCATCAAGTCCAAGCTCTTCAAGAAAGTGCAAAGTTTAAATGAGATTATCTGAGGAGT
Source organism: Cunninghamia lanceolata (assembly GCA_027924645.1). Classification (NCBI taxonomy): domain Eukaryota; kingdom Viridiplantae; phylum Streptophyta; class Pinopsida; order Cupressales; family Cupressaceae; genus Cunninghamia; species Cunninghamia lanceolata. Next base: position 14,798,821 of record BSBN01000206.1, read on the forward strand.
ACAAATATAAATCCAATTTTTAATTTTCCTTTGCTTAGTCAAATTCAAGTTAAACCCTCTATGTATGAAGAAACAGTAAAAGAGAAAGTGTGGATTGATGCTATGAATGAAGAGATGGAAGTAGGTGTCACTTTGCGATATCAGTTAGGAATCATCCCTGTTGATCATCCAGGGGGCTCAATTGAAGGTGTGCATAATCATCTTGCATGAATAATATTTGTTATTTTTTTTCCATGCAACTCATTTGCATGAGTTTTATTTTTAGTTTTTTAAAACTATTTTTAGCTCAACTTTTTCACTATTGCATTTAGATCTTAGTTTAGTTTTATTTTTAGATTCTTTATTTTTAGCTTTTGATAGTCTACTAGAAAACTCTTATATAGTTAGACTTCTGATCATTGTTTTAACAATAAAGTGTAATGAACAGTCGAATAATAATAGAGTTTTTGATTCAACGTTGTTGTTCGCTCAGTATTATTGAGCAGATCAATTGTTCTTCAGTTATTCTTATTTTCTGAATGTGATGTTTATTCAATCTAAGTTTATCAGTATAGTGTAAGAGCATTAGTTTTAAAACCTTCAAAATTTATCAATGAAATGCCATTTTAAGTTTTCTAGATTTCATCTTGAAGTGCTCACGCTTCCATCTCTGGAAATGAAATTTGAGGCTACATTGCGAATTGATCAGTGTTCTAGACATCTTGGGAAGGATTGTGAAGTGAAATATACATAACTCATAACAACTTAATTTAATTTACTTGATATAAAGGTAAATAGAGGAAATAACATTTCAATGTTGGGATATTGTTATATTTAATGGTGTTTGACTTATGAAAATCCTAATTTTTTTAGATAAATAGATGAATGGAGTTTTTTCTCCTGTCAATCAAGAGAGAAAATCTAAGAAAGTGAAGAAGAATTCTTGCATTGTGAGGGAAGGAAAATCTCCAATAATAGCGGCAGATAAGACAATGATTAGTGACAAAGAAAGTGAATCAGTATGGATGGAGAATGTGAGGCACAGATTCAATGAGGGGGTCTGAACTCAAAAAATGAAGAGAGACTCCTTAGGATCCATTTCCATTCACATAATTCCCATGTTTCTCAAGGATTTGAATGCCAAAGCCTACATACCACGGGTGGTGTTGCTAGGCCTTTTTCATCATCAACCCACAAAAGCATTGTCTAGAATGGATCGTCGCAAAGTGGATGTCGTTATGAGAATGTGGCAAAGGCTGCAACCACTAGAGCAAAAATATCGAGTCAAATTATTCAAAGAGTCCATCCCTAGCATAAAAAGATGCTATGAAGGGTAAATAGACACCGAGGATGAAATGATTGTCTGGACTTGCCTTCTAAATGACTTCTTTGTTCTTGAGATTCTTAGAGTTCTGACCTGATAGGAAGAGAAGAACAATCAGCCTGACATTCTTTGTTCCTCTAATTATGTAGAGGAGAATTCCAATCCCATCTATAATAAGAACAGGGTTAGATCCTGCCAGTTTGATATTCTAAATTATTTCTTCATGATGGAAAATTAGGTCCCCATTAGGGTTCTGGTGAATCTATTGCAATTAGAAATGGACTCAGCTCAGAGTTCTCAAAAGAATTATACAAAATTCTTTGTGAAATCATTACAATAATTCACTCTTTCCTTCCCATGGGATTTCCCCTTGAGGAAAAACTAGATTCGATTGAAGAAGTTGGAGATCTGGAGAAATACAAACAAATGCTAGGACTATTCCATAGCTTTGTGATAGAAGAATATTTAGCTCGGTCGGTCAAGGATAAACCCCAACCAGCCATCAAAAAACATTCTTCTACTATTTGCTTTCTGATAAAAAAAAATACAAGCAGACATCAAGAACAAGAGCAATTGCAAAGTAGTAGAGTGAGAAAAAGGGTGATGTTCACCAATTTCTCAATATAGTTATGAAGGGTTCGACTTGAAAGCTCTTTGGTTCAGGTATGAAGTTCAAGCCTTATTATGGAGTCCCATATAAGTAAAAATTATGTTTTAAAAGACCGCAGTAGACCCTCTCTTTGCTCATAGTTTTTATCACAGATGCTTCTAAGAGGATCTTCAGAAATATGATGGCCATGGAGGTGTGCCAACCAGAAAGTATGAAACATGTTTCATATTATATGTTGTTCATGAATACCTTGATAGAGGAGGAAAAGGATGTTGTAGTGCTGAGAAGGGAAGGGGTTATTCAGAGTACCATGGGTGAAGAAAAAAAGGCAGAAGTGATATGACTTGTTTGATTAATAAAAATAGAGCTTCAGCTCTTTACCATACACATGCCATTGTTTGGACAGAGAAAACACAAGAAACACATACATAATCAGCATAATAAGCTGCTCCCATATATATATATATATTCATAGAAGTTTACATAACCTGCAGGAAGATTTTTCAAAGAGAAAAAGAGTGTATTATCTCCAAAATAGAGCTGCTGCTCTCTTACACCTAGAAAGATAGAGCATGCAAAAGAAACAGAGCAAAACCAACTTTTTTCTTATTCCTTGCACACACAATAAGAAAGCAGGATATATATATACATGGCTATAGCAGAAACTTTAATTTGAATCAGAGAAAATATCTTCCTTTTACCATACGTCAGACAAGGAAACCGTGCCTCTATAACGTCATCTCTACAGAGATTAAAGAAGACAAGAGAGGGCATACTTTTCATGACAGCATCCTATAGAAAAGTTAAGAGAAATAGAATAGAGGCAGGGGAGATTAGAAAAAGTAAAGAAAAATAATCAAATACATTAAATATCGTGGGTCATCCATAGTAAATGAAGATGCACGGTTGGGATTACTCTTCCAACACTCCCCCTTAATCACAACCAACGCCATCTAGAACTCCCAATTGATCTCTTAGATGCTCAAAGCTTTCTTTTCCTAATGGCTTGGTGAAGATATCTGCATACTGATCTTCGGACCTGCAATGTTCCAAATAAATCTCTCCATTGTTGACCAATTCTATGATGAAGTTGTATCTAGTGTCAATATGCTTGCTTCTCTTATGAAAAACTAGATTCTTTGATAGTGTTATAGCTGAGTTGTTGTCACAATAGATCTTTGTTGCCTTTTCTTATTCTTGCCTGAGATTTTTCAACATTCTTTTCATCCAGACTACTTGACATGATGTACCTGTGGCTACTACATACTCTGCTTCAACTGATGAAAGAGTAACAATTGGTTGTTTCTTTGAAGCCCATGAAACTACACCTATTCCAAAAATGAAAAACATAACTAGAAGTGCTCTTCCTATCATCAATGCTTCCTACACAATTAATATCAGTGTATCCTATGAGCTTGAACTCATTTGACTTTTCATACTAAATGCCATAGTTTCGTGTTCCACTCACATATCTGAGAATTCCCTTTCCTTCTTGCCAATGAGAGTCCTTTGGAGACTCCATGAACCTTGAAATGAGACTAATTGCATACATTATGTCAGGCCTTATGGCTGTTAAATACATGAGGCTGCCAACAAGTCTTTTATACAAAGTTAGATCAATGTTGGCTCCATCATCATCCCTGCTTAGTTTTACTATTGTGACAATTGGTGTTGGAGCTGATTTGCAATTTGTCATGTTAAACCTTTTCAAAATGTCATTTGCATACTTAGATTGAGTGATGAATATACCATTATCATTTTGATTCACCTCAATGCCAAGAAAATACTTCATGAGACCTAAATCAGTCATTTCAAATTCCTTTTTCATAGCTCATTTGAACAAATCAATTGCCGAATCACCCGTGAATATCAAATCATCAACATACAAGAAAACAATTATGATCTCACCTTGCTCATTCATTTTGGTGTACAATGTAGGCTCATTGCTGCACCTATTGAAGCCATTTTGCAAAAGATAAGAGTCAATTCTACTATACCAAGCTCTTGGGGCTTGCTTGAGTCCATAGAGTGCCTTTTTCAGTTTGTAAACTTTGTCTTTTTGACCCAAAATCTCATACCCATGTGGCTGCTCCACATAAACTTCTTCTTCAAGGTAACCATTCAAAAAGGCTGATTTTACATCCATTTGGTAAACTGGTCACTTGTTTTGAGCTGCTATTGCAAGTATTGTTCTCACAGTGTCTAAATGTGCTACTAGAGCAAATGTCTCATTGTAATCAACCCCAAGTTGTTGTGAATATCCTTTTGCCACTAGTCTTGCTTTATATTTTTGCACATCACCATTTGCATCTAATTTAGTCTTATAAACCCACTTCACTCCTATGACATCGTTGTCTTTTGGAAGACTCACTAACTCCCATGTTTGATTCTTTTCAATTGCATCAATTTCATCATCCATTGCATTTACCCATTTTTTATGTTTGATAGCATCTTCATAATGAATTGGATCTTCTACTTGTGAATAAAATGTAAAAAGAGAAATCAGACCAGCATTGTTCTCACCTTCATTTTGCTCATAAATGTCTCTTAAACTTCTGATTTTTTGTCTTCTTAAGCTTGCCAATGTTGGATTTGACATATTACTTGCACTAGAACTTGTGGAATGTGGACTTGATGATCCTGCACCTTGATTGCCACTTGTAGATGGTGTTTGTTGTACATTTGAAGGAGTGGATGCTTGAATACATGGGGCTGTCCTTACACTTGATGAAGGTGTCATTTGTTGACCACTTTGTTGAGTTTGAATGGGTATGGAAGGAGTCACATTTGATGAAGTACCTGCTCGTATAAAAACTTATCTATCTTCTTGTGGTAAGTTGGCTAGAATATTGATTGTTTTCTCCAAACTTCCTTCCCATGCTTCATCTTCTATGAACTACACATCTCTACTGATTATAACTTTCTTGGTTATTGGATTGTATAGTTTGTATGCCTTGGATTCATCACTATAACCAACAAATATGCATATGCACACATCTGGCACATGTGCATATGCCACACATCCAAATACTCTCATGTGAGAAACACTATTCTTTCTTCTAGTCCATGCTTCTTCAAGAATCATATTCTTCACACTCTTTTTTAGTCATCTATTCATAATGTATGTTGCACAAGCTACAGCTTCAGCCCAATATTCATTTGACAAATTCTTTGCTTTCAACATGCTTCTGGCCATTTCCATGATTGTTCTATTTTTCCTTTTAGCTACCCCATTTTGTTGAGGTGTGTACCTAGTTGTGAATTGCTTGTGAATACCATGGTCTTTGCAAAAATTTAGAAATTCGTTTGAGATGTACTCACCACCTCTATCTGTTCTCAATGCTTTGATGTAGTGCCCACTTTGCTTCTCAACAAGTGCCTTGAATTGACAGAAGTAATCAAACACTTCATTCTTTTGTCTTAGGAAGTAGACCCATATTTTCCTTGAATAGTCATCAATGAATTTCAAAAAGTAGAATCTTCCACCAATTGAGGGTGTTTGCATAGGTCCACACAAATCTGAATGCACAATCTCTAGAGGTGTGTTTGCTCTAATTGACTTGCCTATTGGAAATGTCTCTCTATGTTGCTTTCCCAAGATGCATCCTTCACATACTCTTTCTGGTTTCTCTATCAATGGCAAACCCTTTACCATACTCTTCTTATGAAGAAAATTTAGACCTCCAAAGTTGAGATGCCCAAATCTTAGATGCCATAACCAATTTTCATCTTTCATTTCTGCTTGAAAGATGGTTTGTGTGACTGTTGCAACTTCTTCTTTATCCTCTTGTGGGTTCATTGTGGGTTGTGCTTCAGCATATTCCACATTCAAATCTGGCTTAATCTTTAGGGGAAACATTCTATTGCTTGTCATTTGCACTTTAGCAATAAGTTGATTACTTGGAAATTTATCTAGAATAGTGCATTCTTTGTTTTTGAAGAAGACTCTATACCCCTTTTGAACAAGCTGTCCAATGCTCATTAGATTGTGTTTTAGACTAGGCACAAAATACACATCTGAATATACTTCTTCTCCCCCTGTTTAGTTAGAATCTTGATGTTTCCTTTACCCATAACTGAAACTTTGTTGTCATTACCCAATGTGACATCTGATTTTACACATTCATCTAAACTTGAGAACATTTCTAAGTTCCCTGTCATGTGATTGCTGTAACCTGACTCTAAGAACCATACATCCTTTTGATTCTCATGTGCTACATTGCATGCTATGGACATATTGCCCTGATTTTGGTTTTCTCTTGTAAAGTTTGCATTTTGTCTGCTGAAATCAGATTGCTTTTTCCTACATTCATTTGAATAATGCCCATATTTCTTACAATAATGACATTGAATTTGAGACTTGTCATACCTTTGACCTTGTGGTTGATTTTGAGATGAGTTTGGGCTTGAGTTTTGGCTGCTACCTCTTCCACTTGAGCTTGATGGGCTATTTCTTCCACCTTTATATGAATTCCTTCCTCTACCTCTAAAATTAGATCTTCCTCTACCTCTACCATGGATGATTGAAACTTGTGATTTGAATGCATGCTCCAATGAGGTGTTTGTTGACCTGCTTAGCCTATGTTCATCTAAAATGAGAGATGCATAGAGCTCCTCAACTAAAAATTGTGAGAGGTTCTTTGTTTCCTCTATGGTCACAACTATGGATTCAAACCTTGTGGGTAAACTCCTTAAAAAATTTTTAACTATCCTTCTATCTTCAAGTGTTTCACCATGAGATCTAATTTGATTAACTAAACCCATCACTTGTGTGAAGAAAGTGTCTATTGAATCTGAATCCTTCATGAATATTGTTTCAAAATCCCTTCTTAGCATTTGCAACTTAGTTGTTTTCACCTTTGCCATTCCTTGATAGGCTATTTGAAGTGTATCCCATGCTTGTTTGGACTTAGTTGCTGTTGCAATCCTTGGAAAAATGCTCTCATGCACTTCTTGGAAGATGTAAAAGAGAGCTTTGGAGTCCTTCTTCCTATTATCCCTCAACAAATCTTTCTCTGCTTGAGTCAATGTATTGTATACTGCTGCATCTACTGGTTCTAGGAATCCATTCTCAATAAGATCCCATATATCCTGAGAATAAAATAATGCCTTCATGGTGATTGCCCAATAATCATAGTTCTTCCCATTAAACTGTGGAATCTGAGGGTTTGTCAAGGTTGTGCTTGTGGTTGCCATTGTTGACTATGTATACGTTGCTTCTTGATAAACCTTTGCTTGATAAGTGCTTAAAAAAAACTTGCTTGAAATGCCCTTGCTAGAGAACCTTCAGCTCACGACCATAGCTCTAATACTAGATGAAGAAAAAAAGGTAGAAGTGATATGACTTGTTTGATTAATAAAAACAGAGCTTCAGCTCTTTACCATACATATGCCATTGTTTAGATAGAGAAAACACAAGAAACACATACATATATTAGCATAATAAGCTGCTCATATATATATAAAAGTTTACATAACCTACAGACAAATTTTTCAAAGAGAAAAAGAGTGTATTATCTCCAAAACAGAGCTGCTACTCTCTTACACCCAGAAAGATAGAGCATACAAATGAAACAGAGCAAAACCAACTTTTTTCTTACTCCTTGCACACACAATAAGAAAGTAAGATACGTATATACATGGCTACAGCAGAAACTTTAATTTGAATCAGAGAAAAAATCTACCTTTTACCATACGTTAGACAAGGAAACCATGCCTCTATAACATCATCTCTGCAGAGATTAAAGAAGACAAGAGAGGCCATAATTTTCATGATAGCATCCTACAGAAAAGTTAAGATAAACTGAACGAAGGCAGGGGAGATTGGAAAAAGTAAAGAAAAATAGTCAAATACATTAAATATCGTGGGTCATCCATAGTAAATGAAGATGCATGGTTGGGATTACTCTTCCAACAATGGGAACCGATGATGAAGTCACTGATCTATTCAATAGGCTGTGCAAGGGACTCAATTTACAAGATATTCATGAAGACCCATTTGTGAAGGTAAAACATGATCTGAATGAGTGGTATAATAAATGACTCCTGGTACAAGTTAAATGGTTTTTTATTAGGCATCCTAGGCTTCTCAAGTACTTCTATATATTTTGAGCAATCATAATTGCTCTAGGGGCTATTGTACCCAACCTTCTACCAACAGTCAAGAAATTTGTAGAAAATCAAATCAACTCTTGATCAAAAGTCACCCTACCTTGTGTAATTCAGTTTGTTCTTCTTAGGTTAGGGTTGAATCATCTTTATTTGTTTAATATTGTGATTACATAAATATCCCAGATTAGTGATATTCAGTGTTCTTGCGATAGAGAGTCTCATTTGATTTTGGAGATCCTCAAAACCATTGTAACAAATGACACTCAAATGGTTTTGGAGATTTTCATGTTGTTGCCCTTCTGTGAATGATTTAGGTAGGTGTTTAAATTTGACGGTCACGTATGGCTGCAAATTTATTTTTAAATGATGGTTAACTTTTAGGAATGTTTTTTAAGTGCATATGTATATGATTGGTAATATTTTATTGAAATAAAGAAGCCACCAATATTTATTTCTCTATATTCTATGTTTTTATATTTCTATATAAAATTGACAAAGTTTATTTTAAGACTTCTAGGAAGATGGGAAAGTTGAAATTTTAATAGTTTTGAATGGCTCAAAAGAACAACAAGTTTTAATCACCATCAAATTTAACACAACAATTCATATAAAATAAAGTGAATCATTTTTTTAATATACATCACAAAATGATTTTGACTGTCATTTTGATCAAATTGGTCATTTGAACGTATACATAAAAAACTAATAATAACTGCATGTATTGTATATTCTTTTAGTTTAATTTAATATTAAAAATAATAATAAGAATTAAGCAATCTAGGGACATGTCAAACCACTATAGTTTATAGAGGTATTACAAAAAAAACTGCCAAATTACTTCAGCCCATACAAGTATTGTGTAAAGTTAAGTTAAAGTCCTCAATAAATTTTTCATTGATCTTAATAGACATCTCTCCATTTTTAATATTAAATTGAAAGAGATTTATAATTTATATGTACATTTAATATTAATGTGATTATTAAAAAGTAAAAATTATGGAATTGAATATTTATATAAATTTATTAAAATTTTGAAATGTATTGATTTTGACAAGTAGGAAATATTTTTCAAAATATGACATTTCATCAAAGATTCAACTACCTTATTTTTTGAACAAATTCACCAAACTTTCAGAAAATCATCCATCCTAATTATACTTCAACTTTAAATTGAAATTAAATGTATTAATCTTAATTAAAGAGAATTTGGGTTCATTAATATGATAGCTTTATAAGATGCTTAATAATGATTGGTTCTCTATTTTCTTTTTAACACTTCACACTTTATTTACGAAATATCTAAAATATCTATAATTTAAACTAAATGAAGTATGCAAATAATAAATTTACATGGTAATTAAATAACGCTTACATTGAATTACAATCCTTGAGAAATAAGACATGAGTTATGAATATAGCACGGGTCAGTGATAACTTTAAGAAACACCTAAAAAAAGATATAAAATCCTGGTGAATCTTCCATTTTTGGGGAAAAATATTAATTTCTATTGGCGAATCTTTCCTTTTTTTTGAAAAAAAATTTAATGTTATTGGAAAATTTATTAAATCACTATAAATTTGTAGAAAATCCTAGAGAATCTTGACAAAAAATAGGAAAATGCATTAATTACCATGGTGAATCCTTCCTAAAAAATAAATTAAATTCCTATGGAAAAGTAAAGACCTGAAGGTGGTAGTGATTGACTAGTTTAAGGTGTAGTGCTCATGTCTATTATTCCTTAATTCCTTAATATTTTAAATCAAACATTGAATATTTTAAATTGGCCCTAAATTATTTTTCACTGCCATTGATTTTATTTATAATCTAATGGTTTGGGTTCTATTCCATGGACCAAAATGTAGCCGTGAAGCTCCAATGCCCATGGGGCCCGAAATTGCATTTGGGATGTTGATCTTAATGGAAATCAATGGCCCAAATGCAATTTTGGGTCCCATGGGTATTGGAGCTCTATGGGTATATTTTGGTCCATAGAATTTAACCCTAGCCATTAGATTATAAATTGAGATAAATGGGCCAAATACAATTTCGAGCTCAATGGGCATTGGAGCTCCATGGGTACATTTTAACCCTTGGAATATAACCGCAGTTGTTAGATTATAAATAAAATAAATGATGATGATTAAAAATTGGTGATATGGCCTTGAAGTAACCAATAAGTATATAATATTATTGGTGAATTAATTTCATTTTCTACTAAAATTATAAAATTTAGGTGAATCTAATCTAATTAGGTATGGAATATTATGGCAAATTTGAGTTTAAAATTTTAATAAAATAAATATTATGGTGATTTAACTAGGACTAAAATAAAATTTGTGAAAATGAGGTGATTTAGGTCACCTTATACCTTGTACTATTAACCAAATTTTAAATCCCCAATTTCAACTATTAGCCAATTGGCAAATATTAGCCACTAAAAAAATCACTGGCACAAGTCATATCAAGGTAAAAGTCATTTACTAAACTTAAAAATAATGTGATTCAAATTTCAACACACAAGAAAACAATTGCAAAGTTCTATTTCTCCACCTTCCTGACCAATTCTTGACTTTAATATACCTTATTCTTCCAATTTAGCAACTCATGTTGTTAATAACTATTAGATGCAATGGTCACACCCTATCATTTGGCTAACATTCACTTGTAATAAAGACTCAAAATTTTTATATAATCTTATGATCATTTTAATTTAAAACTATGTTAAATGCTTGTGTAGGGCATAGTAATTGGAAGATATCATGTGAACATGAGAGCAAGTATGGGAATATGTACACTTGAGAGTCCATTTAGAAGAGAGTGACTTGTATTTATGGTAGCTTAGGTACCAATGACCAATCATGAGGATGTGTAAGTGCAACTTATTTGAATTTTATCCATTCTCCAAAAGGGTGGTTATTGTACACATTATATCTTGTAATTAATTTAAAAAGTGTATTTTATTTTGAAAGAGTCCCCATTTGGACCAACTTGTCTTGTATTGCAAGTAAATTGACATGTATTTTGATGTGAAGCATCCACGATAAGGTGGATTTCATGCCATGAATCTCCATGGAGGTAGGCGACTAGTTGAATACATGGTTTTACATAGGATATGTTTCTATTTTCGATTAACAAGTGAAGGGAATATAGACTCTATCTCGTAACTTTAGTTGGAGAAAAGGATTCCAAATGGTTAACATTGATAGGTGGGTGAGTTTTCTAGAGAAATAGCAAGAATCAATTATGACTTGGGAGAGGTAAGAGAGGAATCAGTTGGGATGATTTAGAGCATTTTTGGGAGTTTGAAGTTTGCTAGGCTTTTCAGTTTTAGTTTATCTTTTGGGGGGTATAGAGTTAGTGAGATTCAATAGGGAAGAAAATAATACTATGTTCAGAGAAAAAGGTATGAAAACAATCTATTTTAACTTTCCTTTTGATATTTAGTAGTTAGAAGCTATTCAGTCCTTTCTCTATCAATATGCCTAGGCTTTTGTGTTGATGAATTAATAAGCTATTTAATATGTAAAGTGAGGCTATGTTCAGGAATGACTCACAATTTTTTCTTTAAATGATTGTTCTAGATATACAAATGAGTCACTTAATTTTGGTTTGAACGGTATCCTAGAGAGTAGCATATTGTTTTACTTTTGTGTGTGTTCCTTGTTCGATTGTTTCATTAGAGGAACTTGTGAATCTACATCAGTTTGGTATCAAAGCAAAATAAAACAATGGATCAAAGGGGAGGCCACGCGATATGGGGTAGGAAAGCTTAGAGGAATGCAAGGAGGAGAGGTAATGTAGAGTAAGAAGTGATCAGAGGCTACAAGCCCTTGATGCTCGATGACTTCCTAATGATTTTGAGAAGGAATGAGAAATTCAAAGAGGTCAAATGGGAGAAGCAAGTCCCATGAAAAGACTTATTGAAGCCATTACCAAACAAGGGACTAGAATCACAGTTGATGACCCTAATTTCAAAGGTGAACTCAACCCAGAGGTATTAATGAATTGGATTCAAGAATTAGAGAAGTTTTATGACATGGAGGGACTTGAGGAGAATAATCCATGAAGAGTTAAATTTGTAGCATCAAAAATGAAGTTTCATTCTACACTATGGTGGGAGAAGTTTTAGGTTAAAAGGATGAGATTAGGTAAAGAGAAAATCAAATCATGGCATAAAATGTTGAAACATTTCAAGGTTGAATTTTTGCCACTAGATTATCAACAAATTTTTTTAGAGATTTTAAAAATTTGAAGCAGCGAGAACTATCCATACCAGCCTATACTTAAGAATTTCTAAGGCTGCAAATTAGGACAAATTTGCAAGAAGATGAAAAACATGTTGTAGCAAGATACATTAATGGGCTCAAATTTCAACTTCAAGATGAGTTAGCACTACTCAATTTGAATACCGTGGATGAGGCATATCAAATAGCCTTAAAACCTGAAGAACATAATAGTAGGAGCAGGGCAACAAGCAACAGAGGGAGAAACTATTCAAATAGAGGTAGAGGGAGTTCCTCTAGATTAGATAATGAAGAGGAGTTAGAAAATGACATGAAACCACAGTCCCAAGGAAGTGGAGGCTTTAGATGTAGTGGTCGAGCACCACCATTTTCTAGAAATTGGAGACCCCTTAGATGTTTTATTCACAATGAACCCCATAGGGCTATGGACTTCCCTCATAACCCAAAGAGAGTGATGATGGCCCAAGATGAGGAAGGGGTACAACCTATGATAGAAGAGGTTGAGGGAGAGATTGGAAAGAACTTAATGCGAAGAAAAACCTTGATAGATGGAGACAAAGAAATCACAACAGCTGATTGGAGAAGAAACATGTTTAGGACATAATGTAAGTGTAAGAATAAAGTGTGTAAGGTGATTATTGATGGGGGATCCACTGATAATCTAGTAAGTGCAGAAATGGTGCAGCAATTACATCTTGATTGTATTCCAAAACCTAATCCTTATAAAATTTCTTGGTTGAAAAGAGATCATAGTGTGTTGGTAAATAAATCCTGCCTAGTTGGCTTCAAAATTGGTCCCTATGAAAATGAGGCACTTATGTGATGTAGTACCAATGGATGTGTGTCACTTATTATTGGGTAGACCTCAAGGTTGTATGAGAGAAATGTACTTCACCATGAAAGAGAAAACACCTATGAGATACAAAATGTGGGAAAACTCCATATCTTGAAATCTTTTAAGGGAGAGAAAGTAACTGAATAGCAGCTTTATCATTGTTTACTGTGGGTTGGAAGGAGTTCTTTAGAGCATCTCAAGGGGTAGTTTGCTATCTATTGTACCCCCAAGAAAGAGAGAGATCAGAACAACAATCAATTTCCCTAAAAATTCAAAAATTGTTGCAGCAGTATTCTGATTTAATGCCATGAGAGTTACCAGGTGGGTTACCACCATCAAGATGCATTACTTATCAAATAGATTTAGTCCTTAGGTCCAAACTTCCTATTCAGAATGCATACCAATTACCTCATCTAGAAAATGAAGAGATGAAGAGGCGAATTACTGGGCTATTGGAAAAGGGCTTTGTAAGGGAAAGCATGAGTCCATGTGCTAGACCCACCTTACTCTCCCCTAAGAAGGGAGGGAAATGGAGGTTATGTATGGACTCTAGAACCATTAACAAAATCATTGTAAAGTATTGATATCCACTACCAAGGATGGATGATTTATTAGATTGCTTGTCATGAGCCAAGGTTTTTCTAAGATTGACCTTAGGAATGGATACCATCAAATTCAGATTTGTGAAGGGGATGAGTGGAAGATAGCCTTCAAGACCTAGGAGGGATTGTTTGTGTGGGTGGTGATGCCATTTGGATTGTTCAATGCTCCAACTATCTTCATGTGCATGATGAACTAGGTATTCAGAATGCATGTTGGTAAATTTATTATAGTCTACTTTGATAATATCTTGGTTTTTAGAAAAAATATGGATGAACATGTTGAGAATTTGAGAAAAGTATTAAACATATTTAGAGCAAAAAGGTTGTTTATCAACTCTGAAAAGAGTAAATTTTGTGAAGATAAATTGGTATTCTTGGGTAGTGTCATTTCAACTAGGGGTTTAAGCATGGGCCCAGAAAAAGTCAAGGTCATCCTTGATTGGTCCACTCAAAGTATCACTGTAGTAAGGAGTTTCCATGGACTAGTGACATTTTACAAGAGATTTATTAAAGGTTTCAATGGCATAATTGCGCCATTGACTTATTGCACAAAGGAAAAGTTCTTTACTTGGACAAGGATAACTGAAGTAAGATTTGAACAACTCAAAAGGAGGGTTACTAAGGCACCTATTCTTGCTATAGTAGACTTTGAGAAACTTTTTATAGTTGAATTGATGCTTCTAGATTAGCTATCGGGGGAGTCTTGATTCAAAAAGGGAAAATTGTGGCACTTTTTAGTAAGAATCTAAATGAAGCTAAGAAAAGGTATTCCACATCATCACCCTAGTCTTTATAGCTTGGTGCATAATGTCTAGTGCTATAGAAAAAATCATGATTTCTCACCTAATGCAACATAACTTATCTTTGTCCATCTTTTTGTTGTCCTATTCATTTCAAGAGTCTACATGAGTCTTTCATACCCACCTATCCTCTTGAGGGAGCATCCTATCAGGTATATCCCTTTCCGATTATCCATACCTTTTCTTCTTTCAAATGATGCTACTTCCTTTTGGTTGTTACATTGTCTAAAGGAGGGGAAAAATGTAGACACCTAAATTTGACATTGTCCTTACAACATCACCTAGACACCATCTTGCAACATCTTGTGACACTTTCATCCTAGGAACCTTTCATTATTCAATTAATTGAATTAATTATTATTACTTATTTAATTAATCCTAGTCCATTTCCTAAATTAATTAAATAAATTATATTTATTTAATTAATTTAATCCACCCTTTAGCCACATTAATTAAATAAATGTTAATTATTTAATTATTTTATTTATTCCACTTTGTCCTGTAATTATTAAATAATTTTATTATTTAATTAATTATTTTTCACCTATCCTAATCCTTATACACTTTTACCTATTAGTCTAAGCCTACATCATGAAAATAGGTCATATCCTTCCCACATCCAAGATCATATAAATACCACTATCAATCATCCTAGCTGAATAGAGAATCAATATCCTATCTAGCACTACCTATCTAGCAAGATCTACATAGA
Source organism: Cunninghamia lanceolata (assembly GCA_027924645.1). Taxonomy (NCBI): domain Eukaryota; kingdom Viridiplantae; phylum Streptophyta; class Pinopsida; order Cupressales; family Cupressaceae; genus Cunninghamia; species Cunninghamia lanceolata. The sequence continues at coordinate 14,814,039 of BSBN01000206.1, forward strand.
ATGCCTGGCTATCACATGAGATTTCAAATATTGTTATGTTGCTACTTTGAGCAATCAACATTTATACATCAAATATCATTATCAAACATCATTGGAGCACATCCATCATTCATCATGGTGCATCAAGGGCTATTATGGTAACATTGTTTCATTATTTTCCTTTGATTTTGATAGTCCTTTGCTTGTTTTCAGGTGATGTAGATTGTGAAATAGGAGCTTTTATTGTGACTGATTTCTATTTATTATTTCACATTTCTACATCATACACATGTATTATTTTTCTATTTATTGGGTACTCAGGATTGTATTTGCAGTTTATTTTGTGAATGTTGTTATGTTGCTAGTAGTACTCTAGATCTTAGTGTGGTGTTATCTTTTGTGAAGGTTTCTTGGTTGGACTGTATTGTAATTGATATTGTTACCAATTAATACACTCATTTGGAATTTGGAGGCTAGGTCTTTACCAAAAGGGTTTGCCCAAGATACACCATTGTGTTATTGTGTGAATTTATTATGTTGTTTATTTCTTACAAATTATTTTTTATCGTCTTTTATGTTCATATCTTGTCTTGGATTGGTGTAGGAAGCATTTTTGGATCATAACATCCTTTCAAGACATATGCATAAACTATTGTATTTTGTACATACATGGGTGGTTTTAACTATTGAAGATCACATCACCATTTTCACTTGCCTATAATGGAGCCTGCAAAGTTTTAACCCTCTAGATTTATCTCCATCCCATATGCTTACCACAATTATTATTCTAGATATCTTACATGGTTCTTTAATGTCATGTATTTATTGCATTGTTGACATGCTTACATGATTAACTTACATTATATTTCATGTATTATTTTTACCACTCCTTTAATTCCTTACATTTAATAGATGGAAATAATGAAATGGGGCATTTCATATTGCCAACATTTCTTTGTTGAGCTTGTGAATAGTGATAGGTTCATATATAGTGACTCATCCACATGTCCAAATAGATCTTAATCAAAATACATGGTAACACTTTATAGGCCATCTCATCCTATGGTTGCCACACTAGGCCAAGCATTAGCACACCACTTTCTTTATAGTAAGAAAATTTCTAACTCTATTCTCTCCTTCTTCTCATTATTATTGATAGAAAAATTCAATTTATGATTGTGATTATTTTTATTTGCATGATAAAAATTGTTCATCACATATATTTTCTCTATTTGTAAGTTCCCGTGGAGCACACATACTAAAGAACAAACACACATCACAATATCTAGTGGGGTCCATTACTCTATATAGACCTTGATATCCTTTCATGTATAAATTTTAAAGAAAGGTGTCTCAACCTTGCAACTTCGAAAGATTACTATTCTTCCCAGTTTTGGTCTTTTCGAATACCATTTATCTTAGAGAATGGTCTAGAACATTTAAAGTTTCCAAAAGTTTCCAAATGAACTAAAAATAGCAAGACATATGATTTTTAATAAGTTCTTCGATTGAACTTGGATTGACCTAAAATTTTTCCCAGAAGGTGTGGAACAACTAAGTGAACATCTCGTATGAGTTTCATCTCAAGATCATATCAGGATTGCAAGATATTAAAGTTTCTAATTTTTGAAACTACCCGAAAAAGTCTTTGAACTCAATTAATGGAATCAAAACTTCTTTAAACATCCCAAAAATGGTCATAATTGGTGAAGAAGGTTATAGGGTGATACATCTCTTCACAAGCTTTTTGACGCATCAAATAGTTTGTCAATCGGACACCTGGATCAAATGTTATGACACCTAGAAGTTGGACCTTTTGTTTTTGGGAAATGTAAAAACGGGTTGGACACATAAAAGAGCTGTAAAGGGGAGAGTTACACATGTTAGTGTGTGTTTTGGCACATCACAAGGGATCTTTGATTGGAGATAATTTGGGCACCACTTTTGGGTGGTTTTAGCTCATAGTTTTGTGATTACCATTGGCAGTGTACTATATTGTATCTCCTATATATCAGGAGCATGAGATGGAGGTTGTATGTAAGAATCTTATAGATGCCAAATTACCTTCCGATCTATAGTTGGATATACTCCTGTAAAAGCTTGCTCTGCAAGTATATTGTAATCTTTGTGATTCCTGAATAATATATTGGGCAACTTTAGAGTGTGGGGATTTTTTACCTAGAAGGTTTTTCCCCACCTATATCTTGTGTTGTGAGTTTTGTGTTTGCATTTGGAAGTTGTTATTATCTTTTTGTTAATGTGCATCTTAATCTGTAATTGTAAAAGAAAAAATTTGCATAAATCTTTCCTCATTAGATCATTGTAGGAAGCATTTTTAGCATACCTTGCTTCTGTTCAGTTGGTATCAGAGTCTGAACACCTTTGGTTCTAGTTGTTGGGAAGAGGATTTTTTGAGCTAATATTCGTTTTAGTGGGAGCTTGTGTAGAGGATTTTGAAATCCTTATTGTAGGTAAGAGATGGTGAGCACATCTGGGAGGTTTGAGATAGAGAAGTTTAATGGTAGTAATTTTAAGTTGTGGAAACTCAAAATAGAGGACATGCTTGTAGATCAAGATTAATGGGAAGTCGTATCTAGTACAAAACCAACAACAATGTCTCAAGAAGACTAGGATCTCAAAGATCAAAAAGCTAAGGGTTTGATAAGACTCTGTTTGGCTGATTCAGTGCTCCTGAATATCCATGAAGAGAAGACTACAAAGGAACTTTGGAAGAAGCTTGGAGATGTTTATCAAGCTAAATCCCCGGTGAACAAGTTATTCCTATGAAATAAATTGTACTCTCTGAGGATGGAAGATGGAGGATCTATCACTGATCACCTGAATACATTCAATATGCTTGTTTCCCAATTGACTTCTATTGGTGTGAGGATGGAGGAGGAGGATTGATGTATGACATTACTGTGTTCCTTACTAGGTTCATGGGACCACCTTGTTATAGCCATTGGGAGTACCACTACCACCTTCAAGATGGATGAAGTAGATTCTTCGCTATTGTTTGAAGAGATGCAGAGAAAGTCTTCTGAATCGGTCAAGGAGGCTCTTGTGGTTCATGGTAGATCTAAAGAGAATGAAAAGAAAAAGGATAAGAAGGAATAAAAAGGAAGATCCAAATCCCATGGGAGATCTAAGTCTCCCTAAAAGTCCAAGGCCCTGTGTTGGAACTGTGGCAAACCTATTCACTTTTGCAAGGAGTGCAAGGAGGAGAAAAATAAAAAGAAGAAGAATTATGATTCGGATTCTGACAAGTCCTCTCAGGATGAAGGAGAAGCATTTGTTACTACCTTGGCAATGTATGTATCTGACGATGTGTGGATTATTGACTCTGGTGCATATTTTCACATGACCTCCCATCAAGGCTATTTTTTGAAGTATGAAGAATATGATGGTGGAAAGCTGTACTTTGGTGATGATTCTCACCTAGATATTGTTGGCCATGGAAGAGTCTTGATTTGATTCCCTGATGGACACATAAAGGGAATTAATGGTGTTCTACATATCCTTGGTTTGACATGAAACCTTCTTTCTGTAAGTAAATTGAATGATGTGGGTGTGCAGGTTATTTTCTTGAATGGAGGATGCAAGATGACTGGAGGATCTATGCTGTTAGCTAAGGGTTTTCGCATTGGTAATCTATTTTAGCTTGATGCATGCATAGTTTAGTGCAATAGTGTCTATATTTCGAAGAAAGATCTTCCAAGTCTTTATCCTCACCATTGGAACCAGCAGCGAAAAGACTATTGCATCTACTTCTGATGGTCATGCTTTCTCGGTACCTAAGGGTGCTCATTCTATGGAGATGAAACTTCTAACTGAGAATACAATGTTATGGCACCAAAGGCTTGGTCACATTGGTGAAAAGGGTTTGAGGACCCTAAAAAAATAAAAATCTTGTTGAGGGTATGAATGACTATAATCTTGAGTTTAATTTATGTGAACATTGCATTTATGGAAAACAAAACCATGTTTAATTTTATTCTAGTTCTCACAAATCTTCTGAGGCATTGGACTTGATTCATTCCGATGTGTTTGGTCTTGTTAATGTTCTTTCAATTTCAAAATTTGTTTACTTTGTTTCATTCATTGATGACTACAGTAGAAGGACATGGGTGTATTTCATTAGAAGTAAATCTAATGTCTTTAATAGATTCAAAGAGTTCAAAGCTCTTGTAGAGAATCAGAAGGATAGAAATATTAAGTGTTTAAGGACTAACAATGGTGGTGAGTTTTGTTTAGCAAATTTTGACAAGTTCTATAAATAAAGAGGGGATTGAGAGGCACAAGACAACTCTTTATACCCCTCAGCAGAATGGAGTTGCAAAGAGGATGAATACAACATTGATGGAGAGGGAAAGGAGTATGCTAAGTGGAGCTCATCTTGAACAAAAGTTTTGGGCTGAAGTTGTTGCTACCACTTGTTACTTGGTTAATAGGCCTCCTACATTAACGCTCATTGATAAGACACCTATGGAGGTATGGTTTGGTAAAAATCCTTCATTAAAACACATTCGAGTATTTGGTTGTGATGCATATGCACATGTGCCTAAGGAAAGAAGTCTAAGTTGGAGAACAATGCTATAAAGTGTATCTTCATTGGTTATGGCATCGGTGTGAAAGGGTACAAGCTTTGGGATCCAGTGGTTGAGAGAGTTCTATATAGTAGAAGTGTGATATTCAGAGAGCTCAATCTTTCTTCTATTTTCTTGCAACCAAAGAAAGAAGAGAAGAAAGATGATGTGGTTTAGCTTCCTTCCACCCCTGAGAAAGTTGAACCAAAAACATCTATTAGACCTGATAATGAGGAGAGCTCTAGTAGCTCTAAAATTTTAGAAGAAGATAAAGAACCTCAACCTCAATCTTTGAGGAGGTCCACACAGATAAGGCAGCAACCTGATACGTTTAGTTATTCATTGCATGATTTCAGTTGTATTTTTTCTTTGATTTTTAACACTGATGAGTCAAGAACTATGAAAGAGGATATGGGTATGAAAGATGCAGGTTCGTGGAAGGAGTCCATGGAAGAGGAGATTGCTTCTTTGGAAAAGAATAATACTTGGGACTTAGTGCCTTTGCTTGAAGAAAGAAAACCTGTTGGATGCAAATGGGTGTTCAAAAGGAAATTTGGAGTAGATGGTAGTGTTTAGAAATGTAAAGCTAGATTGGTTGCGAAGAGGTATTCTTAGGTGGAGGGAATTGACTATGATGAGATTTTCTCTCCCATTGCAAATCTGACATCTATTTGGTTCATGTTATCTCTTGTAGCAATGTATGATCTAGAAGTGGAATAGATGGATGTGAAGACAACATTCCTTCATGGTGACTTGGAGGAGGAAATCTATATGTCACAGCCAGAGAACTACATAGTAAAAGTTAAAGAAAATATAGTTTGCAAGTTGAAAAAGTCTTTGTATGGTTTGAAATTGTCTCCTAGGATGTGATACCAGAAGTTTGATGCCTTTGTGTTGAGTATTAGATTTTAAAGATTGAAATCAGATCATTATGTTTACTACAAGTTTGACAATGATCGCATTCTCATTATTGCATTGTATGTCGATGATATGTTAGTAATTAGGAATGGTAAACATATGATTTCTAATTTGAAGTCTCAGTTGTCAGCATAGTTTGAGATGAAAAATCTAGGGGCAACTCTATACATTCTAGGAATGGAAATCATAAGAGATAGAGAAAACATAAAACTTTGGTTAGGCCAGAGTAAGTATGTTAACACTATGTTGGAGAGATTCAGCATGATGGATTGTAGACCTTTGATTATTCCTATTACAATGGGGACAAATTTATCTATTGAAGATTGTCCAAAGTCTCCTTTTGTGACAAAGGATATGAGTAGAGTTCCTTATACTATTACGGTTGGCAGTTTGATGTATGCGATGGTCTGCACAAGACTAGACATTGGCCAAGAAGTGGGAGTCCTTAGTCGATTTATGGCTAATCCTAGATGGGTACATTGGGATGCAGTGAAAAGAATGTTAAGATATTTATGGGGTACTTCTAAGTATTCCTTATGTTATCATGGTTATCCTATAGAACCTCAGCAATCACTTTGTATTGATGGATTTGTAGATTCAGATTGGGTAGATCCACCAGTTCTTATGTGTTCACTATGTTTGGTGGTGCTATTAGTTGGATGAGTAAGTGGCAACCTGTGGTTGCTTTGTCCACTACTGAAGTTGAGAACATGGTGGTAACTCATGCTTGTAAAGAAGCCATTTCACTTAACAGATTGTGTTTTGATGTTGGGTTTGATGTAGGGAAGATTACTATTTGTTGTGATAATCAAAGTGCCATATGCTTGGCAAAGAATCCTACTTTCCACGCAAGGACTAAGCCTATTGATGTCCAGTACCATTTTTTTCATGACATGGTAGAGGATGAAAAGGTAAACTTGGAAAAAGTTGAAACTTTGATGAATGTTGTAGATTCATTAACAAAACCTATGAGCACAGAGAAGTTTAGATGGTGTTTAGAGTCTATGGGCCTCTCAGCCCCTAGCAATTAAATAATGTTGTTGATACTCCCTTTTCTCTTGCAAGGTGTTTGACAAGTGGGAGAATGTTAAGACAGGTGTCTCAACCTTGCAACTTCTAAAGATTACTATTCTTCCTAGTTTTGGTCTTTTTAAATACCCTTTATCTTGTAGAATGGTCTGGAGCCTTCAAAGTTTCCAAAAGTTTCTAAATGAGCTTAAAATAATGAGACTTACTATTTTTAGTAAGTTCTTCAATTGAGCTCAAATTGACCTGAAATTTTTCCTAGAAGGTGCGAAATAGCTAAGTGAACATCTTAGGTGTGTTTCATCTTAAGATCATATCAGGATTGCGAGATATTAAAGTTTCTATTTTTTTAAACTACTAGAAAAGTCTTTGAACTCAATTACCAGAATCAAAACTTATCTAAACATCCAAAAAAATGGTCATAATAGGCAAAGCTAGTAATAGGGTGATAGATCTCTTCATGAGCTTTCTGATGCATCAAACAATTCGTCAATCAGACACCCAGATCAAAAGTTATGACCTCTAGAAGTTGGACCTTCTATTTCTGGGAAATGTAAAAACATGTTGGACACATAAAAGAGCTATAAAGGGGAGAGTTACACATGTTGGTGTGTGTTTTGGCACATCACAAGGCATCTTTTATTAGAGATAATTTGGGCGCCACTTTTGGGTGGTTTTAGCTCATGGTTTTGTAATTACTGTTGGTGATGTACTGTATTGTATCTCCTATATATCAGGAGCTTGAGATGGAGGTTGTATGTAACAATCTTATAGAAGTCGAATTACTTCTTGGATCTTTATTTGGATATACTCCTATAAAATCTTGATTTGAATGTATATTGTAATCTTTGTGATTCCTGAATAATATATTGGGTGGCTTTGGAGTGGGGTTTTTTACCTGAAAGGGTTTTCCCCACGTATATCTTGTGTTGTGAGTTTTGTGTTTGCATTTGGAAGTTGTTATTATCTTTTTGTTAATGTCCATCTTAATGTGTAATTGTAAAAGAAAAAAATTACATAAATCTTTCCTCATTAGATTAGTGTAGGAAGTGTTTTCTGCATACCTTGCTTCCTTTCATAAATATCTAGTTTACATGCAAGTTTGTGAGTACTCATTTAAATTAATGTACCTATTCATGTTAGGATTCACGTGCACCTCAAAATAGGGATATCATACAATGATGAAATTTGTAGCTTGAACAGTTACCATGGTTGGTTAAGGGCTTTGGGTTCATCCCATATAGGTCCTGAGGTCAAATCACGCTACCCGGATTAACCCAGACAAGTGTGGTTGCAGGCTCTATGCTTCTATCTAGGAGGACTAGTCTCGCCTCCACTCCCCCCTCTATTGCCCCAAAACCTAGCAATATTTAAGCCCGAGGCAAGGCACTTTGGGAATCGCCAGGCTGGGTTGCAGGGACACCTCCTCGGTAATGGAAAAAAAAGATGAAATTTACATAACTATGCCAATTCCCATTTAGTTTTGGACCTATTTTAGAGAAGGTCTTACTAAAAATACACATAAACAAAATATGTCATCTTGTGTAAATTTGGGCTCATTTCCCTATTTGCTACCCCTATCCATTTGAACTTATTTCCATGCATTTGACTAGATTTTATCCATGTCTACACATATTTCCATATATTTAACACTATTACAACTCCTATGCCTCTACATTTATTTCCAACATTAAAATTCGTGGTTCCTTATCTTGGGCCAATTCCATGGCACAGGATTGATCCTAGACCATACATAACCATTGAATTTAAAAATTTAAAAATTTAATTTTTTTGCTCTCACTCATTTCATTCCCTCTACGAGCCAATTGGTACATGTTTTGCATAACTTATTGACCATGTAGTGGTATTGAAGGCATTCAATTTGCATTCATTTATCATCTAATTTAAAATGTGACAACATTTGAATTCCTATACATTCAAGAAAAAAATCATTTTAAGAATATTTTGACTTAGAGAACTAAAATGAACCTAAATATGTATTGTCATTCTTAACCATTTACATGATGAAGAGTGTTTTCTTTACTAATTTCCATAACCATAAAATTTGTCTCATTGAAAGGACTTTGACAAATTAAACATCAAAAGTGCTGAATTACCATCAACTCTATTACTTAAAATAAATTATGTATATATTAGCTATATTAATTGATTAATGTTGATTATACTTTAAAGGAAGTGTTTTTTTTCTTTAGTTACTTCTACACGAACTATTGTCCTCTGCATAATTATATTGGTGGGACCATAGCATTTCATCGTAATGAAGTAAAGTATAATCTATACACGAAAGGTTATTCATGCTAAAAGGAAAAACATAATGAAATGAGGAAGGCCAAGATCCTCAGATTGTCTTTATCTGATGTTTGGAGTAAATGCCAAGGAATAACTTTTAATAAAGAACAATCATGAAACTTGACTTCTTCGCCATTCTCGATCCCAGAAAATAAGAAAAAAAGTAGATGTTCTGATGCAGGAGCATCTAGTGGTGTAAGGGCAATCTTCCATCACCCAAAAAGAAGTTAATTCAAAATCATTGTAGTTGTTTTCATTTCTTTCCATAATTAGTGTTTCTGGTTCCATAATCTCCTGAATAATGATGTAGGACTTTCAGTTTTTTCCAAACTGCTAAAAATAGCAAACTGCTAGTTTTAGAAAGTTTAATTGTCATTTTAGGAAAGTTTGCATTTGGGCACGAATTGAAGTGAAAAGTTACAGAAAGCTTCATAGCTAAAATATAAGACCTTTGGCGAAGGAATCAGGCAAATATCATTTGTGAGCTAAAAGATATTAAAGTTTTTGTTTTCTGAAAAGCCCCTAAAAATTTCTAAAATGAGATATGAGGCACTAAAACATCACATAATGCCCCAAAACATTGATGGAAAACTATTTACAGATTTCTAGTGTGATAGTTCACATCATGAGCTTTTCGGCGCTTAAAACGGTTCATCAATCGGACACCCGGATCGAAAGTTATGCTTCCCGGAAGTTGACCTACTTTTGGAGGGATTTGCAAATTTTGAAATTTAGCTGGAGACCGCCAAAAAGTGCTATTTATGACTATTTTGGGAAGCTTGGGAAGTAGAAGGGGGAAGGTGTAGAGTCAATAATCGGTAGGAAAACAGAAACCCTAGCTGATTTGGGGTTAGAGAAAGCAAAAGATTCCAAAGCCTAGTGTGTTACAGCCTATGGTGGATTGATTCCTCTGATTGTAATTAAGCTTTTGTAATGTAATGAGTTGTCCAAATCAATAAAAAAAAGTTCTATTTTCTATGTGTAATTTTTTTGTCATATATTTTATGATTTACCCCCTTCATCATGTTCAATGAGCTCGCTGTATAAATAACTAAAAGTTAAAGACACTTAAAACATAAAAATTGTCAAAAGTAAAAGAAGGGAATACTAATACCTTGAATGAATATCTGGCAGCTAAGTTCCCACAATGCCATATTAACTTATGGCTCTTTTGTTCTTCTACCCCTCAAACTTCGACACGGACAAGATTTTCACGTAAGTCTGCTCACTTTTAATTATGACGATTGTAAAATGTTTTTTGTTTGAAGTTTCTTATTTTCAACCGTTCATAGATTGCCATTGTTAGGTTGTTCTCTATGACACATTTTCTTAGCACTTTAGACTTGTGGAATACATTTTTATTTCATGAAAGATTGGAATGTTCTTTCTACATTTGTTCTTCACTGTAAATTTGTTGGAATTTAATCCTCGTCAGAATAATTAATGCCTCTGCCCTTGCGTCAGACCTGGGGATCTCCCGCATCCTCCCCAGGCACCGTTGGCCTGCTAGAAGTTATTGAGGTAGGTGAATTTGAAAATCAAATGTTTGAGCGCCCATTTTGCTGGGTATGAGACAAGAGACAAAAGAGAGGGAAAAGTGAGTAGATAGATATGAGTTATCTTGCAGCAGCAGAGGAGAATGTTCTTACAGAGAATAGCAGACAAAGAGAACAGAAGGAATGTGTATAGCAGCACCATAATCCATTGACAGCTACAGAGTTCCAGGCAGCTCCCGAGATACTTGCAGCTCTAGTGATTGGGGCAGAGTAAGAAAACAGAGCAGCAGCTCTGTCATTGTAATGTGTATTGAAGTTTGAATCTATTTCTGTAATAAGGGAAAATATATAAAGATTATATATTGTTGTCCATCTGTGTTTGGTTTCTCTGTCTGTGTGTGTATTTGTTTTATTGCTGTCCATCATTACATTGCTGTAGTATTGGGTTTTTGGTTTGTATCATTTTGGTGGTTGTGGTCTGCATCCCCTACTTCGTCCCCCCGTTTCTGCCAACAATTGGTATCAGAGCTCTATTTTTCTGGGTAGTTAAGTTTGTGTGGGTGTTCTATAAGCCCTAGTTTGTCTAGGCATTCATGGCAGGTGGGGACAGCAAAGGATGGCAACAGCCACCTACTTTTGATGGGTAGAACTATGATATTTGGTCTAAGAAAATGAAGACCATTCTGGTTGCGAATGACCTATGGGATTTGGTCACTAATGGGTTCACTGTCATCACAGAGCCAACAGCCTATGCAGCCCTAACGAATGCTCAACGAAACCAGTTGAAGGAAACTAGGATGAAAGATGCAAAAGCCCTCAGTCTAGTTGAGGCAGCCTTGACAGAGGCCATTTTGCCCCGCATTGCAGCAGCAAATTATTCAAAGCAGGCTTGGGAGATATTGCAGAACAGCTACAAGGGAACTAACAAAGTGAGGTCAGTCAAGCTCCAACTACTTAGGAGAGATTTTGAGATGCTACAGATGAAGGAGAGTGAGTCTATTTCAGACTTTCACACTAGGGTTTCTACCATGCTGAATCAGCTGAGGATAAATGGAGAAACCATGGATGAACAAAGGATTGTTGAGAAAATCCTAAGGAGCCTACCTTCCAGATTTGACCCTATAGTTATAACTATAGAAGAGAGAAAGGATCTGTCCAAGATGACAGTGGATGAGTTGATGGGCTCTCTACAGAGCCATGAGCAGCAGTTGAATAGATCCACTCCTTCCCTTGAGCAAGCCTTCAAGGCTCAGACCAATGCAAGAGGTCGGGGAAGAGGAAGAAACAGCAAAGGTAAAGGTCAAAGAGGTAGAGGAAGAAGCAACTCCAGAAGAGGAGTTTCAAACAGCCAAGAAGAGGCAAGCACCTCTCAGCCAAGTTATCAAGGAATGAAGAAGAACATCAGTTCTAATCAGAGGTATGACAAAAGTAATATTCAATGCTATTACTGTCATAAATTCAGCCATTATGCTAGTGAGTGTAGAAAGAAGCAGCAAGACCATGGAGGCCAAAATGCTAATGTAGCAAATGAGAATAGGGCTGAAAATGAGAAACAGTCCAAGGTATTTATAGTGTGCAACCTTGCTGAGAAGAGCAGCCCTGAAGTCTGGTATTTGGACAATGGGTGTAGCAACCACATGAGTGGTAATGAAAACTTGTTTGCCTCCATTGACAGAAATGTCAAGTCTGAAATCATGATGGGGAATAGTCAAAAGGTCCCTATCATAGGAAGAGGCATCATAACAGTCCTTAGTAAGCAAGGTGAGAAAATGCAGATCCATGATGTCTATTATACCCCAGGCATAAAGCATAACCTCCTAAGCATTGGACAGATGGTCCAAAATAGTTATAGAATCCTGATGGAAAATAGAGGGTGCACCATATTTGATAGAGGAGGCAGCAAGAAAGTCATTGCAGTAGTGCAGATGACGAGAAATATAATGTTTCCCTTGTCGCTGACTTTAGCGCCATCTCCGGCGCTATCTCTAGCGCAGTTTCCTGCACTATCTCCGGCGCTCACAGCAGTGGGACAGCAAACCGCCTTCAGGACAGTCATCAAAGACCATCCAAACTCTAGCATTTGAGGTATGGGCACTTAAGCTTTTCTGGTTTGAGTTTACTATTTAGGAAAGGCATGGTTAGAGGGCTACCAAATATTGTAGAGCCTGATGGCAAATGTGAAGCCTGCATTTTAGGAAAGCAGCATAGGCAACCCTTTCAATCTGGGTATTCTAGAAGGGCAAAAGCACCTTTGGAGTTGGTGCATTCAGATTTATGTGGCCCTATGAAGACTCCCACATTAGGTGGGAATGTATATTTCATGACCTTCATTGATGATTACAGTAGAAAAATTTGGATTTATTTCTTGAAGAACAAATCTGAGGCCTTTGAGAAATTCAAGGAGTTTAAGGCATTGGCTGAAAAGCAAAGCGGCTGACATATCAAGGCCCTAAGAACAGATAGAGGGGGAGAGTATATCTCTAAACAATTTCTAAATTTCTGCAAGTATGAAGGCATTCATAAATAGTTCACTACCAGGTATACTCCACAGCAAAATGGAGTTGTTGAATGGAAAAATAGAACCATCACAGAGATGGCAGCAAGCATGCTGAAGGAAAAGGGACTGTCAAATGATTATTGGGGTGAAGCTGTAGCAACAGCGATCTACCTATTGAATAGGTTTCCTACAAAGGCCGTACGTGATAGGATTCCACAAGAGGCGTGGACAAACAACAAATGGACTGTTGAGCACCTAAGAATTTTCAGGTGTGTGGCATATGCATTCGTGCCTAAAGAGAAGAGGCAGAAATTTGATGATAAAGTGAGAAATGTATCTTCACAGGTTATAGTGAATTATCACAAGCCTATAGATTATTTAATCCCATCACCAAAAAACTTGTGATCAACAGAGACGTTGAATTCATTGAGAATGAAGCATGGGATGGAACGGTGGACAGCACCATGGGCATTTCAGTCACAATGCCCCTTGAAGATGAAGAAGCTCCAGAGGATAGCAACTCCGGAGGAGCTATGGAGAGCAGCAGCTCGGGGAGAAATTACCGTAGAGCTTTAGAAAATAGTAGCTCTAGAGATGTTCAGGAAAGGAGCTCCGGAGGTAGATAGCAGCATTGCAGCTCTGGAGATCAGCAGCTCCGGAGGTCTACAACTCTAGAAAATAGTAGCTCCAGAGGACATTATAACAGTAGCTCCGGAGGTCATCAGAACAGCTCCGAAGGTCACAGGAGCAGCTCTAGAGGTCGTCACAACTGTAGCTCCAGAGGTCAGAATAGCAGTAGCTCCAGAGGTAATTCAGACCCCACACTCGCATCATTGATGCCACGAAGGACAAAGAGTGTGAAGGAGATTTATGACAACACAAGGTATGCTGATGATGATGAAGATTTGAATTTTGCATTGTTTTCTTCTAGTGATCCAATCTACTTTGAAGAAGCTGTGAAAGAGGAGAAATGGTGTAAGGCCATGGATGAAGAATTAGATGCCATAGAGAGGAATGACACATGGTAGCTATCTGATTTACCCAAGGGTAAACAAGTGATTGGAGTTAAATGGGTCTACAAGACCAAGTCTACTGCTGAAGGAAAGATAGAAAGACATAAGGCAAGGCTGGTTGTCAAAGGGTACAAACAACAGCCTGGAAGAGATTATGATGAGACCTATGCACTAGTTGCAAGGCTAGAAACAGTTCGGGCAGTCATTGCAATAGCAGCCCAACACAGATGGAAGGTGTTTCAGATGGATGTAAAGTCAGCCTTCTTGAATAGAGTGCTGAAAGAGGAAGTGTATGTGGAGTAGCCACCTAGCTATGAAGTCCCAGGGCAAGAGGACAAGGTATACAGGCTCTAGAAAGCCCTCTATGGGCTAAAACAAGCACCTAGGCCATGGTACAGTAGGATTGACTCATATTTGTTGAGCAATGGCTTTAGCAAAAGCAGCAGTGAGCCCACTCTTTACATCAAAGAAGCTGAAGGTAAAATTTTGATTGCTGTTTTGTATGTAGATGATCTGATTTTTACTGGCAATAGTGATCTTTTCATTGCTAATTTCAAAGAGGCAATGAAGAATGAGTTTGAGATGACAGACTTAGGTCTGTTGAAGTATTTTCTTGGCATTGAGGTCAAGCAAATAGAGCATGGCATATTTATTTCACAAACTAACTATGCCAAACAGACTGTGAAGAGGTTTAAAATGGAAAATAGTAAACCTGCCCCTACACCAATAGCCACAGGTCTAAAGTTGAGTAAAGAGGACAGCAGCAGGGAAGTAAACCCAACCCTCTATAAGAGCATGGTTGGAAGCCTCATGTACTTGACAGCAACTAGGCCTGATTTGATGTATGTTGTAAGCCTAATTTCTAGGTTCATGGAGAAGCCTAAGGACACACATTGGCAAGTAGGAAAGAGGATCCTAAGGTATGTCAATGGCACAACAGGTTATGGCATTTTGTATGATGTTTCTGATGAGTTTAAGTTGGCTAGTTTCATAGACAGTGATTGGGCAGGAAATGTTGATGATCGGAAGAGCACATCCAGATACGTATTTCACATGGGTTCACGTGTGATATCTTGGGCATCCAAGAAGCAGCCCATTGTTTCTCTCTCTACAGCAGAAGCTGAGTATATTGCAGCAAATGCAATAGCTTGTCAGGCTATTTGGCTGAGAAGGATCCTTGCAGACTTGTACGAGCAGCAGGAAGATGGTACAACCATTCATTGTGACAATGTTTCATCAGTAGCCTTGACAAAGAATCCAGTCTTCCACGGACGAAGCAAACACATTGAGATCCGTTATCACTTCATTAGGGAGTTGGTAGAACGAGGAGAGATTGAGTTGCAGTATTGCAGATCTGAGTAGCAGCTCACTGACATTTTCACAAAAGCATTGCCGAAAGATTCGTTTGAATGCCTAAGAGATAGGCTAGGCATTGTGGACAGCTCCGGAGGTGTGCAGCCCCGGAAAGAGGACAGCTACGGAGGTGTACAGTCCTACAAAGAAGATAGCTCCAGAGGTTCAGATCTGGAAAGATAGTAGGAGAACTCTAGAGTTTCAACTCTAGAATGTATGTGCAGCTCCGAAGATGCTCCGGAGATGCAGAAAAGGAACTCTGGAGTTGCAAAGAGTCAACTCCAGAGATGCTTCAGAGATGCTAAAATAGGAAGCCCGCTCCAGAGATGCAGACAGGGAGCTCCGGAGATGTAGAGGGCAGCTCCGGAGATGCAGCATAGCAGAAAGAGCTCCAGAGATCTACTCCGGAAAGGCAAAGGCAAATGCATATCTCCGGAGATCAGTTCCGGAATGAAGATTGCAAATTGACACCTGACTTCAGATTAAGGGGGAGTGTTGGAATTTAATCCTCGTCAGAATAATTAATGCCTCTGCCCCTGCGTCAGACTTGGGGCTCTCCCACATCCTCCCCAGCACCGTTGGTCTGCCAGAAGTTATTGAGGTAGGTGAATTTGAAAATCAAATGTTTGAGTGCCCATTTTGCTGGGTATGAGACAAGAGACAAAAGAGAGGGAAAAGTGAGTAGACATAGATGAGTTATCCTGCAGCAGCAGAGGAGAATGTTCTTGCAGAGAATAGCAGATAGAGAGAATAGAAGGAATGTGTATAGCAGCACTGTAATCCATTGACAGCTACGGAGTTCCAGGCAGCTCCCGAGATAGTTGCAGCTCCAGTGATTGGGGTAGTGTAAGAAAACAGAGCAGCAACTCTGTCATTGTAATGTGTATTGAAGTTTGAATCTATTTCTGTAATAAGGGAAAATATATAAAGATTATATATTGTTGTCCATCTGTGTTTGGTTTCTCTCTCTATGTGTGTATTTGTTTTATTGCTGTCCATCATTACATTGCTGTAGTATTGGGTTTTTGGTTTGTATCATTCTGGTGGTTGTGGTCTGCCTCCCCTGCTCCGTCCCCCTATTTCTGCCAACAAAATTAACTAAACATAGTTGTTTTCTGTGTAGATCTTAGAAAATTCTTCCACTAGATTTTCTGGATTATTTGTCTGGTTAAGCGTTAAAAGGAGGAATAGGCTTCATCCTAACAAAACATATTGTCACAGACATATAATCAATTGACACTTATTTTTTGGTAGTTAAAATGGTCTTCTTGCTCAATTGAAAAGTTCAAAAATATTTCTTCACCAGAAGAATTCTTTAAAATCCTTAGCATCTTCTGATATAATGTGTTTTCTATCCAACTATTTACCGCTAGAATGTGTTGATGTAAATTTGGTTGTGCTTAAATGCCTCTACATATCTCTCAGCCATCCTTTTGAACTATACATTTGATTCATTTTGGTTTAGTATACAATTTTGGACTTAAAATATTAGCTTCTGTACATATTAAATTTAAATTGACTACTTTATGTTCAATAGAGAAAATAGAGAATTTATTTCAATTCTAATAGTAGGAGTCTAGAATATTAGATTCATTTATTTTATGAAGAGCTTACTCAAGAGATATGTAGTAATTTTAACTTTCCTTGAAATAAATAAGTCCTTTACAGTTACATTCTTGCGCATAGAGCAGTCAGAAAAACAATGGGCTAGTACGAATGAGGTCTTCCGCTTAGAAAGGGATAGCAATTGGGCCTGCCCTGCAACAACCGACAAATTGGGAACCCTGGCCATGATTTTCACTTTGGGTGTATGCTTTGTTTTAGAGATCTTGAGAGTTTTGAGTACCCAATAGCAGCAGCAACAACAACGAGAGGATCAAATCATGTCAATTTGATGTGCTAAGTGATTTTTTGATGCTTAAAAATTAGATCCCCATAATAGTCCTGATAAAGTGATTGGAAACAAAAACATGGTCAATGGTAGAAGCCAAGAAACAATTGCTGAGATTGCTATGCAATAGTATTATTCCTGAAATTCACCCTTTCTTACCAAATTGGCTTGACAGACCAAATTTGGTTGAAGCATGCCTGATGGAATTTGAAGATCTTGAGAAATATAAACACATTCTGGGGCTATTCTAGAGTCTAATTGTAGAAGACCCAAGAGATTTAGAACAGATAGCACCTGTTGAAGGTGGAAGACTTCGCCTTGCAATACAAGGCTTGATCCTAAAGTTGAGAGTTTGACTAAAGGCAATGGATCATCATCAAACTCTCATGCCCTCTGCCAGAGATTTACACAAGGCAAGGATGAAGTTCAGATAATATTATGGAGTTTTGATCCAGAGCATCTTCCATAAAAAGGATGTTTACTCTCTCCATCAATGTAGTTCATTGCTCAGTAATATAAGGAGTTTGTTTTGCTTTATTTAGTATTTTGTTGAATTGTTGTTGACTGTTTCATAATAGCCCCAGTTGTCAGTTAAGTGGTTATTTTTAGTTTGTGGAGTTGGATTAGGAAAAGGACTCTAGTTTGCAGCGGAAATAGAGGATCGTAGTTTTTGAGAGATAGTTTTTAGTAGAGTTCTGGGAGTCGAGACTTATGTAAATATTAACATTTCTGAATGTAACTGGATTTGCAGTTTGTTCTATTTGAGTACGTTGATCTCTTTCCTTAGGTTGTATTTTTTTATCCATTCGTTGTGTCGAGTTCTTGATGATTGAATGTTTTCAGTTGTATTATTCCTCTGTATACAGAGGGTGTGTGTTAACTATAGGAATAGAGGATTATCTACCATAGTTTGGTACAGAGGATTATCTACATTAGTTTGGTATCAGAGCAAACCATTCCTATGCTTTGTCTATTGTTTAATGATTAGAGCTCCATCAAATCTTGTTGGTTGGTTTCCATTGCATTGGACCATGACATATCCTTGTTTGTTGTTGTTGAAGCTGATCTCTAGTGTGGTGATCAGAGTGCAGAGTAAGGGACAAATTTTATGTTCAAAATGCATCGATGATTTCATAGTCAAAGCATATAGAGAAGCTCAACCTTTGATGCAAGTGTAAAGGAAAAGTGGTTGTGATAAGGAGGAGTTCAATAGTTGAAAGAAGATACCCTGAGTGAGGAGATGTAGGATTCATTCCCAAAGCACTTCGTCTGTGTGGTTGTCCTCAGCTGCCTTGAAAGGTAAATTTTATGTATTGGCAAATTAATAATAAGGTAATTGTCGTTGTTATGAGTTGTAGGGTAGAAGGTGGGGAAAGGCGATAGCTATGAGAACATGAGCATCTCCTCCTTGTGAAGACCGAAGAAATACTGATTAGAGGTTTCAAAAGTTTAAGGACCAGTTAGAAAGCAAGGAAGACTATATTTTTTTTTTATAAAAACAAGAAGAGAGAGACTCTACTGTATGAATTACTCTTCAATGTTAAATAGATCTTTGAGGAAGATGAGAATTCCTTGCCCAAGGAAGACTAATATACTATTATGCTCTATGATTTGATTTTTCTATCTTCAAGAAAAGATTCAAGTAGCTACCTTTACTTTGGTATGATCTGAATGCTCCTGGGCATAATGGAGTTTGTTGTAGATTCATTTTTCCTTCAATTAAATTTAATTATTTCTTTCTAGTCTTCTATTGTTTTGGACTTGTTCTTTTGGAGGATTAAAAGACAGAAATAAGATGTTTTTGGAGTTCATTTGAAGTGTTAGGTAGGTGTTTGGTAGGAGAAGAAGGGCTACATACAAATTTAGAGGAGATCCCTGAGTGTGAGAAAAAAATGAGAAAAAAAGAAGGTGTAGTTGTATATTTGGGTTTTGGCTATGAAGTAAAAAATGGAGTTATATCATGATGTGAGAAAGAGGATAGCCAATTTAGAAGAAAGAATAAGGAAAAGATAGAGATTAAAACAAACAAAAGACCAACAAAAAGATTTGCAAGAATTAGAGTATGAATTGGAGGAGTTGTGGTGGATGTTGGAGGAATGTGAGGCATGCAATAATAGGAAGTCCAAGAAAAAGAAATCTACTTCAAAGGCTTTGAAGAGATTTGAGAAGGTGAAGAGGAATGGTGAGGATAAGTACTCACTTTATAAGCAAGGTTTATTTTCCAAGAGGAATACCATAGAGGAAAGGATTAGCCAAGGGATAGAAATCCTAGAACATGAAAGGCTTAAATCCCTAGATGAGTTGGCAAGATTGTTATTGGATGAAAGGCCAATAAATGAGATTTGCAAAGAGTTTGACAAGGAAAATGAATGAGATGAAGTTCAATGGAGCTCTGGAGTTGTCTTACCCTAGAGAAGGGGAAGGTATTGACAATTACAATACAAGAGAAGAAGAGTTTGAAGACTACAATGAAGAGGAATGCAACCTATCACAAGAGGAGGCCCAAAATGTTGTAGTAGTGGAAGCAATCCACATTAGAGAGGAAGCTACAATAAAGATGGAGATCTTTGGGATCCCCCATATGTGATGAAGTCCTATTGGTTTTAGAGAAGACAACCAACCAAAAGCATCTAGAGGGACATCTAGAGAATCCCATGATTGATGAAAAGAGAGAAGGAGACCATCTCTTTCTTGGAGAAGAAATGAGAATGATTGAGAGAGAGAGAGAAAGTAGGGACATGTTCATTTGTGATACAAAAGAAGAGGACAATGCAACAAATGCAGCAAAAAGGACAATGCAAAAAATGAGTTGTCTTATGAAGACCTTATAAAAGAAGAATTGAAAGGCATGCCTAAATGACATAATGTAGAAGAGGAAGTAGTGATGGGAAATTTTGATTCCCTTAACTTTATTTTTGTTTTTAATGTTTTTTGTGCAGGTACAGTAGAAGGTGGTATGAGTGATGTAAAGAGTCATGATGGTTTTCATTAGAGGACCACTAAGTTTTCAAAGAGCTAGGTAAAGAGAAAAAGCATAGTTATGAAGAGTAGGACAAACTCTGATCCAACAAGAGGTTGAAAGCAAAGGAAGAAAAATTGTGGAAAATTACAAAGATATTTAATCTGGTGGAAGGGCAAGTCATGGCATTTATTCTTTGGGTCAAAATGATGGTTCTACCATCTAGCCTAAATATTTAGCTGAGGGCAAAAACAAACATGTATCACCAATGTAATAGTTGAGTCTTTAGGTTCTTAGTGTGTTACTTGTTAAAATGTCATCAAATAAGTTAGCTTTGAACTAGGAGGTTCAAAATTTCTAAACGAAGGGGAGAATGATGTAGAGCATCTTCCATAAAAAGGTCATTTACTCTCTACATCAATGTAGTTTGCTTCTCAGTAATATTAGGAGTTTTTTTTCTTTATTTAGTATTTTGTTGAATTGTTGTTGACTACTTCAAAACAACCCCAGTTGTTAGTTATGTGGCTATTTTTAGTTTGTTGACTTGGATTAGGAAAAGGACTCTAGTCTCTAGTAGAAATAGAGGATCACCTAATTTTTGAGAGGCAATTTTTAGTAGAGTTCAAGGATTCAAGACTTATGTAAATATTAACATTTTTGAATGTAACTGGATTTGTAGTTCTTTCTATTTGAATACATTGAGCTCTTTCCTTAAGATGTATTTCTGTATCCATTCGCTATGTTGAGTTGTTGATGATTGAATGTTTTAAATTGTATTATTCCTCTAGTGTATACAAAGGGTGAGTGTTAACTGTAGGGACAAAGGATTATTTGACTGTTCAAATAATCCTCTATTCCTACAGTTAACACACACCCTCTGTATATAGAGGAATAATACAGCTAAAAACATTCAATCATCAACAACTCAACATAGGGAATGGATAAAGTAATACATCTTAAGGAAAGAGCTCAACATACTAAAAAAAAGAACTGAAAATCTAATTACATTAAAAAATGTTAATATTTACATAAGTCTTGAATCCCAGAACTTTACTAAAAATTGCCTCTCAAAAACTACAATCCTCTATTTCTACTGCAGACTAGAGTCCTTTTCGTAATCCAACTCCACAAACTAAAAACAACCACTTAACTAAAAACTGGGGCTATTTTGAAATAGTCAACAATAGTTCAACAAAATACTAAATAAAGCAAAACAAACTCTTAATATTACTGAGCAGCAAACTACATTGACAGAGAGAGTAAATGACTTTTTTATGGAAGATGAACTGCATCCAGTTCTATCCGAAGGAAGGATGACATTCAAAAGGATGACTCTTTTGCTCCCCACAATTTGGATCACTAATAGTACAAAAGTGATTCTGAGGAATTTGATGGCTTGAACGTCTGCTAGGGCTCTTGGCTTCCTATGATTTCATATTATGCTTATCTGTTGAATAGCTTGGTGGAGACTGAAGCCGATGTTGATGTGTTGAGGAGAGTGGGTATTATCTAAAGCTCCATGGGAATGAACAAAGAAGTGACACACATGTTGAATAATCTTGGCAAGGGAATCAATTTCAATTCATTGGATGATCCCTTCATGAACTTGAAGGTGAAAGTAAATGAGTGGTGGTGGTTAAATTTTCTCACCATTTCAAAATTCCATATTTGTTGGCTTGCATGACTCAGGGGAAATCTAGTGGCAAATTGTTTCAATATAGTTTCAATCATAGGCATGGAGTGGCTCTCAGAAATAAAGACATGCTACTAATAATTGTGCTACTGTCCAATCTGAGTGAGAAGGCTCACACAAGAAATGAAATAAAGATGAAACTCAGTCTATTGATAAAGGTGTAGCAAAGTTTTAAGTGATGGCATTTGGTCTTTGAGGAGAGGAATGCTATAAGGATGATGGTGCATAGGTTTAGAAAGATGTTGTCCATTATGAACTGGCTCAGCCATTCCCAATGGTGCTGCTCAATTAGGATTGAACACCATTAAAAGTCATAGCATCATATAAGGATGGCACTATCTATAGAAATAGGGCGTCTAATAAATCAGTAAAGTCTCAAGGTTTAAAGCCACACAAGATTTCGAGGCAAATTGGTTGATAGGGAAGCTTCTATGAGAAAAGAGCAAGAAGATAGCACAGCCTCTCACAATGAAGATAAAGTTTGAGGTTATAACAAGTATGAAGATTGGTGCTACCTGATTAGAAGCAAAATTCATACAATAGTGGTGTCATATAGTCTGACGGCCATTATATGGGACATTAGGGTTAAGAAAGGTGACACAAGTGCTAAAGATTATGATGTCGCATCATAAGGTACCATCTAATAAAATATACACAAAAACGTCAATGAGATAGTGCAAATAAGTCCATAGAGATTGTCCATTGAATAGGGCACAATGCATTTAGTGGCGGTCTTTGGTAATGGTCAATCAAGACATAATACAAAGAAAATGAAACATCATTCAGAGAAATGATTGAGGTACGATGCTTATACAAAATGAAGTGATAGGCAATTCATTCCATGTTTAGGCATACTGATATTAAAGAGGTGGTGCCACTTCTAAAATATTTACCACGTTTCATAAGAGGATCCGGCCCTTCAAATTGAAGATGATGTTCAAACATAGTTTAGAGATAATTACATGCTCTTTGAAAAGGAAGGCTCGACCAAATGAAATCAACGTGGGGCCAGCATATGGAAGAAAGCACAGTCCAGAAGATGGCACAGTGCATAAAATCAATGATGTAGTTTTGAATAAGGCTCGGTCTTAATAAAGACATAGCATATGAGGAATAAAGATAAGAAGAACACAACAAATGGAGCATCTCTCTGTATTTAAGGTACATTCCTATTCAAAGTCTCACGTAGCCTTTACATATGATGGTGTGGTCCCTGTCATGTGAAGAAGACTCAGAGATACAACAAATATCAATATTGCATAGTTGAAGGAGTCGGCCTTTCTCAAAGGTGAAGTCATTTCAAAGAAAGGCATAGCATGGGATTGTGCAGTATAAAAAATAAAGAGAACTGTCACCATTTTAAGAGTTCGCTACCTTAGCAAAGGAGTCACTCATTTAAATGAAGGTAAGAAATATATTAAGGTTGGCATGAGCTTGCAAGAAGATGAGTCTCAATGAAATGATACAGAGGCTCAACATCATTTTCATAGTGGCGGCCAAATTATGATAGTTAGACCAATGCAATGCTATAAGATGAATAAATTCTATTGTCCATTTCTTGGCCTTTAGAGAAGCTTCACAGACAATTTGGAAGGAAGAAGAATGTGGGAGTAGCGGCGAAGATTTCATGATGCTGTGATTCAGAGGTTGCCATCATTCATCACATAGCATTGGCTTCAATGCATTTTGAGTTCCTGACATAGCCATATTACATATATGAAGATACTCAATAACAAATAAAGCGTCACAACCGCCAGAGCTCTAACCATAAGCAATGAAGATGTAGAATAGGGTTTCAAGAAAGAAGCTAAAGATGACACATGTTAGATGTGGAAGGTAATGAAGAGAAACTAAAAAATGATGCAGAGAGCACCACGTGGAAGTAGCATTAGAGAGGAGCAAAATTAAGAAGCGGAGCCCACGACGTGGAGCAACCCAAAGGTAGTAAATAAATGATAGCAAATAAAGCAGTTGTAAGAGAAACTTATACACAGGCCAGAGAAGTACACAGAGATATTTTCAGCCATGGAAATAATGAAAGCCACAGTTTAGTTTTAATGTAGTTGCATTTGCCAGAATGGTGCCAGATTTTGTGGACAGTTGTAGATTTTCAGTTGAGGCCATTGAGGTATTTTTGTTTGGGTTTTTGGGGCTATAAAAAGCTAGATCTAGGGATTTCTTTAGATACAGAGTTCCATATACATATCAAAGTTTGGAGTAGTGAATAGATGTTTTCTTTTGCCTTTACATTGGTTCTTTTATGAGCGTTGTAATAGTTTATTATGTGCAATATTCTTTCCTTTTGTAAATTTACTCTTCCATTCAAATAAGGAGACGGTGTTCTGTGCATTTTTGAGTTTACTCTCTATTCCTGTTTCTATTTTCTCTGTTTCTTTTGCCTTTGTTTAATCCACTCATAAACTGGGTTTAACCATGCATTGATGCTCTTTAATTTCCAGTTAAATCTCTCAAGGTTATCATTGTGAAACTATTCATTTCAAATCTGACGGATCACTTAGATTTAGGCATTTATTTCTACAAATCCTATTTTCTTTCTAACCTTTTCCCAAACCCCCATTGAAGAATGGAAGAGTCAACTTCCTTAAAATCTGGACGTTGTTTCTGGGGTCAATCCCACATCTCAAAAACTCCCCATGTTGCTGCTGGATTAAATCCACAGATTTATGCATCAACAGTTTTTGGCAAGCCTAGTGGGACTGGATTCAAAGACTTTGCTCTTTGTTTTCAAAGAATCTTTGCCTTGTATTTTGTGATTTTGGTGGTAAATCACAAAAATATATTCTCATAGGAGCATGAATCATCCATCTAGAGATTCTATTGGTGAATCTTTCTCAGATCTTTACCTCTACAAACCATGGCAGCCCGTAGTATATATGCACATCTAAATATAGTCAGAGATCTACCTTTTGTGACTTGGGATTCAAGCCCTCTTGTTCTTCAATAGCAGGGTCAAGTTCCTGACACAGCATGGAAGGCATTGCCTCAATTTCTTGGAGATGGCTCTATTTGCCCTATAGATCACATTCAAGATGTTGCAAGTTTATGTGTTGTTCATAATCTCACAACTAAAAATCATACACTCTTGTTGCTTGCATCTTCCCTCAAAGGAAAAGCAAAAGAATGGTACAGAAGTTTGCAGCCCGGTTCGATCACTGGATGGGATCATCTTGGTGGACTCATCTACAATTAGTTCAGAGAAAGGACAGATGTCAGCACTCTCACCCAGAACCTCATTACAATCAAGAGGCATCCTATGGAGCCCATACATAATTTCAATTCAAGATTTGACAAGGTATGGAAGAAATTCTCTGTTGATATTAGGCCATCTCTAGTCTTTGCATTCTTGTATTATTTAAAGGCTTTAGACCCTGAGATCTCTATCATGATACAATCTTTAGGAGGTGAAACCCTACCTCAATCATATGATCTTGCTGTTAGAGTTGAAAGTAATCTCATAGTGGCTGGTAAGTTGTCTCTTCTGCCCTTATAACCACTTATGCTTCATGCAAATAGCCTATCTCAAGTCTTTTCTTGTAGCCAGATACATACAAATTTTAGTCCACCCACCCTACCTACTGATTTGCCAAATCATGATGAGATGTGTGTGGTAAAAAAACTTATTAAGACCCTCTCCCATGAGATCAATGAGTTAAAAGATCAAGCCATGTATAATGTTGATCCAATTTTATGCCCATGAGTCTGTATGAACAACAATCTAGATATAGCCAGAAAAGACCCAATAACCTTCACAATTATGCATTACAAACTTTTGTAGCTGCAAATCAGCCCATAGAAGCCATAGACTAGGTTTTGTCATTTTGATATCAAGGAGGAATCATGTTTCAATGATCAAAATACAAGAAACGTACTTCAAGAGGTGGTCACTATCTATTCACTATGTCTTTCTAATCTTGAGCATCAAGTACCTATGAGAACATGTGATTCAAAGATTCTGTCAAGTTATGAAAAAAATTTAGAAGTTGAGTATGAGGTGATGTTTCTAGAAGCTAAAAAGTACTTTGAGAAGAGATTTGAAGATAAAAAGTGCTGGGTCTATAGTGATGCACAGTTTGTGCCTGATCTTGAGGAGAAAGTTGCAAGAGAGTTTTCTACAGAGTCTATACAGAGTGAGTGTCTTTATTTCAACCATGAGGTTTCACACCTAGAAGGAGATAGCATAGATATGCATTTGGAGCAAGATGGGGATTTATTCTCAATTTTGTAACAAGGTTATCAAATTCTTGATGTAGAGGATCCTTCTATTGAGCATATACATGGTTCATTTACAAAGCCTCTTATGGAAGATTATGAGGAAAATGTTAAAGAAAAGGTAGATGCAAGGGATGATCTGTTCTCCATTCTTGCAAATGGTTATTGTCTTCTTCTTGATGAAGTTTTGCCACTACAAGATGATGAGATCTGGAGAGACATTTGCCACAGTGCAAAGCCACATATGATGTCACAAATTAAGTTAGATTCTACACCTTTTTTCTTGCATAGAGGAATCGCGGTTAGATTTAAGAATATTCTAGGCAATTCTGTCACCTATCAGCTTGATCTTGATGCTATCATGGATCATAATTCAACTAAAGAGTCAGCAAAAGGAGTCACTGAAGAAGTTTTGTTTACAAAATCTTTTAGATGAAAACAGAGGAGAGAGCTTCAATGTTTTATTTTCCCTTCCCACCCTCCATGAAAGTAGGTACAATATGTTGGTCGGCATGATTGGTGTTTTGAAGCACAGAAAGACTCTTCAAAGTGTAGAGAAGTAAAAAGGTACAAAATATTGTTATATTTCTTCATACAGTTTGTCTGGTTCATTTTCAGTTTGATGTGGATAAATTAGAGCAACATAATTAGACATGGAAGCTACTTTGTTGTTTCGGTGAATGGGCATATTCCACTATGTTTCAGTGATCAGTAATTTGTATCAAAAATTTAGAATAAGCTACATTGGTAGCACTAGTTTTCAGTTCAGTTTGTTTCTTTCATATGTTGGTTGCTGCTATGAGGGTCTATAGATAGTTTCTGTGGTTCAATCGCCACATCTCAGTGATTCAATATCTTAGTTTTAATGGTCAATTTCAGCAATATCCATGTGGTTTTAGTTTTCAGATGTATTTAGATCAACATACTTCAGCTTCAGCTTTATACATCTTCATATCAGTTGGCATCAGTTGTGATTGCATATGGTTAGTTGTAGTTTATTTTTAGATTCTTGTTTGTTATTGTAACATCAGAAAATGTCCCCTTGGGGGCTTTTCCCTCATAAGGTTTAGCTCCCAGGTCTTTAGAGTGCATTTAGGACATTTTAGTTTGTATTTTAGCATCCCGATGGAATGAAACCTAAGTCCCATGGCAAATAGGACCTAGGAGGACCCCTTGAGTTGTACCCTACCTAAAATAGGGGGGAGGACTTGGGAACCCATGCCCTAGTCCTACCCTATTTTAGGGTAGCCCCAATTTCTGGGTGTCATTTTATGACCGTTAGGAGGTTCTTTTACCAACACGGTAAAGTTTGATTTTTAAAATCTTGGTGGGAATGCTTGTAGGTGCATATATAAGCATGTGTAGGCATTCATTTGTAAACTAGATGATTACTAGAAAGCTATTGTGTTCTCAAGGTGATTCAAGGCTTTCTATTGTGTTGAAAGAGCAGACTTGTATGTTTTGTGTGTTGATATTTGCAGATTTGAGCATCAATTCCTTCATGGCATGAAGAGCATCTTCCTCAATAAAAGCTTCACTACAAGGTGACATAATATTGTGCTTTTATTATTGTTTTCTTTGGTTTTTGGCCTCTGCCTCACAAGGGCATGGCCTCCTTATCTAACAATGGTGCTTGAAGACTTAAGTGTCCTCCAGGGTTTGACTGAGGCAAACCTCTAAACACCACAACCCCCAAACCAAGTCTTGTGATTTTAGGTTACAAGTATCGCATCTAGGAAAATGAAGTTACAAGAAGGCTGGGAAGACATCAGGGATTCGAGATCTGAAGAAAAGTGAGAAAAGGAGCACTTTCGAGACTAGGGTGCTCACTCTAGTGTCCTTTGCAGACTGTTTTCAGAAAACAAAAGTTACAGGGCTGATCAGTGTCCGAAGGAGGTCTGGATTCCCTGAAAAAGTAGGTACCTTGGACTTGGGTGCCTCCTCTAGTGTCCCTGACTATTCCGCTTCATAACCCCGAAAATAGGTACTCTGTAATTTTGCATTTTACTCCCATCTGTAATAGGTTTTTCCGTCATTCATTAATTTGTTGTCGTATTTGCATATTTAGGGTTTTAATGGTCAATTACGCATAGGAGAAGGAAAAATTGATAATTAATTCCCTAATCCAAGTTTCCCTACATCTAAAAGTGACTATGGGGTATGATAATGCTTGCCATTCGGCCCTAGATCCTTCAATGTTAGGGTGAAAGGAGGATTTTAACATCTAAACCACAAAAGATCAACAAATCCAATTTTACCCTAAACATTTTGGTGAACCAATGTTTTTATTGAATTTGGCACCTTGTTGATTGTTGTGCTACAGATTTTCATTGATTTCATTCATCTATTTCATCATTCATCTTATTGTATTAAAAAAATTACAAAAAAATAAAAAAATTTTAAAAAATTTGAAGAAAATTGCATTCTAGGGTTTGAATTTTAACTAGTTTAATTGAATTTAATTAAAATTCTGATTTTTGCATTAGATCTGAAATTTATTTTCATTTAATTCATAATTTTCATATTGCATTTGAAAATTTTGAAAAAAATGAAAAAAATTGGCATTTTAACCTTGCATTTTGATTTAATTTGAATTAATTTTCACTTTAATTCAAATTTTTACATTAGATTTGAAATTCATTCATTTATTTAATTTTCATCTCATTGCATTTGAAAATTAACAAAAAAATTGAAAATTTTGAAAAATTTGAAAAAAATTGGCATTTTTAGCTTGCATTTTGATTTAATTTGAATTAATTTTCACTTTAATTTAAATTTTTATATTATATTTGAAACTCATTCATTTATTTAATTTTCATCTCATTGCATTTGAAAATTAACAAAAAAAATTGGCATTTTTTGCTTGCATTTGGAATTAATTTGAATTAATTTTCATTTAATTTGATTTAATTTGTGATTTTTAAATTAGATCCGACCTAAATTACAAAAAAATATTCTCATCATTTTCATAGCACACTTGAAAATTTACAAAAAAATTGGAAATTTTGGAAAATTAAAAAAAATTGGCATTTTGGCTTAATTTTCAAATAATTTGAATTAATTTTAATTTAATTTAATTTAATTTCTGATATTTTCACTATATCTAATTTAAGTTACATAAATTCATCATTATTTAATCATTTGCATTTTTCATATTAAAACTGCTAGGGTTTGTTGGAAATTTGAAAATTTTCTTATAACCTAGTAATTCGAAAAGCTAGGGTTTGTAGTTAAAATCTTGTTTCAGATTTTACTACTCATCTTAGGTACTCATTCAAATCTGATTTTGCATATAGTGTTTCATATTAGTGTATTTTTTTGATTCATATTTCAAAAATTTCCATTCACACATATTCAGTTTCCACATAAAACTAGCAATTTTCATTGATTTTCACTTGGTTTTGACTTATCATCATCCTAGATTTGCATCAAAAGTGTGTTGTGAAGGATTTTATTGGTGTATTGGACTGAAAATAGACTTATCATTTTCTTCCCCTGATAAAAATCCTTACAACACCTTTTCTTTCATATATATACATTGAAAAAGTACAAAAAAACAAGCATTTTAGGTCATTCTTGCATATAGTTTGCATTGGTGTTTTTGCATACATTTGAGAAAGATTTTAAAATCTGATTTTGCATCCCATTATGGCTTCTTCATGTTATGCATCTCTGAAATCTTTGCATGAGTATATCCTAGATTTTGAAATTTTTGCTAATTTCACTAATGAGAATCCTCATGTTCTAGAACACATAGCTTATATCAGTGGTATTGATGCTTCTATATGTTCTTCATATGAGTTGCAATTACTTTGTTATACACATGATTTTAGTATCTTTACTTTACTCATAGGAGTGTATCCTTTGATATTAGAAGATTTAACCAAATTCATCTCCAAGAATACTCATGAGAAAGACGAGAGTGAAAAGCCTTTTTCCACCACAGAGTATGATGATGATAGAGATGATGTACCTTCCTCTCATCCCACTACTGTCCCTGGCCAAGATGTAGCATTAGTAGATGATAAAAGGTCTCTCACATTAAATCCTTTGGGGATGGATATTGGGTGCAATCAAGAGGAAAACAATGTTAATTCAATAATCATTAATGGACTTCATAGAAATATTCCTAAATTGATTGTCCGGGGAGCACTTAGTGCACCCTCTTGCTTAAAACTAGTGATTACAGTTCAAGGTGTTCAAAATGCGTTACAACAACCACACCATAATGTGATTTCTCACACATACAGCACTCGTAATAACAAGCAAAGTAAGCAAGTAGTGCATGTGCCTGTCTCTCATCCATGTTCTAAACCTATGCTCCCTCAACTACCTTGTCTTACTCATAAAAGTGGTCGAGAGTATGATCTTGTCAAACAGCTTCACATTACTCTGGCTAAGTTCTCCCTTTGGGATTTAATACAAACATCACCTGCATACCATGGAATGCTCCAAGAAGCTTTACAAAAGGTGATTGTCCCACCTACTGCTAAGCCTAATGATGTAGTAGCCGTATTGGATAGTATGCATGTGACAAAAATAGATATTCTCTTTCAGCCACATGAATTACCGTCAATTGAAGTTCAAAACCAATATGATCCTCTTATAATCTTTGTCACAATAAATAGAACGTTGGTAAAATGAGTCATGATTGATAATGGATCAACTCTTAATGTTTGTGGCATTGACTTATTACATAAGATTAAAGTTGATACATCTACCATCAAGATGGAATCATTAAGTATCTGTAGTTTTGACAATGTTGGATGACAATCTATAGGTACTATAACTTTACCTATACAAGTGGGACCTTTGATCATGCCTACCCTGATTCATGTCATGCCTAGTTCTTTATCTTACAACATGATTCTTGGTAGACCTTGGATTCATGCATTGGGGGCAGTTCCTTCCACCTTCAATTGTTCAATCAAATTTGTATTCAAAGGTAAGCTTCATACTATTCATGCTGATCCTGAACCAGATAGTTGTTTACGCATTGAAATGCAAAGAATAGTTTACAATCATATGAGCTTAAAAAATTTGTGAGGTGATCCATCAATACCTCTAGCCAGGAATGATGTTGCAAAAGAATCTAAACCACTGAATGCACTTTTTGGTGATGATTGGGGTTCATTAGATTTTAATCCTTACAGCATAGGGGATTATAAACTTAATAGCCTTGACACATCAACAGTAGCATCGATCTCATCTAAGCAATCTTTTGAAGCATCTACGAACAATAAAGTCTCCTTGGTTGAAAATAAAGACAATACTCGAAATTATACTACAAATTATGATACCTACGAGGCTTCACTTTCTTCTAAGGAACTAGATTCTCTATATGGTCATGGATTTCAAATTTTGTACAAACATAACAACTATGTAGGTAAGGGATGTGGTGTAAATCAACAAGGAATTAGAGTACCTATAGAATCCGCTTCAACACATTACTCAAGCGGCATTGGATATAATCCTTTTGAAGAAAACAAAGCCTCTCGTTGTCCTACACTTAATTTAATAAGATCAAAACAACATGATAGATATTCTAGATATGCAGGGGTTCTTAATGATGATACCCTAATAGTTAAGTATCTCTAACCCTTTATCTCTCTCATGATGTGCTTCCCCCGTGATGTGTTATGTGTTGTTTAGGCCTCCTAGGATGACCTCGGACTCTCCCATAAGGTTCGGGATACCAGGAGACTGCCGCTATTGTGACCTTCTATTTGTATCATCAATCTTCTATATTGCCTCTCTCTTTGATTTCATTGTTGTGTGTTGTGTCTTATGGACATAGCGTCATGGTTGGTGACTTGGGGGCACCCTCCTATGTGACTGTCTCTAAGACACTTGTTTCTCCTCTCTTATTTATTGTTTCCCTTCCTCTAGTGTTTCTATCTAGTGGGCGGATGACGACAAATATTTATACTAATGCGGACCTAGTGTCCCTTTCAAGAGAAATAAAAAAATGGACTATAGTTCCTAATATGACGATGGGGTTGTATATTTTATCCAATGCTTGGTTAGTGGAAGCACTCGTGCTTTCCGTGTGGTGAATTTTATCATGTTTCTGTCGCATTTACAAACCTTAACAATACTGATGTTCTGTGCACCTTTATTTGCCTTTGAATATACCTTGGCAGTACTTGATTCGAAGAGCTTCATGATATAGCCCTATGGTTATCCTTGAACTTCGAATTCATTGTATAACCCTGGCTCTTTGTGTCGTTAATCATATGCATTGATGTGGTTGTTTATCATGATATTGTAGACACTAACATGTTTCTTGCAAGGATGTGTTTGTGGGAACATTTGGCGATCGTAAAGTACATGTCACCTCCAGGGGGCATGGGCTTTGCGAAAGTCGATGTTCCCTTGTGTGTTTTTTTCCTACCTTAACGTGCTTGATATCAATAACTAATATCAACAACCTTAAGGTGGGGGCACATATAAGCTAAATTGTCTATTATAGATGTTAGTAATGTACTTGTCCTCAGGTGTAGGCTAGTACGATGAGTACTTCCTGCATCCTAAGTTTGTTTGCAATCAATCAATCTATCTATTGCGTATACCTCCTTTTCACTATAAGGCATCTCTGTGATGTAGGTGGGGTTGTATACTTTTGAGCTCATGCCTCCTTTTCACTTTAAGGCGTCTTCATAATGTGGGTGGGATGGTATGCCATGCTTCCTTTTCACTATAAGGCGTCTCTGTGATGCGGGTGGGGTTGCATTTTCAAAAGTCCTCTACGGAGGTGGGGAGTGGTTCTGTGACTAACTCAACCCTTAAGCATGTTTTCAGCAATTGTTGTGGCAAAGCCCAATCATCGGTGTGTGCCTGTAATGTACTTGAGATGGTGATGAGCCTAGAATTAGGGAACGCACCATCGCTTGTCTAATGTGTTTTCTCTGTGTTTTTAAGTGTGTGTTTTGGCGTGCTTGTTTTGTTTGGCGTGTTTGTTGCCCCATATGCAGTATGCATTTTGGGAGGTTTTACGTGTGTGTTGCCCCATTGGTAGAGACCAACGCCTTCGAGTAGTGCTTCTTGCATTTTGGGAGGTTTGCTTACTTTCTAGTACTTGCATTTGCATTTCATATATATGAGAAAAATAAAATAAAAGATATCATTTATGTCTTCCATGCATTAATGTGTCTTCTATGCATTAACTATCTGCTCCGTGTTTTGCGTGACTGTAACTATCTTTTCTGTGTTTTGCATGCCTATTACTATTTTTTATGTGATTGGTGTGTCTTCTCTGTGCTTGATGTGTTTGTTGTGTTTGTGACATTACTTTAATGCATGTATGGGCCTCGTGTTCATACATACATAAAAGTGGGGGCAAAATATAACGTTGGAAAATGTCCCCTTGGGGGCTTTTCCCTCATAAGGTTTAGCTCCTGGGTCTTTAGAGTGCATTTAGGACATTTTAGTTCATATTTTAGCATCCTGATGGAATGAAACCTAAGTCCCATGGCAAATAGGACCTAGGAGGACCCCTTGAGCTGTACCTTGCCTAAAATAGGGGGTGGACTTGGGTGCTCGCACCCTAGTCCTGCCCTATTTTAGGGCAGCCCCAATTTTTGGGTGTTAGTTTATGACCGTTAGGAGGTTCTTTTATCGACACGGTAAAGTTTGATTTTTAAAATCTTGGCGGAAATACTTGTAGGTGCATATACAAGCATGTGTAAGCATTCATTTGTAAACTAGATTATTACTAGCAAGCTATTGTGTTCTCAAGGTGATTCAAGGCTTTCTATTGTGTTGCAAGAGCAGACTTGTATGTTTTGTGTGTTGATATTTGCAAATTTGAGCATCAATTCCTTCATGGCATGAAGAGCATCTTCCTCTATGAAAGCTTCACTACAAGGTGACATAATATTGTGCCTTTATTATTATTTCCTTTGGTTTTAGCCTCTGCCTCACAAGGGCATGCCCTCCTTATCTGACAATGGTGTTCAGACACTTAAGTGTCCTCTGGGGTTTGACTAAGGCAAACCTCTAAACACCACAACCCCCAAACCAAGTCTTGTGATTGCAGGTTACAGGTGTTGCATCTGGGAAAAGTGGAGTTGTAGGTAGGTTGGGAAGACATTAGGGATTCAGGATCTGAAGAAAAGTTAGACAAAAGAGAACTTCCGGGACTAGGGCGCTTGCTCTAGTGTCCTTCATGGACTATTTTTAGAAAACAAAAGTTATAGGGTTGATCAGTGTCTGAAGGAGGTCAGGATTCCCCGAAAAAGAAGGTACGTTGGACTTGGGCGCCCTCTCAAGTGTCCCTGACTATTCTACTTAAGAACCCTAAAAATAGGTACTCTATAATTCTACATTTTACTCCCGTCTGTAAGAGGTTTTTCCATCATTCATTAATTTGTTGTCATATTTGCATAATTAGAGTTTTAATGGTCAATTGAGCATAGGAGAAGGAAAAATTGATAATTAATTCCCTAATCCAAGTTTCCCTACATCTAAAAGTGACTCTAGGGTATGATAGTGCTTGTCATTCGACCCTAGATCCTTCAATGTTAGGGTGAAAGGAGGATTTTAACATCTAAACCACAAAATATCAACAAATCTAGTTTTACCCTAAATAGTTATAGCCTATTTTGACTCTATCCCAATGGATAAGGCACTGGTCTGCTTCATCCAGAGACTCTAAGGTTCAAAGTGGATAGGCCCACTTTCCTAGTAAGGTTGCCAAGAACTGGCGATTAAATTTTCTCACCATTTCAAAATTCCATATTTGTTGGCCCGCAAGACTCAGGGGAAATCTAGTTGTAGATTGTTTCAATATAGTTTCAATCATAGGCATGGAGTGGCTCTCAGAAATAAAGACATACTACACATAATCATTCTACTGTCCAATCTAAGTGAGAAGACTTACACAAGAAATGAAATAAAGATGAAACTCAGCCTATTGATAAAGGTCTACTAAAGTTTTAAGTGATTGCATTCGGTCTTTTAGGAGAGGAATGCTATAAGGATGATGGTGCACAGGTTTAGAAAGATGTTGTCCATTATGAACTAGCTCAGCCATTCCCAACGGTGTTGCTCAATTAGGATCGAACACCATTAAAAGTCACAGCATCATATAAGGATGGCACTGTCTATAGAAATAGGGTGTCTAATAAATCAGTATAGTCTCAAGGTTTGAAGCCACACAAGCTTTCGAGGCAAATTGGTTGATAGGGAAGCTACTATGATAAAAGAGCAAGAAGATAGCGCAACCTCTCACAATAAAGGTAAAGTTTTAGGTTCTAACAAGTATGAAGATTGGCATTGCCTGATTAAAAGCAAAATGCATACAATAGTGGTGTCATATAGTGTGATGGCCATTATATGGGACATTACGGTTAAGAAAGGTGACACAAGTGCCAAAGATTATGATGCCACATAATAAGGTACCATCTAATAAAAGATACACAATAGCCTCAATGAGATAGTGTAAATCAGTCCATAGAGATCATCCATTGAATAAGGCACAATGCATTCGGTAGCGGTCTTTGGCAATGGTCAATCAAGATATAATACAAAGCAAATGAAACATCAGCCAAAGAAATGATTGAGGTACGATGCTTATACAAAATGAAGTGATAGGTAATTCATTCCAAGTTTAGGCACACTAATATTAAAAAGGTGGTGCCACTTCTAAAATAATTACCGCGTTTCATAAGAGGATCTGACTCTTCAAATTGAAGATGATGTTCAAACATAGTTCAAAGATAATTACATGGTCTTTGAAAAGGAAGGCTCAACCAAATGAAATCAATGTGCAGCCAACATATGGAAGAAAGCACAGTTCAGAAGATGGCACAGTGCATAAAATCAATAATGTAGTTTTGAATAAGACTCAGTCTCAATAAAGACACAATATATGAGGAATAAAGATAAGAAGAACACAACGAATGGAGTGGCTATTTGTATTTAAGGCATGTTCCTATTAAAAGTCTCACGCGGCCTTTACATATGATGGTGTGGTCCTTGTAATGTGAAGCAGGCTCAGAGATACAACAAATATCAATATAGCATAGTTGAAGGAGTCGGACTTTCTCAAAGGTGAAGTCATTTCAGAGAAAGGCATAGCATGGGATTGTGTAATATAAAAAATAAAGATAACTGTCACCATTTTAAGAGTTTACTGCGTTAGCAAAGGAGTCACTTGTTTAAATGAAGGTAAGAAATATATTAAGGATGGCATGAGCTTGCAAGAAGATGAGTGTCAACCAAATGATATAGAGGCTCGACATCATTTTCATAGTGGTAGCCAAAGTATGATAGTCAGACCAATGTAATGCTATATGATGAATAAATGCTATTGTCCATTTCTTAGCCTTTAGAGAAGCTTCACAAGCAATTTGGAATGAAGAACAATGTGGGAGTAGTGGGGAAGATTTCATGATGCTATGATTCAGAGGTTGCCATCATTCATCACATAGCATTGGCTTCAATGCATTTCAAGTTCATGACACAACCATATTACATATCTGAAGATACTCAATAAAAAATAAAGCATTACAACCACCAGAGCTCTAACCAGAAGTAATGAAGATGTAGCATAGGGTTTCAATAAAGAAGTAGAAGATGACACGTGTCAGCTGCAGAAGGCAATGAAGAGCATCTAAATAATGATGCGGAGAACACCACATCGAAGCAGCATTAGAGAGGAGCAAAATGAAGAAGAGGAGCCCACCATGTGGAGCAACCTGAAGGCAATAAATAAATGATAGAAAATAAAGTGACAGTAAGAGAAACTTATACGCAGGCCAGAGAAGCACACAAAGATATTTTCAGCCATGGAAATAATGAAAGCCATAGTTTGGTTTCAATGCAGTTGCATTTGCCAGAATGGTGCCATATTTTGCAAGCAATTGTAGAATTTTAGTTGAGGCCATTGAGGTATTTTTGTTTGGGTTTTTGGGGCTATAAAAAGCTAGATCCAGGGACTTCTTTAGATACATTCATAGTTTTTTAGATATAGAGTTCCATATATAGATAAAAGTTTGGAGCAGTGAACAAATGTTTTGTTTTTCCTTTATAGTGGTTCTTTTATGAGGGTTGTAATAGTTTATTCTGTGCATTATTCTTGCCTTTTGTAAATTTATTCTTCCATTCAAATAAAGAGACAATGTTTTGTGCATTTTTAAATTTACTCTCTATTCCTGTTTCTATTTTCTCTATTTCTTTTGCCTTTGTTTAATCCACTCATAAACTGGGTTTAAGCATGCATTGATGCTCTTTAACTTGCAGTTAAATCTCTCAAGGTTATCATTGTACAACTATTCATTTCAAATCCAATAGATCGCCTTATATTTAGGCATTTATTTCTACAAATCCTATTTTCTTTCTAACCTTTTCCGAAACCCCCATTGAAGAACGGAAGAGCTAGCTTCCTTAAAATCTGGAGGTTGTTTCTAGTGTCAATCCCACATCTCAGAAACTTCCCATGTTGCTACTGGATTAAACCCATAGATTTATGCATCAACAAGTGGTATCAAAGCAATTTTTAGATCTAGATAATACAATACAAAGACAAGCATCCAAGGCTCTAGCAGAACTCTTCCATCTTTCGGGGCCTCACAATTTTGCTATCAGCTACCATACCCACTCTTATCAAAATATGGGAAAAGATCAAAAAGGAAACCTATGTCACACGGAGATACATCTTCATTAGATTGTGTACTACATTCTCTTTGTTAAAGTGTGTGATAACAAATGTTCATTTATTCTCTACTCCTAATCATTTGTATTTTCAAAATTTTATATCATTGCAATAGTGGAAAAATAGATTTACTTTTTATAATTTGAACTAGTGTTTTAATATATTTATAAAGTTATAAATTATTTATTTTTGTGTATTGTTGGGTCCGTGTATCTAATCTTACTTGCACCTAGTCTTATGGTTATCTTTTATCCATATGTTTATGTGCACACAATCTTAATCTAATTAGTTTATTTGTTTGACTTTGATTGTTTATCCAATCAAATTCTATCAACACTAATCCATTATGGTCATCTAGCATAGATTGTATTTGTGGATGCAAGCTATTCCTTGTAGCCATAATCATGATCCATGCAAATGCAAAATCAAAATCAAATATTCAGCTAACTAGCCTCATCTTACACTTTGGTCCTAGGGTAACTTTGCACAAGTCTTCACACGTTGGTGTTATGTTTTTGTACAAAACGATATCCATTGCACTCATTTTGATAATGCTAAGAACAAGACAATTATTACTTTGACAATGATTCACATATGCATTGAATACTAAAATCAAGAAAATAATCTGATCATACTCATCCTAGTGCATGTGAATCACCTAGCAATCATTATAGAATTCATGTACATATTTGAAGGTTGCTACCTATCAAGGTATTTTAAATACCACTAGCATGATAGTAAACTTGAGAGCATGAGAAAGATTATCACTATCTAGGACTCTATTTTTTAATAAATTCATAGGAAAAAAATCTAAAGATTATCACAGTTCAAGTAAATAGTTGGAAAATAGGTTGTTAATTATGATTAAGATCCATACCCATGAGGCTAACTCTACATAGTTGATAAAGGAATATTTCAATTTTTGTGTACATACTGAACATCTAGAGCATTTACATATTTTTTGGTGCATCAACTTAATTGTCTTCTTCAATTGACACTCATTTTCAATCATA
The DNA here is from genome assembly GCA_027924645.1 of Cunninghamia lanceolata. Lineage (NCBI taxonomy): Eukaryota > Viridiplantae > Streptophyta > Pinopsida > Cupressales > Cupressaceae > Cunninghamia > Cunninghamia lanceolata. The sequence goes on from BSBN01000206.1 coordinate 14,852,659, forward strand.
GAGCCATGCATTATCTCACTTCATTAATGTCTATTTATGGCATGATTGTGTCTACCACCTAATATTATTTGATATGATCTACTCTATTCCACTCCATCTATAGTCCACATTTGTACCCTTAGGTTAATTTGCACTTAATTGTGTTTATTTACCTAATTAGTGTAAGGAATCTCATTTTTCCTTCTTAATATTATTGCATATTGTAATGTTAAAAACTATATAATTCTTTCATGCTTAAGTATTTCACAATGTTCTCTCTATCCTCTACCACCTTAAGATGATGAAGGTATGTTTAGAAGCTTTCATTCACTGAGACCATGGCATTTAGTGTTTTACATTATTGAACATATAATCATACCCCAAATCATTCATAGCTTCTCACACTAAATTTTGTACATCTCACTTATATTTCTTGCACATAGTACTTAACATGTGGTAAAGTGAGGACATTCATATAACAATATGTTAGCTACAAAATCTTTAGTTGTTTGTATTCCTCTAGGTAATGTCCTTTTATAAAAAAACAAAGTCTCATACTCAACTACTTAATTAAGCAAACTCTCTCTCTCTCTCTCTCTCTCTCTCTCTCTCTCTCTCTCTCTCTCTCTCTCTCTCTCTCTCTCCCTCCCTATCTCCCCCCTAAAATTTCCCCCTCTCTTCCTCTCCCTTATTGACAAAGGAAATGGAAACAAGAAAACTATGACATGCAAAGAGCGATGAGGATATAAATTGGGAGGATGAAATGGAAACAAGATAAAATAAAAAAATTGGATGGGAATAATGATGAGAGGAGACGTGGAAAGTAGCAAAATAGGGAAAAATTGGCAAGGTCTAAAGGAAAATTGGAAGGGAAAAGGAAAACTAGGAAAGCTAGGGTTAGGAGGTGAAAAAGAGAGGGAAGGGGGTGGAAAGAGAAGTCAAATGGAGAGAGAGAGAGAGAGAGAGAGAGAGAGAGAGAGAGAGAGAGAGAGAGAGAGAGAGAGAGGATCCGTAAAGAAAACAAGATAGAGACCTAGGGAGAGAGATATATGCATAAAATTCATTTTAATTGCTTGAATATGCGATCACATTTTTCATTGCTTTGGAAATTCAAAAGCTAAGGGTTGGATTTGCCTTGGGTATTCAACCCAAAGGTTTGGAGGTGCCTTTTAGATTCCAAGGATGTGTTTTTAATAAAAGTTAGAAACTTTGACCAAATACCATGCATTCTCCTCCTATGGTTTGCATGTTTTTCAATGACCATATGAAAAATGCTAAGACAACTTCAAGTTTTTTATTAGCTTTCCAACCATGCATTTTTCAAAAATCTAATAACATTAAGGTTTTCATCTTCCCTTTTTTTGCTAATATGTTCTTTATTTTCAGAAAACATATGTCTAGTATTTCTAGTGTCATTTGTTATGTGTTTATTAAATTTTGAAACAAATTACATTTTTAGATTCTAGACTCAATTCTATACACATTGAAAAAAATTGATTTTGATTAGTTTTCAAAAAAGTTTGGGGGGAGTATGCTCAAAATTTTATTTTTCAAGATGTGTCTATTGCAAGTATGTGCCTAACTGGTATTGTCATTGATGTCAACATATCTGTGTTGTCATTGGTGTAACTATGCTCTTGTTTTGATGCTTGCTTGTAATGAGTTAAGTGTTGAATATAATAAGTATTCTTGATACAACATAACAGTCCAGTAGATTGCTCCGCATTTCTTGTAGAATGAATATCCTTGTCTGCAAATTGAAAGTTATTTAGATGCATGTTTGAATATGCTATGATCCAAGTTTAAGCCTCTAGTATGAAGATTTGAGTGAGTTATGTTCACCAAAGTGAAAACTACTTTTTCTATAAATTTGGTGATGACAAGGAGAATGCATTATGCTCCACATTGCTCTGCATCTAAGTATTTCAGTTTGTGGTTCTAGAATTAAGTTTATAATGATGAATAGTGCCTTCAACTCCAATGGTTCATGATTTGGTGGTCTGCAAATGATCTTTTTTTTATGACAGTAGCTGACAGTGTTGTTTATGTGCTCTAGTTTGAAGAATCTTCTTGACAGAATGGTTAGAGATTTTGCAGTTGTTCCTGGTGACTACAATGTGCTTGTGGATGTCTCTTGATCATGTTCCTACCTTTGGATTGTTCTGCAAAGAGAAATTTGGATCATGTATGAAGATTGTTCTTACAAGACTTAATATTAACACTAGTCTTGGCCAACTTGGTTGTTTTCACTACTTGCGAAGATACATTAAAGATTGTAGAAGCATGTCGTGGTGTGGAAGATTGCATTTGAGTCCCAGCTAAGCCATAACATGATATGCATACATCTATCCCTTAGCTAATTTTGTTTAGGTCTAGACCTATTTCTATGTATGTTTGTAATGTCGACCTTGGAGATTGTTCCAATGGTTGATGAGTGTAACGCTGACATTGATGTACATTCCAAGGTTGATAAAGTGTATAAAAACATGTAATGAAGTTGTGAAAAAGATATCCTTGTGCGAAAATATGAAGATAAGTGTGAAGGTGTAAGAAGAGAAAAGAAGAGGAGTAATACTGTGCTTCAATGAAACTAAACCTAGGCATGAAGTGGATTCTATCAAATCAGTTCACCAACCCTTGGTAGTGAACCACCCCTTGGCAATGAGCCGATCTTGGCAATGAGCCCCAACATTTGTAGTGAGCATTCTGGGTAGTGAGCCTCTATTTTTTTATATTGTTATAACATATTTATTTCTATGGGCTAACACCCACCATGGTTTTTCCCTTATAGGGTTTTCCATGTAAAAATCTAGTGTCTCATGTGTTGAATGTGTTATTGTGTTGAGCTTCGTGTTTCATGTTTTCATGGTTAAATCCTAATTGGGCATCTGATATATTGATGTTATCAAGTGGTTAAGGTTTTTAGAGACAACTGATTCACCCCCCCTCTTAGTTGTCTTGTGCATTTCAATAATTGGTATCAAAGCAGGTTCCTTGGAAGTAAGCTTAACAACTTGAGGTCGATCCACATTGTCTTTTAAGAAGGAAGCTCCATAGTTTGATGGGACAAATTATTCTATATGGAAGGTATGAATGGAAATCCATCTCCTTTGTCTTGGTTATAAAGTGTGGAAAGCAATAGAGACAAGTTATATCATGCCTCAGAATGGTTTAACAACTGAAGATGAAATCAAAGAATATGAGTTGAATATAAAAGATAGAAATGCTCTGTTAAGTGCCTTGTCTAACACTGAGTCAAGATAAAGGTCATGGATCTAGATTTTGCTAATGAAGTCTGGGAAAAGCTAAAAAATCTGTATGAAGGAGATAAATATGTAAAAAGAGCCAAACTGCAGGGCTTGAAAGTGAAATATGAGGGTTTAAAGATGAGCAAAGATGAAAACATAATAGCCTACATGCAAAAGGTTGAGGAACTTATCAATCGAATAAAAGGTATGGGAAGAACTATTGATGAGAAGGAAGTTGTGATGAAAATTCTTATTCATTACCTAAGTCCTACAGTCACAAGGTAGTTGCAATTGAAGAAGTAGACTATAAAAGATATCGGTAAGGATCAGTTGCTTGGAAAGCTTACAACCTTTGAGATGAGAGAGTTTGGTGATGCTCTATCGAAGGTTGAGACTGCTTTCAAAGACAATACTTGAAAAAAGATCTCCAGAGCTAAGAAGTACAAGGTGTAACCTGATGATGAGCTTGATGAAATTGAAGCCAACTTTGTTGACAGACTGCAAAGAGGTTCTGGTAAGTTCAAAGGCAAATTGAAAGAAATAGAAAAAGATTTGAGAATAGACCTAGGGTTCCAAAGAAATGCTACTATGTTAGAGATCTTGATGATGAAGGTGTGACAAATGATGAATCTAGTGATGCTAGTACTAGTGCAAATGAATGCTTGTTTATCACAATTAAAGAGGAACCTGTGTCTACAATTCTTGCTAGCTATGTGAAGGAAGAAAAACCAGTGGAAGAAGGTGCTTTGGCTATTTAGGTTGAGAAAGATAAGGATGAATGGATTATTGATAGTGGATGCTATCATCAAATGACCAGTGACAAAAGTAAGTTTGTGAGTTTGGAAAAGTATGATGGAGGACTAGTTAGGTTCGGAGATAATGCAACTAGTAAGATTTTGGACAAGGATTGATTTCTTTTGATGGAAAGTACAACACTGATAATGTCCTATATGTGAAGGTTTTAAAGCATAATATTTTGAGCATTGGTTAGATGTGTGATAAAGGTTATGATCTGAGATTCAAAGATAATGGGTGCAAGATCATGGAAAGCTCTGGAACAGTGATTGCTACTGGTAAGAAGACCAAAGGTAACATTTACTAATTAAAAGGAACTAATGATTATTGTTTATTAGCTCAGACAGATGTGAGTTGGCTATGACATAGACGGATGTGTCATATCAATTTTGATAATTTGGTGAAGATAAGCTCTACACAAGCTATAAGAGATCTGCCTAAACTTGTGAAGCCTACCAACACCATTTGCAAGGAGTGTCAAATTGGGAAAAAAACCAAAACAAGTTTCAAAAGTAAAGAAAATTTTCTACTAGATTTTTGGAGCTAGTACATATAGATTTGTGTGGTCCCACAAGAACAAGAAGTCTCCAAGGTGACAAGTATTTTATGTTGCTTATTGATGATTATTCTAGAATGACTTGGGTCACTTTTCTAAAAGAAAATTTTGAATTCCTAGACAAGCTCAAAGTTTTCAAGGCAATGGTTGAGAATGAGTTAGAATTAAGGATAAAATTCTTAAGGTCTGATAGGGGAGGTGAGTTCACATCAAATGAATTCAATATTTTCTATGAAGAACAAAGGATAAAGAGACATTTGTCTGCACCTAGAACTCCTTAGCAGAATGGAGTTGTTGAAAGAAAGAACATGACAGCCCAAGAGGCTACCAGGACTAGGTTAAAGGTTCAGCTAACCTATTAGAAGTATACTAGAGAGAGCCATACATACTACTATGTACATTCTAAATAGAGGTCAAGTCCAAGGTAACAACTCTTAAACTCCTTTTGAATTGTGGTATGGAAGAGTTCCTATAGTGAAGTATTTAAAAGTTTTTGGTAGAAAATGTTATAACAGAAGAGAAGAAGGACTAGGCAAGTTTGATGCTAGATGTGATGGAATATTTCTTGGGTACTCTACCAAGAGTAAGGCCTACTAGTGCTACAATAATAGATTGAAAAAGATTATTGAGAGTGTAAATCTGAAGGTGGATGAAGACAAGGAAAGAATATTAGATCTGAGTTTCTATGAATCAGATGAAGTTGTAGATATATTGAATGAAGAAAAAGTTGAACAAGAAGACAATCAGGATGAAGAAGAGGCTCCGAAAAATGTTATTAAGACTCCCAGGCATGTAAGGATTAATCATTCTGAAGATCAGATTATAGGTGACAAAAACACAGGTGTGTTGACAAGGAAAAGAGTTGTAGAAGAACAAGTGAATTACTATTTGCTTTCAAAGGTTGAGACAAAATCTATGATTGAAGCTTGCAATGATGAAAATTGGGTAAAAACCATGGAAGAAGAGCTAATGCAGATAGAGAAGAATCAAACTTCGGAATTGGTTCCTAGACCTGCTAATAAGAATGTCATTAGAACTAAATGGGTTTTAAGGAACAAGCTGAATCAAAATGGAGAAGTTGTAAGAAACAAAGCAAGGCTTGTGTGCAAAGGATATTCTCAAATTGAAGAAATAGATTTTGAAGAGACTTTTGTTCCAGTGGCTAGGATTGAAGCAATCATAATATTTTTGGCATTTGTAGCTCACAAAGATTTCAAAGTGTATCAGATGGATGTGAAGTCTATATTCTTGAATAGTGAGTTGGAAGAGGAAGTTTACATTGAGCAACTGGAAGGGTTTTGGCTATCAAAACAAGGTGATATGGTGTGCAGATTGAAGAAGGCATTGTATGGACTGAAGCAAGCCTCTAGAGCCTAGTATGCAAGGTTAGACAAATATTTGTTGCAATTAGGGTTCAGTAAAGGCACTGCTAACAACAATCTCTATTTCAAAATCAATGATAATCAAATCCTGATTGTTGTAGTTTTTGTCGATGACATTATCTTTGGAGAAAATGAAGGTATGTGCATGAAGTTTGCAAGAGAAATGTAAAATGAATATGAGATGTTTATGTTTGGTGAAATGAATTTCTTTCCAGGTCATCAAATTACTCAATCAGATAAAGGAATCTTCATTTCTTAGTCTAAGTATGTGAAAGAATTGTTGAAGAAGTTTGGGATAGAGGAATCCAAACCAGTATGTACTCCCATGGTGATTAGCTACAAATTAAGCAAAAATGATGAATCATCTAAGACTAATAAAAAAAGGTACAAATCTATAATTGGAGAATTACTTTATCTAACTAAAACTAGACCTGATATGATGCATGTTGTATGCCTTGTGGCAATATCTCAAGAAGATCCTAGAGAGTCACATGTGATGGAAGTCAAGAGAATCTTGAGGTATTTGAAAGGCACATCAGATCATGGCTTATGGTATCCAAAGGACAATGATTTCTCTCTCAGTGCTTATACAGATACAGATTGGGCCAGAGATGTAGATGATGAAAAAAGTACAAGTGGAGGTGCTTTCTTCTTGGGTAATAGATTGGTTTCATGGTTGAGCAGGAAGAAAGATTCAATCTCCTTGTCTATTGCAGAAGCAGAGTATATTGTAGCATCATGTTGTTGTACTCAAGTGTTATGGATGAAGTAGACTTTGAAGGACATAAGAGTTGTTAATGAAGTTCTAATTGCAATATTTTGTGACAACACAAGTGCTATAAACATTTCAAAGAATCAAGTGATGCACTCAAGAACAAAGCATATATCAATAAGGTATCACTTTTTGAGAGAAAAGGTGACAGAGAATAAAGTAAAAATGGAATATGTGTCCACAAAGGATGAGATTGCAGATATTTTCACTAAGCCTCTACCCAAGGATACCTTTGAGTATCACAGAGAAAAGTTAGGAGTTATTACCTCTCCTACTTTGAACTAAGATGCATAAGAATGCATCAGTTTAGTTGTGCCCAAAACCTCATTTTTTGATCTAGATTCATGTTTTGAGAGATACCTCTCAGAGGGAGTAGCTAGTCATTACTGACATAAAGTAGTTTCAATTTGATTAGTGCAGCAAAGTGCAAGTATGTTCCCTTTTCCATTGATGTCAAAGGGGGAGAGAAATCATGTGAAAAACTCAGGGCAAGAAAGAGTGCAAATGTATAGAAAGAAAGGGGGAGTATCTTGTCTTGATGGTCTCTTTAGTTTTTCACATCATATGTGGCCATAAATGACAAAGGGGGAGATTGTTGCAAGTAGGTGCCTAACCAGTGTTGTCATTGATGTCAACATATCTTTGTTTTCATTGGTGTCAAATGTGCTCTTGTTTTGATGCTTACTTGTAATGAGTTAAGTGATGAAGATAATAAGTATTCCTAATATAGCAGAACAATCTACTAGATTGCTCCACATTTCTTGTAGAAAGAATATACTTGTCTACGGATTTGAAGTTATTTAGATACATGTCTAAAGATTTTATATTCCAATTTTGAGCCTCCAGTATGATGATTTGAGTGCGTTATGTTCACCAGAGTGATAACTACTTTTTCTGTATATTTGGTGATGACAAGGCAATTGTATTATGCTCCACATCCTCCACATCTAAGTATTTCAGTTTGCAGTTCTAGAATTAAGTTTGTAATGATTATTAGTGCCTTCAACTCCAATGGTTCATGATTTGGTGGTCCGCAAGGTATCTTTTCTTTATGACAATAGCTGACTGTGTTGTTTATGTGCTCCAGTTTAAAGAATCTTCTTGACATAATGGTTAGAGATTGTGTGGTTGTTCTTGTGACTACAATGTGCTTGTGAATGTCTCCTAATTGTGTTCCTAGATTTGGATTGGTCTGCAATGGGAAATTTGGATCATGGATGAAGACTGTTCTTAGAAGACTTAATGTTAACACTAGTCTTGGCTGACTTGGTTGTTTTCACTACTTGCAAAGATATATTGAAGATTGTGGAGGCATGTCGTGGCATGGAAGATTACATTTGAGTCCTAGCTAAGGCATAACATGATCCACATACATCTTTCCCTTAGCTAATTTTATTTAGGTCTAGACCTATTTCTATGTATGTTTGCAATTCCAACCTTAGAGATTGTTCCAATAGTTGATGAATGCAATGCCGACCTTGATGTACATTCAAAGGTTGATAAAGTGTATAAAAACATGTAATGAAGTTGTGAAAAATATATCCTTGTGTGAAATGTGAAGATAAGTGTGAAGGTGTAAGAAGAGCATAGTAGAGGAGTTATATTGTACTTCAATGGAATTGAACCCAAGCATCAACTAGATGCTATTGAAAATCAGTTCACTGACCCTTGGTAGTGAGTTGATCTTGGCAATGAGCCCCAACATTTGTAGTGAGCATTCTAGGTAGTGAGCCCTAAGGTAGTGAGCCTCTATTTTTCAGTATTGATATAACATATTTATTTTTGTGGGCTAACACCCACCATGATTTTTCCCTTCTAGGGTTTTCCACGTAAAAATTTGGTGTCTCATGTGTTGAATGTGTTATTATGTTGAGCTCCTTGTTTCATGTTTTCATGGATAAATCTTAATTGAGCATTTGATATGTTGATGTTCATAAGTGGTTAAAGTTTTTAGAGACAACTGAGTCACCCCTCCCTCTCAGTTGTCTTATGCATTTCAATAGTGTCCACTTTGAAAATTCATAAAAAATCATATATTCATAAAAAATTTAACAAAAAATAGGCATAAACTACATAGCATTGGCTAATTTTCCATCGTTACAATTTGTCTAATACTTTAAAAAAGTCAACATTTTAGGGGGAGCACACCAAACACTATGTTATATTTTTCTGACAAAAACAGGAGCGCTTTGTGTGCTCCCCCTATTTGAACCTCTTAATCTCTACCATTTTTAGACTCGGACCACTACAAAGCTTGTTCTTGTCACATCTTCTAATTTTGAGCGTGGATATCTTCAATTTCTAATGCAAGATCTTTTTTTTCTGATTTTAGAAAAAAGTGGCCACTTTTGAGCCCTTTTTGGTTCCCCATTCCCATGCACTTACCCAAAGATAAGGTTACTGCTTTTGCATCTTATATTGATCCCAATGACCTTGCTTACACTTCCTCATCTGCCAAGATCCCAAAGTCACAAAGGTCAAGATCATCAACAATGGTTATGGTGAATATGAACTACATAATGTATTTCATATGGGTCAATTACCTATATCTTCAAAGTCTCATGGTTGTCTTGCATAATATTCACCTATACAAAATCCAAGCACTAAGCATTTTGAGTTTATTACTTTCTCCTCTAAAGGAACCTTGGTTGAAGAACAAAATAAAGACTCCCTAGATTCTTGGCTCTATAAAGATGAATCCAGTGATGAAGAATCTCCACTTGTCCATCTCAAGCAAATTTTTCCTATTCCATCACATATGTGTGAAAATATGAGATATAAAGGTAAATGACTTGGGCTTCATGAGTAAGGAATTATTGAGCCAATACCAATAGAGGTACATCATGACAATTTTGGATTAGGATACATTCCTCCTAGTTTTGAAACCAAAGATCCTCATGATACCTGTAAAAATCAAGACGAATCTATTGATGTCATTGAAAGTACCATCGATGGAGCCGTTAATGCCTCTTCTAAGGACCTGGATATTTCATGCCTATTCCATGACAATTCCATCCTCACCATTGTAACCTCATCTCTGTATCTAGATTCCATTACTCAGTGTTGTCATTGATGTCAACAGAGTTGTGATTTGGAAGGTTACATGTGATGTCAATAGTGTGGTGATCAGTGATGTCAAAAGAGTAAGTGTTCAAAGGAGTAGACAAAGGAGAAGTTTAGAGGAATAGACTGGAGAATTGTGAGGTGAAGGACATGGTGATAAAAGTCATGAGCATGGTGTTTGATCAGTATCATCTGTACAAAGTTGTACCTTATCCTTTGAAGTAGATGAATAGGTGAAAGTTGTTAGGTTGAAGTTTTTTTTGACATCAAGATGTGGTTTCTTGTTTTGATGAATGAATGTTGTCTATGGTGTTTTAAATGTTGCATTCATTATCTCTTGGTGTTCAAATCATTGCATAAGAAATGAAATAAAGTGTGGAAGGTTTCAAATAGTCAAAGGAACATGAAGTTGCACTAAACAAGTTCAAGAAAATGCTCCACATTCCTTCACATTTGAAGATATGGCCTCATCGTTTAGAGGTTAGAAAGAGATAGATGTGAAGTATGCATGATCCAAATTTTAGAGTATGAAAATTATCATAGAAGATTCCATACTTAATAGAGTGAAGACAATGGTATAGTGTTGTTGCAGTCACAAGGAGATAGTATAATGGTCCACAGTGCTCCACATTTGAAGATATGATCTTGCAGCTTGGAGGATAGTTGAATACAAGTGAAAGGTATGCATGATTCAAGTTTCAAATGATAAGATGAACCATAGTGGTTCTCTGGAGTCAGCAGAGTAAGGACAAATCATGTTGCTAATTAGGGTTGTCAGAGAGAAAGTAAAAGCCACCGCATTTCACCGTATTACAATTTCTAGCTTTGTTGTTTGGAAGATATGTTCATATTGTCTGTATGTTTTCTCATATCATGTTTTAGATGTTGAGGTCTACCACAAGTTTGTTTCTCAATGTTCTATTTTATGACTGTGTAATCAGAGTCTCGAAAGGATAACGACATCAGTGTTTGATAGCTTGCACCAACATGAAGTAGCATGAAGTTGTGAGAGGAGTGTGTGAGAGTGTACGAGGATGTATGTGCAAGCATGTGTGTGTGGAAGTGTATTGAAGATAGCAGAGTTTCTTGAGTAGAGGTGTTGAAGATATATGTCAGTGTGAAGGGAGTTGATATTATAGAGGTGATTGAACCAACAAAATTTGTCATGTGATTTGTATAGAGGTTGTAGCCTCTTCTCGTAAGTGTTTTAGCACTGTAGGAAGTTGTAGATTCCATTGGTCGAAGCCATAATACTATGTTTCAAGGAGTTGTACTTCCTTTGGGTTATAACCCTTAAAACTTGTAAATCTATTTTTATTTTTGAGGTTGGATTTGAATGGTAAATCCAAGTAGCTTGCTCACTATGGTGTTTCCCTTCTATGGTTTTCCACGTAAATCTAGTTTTATGGTTGTGGTTGTGTGATTGTGATTTGAATTGTATAGTTTGATTTTTTATCTGTTTAAGGCAATAGGAAGTTTTTATTGATAAAGTATAATTAGATTAATTTTGTGGGATATATTGGTTCACCCCACCTCTCAAAATATCAGAGTGTTCAAACAATTGGTATCAGCTCTAGATGAGTTCCTTGGTGCAGCCTAACAGTTGAAGGTAGATCTTGGAGTAGAACACATGGCTCAGAAAGAGTTCTCTTCTAACAAAGCACCGATATTTGATCAAAGTAACTATGCCTTTTGGAGTCTAAGGATGGAAGCCTATCTAACCTCGCTAGGGTATGATGTTTGGAGAGCTACAAAGGATGCTTATACTAAACCTATTACCATTTTTTACCACAACTCAAAAATTGGCTGACCAGATGTGACATTATCATTTTTGTGTGAGGTTTGATTTACTTCCGTTATGAGTTAGTTGCATAGTTATTATGTTTCAGTGTTACATGCAGTTCATTTGTTCAAGAAAGAAGGAAAAGTTCAGATCAGTCATTGCATTGTAGAACAGTCAACTGAGATAAGTATTTCATTCATCACAATGGTTATTCCTTTGCAAGTTGAAATACATAAAAGAATAAGCATTGCATTGAAAGAAATGATGACATATCAGATGTCCCACACAAGTCGTGGGTTATAGCTGAACATATGCAGATATAAATAAAATACTAAAATGTGGGAAGGGTCCCATTAGAAGCTCTCGCTATTAAAATCCTTTATCTATTAGAAGAGGCATAATACTTTGATTATAGAGAATTGATCAAATGAACTTCATCTATATGCAGAAGGAATTGAAAAAAGAAACAACCATGGAGCATCATTGTTTTATTCTAATTTGTTTGTTCACTCTGCAGGTATAGGAAAAGTAATGTTGCTGATTTGAAGATATTAAAACATGTGGAGAAAATGTGGATCCCACAATGGTTAAGCCCAGCATGTTTCCCTTTTCTATTTCATGTGAAAAGGATATCAGAATAAAGACAGGATGCATCATTTAAGAGATATCATGCATCATAAAATCAACTTGTAGAAAAAGTGTGTCATCATAGTTATGAAAAGGAGTAGTTGCTCCTATAAACTATGCTCACCTTGATTACAGTTGGTTAAATCAGATCAAATATATTCAAAGTGCCTGAGTCAACTTGACAGATTGCAAAAAATAGAAATACAAATATAAAAGGTACTTTTCTTATTTATACCATCATTAAAATGCCTTATTGTTGTCATGTTTCATGCCATAGTTTCATAAAATCAGACTTAAGGTATGATAGAAGTATGCAAATGAAATTAAGGACAAACTTGTGATCAACAGAGTATCAATTTGTAAAGACATTATCAAGCTAATCCCTATCTGTAGATGTTCATAATGAAACAAAACTCTCAAATTTAGTGTTGATACATAAGCCATTCATGATTGAGATTTATATACATATTGAATAGCTACATATTAGTGTGAACAATTATGCATTTAATGTTCAGGGATTGAACAATAAAATTAGGTAATACATCAAGTGAAGAAGACAAGTGCAGATCAACAGGTTTAGATAACATCAGCTACTGGTGAACAATCATGCCTTGGAGATGTTAAAGTCTTTTATCATTTGTAGCTACAGTGGAAGACATGTTATATAAAAGTATCATTTAGTTATAACTGTCACAATGGAATATGGAAAAGAACATATCAAAAGCATTGAATGATAAGAGACAAAAGTAGTATGTGCTTCAGGAAGTTCTTTATGCACAGAAAGTAAAGTAAAAAGACACAGCTTGAGACTTTTATAAGATCATATGTTTGTTACATCCATGCTTCTATCTAGTATAGTGACAATCATAAATAAAGAGAATGAACAAACTAAAACTAGCAAAGAGAAGCTACATAACTAGAAGGTCGAGTTACCAGACAAGAAGAAATAATTGTTGTGTTTAAAATTTGAAACCCTGATATTTTATTGCATATACATAAGGAAAATGCAGAATAAAGAAGATATAGTCATGGCCATGATAATGGAGTCCTGGTATATACAGAAAAAATGCAAACCCTCTTCATATCTTAGAAACCCTAGTGCCATTTTGTGTTTACAGAAGAAAGAAAGTAATACAATGCATCTTATGGCAAAGCTGTGATAGGAAAAATATTTTTTATGCTTTAAAAGTTGAAACCCCTGCTTCATTTTTAGAGTAAAGAGTTATAAAGATATATCTACTTCCATGGCTATGATAGAAAGAGGTTTTATTAAAAGAAATGAGATACCCATCTCAATATTTTAAAAGCCTTGTTTCTTTTTTGTATTCTGGTAAAGAGAACACCTTCAGGAAGCAAATGGTCGTGGCATAGAGGATTATTCTATGCACAGATTGAAATGAAACCCTTGTTTCATATTGAAAAACCTTCAAGTAAAGATACATCAGAAGTCAAATAAAATGCTACAGAACACATGTAATGGCACGACCATAGCAGAAGAAGAAATGTTTTCTTTAAACATGAAATACCCATTTCAGTCTTTGCAAAGAACCCTTATATTTTATAGGTCACCATGTCAAGGAATATATAGTAAAAGAGAATGAGAGACTCACCTTTTCATTTGCAGAGAGTTGAGAAGCATGGCTGCGGTCCCCTCTTTTCAAGTTTTATCATTTTTGTCTCATTTTTTGCAGATGAAAGACATAGAGAAATCAAAAGAGGAATATCAACAGATTTGTAAAGAGTGAAGAAACTATTATGGCCAACTCCATTTGAGCAAGAAAACTATAGAATCAAATGCAAATGCTAGTCAAAGCTTCAATATCCATACTCACCAAGTTCCTATCATTCTTTTTACTTAGAAATGCAAGATTTTCGACCACTAAAGAGCCAAGAAGATGGAGAGAAAACTAGAGAACTCAAACCCAAAGTTAGCCATCATGAAGTTGCAGAGCCGAACAACAAAGAAAGCAAAATGAAATGAGATAGCATTTAGGTTTTACTTATTTGTTTTATTTGATAGAGTCATTCTTTTTTTTTTCATTTTTTGACTTTGCAAATACAAAACATCATTGCCTTATCCAAATGCACCATGGTCAACACTTGAAAACTGATATTTCCTAGTGATCATGAGATGAAAGGGCCGACAACATATCACATGTTGCATTTGTTTTTGTTAAGTCAAAGGTGGTCAGTATAATGAGGAGATAAGGCTTATGCCTTTTTTTAAAACTTTTTCAAAACCTTATTTCCTATGTGGTTGACTTATGGTAGTTGAGATACCTTCTATTCATGCATGGTCGAATATATGCCTTGTTATCACATGCAAACATGTCAAAGCATCCAAAAGATTCTTCTTCATTGTGCATGGTGATCGGCAAAGGGCAAAGGGAATCTTTTATACCTTTTGCATTTCCTTAAGGTCGAGTCAAAAGGTAAAGAACATATGAAGACAAGATATGCATTAGAGGTGATGGCATTGTGAGAAGGGTCAACTTTGACAAGATGGTGTTTGTATAAGTAGTGAGGTGGTATTTTGTGAGGCATGAAGACAAAGATGAGGTTGTAGGATATTGACACATGGATAATACATGTATAGAGATTAGAGCCATGATGTTCAAGCCTTTAAGGCTTTGATTTATTTTGCAAAGTATATGGTGATATGCTCATCATTTTTATGATTTTTATAGAAAATCAAGTGTGATGCCTTGTAAAATATTTGGCAAAATTATGAGCCAGATATTATTTATTTTTTGCAAAAATCAAATCAAATAAGGATATAGATCAAACTACCATAACATTGTAAAGTTAGTTTTAAAGCAATCAATTATAAATTGCTTTTAAAACTTAACTATTTTTAGGCAGTACATAGGCTGATAAATCAAATCAGTTATTCTTTTTGATTTGTTTTATTTAGAGTCGTATAGGACAAAATTTGAAGATTTCATGAGCAGAAGAAAGCATCTTTGTGGTGGGGACACATCAGGAGATCCTTTGGCATCATGATTTGGCAGTTTGGACTTTTTTTTAAAGCTTTCATTTATGCTTTTCTGAGTAGCTCGAAAATGGACTTGGAGTCTATTTTTAGGAGCTTTATTCCAGCTTTCAGGGAGAGATCTCTTGAAGGTATTTATAGGAGAAAAACTTAGTTTTTCTGAGACAGTTGATAGCAATTTCTTCTCTCTTGTTGATAGGTAGAGTTTTTTACAGGTAGTTGGCTCAGTTATTTCATATTGCATTGTAGTCATTCCAGTTCAAAATGATAAATTATTCTATTCTATACGTTTGGTAGTCTTGATTTGATGTTTTATTGTGACTTTTGGTCCTCTATCATATCTCAGTGCTATTAAATTATAGTTTTTCCCTAGTTGTAATTTGTGTTTGAATCAAACCTTGTTGCAAATTCTTTTCGGGGTAAACAATTAGTGGAATTGTGAAAGTTTATGTCTGAAGAATTATTTTGTGAGTGACAAAAATTCATTTAGATTAAATCTTAGAGTTAGTTTTGCATTTCAATTATTTTCTCATCCCTTTTCTTAGACAAGTTATTAGATTAGGAAATCATAAGGAGAACCAGCTCACTCTGGAGATTCCCTCTCGACATAGATCACCCATAATCTGGGAGGGTTTCCATGTTTCAATAGGATAGTCAAGCTTGACTTGGCTAGTGGTTCAATCCTGATTGACAACAGTTTTTGGCATGCCTGATGGGACTCTGAAAACATTTTCAGAGAAGTTTTTCAATCTTCAAGCTATTGTTCTGGTATACGCAGCAGTGTTCTAGCCTTCAGAGGCTTCTTACAAGTATACCTAGCGACTCTGAGTTTGAATCTATTGGTTCGAATATGATCAAGTGCTGGTATGTTATAAAAATCAACTTTCCATTCCATTTTCCTTCTTACATATAAGTAGAAATGTCAGATTTACATAGGTAGTATGAATATCCACCACCATACTATGACAATGTTGTTCATAGGGCTCCTTATCAACCATATTAGGCCAATCAAGGCATTGTTTCCAATTCTATGGCCCTACAAAGCCAGCATGCACCATATAATTGTCACCCACCCACCCCTGCTCAGCTTCCTTACTAGCCATACACAAGGAGTCATAATGTTGGTTTTAGCCCAAACATTTAGGATGCTTACCTCATGCCCACTCCTACCCAATCTCCTAGTCAGCCTTCTTACCAATCTAGAATTAAAGAGCTTAATGACACGGTGAGAGACCTTCTGTCAGACTTTAATAGGCAGATGGAGGAGATCAAGAGGGAATGGGTGTATAAACAACACTAGGAGGAACTGGCTTACCAAGCCTATTTTCATAAGCAGGAGTTGGAGGCACAAAGAGCACAATATGAGCAGGAAATTGCAAGCATGAAGAGTTATCAACTCTAGCAAGAAAGGGGATTTCAAGAAAGGTAGTATGGAGAATCTAATTTGCAGCTGCATGAGTTGAATCACCAAGTTTACCTTCAACATCCAGAGAAACCACCCTGTGAGATCTCTATTCTTGATTAGGAGTGGGAGACACAAAAGAGACAGTTTGAAGTGAATCTTGAGATAGAGGCATCTACACAAACAAAGCTCTTGCTTGCTCGAACCTAAGTACCCCTTGATGTTCCATAATAGCCTGCTCAAGAAGAGGTACATAAGTATAGCTTTCTAAGTTTCAGACAAGATAAATCTCTTAGTGCCCCTAAAGTTGAAATCTTGAGTTTTAGGCAGAATGAAGTTCTTGATTCTGCAAGGCATCCTAACAAGTTTAAAGTACCCAGTTTCAAAAATCCTCATCTCTTGCAGATTGAGGAAAATAACCATGTTCGGCCTAGTATAGTTGTAGATCAACCACTTGAAGAGTCTCCATTCCAAGAAATCCAAGAGACTCCCCAAGTTTCCCAACCAAACAAATCTGATTGTCCTATCACTATTCACCTTTGTAAGGATGGACCTATTGTCTTACAACATGACTCATTCACTATGAAGGAAGCTAGGGAGGTAAATTTACTGCATATAGCTATGGAGCAGTATCAATTAGAGTAGCAGAAGAGCAAGCTAGAAAATACTCCTCCTGAAAAACCTTCTAATGTTTGCATTAATGATTCCCCTTTTTTTGTAAAAGATGATTATTTTTTTTCAGAAAGTCATGTAGAGCAAGAGGTTGATTCACATGAAAAGGCTACTACTATTTGTGGAGCAGGTTGATTCAAATCTGATACTGAACCCTTTGAAATTTGTGTCATTTGAAACATTTTCTGATGTTTTTCATAAGATGCATGAAAGTAGGGTGCAAAAGTCACAAGGTGAAGGCCTTCAAGTGCAAAGATTGAAAGCCCAAATCTCATCCGAGAAGACACCAGATCATGAGGAAGAGTCTGTGACCCTGTTTGATCAACTACCTAATTTCATTGAACCAGAGGAAGAGAACATGCTCATACTAGAGACAAAAATTTCATAGTAGTAGGAGAGTCCTCAACACTCCGAGGGATTGATGAGCAAAGATCACCAACATGATAATACCATCTCAGATCAAGAAGAGGGAAACAAAGAAGAACCTATTTTGGAGCCCAGTAGATTGAATGGAAGCTATTATGAGGTAAAGAGCATCTTTTTTCCATCAGAAAATTAAAAAAAATTGCTTGAGGTTCCTGTTATGAGTTTGGATAATATGCGACAAGAGGGTGTTGAACATCAGTTTTTAGTTAACCTTTCTTATTAGCTCCCTAACTTCGTGCATGGAAATGAGAATGGCATAGCTGTACTAGGTTTTGACCATCATAGTGATGAGGACCATTTTCATATGGTGTTGATCCAAGGACAGGTTGGTGAAAATAGCCTCAATTTAATTGATCAACAACTTGAAGATGATTTATTTCAGGCATAAATTGAGCTTTTTTGCTCACATTTAGATGTCATGCCAACATTGGTTGAAGATGGTTACCTTGAATAGCAAAAAGAGGAGGTGACTATACTCCCAGATGAGCCACTGGTTATGGAGCAAACCAACAAACAACATACTCTTGATTGGGAAGGACTGCCTTTCTATTAGATAGATGAATTACAAGTATAGATTGGTAAAGAGGTTAGTTCATTATTGCCTTCATTGACTGAAGAAACTATTGGATCAGAATGTATCTCCTCATGTTATAATGAATTTTTTGATCCTAGCATAGATTTTACTGAGAATATTCCAAGTTTTTCTATTATTAATGAGCTATTAGCAACCCTGATCAAGGAGGATGATCTATTGACTAAAGAGGAAGAAGCCACATGGTAGGCTATCATGTAAAGTGCATATAATGTTGTTGTTTCTAGTCCCAAGCCTTCAAGAGGATGCCCCATTAGATATCTGGCTGGGTTGGAGGCCACTTAGAAGGAACAACCTCATAACAACAGTAGTTCAGATCATTTAAGAGAGTATCAAGTTGAGTTCAATCAGTTGACTCACTTATTTGATCAGTTTACTAAACAAGTTAGATAGGTGAGTAATTGCATGATCCTGATTAGAGAGGTGTTGTAGCAATTTGCTAGTTGTTTGTTTTTACTCCATTTCTTTTGGACAATTTACAAGTTTCTAGAGTATTGCATATTGCGGAGAAAAGATCGTTATTTCACCTAATCGGTGAATGGTTTTGTCTGATCAGCCACTTTGGCTGGTTAGAGTAGGGTTAGAGTAGTGTTGTAGTGAATAAGTGTTCATGCACATTTGTTTTCAGAATTTTGTTTTGGCCATCAGGGCATGTTAGTTTGCTTTCAGTTGAGTTTGTTTTCATTTTTTTGTTGATGTTTAGACTGTTGGAGAGCTAAATTATAGTGTTTTCTGAGTTTCTGAGAAGGACAGAGTATGACTCAATGCCCAATGGATGTTCAAGGAAATTGGTCAAATACTTAGCAGGCAAGCATATAGCAGAAGTTGCTAGAAATGTTACTATTTTTTACCACAACTCAAAAATTGGCTAAGCAGATGTGACATTATCACTTTTGTGTGAGGTTTGATTTACTTCTGTTATGAGTTAGTTGCATAGTTATTATGTTACAGTGTTACATGCAGTTTAGTTGCTCAAGAAAGAAGGCAAAGTTTAGACCAATCATTGCATTACAAAACAGTCAAGTGATATAAGTATTGCATTCATCACAATAGTTATTCATTTACAAGTTGAAATACATAAAGGAATAAGCATTTCATTGAAAGAAATGATGACATATCAGATGTCCCACACAAGTTGTGGGTTATAGATGAACTTATGTAGATATAAATAAAATAATGTCCATCTAATGAATGACAAAGGAAAGACAACCATCATTGCCTTGTTTTGTTGATCTTCAAGGTAGCCTCCTATCCTGCTCTTGATCTCAACATGTACCTAAAAAATGTGGGAAGGGTCCCATTAGAAGCTCTGCTTATGAAAATCTATTATCTATCAGAAGAGGCATCATACTTTGATTATAGAGCATTGATCAAATGAACTTCATCTATATGCAGAAGGAATTGAAAAAAGAAACAACCATGGAGCATCATTATTTTATTCTCATTTGTTTGTTCACTGTGCAGGTATAGGAAAAGTAATGTTGTTGATTTGAAGACATTAAAACATGTGGAGAAAATGTGGCTCCCACAAGGGTTGAGCCCAACATGTTTCCCTTTTCTATTTCATGTGAAAAGGATATTAGAATAAAGACAGGATGCATCATTTAAGAGATATCATGCATCATAAAAGAAACTTGTAGAAAAAGTGTGTCATCATGATCATGAAAAGGGGTAGTTGCTCCTATAAACTATGTTCACCTTGATTACAGTTGGTTAAATCAGATTAGATATATTCAAAGTGCCCGAGTCAACTTGACATATTGAAAAAAATAGAAATGTAGCTATGAAAGGTACTTTTCTTATTTATACTATCATTAAAATGCCTTATTGCTGTCATGTTTCATGCCAAAGTTTCATAAAATCAAACTTAAGGTATGATAGAAGCGTGCAAATGAAATTAAGGACAGACTTGTGATCAACAAAGTATCAATCTGCAAAGACATTATCAAGCTAATCCCTATCTGTAGATGTTCATAATGAAACATAACTCTCAAATTCAGTATTGATACATTGGCCATTCATGATTGAGAGTTATATACATAATGAATAGTTGTAGATTAGTGTGAGCAGTTATGCATTTAACGTTCAGGGATTGAACGATAAAATCAGGTAATACATCAAGTGAAGAAGACAAGTGCATATCAATAGGTTCAGATAACATCAACTACAGGTGAACAATCATGCCTTGAAGATGTTAAAGTCTTTTATCATTTGAAGCTACAGTGGAAGATAGGTTATATAAAAGTATCATTTAGTTATAACTGTCACAATGGAATATGGAAGAGAACATATCAAAAGCATTGAATGATAAGAGACAAAAGTAGTATGTGCTTCAGGAAGTTCTTTATGCACAGAAAGTAAAGTAAAAAGACACAGCTTGAGACTTTTATAAGATCATATATTTGTTACAGCCATGATTCTATCTAGTACAGTGACAATCATAAATAAAGAGAATGAGCAAAGTTAAACTAGCAAAGAGAAGCTACAGAACCAGAAGGTTGAATTACTAGACAAGAAGAAATAATTGATGTGTTTAAAATTTGAAACCCTGATATTTTATTACATATACAAAAGGAAAATGCACAATAAAAAAGATATATGTCATGGCTATGATAATGGAGTCCTTGCATATACAGAAAAATGCAAACCCTCGTCATATCTTAGAAACCCTAGTGCCAGTTTGTGTTTACAGAAAAAAGAAAGTAATACAATGCATCTTCTGGCAAAGCCATGATAGGAAAAGCATTTTTTATGCTTTAAAAGTTGAAACCCTTGTATCATTTTTAGAGTAAAGAGTTACAGAGATATATCTACTTCCATGGCTGTGACAGAAAGAGATTTTATTAAAAGAAATGAGATACCTATCTCAATATTTTAAAACCCTTGTTTCTTTTTTGTATTATGGTAAAGTGAACACCTACAGGAAGCAAATGGCCATGGCATGGAGGAGTATTTTGTGCATAGATTGAAATGAAACCCTTGTTTCATATTGAAAAACCATCAAGTAAAGATACATCAGAAGTCAAAGAAAATGCTACAAAACACATGTAATGGCACAACCATAGTAGAAGAAGAAATGTTTTCTTTAAACATGAAATACGCATTTCAGTTTTTGCAAAGAAACCTTATCTTTTCCAAGTCGCCATGTCAAGGAATATACAGTAAAAGAGAATGAGAGACTCACCTTTTCATTTCCAAAGAGTGGAGAAGCATGGCCGCAGCCCCCTCTTTTGATGTTTTATCATTTTTGTCTCAGTTTTTGCAGATGACAGATAGAGAAATCAAAAGAGGATTATCAAAAGATTTGCAAAGAGTGAAGAAACTAGTATGGCCAAGGCCATTTGAGCAAGAAAACTATAGAATCAAATGCAAACGCCAGTCAAAGATTCAATATCCATACTCACCAAGATCTTGCCATTCTTTTTACTCAGAAATGCAATATTTTCAACCATTGAAGAGATAAGAAGATGGAGAGAAAACCAAAGAACTCAAACCCCAAGTTGACCATCATGAAGTTGCAAAGCCAAACAACAAAGAAAGCAAAATGAAATGAGATAGATTTTAGGGTTTACTTCTTTGTTTTGTTTGATGGAGTCATTCTTTTTTTTTCATTTTTTGACTTTGCAAATACAAAACATCATTGCCTTATCGAAATGCACCATGGTCAACACTTGAAAACTGATATTTCCTAGTGATCATGAGATGAAAGGGATGATAGCATATCACATGTTGCATTTGTTTTTGTTAAGTCAAAGGTGGTTGGTATTATGATGAGATAAGGCTTATTCCTTTTTTAAAACTTTTTCAAAACCTCATTTCCTATGTGGTTGACTTATGGTAGTCAAGATACCTTCTATTCATGCATGGTCGAATATATGCCTTGTTATCACATGCAAACAGGTCAAAGCATCCAAAAGATTCTTCTTCATTATGCTTGGTGATCAGGAAAGGGCAAAGGGAATCTTTTATACCTTATGCATTTCCTTAAGGTGAAGAGTCAAAAGGTAAAGAACATATGAAGACAAGATATGCATGCGAGGTGATGGCATTGTGAGAAGGGTCAACTTTGACAAGATGGTGTTTGTATAAGCAATGAGGTGGCATTTTGCAAGGCATGAAGATAAAGATGAGGTGGTAAGATATTGACACATGGGTAATGCATGTATAGAGATTAGAGCCATGATGTTCAAGCCTTCAAGGATTTGATTTATTTTCCAAAGTATATGGTGATATGCTCATCATTTCTATAATTTTTATAGAAAATCAATTATGATGCCTTGTAAAATATTTGGTGAAATTATGAGCGAGATATTTTTTTTTTTTTGTAAAAATCAAATCAAATAAGGATATAGATCAAACTACCATAACATTGTAAAGTTAGTTTTAAAGCAATCAATTATAAATGAATTTTAAAACTTAACTATTTTTAGGCAGTACATAGGCTAATAAAACAAATCATATATTCTTTTCAATTTGTTTTATTTAGAGTCATATAGGACAAAATTTGAAGATTTCATGAGCAGAAGAAAGCAACTTTGTGGTAGGGACACATTAGGAGATCCTTTGGCATCATGATTTGGGAGTTTGGACTTTTTTTAGAGCTTTCATTTATGCTTTTATGAGTAGCTCAAAAATGGACTTGGAGTCTATTTTTAGAAGCTTTATTCCAGCTTTAAGGGAGAGATCTCATTGGAGGCATTTATAGGAGAAAAACTTAGTTTTTCTCAGGCAGTTGACACCAATTTCTTCTCTCTGGTTGATAGGCAGAGTTGTTTACAGGCAATCAGTGATAACTTTAAGAAATCCCCCCTAAAAAAAGATATAAAATCTTGGCGAATCTTTCATTTTTTTGGAAAAAATAATTAATTTTTATTGGCAAATCTTTCCATTTTTTTTTAAAAACATATTAATTTTATTGGTGAATTTATTTAAATCACTAGAAATTTGTAGAAAATCTTGGTGAATCTTGACAAAAAATAGGCAAATGCATTGATTACCATCAAAAATCCTTTCTTTTTAAAAAAATCAAATTCCTATGGAAAAGTAAGTGCCTGAGGGTGGTAGTGATTAACTAGTTTAAGGTGTAGTGCTCGTGTCTACAATTCCTTAATTCCTTAATACATTAAATAAAACATTGAATATTTTAAATTGGTCCTAAATTATTTGTCACCACCTTTGATTTTATTTAGAATCTAATGGTTTGGGTTATATTCCATGGGCCAAAATGTACTCATGAAGCTCCAATGCCCATGGGGCTTGAAATTGCATTTAGGTCATTGATCTCAATGGAGATCAATGGCCTAAATGCAATTTTGAGCCCCATGGGTATTGGAGCTCCACGGGTACAATTTGGCCTATGGAATTTAACCCCATCCATTAGATTGTAAATTGAGATCAATAGTTGAAATACAATTTTGGGCTCGATCGGCATTGGAGTTCCGTGGGTACATTTTAACCCATGGAATACAACCCCAATCGTTAGATTATAAATAAAATCAATGGTGGTGATTAAAAACTGGTGATATGGCCCTAAAGTAACCAATAATTATATAATATTATTGGCTAATTAATTTCATTTTCTACTTTAACTTATAAAATTTAGGCGAATCTCATCTAATCAGGTATCGAATATTGTGGCGAATCTTTGAGTTTAAAAGTTTAATAAAATAAATGTTCTGGCGATTTAACTAGGACTAAAATAAAATGTTGTAAAAATGTGGCGATTCACATTGCATTATAGCTTGTACTATTAGCCAAATTTGGAATTCCCAATTTCAACTATTAGCCAATTGGTGAATATTAGCCACTAAAAAATCACTGTAGGCAGTTGGCTTAGTTATTTCATATTTCATTATACTCCTTCAAATTTAGAATGACAAATTATCCTATTCTATACATTTGGTAGTCTTGATTTGATGTTTTATGGTGACTTTTGGTCCTTTATCATGTCTTAATCCTGTTAAATTATAGTTTTTCCCTGGTTGCAGTTTGTGTTTGAATCAAACCTTGTTGCAAATTATTTTAGGGGTAAACAATTAGTGGAAATGTGAAAGTTTATGTATCAAGAACTATTTTGTGAGTGACAAAAATTCATTTAGATTAAGTCTTAGAGTTAGTTTTGCATTTCAGTTATTTTCTCATCCCTTTTCTTAGACAAGTTATTAGATTAGGAAATCATAAGGAGAACCAGCTCACTCTGGAGATTCCCTCTCTACATAGATCACCCACAATCTGGGAGAGTTTCCATGTTTCGATAGGATAGTCAAGCTTGACTTGGCTAGTGGTGTAATCCTGATTGACAATAGAACCTGCTCATCCTATTACACATGCAAATGTGAAGAAGACCCATGAAGACAATGTTAAAGTAAAGAATACCATCTTAAGTGGTCTAACAAATTTAGAATTTTTCAAGTTAGTGCAGTTTAAGACAACCAAGGAGACATGGGATAAACTCAAAAATCTCTATGAAGGAAATGACAGTGTAAAGCAAGCCAAATTACAATCTTACAGAATAATGTTTTTAATATAAGGATGAGAGAAGAGGAAAACATTGCTATCTACTTGCTCCGAGTGGATGAAGCAATCAATTGAATCAAAGGACTAGGTGAAGAAATAACTGATTAAGTGGTTGTGAAGAAAGTCATGAGAACTCTCCCTCACATGTTTGAGTGAAAAGTTTCTACTATTGAAGAATCTAAATATCTAAAGAAACTTACCATGGAAGAGATGTTTGGGTCCCTCACTTCCAATGAGATGGGAAATGAAGTCCTAGGTATATCCAAAAGAGAAGTTGCTTTCAAAGATGTGAAGAAAGGAGGAACATCTTGTTCATACAATGAATCTGAGGAAGAAGAAGTAAACTTTGTGAGAAAGTTGAAGAAGGGTTCAGGAAAGAATAAAGGTAAGTTACCTTTCAGATGTTTTAAATGTTGAAGAGTAGGTCATTATGCTTCTAAATATCCTCTTGGAGAAAATGAAAATAGAAAAATGAGTTTCAAAAGTAACAACCTCAAGAGGAACCTCCTTTCCAAAGAAGACTACAACTCCTCAAAAGAAGTAGATCACTACTCATCAGATGATGAAAGAGGAGAATTCCTATTCATGGCCATGGTGATCTCTAATGGTTTAGAAAAGACTATAGATAAAGGATAATGTGAATTTGACTTTGAAGGTGAACTTATTTATGCTCTTGAAGACTTGGAATGTGCAAGGAAAGAGAACAAAGATCAAAAAGCCCTAATTGAAGTTAAGACAAATGAATGCACAAAACTTGAGAAAGAAATCATGTCACTCAAAAAGAAATTGGAGAAAGCAAAGTTTGGAAATCTGGATGACCCTAATAAAGTAGACCTCATTCCAATCATGCCTCAAGGAAGACCTTTCCATGCAAGACAATTCTTCATAAATAGGTTCAATCATGCATTTTTTGGCTATTGTTTTATCTGCAATAAGTATGGTCATAAGGCTATGGATTGCAAGTTTGAAATGAATAGAAGAAATTTTGTACGTAGGAATTCTCTTGCTTCACTAGTGGATGTCAATGTGGTATGTCATATCTGCAATAATTTTTGACATATAGAAATATATTATAGGAGTGGATTAGCAAAATCAGAAACTCAAATGGTAGATGTTATCAAGAAAGTCAAGGAGAATGACACTTCCAAAATAGAGGAAACAAACAACAAGGTTGAAAATTTAGTGATTGTCCAAACAACATTTCATGCTCAAGGGAAAACCAATCTCTAGGTAATATACAGTGGATGTTCAAGACACATGACTAGTGATAAAAGCAAATTCATCAATCTTGTCAAGTGTAATGGTGGATCCATCAAGTTTGGAGACAATTCATCTACAAAGATTTGTGGAAAGAGCATCATAAGTATTGAAGTAAAATCTAGGACAAAAGATGTTCCTTATGTAGAAGTTCTCAAGCGCAATCTTCTAAGTGTAAGTCAGATGTGCATCAAAGGTTAATATCTCATATTTCGTGGAGAAGGATGTGAAATTAGAAGAGAAAATTTAGGAAAGATGGTGGCTAAAGGTGCTACGATAGAGAACAACTTGTACAATCTAAAAGGTGTTAATGTAAGGAGTTGTCTTCTAGGATAAATAAATGAATGTTGGTTGTGGATGGGGCATATCAACTTTGACAATCTTGTGAAGATCAGCTCTATGCAAGCAGTGAGAGACATGCAAAAAATTATCAAGCCGACAAACACCTTATGTAAAGAATATTAGATTGGTAAGCAGACAAGAATAAAATTTAAGACCAAGAAGTATTCTTCTATAAGGCCATTGGAACTATTCATACTGACTTGTGCTGGCCTTCTAGGACCAAGAGTCTCCAAGGTGAGAGGTATTTCATGTTGCTTATTGATGATTACTCTAGGATGACATGGGTTACATTCTTAAAGGAAAAATTAGAAGTCTTCAGTAGGTTTAAGATTTTCAAGTCCATGGTTGAAAATGAAATGAATGCTAGAATCAAGTGTTTAAAGTCTAATAGAAGTGGCGAGTTCACATCAAATGAGTTTGAGGAATTTTGTGAAGAACATGGAATAAAGAGGCACCTATCTGCTGCAAGAACTCAGCAAAATGGAGTAGTGGAATGAAAGAATAGAATAGTTCAAGAGATGGCAAGAACAATGTAGAATGAAGCCAAGTTGCCTAATGTATTAGAAAGAAGCAGTCCATACTACTATCTATATTCTTAACATGAGACAACTAAGAGTGAATAGCACCAAGACTCCTTATGGGATATGGTATGGAAGACCAACATCTATCAAGTACTTCAGAGTTTTTGGACTGCAAATGCTACATCAAAAGAGATGAAGAAGGTTTGGGAAAATTTGACTCAAGATCTAATGAAGGAATCTTTCTTGGATACTCAACTAGGAGAAAAGCTTACAAGTGCTATTGTTGGCAATTAGGATTACACAAGATAAACTTAACTATCATGTTGCAACATGGAAACACCCTCAGATTGTGGGTAATCTATGTTGAGAGTGAATCTCTAGAGTGAGCTGGTTCTCCTTATGAATTTTCCTAATCTAAATGATTCTTTGGGAAAAGGGATAGAAGGATAACTATAAATAACTCAAATTAACTTCTAGGTGACGCATGAATACTTAAACTCCTACTAGATCTTACTCACAATTGTATACACCTAAAATTGGCTCAGGTCGAATTAAGTAAATATTTTGATACTTATCTTAATTCTTATTTTCTTCTGTCAATTAAATAAATATTCAAAATTTATTTGATTGATTCATTATCCCATAATTAAATAAAATCATTTTATTTAATTAGGTTCACTAAATTCTTCTAAATGTCTAATAATCCCACATCATTCAATTAAAATCCCTAAATTCTTTTAATGTCTCAAGTCCTAAATCTACCTCACAAAATCCACCTCATCTCTTCCACCTCACCATGTTGCACATATAATTAAATATTCTTAATATTTAATTAGCTAATATCCTCCAAAATTCAAAGTTGAATATTTAATTCAATGTTCCCCACTATCCTCCACCAATTGAATTCTTAATTCAATTGTTCCCCACTATCCTCCACCAATTGAATTCTTAATTCAATTGTTCCCCACTATTCTCCATTCATTGAATTCTTAATTCAATTGTTCCCCATTATTCCCCACTATTGAATTCTTAATTCAATTGTCATAACTCACTATCCTCCACCATTTATTCTTAATTCAATTGTCATAACTCACTATCCTCCACTTTAAATTTTTAATTCATCCACTATGAATAAAAGATTCACTTTTATTCCTAGCCATTGATCTCATTTGTTGATCCTCACCCTCCATTGCCTCTTTAGAAAATCTATAAATGAGACCCTTCTCTAAGCAATTAGAGGGGACTTCTTCTGGCATCCTTACTATGCCCAAATTCCACTAGGGAATCTTCTTCTTCTTGATTATCTTCTTCATACCATTGTAATGCAGAAATTATCCTAGCTGTCCCATATCCTCCTTCATTAGTGTGTTGAAGCTCATCTTCAATCACACAAAGTATCATAGCCATTTCTCCTTGTCATCTTGAGGAATCAAAGCAAGGAAGCAAGCTCCCTGAGAGCCAACCTTCATCATTCAAGATCAAGAATAGGTGAGCAATGGAAGCCGCAGAGTAACAGGTTCTGTAAGTTTGTACTTCATTTGTTTATTCTTGTTACTCGCATATTTTATTGATGTTTGGGTTAATTTATCTTTATTGGTCAATCCAATTTTTCCATTCACATTTTGGCGCCCACCGTGATCTAATCCACATTGTTTGTGAGAGTTTTTGTCTTAGAAGTTTTGTTGCAGGATACAGGTGTTTTCTAGGGCACATTCAAGCATCAACTTCCACAAATGACCTCCTACATACAAACCGAGCTCACCGTTGAGTCCAGAAGGCCTCAGAGGTAAAAAGTCACATATCATTCTCTATGGTTGTTATTTGAAAATTTTTGAAATTTTTTTTACTTTTCACAGTGTTTTTGTAGAAAAATAAAAAAATAAAAATAAAAATAAAATAAAATAAATTTTTTTTTGGGGGGTGTATGTGTTTCATTTCAATGTTTTCATTTAAAAAATAAAAAATAAAAAAAAGAATAAATTTTTTTTTTTTTTTGGGGTGTATGTGTTTCCTTTCAATGTTTTCATTTTAAAAAAAAAAAAAAACAAAAAAAAAAATATAAACAAATTAAAAACAACAAACAAAAAAATAAAACAAAAAAACAAAACCCCATCCCTCCCTACCCCCCGACCCTCCCCTCTCCCCTGCGACCCCCCCAAACCCCATTCCCCTCGGCCCCCTGTGTGCCCCTCCCCCCGTACCCTCCCTGCACTCACCCCCCCGCCTCCCCATCCCCTACCTCCCCCCGCCCACCCTCCCTCTGCTCCGATCCCCCCCACCTCCCCTCCCCGTGGCCTCCCCACCCCCCAATCCCTCCCCTCTCCCCACCCCCGACTCCCATTCCCCTTCCCCTTGCGCGCAACCCCCGCCCCTGCACTCCTGCCGCCGCCGTCCATCTGTGCAGCCTCCCCAGCTCCCCCGCTGCCCGCTGCTCCCTGTGTTCCCTCCTCCCCACCCCCCCCTTCTCCCACCACCCCCCGCGCCACTTCCCCTCCGCCGCCCGCTCGACCATCGCCACCACTGCCTGCCTCCGCCACCTGCCTGCCCCCAAGCCCTCTGTGTGCGCTACGCGCCATCCAGCCACTACTGCTCCCTCTAGCCCACCGCTCCCTACAGCCTAGCCGCTCCCCAAACCCCCGACTCCCATTCCCGCCACCTGCACGCCACTCTCCGCTCAGCCGCCGCCACATACAACCCACCATCTTTGCAACAAACCAAAACCTAAAAAAAAATAAAAAAATACATATATATATATAAACTAAAAAATTAAACAAAAGTTTTTTTTAAAAAAAGGAAAAGTTATTTTTTTTTCTTTTTTACTTTCCCACTTAGCAAAATAGGCCGTTTTTTTCAAATTTTTGCAACTTTCACATACAGAGTCAAAAATTTGCAAACAAAGACTTGCCAAAAAGATGATGAGGCAAACTTCATAATGGTGGTGATCTTATTAGGTGACTATACCATTTTATCAGTTTTTTTCGCAAAGTCAAACCTACTTGCAACCTTCAAACGCACATAACTAGAGCAAATTTGATCATTTTTCAGTGAATTTTTTTTTCAAAGTGTATGAAATTTCATCTAGAATCTGATTATACACTTCATTTTCCTGTATCAATTCATTTTTCATCAGATTTTATCAGATTATCAATTTTCACATAACAATCTCCTATGCTAGTCTACGTGCTTCGTTTTTGATTCTGTGACTTGCAGGTGATCATTCGGGGCTGGAACAACATCCAGATCAACGTCTACATTAGTTTGGATAGCGAAAACAATCCAGGTACACTCATTCTATCTCTCATTTCTTCATAATCTTGTTTGCATACACACTTCAATTTGGGCTCATAAAGCGAACATTTGTCTTCATCACATATCAAATTGGGCTTAAAATCAACTAGTGTTTTCAATCACATCTTCAAATTGGGCTTAAAATACACTAGTGTCTTCCATTCACATCTTGATTTGGGATTTAAAATAGAACAAGTGTTTGAAGTGCCTTCCTCACATTTCAATTTCTAAGGGATAATTTACAACTGCAAGTGTGAATCAAGAGTGCGTGTGTATGCTCTCTCCTCGCACCACAAGGTGACCTTGGAGATCAAAAACACCTCACTTGATTCACTTTTGTTTACCCTTTCCTAGGAGGCCTGCTAGGGGATTTCATCACCCCTAGGGACGACCTCATCTGAGGTTGAATCAAAAGACACCCTCATTGAAATTGAAATCTTATCACTCTTGGCTAAGCCCCAACGAACTTTCTACCTTTGGGAAGTGAAGGTGAAGGGTGGGTTACCCCCTTCTCCCAGCTGTGTGACAAGATTTCACTTTCAAATCCTAGTCAACCTCATGTAAACATTGCCCACAAACCTAATTGGCCATACCCTACATCAAACTAGACATTAGGGCATGTTGATGTGTCTTCCCCATGTGCTTGTTTACTAATCAGCATATTCTTCAAATTCAACAATTCAAAATTGCTTATTGTGTCTTGTGTGAGTGACTCATGCTTGTACATGTGTGATCATTTCAGTGAACATTATCAAACCAAACAAAAACTTGAATTCCAAATTTGAAACGACCTACAGTGCATTTGCTACAACTTTCAACGCATTCAAAACATTACCAATTTGGCGCATTTGTCTTGACTTGTAACACATCTGCACTCTGTTATGACACACTTACTGCTGCGCATTCCACACTAGTAAGCTTTTCTAGTCTTGTGTCCATGGCAAACCACCTAGAATATATTGATCAAGAAATCCAATATTTGGAATTGCAAATAAACTTAGATCCCTTGCCCCAAGACTGTATAGCAATTTGTCAACATATCCAAGTCTTAAAACAAGAATTGACAATCTTACAAGCTAAACGTGCCAGCACTAGCTATGCCTCGCCCCAAACTCCTATGTCCTTTTCCCCTACTCATGATAAGGCAACTGCCACTTTAAGAGGGAAATCGTATACCACTTTGGCTCCTAATCCTCCTTCACCATATTCTAAGACACCTCTCCCAAAGCATACCAGTTCTACAACAACACCACCATCTAGTTCCTCAAACTCTAAATGGATGACCAAAAAAGAATCAGATGAGTGGTGGGACAAATGTTTTCCAAATTTGTACAGCAAAAGCAAAGCCATGGAGAAAGCCAAATCCACTCATCCATCCCCTCATCCCTCTACCCATACACCTACGATGGATGCGATCCAAGGACTACTAGCAGAAAGTCAACCATGTCCCCAAAGTCTGGCCCTTGACCTTACCAAAGATTCTCCCAATGCCTTGTCAAATCCTGCAACCCCTTCATGTCATCTGTAACCCCTTGAGCTTATCAAAGAACATTCTACCATGCACCAAAGGCAAGGTCCATCACACGTCCATATTGTCAACCAAGACGTTATCCAAGAGTCTTCTACCTCCACTTCCATTCAAACAACCCACGAGTTATGTCAAGAGCACACTT
This sequence comes from Cunninghamia lanceolata, assembly GCA_027924645.1. NCBI lineage: Eukaryota > Viridiplantae > Streptophyta > Pinopsida > Cupressales > Cupressaceae > Cunninghamia > Cunninghamia lanceolata. The sequence continues at coordinate 14,884,545 of BSBN01000206.1, forward strand.
TAGAGCATGTGGAAACATTAACCCCTTGTCTAAACCAAGATCAAAACATTCCCATCCGACCCCTGCATAACCTTTATCTCTTCAATTATCCTATACCTATACATGAGCAAGAGATCCAATTTCCCACCAGGCATAACCTATATCTTTTCCAGGATCAAGATACTACCATTGATGAAGAAGCTATCCATGAGAAACTTGATCCTATACATGAGAAAGACCATATACATAACCTATATGTCTCCTATGATCAAGATATTATCACTGATGCAGAATCTATACAAGAGAACATTAATCCCATCATGCTAAATCCTATCTATGATCAAGATCCCATCTATGATGACGTGCCTATCTATGATCAAGCAGACCATGATGATCCTCTAAGCCCACTTTATGTGTCCCATGGTCCTGAGCCTATCACCCCATCTAGTCCTACCCAAAATCTAACAACTTCCACTTCCCTTGATGAGACACTTGCCTCCCAAGCAAGTGTAGAAGATCAAACTAGTAATACTCCTCTACCATCTGTTATGGACCAAGCGACAAATCCTCCACCATATATCCTTGGTCTTACTACCTTCATGCGTGAATGTTCTCTCTTAGAACACCAACCACCCTTATCCCCTATCTCATCTTCTCCATCCAATCAGAAACTTGTGTCTAGTGTTCCACCTACACATAATCATGTTGTCCACCGTATACTCTAGAATATGAACTATCAATGTAAAGGCTTAGGCCTTCATGAACAAGGTATTTTGGAGCCCGTCCATGTCAATGTTCCTCCACCTTCATACGGCCTTGGATACATACCCCAAGGTGAGCAATCTCAAGATGTTGGTACTTCCTCCACTCCTCCTAAGTCTACCACTTTCCATCGCAAACCCTATCATATCCCCAAAACATATGTCGCCATCCCACCTCCCTTATCATACACATCCCAAAAGAATGTGACCATACACCTTCCACCATCCAATCTCCCTCCGCTACTTCCAACTCCTAATATCCCACCATCCAATCTACCTCCGCTCCTTCCAACTCCTAATATCCCACCATCCAATCTACCTCCGCTACTTCCAACTCCTAATATGCCCCCATGCCATTTACCACCACTGCTTCCAACACCTTATCCATCTATCTATAAATCCTCTAAATACCCCAATCATGGCCGACAAACGCACATATGGTCTAAACAAGGAGCTTTCACCAACCTCACTTCTACCATCCCATGGGGATTCAATGCCAAATATGTGGATGCTTCTACCTATAAAGTAAAAAATCCTAAGAACCCTCATGACCTAGGACATAAAAGCCAAGAATCAAAGCATTATCCATGTCAAAAGCTACATACACCCATACACCTCAATGCCAAACTGAACAAGGTGTGGATCCCCAAGCAACAAATGATTATTCCAAAAGCTACACAAAAGTTGCATACACCCATACACCTCAATACCAAACCGAACAAGGTGTGGATGCCCAAGCAACAAATGATTATTCCAAAAGCTACACAAAACCTGCATACACCTAAACCCCTACCTTCACAGGTACTATCTAAAAACAAAAAGGTTTGGGTACCCAAGCAAAAAGCCCTAAAGTTACATGAGGCATCCACCTCTCAAGAATTCCAACCATCTACTTTCTCCCATTCCATCCAAGAGTCTCAAATTCTTCCATCTCACATGACGAACAAAAATAAGGACAATACTCAGCCTATGTGGAACCCAGCATGCCTACATCATTCATCCACAAGCAAAAGTCTCTGTTTCTTCCTACACTACTTTCCCATCACTAGCTTCAATGTTTACCATGGTATGTGCGACCGTTGGTCATGATTCCCTCGCATTACACAACACTTCCGTATAACTCCATCTCCCCTACCTTCCACTATTATCCTACATATCTTCCTCATCCTATGGTCCATGCTTTTGCATAAGCCTTCCCTCCATATTCTGCATCACAATCCACTATCTACCTAGGCCATATCACTTTCATACGATCCCCTAACAACATCTGTGAGAACACTTGACATGGTCCATGCGATAGTATCTATCTAGCAGAACTATCACCTTTCAAGAAACTATAGACTTGAGTCTTTCCATACCCACCTTCTCCTATCTAAATATTCAAAAAAAAAAAAGAGAAAAAAGTAAAGAAAAATCCCTTCATCCAATGGTGAAAACCAAGCAAATAGGCACCTTGGATAAGTACCATGATGAAAACCTGGTAAACAGGCATCATGTGTAAGTTGATCTTCTATGTCATCTACACTTGGGGGTACCTTGTCTCATCAGCATATCAATCTTCTCCTACCAGTTTCCTTTCATACCATTTCCTATCCTATCCTCTATCCATTGCATACCTATCTTGTCTCATCCATCCATCCAAACTTCCTTTCCTCTATTCTTTGGTCTTGATAAAGATTGGGGGCACAATGTTGACAAATGTTTTAGATGTCTCTTGGCATACCTTATCCCTCCAAACTAGGCAAACCCTTCATTATCCTCTCATCCTCCTATCATCATTAGCATTGTCATGAACAATCCTACGTATTCTACCTACAATGGGGCATGCTATTCTTATGCGACATAGTCCTTGGAGATCACATCCTTGTTTCCTTCTATCCACTATTGCCCATCCTCATAACCATCCGTATCTATTATCTTCCATCCATCTACATATCCATGGTGGTTCCTTGTCATTAGTATTGTTTGTTCCATATCTATTCCATGTCATGTCTCTTTTTGTTCCATAACTGATCCATATCGGTTCCATATCGTGTCTTATCTGATCCATATCGATTCCATATCATGTCTTATCTAATCCATATCTATTGCATATCTGATCCATATCGTGTCTTATCTAATCCATATCGTGTCTTATTTGATCCATATCTAATCCATGTATGTTCCATATCATGTCTCATCCAATCCATATCTTGGGTCCATTAGGGTTCTTGTCGAACTACGTCGCCTCTGAGTTATCACGTAAGCAAGGCCATTCTCAATGTGCCCCCAAGGCTCTGCTTCCCTGTCCATCTCATATCTTGTCATCTATCCTCTAGTCCATCCATGGTCCAAGTCCTGAAATATGCTGCCTCTGCGTTGTCACATAGGCAAGGCCATTATCAATGCGCCCCCGAGGCTCCACTTTCCCATCCATCCCATGTCTAGTCCTATCCGTTTGAGTTTGCTCCATTTCCTGTCCATCACCATGCCTTGTCATCTATCCCTCTATCTATCTGTGTCTGCACCTTTCTCTAGACAAGTGCACACAGCAAATGCCCGCTTCCCAACAAAAATCATGACACAAAACATCAACCTGTCCAAGGCAAAACAAAGCACCATACCAAAACACTCAAGCTAATTTTATACCAGTTATGGTAAAAAGACACATCTAAATGCAAGAATGTTTTGTGTTGGTTAGATTAAGAGTCTTGATTTATGCTATCACGCCTTTCTATGCTACTTAAGGATGCGAAAAGCTAGAGATGCTATGATGGGGGCATGATTATTTTTTTTTGCCTGCTGCTTGTGGATTAAACTTTAGTAATGTGATGATTTCTGTCTAACGACATGATCGGTAAAAGATCATCAAGGACTCCAAGATCTAAAGATGAAAAGGGGCAATCCTTGTCTATTGAAAAATGCAAGAAGTACTCAGGTCATCTAGATTCAATTTTGGCTAGATGCTTGTATTAACTTGCTAAATCAAAATCCATGTAAGTAATACTCAGGTCATCTCGGTTTAATTATACCTAGATGCTTGTATTTTCTTACAACATAATAAAGCCCAATGATGAAAGCGCTTCAAAATACTTGCTATATCAAGGTGACAAATATTCATATCACATCCCATATCCATACCGTATCAAATTGCGTCCCATATCTATATCCATATCCATATCTATACCGTATCCAAGTGCAAGTCTATCCTTAATCCATGCTAATCAAGTCAAATCAATCTTGTCAAATGATCCAATCACAATCAATGGTCTTGATCCTTGTCCAGTCATAAACCAACTCAATCAATCAATCAATCAATCAATTGTCTTAGACAGGATGTTCCATTGTCGAAACCAGACCAACATACGCGTCTTACATGGCATGCTTCATTTCCTAAAACCAGACACTATCCTTCGTGTTACTCTAGGGATCCATCATTCCTCGCCATGACAACACGCCTGCCGTGTTGGTCTAGGGATATATTGTTCCCCGCCATGACAACACTATCGTATCAAATGTCTTAGACAGGATGTTATATTGTCAAAACTAGACTCGGAGTCTTATACGACATATTTCATTCTTGAAACCAGACATCATCGATCCATGTCATTGGTTTACTGCTCGACAGGGGCAATACCTTGTTTGTGCTTGTGTCATTTGTGCATACTTGCTTACTTGCTTGTGTGTGTTATCATTTTTATCTTGCATTCCATATCATTCATCCCTTTCTTCTACATTCAACCATTTCATCTCCTGTCAACATATCTTATCGTGAGATTGTCCATCTCACGTCTGCCACCTTCTCCCCATCCAATCTCTCGAGGGGGCATCCTATCATCATAACCTATACCAGGGCCAAACTGGGGCATGTATCATTATCAGACTATTCTTATTCTTTGAAACAATGTGATAAAACACATTGCTTCAAAGAGGGGCAAAATGTATACACCTAAAATTGGCTCAGGTCGAATTAAGTAAATATTTTGATAGTTATCTTAATTCTTATTTTCTTCTGTCAATTAGATAAATATTCAAAATTTATTTGATTGGTTCATTATCCCATAATTAAATAAAATTATTTTATTTAATTAGGTTCCCTAAATTCTTCTAAATGTCTAATAATCCCACATCATTCAATTAAAATCCCTAAATTCTTCTAATGTCTCAAGTCCTAAATCCACCTCACAAAATTCACCTCATCAATCCACCTCATCAATCCACCTCATCTCTTCCACCTCACTATGTTGCACATATAATTAAATATTCTTAATATTTAATTAGCTAATATCCTCCAAAATCCAAAATTGAATATTTAATTCAATGTTCCCCACTAGCCTTCACCAATTGAATATTTAATTCAATGTTCCCCACTATCCTCCACCAATTGAATTCTTAATTCAATTGTTCCCCACTATTCTCCACCAATTGAATTTAATTCAATTGTTCACCACTATTCTCCACTCATTGAATTCTTAATTCAATTGTTCCCCATTATTCCCCACTATTGAATTCTTAATTCAATTGTCATAACTCACTATCCTCCACCATTTATTCTTAATTCAATTGTCATAACTCACTATCCTCCACCTTGAATTTTTAATTCATCCACTATGAATAAAAGATTCACTTTTATTCCTAGCCATTGATCTCATCTGTTGATCCTCACCCTCCATTGCCTCTTCAGAAAATCTATAAATGAGACCCTTCTCTAAGCAATTAGAGGGGACTTCTTCTGGCATCCTTACTATGCCCAAATTCCTCTAGGGAATCTTCTTCTTCTTGATTATCTTCTTCATACCATCGTAATGCAGAAATTATCCTAGCCGTCCCATATCCTCCTTCATTAGTGTGTTGAAGCTCATCTTCAATCACACAAAGTATCATAGCCATTTCTCCTTGTCATCTTGAGGAATCGAAGCAAGGAAGCAAGCTCCCTGAGGGCCAACCTTCATCATTCAAGATCAAAAAAGAATAGGTGAGCAATGGAAGCCGCAGAGTAACAGGTTCTATAAGTTTGTACTTCATTTGTTTATTCTTGTTACTCGCATATTTCATTGATGTTTGGGTTAATTTATCTTTATTGGTCAATCTGATTTTCCCATTCACAACAATCAATTCATAGAATTGTAACTCTCACAACCCCTTGATTATACTTAATTCATTAATATTTCACATGAAGGTTCATCTAAACACAACATGCAACCTAAATCAAATAATAAACTTGCATGCCCATCACAAAATTCAAGACAAAACAAAGGATAAATAACTATCACAATGAAATATCAGATTAACTTTACAAACGAGTAGACAAATGGGAAGGAAAACTACTGTTCTATAAACTAGAAGGAATAATGAGTACAAGGAAACTGAAGTACAACTCTCTCACTGTGATAGGAAGACTCTAAAAATCTGAACTCTGATATCTAAAATATCTAACTCTGACTGCAAGAAAGAACTAACTATCTGCCATATATCCTCTGGAATGATCTCTCTGAAAGGCTGGGAAAAAGCTCCTAATAATAGACATGCCAATCCATTTTCGAGCTCATCAGAAAAGCCAATAAATGGGCCACCAAAATGCCTCCAAACTGTATGTGAAAGCTATCAAAATCTTCTCCAAGATAGCCCCCACCAAAAATTTGCTTTATCTGCCCAGAAAAAACTCAATCCCTGTCCATATATGCCCCAAAATAAAGCAAATCTAGAAAATGATATTTGATTTGCTTTATTTATTTTAACTGCGTAGAATAGTTTTAATTTTAAAATAATTTATAAATAATTGCTTTAAAACAAAACCTTACATTGAGATTGCAGTTTAATACATATCCTTATTCGATTTGATTTTTTACAAAAATGAATATATGATAATATGTGGCATTTCGCCAAACATATTACATTACATGGAAATTGATTTTTCTATAAAAATCATAAAAATATATATATGAAGGCATATTATAGTTTTGCATAAAAAGAGGTCACTAAGGCCTACCCTCCATCTGGTTGTGCAAAAAGTTTCTGAGGCATGTATCCTATCTCATATTTCAAAAGATTTGCAAATTGCACTAAGGGCATATGACCTATGTAATAAACATCAAAAGGCTTAAAGCACTTGACATGTGTATTATCTTTGAAAGGGACTAAAATGTTTTATAAGGTATTAAACCTTCATAAAGTGCAAGGAAATACCTATAGTCTACTATGGTTTTCAACCCCTCCTCAAGTCTTTGAGACTTAGGCAAAAATGCAAGATGTACTTAATACCACGATGGGTATTAGCTTGGTCTATGAAAAAATAAGCTCAAATGTGATAAAATTCTGACATTCGACTTAGGGAAAAAGGAACCCCTAATGAAAAAACACATTCTCTCTATTCTTTCAAGCTCATTTTCACTTTTAAAGTTTTGAGAGAGGGCTCTCTGCAGCTACCATGATGCCCTAGGATTTGAACTTGAAAATCTTCAATTTCTTGGTGTATTTGAGTATGATTTCTGAGGATCTTCTACAAGAAAGCATAAGGTAATCATCCTATGACAAAACACATTTCAAACAATCTTGTTTATTTTATCAATGGTTTATGGATTTCCAGCCATGGCTTGTCCATTGGTTTCTGATGCATTTGTTTGTGTTTTTCCCCACTGTCATTTCTTTCCCCTTCGCGTCTTGGGCCGCAGCCACCATGGCAACTAGATTTTGCTTGCCTGAGACTCCATAAGGGTAAAGACCCATGGCCCCACTACACATTTGTCTTCACTCAGGAGCAAAACAAAGGAAGCTTTCTGCCCTTCAAACATGGTGTTATCTCTTTATTTCTCCATTGAAATGTGCTCAAGTAACCATAAAATGAAAGTATTTCTCTCTTATCTCTGCTAAAATCATATGAAACCCACTGTATATTTTGAAGGTTGCGGCCACAATCATATTTTCTAAGCATTTTACTTTGCATTTTGAGATAAAATTCAGCTTTTATACCTTAGCTATGCATTTTTTGATAGATTTGTGTTTATTTTAAATTCTACTCCTCCTATGTATACTTATGGCCGCCACATCTGAGGCTGACACTGTGTTTTAAGGCTACAGGCCACCATGGGGTTGAGCTCCATTTTCTACTGATACAAGATTTTATATGGCATAAAAAGCTGTGGCCATAACCATATCTTCTGAGCATTTTATCCTATCATATGAGTTCGCATCTGTATTTCCTTTTGTATCTACATTTTATTTAAAACCCCAAGTCGGTATTCTCTTATATGAAGAAAAAGTTCTACACATACTGGCCCGTGACTATGACTGGCAATCGTACCATTTTATGCACATGTGGCTTGAAATCTTAAATGGGATCACCTTTCTCTAGCCACGATAGTCTATATGCGGTTTTCTCCTCTTTTCCGAGTATCTTGAAATCCTCATTTTTTGTATACAAGATAAAATGGTTTGAAAAATTTATATACAGTGAGCTTCATTTGTCATTTCCTATATTTTGCTTGGTAGGCATTATGTTGGCCGTGGGCCTTCCTCTGGCACTATGCAAGACCATTTCTTGTTACTGTTGTTCCTTTTGCATCTTTTCCTATAGCATTCAAATTTACAAATTATATCTTGATGTTCACAGAGTTAAAACTTCATTCTGCTCAATCTGATGGATATGATACTTCCATTCTTTCTCTACATTCACTTGAATCATTGAATTAGACTTGAGATAATACATACTAGTTTGACATACTATTGCAATTGTTATTCTGATGTATACACCCCCTGTAGATGACTACATGGTTGTTGCAACCTCACTATTACCGCCACTTTTTTGAAATGCAGCTTGAACTTTGTATATACCTTGAATGACAGATTGGCAGCATGACATTGACTAGTTTCAATTGAGCTCACTGTATCTTCATGGCACTCATATGATACTTGACTATCTCACTATGCACATGATAATACCTTTTGCATCTGTTATGTTATATTGGCATTGAATATGCAATTTCATACTCATATTTTCTGAAGCACCCTTATTATATGAAAGAGCATCTATGATGATTTGAATCTCTGTTTACTTTTGATATGCATATACTTGATGTCCCAATTAAATCTGTCTCATGGCATTGATTCTTGGCTCTTGATTCAATCTATCATATCAAATGTAAATGTATTGTTGATGAGTAGGATTACACCCATTATGCAGAGTTGTGAAACTTAGCAATCTTATGTAACATGGGATCAAACTCAGGCTATTCGTGACCTATGTTGAGTTTGAACCTCCAGATTATGGGCTGGTTCCCTTAAAATATTCTATTGAATCTATGAATTTGGGTGTGGAAAAGGGGTGAAAAAAGGTCTTCTAAAAGCACTAAAACTGTAATATAAAATATGGTGATGCACCTAAAATTGATTAAAAACTTGGCAATCTAACTCACAATAGATCTCAGAAAATCTATCCACACAAAACCACTTTTAGCAATTTGACCACAAATATAATTCTAAGGGATGCTGAAAAGATTTTTTTCTTGAAGGAAAAGGATTTTTCACAACAAAAAGGAAATTTCTCTAATTGCACAGCCTAAGACCTGTGATTTTCAAAGCTATCTAGCACATGTAAGAATAAATGAAACAATGATTTTAAAGGTTTTGATGTTTAAACACAATAAAATCTCATCAAATCATTCACAAAAGTTGTATTAATGGAAAGGTAGACACTTGATTCAGCTAAAAAATAAAGGAAATAATTGTATAAAAAGACAAAGTATAGAACTTGTAACCTGCTGTAATCTCTATAAATCTACAAAAGTGAGTTACAAAACCTTCTTTCTCTCTCAAAGTGTAAAGAGTAAAAAAGGCAAGAACTAGAAAAACCTAAATTTTTCTTACAATATATAATATGCTCTCACCAAGAGACCTAGAAAGGTCAACTGCCTCTAAAAATATGCCCTCAAAATTGATCCATGAGCAAACAATAAAACCCCTAAAAATAAGGGCTATAATTGTCCCAAAATGAGCAAAAATAGCTCCAAACTGCTCCTCTCTATGTGTTTGACCAGAAGTTTCACCAAAACTCTCCAATTTGTCCTCCAAACCATGCAAAAAGACCCCAAAGTCTTCATTTAACTCAACTCCTCTATTTTTGCATGATTTTGCATGTGTCAATGATGTGGGCAAAGAATAAAGTAATTTTTTTTACATGATTACTCTATTATGAGTTTCAATTTGTCTAATCTCCTTGATTTTACAACTTGTGACAAAAGAATAACGTAATTTATAATGATATTACTTTATTACTTGCTTACATTATTTATAGTTGTAAAATCATGCAAGAATGGATGAAAAAGAAAATAACACCTTATCTCTCCATCTTGATCTACATAATTTGCATGATTGCATTAGATAATGATGCCAAAAGAACTAGGTCATCATGCATGCAAAAATAAAGAATATCTTCTCCTTATATCTCCCATGCATCAAATAGGTCACTTTATGCAAATTACATTATGCATCATCAAAAGAATGATAAATGCATTTATACAATCTTATTACTCCGTGCAAAAAAAAAAATACATTATTGCATTATACATGCATATAAGGTATAACAAAATATGACCTTATCACTCCATGCATTATCATACATTATCACATCTATCATACCTCTCACCTTGCATTTGAGCTTCATAGACCTTTTTCTTCATGCAAAAGCAATAATCTTCATCCTCTCCCAAGGTAAATACATACATTATGATCACTTGTTTATGCTACTTTTGACTCCACATGCATCATTACCTTATCATTTAGCTTATCCATCATCTCTCCATGTCTTTGAATTATTTCCTTTGTTGACTTTCAACATATACCTTTTAAAAAAATACATAAGGCATTTCGGCTTTATACATTGATCATTTGTTTTGACTTTATGTATCTATTAAAAGGAAATAATAACTTCTTCCCTCAGGGCCCCGTTTACCTCAGCACAAGGTATTATAATGTTGGTTCTTTGACCACAATCATGACTTGAATAGCAATGATTCTTAAATAAAACAAGGTGAACAAACATGAGTTCAAATTCAAACTAGGGCATTCTGTCAAAGAAGGTGAAAACCCTAAAAGACTCTTCATTTTGCATTTTGACCTTTTGGAGAAATATTTATTGCTTGGTCGCTGCCATGATGAGGGAATTTTGAGCTGCTTTGAGGGCATTTTGAGGTTTGATTGTCATTCTCTAGTAAGCACATTCTTTATCTTCTAAGTTCCTTTGCTCACGACATAATGATTTAGTCTAGGTTTTGATATTTATGAAGAAAATAGCACTCTTCTAGCCACGGCTATGTGAACACCTAGTATATATTATTACTTGTATTTTGTCTTTGCATGGTGGAATATTGCAAGACTTGTGAAAATGAATATCTCCATACACTGGCTACTATATTATGGGTTCTAAAACCCTTCATGGCCATTCCTCTTCATTCTTTGTACTATTTTGTACTGGAACAACATCACAGGTTCGTGGATATACCTTGTATTCTTATTGTTTATTACAGACCCTTAAAACAATCATCATTGGTTGTAACTTCTTCTTTGGTATGACCCTTGAAGTTTACTTGTTTGATAGGGCTCTTATCATGAGATAGAATCATCATGTCTTCACAAACCTTTTCAAAGCTCAACAAACTTTGGCATATCTTGTTTAAATCCTCACTCTAGTGGTATGATAAAATAGGCTTTATCCTTTATTTGTTTCAAAACCCTACTAGGGTTTACATACTTCCTCACCATGCTTTTTAAACAACTGTTTGTTCCTTGGCTTGTGGGACAGCTAGCTGTATGTTCCAAAGAAGAACCTATTTATACCCTCATACCCCCTTCTATACCTATGTCTAATCAGTGTCTGAGCTCCTCATCTTTTGTTCTTAGATTTTCTCTCATTGTATGTTATGACTACTCCACTAAAAGTTGATTGTCCTTTTATCAGAGGTGCTTGTTGTTCATTATTAGAGTTTCCTGATGATGACTCTCTGTATTTCATTTCCAGTTATAAAATGACAACATTGTTTTAGCATATAGTTTACCTTTCTCTGCATCATTTTTTCTCATAAAGTGATGAAGAAGTTTTCTATACACATCCTCTCTCTTGGTACTGTCATGATTACTTTCGAACAATGCTTCCCTAAATGATTTTGAAGTCTAAAAAGGCACTAGAATAGTAATCCTCATCATCATGATTTCTATGATTGTTATATATGTATATAGTCAACTTGAAGACTATTCATGTCATACTTTATGGAAGACATAACCCCCCCTTTGGTGATCTTGTGAAGATCTCATAACTGTCCCTTTACATGATGGCTATTCCTTCTTGCTTCAAAACTTCAAACATTTCATTGGTCTTTAAAGGTTTACACATTTAATTTATTCCTTTGTGGGGTATCTCAAGATACAAGAAGCTTGAATATCTTAAAGATGACCCAAGACTTAATTTATCTTAGACTTAGGCAGAGATTTTATTTGACCTTGAAGATTGATCTTCTTAAATGGCATTGCATACTGACTATACTATTTTAATTGATGTTGATGACTACTCTCAATATGCTATTAAAACTCCTTGTACACTCACCCTTATACACTGTATCTTTCACCTTTAAATAGTCATTCCATGACTATTTTCTTTTTCATTTTAGGTGACTACATACGCTTTTTAGTGACTATTCTTTTTCATATTGACTAGTTTTCATGCTCTTTTGCTGCTCTGCTGACTGTGTTATCAAGAATGTTGCCAAGTGCTTCACTGTATGCAAGTCATCAATCCTTAGTTGCCAATGATCTCCTAGTTATGCATGTGTTATTATGAAGGCTTCTTTAATTCAATCAGTCTTATGAACTCTTATCCATTTCATGAGATGGCAAGACTACTCTGTTTGATGATTGTCTCCTTGACAGCTCTTCATTTCAGCTGGATTATACTTGATCTCAATGAGTTGTTCCTCCTGTATCATAACTATATATCATACGCAATTTATTTCTTCACTTTGTCTAATGCTATCATGACTATATATCTTTGTTGATGGACATGACTATCCTCTTGCAATGTTGTTCCACTGTGATTTATCTGAGTGATGTATCTTTCATTGATAACTGTATTAAGGATTATAAATAATCTTTTAAGTTCATTGTATATTCCTGCACTCATGCTAGATGCTCTCTCCCTGCACCATACCTGATTTAAATTGCTATTTCATGATGTCTCTCAATGGTAGCACTCTTATTGGGACTAATCTATATTGCATTTTGGTGGCATATTACTGTAGCATGTATCTTTTGATTGTCCTATATGGCATAGTGAATTCCTTATAGTTGTTTATATGGTATTTAGTTGTTTCTCATGCTTATCTAGTATGGTTGTTCCTGTTGTCACTCTATGACTGTACTTTGTATGATATAGGACTATTCATCTATCCTTTAGTACTATTACACTTCACTCATGACAAAGGATGGGAGAAGTACTTGTCTTAAATGTTTTGGCTATACCTTTTGATAAGACTGCACCTCTTGTCTTGCATTTGATCATTGATGAGATATGATTTGTAACATAACAGGAACATGATGTAAAACTACTATTTGTCTATTGAATAATTGAATAGCTACGCACAATGGCATCATTTTGAGCATGCTGGGCTCAACCCTTATGGGAGCCCATTTTCTCCACATGCTTTGATGTCTTCAAATCAGAAACATTATTTTTCCTATACCTACACAGTGAACAAACAAGTTAGCATAAAAACATACCTTTGTAAAGTTGATTGATCTTTCTCATGATGATCCAATTTATTGCACCTATCTAATCTTGATCCATTCACATAAATGCATAATGTTTGCAAGTTTTATACATTTGTTAATAAAGCATCTGATGAATCTGCATATCTGGAGCTTCTAACAAGACTTTTCTCCAATTTTGCAAGTACACTATCTTGATCAGGAGAAAAAGATGAAGAAATGAAGATCAAGCTACTAATCAAGAAGATCAACCTTCAAAAAGGCAATGATGGATATACATTTTCCTCATATGTTCTTTTCTTTTCCTTGTACCCATAGATGTATAGATTGCATAATGTTTGCATTGCTCAATTTAGTCACTCCCATGGCTTGTGTGCAAAACACTTAAACATTTTCTTAAATATGATCAATTACTTTACCTTATGCAAATGATTTATATATGTTTTGCTTTTTTGAATCATGTGCATAGGATAGAACAATTGAATCTAATTTGAAACATATGTTTAAAACATGATAATTGTTACCATTTTTTTTACCACAACTCAAAAGTTGGCTAAGCAGATTTATCATTTATCATTTTTTATATGAGGTTTGATTTATTTTTGTTATGTGCTAGTTGCATAGTTATCATGACAAAGTCAGTTCAGTTGTTCAGATGCAGAAATAAAAGTTTCAATCATTCATTGAATTGCAAAGTAGTAAAATGAGATAAGTATTCATTCACCACAATGATTATTCATTTACAAGTTTGAATACATAAGAGAATAAATATTGCATTGAAGGAAACTAAGACATATCAGATGTCCCACACAAGCTATCGGTTATAGCTGAACTCATGCAAATAAAAATAAAATACTATGCATCTAATGAAAGAAGAGGGAAAGACATAGCCATCATTGCCTTGTTTTGGTTGATCTTCATAGTACCCTCCAATCCTTCTCCCAACCTCGACATGTACATAAAAAATTGTGGAAAAGGTCCTGTTAGAAGCTCCGGTTATGAAAATCCTTCATCACTCAAGAGAGGCATAATACTTTAGTTATAATGCATTGATCAAATGAGAATATCCATATGCAGAAGGAACTAAAGAGAAGAAAACATAGAGCATCATTATTTTTATACTAATCTATTTGTTTCATGTGCAGGTATAGGAAAAATCATGAAGCTGATTGAAGACATTCAATGTGTGGTGACAAATGGGCACCCACAAGGGTTGAAACCATCATGTTGCTGCCCTTTGATCTCAGAAGGGATGAATAGAAAGAAGGAAATCATTGATGACATTCACATGACAAGCTGAAGGAGTAACAAGACAATCATATGCATCATTCCCATTTCAAAACATGACCATGATTTCACTTCAAAGTATGAAATGCAACCAAGAGCATCATCTGAACTGATGAAGGAAAAAATTCAATGCATATAACAGATTATGTACTACTCTAACTGGCATGAAAATGACATTCTCAGGCATGATAATAATTAGGAGTACACAATGCATTGATAATCATTAGATTGATAAAGATAAGTATTCACATCTGTTGACTATTTGAAGATTGCTTACTCATCCATGATCAATAATCCAATTGGAGTATTCATTATAAACTAGTAAGCATGTTTGCAAAGACATGTGAGTAACAAGCATATACGTTCTCATTTAAGTGGAGTGGCAGAATCAAATTCAGATTTAAATTATATAAGATGCCTTTTAAATGATGAAATATATCCAATTATGCCTCACCTTTTTCTAGTAATAAGTTAAGCATCGGAATAGTGTTTATTACATGTTATATTCATTGCATATCTATGAAAGACACAAGATAGTATTGCAGATCTGTAGAAGAAGAATACAAGACAGTAAGGTTAGATGGCTTATTTTTCTCTTTGACAAACTTCAAAGGATCAAAACAAACATTTCATTACATGTGTGTAATAGAGCATCATTATCTTGTGAAAAAGGAGTAGTTAAACTAGTATGATTATCATCCTTTATCCTATAGGATATCATTTTGTGCTAAAATGAAATATATAATTGCATGGTTGCATCTGGTCATGAATAAGCTCAAATGAGAATCTTCATCATAAGAAGTATTCTATCTAACTGGTGACATCAAATATAGTGGACCTAATTGATGCCTTACAAAACATCTTACATAATACATTTGATATGATGAAGTTACAGTAAAGAGGGATAGCAAAAGTCATCATGTGTTACAGTTTATACAGATCAAGTAAGTGACTTCATTTGTTACAATGCCACATTGTCATGACACATTTATTGTCATCATGACGTTTGAAGTATCTAATTGCCACTATCCACTAAATGGACAAGTAAAGCTACAGAATTGAAGACATGTATGCTGCTATAGAAAGAAGAAAAGTTCTAAGTTCAAATCTGACAGTATACATTCCATATGCAAAGTCCACTGAAAGAGTAAGTGAAGCTACAAAGGTAGAGAAATGGTGTATGCAATCTTCACTTTTTCTAAAAAATGACAGTGATTATAACTCAATAATGATAGAATGAGAAAGTGAAAAGAGATATCATATGCCAGTATATGTTACAGGAACAATTTTGTTTTCATAAAGATAAAAACATTGTTTCAGTTTCAAATCTAGGTTCATATAGTAACGTAAAAGTGTAGAGATATATTCATAACCAAGTTGTACCATTTAATGCCATTTACATTCATTTTATCAAATACCCATATTGAGTTTCAGAAACCCGACATATTTTGTAGTGAAGAGAAAGGAAAAATGGTAAGTAAAGCTTTCCAGGCAAGGTCGTAGGTAAAACAACTGTTTACATAGTAAAATATTGAAACCGTTGTCAATTTTTATAAAAAGTCTTCTTTCTTCTTACAAGATACAGTCGAGCAAGGTCGGAGTAAAGTGTTTTAAACATGGTTGCCAAAGTAAAGGAAGTTCTTTGTAATATAAATGAAAACCTCACTTCAAACATAAGAAACTTCATATTTTTGACATCAAAAGACAAAGAGTGAAGCTACAAAATGTGTTACATGCCACAGTTGTGACATACATGAAGGTATTTCATATACCCAACAAACAGAAAGGAAACCCTCATCACAACTTCATACATACAGAAATGAAAGAAGCCACTGTAGAAGAAATGATATTGAGGACTCACCATATGACATTGTAGTAGAGGGAGAAGACATGGCCGCGGCCAGCTGAACTGAACTTTTCTCATTTTTTTCTATTTTTCATAAATTTCAACACAGGAAAACCAAACAAATACATATCAAAGCTAAGAAACTGGAGAAAGAACTACATGGATGAAACCATTTAATGAAATAGAATCCATGAAAGCATAGTCAAATTTTATTTTTAAAGCTTCAAATCAAACTTACTAGGTGTGGCCTGTCATTTTGGTTGAAGAAGTGCAATGTTTGCTACCTCAAAAGCCATTGAATGGACAAAGAAATTGCAGAGAAGGAAACCCCAAGTCGGCGGCCATAGTTGCAGAGCCAAACTCAACGCCAACAAAGTGAAATGACCAAAGTTTTAGGGTTACATTTGCTTTTGCGTCGACATCCTTTTCATTTTTTACCATGCAAAACAACATAATCATTTTTATCCAAATAAGATCAAGATCAACACCTTGTGTTCGATGATGCCTAGTAATCATAAGGAGAGGTAGCCAACAGCTAAAGAATATGGTTTATTTTATGAAGTCAAAGGTAGACATTATCATTAGTGATCAAGGCTAGTGGCTTTAGAATCTTGCCAAGGTCTTGATCTCAAATGTGGTTGACTCACATTGGTGTCTAAGTATCATTTGACAATGTATGTGGTCAAGTGTCTTTGACCTCCCACTTATGCATTTTTTTCCTTTTCTTCACATATTTCAAATTTATGCATAAGACCAAACAATATCCTTTAGAAATGTGAAGAGTATGCAAATGATAACATGGTCAAAGGGGTTAGATGTGACATGGTGGCACTATATGGATAGAGATGAGGTGGCAAAATATTGACACATGGAGGCCATAATGTTAAGCCTTTTAAGGCTTTCATTTATTTTTTGCAAATGTGTGTAGTATTTCATCTTTTTTGTGATTTTTATAGAAAATCATTTGTGATATCTTGTAAATATCTTGGTCAAATTATAAACCAGATATCATTTTATTTTTGCAAAAAATCATATTGATAGGATATTGATTAAAATTGCCATATCATTGTAAAGTTAACTTTAAAGCAATGAAATTATGAATTTCTTTTAAATTTTAACTTGTTTTAGGCAATTTATAGGCTAAAAGACAGATCAAATATTCCATTTTGATTTGTTTTATTTAGAGCCATATAGGACAAGTTTTTGGAGCTTTCATGAGCAGAGGAAACTAGTTTTATGGTGGGACCACATGAGAGGGCAATTTTGCAGCCTTATTTTCTAGATTGGTGACAGATCCAGTGCTTTATTTAAATAGCTTTCATGAGTAGCTCAAAAATGGACTTAAGTTCTATTTTTAGGAGCTTTTTCAACTTTCTTCAGAGGAAATCATTTGGAGACATTTATAGGAGAAAAGCTTAGTTTTTCTCAGTCAATTAGCATCAATTTCTTATCTCTTGTTCACAGGCAGAGTTGTATACAAGCAGTTGGCTCACACAATTTATTTTTCATGCATTGTACTCCTTCCAGTTCTAATAGCAAATCATCTTGTTTCACATATTTTGCAATCTCGATCTGATGTTATATTGTGACTTTTTTAGTCCTTTATTGTGTCTCAATACTGTTAAAAACTTAGTTATTCCTGGTTGTAGTTTGTGTTTGATCCAAACCTTATTGCAAATTACTTAAGGAATAAACTATCAGTGAAATTGTGAGGATTCAAAGTTAGATTATCTATTTGTGAGTGATAGAATTTCATCCAATTAGATTCTAGAGTTAGTCTGCATTTCAATTACATCCTTCTATCCTTTTTCCCTCAAGTTAGTTGTTTAGAAATTATAAGAGAACCAACTCACTCTGGAGATTCATTCTCATGAAAGGAGACCCACATCTGAGAATGATTCCATGTTTCAACAAGTAGTTAAGTTTTCGTAAAGCTTAATAAGGGTGCTTACTTGAATTGACAACAACTTTTGGCATGCCCGATGGGACTCTGGAAGTAATTTCAGAGAGATTTCTACCCTCATAGCTCTTGTTCTTGTATATGCAGTAGTTGTACCAGCCTTTGGAGGCTTTAAATATACCTGGCGACTCATTCCCTCTAGTTTGGATGCACATTAGTGCTTGCAGCTTATGAAAACTAGGTCTAATCTAGACCCATTTGACTACTTACAATTGTCTACACCTAAAAGGAGAGGCAGATCAACAAGTAGAACAGTTGATTCATCAAGAAGATCAAAGTCTACACCTTCCAGATTCAGATCTACAAGCCTAGTCAAAAGAAGTAGAAGTCCAGTGCTGATAGTCGAAATACCTATAATGGATAGGCAGTATGCATTTGATACTTTTAATGGAGGCAGCCCATTACAACTTGCCCAAAGAGATGATATTCCAATGACAACCCTTAAAAGTATGCCTTATTTCACTAGAGAAGATCATACTACTATTGCTAAACATATTCAAGATGTAGCAACCTTGTGTTCTGTACACAATGTTAGTCAAGAGAATGTGGCAGTTAGTCTCTTAGATGCTTTGTTAAAATGAAAGGCCTTACAGTGGTTCAGAGGACTTGCTGAAAATTTGATAACATTTTGGGACTTATTGGGTGATGGATTACACAAACACTTCGAGGACAAATCTGATCATCTCTCACTACTGAAGCAGCTGAGCACCATCAAAAGGGCACCTCACAAACACATGGCTGATTTCAACTACCAATTTCAGAGAACCTAGGATAGGATTCCCACAATGGTAAAACCTTTGCCAAGGCATGCTTTTCTGTTTTATCTCAAAGCTTTGAATAGTGAAATTTTTGTAATGATATAGTCTATGGGAGGGACCACCCTTCTAGATTATTTTGAGACCATTGTTAGAGCAAAAAACTGCCTTATTCAGGTAGGGAAGATAGCCCCTAGGCCTCCTTTACCCATTTTCCCTGAAATCCATCCATCTATGCCTATGGTAGTGCCTCCTGTAGCTGTTGTCCCACCTATTCTAGCAATAGGATACCAAACAGCCCAACAGACTGTTGTCCCAGTTCAAACCCAAAGTACCCTAGAGTTGGAAAATACTTTAAGGACAATTACAAATAAGCTAGTAAATATGGAGAAACATTTTCCCTACCAAAATCAATATCAGCCTAATCAAAAAAATACCCAATATCAACCCAATCAGCAATATAGGCAACCCTTTTAGGCTAATTCTCAAGGACAAAGAAACAACTATAACCCTTGACCTTTTTAGGCTTATAATCCAAATACTACTAGTACTTCAAGAGAGCTTGTACCCACACAGAATAATCTAGTCTAGGACAGTGACTGGTGTTAACCATGTCACCAACCACATAATCAAGTTGCCTTCACGAATGGAGTGAGAAATCAGGCACTCATGGTTCAGAACAACTATGCAAGTTTGGAGGGAGTTAATAGTAAGTTTCAACTCATTAGAATAAGACTGATGTGGTCTTAATGAATTGGGAAGAATCTAATTTTTGTGGTGTAAATTATTTCCAAGGTTAGAATCAGGAAAGTACACCTGTTTTAGCCAATACAAGGTCAAAATTGAGAGCTGCAGATGTAAACCAGCAAGCTACTATAGTACAACAGTAGGCTGTAAGGGATAAAAACCAAGTTTATTAGTCATAAACTACACTTGTACCATAGCAAAAAGTGCAAATTCTACAAATGAACCAAATAGTACCAGTGAAAGAACAACCCAAAATGTAGCAGCAGTCTTCACAAGGTCAGATTGATGTAGTTGCAACAAGAGGACAACATAAGGTAACCACTATTGCTTTTAATATAGTTGATCATCTTAAGAAAGCTATAGTGAGCATGTCAGTTATGGATGCTTTACGCATCCCTGGCCAGAAGAATTTGCTACAAGAAGCATTGACTAAACTCTCACTTTCTAAGCGTTCTATTCAAGAGAAGGCCAATGTTTTACTTGCCAACAATTCTAAGATCAAGAGTGGGTAGTTACCAGATGAGGTAAAACCACCCGTTTCTATCTAAGTCTCATTATTGGTGATAAATTGGTTCATAATTGTATGGTAGACTCAGGGGCAAGTAGTTTAGTTACGCCCAAAAGTGTAGTTGACTCATTAGGATTCGTTTATGAGCCCCTTGCAAAAGGAGTAGTATAGTTAGATGGGTCTACACTTAGTACTGCGGGGATAATAAAAAATTGGCCACTCACATTGCATGTTTGTTCTAATTTTGCCATCCATTAGGATATCTACATCATAGACCTTCCACCTAGTTTTGCAATCTGTCTTTCTAGGGAGTTCACAACCAAATTGGGTGGGTTTCTTTCATCTGACTGGACTCATTCTTCAAAATGAAATATGGTACAAAAGTAACAATACAGTCCAAACCACTTGCAAAAGACCATATTGAGCCCTATGTTCCCAGCCCAATAAATGCTAATCTATACATCACCCGCGGGCAGCAGGATGAAGCCATGAGCCTAGATCCCAATGCACCTATAGAAGACAAATTTAGATTATTAGGTAGCTGAAGATCATGAAAGTGACCCTTTCCATCACACAGATGAGGTAGGATTAGGCATCTATATGATACAACAACCTGATGCAGTGATTCCTAATTTGATTAAGGATCAAAATCAGTTAGGACAGCAAGGAGATCAACTTTGGAAGCTGTACTTTGATGGATCAAGGACCAAGACGGGTGCCAGTGGAGGTAATATGTTATTTTCACCTCAAGGAGAGAAGTATTATGCTGCCTTAAGATTTACCTTCAGCTGTACAAATAATGTGGCTAAGTATGAGGCCCTGATCGATGGCTTAGAATGGGCTCAAAAAAAGTTATCAAATCTATTCAAGTTTATGGGGATTCTGAGTTGATTGTTAACTGGGTTAGGAATCTGAATGTTGCAAAAAATGTTCTGCTCAAAAAGTACAAGCATAGAGTATTGGATTCAATTAACTTTTTTGATGCTTTTAATCTAATTTCAGTTTCGAGGGATCAAAATAAGTATGCAGATAGGTTGGCAGCCTTGGGATCCTAATTTGAGATTCCTGATCAAATTCAAAATGTTGAGGTATAGCCATATGTTAAGATAGTTGTCAGGCCTTCTGTAGCTAACAATAGTGTTTCATGGCAAGTGTTTTATTGTGATGAACAAATCTTGAGTTTTTTAAGTGCAGATGTTGAATTTATAGTAGATAATCAACATAAATATCAGTAGCAATTTGAAGATCAGATTGTTTAATTGAGGACCAACAAGTTGCCCAAGGGATTAGTCACATTAGAATCGGTGTTTAGCACTGATAATCAATTCAGAAAAGATAAGTGTAGCATGATAGTGAAGCAAGAACATTATCAAACCATAGAAATTTTCAAGGACAAACTGCTCAAACTTGGAAAGGTATGTACTAGAGAAGAACAACAGTCTTTTATTCAATTATGTCAAGATTTTTCTAATGTTTTCACATGGGAGTATAACGACTTGAGAGGTTTTGATCCTGGTTTGGCCCAGCACACCATAGAGTTAGAGCCTAATGCCAAGCCTGTTAATCAAAAGCAAAGACCCCTCAATCCCAAACTTGAGCACTTAATGAAGGCTGAACTGAATAAACTAATTGAGAGCAGTATCATTTTCCCAATAAAACATACCTCCTGGGTTTCCAATTTGGTCCCAATTAGGAAGAAGAATGGTGAGATCCGACTTTGTGTTGATTTTCGTGATCTAAATTAGGCCTCATTAAAAGACCGTTACCATCTTCCTTCCATGGAACAAATACTACAAGTTGTTTCAGGTTCTGATAGGTACTCTTTGTTAGATAGATACTCTAGATATAATCAAATTCTAGTCAAAGAAGAGGACCAATACAAAACTGCATTCACAACTAAGTGGGGTACCATGGCCTATCAAAAGATGCCATTCGGTCTATCCAATGCATGGGCAACCTTTCAGAGGGCAATGGATATGGCCTTCCATGGTCTTATGAACATAATAGTGTTGGTCTATCTAGATGATATAACTATTTTCTCCAAAGATTCTAATGATCATTTTGACCACTTGAAGAAGATTTTTTAGAGGTGCAGGGAGTTTGGAGTTTCATTGAACCCCCAAATAAGTATATTCTCAGTTCATGAAGGAAGACTCCTCGATCATATTGTTTCAAAAGAAGGTATTACTATTGACCCTAAGAGAGTTTCAGCTATTCTATATTTACTGCTGCCTGCACATAAGAAAGGCTTACAGAGCTTTCTTGGCAGAATTAATTTTGTTAGGAGGTTTATTCCAAATATTACAGCTTTGTTACAACCTCTTACTGCCATGTTGAAAATGAATGTGCCATTCAGCTAGACTAAGGAGGGAAAATGAAGCTTCGAGTAGATAAAGGAAGCCCTCACTATTGCCCCTACCCTCATCAATCGTAATTATGAGAATGATTTCATTTTATATGCTTTTGGAGGAGCCGACACTATTTCTGCAATGTTATGTCAATGAAATGATGAAGGATTAGAGCAGCCAATTGCATTTTATAGCCAAGTGCTGTACGAGTATGAGGTAAAGTACTCTTTTGTGGAAAAACATGTTTTTCTATTGTAAGGAGCCTCAAGAAATTTAGACAAATGTTGTCCAATAATAAAATTTAGTTAAAGGTTGCTCATCCCATTGTCAAGAGTTTTTTTACTAAACAGAGATATAAATGACAAGAGATCTAGTTAGATAACCAAAGTTATGGATTTTGATGTTGACATCCAAGTAACCAAGCTGATTAAAAGTAAAGGCTTATGTGAGTAGCTTGTTGAAGGTGAAGATATTGAGCAAGAACATCAAGAAGACATCAAAATAGTGCTGAATAATAATGAACCAACCAATACACTAGCTCAAATAGATAGTTGGGTGCATCAGATGATGCATTATTTACATACTAGTGAGTGTCCAATTGGTTTAGATAGGGCATGTAGAAGGTATTTTTGATTGCAAGCTACTCCTTATGCTATTATTGATGGTATTTTATATAGGAGATACTTTAATGGTGTATTTCTGAGGTGTGTTGGACCTGATCAAGTTGATAGACTGTTAGAAGAGTTTCACAATGGACCTTTAGGAGGTCACTTTGCAGCTAGAACAATTGCCTTGAAGATTATACATGCTAGTTATTATTGGCCTGATCTATTTAAAGATTCTTTTTCTTGGATGAGAAGATGTGAGAAGTGTTCCCTATTTGTAGGTAAGCAAAGACTTGCTGCCTTACCCCTACATCCTATTAAAGTTGAACAACCATTTGCAAAATGGTGATTGGATTTCATAGGACCAATAAACCCGCCTTCAAGTGTAGGCCACAAGTGGATTTTGACTACCACAAATTATTTCACCAAGTGGACCGAGGTTGTTGCTTTAAAAGAGGCAAATGAATCTGATGTCCTAAGTTTTTATCAGGACCTAGTGTCAAGATTTGGTACACTAGATTCAATCACCTCTGATAATGGTCTAGCCTTTTTAGGATTATTAATTTCAAATTGGTCTGTCAGAAATAATATCTATTTGAATACTTCATCTAACTATTACCCACAAGGTAATGGGCAAGCTGAATCTACCAACAAAAATCTGATAAGGATCATCAAGAAGACTATCGAACACAATCAGAAAACTTGGCATGAAATGTTAAAGTTAGCTCTTTGGGTTGACAAAATTACACCTAAGAGGGATACTAGTTATTCCCCATATGTGATTACTTATGGAAAAGAGGCTCGGTTACCTATTTTAGTTGAATTGCCTACATTGGCCTTTATCAAAGAGCTTAAGCTGCTAGAAGAACAACCTCTTGTAATCAAGCTATCTCATCTCATGGAGCTAGAAGAGACAAGGAAAGAGGCCTTAAGAAAGATTGATGTACATCAAACCCAAATGAAGAATGCATTTGATAAGAGAGAAAGACCAAGGAATTTTATTGTCAGGGATTTGGTGTTCAAGTAGAATGAACTAAGGAGTAGACTAGGTAAACATTCTAAATTTGATATCATTTGGGATGGGCCTTATGTTATCATAGAGTGCAAAGAAAACAATGCATTTCAGCTATCTAAGTTGAGTGGAGAGGTGTTGTCTATCCTAGTTAATGGGATCCACCTCAAGCATTACCTCTGATGGTAAAATAATTCTTTTGTATGTAGTAGAGTATTGTTGCAGTGAATAAGTGCTCATGCACATTTGTTTTAGCATTTTGTTTTGGCCATCAGGGCCTGTTACTTTGCTTTCAGTAGAGTTTGTTTTCAGTTTTTAGTTGTTGTTTGAACTATTGGAGAGCTGAATTACAGTGTTTTCTAAGTTTATGAGAAGGATAGAGTATGACTCTATGCCCAATGGATGTCAAGGCAACTGGTTAAATTCTTAGTAGGCAAGTATATAGCAGAAGTCGCCATAAATGTTACCATTTTTTTACCATAGCTCAAAAGTTGGCTGAGCAGATTTATCATTTATCATTTTTGATATGAGGTTTAATTTATTACTATTATGTGCTAGTTGCATAGTTATCATGACAAAGTCAGTTTAGTTGTCCAGATATAGAAAGAAAAGTTTCAATCATTCATTACATTGTAGAGCAGTAAAATGAGATAAGTATTCATTCACCACAATGATTATTCATTTACAAGTTTGAATACATAAGAGAATAAACATTGCATTGAAGGAAACTAAGACATATCAGATGTCCTAGACAAGCTGTGGGTTATAGCTGAAGTCATGTAAATACAAATAAAATACTATGCATCTAATGAAAGAAGAGGGAAAGACATAGCCATCATTGCCTTGTTTTGGTTGATCTTCGTAGTAGCCTCTAGTCCTACTCTCGACCTCGGCATGTACCTAAAAAATTGTGGGAAAGGTCCTGTTAGAAGCTTTGGTTATGAAAATCCTTCATCAATCAAGAGAGGGATAATGCTTTAGTTATAATGCATTGATCAAATGAGAATATCCATATGTAGAAGGAACTAAAGAGGAGCAAACATAGAGCATCCTTGTTTTTATTCTAATTTGTTTATTTCATATGTAGGTATAGGACAAATCATGAAGCTAATTGAAGACATTCAGCATGTGGTGACAAATGGGCTCCCACAAGGGTTGAGCCCAGCATGTTATTGTCCCTTGATCTTAGAAGGGATGAATAGAAAGAAGGAAATCATTGATTACATTCACATGACAAGATGAAGGAGTAAAAAGACAATCATATGCATCAGTCCCATTTCAAAACATGACCATGATTTCACTTCAAAGTATGAAATGCAACCAAGAGCATGACCTGAACTAATGAAAGACAAAATTCAATGCATATAACAGTTTATGTCCTACTCCAACTGGCATGAAAATGACATTCTCATGCATGATAATAATCAAGAGTACACAATGCATTTATAATCATCAGAATGATAAAAATACGTATTCATAAGTGTTGACTATTTGAAGATTGCTTACTCATCCATGATCAATAATCCAATTGGAGTATTCATTATAAGCCAGTAAGCATGTTTGCAAAGACATGTGAGTACCAAGCATTTACTTTCTCATTTAAGTGGAGTGGTAGAATCAAATTCAGATTTAAATTACATAAGCTTCCTTTTAAATGATGAAATATATCCAATTATGCCTCACATTTTGCTACTAATAAGTTGAGCATTAGAACAATGTTTATCACATGTTACATTCATTGCATATCTATGAAAGACACGGGATAGTATTGTAGATTTGAAGCAGAAGAATACAAGACATTAAGTTCAGATGGCTTATTTTTGTCTTTGACAAACTTCAAAGGATCAAAAGGAACATTTCATTACATGTGTGTAATAGAGCATCATTATCATGTGACAAAGGAGTAGTTAAACTGGTATGATTATCATCCTTTATTCTACAGGATATCCTTTTGTGTTAAAATGAAATATATAAGTGCATGGCTGCATCTGGTCATGAATAAGCTCAAACAAGAATCTTCATCATAAGAAGTGATCTATCTAACTAGTGACATCAAATAGAGTGGACCTAATTGATGACTTACGGAACAACTTACATAATGCATTTGATATGCTGAAGTTACAGTAAAGAGGGACAACAAAAGTCATCATGTGTTACAGTTTACACAGAACAAGTAAGTGACTTCTTCATTTGTTACAATGCCACATTGTCATGACACAGCCATGGTCATCATCATGTTTGAAATATCTAATTGCCACAGTCCACTGAATGGACAAGTAAAGCTATAGAATTGAAGACATGTATGCTGCTACAGAAAGAAGAAAAGTTCTAAGTTTAAAACCAACAGTATACATTCCATATGCAAAGTCCACTGAAAGAGTAAGTGAAGCTACAAAGGTAGAGAAACGGTGTATGTAATCTTCACTTTAAAAAAAAAAAATGACAGTGATTATAACTCAACAATGACAACATGAAAAAGTGAAAAGAGATATCATATGCCAGTATATGCTACAGGAATAATTTTGTGCTCATAAAGATAAAAACATTGTTTCAATTTCAAATCTAGGTTCATATAGAAACATAAAAGTGTAGATATATATTCATAACCAGGCTGTGGCTTTTAATTTCATTTACATTCATTTTCTCAAATACCCATATCGAGTTTCAGAACCCCGACATCTTTTGCAGGGAAGAGAAAGGAAAAATGGTAAGTAAAGTTGTCTAGGCAAGGCCATAGGTAAAACAACTATTTACACATTAAAATCTTGAAATCCTTGTCGATTTTAAAAAAGTCTTCTTTCTTCTTACAATATACAGTCGAGCAAGGTGGGAGTGAAGTGTTTTAAACATGGCCGCCAAAGTAAAGGAAGTTTTGTGTAATATAAATGAAACCATCACTTCAAACACAAGAAACTTCATATTTTTGACATCAAAAGACAAAGAGTGAAGCTACAGAATGTGTTACATGCCATGGTCATGCCATACATGAAGGTATTTTGCATACCTAGCAAAGAAAAAGGAAACCCTCATCAGAACTTCATACATACAGAAATGAAAGAAGCTACAGTAGAAGCAATCATATTGAGGACTCACTATATGGCATTGTAGCAGAGGGAGAAGACATGGCCGTGGCCAGCTGAACTAAACTTTTCTCAATTTTTTCCATTTTTCACAAAGTTCAACATAGGAAAACCAAACAAATACATATCAAAGTTGATAAATTGGAGAAAGAGATACATGGCTGTAGCCATTTAATAAAATAGAAGCCATGAAAGCACAGCCAAATCCCATTTTTAAAGCTTCAAATCTAACTTACTAGGTGTGGCTTGTCATTTTGGCTGAAGAAGTGCAATGTTTTCAACCTCAAAAGCCATCGAATGGACAAAGAAAATGTAGAGCATGAAACCCCAAGTCGGCGGCCACAGTTGCAAAGCTAAACAAATGCCAACAAAGTGAAATGACCGAAGTTTTAGGGTTACATTTTCTTTTGTTTTGATGTCCTTTTCATTTTTGACCATGCAAAACAACATAATCATTTTTATCCAAATGAGATCAGGATCAACACCTTGTGGTCGATGATGCCTAGTAATCATAAGGAGAGGTGGTTGACAAGTGAAGAATATGGTTTATTTTATGAAGTCAAAGGTAGACATTATCATGAGTGAACAAGGCTGGTGCCTTTAGAATCTTGCCAAGGTCTTGATCTCATATGTGGTCGACTCACATTGGAGTCTAAGTATCATTTGACAATGCATGTGGTCAAGTGTCTTTGACCTCCCACTTATGTATTTTTTTCCTTTTCTTCACATTTTTCAAATTTATGGATAAGACCAAAGAATATCCTTTAGAAATGTGAAGAGTATGCAAATGATAACATGGTCAATGGGGTCAGATGCGACATGGTGGCACTATATGGATTGAGATGAGATGGCAAAATATTGACACATGGAGGCCATAGTATCAAGCCTTTTAAGGCTTTCATTTATTTTTTGCAAATGTGTGTAGTATTTCATCTCTTTTGTGAGTTTTATAGAAAATCATCTGTGATATCTTGTAAATATCTTCATGAAATTATAAACCAGATATCATTTTATTTTTACCAAAAATCATATCAATAGGATATTGATTAAAATTGCCATATCATTGTAAAGTTAAATTTAAAGTAATGAAATTATGAATTACTTTTAAAGTTTAACTATTTTTAGGCAATTTATAGGATAAAAGGTAGATCAAATATGCTATTTTGATTTGTTTTTTTTAGAGCCATATAGGACAAATTTTTGGAGATTTCATGAGCAGAGGAAAGTAGTTTTATGGTGGGACCACATGAGAGGGCAATTTTGCAGTCTTATTTTCTAGATTGGTGACATATCCATTACTTTATTTTTGGCTTCCATGACTAGCTCGAAAATGGACTTAGGGTCTATTTTTAGGAGATTTTTTATCTTTTTTCAGAGGAGATCATTTGGAGACATTTATAGGAGAAAAGCTTAGTTTTTTCTCAGTCAGTTAGCATCAGTTTCTTCTCTCTTATTCATAGGCAGAGTTGTATACAAGCAATTCTCTCACACATTTTATTTTTCATGCATTGTACTCCTTCCAATTCTAATAGCAAATCATCCTGTTTCACATATTTTGCAGTCTTGATCTTATGTTATATTGTGACTTTTTCAGTCCTTTATTGTGTCTCAATACTATTAAAAACTTAGTTCTTCCTGGTTGTAGTTTGTGTTTGATCCAAACCTTGTTGCAAATTACTTAAGGAATAAACTATCAGTGAAATTGTGAGGATTCAGGTTAGAGGATTTGTTTATGAGTGATAGAATTTCATCCACTTTAGATTCTAGAGTTAGTCTGCATTTCAATTACATCCTTCTATCCTTTTTCCCTTGAGTCAATAGTTTAGAAATTATAAGAGAACTAGCCCACTCTGGAGATTTGTTCTCATGAAAGAAGACCCACATCCAAGAATGATTCCATGTTTCAACAAGTAGTTAAGTTTTTGCAAAGCTTAACAAGGGTGCATACTTGAATTGACAACAATAATGATATGATAGTTTGTAAAATACCTTTACTTCACACTAAACTGTGATATTTGAAAAATTCAGTTATATCATAACTGAAAGATAAAACCAACTAGATACCTACTATCCTTCATTGAATGTCTAATCTCTAGTCATTTGGATAAAACTTCACTTGTCAGGATGGTTTGATAGTTCTGATTGGACGGTTACATTATCCTTACAAATGATCTTTGTTGTTCGCTTGGCACAATATCATACATTCAACTGATTGATCATACACTTAAAAAAATTTCTTTTATCCCTCTTGTGACAATTGCAACTTAGGCCTTGCTAAATTAGGTGTGAACATAATTTAGTAACATGTATATACATACCAAATTGAATTATTACATCTCTTTCACTTTACCAACGTGAACATGTAGACACCACTTGCAACTGCATCTTGATTGTCAAAGCAATATGCAGTGTGTATATCTTGCAATTATATAGTTATGGTTGTCCATCTGCACTCTTCAGTTTGTTCAATCATGCATATACCTAATACTTTTTTTCATGCTATCATGTGACTAAAACAGTCATACATCATTGGGGTATTGTTCTTGAAGCCAATGCACCTGATTTGATACTCCTTTAGTTCAGTTATTCAATTTAGAAATATGAATAATGATCTCTATTCCATTTCATCCCTTTGAGATTCAGGGGTAGCATGCTAGGCTCAACACTTGTGGGAGCCCACTTGACACCACATGCTGATATATCTTCAAACAATTACGTGTAACTTATCCTATACCTGCACTTTAAACAAACATATTAGATAAAATAAGTGAAATACAATGATTGTTTCTTTTCAATCTCTTCTGTATGTGAATGATTTATATCTGATTAGTGCATAATAGGAAGTGTATTATGCCTCTTCTAATAGGCACATTGGGAACTCATAATCGAAGCTCTAACAAGTCTTTTTCATATTTTGCAAGTTCTTGTTGGAGATCAGGATCAAGGGCAGAAAGAAACCTCAGAAACTGAAGACACTAAAAGGAAATGATGGCTATAATCCTTCTCTCTTCTATCCTTAGATGCATAAAATATTTCTTATATTTGCACTTGTTCAGCTATTCTCATGGCTTGTGTGGGAGATTTGATCTTTTCATTCAATGCAATGTTTATTTCTTTTATGTATTTCATTTGTAAAATGAATAGTCATTGTAGTGAAATGAAATAACTTATCTCTTTAAGCAACCTTCTGCAAATGAATGATGATCTGAAATTCTTTTCTTTTGCTAAACAACTAAACTATAACATCACTGAAACTTTTCAATTATGCAAATAACTTATAATAGAGAATGTTAAAACTTTCTTAGCTAAAATGAACTGAATGCACTCTAGCTCTACCAATTTGGGTTGTAAGAAAAATTGGTAATCGCTATAATAAAAGATTGAGGAAGATAGTGGGGAGTGCAAATGTTAGGGTTGATGAAGAGTCACATCAAATCATATATGAGCAAGAAGACCGTTGGTCAGATGATCATGCTTGCACAAAAGAAGAAGAAGTTGAAGAAAAGGAAGAATCACAAGAGAAGGTGACCAAGACTCCTACCAAGTATGTTTGGAAGAATCATTCAGAGGATCAGATAATTGGAGATAAGAATGAAGGAGTGCAGACTAGAAGAAGATTTGTAAGGATAAATGAATAGGTAAACTTATCTTTTCTATCTAAGATAGAACCTAAAACGTTTGCTGGTGCTAGCAGGGATGAAGGATGGATCGAAGCAATCGAAGAAGAACTAAATTGGATGGAGAAAAATGAGACTTTGGAATTCATGCCAAGGCCTACAAACAAAAATGTGATAGGGGCAAAATGGGTGTTCATAAATAAATTGAATGAAGATGGAGAAGTGGTGAGAAACAAAGAAATTCTGGTTTGTAAAGGTTATTCACAAGTGGGAGGAATTGACTTTTAGGAGACATTTTCTCTGGTGGAAAGAATGGAAGCAATCAGGATGTTTCTTGCATTTGCAACTCACAAGGACTTCAAGGTATATCAAATGGATGTCAAATCTACTTTCTTGGATTGTAACTTAGAAGAAGAAGCTTACATAGAGAAGCCTAATGGATTTCAGCTATCAAAAGACCCAAACATGGTATGCAAACTTAAGAAGGCTTTATATGGTCTTAAACAAGCCCCTAGGGCTTGGTATGCAAGGTTGGACAAGTACTTACTCCAAGAGACTTCAAGAAAGGTACCACAGATAGCAATCTTTATATTAAAATTGAAGATGAACAAATACTAATAGTATTTGTATATGTTGATGACATAATCTTTGGTGGCAATGATGAAATGTGTAAGAAGTTTGTAGAAGAGATGTGAAAAGAATATGGAATGTCTATGATAGACGAGCTATCATTCTTTCTTGGACATCAAATTGCTCAATTAGATGAAGGTATATTTTTATCTCTCAAGCAAAGTATGTCAAGGAGATATTGATGAAGTTTGGTATGGAAGACTGCATACCAATGAGTACTCATATGGTAACATGTTGTCATTTGAATAAAGACAATGAGTCAAATGAGTCACCTCAGGATGATCAAACTTTGTATAGGTCTATAATTGGGGGGATACTATACTAAAAACATCAAGGCCTAAGATTATGCAAGTTGTTTGCATGGTTGCAAGGTTTCAAGCAAATCCAAGAGAAACACATGTGAAGGCAGTCAAAAGGATTTTCATATATTTGAAGAGCATTATAGATTATGGATTGTGGCATCAAAAAGGTGATCACTTTTCCCTAAGTGCATACATTGATGCAGATTGGGCTTGTAGTGTTGATGATAGGAGAAGTACCAGTGGTGGAGATTTCTTTTTGGGAGACAGATTGGTCTCATGGTTTAGTAAGAAGCATGATTCACTGTCCTTATAAATAATAGAAGCAGAGTATATAGCTACAACATCCTATTGTACTCAAGTGTTTTGGATGAAGCAAACATTGAAGGATATCAAGGTAATGTATGTTGAGGCCATTCCTATTCTATGTGACAATACAATTGTCATTAACATTTCAAAGAATCTAGTGATGCATTCTAGAACCAGACACATATCTATCAAGTATAAGTTTTTAAGAGAGAAGAATACAAATCAAGAGGTAAAATTGGAATATGTACCTACAAAGGATCAGGTTGTAGACATTTTTACAAAGGCACTTTCTAAGGACACATTTGAATATCTCAAAAAGAAGTTAGGAGTTGTTGCCCCTCCTTCTAACTATATGCGCTAAGGATGCATCTATCCAGGGGGAGCAATTCAAGATCTATTTTTATCCCTGGATTGATGGAGGCTACCTCTTAGGGGGATCAAGTAAAAAGAGACTAAGGAGGATAACAAGGATTACATAGATAAGGGGATCTTGTATGTTTTGCAAGTATAGAAGAAGACCACTAGCCCTTTGTCCTTGATGTCAAATGGGGAGAAATTGCATATCAAATTAGTGTTACCATCAATGCTAAAAGGGGATATTGTTTCATGTGTTGTCATTGATGTCAAGAGGGTTGTGATGTGGAAGGTTGCATGTGATGTCAACAATGTGGTGTTCTCAATGATGTCAAAAGATTAAATGTTCAGAGGAATAGACAAAGGAGTAGTTTAGAGGAAAAAACTAAAGAATTATAAGGTGAGGGACATGGTGATGAAAGTCATGAGCATGCTATTTGATTAGTATCATCTGTACATAGTTGTACCTTATCTATGGTGTCTATGGTGTTGGTAAAATTATTGCATAAGATATGAAAGAAAGTGTGTAAGGTTTCAAACAGTCAAAGGCATAGGAAGTTGCATTGAAGAAGCTCAGGAGAATGCTTTGCATTCATAGACATTTGAAGATATGTCCTATTCAAATGCACAAGACAACTAAGAGAGGGGAGTGAATCAATTGTCTCTAAAACTTTAATCTCTTATCAACACATGAAATGCTCAATTATTGTTTTTAAGATTTAACCATGAAAACATGAAATAAGAAGCTCAACACAATAACACATTCAACACATGAGACACTAGATTTTTAAGTGGAAAACCCTATAAGGAAAAAACCATGGTGGGTGTTAGCCTACATATATAAATATGTTATAGAAATACCAAAAAATAGAGGCTCACTGCCCAAAATGCTCAATGCAAATGTTAGGGTTCACTACCAAGATCAACTTATTGCCAAGGGGTGGCTCACTACCAAGGGTTGGTGAACTGATTTGTTAGCATCTACTCCATGCCTAGATTCAATTCCAATGAAGAACAATATAACTCCTTTGCTCTGCTCTTCTTACACCTTCACACTTATCTTTTCATTTTCTCTCAAGGACATCTTTTTTTCAACTTCTTTACATGTTTTTATACACTTCATCAACCTTGGAATGTACATCATGGTCAGCATTACATTCATCAACCATTGGAACAATCTCCAAGGTTGGCATTACAAACATACATAGAAATAGGTTTGGACCTAAAAAAAAATAGCTAAGGGAAAGATGTATGCAGATCATGTTATGCCTTAGATGGGACTCAAATGCAATCTTCCACACCACGACATGCTTCCACAATATTCGATGTATCTCCGCAAGTAATGAAATCAACCAAGTTGACCAAGACTTGTGTTAACATTAAGTCTTCTAAGAACACTCTTCATCCACAAACCAAGTTTCTCTTTGTGGACCATTTGAAAGGTTAGAACACAATCATGAGACATCCACAAGCACATTGTAATCACCATGAACAACCCCACAATCTGTAATCATTCTGCCAAGAAGATTCTTCAAACTGAAGCATATAAACAACACTATCAGCTACTGTCACAAAGAAAAGATCGCTTGCGGATCACCAAATCATAAACCATTGGATTTGAAGGCACGTATCCTCATTACAAACTTGATTCTAAAACCATAGACTAAAATACTTAAATGCGGAGGAATGCAGAGCATAATACATTCTCCCTATCACCATGAAATATACAAAAAAAAAGTTTTCACTCTGGTGAACATAACTCACTCAAATCTTCATACCAGAGGCTCAAACTTGGAACATAGCATCTTCAGACATGTCTTAAACTAGCTTCCAATCTGCAGACAAAGATAGTCATTCTACAAGAAATGTGGAGCAATCTACTGGACTGTTATGTTGTATCAGTAACTTAACTCATTACAAGAAAGCATCAAAACAAGAACACAGTTGACACCAATGACAACACTAATATGTTGACACCAATGACAACACTAATATGTTGACACCAATGACAACACTAATATGTTGACATCAGTGACAACACCAGTTAGGCACATACTTACAACAATCTTTTCCTTTGTCATTTATGGCAACATATGATGTGAAAAACTATAAAGACCATCAAGACAAGATACTCCCCCTTTCTTTTTATACATCTACACTCTTTCTCATCTTGAGTTTTTCACATGATTTCTCTCCCCCTTTGACATCAATGGCAAAGGGCACATACTTGTAATCTACTACTTTGATCAAACTAAAATTTCTTAATTTTCAATACTTACTCCTTATTATTAGGAACTTATGTCAGTAACATTTACCTACTCCCCCTGAGAGGTAGCTCTCAAAACATCAATCTAGATAAATGATTGAGGCTCTAGGCACAACTAGATTGATGCACTCCTATTCATCTTAGTTCAGAGTAGGAGGAGTAATAACCCCTAATTTTTCTCTGAGATACTCAAAGGTATCCTTAAGTAGAGGCTTATTGAAAATATCTACAATTTGATCCTTTGTGGACACATATTCCATCTTTACTTCATTCTCTGTTACCTTTTCTCTCAAAAAGTGATACCTTATTGATATATGGTTTGTTTTTGAGTGCATCACTAGATTATTTGAAATGTTTATGGCACTTGTATTATCACAAAAGATTGCAATTGGATCTTCATACACAACTCTTATGTCTTTCAAAGTCTTCTTCATCCATAATACTTGAGTGCAACAACATGCTGCTGCAATATACTATGCTTCTATAGTAGACAAGGAGATTGAATCTTACTTCTTACTCAGCCATGAAACTAATCTATTACCCAAGAAGAAAGCACCTCCACTTGTACTTTTTCTATCATCATCTCTTGCCCAATCTGCATCAGTGCAAGCACTGAGAGTCAAATCATTATCCTTTGGATACCATAAGCCATGATCTGATGTGCCTTTCAAATACCTCAAGATTCTCTTGTCTACCATCACATGTGATTGTCTAGGATCTTCTTGAAATCTTGCCACAAGACATACTACATGCATTATATAAGGTTTTGTTTGAGTTGGATAAAGTAATCCTCCAATCATAGATCTGTACCTTTTATGACCATTCTTAGGTGATTGATTAGTTTTTCTTAATTTGCAGCTAGTCACCATGGGAGTGCATATTGGTTTAGAGTCCTGCATCCCAAACTTCTTCAATAATTCTTTTACATACTTAGAGTGAAAAATGAAGATTCCTTTAGCTGATTGAGTAATTTGCAGACCTAGAAAGAAATTCATTTGCACAAATGTAGACATCTTAAATTCATTTTACATTTCTCCTGCAAACTTCATGCACATACCTTCATTTCCTCCAAAGATAATGTCATCAACAAAAACTACAACAATTTCATGATTTTATTATCATTGATTTTGAAATAGAGATTGTTCTTAGTAGTGCCTTTATTGAACCCTAATTGTAAAAATTATTTTTCTAACCTTGCATACCAGGATTTGGGGGCTTGCTTCAATCCATACAATCCCTTCTTCAATCTACACACCATATCACCTTGGTTTGCTAACTGAAACCCTTCTAGTTGCTCAATGTAAATGTCCTCTTCCAACTCACCATTCAAGAATGTAGACTTCACATCCATTTGATACACTTTGAAATCTTTGTATGCTACAAATGCCATAAATATTCTGATTACTTCAATCCTAGCCACTAGAGAAAAAGTCCCTTCAAAATCTATTTCTTCAATTTGGGAATATCCTTTGCACACAAGCCTTGTTTTGTTTCTTACAACTTCTTCATTTTCATTCAGCTTGTTCCTGAAAACCCATTTAGTCCCAATGACATTTTTATCAGAAGGTATAGGAACCAATTCCAATGTTTGATTCTTTTCTATCTACATCAACTCTTCTTGCATGGGTTTTACCCAATTTTCATCATTGCAAGCTTCATTTACAGTTTTTGGTTCAACCTCTGAAAGCAAACAGTAATTCACTTGCTCTTCTACAGCTCTTTTCCTTGTCAATACACCCTTGCTTTTGTCACCTATAATCTAATCTTTAGAATGATTAATCCTTACATACCTGGGAGTCTTAACAACACTTTCTAGAGCCTCTTTTTCATCTTGACTGTCTTCTTGCTCAACTTTTTCTTCATTCACTATAGCCATAGGCACATCTGATTCATATCCACTTAGATCTTATATTCTTTCCTTGTCTTCATCCACCTTCACATTAGCACTTTCAATGATCTTCTTCAATCTCTTATTGTAGCATTGGTAGGCCTTACTCTTGGTAGAGTAACCAAGAAAAATCCCTTCATCACATCTAGCATCAAACTTACCTAGTTCTTCTTCTCTTCTGATATAACATTTTCTACCAAAAAATCTAAAATAATTCACTGTAGGAACTCTTCCATACCATAATTAAAAAGGAGTTTTAGAGTTGTTACCTTTGACTTGAATTCTCTTTAGGATACAACTTACACAACAGTATGTATGGCTTCTCTCTAGTATACTTTCAGTAGGTTAACTTTTGTTAACATAGTCCTAGTAGCCTCCTGAATTGTCATGTTCTTTCTTTCAACAACTCCATTTTGCTGAGGAGTCCTAGGGGCAAACAACTATCTCTTTATCTCTTGTTCTTCACAGAAAATATTGAATTCATTTGATGTGAATTCACCTCCTCTATCAGACTTTAAGCATTTGATCCTCAACTCTGTTGGAAAGAGACACTATGTGGCTTCACGATTGTTGTCATTGATGGCAACAAAGTCTATCCCACACATCCGTAGAGCTTAGTATGCCTATACTGGAAGTCAGACTGAAGTTCTGGTCCAGTGAACAAGAACAGAGCATGCAGCAAGGTCCAACAATCAGGCCCGGATCTCTCAGAGGGTGTAACTCAGAAAAGTGTGAACTTGGGCAAGTTAATAGGAGTATCATGTCTACTATATTCTAGAGATTGAGCCTCCGATGATGAATGAGTGAAAATATATGAGCATCTAAGTGTTGGGTTCCTGACAGGTAGAGTAGACTAAGGAAGAACTAACCGACAAAGCATTAGACTTTTATCCAGATGAGAAATTGATGGTGATCAAGCCATTTGAGGGATCATACATGGTTGGCCAACATGATTGATGACTTCTATGTCTATGTTTTTGATCCGCATCACATATTAAGTATGGATTCAATCGACAGATCAGTGTTTCGTAAATATCTTGAGTATTCTAGTTGCCGACTAGAGAGATGTTGAAATCCTTGGTGCGGATGTATATACCAGATGGATTTTGGTATGAAAGTGTGTGTGATGTATGATAATGTGTGAGAAAAGATAGAGATAAGTGTGGAAGCAGTAATACAAGTCCGATATGTAATAAAACATCAGCACTAAAGTCGAGGAAGAATGAAGTACAGTAGATCAGTATATTGAGCCTAACCAGAACTGAACCTTAGCATATGTGGATGCCTCTCATCAGTTCAAATACCTGGTTACCTTCTATGAACTTTGTAGATAGTGAGTCTCTTGTAGGCAGTGTGCCTCTTGTGAGCAGTGTGCTCAGGTAGTGAGCCCTAATTGGCAAGTGCCATTTTGTACTTCTTATTCTTTTAACAGAGAATACAATCTTGGGTTAGTCACCTTGTGGTTTTTCCCTTAACAGGGTTTTCCACATAAAAATCCTTGTGTTATGTGTGTTGATTTTATTTCTGCTTTCATGATTATGTATGCTCTTATGTTTTGATGCGGCACTAATATTAAAGAAGAAAAGAAAGTTAAGATATTGAAGATAACTAATTCATCCCCTCCTCTCAGTTATATGCCTTGTTTCCAACAATTGGTATCAGAGCTAAATTCCTCTAAATAGAACCTAATAGCTTGAGGAAGATCTGGGAATCTCAATGTACATGTATGGTATGAAGGAACAACTTCAGTCTACCCTAGATGATCTTGAGCAATATCACTCTGAGGTCAATAACTTGAGAGAAAGACTCAAACAAGATGATGATTTCATAAATGAGCTAAAAGAAAAACTGAGTATCTCTGTGAAAAAGAGAAAGGAACTTCTTCAACAATTAGCAAGTCAAAGTGAAGCCAATGATACTAATGAAGATCTGAATGAGAAAAACAAGCTATGTGAGAAGCTATCATAAGAGATCATTATGCTAAGGCATGAAATGGAATCAGGAGTTATGAAATTCACCCAAGAAATTGAAGAGAAAAGAAAAATTGAAGATAATCTAAAATAATCTCTCAAGGAGAAGTTAGAGGACTGCCACAAAATGGACAGAATAATCAGGCATCTGGAATCTGATCTTGAAGAACCTAGAGATAATGAAGAACAACTTGAGAATTAGATAGACACTCTTAAACAAGATCTTCAAACAACAAATGAATACAAAGAGAAATTCAAGATAATCTCAGCTCAAGTTGAAGTTCTTCTTGAAAGCCAAAAGAGGGTAGATGACAAGTGTGATTTGGGTTATGAGAAAGGTGAAAGCTCTGGATCTAGTCAAAAGAACTCTAGAACAGGAAATCAAAGAAACAGGCCTAGAAGACCTCCAATAAGGCAACCAAATGCTCAAAGATATCCAACCTTCAATGGATACTACTACAATTGCAACAACTTTGGTCATAAAGAAAATCAATGCAGAAGAAGAATGAATCAGAGTAATTCATCCTTCTCTAAACAGTGTTTCAGCTACAAAAGGTATGGTCACAAATCTCATGAATGCAGAAATATGCAAGTTAACAATTCATTCAATGGTAGATGCTTTGCATGCAATAGAATGGGACATATGGCTAATCAATGTAGATCAAGAGGATATCAATCAAAAATACAAAGAAATATTGTTTGTTACAATTGTAATAGATCCGGTCATCTTGCCAAATTCTATAGAAGTAAAAATTAGGATAAAAGGGGTCCAGTGCATCATAATCAAAATCAAGACAAGAGAAAAGGCAAAGTAAATGCAGATGAAGTTCAAAGGGAGATGAATAACATTTGGGTGAAGAGAAGTACAGAAAATGTTGGGGATGGATCCGCACTAGAATCTGGTGCTGATATTCCTTCTGGAAACTAAATAGATGAGCTCTGGCTCAGGGGGAGTCACAAAGGAAAAATAAATTCCCCCAGCCAGTCAATTGGTGCCTAAATTTGGTACATGGAATGTTGCGGATTAAAGGGTTCTCAGATAAATATCTATATAACCCTCAGTAAAAATATGAAAGATCCGCAAGGAGTTTTGAAGAGTTTAATCATCCAAGATTGATCCGGTTTGATAGCCATCTGGTAAAAGCAAGATTTTCACAGTTAAGATCTGGTATGATTCAAAATTGAAATATCTTGATCGATGGATAAATGGCATGATTGGAGGAAAGGAGACACATTGTCAATTTTCACTAAAAATAATTCTAAGTGCATCTCAGTGATTTGGAAAGATCTCTCTGAAAA
The DNA here is from genome assembly GCA_027924645.1 of Cunninghamia lanceolata. Lineage (NCBI taxonomy): Eukaryota > Viridiplantae > Streptophyta > Pinopsida > Cupressales > Cupressaceae > Cunninghamia > Cunninghamia lanceolata. Next base: position 14,924,794 of record BSBN01000206.1, read on the forward strand.
CAAGGAAGAACAAGGCAACCGGAATAACTTAAGTTGTGCATTTATTGCAATAGGAAATTAGGGTTTGCGCAGAGATAAAAAGGTTCTTTTATTCATCATTTGCACATTTGTATTCGAGAAAAAGAAAGGAAAAGCTCTGCATCAAGATTGTTTCAACCCTCTTAGAGATCAACCACAGAATCTGATTCAATTAATGATCTTTTCTAGCTCATATTGTGAACCCTAGAAGCATAAAAGCATATTTCCATTTTTTAATATCTCTCTCTGAATCTTTTACAAAGATGGCTACTCCAAATGTTGTTAAGATCACTAATAGGCTGCACCCAAAGTTCAAGAAACACCCCTACAAATCCCTAGAAGTTGAACCCTTAGGTGCCTTCTCTGGGCATTCTGCATGGGGTTCTGCACGTAGAAGATGTTAGGGTATACATACATGAAAATATTGAGGAATTTGGGGAATCCAAGATGATGGATATTTATCATAAACAATTAATAGATGAAACGTTTGAACTTGAACCTCAATACAAGGCCCTCTGGGATAACCATTTTGGACATTGCATCCACTTTCCCTATTTTGTAGAAGACGAATGGGTCCGGTATGTTCTTAGCTGAATACATGACAACTTCATGTGGTGGATGAGGCCATTCAAGATAACAAAAGATTCCATTAAGGAAGTAACTAGATTGCACTCATCTGGTGGGTTGCCTACTCTCAAATCTGTCAAGAACCAGATAGTAAGTGAGGCTACTAGATCAAAGTTTGACAAGAGAGCAATGACAATAGAAGATATCATAGATCTAGATATCAAATTTGCCTCTATGATAATTGGTTATAAAATCTATCACTCCAAAAGGGAGAATTCTGTGTCTGGAACTGCAATATATACTACATATCAGATGCTGAGGGAAAATGTTGACTATGACCTACATGTGATCTTCTTCTGAACCAACTATTAGAAAACTTGCAGAAAATAAAGAAGGATAAGAAGAACTCATTTAAGTATGGTGGGCTAATACTGTGTTTATTCTTTTATTATATGAATGAGCTACCTAGATCAAGTGGTTGGGTATGGCAAAATGATAGATCGGTTGCCATACAAATCAGAGACTACATGTATGGGCTTGGTGATGCCAAGGCTCAAAGCACAGCACTCTGGGGATATTTTAAGAACTTCCAAGGCATGATACATGCCAGAGAGAGAATTCCTCAAACAATAGTTGAAAAATATAAGGATACAGTATGCTTCATGGTAGATACTGATCAATGCCTAATTGAGGTAGTTGAGCCCATAACAGTTTCGATTATGCCAATGGGATATGAGGTTGATGAGAAAATCTTTGAACTACATGTCCAACACTTGCTGAGTCAGCCTAAGGACCCTGAGGCAGAAAGGTTTGGAACCTTTGAAGAATTAAGTGTAAAGATACATGTTGAGTTGAGACAACCGGAGATAAAAAGAAAAGTGAGAAGGGAGGTAGAGGAAATTGTCAAAAGATATGGCATATCCAAAGAGGTAGTTGATGTAAATAGAGAGAAAGTAGAAAGAGTAGAGAAAGAGAGACAAGAAGCAGAAAAAGAAAGTGTTCTGGTACAAGCCTCCTCTCAGACTAGATCCTCAAAGAGTTATGCACCCACCTCCTCTAAGAGCTCAAAATCATCCAAACCAGAAGCCAAGACATCTGGAAAGGGAGAAAAGAGAACAAAAACCAAGGCTACAAGGTCCTATATAAGCTAAAAGGATGATGAAGAGATAGAGACTGATGAGGAGGTTAAGAAAATGAAGAAGAAAAAGAAAACATCCATGGAATTATCTATTGGCAAAAATAAAGAAGAAAAGGTAGAAGAATTTGTTGAAAGGCCTACTCTCTCTATTGATGATGTCAAGGCAGTTACTGTGGATGGGAATCTATAACCAATGACAGAATTTTATGATGAGTATAGTGACTTTGACAAATAGATCTTGGAAGATGCTACAGTCAGGTACCTAAACATTTATAATAAAGCATTCATTGAAATCATTCCTCTAATTCCCAAAAGTCTAGAGAAGGTACTTGAACTCAGAAAAGAGAATGCCAAGGAAAAGGATTTAGAGATCTGGGAAAAGATTGCAATTTAGCTCTATCCTTCTATTACTCCAAAACAAATGACAATGATCTTTAAGGACTGCAAGGATGAGTTCCAGAGCAAAGCAAGAATGAACAAACTTATGCTTGGAGAGGCTGATCAGGTGGAAAAAGAAACAGAAGACATCCTTTGGAATTCCTTCAAGAAATTCAATCTTCCTATTATAGAGGAAATAGATGAAGAACCTTCTACCATGGATGTTGAAGGATTAAGTACATCAAAGGAAGAATCTTTTGAGAAAAATGTAGAAGAGTTAAAAGAGATAGATGAGAAGTCTAAGGACTTGGATTCCTCTGTTCTGGAAGAGGAAGTCCATGAAGAAGTTAACATCTCTCCTCCAGACCCTACTATAGACATTCCAGACTCAGGAGCTGAAGGAGAAGGAAGAAAAGAAGAAAACGTGAGTCAAGAAAAAGACGTAAAGGGAAGAGAAGAAGAGAAAATAGAGAAGATCTCTGATGACAACTCAGAGATTCCAAAAGAAAAGACTCAGTCTCTAGCAAGAGACACTGTAGAGGTAGTGAAGAAATTCTTGAACAAAGAGATGATAGAGTTAGATGAACCGGAGCTATTTCAAGGACCTCTAAACTTTGATTCTCTCTCTCCAGTCCAAACAATGAAGGTAGCATCTTTTGCTCAAGCTAAAGCAAAAGAAAAGCTTCTAAAGTCTCACATGGAAGACTGTGAGCTGATAGAGATTACATCCGGTGTACTGGAGAAGATCATGCCATCCTTCTAAAAGGATCCTTCGGCCTCTCCATTTGGTAACTTGAAATCTCTAGTTAACTCTGTTAGCACCCATTTTGATTCTTTGGAGAAATCAACAGAATAGAAAGTCTAGAAAGAATGTTTGGGAAAGAGATTCACTGAAGTGCAGGGACTCATAGCTAATGATAGGAGGACCCTGGATATTGGGATAAAGAGCCTAAAAATGCTCTTAAATATAGTGGAGAAATGTATAAATTTTGTCTATCCTGGTCTAAAGTGACTGAGGATATTAAAAAGAAGTGAAAGAACAAGAAGATAAACTGTCAAGTTTATCTCAAAATTTTGATCCTCTCATCTCATTCATAATGAATCAAGAGTACCAGGCTATTGCCATTTTAAATGAAATAAAGAGGCTTGAAAAGGAGAGGAAGAATATAATAAGCAAGATGAGTGAACTTAGAGGGATAATTATCCCTAAGTTAGAGGCCATGCATGAGGCCTTAACTGATGCTCAGACCACAGCCCGGACCAGTGATCTAGTAGACTTAAGAAGGGGAGAAGCTTTTGAATTTTTATTGAGTGCTCACATTTCAATTTTAGAAAGGATGAAGCAAAGTTGGGTGACATAATTTGTACAGATGAAGACCACCTTTGTGGATATACTTAAGTATATGTAAGTATAACATGTATATATACTTATGTGGCTATGTATAGGTAAATTTTTTTGAAAATTTTGCTGTACAGATTCCACACTTTGCCATTGATGTCAAAGGGGGAGTGAGTTGTAGTAAAAAATGTGGAATCCAACTAAGGGGGAGCTCTAGTAAAAGTGTACATAAGACAGAGCATCAGCCAAGGGGGAGTTTGTTACGACACTTAGTCATTTTTCACTAAGTGTTGCCATCAATGCCAAAGGGGGAGATTGTCTGTAAGAAACATTGTGTGGCTTCATGATTGTTGTCATTAATGGCAACAAAGTCTATCCCACACATCCACAGAGCTTAGTATGCCTATACCAGAAGTCAGACTGAAGAAGTTCTAGTCCAGTGAACAAGAACAAAGCATGCATCAAGGTCTGACAATCAGATCCAGATCTCTCAAAGGGTGTAAATTAGAAAAGTACGAACTTGGGCAAGTTAATAGGAGTATCATTTCTACTATATTCCAGAGATTGAGCCTCCGGTGATGAATGAGTGAAAAGATATGAGCATCTAAGTGTTGGGTTCCTGACAGGTAGAGTAGACTGAGGAAGAACTGACCGACAGCATTAGACTTTTATCCGAATGAGAAATTGATGGTGATCAAGCTATTTGAGGGATCATACATGGTTGGCCAACATGATTGATGACTTCTATGTCTATTTTTTTGATACACATAACATATTAAGCATGGATTCAGCCGACAGATCAGTGTTTTGTAAATATCTTGAGTCTTCCAGTTGCTGACTAGAGAGATGTTGAAATCCTTGGTGCAGATATATATACCAGATGGATTTTAGTATGAAAGTGTGTGTGATGTATGATAATGTGTGAGAACATGTAGAGATAAGTGTGGAAGCAGTAATACAAGTCCGGTATGTAACAGGACAGCAGCACTAAAGCAGAGGAAGAATGAAGTGCAGTAGATTAGTATATTGAGCCTAATCAGAACTAAACCTCATCATATGTGGATGCCTCTCATCAGTTCAAATACTTGGTTACCTTCTATGAACTTTGTAGACAGTGAGTCTCTTGTAGGCAGTGTGCCTCTTGTGAGCAGTGTACTTGAGGAGTGAGCCCTCATTGGCAAGTACCATTTTGTACTTCTTATTCTTTTAACAAAGAATACAATCTTGGGTTAGTCACCCCATGGTTCTTCCCTTAACAGGGTTTTCCATGTAAAAATCCTTGTGTTATGTGTGTTGATTTTATTTCTTCTTTCATGATTATGTATGTTCTTATGTTTTGATGCTGCACTAATATTAAAGAAGAAAAGAAAGTTAAGATATTTAAGATAACTGATTCACCCCCCCTCTCAGTTATCTGCCTTGTTTCCAACAAACTCTAACTCATTCTCAACCATTTCCTTGCAAACTTTGAACTTTTCTAGGGCTTCATTTTTTTTTTTAAAGTAACCCAAGTCATTCTCAAATAATCATCAATAAGCAACATAAAATACCTGTCACCTTGCAAACTTCTTGTTCTTGTAGAACCACACAAATTTTTATGTACTCTCTTCATCAATCCAGTAGAGAATTATTCTTTGCTTTTGAAACTTGTCCTTGTTTGTTTCCCAAATTGACACTCCTTGCAAATGGTGTTGGCAGGCTTCACAAGTTTAGGTAGATCTTTTACAGCCTATGCAGAACTTATCTTCACCAAATTGTCAAAGTTGATATGACACATCCTTCTATGCCACATCCAACTCTCATCTGTCTGACCCAATAAATAATAATCATTAGTTCCTCTTAATTGGTGTATGTTACCTCTGGTCTTTTTACCTATAGCAATTACTGTTCCAAAGATTTCCATGATCTTGCACCCATTAGCTTTGAATCTTAGATCATAACCTTTGTCACACATTTAACCAAAACTCAAAAGATTATGCTTTAAACCCTTCACATATAGGAAATTATAAGTGTTGTACTTTCCATCAAAAGAAATAGATCCTTTTCCACAAATCTTATCAACTGCATTATCTCCAAACCTAACCTGTCCTCCATCATACTTTTCCAAACACACAAACTTACTTTTGTCACTGGTCATGTGATGTGAGAATCTATTGTCAATAATCCATTCATCCTTATCTTTCTCAACCTGAACAACCAAAGCACTTTCTTCCACTAGTTTTTCATCCTTCACATAGCTGGCAAGATTAGTAGAGACAAGTTCTTCTTTAATTACAATAAACAAGCATTCAATTTCACTAGTACTAGAGCATCATCAGATTCACCATCTATCACACCTTCATCATCAATATCTCTAACATAGTAGAATTTCTTTGGAACCCTAGGTCTATTCTCAAATATTTTTCTATTCCTTTCAATTCTTGCAGGACATCTAAAAGCATAGTGATCAACCTTACCACATGTAAAACATTTGAAAGGTAATTTGCCTTTAAAATTACCAAAACCTCCTTGCAGTCTGTCAACAAAGTTGGCTTCAATTTCATCAAGTTCATCATCAGGTTCCACCTTGTATTTCTCAGCTTTGGAGATATTTTCTGAAGTATTGGCTTTGTAAGTAGTCTCAACCTTTTGTAGAGAATCACCAAACTCTCTCAACTCAAAGGATGTAAGATTTCCAAGCAACTGATCCTTATTGACTTCTTTTATAGTCATTACTTCTTCAATTGCAACTACCTTTTGACTATAGGACCTAGGTAATGACCTAAGAATTTTCATCACAACTTTCTTATCATCAATAGTTCCTCCCATACATTTTATTCCATTGACAAGTTCATTAACCTTTTGCATTTAGGCTATTATGTTTTCATTTTCACTCATCTTTAAACCCTCATATTTTGCTTACAGGCCCTGCAATTTGGCTCTTTTTACAAATTCATCTCCTTCATATAAATTTTTTATCTTTTCCCAGACTTCATTAGCAAAATATAGATCCATGACCTTTACCAGCTCAGTGTCATACAAGCACTTAACACAGCATCTCTATCTTTTGTACTTAACTCATATTCTTTGATTTCATCTTCAGTTGTTAAACCATTTTGAGGCATGGTATACTTCGTCTCTGTCACTTTCTATACTCTATAACCAATACAAAGGAGATGGATTTTCATTCATACCTTCCATAAAGCATAATTTGTCCCATCAAACTGTGAAGCTTCCTTTTTGAAAGACATCCTAGATCAGCCTCAAGTTGTTAGGCTTACTTCTGAGGAACCGACTCTGATACCAATTGTCAAAATGCACAAGACAACTTAGAGTGGGGGGGTGAATTAGTTGTCTCTAAAAATTTTATAACTTATCAACACATCAAATGCTCAATTACTGTTATTAAGATTTAACCACGAAAAAATGAAATAAGAAGTTCAACACAATAACACACTCAACACATTCAACACCAGATTTTTACATGGAAAACCCTATAAAGGAAAAACCATGGTGGGTGTTAGCCCACAGATATAAATATGTCATAGAAATACTAAAAAATAGAGGCTCACTACCCAAAATGCTCACTGTAAATGTTAAGGCTCACTGCCAAGATCAACTCACTACCAAGGGGTGTGTCACTGCCAAGGGTTGGTGAACTGGTTTGTTAGTATCTACTCCATGCCTAGGTTCAGTTCCATTGAAGCATAGTATAACTCCTCTACTCTTCTCTTCTTACACCTTCACACTTATCTTTTCATTTTCGCTCAAGGACATCTTTTTCATAACTTCATTACATGTTTTTTACACACTTCATCAACCTTGGAATGTACACCAAGGTCAACATTACATTCATAAAACATTGGAACATAATGCAGAGGAATGCGGAGCATAATACATTCTCCTTGTCACCACCAAATATACAAAAAGTAGTTTTCGCTCTGTGAACATAACTCACTCAAATCTTCATACCAGAGGCTCAAACATGGAACATAGCTTCTTTAGACATGTCTCTAACTAGCTTATAATCTACAGACAAAGATATTTCTTCTACAAGAAATACAGAGCAATCTACTGGATTGTTCTTTTGTATTGGGAACTTAACTCATTACAAGCAAGCATCAAAACAAGAGCACAGTTGACACCAAAGACAACAATGATATGTTGACATCAATGACAACACCAGTTAGGCACATACTTACAACATGGACTTGTAGTTTGGAGGTTAGATAGAGATAGATATGAAGTATGCATGATCTAAATTTTAGAGTATGAAAGTTACAATAGAAGATTCCAAAGCTAACAGAGTGAAGAAAGTGGTACAGTGTTGTTGTAGTCACAAGGAGATAGTATAATATTCTACATTTCTCTACACTTGTAGACATGATCTTGTAGCTTGGAGGATAGTTAGATACAGGTGAGTGGTATGCATGATTCAAGTTTCAAATGATAAGATAAACTACAGATGTTCTTTAGAGTCAACAAAGTAAGGACAAATCAAGTTGTTAATTAGGGTTGTCAAAGAGAAAAAGTAAAAGCCACTACATCTCACTGCATTACAATATCTAGCTTTCTTGTTTGGAAGATATGTTCATATTGTCTTTATTTTTTCTCATTTCAAGTTTTAGATGTTGAGGTGTACCATAAGTCTATTTTTCAATGTTCTATTTCAAGATTGTGCAATCAAAGTTTACAAAGGATAACAACATCAGTGTTTGATAGTTTGCGCCAGCGTGAATAGCATGAAGTTGTGAGAGAAGTGTGTGAGAGTGTGAGAGGAGTGTGTGAGAGTGTGAGATGATGTATGTGTGAGTGTGTGTGGAAGTGTGTTGAATCTATAGCAGAGTTTGTTGTGGAGAGGTGTTGAAGATATATGTTAGTGTGAAGGGAGTTGATATTGTGGAGGTGATTGAACCAGTAGAATTTGTCAAGTGGTTAGTACAAAGGTTGTAGCCTCTTCTTGTAAGTGTTGTAGCATTGTAGAAAGTTGTACTTTTCTTTGGTTGAAGCCACAAAATTATGTTTCAGGGAGTTGTAGTTTCCTTTGTGTTGTAGCCCATAAAACTTGTTGTAAATCTATTTTTATTTGTGAGGCTAGATTTAGATAGTAGATCCAAGCAGCTTGCTCACCGTGTTTTTTCCCTTCTATGAGTTTCCACGTAAATCTGGTGTTATGGTTGTGGTTGTGCGATTGTGCTTTGAATTGCATAGTTTGATTATTTATCTATTTAAGGTAGTAGGAAGTTTTGGTTGATAAAGTTGAATTGGATTAATTTTGTGGGATATACTGATTCACCCCCCTCTTAGTATCTCATAGTGTTCTAACACCTGGGACCAACAAAATCTAAGACCTATGAATAAAAAATCCCAAAAATTAAAAAATAGAAAAGTATTGGACTTAAAAGAGAAAAATCATACTATAACTATACCAGGGCATCAAAAGTTAAAGAAAAAACCATCTTGCCCCTAGCATCACATAAGCATTTTCTTGAAGAAAATAAAATCAATATGAAAATAAAAGAAAATAAAAAACAACTCCATAAAAGTGAGCTTGTTTGTCCTCCATCTTCTTCCTTCCATGACACTTTCACCACTTTCTATTATTAAATCCTTTCACCCCAATTATCTCACAATCACCACAACTACACTTTCCACCATACCTCTCACTCTAAAAGGAATCTAGCTATGTGGAAATAACTTCCTACACTCATATAATGAGGAATGTTATGCAAATTTTAATCTTTTCTAGTTACAGGTTATTAGATGCACATTAACATAAAAGTAACAACACATCAAAACAAGTGCAATGCTCACAACACAAGATATACGTGGGGAAAACCCTTTCGGGTAAAAACCCCACACTCCAAAACCTACACAATGTATTATCAAATCAAAAGATGATTACAACACACTTGTAATGCAAGCTCTTCTAGGAGTACACAAATGTCTATTCTTGAATTTACATACCATGACCTTTCACATTCTCTAGCTACTTATTTATCAAGCATCTTTGGTGGTTATCCAATGTCAATTTTTCCATGTCAACCAATAACAAACTAGGTGCCGATGACTTTATTAAATATAGGGAGATTTTTGCTTCAGGGGTGTTACCCCCAACAATGTCCAATGGGGGCATTGCCCCTAGAACCCCACCATGGGCTCCACCTCTGGGCCCCTACCAAGGGGATAAGCCTCTAGGCCCCGCAGGAGGGGCTCTACCCCCAACATTCCCCCATTAATTATTTTTGGGGGAAACTGTAGCTGATAAAGTCACCAAAATTTACCTTGCTACATGTACCCTCAGCCTTGCAACATGATCACGCACCACATACTAACAACTTGTCACACTTGTCATTTCAACTCTTAAATGTCATAGAATCTATTATAACTCATGAAACATGACCACAAGATGCCGCCACATGGAAAAACTATGCCAAGTCAACATGGGATGACTACCTCCTCATATGAGGATAAAACATACATCTAGTCACCTTCCATGCAGGATGACACATTATCGTGCCAACTCCCACAAAGTGACAAAATAAGATTTACATAGAAAATTACAATATTAGGCAAAAATAAATAAATACAACGTTAGGAAATTGCAAATGTTGAGACAACTTAATTCCCATTATGCTCTACTATCAACACTCCTTCATACATCAAATCATTCAACCATCCCATAACAAAAACATGTCAAAAATTCAAAAAAAAATCAAAATATGTCAAAAATCCAAAAAAATCAAAATATGTCAAAAATACAAAAATACAAAACATGCGAAGATCCAAGGAATAATCCAAATGTGATTCATCCTTCATCTATAACAATCTAGTCAAGAAATCTTGTCAAGACATTAAAATGCAACCTTGGTTTTGTTTCCAACCTTTCTTTTAACCCAAAATTTTTTGATCTATCATTTCATCATCATCATCATCGAAATATGTGGTACAATCATGGTTGGAGGGTTCACAAAATGAATTGTCCAAACGTGCACCAAGAGTAAACACAATAGAAACAATGCAAATATAGAATTTAATGGAAGATTCAAAATTCTCAATATATCATATATTCAAAATTCTTATATGTCGGCAACATGCGAGCTACAATCACAAGGACTCACAGGCCTAAATTCTAGATTACAATTGATATGCAAGATATGGCATTGAAACTCCTTCCCAAAAAGAATCTAACTATCTTATGAAATAAACTAACTATCAAGAACCACCTTCCTAATATACCCTATAGATCTATATATACCATCTCCATGCTCAAGAAATCCTCCATGTCGGCCAAGAAAGGTTACAAACTCCAATGAAGGAATGTAACGTGTAGAAACAAATAGGTCAGGCCTAAATAGTTGGTAATGCTATGCAAATGCATGAATCAAGGTGAGGACCTGAAGGAAGGTCTATTTGATCCTTATGTGCCATGTATGATGTGTCATTAGGCTCTACAAGTCACTAAAGTGCTATGCAAACCCTCACCTCCAACTGACTATCTGAATGCTCTATTATGTGAAAGCTGACGATCTTCTGATAACTGTAACTTTTAGCAAACAAGTCTTATTGACCTGAAATTTGGATATGATGTAGATGATAATATCTAGATGCTAAATCTTTCTCAGTGAGCTCTAATCTCAAGATGAGGTAAAATGTGGTACAAAATGTTGAAACTGCAACTGACTGAACTGAACTAAAAATGAAAGAAAAGAAAGAATGTAAATGTGTTTGGTTGATGCAAGATTGCTCTGCAACCTAAGATGCTCCAGTATCAATATGTCTTATCAATCAATCATGAGTTTTTAGCTTGGTAGGGACAACACCTTATTTTTCTTTGTGTGGTTGAGTGCATGGTTGCTTGTGTGTATTATCATTTTACTTACATTTGTATCAATCCTTGCAACATATTTGTCACAACGACATCATGGTATTCCATATCATGGTGCACAATGAAATATGTTTTCTTATAAGCATTATCATTTTATTTTTCATCAAAATTATCATTTTATCTTGTATCCAAATTATCACTTTATCTTACATTAGAATTATCATTTTAACTTGCATCATCATCTTGCATCTACACCAATCCTTATAACCTACTTGCCACAATGCTATCATGGTCCTCCATATGATGGTGCTATACAACATAGTGTTACTTGTGACCTTATTGGTTGTCTCATCATAGTACTCACTAAGGTTTTAAAATTCTTTGTGATGTGTTGGGGCATCCTTTTGTGCATGAGACACATCATTACCTTGGTCTTTATACCTTGGTAAATAATTTGTCTAGTACTATAGCAAAAATCATGATTGCTCACCTAACTCAACATAAATTATCTTTCTCCATCATTTTATTGTCCTATCCATTTCAAGAGTCTACCCAAGTCTTTCATACTCTCCTATCCTCTCAAGGGGGCATCCCATCTTGTCATCCCTTTCTGATCATCCATACATTTTCTTCTTTGAAATGATTCTACTTCCTTTTGGTCGCAACGTCATCTAAGGGAGGGGTAAAATGTAGAAAACTAAATTTGACCTTGTCCTTATGACATCACCTAGACATTATCTTGCGACATCTTGCAACACTTTCATCCTATGACCCTTTCATTATCCAATTAATTAAATAAATTATCTTTATTTAATTAATTAATCCTAGTCCATTTCCTAAAATAATTAAATAAATCATATTTATTTAATTAATTTAGTCCATTCTTTAACCACATTAATTAAATAAATTTTATTTATTTAATTAATTATTTTTCACCTATCCTAATCCTTATACACTTTTACCTATTAGTCTTAGCCGACATCATGAAAATAGGTCACATCCTTCCCACATCCAAGATCATATAAATATCACTATCAATCAAGCCATTTTCTCCTAGGTAAAAAGAGAATCATGATCTTATCTAGCACTACCTATCTAGCAAGATCTACCTAGATTGCCTGGCTATCACATGAGATTTCAAATATTGTTATGTTGCTAGTGTGAGCAATCAACATTTATACATCAAATATCATTATCAAGCATCATTGGAGCACATCCATCATTCATCATGGTGCATCAAGGGATATTATGGTAACATTGTTTCATTATTTTCCTTTTATTTTGATAGTCCTTTTCTTATTTTGAGGTGATCTAGATTATGAAATAGGAGCTTTCATTGTGATTGAATTCTATCTATTATTTCCCATTTTTCCATCATATAAATGTATTAGTTTTTTATTTATTGGGTACTTAGGATTGAATTTACATGGTTTATTTTGTCAATATTGTTATGTTGCTAGTATTACTCTAGTTATAAGTGTGGTGTTATCTTGTGTTAAGGTTCCTTGGTTCCAGTGTATTGAAATTGTTACCAATTAATACATTCATTTGGAATTTCAAGGCTTGGTTTTTCCCAAAAGGGTTTTCCCAAGATACATCATTGTGTTATATTGTGAATTTATTTTGTTTATTTCTTACAAATTATTTTAGATCGTGGGTAATCCCACAATCATGAGTCCCATGTTTTGGCCAAGATGGACATTGATATCAACATTTTTAATTAAATCCTCACTTTCTGAGACCTATAGCAGCTAAACCATTAAGAATTTGAAGATGATGTGAACTAGTGATTTGTGTGTAGATTATAAATATATTAAAAAAAATAATAATAATCATGATTCATTCAACATCTCCTTTAATAACTAGCTTCTAATAGTAAACAACATTTTTAGAAAGTAATATTTATGTCATCAAGCATAACTTTTTTCTATAAAGGATAAAATTCTAATTTTTTAAATATAGGTTTTTAACATCAATATTCAGTGCATGAATATTTTTCAATAATTTTTTGTTACATATTTTTTTTAATTAATTTTTGAAGTCAGGGTAACTATAATTTGGACATAGGTGTATGTTGTCAAGCATAACTTGTGTATATATTGAAATTAAAAAAAAAATTGGGGAAACAAGGATATCAATACCTAGTGCAAAGTTATTTTTTAGAATTTTTTTCAATGTTTCACTATTTTTCCACCTGTGTGTAATGAAGAACTTGATGCTCGATGAAAAACCTATGTTCAATAAAAATTAAAAATTAAATACATAAAAAAAAGAAAATATATCATAATTATACTTGTTGGAAATCTCGTTTTGAGGACTACGATCTTGCAAATTATCTTGTCAAGTTAATGACATTTGAAGGTCCAACCTGAGGCTTGAAAATAGATTTTCTAAGGAAGTTTTGAAGTAGACACAAAAATTGTCTATTTAAGCACCTTCATTCAAAGGTCCTTTGAACGAAGGTACTTGCAAACAAAGATTTTACCTTCATTCGTAGGTACCTTTGAATGAAGGTATGTTCCAAAAAATCCAGCTAGAAATTAATATTAAAATACTTTCGAACAAAGGTCATTGAATAAAAATATGTCCACAAATTTTTAGCAGCTGACATTTGAACGAAGGCTAGTTCTAGCCGACACTTAACAAATTGTATCTATTCAAATTACATGTATATATACGAGGTCATTTCATGATTTTAATATCAAAATATAAAGGAAAATTTGCTAGGTCTATTTGAAAGGTCAATTTTTTTCTAATGCTTTACAAAATTCGAATGTGGAATTAGCAACGAAATTGTCAAGATCATATTTTGCAAATCCTTGAAGAAGATGGGAAATAAAAAGAGAAGGAAAAATAAGACTACACGATATCATTCAATAGAAATTGAACAAAAACTACGTGAAGAAAGGATGTAAAGATATTATGCTCAAAGAGAAGGTATGTATATTTTATATAAATTATGAATTTCTTTTCAATAAGATCAAATTATTTTCAATTGAAGTATTTCTTCAATTCAAGTATGTTTTAAATATATTCATTTATTTAAATGTTGAGGATTCCATTACCATTCTTAAGTCCTCTACTAAAACCACTATGTTCCCTAACTTGTCTACTTAACCAAACCCTATATCCTAAACCCCAAATATTATTGAGCTAAATATATGATTAGATGTTTTGGATAAATTTTGTTCCACTGAATTAACTAATCAAATTCCTTTCTACTATATTTTTGTACCTTAGTTGCCAAGTGAATCTATGATAAACCCTAGGTCCTATCTAGGACCTTGCCCCAATGGATACATGTGTAATTTGACTATCCTTGAAACATCCCTAGTCCTAACTTGCCTAAGTCTTAAACCCTAAACCCTAACCCCTAAGTTCCTTAAATATTATAATTACTATAGTTACAAATTTAAAACTTCTGAGAGTTTCTTATATACACTAGACTCCTAAACCCTAAACCTTATTTGTCCCTTAAATATTATTGAGTTTTAAATCTACATATATATAATAATATTAAACTAATATTTTATATATACATGCATATATATAATAATATTAAACTAATATTTTATATTTACATGCATATATATATATATATATATATATATATATTATAGTGAACTGATATTTTATATAATGTATGTATATGATTATTGTAGCCCGCTAGGAATTTTGCACCACATTCACCATGGTTCTAAGATTTATTATTTATTCATAAAACATGTAGTTAACATTATTCATCCAACATGTAATATTATCTCCTTCAAGCTACTACTATATTATTTATTGATCTATAATTTTGTAAGTGCACACTCAAATCTTATTACATTAAATCTCTTTTTAGGGTAAATGATCTAGTAATTGAATATGTACCTATAAGTTTACTTGACCTAGACATAGAAATTATAATTTGACAATAGCAAGTAGTTGTTAATGAGCTAATTTAAGATTTTAATTAGACGATACTCCTTGAAATTTTTTTATTGTAACATAAATAGGAAATGAAAAATTAAATTTTGATGGCACTTGTGCACATGACCATCCATATGGACATATCATTCTAGATGTTATTTCCATTTACATGTTCATTTTCTCTTTTTGTACACAAATACTTTGACATGCACACACTTGATCAGTAGTTTAATTATATTCAAAGTTAGAGAAAATTGTAAGGATGAATACTACATCCCTAACACTTTCTTATCATGAACTCATAATTGTTGCAAGTATGGGCCTAACCGGTGTTGTCATTGATATCAACATACTCCTGTTGCATTAATGATAAGGATTGGATGAGCTGTGAGCTGAGGATATTGTGAAAATTAATCTCAATCAGAAACAGTGAAGAACAGTGATGACAGTAAGGCAAAAGTCCAAGATAGGATGAGGATTAGAGGATGCGGATTAAAGGGTTTGTAGATATGTGTCTTAAGATAGTTTCGTAGAGATTTCAGAGGTTCGCATGAAGATCTAAAGAAGTTATGGCAGTTCAAGTAAAATCGGTTCCAGTTGGTGCTCAGTGGTGACAGAGTGATACAGACAGGTCCGGTGAGATCTAGAAATACATTCTCCTATTCTGCGGATTTGAGGGAGTGTTAAGGAGGTCTCTGTGGAGAGTTATCTAGATTGGTTCATGGTTTGAAGGTCTGGAAGAATGTATACCTTTGTGACAGTAGTGACAGACTATGTTCATAAGGTTCCGGATGAAGGAGAGATGGTTTTCAATAAGCAAATGAAGTGCAGATGTTCTTGGTGAGTCAGGATATCTTGTGAAGGTTTTTTTGGATGGTGTCCAACCCATATTGGTGGTCTGTATGAGTTATACATCCTGCGGATGATCTTATGGATGTTTACCGACTTAGATGATCATTCCTAAGTTGATGCCTTGTATAAATAAGGGATTGTGAAGTCATTTTGAAGGGGTCCTTGTGGAGATGAGTGTGTGGTAGCAAGGAGTAGAGCGAAAGGCAGAGTAGAAGTATTGGGCTTAAAATAGAACTGATTCAAGCATGGTGAAGATGATATTTTCTAGTTCAAGTAGGTGACAATTATTTCCTTGTAGACAGTGTGTCTCTTGTAGACAGTGTGTCTCTTGTAGGCAGTGAGCCTCTTATGAGCAGTGTGCTCGGGCAGTGAGCCCTAATTGGCATGTACCATTTGTTCTTTCTATTCTTCTAATAGAGAATACAATCTTGGGTTAATCACCCCGTGGTTTTTCCCTTAACCAGGTTTTCCACATCAAAATCTTGGTGTCTTATGTGTTGATGAGTTTCTTCTTTTGATTTAATTATATTATGTTTCATGAATGATATACTGCTAATCACTAAGAAGATTTAAGTGTGGAAATTTTAGACAACTAATTCACCCCCCCTCTCAGTTGTGTGCTCTAAGTCTAACAATTGGTATCAGAGCCAAGTTCCTCTAAAAGGAGCTTAACCGCTTGAGGAGATCCAGGATGTCGTCTTATATGGAGGATAGTTTGAAGTTTGATGGAACCAATTTCAATCTCTGGAAAGGTCGCATGAAATGTCACTTGAGATGTATGGGAACAACGTACTAGAACATAGCTACAATACAGTATATACCTCCATAGGGTGGTCTGAAAACTCAAAAAGAGATCACAGATGCTGAAAACAATCTGCGAACTATAGAAGCTCTTCTAAGCCCATTATCTGATTCAGAGTTATCAAATGTTATTGACCTACCAACTGCTTATGAGATTTGGAAAAAATTGGAACTTTTGCATGAAGGAGACCAGTATGTTAAATGTGCAAGGTTACAAAGTCTGAAAGGGAAATTTGAAAACCTGAAGATGAGAGATGATGAAAATATTACCACTTTTATGCCAAGAGTAAATGAGCTTGTTTGTGGAATTAGAAATGCTAGTGGAGTCTTGGATGAAAATGAGATTGTTGGAAAAATTCTTAGATCCCTTCCTGCTTCTTACAAAATCAAGGTTGCTGCCATTGATGAATTCAAAACCCATGCAACAGTCACAAGAGATCAATTGGCTAGCAAATTGGTTGCATTTGAAATGACCAAGTTTGGAGATGATCCCCCCAAGACTGAATCTGCATTCAAAGCCAGTGCCTCTGTAAAAGGTAAACAAAGGTTTGATCTAGGAGAGAACTCCTCAAGGAAACTGTCATGGTATGAAAAAGCAAGAAAAGACCTAGAAGAAGAAGAAGTAGAAACTGCTCAACTTGATGCCCTTATTGCAAAGAGACTGCCAAGAGGATCCGGTAAGTATGAAAGAAAATTACCTTTCAAGTGTTTTAACTGCAATAAGATTGGTCATTTTACCTCAAGGTGTCCGAAAAGGTTTTCAAGGCAAAACCCTAACAAGCCAAGGTTCCAAAAGAATTGTTATTATGTACATAAAGATGATGATGAAGGAGTAATAGATGATGAATCAGAGATAGGAAACAAATCCATAAATGAATGGGTGTTCATTGCCATCAAGGAAGAAGATCCAATGTCCTCTGTATCTGTCAATCATAAGACTGTGGAAAGAGCTCTAGTTGCCCAAGTTGAAGAAAAAGATGATTGGGTCATTGACAGTGGTTGCTCTCACCATATGACAGGTGACAAAAATAAGTTCATTGATTTGGAAAGGTATGAAGGAGGAGTGGTAAAGTTTGGTGATAATTCTACTAGTAGAATCAGAGGTAGAGGAACTATTTCTTTTAATGGAAGCAACAAAACAGGTAATGTTCTATATATTGAAGGATTGAAGCACAACTTCTCATTGTTGGACAGTTGGTGGGCAAGGGCTATGACCTCCAATTCAAGAATGGAAAATGCAAGATCTTTGAAAGTTTTAGAAGAGAGATTGCATCCGGTACTCAGACTAAAGGTAATATCTTTCATCTAGTTGGTACTGGTAAAAGTTGCTTATTTGTTCAAATTGATCAGAGTTGGTTATGGCATAGGAGGATGTGTCATGTGAATTTTGATAATATCATCAAGATAAGCAATGCTCAAGCTGTAAGAGATCTTCCAAAATTGGTGAAACCTGTTAATAGTTTGTGGAAAGAACGTCAGTTGGGTAAGCTAAGCAGAGTCACATTCAAAAGTAAGGAACTATCTTCTACCAGATTATTGGACTTAGTTCATACTGATCTTTGTGGTCTAGCAAGAATCAAAACTGTGCAAGGTGATAGATACTTCATGTTACTAATTGATGACTACTCTCAGATGATGTGGGTAACCTTTTTGAAAGAGAAATCAGAGGCTTTTGAGAAATTCAAAATATTCAAGGCTATGGTAGAGAATGAAACTGGATTAAAATTGAAATGTCTGAGGTTTGATAGAGCTAGAGAATTCACATCCGGTGAGTTTATAGATTTCTGTGAGAGACATGGAATAAAGAGACAATTGTCTACTCCTAGGACTCCACAGCAGAATGGAGTAGTGGAGAGAAAGAACCAGACCATCTAGGAAGCATCCAAAACCATGATGATGGAAGAAAATGTTCCTTAGATCTATTGGACAGAAGTTGTCAGCACTGCAATCTATTCTCTCAATCAAGTTCAAATCAGAAGCAATACCGGTAAGACTCCTTATGAACTTTGGTTTGGCATCACTCCTACTGTGATGTATTTTAGAGTTTTTGGTAGTAAATGTTACATTAAAAGAGATGAAGATCTAGGAAAGTTTGATGCTAGAAGTGATGAAGGAATATTCTTGGGTTACTCTACTCAAAGCAAAGCATATCGGTGTTATAACAAAAGACTGAGAAAGATAATAGAAAATACAAATGTAATGATGAGGGAATTGAGAAACCCTCAAGGTTTTATGAATATGATGAAGATGATCAGAATGGTGTTCTGATTCAAGGAGTCCAAACCTCTTCTGAAAGTCAGGTCCAAACTGATCCGGTAAATCAGGAAGAAGAGATAAATCTAAATGAGCCTGATCAAGAAGCAGAAGTGCAAGAAACTCCCAAAGTGCCTAGGTATGTAAGACTAAACCATTTTAAAGATCAGATCATAGGAGATAAAAGCAAAGGTGTACAAACAAGAAGGAAAATTGCTCAAAATTTAGATGAATATGTTTAATTTCAAAGATTGAACCTAAGACAATAAATGAAGCCTGCAATGATGAAAACTGGACCAAAGCAATGGAGGAAGAGTTGATGCAAATTGAGAAAAATCACACTTGGGATCTTGTTCCCAGACCTAGAAACAAGAATGTGATTGGAGCCAAATGGGTCTTCCAGAACAAACTAAATGAAGTTGGTGAAATAATCCGAAATAAAGCCAGATTGGTCTGCAAGGGCTATTCTCAAATAGTTGATTTTGAAGAAACTTTTGCTCCGATGGCAAGAATTGAAGCAGTCAAATTATTTCTTGCATTTTTTTCCTTCAAAGATTTCAAAGTATATCAAATGGATGTCAAGTCTACCTTCCTGAATGGTGACTTGGAAGAAGAAGTGTACATTGAGCAACCGGATGGATTTCAATTGTCTGATCATGGTGATATGGTCTGCAAGCTGAAGAAGGCACTGTATGGACTAATGCAAGCCCCAAGAGCCTGGTATGAAAGGTTAGACAAGCACCTTTTGAAGATTGGTTTCAATAAAGGTACTACTGACAGTAACTTATAGTTCAAAATTGATCATGAAAACATGTTAATTGTTGAAGTGTTTGTTGATGATATCATTTTTGGAGGAAGAGATAGTATGTGTAAAACTTTTGCAAATCAGATGAAAAGTGAATTTGAGATGTCCATGCTTGGAGAGATGAATTTCTTCTTGGGTCTGCAAATCACTCAAACAAAGAAAGGAATCTTCATTTCTTAGACCAAATATGTGAAAGAATTGCTAAAGAAATTTGGGATGGAAGACTCAAAGCCAATGAATACTCCTATGGCAACCGGATGCAAATTGAGCAAAGATGATGATTCTCCTAAGGTTGACCAGACAAAGTATAGGTCAATGATTGGAGGGATGTTGTATCTCACTCAAACCAGACCAGACATAATACAGGCTATTGGCCTTGTTGCCAGATTTCAGGCTAATCCTAGGGAATCTCATGTCATGGCAATCAAAAGGATTTTTAGATATCTAAAAGGGACAGTTGAGTATGGTATATGGTATCCTAGAGATCACGATTTCTCTTCATGCATATACAAATGTTGATTAGGTAGGAGATGTGGATGACCGAAAGAGTACCAGTGGTGGAGCATTCTTTTTGGGGAAGAGATTGGTTTCTTGGCTAAGCAAGAAACAAGACGCAATATCTCTATCCACAACTGAAGCAGAATATATTGCAGCAGCAGGCAGTTGCACTCAAGTTTTGTGGAGGAAGCAGATGCTAAGAGACATAAGAGTGGAGTATGAGGAGCCTATCACAATCCTCTGTGATAATTCAAGTGTAATAAGTATATCCAAGAATCCAGTGCTGCATTCAAAGACTAAGCATATATCTATCAAGTTTCACTTTCTGAGAGAGCAAGTGAACAAGAATGAAGTCAGATTGGAGTTTGTGTCATCCAAGGATCAGATTGTAGATATCTTTACTATACCTTTGCCTAAGGACTCTTTTGAGTATCTCAAGAAGAAGTTAGGGGTTATTGCCCCTTCGATGATGAACTAAGGTGCACTAATGTGCATCAGTTAGGTGGGTATCACAGTCACACCTTGTGATCTGGATTGATGTTGGGGAGCTGCTACTCAGGGGGAGCAGCAGGTATGATTCTGAAGTGATGGAATTACAAGTATGTGCCCTTTGCCATTGATGTCAAAGGGGGAGAGAAGACATATGAAAAACAAGTGGATGATGATCAAAGGGGGAGCAGTAAAAGAAGAGAAGACATATGAATGGTTGTTGCTGATAGGGGGAGTTGTGACAGTAAGAAGTAGTTCTTGTCTTGATGGTTTTTCACATCATATGTTGCCATCAATGACAAAGGGGGAGATTGTTGCAAGTATGGGCCTAACCGGTGTTGTCATTGATGTCAACATACTCTTGTTGCATTAATGATAAGGATTGGATGAGCTGTGAGATGAGGATATTGAGAAAATTAGTCTCAATCAAGAATAGTGAAGAACAGTGATGACAGTAAGGAAAAAGTCCAAGATAGGATGAGGATCAGAGGATGCGGATTAAAGGGTTTGTAGATATGTGTCTTAAGATAGTTCAGTAGAGATTTTAGAGGTTCACATGAAGATCTAAAGAAGTTATGGCAATTTAAGTAAAACTGGTTCTAGTTGGTGCTCAGTGGTGACAGAGTGATATAGACAGGTCCGGTGAGATCTAGAAATACATTCTCCTGTTTTGCAGATTTGAGGGAGTGTTAAGGAGGTCTCTGTGGAGTGTTTTCTAGATTGGTTCATGGTTTGAAGGTCTGAAAGAATGTATACCTTTGTGACAGTAGTGACAGACTGTGTTCTTAAGGTTCTAGATGAAGGAGAGATGGTTTTCAGTAAACAAATGAAGTGTGGATGTTCTTGGTGAGTCAGGATATCTTGTGAAGGTTTTTTGGATCATGCCCAGCCCATATTGGTCCGCATTGGAGTTGGAGCCCGCAATTGAAGAATAACCTCTGGAAGATGATGTTCTTCCCGAGATAGGCTGACCATATGAGTTATACATCTTGCGGATGATCTTATGGATGTTTGCCAACTTAGATGATCATTCCTAAGTCGATGCCTTGTATAAATAAGGGATTGCGAAGTCATTTTGAAGGGGTCGTTGTGGAGATGAGTGTGTGGTAGCAAGGACTAGAGTGAAAGGCAGAGCAGAAGTATTGGGCTTAAAATGGAACTGATTCAAGCATGGTGAAGATGCTATTTTCCAGTTCAAGTAGGTGACAATTATTTTTTTGTAGACAGTGTGTCTCTTATAGGCAGTGAGCCTCTTGTGAGTAGTGTGTTCAGGTAGTGAGCCCTAATTGGCATGTGCCATTTGTTCTTTCTATTCTTCTAATAGAGAATACAATCTTGGGTTAATCACCCCATGGTTTTTCCCTTAACCAGGTTTTCCACGTCAAAATCTTGGTGTCTTATGTGTTGATGAGTTTCTGCTTTTGATTTAATTGCATTATGTTTCATGAATGATATACTGCTAATCACTAAGAAGATTTAAGTGTAGAAATTTTGGACAACTGATTCACCCCCCTCTTAGTTGTGTGCTCTAAGTCTAACAATAATCACCTTCATGCTTTATCCATGTAGTTTAATGATCTAACTTTCATATATTCTAAAATCTTCTCTTTTATATAATATGTGTAGGGGCACAACATATAGAAACTAGAGTAGAGGTCCAGCCTAATTTAGTTACTGGAGTAGAGGAGGCTGAAGCACACATAGTTGTTGTCAGGGAGGAGACCCAAGCATAAACAAATGATGTTAGAGAGGAGGCTCATACACACTTTGATGTTCGAAAGGGGTCAATATCACTTCCTTCTATCGATATTCATACTATGAATCCAATTAAAGAGGTGAAGAGGAAAATTTCTTACAAAATATAGATCATTTGCTTGAAATGGATATAGAGAAATTGAAATTTTATGTTGAACAACCTAGTCAAACTACTAAGAGTGCATTGATAAGAACTTCACAGGAAATAATTGAGGCTTATTTCAAAAATCATGATACACTTGGTCAAGCCCAACTATCATCAATATTGCTTCTTCATGATGACCTTAAAGAGCCATAACAATTTATGGGTGTAGATTTCACAAAAAAGAGGAAAATACGCCTAAAAAAAGATATTGTTGAAAATGTTTGAAAATGTTTGGGTTCCATTGGAAAACTATCTTGATTAGTGGATAAGATCATTTCAAGAAGAGTGATGTTGAAATCTATTATAAGTCTACAAATGTCAAGAAAGCATTAACTCTCTTCACTTTCAAGTGAAATTGGCTTAAGTAGAAAGACACTAACAAGATATGTGGAAAGGGGAAAGGTTTTGGATGATTCTACTATAGAAGGCAATTGGGCATTGATGTGTAGTGCTCCTTGTTCTTACAAGATTGAAGATGGTATTAAGAACCTGATCTCAAGTTTTTGGCATGAACATGCTCCTCCCTCATCAAATAAAAGAGATGTTCTAAAATAGAGGATCGGGCCTAGAGACAATTTTGAACTACATACAAAACATTGGTTAGACATAACACAACATTAGATGTATGTGATGTTTTGTGATGCAAATCCTCATGTAAAGATTGGAAAAACAATGTTTCAAAAGTTAAGGACACATTATGTGAAGGAAAACAAGGTTTTTGAAAATTGTTGTTGTTGTTATCATATTGAATTTGATCTTTACTATCAGTTGTTTCAAAAGATCAGATAAGAAAGTGATGGTTCTCAAAACACACCT
This sequence comes from Cunninghamia lanceolata, assembly GCA_027924645.1. Lineage (NCBI taxonomy): Eukaryota > Viridiplantae > Streptophyta > Pinopsida > Cupressales > Cupressaceae > Cunninghamia > Cunninghamia lanceolata. The sequence continues at coordinate 14,948,370 of BSBN01000206.1, forward strand.
CCTAAACAAGTAAGTCAATTCATAGCATCCATCTTATATGATAAATATGATGATGAAGAAGTTGGTCCAATGAAATGCATAAAAGGACTTTGTGAAACATTTGGAAATCTGGCTAAAATGTCTTTGAGACATTAAGATAGTGACATGAAGAAGATGGTAAATTGCAAGAGTTACAAGTACATAAAGTTTGAAACAAAGATTGGGAAAGAATCCACAAGGTTAGATTATATAGAAGATGAGGTACCTATTGCAACATTTATGTAAAATTTTCATAATTTGATACAACCATACATACATCATGCATTTTATTCTAAGTGGCAAGAAAAACAATTTCAATTGTTAAGAGATATTCTCCCACTTGGAACAATTTTATCAGTAATTGACTTTGTAGAAAATTACTCTTTTAGCAATCAAAAGGAGATTTGAACACAACATTACTATTCAAAGAAGGTCACTATTATGGTGCATGTGTATTATCAACATGCACAATTGGATTTGGATGCTGTTGATAGTACATATGGAAAATGAGCCATTAAGAAATAATATCACTGTTATAGTAGTGATGATAAAGTGCATGACACACTTTTTGTCCAACATTATTTTAAGATGTTTTTTGATGATTTGGCAAGAAGAGGTGTGAAGATTGAAAAACATTTTGTATGCTCTGATGGGTGTGCATCACAATTCAAATCATCAAGGCCATTTTATGCACTATGTAGATATCATTGACAAGATAATATACCACATGTTTGGAGTTTCTTTGAGAGTGGGCATGGAAAGAGTGAACATGATGGTACAGGAGCTTGCACCAAATGTGCTCTAAGAAAACATCAAATAAATTATGAGGGAGATCGTATAAATGATGCACATGATGTTGCTGAAAGGTGTAAGAAATACTTTGCATGTGATGTCGACACATCTTTAGGGAGGACTCATGTCCTAATAGTATTTTTTGGGAAATATCAGGTATGTAATTTACTGTTTGAAAAAAATTTCACTTGTTTTTAAAAATTTCACTTGTTTTTAAAAATTTAAGTTTAAGAACTCTATATTTATTTTATTTTGAAAATTATATATAATTTGTAGGTGTGGATAGAAGAACAATGCATGGATGCAAGAGGGTAGAGAAAACAATATCTTTACATTGTGTCATGAGTACAAATAGGCACCCATGGATATTATGGACTAGGGATTACTCTTATTTTTATTATGACTGCATTCTGTGAAATTATGATAATTGCAACAATCAAGAACATGGATATGTCAGTGAATGGAATCAGGTGGCACTAGTTGTTACTAACACATAGAATGAAGATGAAGAGGAAAGATTTGAAGACATTCCTTTGATTTCAATTGATTATGACCACTTTTCAGGATTGATTAAAAAAGGTACGTGTGCATAAATATAAATTCTTGCAAAGTTTGTAACTTTAGATTGATAAATTATAATATTTGTTAATATTTAGACTTGAAATTTAATTGGAATTTGTTTAATATTAAATTTTTGTATAATTAAAGATTGGTTGTAATTTTTTTAAATTGAACATTGTATATATATGTGTACAGGAGATGTTTTTGCATTCATAGCAGAGGTTGGAAACATAGAAGTTGTTAGTTACTATTTATTACATTACACAGAGGAGAGGATGAAGTTAATAAAACCAAAAACAAGTGATGGAATGTTGTTTCCAATAGGTTTAGTTGTAGTGCAAGGGACATATCTCAAACAATTCCAAATTGTTCAAAACGGGATTCATTTTACTGATTACCATCTTGAAAACAAGGTGTATCAGTATAGCCACCTAGTAATTGCTATTGGCCTGTCTCTTCATCAAGTTCGATGTGCACGTGGATGTCATAAGTGGAGACTAGATAGAGATGATCATTAGAGAATACTAGAAGTTATTGAAGAGAGGGTTGAACCACTAGATGTGGTACATGAATGACCGAGACCTATGTTCGGGAATGAATTTATTTTGCTTAAAATTGAAGAAAAACCTATAACATTTGGGTACATGATATGTGATTTTTCTTGTTTCATTAAAATGTACACATGGATGATCTATATATATTTACTTGAGCTGCTAAATACATGTGTACAAATGAAATTGTGATTTAAATAAAGTTACGTACATCTTTCTCATTACATGATGATAATATGAGCGTTAGTGTTCATAATTTAGTTAAAATACATACATACATGATGATTGTGATGGTTTTATGGGTGCCTTTTTAAACATGTGTAGAATCATATTCTCTTTCTATTTAAATTATATATTAAATCTGTGATGTTATATTGATGTAGGAGCATCCAGTGGTGTAAGCGCAATCTTGTATCACCTAAAAAAAAGGTGTTTCAAAATTGTTGATGTTCTTTCCATTTCTTTTCAAAATTTGTGGTTCTGGTTCCATAATCACTTGAATAATTATGTAGAACTTTCAGTTTGGAAAAACTGCTAAAAATAGCAACCTGCTATTTTTATAAAGTTTGCATTTGGGCACGGATTGAAGTGAAAATTTACAAGAAGTTACATAACAAAAATATAAGACCTTTGGAAAAGAAATCACACAAAGATCAGTTGTGAGCTGAAAGATATTCAAGTTTCTGTTTCCTGAAAAATACCTGAAAATTATTCAAACTCAGGTTTGAGGCACTAAATGGCCTCGTACGGCCCTGAAAATGGCCAGAATTGGCAAAACAAATTATTAGCACGTAGAGAACTCCATAAGCTTTCTAATGCATAAAATGGTTCATCAATCAGACACCCGGATCAAAAGTTATGGATCTCAGAAGTTGACCTATTTTTGGAGGGAGATGCAAATTTTGAAATTAGGTTGTTGGCTGCCAAAAAGGCTATTAATAACCATTTTTAGGAACCCTAGGCAATAGTAGAGTTAAGGGGGCAAGTATGGATTCAAGAATAGGTTGGAAAATAGAAACCCTAGTTTATTTAGGGTTACAGGAGGCAGTTGATTCTAGAGTCTTATGATAGGAAGCTATAATGTGTTGCAGCATCTAGAGGGTTGATTCCTCTGATTGTATTTAAACTTCTGCAATGTAATAAGTTGTCCAAATCAATAAAATAAAGTTATATTTTCTATGTACAATTTATGTTGTGTGTTTTATAATTTACCCCCTTCATCAAGTGGTATCAGAGTAAGGGTTCTTGAGTGTGTAGATAGAGCACCGACCATGAGGTAGTTTGCACCAAGACCTGACATTGTGGGTTTGTAATGGAGATCAAGATGCCTCCATGAAGAAATCATATTGGGAGGAATGCTTTGACAGAAGAGGGTTTTAGAGCCATGGAAAGACAAATCGATACATTGCAAGAGGAGCTATGAAGAGGGTTTGATCCGAGAACAAGAGAAGAAAGTGAGGATGAAGCTGAAGAAGAGCTATTCGAGGAAGAACAAGAAGCTGTAAGAGATCCTGCAAAAGTTAGGTTGTTGAGGGTCATTTCAAAGATTGGAAAGAGGCCCGGGATTGAAGTTTCTACATATTCAGGAGATTTGAACTCAGAACAGCTTATTGATTAGATCAATGGCATGGAGGAGTATTTCAAATATGAAGATGTGGAGGACCCAGATCGGGTCAAGTTTGCAATAACAAAATTGAAGGGCCATGCCAGTATTTGGTGGAAGGAGGTCCAGTTAGAGAGGAATAGAAGAGGAAAAGGAAAGATCACCAAATAGGATCGAATGGTGGAGAAACTAAAAAAGCAATTCATTCCTGTGGACTATGAGATGGAGTTGTTGAAGAAGCTGCAAGGATTGAAGCAAGGCAACAAGTCTATTAAGGAGTATATAGAAGAGTTTTATAAAATTACTATTAGGACAAGTCATGCAGAGCCCAACAAGGAGAAGGTAGCTTGTTACATTAATGGGTTGAGGCTGAGTATTCAAGAGGAGCTGAGCCTAGTCAGAATGACCACCATAGAAGATGCATACCAGTTTTCCCTGAAGGTGGAAGAGAAGGTGAATAAGAGATTTGATAGCAAGCAAAGGAGAAGAGGTCAAGGCGGAAGGACTAGTGGAAGACCCTATGGGGGCCAAAATGAAGATTCCAAGAAAAGTGAAGAAGCTGACACCAGTCGAAATCAGAGCGGAGATAATACATACCGCCCTCGTGACCAAAACAATGGTGAGAAAAGAGGAAGAGGAAGAGGCAGACTAGAGCAAGGACCTGGAAGAGGAGGTTTCAGAGGAACCTATTTCCAATGTGGAGAAGAAGGGTATTGAGCATACAAGTGTCTGCAACATCAAGGAAGGACAAATAGAAGACTTGAAGGTAATGCACGAGTTGCACATGTAGATGAAGATGCGCAGTCTAAGCATTATGAAGATGCTGAAAGGGGAGAAACCCTAGTTATCAGAAGAACTTTGTTGAATGAGGAGAAAGAACCCAATTAGAGGAAGAGTTTATTCTGCACAAGGTGCAAATGTGAAAGTAAGTGTTGTGATATTATTATTGATAGTGGGAGCACTGATAATCTTGTTTCAGAGGAGATGGTTGACAAGTTGAAGTTGAGAAGAAGAAAGCATCCACATCCATATTAGATTGCATGGTTGCAAAAGGACCATAGAGCTTTGGTCAATGAGCAGTGTTTAGTCAAGTTCAAGATTGGAGACTACCCTGATGAGGTGCTGTGTGATATCATACCGATGGATGCATGTCATATGTTGTTGGGGAGGCCATGGCAGTATGATAGGAGCACTGTCCATGATGACCGTGCGAACACTTACTCCATAACAAAAGATGGAGTTTGTCATAAGTTGAAGCCCTTGAAGGAGGTGGAAGAAAAGGTATGTAGTATTGCTAGAATTTGCTTGGTCAATGGTAGGAAATTTTTGGAAGGTATGAAGCATGAGTGTCATTGCTTTACATTGATTCCTAAGATCAGTCAAGAGAAATGTGAAGATGTACCAGCAGGAGTTTCAGATATGTTGGAAGAATTTCAGGACATTGTCTCTGATAATGTACCAGAAGGTTTACCACCGGTGTGGAAGATAAGTCATCAAATGGACTTGATACCAGGAGCTAGTTTGCCAAATAAGGCAGCTCACAGAATGACCCCTGCAGAGAGTGAAGAGCTAAATAGATAAGTTCAAGAGATGTTAAGGAAAGGGCTAATAAGAGAGAGCCTAAGTCCATGTGCGATACCTGTAGTACTAGCACCGAAGAAGGATGGAGAGTGGAGAATGTGTACATATTCTTGAGCCATCGACAAGATCACAATCAAGTATAGATTTCCATTACCCAGAATGGATGACATAATGAATTGTTTGAGTGGAGCGAAGTACTTCACGAAGATTGATCTAAAGAGTGGGTATCACTAGATCTGAATCAGAGAAGGAGATGAATGGAAGACAACCTTTAAGATGAAAGAGGGTTTGTATGAGTGGTTAGTCATGCCATTTGGGCTAACCAATGCACCAAGCACATTTATGCGGCTCATGAATGAGGTATTGAAAGAATTTTTGGGAAGTTTTGTTATTGTCTATTTAGATGATATTTTGATTTTTAGTAAGACTTGGGATGAGCATATGATGCATATCAGAAGAGTTTTGGAGAAGCTGAGGGAGGAGAAGTTGTTGATCAATCTGACGAAATGTAGCTTTGCAAAGAAGGAGTTGGTATACCTAGGATTTGTTGTCTCAGAGGAAGGTATTAAGATGGACCTAGAGAAGGTGAGGTCTATCATTGAATAGCCTACGCCAATGAGTGCTTCCAAGGTAAGATCTTTTCATGGTTTGGCAAGTTTTTATAGAAAGTTTATCAGAAATTTTAGTAGCATTTGTGCACCCCTGACTGAGACAATGAGAGGGGATAGAAAAGAGTTTAGATGGACTAAAGGAGTAGACAAAAGTTTTGACACATTGAAGTAGAATGTTACAGAGCAACCTGTTTTGGCACTTCCAGATTTCAATAAGATATTTCAGGTAGATTGTGATGCTAGTGGTAGTGCTATAGGAGCAGTTTTGAGTCAAGAAGATAAGCCCATTGCCTATTTTAGTGAGAAGCTTAATGATGCCAAGAAAAAGTATTATGTTTATGATCAATAATTTTATACAATAGTTCAGGTTTTGAAGAAATGGAGACATTATTTGTTGCCAAAAGAGTTTGTTTTATATACTAATCATCAAGTTTTGTAGTGTCTTAATAGTCAAGGGAAGTTGAACCAAAGGGACTTAAAATGGGTTGAGTTTTTATAGAGTTATACTTTTGCTTTGAAGCACAGGAGTGGGAAGTCTAACAGAGTTGTAGATGCGTTGAGCAGAAGGCAAAATTTGTTGACAGAAACGAAGATAGAGGTTGTTGGGTTCGATGAGCTCAAAAGTTTGTATCTTGAAGATCCAAATTTTGCAGAGGCCTGGAAAGCTTGTTTGAAACCTATTACTTTGGACAGGACAAAATGGTTAGATTTAATAATCCAAGATGGCATGTTGTTTAGAGGAAGCCAGTTGTGCATTCTGAGGAGTTCCATGAGAGAGAACCTGATTAAGGAGAAGCATAGTGGAGGATTAGCTGGACACTTTGGTCAAGATAAGACCATTGCTATTGTTGGTGAACATTATTACTAGCCACAATTATAGCAAGATGTGAGGAAATTTGTGCAGAGTTGCAGAGTGTGTCAAATGGCAAAAGCAACAAGTCAGAATATAGGGCTATATCAGCCATTACCTATACCAGAGAAGCCATGTGATGATATCAGTATGGTTTTTGTTCTTGGTTTACCAAGGATACAGAGAGGACATGATTCTATTTTTGTGGTGGTGGATAGATTCTCGAAGATGGCACATTTTATTCCTTGTAAGAAGACTAATGATGTTGTTCATATTGTAGAGTTATTTTTCAGGGAGGTGGTGAGATTACACGGTCTACCAAAGAGCATAGTTTTAGATCGAGATACCAAGTTTGTTGGTTATTTTTGGAGGACATTGTGGAAGAAGTTGAAGACAGATTTAAAGTTCAGTTCTGCACACCATCCACAGACTGATGGATAGACTGAAGTGGTGAATAGGAGTTTGGGTAACCTACTACGATGCTTAGTAGGAGATAAGCCCAAGGGATGGGATTTGATTTTACTACATGTAAAATTTTCTCACAACAATTCTGTTAATAGGAGTATTGGTAAATCACCATTCTAGATTGTATATGGCAATAGCCCAAGAAATGATTCTGAGTTAAGGAAGTTGGACAAAGGAGAAAAGACAAGTGATGAAGCTAAAGACTTTGTAAAACATCTGAAGAATTTGCATGAAGAGGTGAGAAAGCACATTAATAAGTTGAATATTCAGTACAAGGCTAAGGCAGATCAGAAGAGGAGATATAAGGAATTCCAGGTAGGAGATGAAGTCATGGTTCACTTGAGAAAAGAAAGGTTCCCAATTGGAACATATAATAAGCTGAAAATGAAGAAATTTGGACCATGCAAAATTTTGAAGAAACATGATTTAGGAAATGCATATGAGGTAGAGCTACCAAGTGGGATTAACATTTCCCCTATTTTCAACATTACTAATTTATCAAAATATCATGAAGGTGGGGCAGAGAATGGACCATCAAAGGAACAATGGAGTATTCCAGCATCTACTTCAACAGAGGAGATAGAAGAGATCTTGGATAGTCATGTGGGAAGAACTACTCGGAACAGGCAATATGAAGAATACCTAGTGAAATGGAAAGGAAGGCCTATTGAAGATTCTTCTTGGCTATCTAAGGTAGAGGTTGACCATTTGGGTTTTCCTCACACAAACACCTAAGACGTGATAGGGTCGCTTATCAAATTATCCTAAGTGTCTAATGGAGAAGCATCCAGTGGTGTACAGGCAATCTTGCATCACCCAAAAAAAAAGATGTGTTTCAAAATTGTTGATGTTCTTTCTATTTCTTTTCAAAATTTGTGGTTATAGTTCCATAATCACTTGAATAATGATGTAGAACTTTCAGGTTTTCCAAACTGCTAAAAATAGCAACCTGCTATTTTTAGAAAGTTTGTATTTAGGCACAGATTAAAGTGAAAATTTACAGGAAGTTACATAATAGAAATATGAGACCTTTGAGGAACGAATCACAAAAAGAGCATTTGTGAGACGAAAGATATTAAAGATTTTGTTTCCCGAAAAATGCTTGAAAATTATTCAAACTCAGGTTTGAGGCACTAAACGGCCCCGTATGGCCCCAAAAATGCCTAGAACTGGCAAAGCAAGTTCTTAGCGCATAGAGCACTCCACAAGCTTTCTGACACATAAAATGATTCGTCAATCGAACACCCAGATCAAAAGTTATGGCTCACAGAAGTTGACCTGTTTTTGGAGGGAGATGCAAATTTCAAAATTAGGTTGTTGGCTGCCAAAAAGGCTATTATAACCATTTTTGGGAACCCTGGGCAATAGTAGAGTTAAGGGGCCAAGTGTGGATTCAAGAATAGGTGGGAAAACATAAACCCTAGCTAATTTGGGGTTACATGAGGCAGTTGATTCTAGAGTCTTGTGATAGGAAGCTGTAATGTGTTGCAGCCTCTGGAGGGTTGATTCCTCTGATTGTATTTAAACTTTTGCAATGTAATAAGTTGTCTAAATCAATAAAAGAAAGTTCTATTTTCTGTGTGCAATTTCTGTTGTTGTGTGTTTTATGATTTACCCCCTTTCATCATATATGTTATAAATTGATTAGTGATTTTATATACTAGAATGACCAAGTACCGTAGAGAAAGTTACAATTTGGTTGGATGCATACAAATGACAAGTGATAAATTATATGAAAAGTTATGGCTCCTAGAAGTTGACCTATTTTTGGAGGGAGATGTAAATTTCAAAATTAGGTTGTTGGCCGCCTAAAAGGCTATTAATAACTATTTTTGGGAACCTTGGGCAATAGTAGAGTTAAGGGGGCAAGTGTGGATTCAAGAATAGGTGGGAAAATAGAAACCCTAGATGATTTCGGGTTACAGGAGGCAGTTGATTCTAGAGTCTTGTGATAGGAAGCTATAATGTGTTGCAGCCTCTGGAGGGTTGATTCCTCTTATTGTATTTGAACTTCTGCAATGTAATAAGTTGTCCAAATCAATAAAAGAAAGTTCTATTTTCTGTGTGCAATTTCTGTTGTTGTGTGTTTTATTATTTACCCCCCTTCATCATATATGTTATAAATTGATTAGTTATTTTGTATACTATAATGACCAAGTACCATAGAGAAAGTTACAATTTGGTTGGATGCATACAAATGACAAGTGATAAATTATATGACAAGTGTTATGTTATTTATTCTAGTTCAATTTTATATTAGAACTTGTGGTAGAGCTTTACGACATGTTTGAATGCATCTCAAGTAAAATCTTTATATTTGAATTTAATGATTTTAGTTTATGTTGTATTCATAAATTATATGACAAGTGTTATGTTATTGATTCTAGTTCAATTTTATATTAGAACTTGTGGTAGAGCTTTACAGCATGTTTGGACACATCTCAAGTAAAATCTTTATATTTGAATTTAATGAGTTTAGTTTAAATTATATATTAAATCTATGATGTTATATGTTATAAATTGATTAGTGATTTTATAAATAGAATGATTAAGTGATAGAGCAAGTTACAATTTGGTTGGATGCATACAAATGACAAGTGATAAATTATATGACAAGTGTTATTGATTCTAGTTCAATTTTATATTAGAACTTGTAGTAGAGCTTTACAACATGTTTAGCTGCATCTCAAGTAAATATTTATATTTGAATTTACTCAATGATATAATGGACCAAGATCAATGATGGTGTAGGAAATGATGAAATATGCATGTGATGATCAATACACATCCTCTTATTTAATGCATTTATAGAAATTTGATTAATGATTCTATTTATATTATGATATGCCAATTTTTAGTTTCTATTGACCAAATTTAACCAAATCATATATATATATATATATATATATATATATATATATATATATATATATATATATATATATATATATATATATATATATATATATATAACCAAATTTCATGTACATATATATCTAAATTTAGTTAAATCAATCGTTACATTTTGTTTAAACTTTCATAAACGTGTAAACATGTACAAACATAAATTATGTCCCTGAAGCATAATAAGTCATAAACACAAATATACATCTCTAAAATGTAAGACTTGTCATAAACACAAATGTCATCTATGATATATATCTTAAAAACATGTATAAATGTGTACATATGTGCACATACATCAATAGATCTAAAACATAAACATAAACTCAAATGTCTAAAATGGATATATAATCATGTATCTAGAGTGGATTTATGAAATTATATAAGTGAACAAAAACATAAAATGTTCATGTAATAAACATAGAACATGTCCATGTAAGAAAAATAAAATATCCATGTAAGAAACATAAAATTTCCATGTAAGAAACATAAAGTGTCAATATAATTGTTATCACTTAGAATTGCTCCCTGCTTGGAGATAGTTCAAGCATTCTAATGACACAATGGGAATGATGTCAAGGTGTGGGACCTTGTAATTTTGAGACTAGACCTCCAGAGAATCCTAGTTCCTCTTTATGAGCTTAAGGCTCAAAGAAAACTATTAAACCTTAATGCTACACTTTCCAAGGGAAAAGAATAGAAGGAATACAAAAAGGAAAAGGTGATGCACTAGAGTCATAAGGTGTATTAATTGAATTGAACCAAAAAAACAATGATCTCACTCCCTAAAAGAACTCACACAGACCTAAAACCCTGACAGAGGCTTTAGATAGAAGACTATAATCTATGAAGGAGTCGTTCTACTCACAAAATAGATCACAACTTCAAATTAAACATAGAGGCAAAGTGCAAGAGAGGTGAAATATCAGAGATTTATTGATCATGAAGGTAAAATGACCATTACAAAGACTAAATAACCTGTTACAGAGTAATAGGCACAAAATAATCACATAAATTCATGGTTGAACAATGGACTAGAGACATCAAAGGCTTGGAAATGAGCACAATACATCAAATCTAGTTGTTTTGTAAGTGCATTACAAGGTTCGAACATAATAGAGGAATTTGTCCAGTACAACAACCTAGAAAACAACTAACAACAACCCTAATTAAATCTTTGAAACATGCACATATAGCTTTTACAATCACACTATAGCAGCCATGGCGTGGAAGATAAGAAGTCAACAAAAAGGGACATCGACCATGCTGCAATAACTTGAAACTAGTGTTCTTTGAAGTGTGCCCACATGGCTCTACCCAATAAATCTGCTGAAATAGGAGGTTCACCCATGCCATGACTACATGAAATTCAATGTAGAGGGGGAACAATGGCATGGGCAGATGGGAAAACCATTTGTTGCATGAAAATAGGCCCTTACAGAGCATTAATGGCAACTAGTGTTAGAATACGTAAAGCAGATTATAACCCAAAATCAATTGAAAGAGTTAGAAACATAAATTGTAAATGCAAAAGAAATTGAAACAACATAAAAATGATACCAAGAGATTGATGTAAAATGCATGAATGGCAAAATAACATTAGTTAACTACCAATATCGAATTGAAATACAAGCTAGGTAGCATGCTTATATAGACTAGGAAGAGGGAGGAGGTGGCAACACCAACCAATAAGGAGCAACCATCTATCAAACTAAAGATAGTAAAGTGTTTTCCCAAGATAGCTAATGGTTTCTCACATGTAGGAAGGTGACACCTAATAAAACATGCTTTATTAACCTAAGGAAGCTTAAATAAATGTATAGGAAAACCCTTATAAAAAGGAATAAAAAACCTACACTAACACCCCCTTAAGCATAGCTTAGGTGGGTAAAGAGATGGGTCCTAGCAAATGAGGCCTGATTAGGTACTCAGGTACAATGAATTCCCCCACAAAGAAAAGAAGCCCCCCAGAAGAGAGAAAAGCCCCCCAAATAGAGAGTGAAGAGAACCCCCAAAGTAGAGAGAGTGAAAGAGACTATGAAACCCCCCACAATGAAGTAACTCTGGTGTTGAAGGAGGATGCCCATCTATGAATGTTGAAGATGATCCATTTGTGGCAATTGACATTTCTCCCCTTAGGAAGAAACAACTCTAATGGTGAATGTCAGAGTAACTCCCACTCAACGAAGCAAGGTGAAGAAGGAAGTCTCATGATGTATCCTATCTTGGAACTCTATTCAAGTGTCTCCATGTGAATATTAGAAGGTGCCTCAATGTACGAAGGCAAAAGCAATTCAATCGCATGTGTAAAACTAGGAGGTACAAGATCCAAAGACAAGGAAGATGGTATAATAGTGATGAAATGATTGTCATCATAAAGGAGTTGAATGTCCTCAAGAGTGTCATCTAGATATGAAATGTGAGACTCTACAAACAAATAAGAGATGTCTGGTAGAAATTGGTCCCAATGAAGTGAATCTAGAAGACAAATATGATCCACCTGCAAAGAATCACTGGAAGCCCTCGAAGAAGCAACTCTGAACTCTGAAGTAGCAATAGGTACAATAGGAATATCCTTAACTATAGATGTGGCATCAATGTATGTCAACCAAATAGACTAATCATCCCATGAGGATGTGTCCACATAAGAAGGGGTAACAAAAGTCTTAGTATCATCCACAAGAGCCTAGTCATCCAAGGAAACATCACTATCAGATGAAGATCCAAAGTCTCCATACAACTATTGGATGATGGTCCAAGTAGTGAAAGGGCACTCAGTGTGCTCTATGTGATGTAGAATATCCTTAGAAATAGTAATACATATTAGTCCATAAACCATGTCATTATTGTTAAACCATGCATTCTTATGTTCATAGTCACTTAGCTCAGGAACGAGTCCAAGGAGATGGGGCAATAGATCCTGCTCAAGGCATTGATTCTTTATCCCTTGTTTCCAAGACAAATAGTTCTCTAAGATTATCTTAACAACAGAAAGATGGAAATAACTGAAATCCATGATGAACCCCTAAAATGATTACAATAACCCCATAAAAGATGTAACTCAAAGAGAGCACATAAGACACTCCCCCTTTTCACTCAATCAAAGAACCTCCACTCAAGAAAAAATGATTTGGCACTTTATAATTAGTGCGATTATAAATTCCACTAGCAAGAAATACTGAGTGGACTTGATCTCAATGCTATTACAAATCCTCAAAAAGAGCATATGCTAAAAATACAACTTTGGCATAATACCAGGTGAAATAAACAACACCACTGCACATGAAGAAACATCCACTTTTAAAAAAAGAATCACCTCAATCTGATGTTTTATGCAAAATTTATGCTTCTTCGATGTTCCCAAAACAAGAATTGTGTAGTGTCACGGGTGAGAATCTGTATTTATGGAAATTTGCTACATCAAAATCAAAAAATGTCTGCACTAGTGCACAAAGCACGAAAAAATAGCAAAAATTTTTTAAAAAAATTATCGAGAAATGGAGTCCGTATGAGCAAGAATGAAGCATCTCAAAACTGCCTTCAAATCTGGAACTGCCAATGGAGAGGGAGTTTGTTGTAGCTTTCTGAGTTTATTTCTACAAAATATATAAGCTACATGTAGAAACCCTAAGATGCCCAGATGTTTTTTTGATGTTGCAAAGAAAACCCAGAAGGCATTTTTCTTGCTGATGTATAGAAGATGCGGATCTAATGTAAAAAAGAACACCTTTAGCAACAAATAAAGACCCCAGCAACCAAAAAATAGCATGCAAAGGTTGAATCAGCTACCTAGGACAAGGAAAGGCATGCTGCAACATACAATATTGATTCAAGCATAAAATATGCAAGCCAATTGTCAGATTTAAGCTTCAAAAACCTTGTTTACAGGTATGGCCAATGATCTCCAAAAAGAGTGAAATGAAAGCCAGAAATGACTTTCAAGAGCCTCCCAGATACAATGGAATAGTAAAAAATGCTACCAAACTACATGAAGATGTTGCAATCACCTAGATCTCATACATGCAAAAACAAAATTACTGGATCTTCATAAATCCTTTCTGATTCTCCAGATCATTAAAAAATGCAAGAGAAGAGCTTATGGGATTTTGCAAGGTCTCTACAAAGAATCTAACCTTGCAAAACTTGCTCTAATACCATGTTAGAATCTATAAAGAAGATTATAACCCATAATCAATTGAAAGAGTTAGAAACATAAACTGTAAATGCAGAAAAGCAATGGAAACAACATAACAATGATACCAAGAGATTGATGTGAAATGATCAAATAGAAAAATAGTATCAGTTAACTATCTCCAATATCGAATGAAAATACAACTTAGGTAGCATGCTTATATATACCAAGGAGAGGGAGGAGGTGGCAACACTGACCAATGAGGAGCAACCATCTATTGGACTAAATATAGTAAAGTATCTTCCAAAGATAGCTAATGGTTGCTCACATGTAGGAAGATGACACCTCATAATCCTCTCACCTAATAAAACATGCTTTATTAACCTAAGCAAGGTTAAATAAATGTGTAGGAAAAAACTTATAAAAAGGAATAAAAAATCTACACTAACAAGCAGGAGGGTTGGTGGCTAGTCAAATCACGTTTTCTCCATGAAGAAAGGCGTTGTCAGAGTTTTAGAGTTCGGACCATCGACCCTCTTCCCCATCACTTGCATAAGAAAGAAGGAAGAAGACCAAAACCCCACGCTCTACCTTTTATACTTAGAAGATATTACCTTAGTAGAGATCGAACCTCAGAGCTTCCATCTTCCAGCCTCGGGGTGCCATGTGTCACTCCTCACAATTTTGTTGTAACCTTTTTTCTTAAAAAAATAATCTCGCAGAATGGCAAAAAGAGCCTTTTGAGAGAAGTGGAGTTTGGAGTTTGGACCTTTGGCCTTCCTCCTTCCAAAAGAAGGTAGATGGAAGGAAAAAAGGCTGAAGTTTGACTCCTTGAAACACTTAGAAGAATTTATAATGAAAAGGGACAGAACACATCATCGCCACCTATCCCTATTCTATGGTTCCACTACTGAATTTTCTTTAATAAAATAATTCCCCTCAAGATAGTAGAAACATGCCATGTAGCCTGTCAGGAGTCGATCATTTGACCTTTGACCTTTTATGAAGAAGATGGAATGTGAAAAGCCTAAACTCTGACCTTCAGCGATACATAAAGCTTACTTAGCAAACTTCGACAAGCAAATCTTTAGCATTTAGCCTTCCAAGAGGGAAGGTGGGAGAGTAAAACTTTGAAGTCTAACAATGAAACACTTAGCCAGATTTCTGTAAAGGCAAAGAGTTAGAGTTTGGCCCTTGGACCTTCTACCTTCTGAAGGAAGGAAGGAAAAAGGAGAGAACTCTGAACTCTAATGATATAACACTTAGAGCACTTTTGCAAGGAGAAAAAGGAGGGAGTTCGAGACTTTGGGCTTTGGCATGGTGAAGAGGTGAAGCCTGAACTCCAACATCCCAACTAGGTAGAAAAACACAAGGAAAATTCTAAATTTTTTGAGACTTAATCATTTTTTGATTTTTTTCCTTGCATCCTTAGAAGGGGAAACACTAGGATCCTATGGATCTTAGACTATTTAGCCAAGGGGGAAAAATAGGATAACATTTTGGTGACTATGTAGGCATGTTTCCCTACCTAAACACTAGCATCCATGAATTGGGCATAGAGTTAAAGGGATAGCAATTAGAACAAGGGTTGTTATAAACTGAGCATGCCTCTGGGAGCAAAACAAACAAACCAAGCATGCATTCTCCTAATGAAAATGTAGCAGAGTGTAAGGACACTTATTGAAAGAAAAAATCTAACCTATTTACAAGGTCTCACAACAATGCTAAAAAGTTGGTTTGAGATGAATCCCATTAACTAGGATGGGAAAAACCTCTCCATTCAGCCTGGAAAGTTGAAATGCATTGGCCTACTTGCAACTGGTAACAATATAAGGGTCACTCTACACAGCATCAAACTTTGAATGTCTTCTAGCTTTGGCCCTATTTGCATCCCATTTCAGCACTATATCTCCTTTAATAAATGTTCTACTAGTAGATTTTCTATCAAAGGTCCTCTTGACTTGATCTTGGTGGGCTTCAAGGATCTTCATAGAAGCATCCATTTTCTCTACAAATTCCATCATCTCTACAAGTCTGATTATCATTGCATCATTTTCCATGAGTTCCAGCTATTGTGCCAACTCAAGAGAAGACAATTCCAATGATAATTATACCCTTGCTTTCCTTCCATAAAGAAGCAAGAAAGGGGAATTGCCTATGGCCCTCTTGGGAGTGATTATGTCAACCCAAAGAGTAGTCTTTAACCTAGAGTGCCATGTTCTCTAGTTATCTTCCACCGTCTTCTTGATAATTCTGATCAAATTTTTATTGGTGGACTTAGCCAAGCCATTTCAATGAGGATAGTAATTGGATGAGGTATTTAAGTAAACCCCATAGTTCAGTGCCCATTCACTAAATTTTGTGCCTACAAAGGCCTTGGCATTATCAGAAATGATGGTGGCTGGCACACCAAATCTTGTAGCTATACCCTCAAGGAAGTCTACAATGGATGCCTCTGTGGCATCCCTCAATGCAACTGCCTTTGTCCACTTGGTAAAGTAATCAATGGCTATTAGAATCCACTTATGGCTAGCAGTAGAAGGTGGATTGATTAATCTAATGAAGTCTAAACCCCATTGAGAAAAAGGCCAATCTATTTGAATTGGATGAAGAGGAAGAGTTGCCATCCTCTGCTTTCCATCAAACAATGCACATTATTTGCATTTCCTTATCCATCTATGTGCATCACTGAATAAACTAGGCCAGTAATAACCAACTCTCATGATCTTGGTTGCAGCTTTCCTTGGAAAATATTGGCCACCAGCGGGGCCATTATGAAATTCTTTTAAGACCCTAGAAGTCTGATCTTGGGTAATACATCTTAGAAGAACTCGATTGATGTTTTTTTCTAGATAAGACACCATCAATAAGAATGTAAGGAATGGATTGGAGCCTGAAGTACCTTCTTTTGGATTGATCCAAGCCATCTAGGAATCTTCTTGACTCTAGAAATGTGACCATGTCATGATACCAGTCAATTGGAGTGTGGGAGTCAACTGGTTGTGCCTACCCTTAGACACATACAACATCACTTTTGATTTCTGGATATGTAGTCATATGCTCACACAGCCCTTTACCATGCACTCGCTTGATAATGTTGATGTTGACATCATACTCCATTACTTTTGTGATCCACCCAACACTCTTTTCATTGATATCTATGCTCAAGAGGAACTCTTTCAAACCATGGTGGTTCACCATCAACTGCATTTTACTATTTGAAAGCATATGCTTGAACTTTTTTAATGCTTTCACCACAAAAAAAACCTCTTCTTGACAAAATCATATTTCACCTCATATTCTTTGAGAAGCTAGCTGAAGAAAGCAATTGGTTGTTCCATTTTTTCTTCGTTCTGTTGCATCAAGACAGCTGATATAACCTCTTTGCCTCCAAAGGCATAAAGGATAAAATCCTTCTCATAATTAGGGTTTATCAGTGTAGGAGCTTGTCTAATGGTTTGCTTGATAGCTTCAAAACTATCCATGCCTTCTTTAGACCATGTGAAGGCAACATTCTTCTTAAGCATAGTTGTGAGGGGTTTTGCTATTGAAGCAAAATTAGGTATGAACCTCCTCACAAAGTTGATCTTTCCCATAAATCTCTAAAAACCTTTCTTGTGACTAGGAAGAGGAAGAGTTAGAATGGCATTGGTTCTTTTCATATCAATGGCTAACCCATCCTTGGAAACCACATGCCCTAACAGTTTGCCTTCTAGGACAGAAAATACACACTTTTTTGGATTCAATGATATGCCATACTCTTTGTATCTTACAAAAACTTTTCTCAAATCACCCAAATGGTCAGTTGCAGGCTTGGAATACACAGTTAGATCATCAAGATACACTAAAACAATATCATTGATTAGGCCTTTGAAGGCCATATCCATTGCTCTTTGAAAGGTTGCCCCAACATTTGTCAACCCAAAAGGCATATTTTGGTAAGCCAAGGTACCCCACTTAGTGGTAAAGGTTTTCTTATATTGGTCTAATTATTTTACAAGAATTTGATTGTAGCCTGAGTAGCCATCTAGGAGTGAAAACCTTTCAGCTCCTACTATTTGTAGGATCTGTTCCATGGAACAGAGTGGATAGTGGTCTTTAAGGGAGGCCCTATTCAAGTCTCTAAAGTCCACACATAATCTAATTTCATTATTTTTCTTCCTAACTGGAACTAAGTTAGACACACAAGAGGAATGTTCGATGGGATAAATGATTCTAGCTTCTATAAGCTTGGATGGTTCTTTTCTCAATAATGGCTCAATTTTGGGGTTGACTGGCCTTTGCTTTTGGTAGACAAGCTTTGCATTAGGGTCTAAATCAATGCTATGTTGGATTAATCTAGGGTCAAAGCATTTCAAATCCCTATAATCCCAAGATATTAAATTATTAAATTCATTACAAAGTTCAATAAAACCTTGCCTCTCATCTTGATCACATACCTTGCCATGTTTTAGAAATTTGCCCTATGCAATTTCCACTTCCTCATAGTCATTTTTTTGACCGTCATGTTCATTTTCTCTTTCTTAGGTTGATTATCAACATCAAATATGCTCTCTAAGGTTATCAGTCCTCTGGGCAACTTATTGGTCTTTAGCTGAATCACCTAGTCACCATATTGCTCTTAAATTACTGACTAATTTTTGGTAGCAAACTCTACCTCATCTTGCAAAAAAATTATAATTTTTTGGTCATTTTCAAATACTTGCCATCTTATTACATTGTTAGGCACAACAGGTCTAACAACAATCCTCACATGTTGATCTGAGTTTCTTCTAACATTCTTAGGAATGTCAAACTATGCACCAGTTGTAGCTAACCTATTAGTATCTTTGCTCTTTTGTTTGGGCATTGCCTAAATATTGAAGGCATCAAAGTCTTCAATTAGGTCCTAGACCCTGTGCTTATATGACTTAAGCAAGTCATTCTTTGAAGCACTTTGTGATCTAATTTGGTGGACAACAACTTCATTGTCAACAAATGCTTGTAAAACTTGCATTCCTCTTATTTGTGCTAGTTGTATGCCTTGAATCAAGGTTTCATATTCAGCTACATTGTTAGTATAGCTAAACTACAATCAGAATGAAGAAAAATAACTTTCCTTTTAGGGTAAAATCAATACCATCCCAGTACCTGCTCCATTTTTTCTTTTGAAGCCATCAAACTACATCTACCATATCCCTTTTGGATCCGATGTTGCCTTTTCAAGATTAGGAATGGTGGCATCTTCTTTGTGGATATAATAAGTACCTAGCACTGTATTCTCTATGTGGTCAAGGGTGTCAAAATGAAAATAATTAGCCCACTCATCAAGTAGTATATCAAGTATTTCCTCCACAGGTGTTGCAGCCTCATGCCTACTGTTGTCATCCTCTTCCAACTCATGGATTGTGCAATTCACATTGTTTGGGTTAGGAGTGTAGGGTTGTATATGATCATTTACAATAGGTTCAGCCCTAATGGTGACCTTGGTGCCATATCTAGTTCTAAACAACATGTGGGACCAATCAAAAGATAAATACCCACCTATTTTAGTAGTGAAATCCCTAGATAAGCATATGCCAAAGTAGGCAAGGAGATCAATGATTGAGATACCTTGTGAAACAGAGAAGCCAGGGCATGCATGCAAAGTGAGTTTCAAATCTTTAATAACACCTACTATCTTAACAATAGTACCATCTAATTGCACTACCCCCTTATTCATAGGATCATACTTTATACCTAACCTATCAGCGATATTTTTAGCCATGACAGAGGTAGTCGCTCTAAAATCTATCATACAATTATGCAATAATTAATGACCTATGATTAAGGAAACATAAAATGGAGGGGGCTTACTTTTTTCCTTGTGCTTGCTTCCTCCTTGGGTTGGCACAAGTTTATTGGGGTATTTGTCTTTTCTTTTACCAACTCCACATCAGGTTGACTGAATTCTATTAGAGCCTCTTGAAGAACATTTCTTTGAGCTGGGATTAATAATGCATTCCATATAGTGACACTTAGATTTATCTTCTTCATCTGATCCACTATGCTAAAGGGTATTTGACTACACTTTTGTGATGTATTATTAACAGTTGAATTTTTTTGGTTGTTGATTGGATTGGAATTGCATAGTTGGTATTGAATCTATCCTACCAACAGTCTAATTTGCTTTCCTTAAAGGAGTCTCAGGCACTTTCTCCTTTTCTATAACTATTGGAGACACATTAGGTATAGGAATATCACCAACTGCAGGCATTGATGTATCTTCAGTAGCTCTTCTCTTCACCTTCGTATTGAATGCTATTGGACCAACACCTTGATTAACACCATAATAGCCATCAAGGGTCCAATTCATCAAGGTAGCATCATTTTTCATTTGTTCTTGGCCTCCTTGAACTATTCCCTAATTGATGGTAACTTGTCATTCTAAATTTGTTGGTTGTTATTGCATTGTTAAAGCATGACTGAACTATCCACCTTGGCACAAATTTTGGCTGTGGGGCTGATTTGAAGGATAATACCAATCACTGTCTTGGGCCAAGTTGTTTTGAATAGGCACAAGGGGGTCTAGAGGAGCTTGCTGCATTAGGGTAAACAACATTTAATGGTCTGATATAAATAAGTTACCCCTGCCTTTGTATATTACCTTGGTATGGAGGTCTATTTTGTTACTATGTCTGATTGTATGGTTGATATGGTTTGTTGGGTTGCACTTGCTGCCTCTCTAACATCACCACTATGTTGGTCAAACTTCTTATCTCAGCATCTTTATCCTACAGTTATTCAATTGAAGGTGTAATTAGAGGAGCAATAGAAGTGGTGATGGAAGTTGGAGCCACAGTAGGCTAAATAACAGGGGCCTCTGAAAATAAAGGCATTGGTGGCCTTAGAGCAATCTTCCCTACCTAAATTAGGCAATTTTTTGCCCTTATTGCTGTGTGATAGGCATCAAGCAATATTGTTCCTCCCATGGACTGAATCATGACAACAATATCTGGATTCAAATACCTTAAATAATAGATGAATGTTGTGTTTGGAGAGGACTTCACCAGCAAGGGGATTTTGTCCCATGTTTTTTTGAATCGGTAATTGAAGTCTACCATGTATTCATGAGGGGCTCTCTTGATTGTATCTAATTACTCCATTAGTGACAAGTGGTCAATCTTGTCTTTGAAATGTTTGAACAATTTAGTGCCCAAATCATCCCATTTGTGGATGGAATTTGCTTGGAGACCTCTATACCACTGCAAGGCTTTTCCTTTGAATGAAGAGGCCAGCAGTCTCACCACCACATTGTCAGTAGTAACATGGTGGACTAAACAAGCACTGGTAATGTCTTAAATGTGTTCAGCAAAGGTAGTGGAGTTCTCAGTAGTGAAAAATGGGAGAGCCTTTAAGGGTAAAGTGGGGATATCATCATATTGCACTAGGTCTAAAGGATTGTCCCCATGGAATGCAACAAATGGAAGCTTTCTTGCCATGTTAGGGATATTCAAGTTAATTATGGGTATGTGTAGGGTTCTTCTTGAATACTAAAACCTAACTTGGAAATTAACTTGAGGGTGAGTACACCGAGCTCTTGAAGGGGATAAATTACTACTATTCTACCTCACAGGGGACCTAGATAGTCTAGTTCTTCTTGTTCTTTTAGTAAATGAGAGTTCTATAAATTGGAAATTACCTCTAGATGAAGACCTTATTTGCACTCCAGGTATGAAATGTTGAATTGTTATGTAGGAACTAGATCAACAAAGTCACTAGGTGCCTATTGAATGCTTTCACAGCAGCAAATGAACCAAGAATGACACCAAATTCTCAGTCCAGCTCTCACTCAAATTAGAGTGTCCCACAGGGCATGCCAAAAACTATTATCACTTAGAATTGCACCCTTCTTGGAGATAGTCCAAGCATTCTAATGACACAATGGGAATTATCTCAAGGTGTGGGACCTTGCAATTTTGAGATTAGACCTCTAGAGAAGGCTGGTTCCTCTTTCTGAGATTAAGGCTCAGATAAAACTATTAAACCCTAATGCTACACTTGCCAGGGGAAAAGGGTGGAAGGAATATAGAAAGGAAAAGATGATGCACCAGAGTCATAAGGTGTATTAGTTGAACTGAACCAACACAACAATGATCTCACTCCCTAAAAGAACTCACATAGACCTAAAACCTTGACAGAGGCTTCGAATAGAAGACTATATAATCTATGAAGGAGCCATTCTACACTCAAAATAGATCACAACTGTAACGTTAGAAATTGTCCTCCTGTATTGAATGGTACAATTTCCCTCAGTTTAGCTCCTCACTCTCGATGGTCTCTTAACTTTTTCTTTTTCAGCCTTCCCGAAACCCTGATTGACTTAGTCTAGGAGCAATCTATACACTTTTTGAGGTAACTAATTGATAGAACCCATAAAGAGGTTTGAGATTAGGGTCCCTCTGACCCCCAAAAATGCAGATCTGAGCTAAAATTGGGGGCTTGGACTTGGGCGCCCACACCCTAGTCCTCCCCAGTTTCATGAGATTTTGAATTTTGACAGGGTGTCAATTCCCGCCGAGTGCCTCAGGATTCTGTTTTCAAGTTCTCAGTTTTTGCACGATATCGAGACGTTATTTTAAATTTAAATTCCCTAAAGTTTGATATAAAAATACATTTGCAAATCATTTTATCACACACAATTCTTATGGAAACTTGATGCCAAAACTCTAATGCAATTGCTATTAAAGATCAGTGAATTGTTGAAGCTATTTGAAGTATTCTTTATTTGCTATCTTGGAGACAATGGATGGAGGTTAGGAATCAAGATCTTGAGTCTATCTTACTCTTCCTAGGGTTTGTACACCTTTTGCATGATCAGGAGAAGGGTTAAAGCCTCCAACAACAAGCTTGGAGATCCTCTGCAAATATTGCTAATTCACCTTCTTGTTCATGCAAGTCTTCATTTGTTTCATCTCCTTGACGTGAAGTTGTATGTGTTTATTGATGCAAAGCAAGTTGTTGATCCTCCCTTGATTGAGACATCTAGGGTTTGATTTTTATGCATACACACATTGTTAGGTTTACACACACTTCTACAAATCTTTTCCTTTGGCTATTGTTGAGGTAGAAATATCGAAAATGGGGCTTGACTGAGGCAATCTCCTATATAGCTTCAAAAATTTCCTTTTTTTGTAGGTGTAGATCGTGTTTTGTTGGTTCTGGCAAAAAGAAGCCATAAGAAGGAGGATATTATAGGTATAGTCATGACAAACTTTCAAATTTTTAGATTCCAAGACTTGTGGAACATTGGAGTGGGCGTCCTAGTCCAACCAGGTGTTTTCTCTGAGATGTAGAAGCCATTTTACAGTCTTAGACACCCTGTGCAGAAGGCTTTCCTATTCGGGAATTTGTAGGATATTCGAGCAGGCGCCCTAGTCTAGGTAACCCTCAAAATCTAGGTACGGTGTCTCTGAAAACCCTCATCTACACTTCTATGATTAGTTTTACTAGATACTTCATTGGTTTATGTATATTGTTGATTTAAGGCATAATTAGCATTTTGCTTGGTTGAATGAACAACACTTGATAAAATCTTGATTAGGGCCTTACGTTCTACAACCACTCGAGCAAAAACGGGAGACAAAGTGATTAGAAGCTTGTCCACAACCTAGATCCTTGTTATCCCCAATGTTTAAGGGTGAAATTGAGGTACTTAACTTAGAGTAAACAACCATCAAATTTTACCCTAAACATTTTGGCGAACCTAAGATTTAAAGAATTTGCATCCTCTCAAACTTCAAATCTGAAATAATTTGCTGTTGTAAAGGGTGATGCCACAATAATGGGTTACACTTTCTGGGACATCCTGATTTTTGCTGAAATCACATATTTTTAGAAAATATAATGATTTAAGACTTGAAAGATTCCATTTAAAGGATTTTTATTGAAGAGTGTTTGATCAAAACCCCTTAGATTCAAACCCCCTTGGATAGAAGCTTGCTAGTTTTAAACCATACCTATAATGGAGTCTCCTCTACACCTATCAAAATGCTGATAAAAAACTAATTTTGATTTATCTTTTGAGGGATCAAATGAATTCATTTAAAATTTATGCTTTATAAGTATGTAGTCCTTATTATAATCTTCCTAAAAAATATAATTTTAAATATATTTAATTTGATTATTATATTTATTTTTTATTTCTTGTGAATGTATGTTTTTCACCGAACATCAAGTTCTCTATTCTACACACATGGAAAATTAGTAAATTACTGAAACAAAATTCCAAAAAATATCTATGCACTAGATATTGATGTCCTTGTTTCAACAAAAGAAAAAAAATTGAATTTTGATACATACAGAAAAAGTTATGTTTTATGGAATACGCCTATGTCTAAATTATAATTGGTTTGACTTCAAAAATTAATTAAAAAATATATATTCAACAAAACTTTATGCAACCAAATGCATACACTATATATCGATGTTACCAATCTAAAATAAAAAGAATCAGAATTTTATCCTTTCTAGAAAAAAAGTTGTGCGCTACGGAATACACATCACTTTAAAAAAATGTTGTTTACTATTAAAAACCAGTTATCAAAGAAGATGCAAACAAATTTACAATTTAACTCCAAATTTTTTTAAAAAAATATATTTAGAATCTACAAACAAAATCTCACAAATCACTAGTTTGTATCATCTTCAAATTCATAATGGTTTAGTGGCTATAGGTGTCAGAATGTGAAGATTTAGTTCAAAATATTGATTTCAATGTCAAGTTTGGCCAAAAAGTGTAACCCACTATTGTGGGATGACCCTAAAACATATTTGGATTGGAAAACCTCTTTAGTGAAATTTGCATATGTTAAATTGTGATTACATTCTTTATCTTTGCACTAAAAGAGTTGGAAATTAGCCTGTATTGTTGGATATTGTATTCCATTTGAAAAATCCATCATTGTGCATTTAAATCTTGGTTTAAATAGAGCATGTTAGAATGTTGGATTATTTTTTATACAAGATTTTCATGCTTATGATGAGCCATTTAGTTGTGATGACTTCAATATGTTAGATGAATCATTTGAGGACTTTATCTCGGTTGAACAGTCCACTACAGCCTCTAAGCTGTCACTATTTCAAAGATTTGTAAATGTGATCTATTTTCCTAAATCTAAAGAAGAGATTGAAAAATTGAAAATTTTGGTTACTCTATGTGCAAATGTGGCTCATCCACCCTCTAAACCTATGCTTGTTGTTAAAGGTCTTTCATCTCCTTCGCAATCTCCTGATCACATTTACGATTATGCAAAACAAATAGTGAAATAAGACTCACAAAATAATCATAATGTGGTTGCTCATGTGTATAACACTCAGAATAAAAAACAAAGTACACAACAAACAAATGTTCCAATATCTTTACCAGCTTCTCAACCTATGCTTCCTCAAGCACCTTGTTTAACATATAAAGGTGGTAAAGACTATGATCTTGTAGAGCAGCTCCGTGCCACTCTTGCGAAAATATCTCTTTGGGAACTTATACAAACTTCACCTACCTACCATGGAATGCTACAAGAATCTTTACAAAAGGTGATTGTTCCTCCTGCTATTAAACCAAATGATGTTGCTGCTTTACTAGATTGTATGCATGCAACAAAAATAGATATTTTATTCCAACAACATGAGTTACCATCTCTCAAGGTTCAGAAGCAGTATGATCCTTTGGTTATCTTTATTACAATCAACAAAACATTTGTTAAGAGAGTTATGATTGATATTGGGTCAGCCCTTATTGTTTGTGGTATTGATTGATTGCATAAGGTTAAAGTTGATGTATCTGCCATCAAACTGGAATCATTAAGTATTTGTGGCTTTGACAATTTTGGACGACAATCCGTGGGCACTGTAACTCTACCTATACAAGTTGGACCTATGATGGTGCCTACCCTGATTCATGTCATGCCTTGTTCTCTATCTTACAATATGATTCTAGGAAGACCTTGGATACATGCATTAGGAGCCGTTCCTTCTACTTTACACCATTCGATCAAGTTTATATTTAAAGGTAAATTGCATACTATCCATTCGGATCCTGAACCTGACAATTGTTTGCAAATGAAAGTGCATAAACTAGTTGTTGGTCTTAAGATGCTAAACAATCTGAAAGATGAATTGTCAGCTCCTCTTGCCTCTAAAAATGTTATGCAAGAGCCCAAGCAATCGAATGCATTTGTTGGTGATGACTAGGGTTCATTAGATTTTGCATCCTCCTCCACAGGAGAATATAAACTTAAAATTCTCGTCCTTGAAACATCAAATATTACATCGATTACATCACATGCTTCGAATGATAAACATAAGACTTCTTTGGTGACAAACAAAGTTAATACTCTAAGTTACACTACCGATTATGAGACATATGAAGCTCCACCTTCGTCTGAAGAAATGGTCTCTCTTTATGGCAGAGGATTCTGATTCCTTTATAAAAATTGTGACTATGTAGGTAATGGTTGTGGTATAAATCAACAACGAATCAAAGTCCCTATAGAATCCACTTCACAGCATTACTCAAGTGGTATTGGATACAATCCCTTTAAGGAATCCAAAGCCCACAAATGCCCTACTCTAAATGTGAATACAATATCAACACTCAGTTTGATATGCCCTGAGATGATTGCTATCAATTTTCCTCCAGGAGCACTTCTATTAGATATGTTATGGTGGATGAAGCGATAATGGAATTCTTAGGTGCTTATGATGGTATTCCTCATTATCACCATAAACATGGCCTACCTTATTGTTTAAACAATGATGCATATTTTGGAAAGACTACTAGCACAATGACTGCTATAGTAGAACTAAATGAAGAACTTCAAGAAAAATTACAATCCTACAATCCCCTAGACCATAGTACCCTCCTTAATGGAAAGACTATTGATGTTGTTATGGATAAGGATAATCTTGAAAAAGTCATCCCTATTAGTGATTGTTTAAATGCGGAAGAAAAAGAAGAAATGAATAAATTGTTGAATGAATTCTCAGAATTGTTTGCTTGGAATTACTTAGACATGCTTGGTATAGATCCTCAGATTGTAACACATAACATCATGTTGAAACCAGATGTTAAGACTTTCAAACAAAAGATTTGCAAGATGAATCCTAAGATTGCTTTGCTTGTCAAAGCTGAAATAGAAAAACTCTTACAAGCTAGCTTTATTTGACCCATTGATTACTCTTCATGGATCTCAAATATTGTTTCCGTCACTAAACCTGATGATCGTATAAGAATGTGCACAAATTTCTGAGATTTAAATTTGGTGTCTTTGAAAGATGATTTTCCGCTCCCTAATATCGATATGATTGTTGATTCCATAGCTGGACATGAGTTGCTATCTTTTATGGATGGATTTTCAAGATATAATCAAATCCTTATAAATCCTCTTGATCAGTATAAAACAGCCTTTATAACACCTTGGGGTACATTTTGTTGGGTAGTCATGCCATTTGGACTTAAGAATGTAGGAACTACTTACCAACGTGTGATGACTCTTATATTTCATGACTACATGCACAATATTCTTGAAGATAATGTTCATGACATCCTAGCGAAGTCTATCCATTGTAAGGATCATGTTACAAATCTTTGACAAATATTTGAGCACATATGAAAATATAATATGCGAATGAACCCCCTAAAGTGTGTTTTTGGCATAGATAGTGGAAAGTTATTGGGATTTATTGTTTCAAATCGAGGTATAGAAGTTGACACGAAAAATATAGATGCAATTGTTAATATTCCAATACCAAAGAATATATCTCAACTTCGTAGCTTGTAGGGAAAGATACAGGCCATTTGTCGATATGTTTCACAACTAGCAGATAGGACTTGCCCCTTTACGTAGATACTGAAGAAAGATTCTCGCTTCCAATGGAATCTTGAATGTTAAAAAGATTTCGATGATTTAAAGGATTATTTAGCTAATCCACCTATTTTACAACCTGTTGTTTCCGATAAACCATTTCTATTATACATCTTAGCATTTAACAATGCCCTAGCTGCTTTGTTAGTGCAACATAATGTCGAAGGAAAAGAATGTGTTGTCTATTATATCAGTCGTACTTTTCTCAATTATGAGGTGTGATACATAGTTATAGAGAAACATTGTTTAGATTTAGTATTTTCTACTCAAAAGCTTAGACATTACCTCTTGAATGTTGAAATACATGTAATGGTAAAATTTGACCCTTTGAAACATCTCTTCGCAAGAACAGATTTATTAGGTCGCCTTGCTAAATGGGTTATGTTGTTAACAGAATTTGATCTCAAGTTCATTTCACAAAAATCAATTAAAGAACAAGTGATAGCCGATCAGCTAGCTGAGGCTCCCTCATCCTTTTCTCTACAAAATGTTGATGCTTTTCCTGATGAACAGATCTTAACAATCTCTACGGATGAAAACTAGGAGTTATACCTCGATAGATCTAAATGTCAAACTGGCTCCAAGGATGATGTTATATTAATACCTCCCGTTGGTAAGCTAATCCCCTTATCTTACCATTTAGATTTCTTATGCACAAACAACATTGCTGAATATGAAGCTCTTATAGCTGGACTTTGTGCAGCCTTGGCCCTGAATATCAGAAGTATTACAATATATGGAGATTCTCAATTAATTGTTAAACAAATAACAATATCATATCCAACAAAGCACAATAAGTTATCTTAGTACCGTGAGTTTGCATTATCTCTCTTGAGACAATTCACATCATATTCAATCAATACCATTCCCAAGAGGGATAACCGGCATGCAAATGCAATGGCAAGCGCAGCTTCCCTTCTATCACCTGATGGTTCTCCTGAGGAATTTACCTTCATTGTTCATAATCTTAAGACACCGATAATTGAAAGCCCTATAGTTACGAATTTAGAACTCTGTGGTCATACATACACTGATGAATGGTTCTCCTACATATTCAACTATTTACGTGATGGAACTATTCTAGACTCAACATCTAAGAATGCCTGACTCCACTTATGCAAACTAGCAGCACTCTACATTATATTGTCGAATGTCTTATATTGACCAAGCTATAATGGTGTTTTACTCCGATGTTTAAGTAATGTAGAGATCCTAATAGCTTTAAAAGAAGCTCGCTCTGGTGCCTGTGGGGGGCATTTCGGTGGAAAATCATTGGTGCAAAAATTATTACGTATGGGGTACTATTGGCAGCATATGGAACAGGATTCCTTTTCTTACATCGAAAGATGCCCACAATGTCAACAACATAAACACCTCATCCATGCTCCTGCTCAAGAGCTTTGTGCCCAGGTGTCACCATGGCCATTTTCTATCTGGGGCTTGGATCTTGTTGGTAAAATTTCCTTGCCCTCCTCTCAAGGACATACATTTATCATTACTGCTACTGATTATTTTACAAAATGGGTCGAAGTGGTCCCTTTGTGATCCACGACTGTCGATGTAATCTGTCAATTCATACAAGATAACATAATTTCTTGATTCAAAATACCTTCCTCCTTAGTTTCAAACAACAATACACCATTCAAGATCAAGGATGTGAAAAAGTTCCTTGAAAAATATCATATACAACATCACTTCTCTATGCCTTATTATCCTCAATCAAACAGCCAAGCAGAAGCTTCAAACAAGGTTATTCGATAGATTGTACGGGAAACTATTAATAAACATCAGAAAGATTGGCATACACAATTATCATGTGCACTATGGGCCTACAGAACAAGTATTCAAACAACTACGGGTAACACACTATATAATCTTGTCTATGGCGCAGATGCGATAATGCCCTTGGAGTTAGAAATTTCTTCCTTGCGAATTTCCCTAAGAGACATCATGGATGATGACCTAGAACAAGAGAAAAGATTACAGGAACTTGACATGCTTGATGAAAGACATATTAATGCTCTCAAACATCTCGAGGCTTATCAAAAAGGAATACAATGGACCTATAATGCGCAAGTCATACAACATTCATTTAACATTGGAGACTTGGTTCTTTATGAAAATTAGCACAACGTAAACACACTACCTAGAGAAAAAGGCAAGTTCAACCTTAATTGGCTTGGACCTTATATCATCACTGAAGCCTTTGGATCTGGGGCATATAGATTAGCTGATGAACAAGGTACACCGCTTAAAGAACCCATTAATGCGGTGCACCTCAAAAGATTTTATGCTTAAAGATCTAATGTTAAATGTTCCTAAGCTAATTTAGTAAGATGGATTAGCTTCAATTTTGACAAAATAGTATTGTTTTGTCTTAATTCATTTTGCATTATATCTTTGTTCAATTGATCATTGTTGCATCATGTTTAAGTAGTAATTTCTTAGATCACTTTGGCATTAACTGAATATAGCATGGAAGTTAAAGTTATGTGTAAAATAATTAATCATTTTTCTTATTACAACATGTTCTTTTTAGAATTATTAGTGTATCACAATAGCATTAATTATAGCATTTAGATATCATCACTAGTTGCATTTTTACAAAAATCACATGTGATAGATCAAAAGCCAGTACACATAAATAAAAAGAAATAAACATCATATATATATCTCAGTTTCATGTATACATCTGAGTCGACTATCCCTCAAAACAAAATGGGATGTCGTAGTGCCGAACATCTAGGAATCACATAGTTAAACCTCAATCGCATGTACCCTCAGGCCCTCGTGGTGCGCAAGTGATAGAAGCCTAACCGTGTGTGGCTATGGATCATGAATGACTCCTAGAGAGGCTTCATGATCGTAACCCCCTGATCTCGCCTCTCATATCTATCATATGCTCATGTGCCTCCTAGTATATCCTCTGGTACTAGTCTCTCTCAACCTGAACCATGTATCTATTAGCTCTTGCCTGCTGGACCTCCTGTAGTAAGAACTCACTGATAGCTAGCTCTCCCTCCAATGTAGGAACCACTACCGTCTACTCTCATTGTGCCCTAAGCTTAACCTCAGCGTGCTCAACTCTTTGTCAAAACTACTCTCTCTCTCTCTCTCATGCAGACTGCTCTAGTATGGCCTCTTTAGAAGTCCTATAGCTGATGACAGGCATAAATAACTTAGCATGCCACCCAGCGGATGATTGTGGCAAATGATCTACTTGCACCTGCTACTCTGAGGCATCTATTGGTAATATGTCTCTGATGACACGACTCACAAAGTCTCACCATGCGTCTATACCAACTACAAAATAGAGAATGAGATAGATGTTAGACTCCCATATAAAAATCATAAATAATAAACTATACAAAAACATAAAATAATAAATCAAATCCCACCTGGATGTCCATCTCACCAGGATGGATCTCAGATCACTGATGGTGTAATGAGCTCTGTTGTTTGATCTGCAGCTGGGGGCATAGGCCTGCTACTGTCCCCTCACTCTGTCTGACTAGGCCTCACATCATCTACGAGAGTAGAACCACGATCCTTAGATCATGGTCTCGACTCGATCTCCTTGTCAGTGTCTGCCTCTTATTGGCTCTGTCACCATCTCGCTCTGAAGATGTATTATGATGGGACCTCCTTAGACTCATCCTTGTCCTCCTCCATACCCTCCTCAAGATTGTAGTATCTTGTATAGTCACTGATGTCATCCTCCACCCCTGTGTCAATAGCATGACCGAGCCAAGGTCAGGCATCTCCTGTAGGGTGCTCGGGTAGAAAGATAGGAGTAGGTCATGCTATGTGCCACCAGGTCTGATATGCTTGGGTACACCTGACATCATCTACGCCTGATACTGGTTCTGCATCCTTAGGACCCTCATCGTCGCTAAGTGGTATGTCTACTATAGTTATTCGTTGAATAGTATTGGCTCTGAGTGCACTCTGAGTTGCATGTGCATAGCTTAGACAAACTACAGGCACATCTTGTACCTGTCTGAACTATCATGCCACCCTATCATAGTAAAACAAGATACAGTATGATCAAGGTGACCGGCCATCAGCCAATACCTCTGCATCTGAGCTAACTTCCTCTACTCACCAAGAAATCTGATGAACCCACGATACGGTCTCTAGATAATGTCACCAGGCTGCAATCTATCAAATACTACTCTCTAGTGTAACAAATTGCCGTGCCTCCAACACCTGACTAGTAGATAGGCATAGATGCATGGATGAGTGAACGTTGCCTCTATGGGATAACCTATTAGCCATGTGCACCTGATATGCTGATATGTTTAGACCATCAAACTCTGCATCTCATAGTGGACATATCACCCCAAGTTGCGATATAGGTGCGCAAGCATACTACGCCCCCATGTGTAGACAATCTGATGTGCCTTCATCGCTCTGATAGTATGAACGAGACCCCCATGAAGGTGAGTGCCTCGTCCATCTGGTACGATGGCTAGTGCGGCAGTGACAATAATGATCCTCTGTAGTAAGATGTCTCTTCATCCCTACTCTAGTAACAAGAGTTGAATGTGTCCTCACTCTGCCTATGAAATAGTGTGACCTAAATAGTAGAGTTGACTCTCGCGAGTGTACTCCTCTAAGTGATGTCCAACAACCCTCATTGTATCTCCTTGAATCGGTAGTCAAAGGATCTTGAATACATCCTCCAGTGTGATGGTCATCTTGCCAGTCGGTAGATGGAATGTGGAGATATCTGCATCCCATCTCTCCATCAGTGCCATAAGCATTGCACAGTGGAATCTGATTGTGGGCATCTCAAACACCCACCATAGACCCACCATCTATAAGTACTCTCTCTTTGTGGTTGTCAATGCGCTAGCGTGCTCTCGTAGAAGTGCCATCAGATGACCACTTGTGTGGTCCTGCATCTCAGTGACATCCTATAGAACGGAAAGAAAGCAAGAGTATTAGAATCCCCTCTGGAAATCAAAGTAAGCTATCTAGAACTGAATAAGATTCCTATGTATAGGACCTATGTCTTCTGTGGACCAGGGCACCCCAAGAAGACTAGGGTGCGCTAGAGGGACACTGGCACTCCTGTGGGACTAGGGTGCCCCAGAGAGACTCTAGCACCCTTGGTGGACCAGGGTGCCCCTGTCTGGGAACCCTGTCCACCTTCCCCTCTTGGCACATACATTGATAAACGTGAAAGAAAAAAATGATTAAAGATGACAAAAGGATGGAATCAAGACCCTACCTTGGCCTCGAAGTGTCTCTCCACCACTCGAGCTTGGAGCATCTCTAGTCATGGTGGATGGTATGGACGTTGACTTGGCATGGTCGTTCTCCTATTCTGCTTCTCTCTCCCTCTACAATAAAAAAAATTAAGAATGAGTTAAGTGGTAAGTGACAACTCCTTTTACATCAAGTAAGTGAGTGAGAAATCCTATCCCTAACTAGGTGCAAAAGTGTGCTCTTTTCACTGTGGAGCCCTTTTCTAGACTTGTTGAACTCTGATTTTAGTGTCATTTATTGCGTTGGAATCTTGGTTCCACTCTCTTTCTCACCCAATGTGCTATGGTCGCGTGTTGTCTCTTCAAATGACCCTCATGACACATTTCCCTTGAAATTAATGTGTGTGGATATCTCCTTGTTTCTACTCTCAGACTAAGCAAGTAGAAACAAGGGGGGTATATATCTCTCTCGATTTCCTCCCTCACCATGTTTCTCAACCCCCTTAGTATTTTGATACTGACTCATTGGTGGTGGTTGCAGGTGGATTTGGTTTTGATTTCTGACAAGTTTTCCTTTGTAGGATGCGATTCCTAACTTTCTAGTCTTGCAGGACTGCAGACTTGGAGGCTTCTTCGTATTCATCAACAACACTTCAGCTTCCTCTACAGTATCCTTTTGGGTATCCTTTTCATGATTAATGCATTTACTTTCCTTTAGTTACATATGCACGTAGTGTCATATGGCCACTAAAGTAGGGGCTAAATGTAACGTCAAAAATTATCCTCCTGTATGGAATGGTATAATTTATCTCAGTTTAGCTCCTCACTCTCGGTGGTCTCTCAACCTTTTCTTTTTCGGCCTTCCCAAAACCCTGATTGACGTAGTCTAAGAGAAATCTATTCACTTTTTGAGGTAGCTAATTGATAGAACATGGAAAGAGGTTTGAGATTAGGGTCCCTTGGACCCCCAAAAATGTAGATTTGAGCTGAAATCGGGGGCTTGGACTTGGGCACCCGTGCCCTAGTCCTCCCCAATTTCACGAGATTTTCAATTTTGGCGGGGTGTCAATTCCCACTAAGTGCCTTGGGATTTCATTTTCAAGTTCTCGATTTTTGTGCGATATCAAGACGTTATTTCAAAATTTGAATTCCCTAAAGCTTGATATAAAAAGACATTTGCAAATCATTTTATCACACACAATTCTTATACAAACTTGATGCCAAAACTCTACTACAATTGCTATTGAAGATCGGTGACTAGTTTGAGCTATTTGAAGTATTCTTTATTTTCTATCTTGGAGACAATGGATGAAGGTTAGGAATCAAGATCTTGAGTCTATCTTGCTCTTCCTAGGGTTTGTATGCCTTTTGCATGATCGGGAGAAGGGTTAAAGCCTCCAACACCAAGCTTGGAGATCCCCTGCGGACATTGTTGATTCACCTTCTTGTTCATACAAGTTTTCATTTGTTTCATCTCCTTGAGGTGAAGTTGTATGCGTTTATTGATGCAAAGCAAGTTGTTGATCTTCCCTTGATTGAGACATCTAGGGTTTGATTTTTATGCATACACACATTGTTAGGTTTGCACACACTTCTGCAAATCATTTCCTCTGACTATTATTGAGGTAGAAATACCCAAAATGGGGCTTGACTAAGGAAAGCTCATATATATCTACAACAATTTCCTTCTTTTGTAGGTGCAAATCATGTTTTGCAGGTTCAGGTGAAAAGATGCTACAGGAAGGAGGATATTGCTGGTACAGTTACGACAAACTTTTGGATTTTTAGATTCTGAGGCGTGCGAAACATTGGAGTGGGCGCCCTAGTCCAGCTAGGTGTTTTCTCTGAGATTTGGAAGCCATTTACCAGTCTCAGGCATCCTGTATAGAAGGTTTTCATGTTCAAGAATTTATAGGACATTGGAGTGGGCGCCCTAGTCTAGGTAGCCCTCAAAATCTAGGTACAGTGTCTCTGAAACCCCTCCTCTACAACTTCTGTGATCAGTTTTACTAGATACTTCATTAGTTTTTGTATATTGTTGATTTGAGGCATAATTAGGGTTTTGCTTGGTTGAATGAACAACACTTGATAAAATCTTGATTAGGGCCTTAGGTTTTGCAACCACACGAGCAAAAAAGGGAGACAAAGTGATTAGAAGCTTGTCCACAAGCTAGATCCTTGTCATCCCCAATGTTTAAGGGTGAAATTGAGGTACTTAACTTAGAGTAAACAACCATCAAATTTTACCCTAAACAAAAACTTCAAATGAAACATACAAAAAAAGTGCAAGAGAGGTAAAATATCAAAGATTTATCAATCATGAAGGTCAAATGACCATTACAAGGAGTAAATACATGTTATAGAGTAATAGACATAAAATAATCAAATACATTCATGGTTGAACAATGAACTAAAGACATCAAAGGATTGAAAATGAGAACAATACAACAAATCAAGTTGTTCTATAAGTGCATTACAAGGTCTAGATGGAACAGAGGAATTTGCCCAGCATAAGAACCTAGAAAATAACTAACAACCCCAAATACATCTTTGAAACATGTATATATAGCTTTTATAACCGCACTGTAGCAGCCATGGTGTGGAAGATAAGAATTCAACAAGCAGGGATGTCAACCATGCTGCAATAACTTTGAACTAGCATTCTTTGAAGCGTGCCCACATGGCTCTACTGAGGAAATCTACTAAAATAGGAGGTTCTCCATGCCATGAGTACATGAAATTCAATGCAAAGGGGGAAAAATGTCATGGGGAGATGGGAAAACATTCTACTGTGTATTAAAATGGACCCTTACAGAGCATTAATGGCAACTAGGATTGGCCAGTCAAATCGCATTTTCTCTGTGAAGAAAGGAGTCATCTGAGTTTCAGAGTTTGGACTGTCGGCCCTCTATCTTATCACTTGCAGAAGAAAGAAGGAAGAAGACCAAAACCATGCACTCTACCTTTTATACTTAGAAGATTTTACCTTAGCAGAGATCGGGCCTCGAAGCTTCCATCTTCCGGCCTCAGGCTGCCATGTGTCACCTTCTTGCGATTCCATCGTAACCCTTTTCCTTAATAAAATAATCTTAGGAAATGGTGGAAAGCCTGAGAACCTTTTGAGAGTGGTAGAGTTTTAAGTTTAGACCTTCAACCTTCCTCATTCCAAGAGAAGGAATAGGGGATATGAAAAGGCTAAAGTCTGACTCCCCGAAACACTTAGAAGAATTTATAATGAAAAGGACTAGAACTCAGGTCCTGACTCTTCATTTTGGATGACGTCATCGCCACCTGTCCCTATTCCATAGTTTTGCTATAACTTTTTCTTTAATAAAATAATTCCCCGTAGAATAATGGAAACACACCATGTATCCCATCGGAAGTCAACTATCAAACCTTTGACCTTCGGGCATTTATGAAGAAGACAGAATGTGAAAAGCCTAAATTCTGACCTCTGGTGAAACAAAAAACTTACTTGGTAGACCTCAATAAGCAAACCTTCAACATTTAACCTTCCAAGATGGAAGGTAGAAGAGCAAAACTCTGAAGTCTTACAACAGAACACTTAGCCAGATTTCTGCAAAGGGAAATAGTTGGAGTTCAGCCCTCAAACCTTCCACCTTTCAAAGGAAGGAAGGTGAAAGGAGAGAACTTTGAACTCTAGTGATATAACACTTAGAGCACTTTTGCAAGGAGAAAAAGAGGGGAGTTCAAGACTTTGGGCTTTGGCACGCTGAAGAGGTGAAGCTCGAACTTCGACATCCCGACTAGGCAGAAAAACACAAGGAAAACTATGAATTTTCTGGGACTTAACCATTTTTTATGTTTTTCCTTGCATCCTCAAAAGAGGAAAAACTAGGATCCCATGGATCTTAGACTATTTGGCCAAGGGGATAAACTCGGATAACAATATTAAACATAAAATGTAATAAATGTGCATGTGTGTATAAACTAGTTCAGGTCGTCTAGTCTATGGGTCATCATGTCGGCTCCCAATCAAGCAACCATCCAAGTGTGAATTCTGATAATTTGATAAATGTGCTAACCCCTACATATATATACATATACAAACTTGTGTAATTAATTTAAAAGTATATCGAATTTATATCTATATATATATTTCAAATTTATATATATATATATATAACACAAATGAACAAGTGAACATGTGTACACATATATGTACGTTTTAGCTTAGATGAAAATTAAAGTTCATTTGTCCACTGACATGGTATTGAGGTGAATCTGAACATGTGCGTACATGCTTTCTCCTCAAAATAGAAGTCACATGTGCTACCTCCACCTACACACATATGCATGAATACATAAAAAAAATTAATACATGTACATACATACATAAATACACACACACACACACACACACACACACACACACACACACACACACACACACACACACACACACACACACACACACACACACACACACATATATACATGAGTTTCTAGAGTTGCATCCTCAATGCCGCATATATATATACATGTGAGTTGCTAGAGTTGCATCCTCAATGCTACCTTCTGCAATAATATAATCTACCAGCTCCT
Source organism: Cunninghamia lanceolata (assembly GCA_027924645.1). Lineage (NCBI taxonomy): Eukaryota > Viridiplantae > Streptophyta > Pinopsida > Cupressales > Cupressaceae > Cunninghamia > Cunninghamia lanceolata. The sequence goes on from BSBN01000206.1 coordinate 14,986,097, forward strand.
CTATAGTCCTACCCTAGAATAGGTCTACCAATGATGTGTGTAGCAGACTATGCATGTGAGATAGCATTGACCCTAAAGAGAGCAACTTCGTAAAACCTAGACCTCTCGCATCCTGCTCAATTGTATCACTAGATGTCTGAGCACTTGGAGAAACTACAAATGTATGAGCACTTGGAGCAGCTATAGATGACTAGGCACCTAGAGTAGCTATAAATGACTGGGCCCCTGGAGTAGCATAATCATCAACCTATAGATGCACCTGTGATGAATCAGTAGAATGGTGGTGGGTAGGTAGCTCATATGCCCCACCAGATGATCTAACTGTAGGATCCATATAGGAATGTTGAGACTAAGCCACAAATGAAATAAAATCTACTAACAGAATCCCTAACTGTGATGAGATCACATGATACACTATCATCAAGTCATCAGATAATCTATAACTGGTATCCCTCAAAGTCTAGGCATGTCATGCAATGTGATCTATATCATCCAGAGATGGGATACCTGCCACAACATATGCATCTAAATCAATAGCTGACGTATGTGGTCGTTGCATCAAGTATCAACCCACATGATCTATACATAAGTGTTGAGCCTCCACTGCAATATCAGCAATACTGTCAATTGCATCCTGTTAGGAAGCAATGACAACCCCATTGGGAATAGGGGTAATGGCTAGAGAGACAATAGTCATCCTTTGCCCAACCAAGATCCTGTAATATGTGGGCTACCTATCTACATGACGATAAGCATCTCTATCACAAACCCTACCACGACCTTGGCCCAAATGACCTAGTAAATCCAAATAAACATTGAGGCCTAAATGGATCTCAACGTATAACTATTGTGCAAAATATAATGGAATCTGGTTGTTGTTTAGATAACAACTATGAGTAGCAAGAAATCATGGATATATCAAAGGTTCCATCCTAGGGCATATGCACATAGTCACCTTATATGCTCTGACCTGAGATCTAGTGGAGCACTAGGGGAAAAAATGATTTTTGATTATTTCCTTTGGCACTCTGCTCTAGAATGTGCTCAAAGGAACATCACTTGATACCTGATCCCTCATCTGGGGAAGGATGGCTACTAATGTCTCCCCAGAATAAGCATGGAGACCTCTTAATGACTATCTAATAGTGACCAAACTCTGTAAAATCATACTATAATTACTTCTATACACCCCAGTGGTAGAAGGGTCATCTAGAATCTGCCTCAATCTCAAAATCTCAGAATCAGTACGTGTCAAAAGCATACCCATATCGGTGCACACACTATGCAAAAAAATCAATTAAAAGTTCCTTAGTTTTAATGTACAAGAGTGCATGTACATAGGTCTAAAATAATATTGCATGTCCAAGTTTCCTAAATCTAAAAGTAATTTGATGATGCACAATTTTAGAACTTGCATAAATCTTCTTTAACCTGAAAATAATATGAACACAAAAAATTTAAATCCTAAAGTGAAACTAGAGGTATGATGTTAAATCAAATAAATTTTGATAATTAAAACACATGACTCAAGAAAAATGAACTTTACCTAATGTTGATTTTGAATAATTAAAAAATTTACATATAAAAATTGAAACATGTAAATCAACATTTAAACTAGTAAATGAATTAGATCTAGAGCATGATGATTGAACATAAATGAACATGATAATTTTTAGGATCTCAATTAATCATGAACAGATTAAATGTGCACTCAACTAGATTGATCCAAAGAGCCCGACTATGAATGTATTGAATCAAACACATGTATCTAGAGAATTTTAGGTAAGGACTTCCAAGTGTGAGAATTTCCCCATGTGAGAAAGGAATCTTGAGTTTTATATCTAACCATTGAATTCAACTTCATTTTCTACTTTGAAAGAAGCACTGAAGAGATTTTGATCATGGGGAACTTTATATTTACTATGTATTTGGAATATTGGTCTATCTTCTCATTACAGGTCCATTCAAGGTGAATGGTGTACCTATTAGAAAAGTTATTGAGGTTTATAAATCAAAGTTGATCCACATCCTCTCTAATATTTTTAATAGATCTAGATCTTTCTATGAATTAGGATATTTCTTCTACATTTTATACTAATTTTGTTGCTTCATACCCACTTCTTAAGCTAAATAATTTGCACTTTTCTTGTCACATGGTCCACTAAGATCCAATTTAATGTTGATGTCAAATTTTGAATGTTGTACACCAAAGGATGTATGGGAAACCATATTGTGGCTTTTGTATGATATTGAACCAAAATTTGTGGATCCAAAGTACTTTTCAGTTTCAAGTAGAAAACGTGGCTATGTGCATAACCTTCCTATTGATAACTATTTTCAATTTTTACCTTTACCAAGTCCATGACAATTAAGAGGCATTTCTTGAAACACAAAAGTATTGGCTATCATGGGATAATAGAACCAAGCTTAACTACATAAACACAACTATGGAAGTAAGTGTTCCATTATATGATAGACTTAGGGCTATGGTCAAGTGTTCTAATGGAAACATCCCCAAGGAAGATCAGGATATCCAGGAATTTTACAATGTAAAAGGTAGAACTTGGTATGGGTTGGTCTAGATCAAATAGATTCAGTGGAGCCTCATGAAATGGAGCTTATGTTAGGATTTGATGTGGGCCACACACATGGAACTTCTACTAGGATAGAGCACATTCAATCCCTTGGAAATGATTTTAAAGTAGAAACAACATGATACCATTTTTTTTGTTTTGAAGCCTATTTATCCAAAGTGGATCAATGTCCTTTCACTATTGTTTGGAATTGGGGGTGTAGAAGTTTCTTTGCATCAAAATAGGGTATACCACTCAATTATGTTGTAACTAATTTTTTTTTGTAAATTTATGCAGATACAACATAATTGAGTGGTATACCCTAGTTTGATTTAAAGCGGCTTCTGCACCCCCAATTGGATAGAGAATTTAGAGAAAAGATGTATTGATCCCCTTTGGATAAATAGACTTCAAAACAAAAAGATGGTATCCTACTATTTCTACTTGAAAATAATTTTCGAGGGATTGTATGCCCTCTGTCCTGGTAGAAGCACCATATGTGTGGCCCATATCAAATCCTAACACAAGCTCCATTTCATGAGGCTCTAGCAAAGCCAGCTAGTCTAGACTAACCCATACCAAGTTCCACTTTTTAGATTGTAAAACTACTAGATATCCCAATCTTCCTTGGGGAATTTTCCATTAGAATGCTTGACCATAGCCCTAAATATATCACATAATGGAATAATTACTTCCACAGTTGTGTTTATGCAATTAAGCTTAGTTCTGTTATCTTATGGTGGCTAATACTTTTGTGTTTCAAGAAATGCCTCTTCAATTGTCATGGACCTAGTAAAGGTAAAATTTGAAAACAATTACCAAGAGGAAGGTTATGTACATAGCCACGTTTTCTACTTGAAACTAAAAAGTACTTTGAATCCACAAATTTTGGTTTAATATAATACAAAAATCGAGATATGGTTGCCCATACACCCTTTGGCATACAACATTCAAAATTTGACATCAACATTGAAATTTAAATGAGTTTGACATAAAAATTCAATGTATACATTATTTTTTAATAACTATAGTGCTTCTATATATATATATATATATATATATATATATATATATATATATATATATATATATATATATATATATATATATATATATATATATATATATATATATATATATATATATATATATATATATATATATATATATATATATATATCATCATGTATATCATTGATATGAGTTTGACATAAACATTAATGTACCCATTATTTTTAAATAACTATAGTGCTTCTACAAGGATGTGTGTCTATATATATATCAGATTAAATAATCGGGTACACAACAAATTAGGGAATATCAATTTACATGATATGTATTCCTATGAACACAACAAATTAGAGTATATCAATGTGTGCCATATATATTCATATAGTGCAAGAAATTAGAGTATATTGAAATGCATGACATAACAAATTAGGACCTAGAACTAGGGTTTCAAACAAAGTTTAAATAGGGTGTTGGAAGAACTTGCAATCCGCCACCATAAAAATGGTGGTGGACTACAATGTGTTTACCTCAAAATGCAGAAATCTTCATTCGAATATCACTTTCCCAACGTCGTCTATGGGTGTCGTTCACAAGTGTAGGTCTCGCCAGTTTCCACAATAGTCTCACTTTCTTTTGCTTTCACTAAAATGAGCCGACGACTTTGTTTTGTCAGCTCATATAGCTAAAAAAAATTAAAATAATACCTTCAAATAAAGATTCTCTTCGTTCAAAGGTTTATTTTAATATTTTTTCTAATATTCGAGAATCTTCATTCCAAGATGACCATTCTAAGATATTTCTTCGAATGAAGATTATTGTGCATCGATCTTTGTTCACAAGTACCTTTGTTCAAAGAAAAACCTTTGAACTAAGGTACTTGATAAATTTTGTCCCCCTCACTCCCAATTGTTTTTGTCCCAAGTTTGGGACCCATTATTGTGGGATTACCCTTGTGTAGGAAGCACTTTTACACCATAATGTCCTTTCAAGAACATATGCATAAACTATTGTCTTATGTACATACATTGGTGGTTTTAACTATTGAAGATCACATCACCATTTTCACTTGTCTGTAATGGGGGAAAAGTTTTAACCCTCTAGATTTATCTCCATCCTATATGCTTACCTCACTTATTATTCTAGATCTTACATGATTCTCATGTCATGTATTCATGACATTGTTTACATTCTTACATGATTATCTTACATTATATTTCATGCATTATTTTTACCACTTCTGTAATTTCTTACATTTAATAGATGAAATCAATCAAAGGGGACATTTCATATTGCCAGCATTTCTTTGTTGAGCTTGTAAATAGTGATAGGTGCATATATAGTGACTCATCTACATGTCCAAATTGATCTTAATCAAATGACATGGTAACACTTGATATGCCATGTCATCCTATGGTTACCACACTAGGTCAAGTATTACTACACCACTTTCTTTATAGGAAGAGAATTTCTAACCCTATTCTCTCCTTCTGCTGATTATTATTGATAGAAAAATTTAATTTATGATTGTGATTTTTGCATGATAGAAATTACTCATCACATATATTTTCTCTATTTGTAAGCTCTCATGGAGCAGACATAGTAAAGAACTATTGGTTAATAGATTTGTCACCTAACTCTATATACTCACGCCCAGACAAGTGACAAATGTAATCAACAGTTGAGCCTAATATATTTGTATTCTACACAGGCTCTCTGCTTATTTAACAAGGCGCGGATACCTTCTACAGATGTTCTAAGGAATATAAATTTGAGGTTGCTTTTAACCAGAAAGCAAGATAAAGGCAGAGCTTTTAACCAAAAAGCTATAAAGGTGAATCTACAATTATAACTCTAACTCTAGAAATTCACAGACTTCTACCAGCATAACATATATTGAAGATATTATACATACACGTGAATTCACCACCTTAAATGAAATATCAACAGATAGATTATTCGAAGCAATGAGCAAGATTTAATAACATCCAACCATTAAGACACATGAATACCATTAACATCAGCAAAAACACATCCAACATAAAAAAAACATGAATTCAAATAATCACAACATAAAGTCCATGATCATCCAAATCTCCGTTGTATTAACTGTAGTGCATATATCATAAAAGATGGAAAACAAGATTTAACTATCACCCTCCCTAGAAACAAAATTTTGTAAAAGATCCATAATTCAACTAGCCATAAAGAATATATAGCTAGGCCAAACCATAACTGTCTAGAAAACCATAACGGCTTCTTGAAACAACTGATTAAAAGATTGTTTAAACAATAATTATAATAAAAGGCCCTCTAAAGCTAATAGTTTTAGAGTAAGCAAGAGATAATTTAAAGGCATGAAATTAAAATCAATTTAAGATCTGCAAGTCCACGTCACCATCTTCCACCTCATCCATTTATTCATCTTCCCTCTACTGTCCCCCTTCTCCAGTCATACTTTGCGCCATTTTGGGTACCTGTGCTCACAATCTGGATTTGTATGCTTTGTACTTGCAAATAATAGGTGTTAACACCATGCCAACTAGAGATCCGGTCATGCTAATGCGATGCTTCCTTTTCATGATAGCTCAGTCGGGGTTAGTCACTTTTCAATATGCTTCATTGATGTCACTCCTGCAAGTGCTAATGTAAGCTACCAACTTAGAAAGTCTTCCTAATGACTCCCTTGTAATTGCATTATAGTTTACTATCTCCTCTACAACTATCCTCTTGAAATTTTGTTTGATTACCTTGACATCCAACAACTTTTCATCATCAGATCCATTGGCCTCTACCTCCAAAGCAGAAAAATCTCTTTTAATTCTCATCATCTCGTTGTAATAAACTACCACTGTCATCCCTATTTCTTCTTTAGTTGCATCAATAATACAAATTTTCCATTCTATTGTATCAGCCCACACAGTGGTATCTAGCTCCTTAGGATTGGCTGACTTCTTCAGTCATTAGAATACTAAGGTTCATGTTAGAAATTTCCTACACTTCCTTAGAGGCTAAATTCAAACTGTGGTTGTCACTTCGAGATTTCTCAAATTCTACTATCAGAATTTCTCTTTTAGCATGAATGTAATCAAACAATTTCACTGCATCCTTGATAAACATGAGACCATCGAAGGTGATCTTCTCAACCTATTGGTCCATAGCTTTCCTCAGAGACAAAAAAGTTTTAACTTGTTGAAGTGGATTTGGGTCAAGGGTAGGGAGTTTGATAGTGGAGGAGGTTCTAGTAGAGGGAGTTATCACCTCAACAATTGAATTGGAAAAGGAGGTAAGAGAACTTACATGTGCTAACAGATTTGAATTTTCATCTTTCAAATCTTTCACCCTTTTAGACATGTTGTCCACTGAATAGTGCATGTGGTACAAATCACCATCGGTAGTCGATGGCCCTAGATCCACTTGGCTTACCTTAAAGTCAGCTTTAGTTATTTCATCTTCATTCTTCTCGACTAGTGGGTCTGTAATCTCTAAAGACTGGTTTCCCGAGGTGGTATCGGTTGCTATCCTATACATCCTCTTTGCATGTTTTGGTTTTTGTATGATCTACAACAAACTAGCAATAGTATTGATGCCTTCATCAGCTAGAATAGTGTACCTCTTCTTCTTTTGGACTACCTTCTTTAACCAGTTTGGGGATGAGACTGGTGCATTGGCAACATTGGTAGTCGCTACTATCGGTGCAGGATGAGGGTTTTGCCCAGGCATCTCTTTTTGTTGACGGGAATTAGGTGGACTGAGTAATGAATGCAATAAATTATCCTCTCCAAATTGTGAGAAGATGAAAGAATAAGAATCACTTACATGATTGTTTGGCAGGGGCACATGGTCTTAGTTAGATGATAAAGCAACTAATCTGGTATTTCTCTTCGTTACTTGAACATCTTGCTCATAGGCAGTCTTCAACTTGCCAAGGTCCTCAGGCAGACCTTCACCGTCGCCCTTCGGTTGTGAGCTGAGTCTTTGTAGAGTCGGGTCCAAACTAGATGTGATTCTATGTGAGGTGGCAGTCTAGGACCTGGCTTGCTTCTAAGAGGCTAAGTCCCTTGGTGTTGATGAACCAGTAAACTCCTTGATCTTTGTTTGTAACCACTTTTCTATTCTCCCTAAAACATGAAATGACAGCAACATAATATCTATAACCTCCTTCTCAGACCATTTCATTAGGGGAAAAGGTTCCCTCAACATTGTATCATATTCTTCACCCAAAAGATATAAAAATTCATCAATTATGTCAGGAACCTGAATGTTCAACTTGAAGGCATGGACTTGATCAACAGTCAACCTCATCTACTTCCTTTTCTAAACTTCTCTTTCATCAGTACAGTCCACCCAAAAATCTTCAAGCTGAGGAAAGTGTGAGTAGGAACCACCTCCATGCATATTTTCCTTTATAAAATTTTGTTGTCAAATGATACGCAGGGAGACAAACTATGAAGGCTAAATTTAGACAATAATTTGTCCACATTCCAAGCACCATCATTGCTTTTGCATGAATAGAAAGACAAAGACATAGGAACAGAATATCCTTTCTTTTTCATTGCCTGATATTTAACATTTACCACTGCCATTTGGTGGAAAACTTCCAGCAACACCAAATAGTCAAAGGGGTATTGAGGCAATTTTAATGGGGCATTTTCATAACCCCCAATTCTCAAATATGAGAAGCAATCAAATTGAATATAAATACTTCCAAAATTTGTCACCAATGCAAATGCTTCTTAACAAAATCTTTTTACTATTGAGCCATCAATTCTTTTAGCTAACATCATAGAAAAAGCGTCATTCACATGTCTGAAATCTTTCATACCTTCATTTCTTTGTAATTGAGGGAAAATATGATACACAGGCGTACTTACTTAAGAACTCCCTTAAGTCCTTAGACTAGGACAAGTAGCCTCTTTTCGAGCCAAGATGTAGACCAGTTGGGAGCACATGAAAAAGCTTACGCTTCATGTAAAATAAACCACTGCTCATGTAGACAACTGCTGATGATTTTTGGCCAGTTAATTTGCTGTTCTCCACAAATTAACAAAATAAACCTGCACATCCAAAACTCGAAGACATTGGACACAGGACTCCCAACTACTCTATTCAGCAGGGTTATCATGTCTAAGACTTCTTCTTTGAAATGGCTCCTCTTAAGATTAGCAGGCAGCCGGGACTTCCCAGTCTTTGCTTCTTCCAGCCAATGCTTGGAAACACATGTACGCCACCATTACTTCTTTTCATTATAGTAATTGTAGCCCAAGGATACAGAAACATCAGTGTTATCTTCATGTTCTTCCAGATTAAGAGCCAAAGCAACAGATTCAGAATCAATTCTAGCCACCATGACACCACTAGGAGTCTTTATCTCTTGAGAGTCTAGGAAATAACCATTGGCACATGCAAAAATCAATTTAGGACAATGCACAGCAAGTGGAAAACCACCAGCTTTATGAAGGCCACTGCTGATAATTTTCTCTACCAAGGGAGTTCTTTTCTCAGACTGTATTCTCCTCCTAAAATCATCTAAATGAACATGGCCCAAATTTGTATCCCTCACCCCAGAAAGACCATTCTCCACAATGTAGGACACAGGGGTCCCTTGGAATTTAAACTTCATTTTTATGTGCTCCAAAAACTAGAAATCAAGGGACTCAGAGATACATACAAAGAGCAGAGGATGAGGCAAAACACCAATAGAGAATTCTTTGTGCAGATACATACAAAATAAAAATGGTGCAGGAGCACCCCTTCAACAAGCCAAATATACATATGAGGGAGAAGACTAAGGTTTTAATATGCTGTTATGTTTTATACATTTCTATGTATGTTCATGTTGTCATGTAGTATTTGTGTCATGATTTCATGTTTGTAATAAAGACCCCACCATGTGAACCAGTGTCACAAATTTGGCATCCTGATAAGCCAATTTGGACATCTTGGACAATTGGGGTATGTGGATGATTAAATCAAATGTGTCATGTTGTTAGGTGTTTTGTTGTCTTGTTCTAAACATGTGTCATGTGATTAGTTAGTGTTTTGGCTTATAATCTTGGTTAAGCAAAATCTAAACTAAAGAATTTATAACAAAACAAGCAGAGGTGGTTGAGGAACGGTTCACCCTCCACCTTCTATAACTGTCAATGTATGAATCTTTATATTTCGGTCTATGTTCGTTGGGAGACATAGAGAGACAAAGTTTGAGTGAAGAAATAGAAATTATGTCAGTTTGTGTTTACAAATTCTGGGTTTTGTGTAAATTCTCTGTGTATCCAATTGTTCTGTGCATATTCTCTGTATCAAATTGTTCTGTACATAATCTAGTTTTTCTATTGTCGAGATGCAAGATTGAAACCATTCCATTAGTGGATTTCTTTGAAATTAGTGGAATGGACTTTATACATAGTTTTCTGTTTTGTTTTCTTTTTGTTCATGGTCATGGCAGAATGGAACTGAGGATCCAACCTGAGGAAGAGTTGTCAAAGTAGGGAGCCTAGCATCTCTATGTGCTAGGATTCAATGGAATAGAGATTACAAGACTGGTTACAGAGGAGTCCATCGGTGAGATTTCTACTAACGGAGAAGTAGAGAAAAATTAGGCCGACAAGCATTGTTTGGTCGATAGAAGGAGTTTGAATGTTTGGTATCAGGTTACCCATGGAATGAGTCTCGCCAAACAAGACTCTCATTGATCTTTGGAGTGACTTTAAGTGTCAGGGTGAAGCATATCGGGGGAACCGATAGTATATGTTTCCGGGTGGTTGAACCGACTCAAATGTTCAACAGGTTCAATTGGTTCATCGGAGTAAGTGGTGCATTGGCCGAAGGAATCCTGGGTCGGCCGTAAGTGTTTTCGATAGTTGATCCGATGGTTGACCCGGTTCAACGGTTCAATGAGTTCAATGGGTTCAACAGGTTTAGCGAGATACAAAGGTTCATTTGATTCGTCAATTCAACAAGGTGTAAATTGGTTCAAGAGGTGCAAGCAGTTCAACCAATAGTTGTTGACAGTATTAAGTTTGGACGATAGAAGTATGTTGAACCGATAGTTGAAGGTTCAACGGTTCATGCAGTTCAAAGGTTCAACCATAGTAATAGTCCATATTATTGATCTGTTTTCACCACTTCGTTGCGTACTATACATCAAGTGGTATCAGAGCAAAGGAGTATTCTTTGGGTAGAAGAAGAAGACAAGATGTTAGACAAAGAGGGGTCACAAGAGTACCTAGCAAAGATGACCAATGCTAAGTTGGTTGTCTTAGTGAAGAAGCAAATGGCAGAGAGCAGAGCAGCTCGGGCTCAGAATCAGGCCTTGAAAGAAGAGTTAGAGAAGTTGAGGGACAGAGTAGAGAAGGGAGAAGAAGATTCTGGTGAGGGAGAAGACAGGGATGAAGAGGAGATCCCTAGGCAGGAAGAGATAGAGGTTCCTGCAGATCAGAGACCCTTACTTAATGTCCTCAAATCCATGGAGAGAAGGACCATGGATATGAAACTAGACCTACCAGTGTTTGTAGGCAAAATAGATCCTAATTCAGTAATGGAGTGGATAGACTCCTTGAATAACTTCTTTGAGACCGAGGAGATATCAGACAACCATAGGGTGAAGATGGCCTAATCCAAAATGAAAGGGGCTGCACTAACTTGATGGAATTTCATCCAAGATGACAGGGTGAAAGAGGGAAAGAGCAGAGTGGTTACTTGGAAGAAGATGATGGCTTTAGTGAAAGAAGCCTATGTTCCATTGGATTACAACATCCAACTACATAAGAGGAAACAAAACTTGAAGTAGAAGGAGTTAGATGTCAGTTCATACATTGAAGAGTTCATGAAACTATGTGTCAAGGAAAAGGTAAAGGAGGGTGAGGACGAGAAGGTGGCAAGGTACCTCAATGGATTGAGGTTTAACATCTAAGAAGACTTAAATCTACATAACCCAAATACAGTCCAAAAGTGTTACCAATTGGCACTCAAAGTGGAAAAGACATTAAAAAGAAGACAAGAGCAGAATAGTAGAGGAAGAGGGAGACAACAAAGAGGGGGAAGAAGTCCTTTCAGAGGCAGAGGAAATGGATTTGGACACCAAGGTGAATCAAATCAAGAGAACAGGAAAGGAGACAGCAGTCAAAATCAAGGGGGAAGTTACAATCAAAAAGGAAACTTTAGGGGCAGAAGACCACCATTTAGAGGGAGATCTTAGGGCAGAGGACCTCTCAGATGTTAGAATTGTAATCAAGAAGGCTACATAGCCAGCGGATGTCCAGAAAAGGCAACAAGTTCAATGGGAGAAAGGAGGACAAATCTGATCCAAGAATCTGATTGTCAAAGTGTAACAAGCTCAAACACTTTTCAAAGTGTGAATGCTCCAGACAGTTATGGATATCCTGAGAAGGGAGAATCTTTGATGATTAGGAGAGCAATGACCACCATGAAGGTGCTTGACAAAGAACCCCCACAAAGAAAGTCTCTCTTTAGAACCACTTGCAGGGTAGGAGGAAAGGTATGTAAAGTTCTGATTGACTCTGGATCCACTAAAAATTTTGTGTCCATAGAAATGGTAGAAAAGCTTAACCTTAGAAGACTGCCACATCCTTGCCCATACAAGGTCTCATGGATCACCCAAGGTTAGCAAACAGTTGTGGAAGAACAAGCTTGGGTGGAGTTTCAAATTGGACCATACAAGGACAGATTATTGTTTGACATTGCACATCTAGATGCTTACCATCTCCTATTTGGAAGACCATGGAAATATGACTTGAAAGCACAACATGATGGAGTTAGAAACACATATTCAATCACCAAGGATGGTAAGTGATGGTAGAAGGCAAACAATTCATGAAAGAGATAGTAGAAGAAGGTGTAGTTGCATATGCTCTAATTCCATGCCTAAAGGTGAACAAGGAGCAGCGGCAGGAAGTCAAGGGAGAGAAGAGGCAAAGGTTCATAGATCTGGCTGTCCAAGAGCTATTGGACAAGTACAAAGGCATCATCTCTGATGGAATGCCAAGGTCCCTACCACCTATAAGGGACATCAGCCATTGCATAGATCTGATCCCAGGATCTACACTTCCAAACAAAGTAACATACAAGCTTACCCCAGAACAGAATGCAGAGGTAGCAAGGCAGATTGAGGAGTTGTTGGAGACAGGCCTAATTGGCAAGAGTTTAAGCCCATGTGCAGTACTGGCTTTCCTAGCACCAAAGAAGGAAGGCACTTGGAGAATTTGTATTGATTCAAGGGCTATCAACAAAATAACAATCAGGTATAGGCTCCCAATCCCTAGGATAGAAGATTTGCTTGATTGCTTGGGGAGTGCTAAATATTTCACAAAAATAGATCTAAAGAGTGGCTATCATTAGATTAGGATCAGGCTAGGAGATGAATGGAAAACCGCATTTAAGACCAATGAGGGGTTATATGAGTGGAAGGTCATTCCTTTTGGTTTGTCCAATGCCCCTAGTACCTTTTTGAGGTTGATGAATGAGGTCTTGAGGGAATTCATAGGCAAATTTGTCATAGTATATCTAGATGACATCTTGATTTTTAGTAATACAAGGGAAGAGCACCTTAAACATATAGAACTAGTCCTCAAAAGGTTACATGAAGAGCAACTAATGATAAATTTAGAGAAGTGTTTGTTCATGCAGGAGGAGATCACCTATTTGGGTTTTGTCATTTCACAGGGAAAACTGAAAATGGATCAAGAGAAGGTAAGTGCCATATTGTCTTGGCCAATTCCTAGAACCATGAATGACGTTAGAAGTTTCCATGGGTTAGAAACCTTTTATAAGAAGTTTATAAAGGGGTTTAGTCATGTTTGTGCACCCATGCTTGACACCATAAAAGGAAGACAAAAGTGCAGATTTACTTGGACAAAGGAGGCAAATGATTCATTTGAAACATTGAAGAAGAAGGTGGCAGAGCAGCCAGTCCTTGCACTTCCTGACTTCAACAAGATTTTCCAAGTAGAATGTGATGTAAGCCACATGGCAATTGGAGCAGTACTTAGTCAAGAAGGTAGGCCTATTGCATTTTTCAGTGAGAAACTAAATGATGCTAAGAAGAGATACTCATCTTATGACTTGGAGATATATGCTCTAGTAAGAGATACTCATCCTATTACTTGATGCCAAAAGAATTCATAGTCTTCACAGATAATCAGGTCCTTAGTTTCATAAAGAGTCAAGAGAAGCTGAACCATAGGCACATGAAGTGGGTGGAGACTTTGCAACTCAAGCACAAGAAAGGGGTCAAGAACAAGGTAGCAGATGCTTTGAGCAAGAGGGCTCTAACCATCAACTAGATCGAATTGGAGAGTGTTGGCATTGACTCTTTGAAAGCCATGTATGATGTTGATGAAGACTTTGGAGAGATCTACAAGGTATGTACTTCCTTTAGTGACCAATATCATGTTGAGTTCTCCAAATTTTTGATCCAAGATGGATTACTGTTCAACGGTGGATAGTTGTGCATTCCACGGTGTTCTATGAGGCTGAATATCATTAGGGAGAAACATTGTGGGGCCATGGTAGGACATTTTGGTCTGGATAAGACTCTTGATCTTGTGAAGAGGCATTACTATTGGCCCAAGTTGCAGTCAGATGTGAGGAGATTTGTGGAGGCATGTGTGATATGTCAAAAGGAAAAAGGGAGATCCACTAATGCAGGTTTGTATCAGCCACTACCCATTCCTTCTAGGCCATGGGAGAGCATAAGCATGGACTTCGTGTTGGGTTTGCCTAGGACAAGGAAGGGATATGATAGTGTTTTTGTTGTAGTAGACAAATTTAGTAAAATGACACATTTCTTACCATGCAAAACCACTTGTGATGCTTCATATGTTGCTGATCTATTTTTCAAAGAGATAGTAAGGATACATGGTTTGCCATTGAGCATAGTGTTAGATAGAGATCTGAAATTTATTGGCCACTTTTGGAGGACTCTTTGGAAAAAGCTGGGCACCAACTTATCCTTCTCATTAGCCTACCATCCTCAAATAGATGGTTAGATTGAAGTGGTTAACCATTCATTGGGAAATCTGCTAAGGTGTTTGACAAGGCAGCATGGAGAGAAGTGGGATAACATCCTAGCACAAACAGAATTCTCCTACAATGACACCATCAATAGAAGTACAAGGAAGTCACCTTTTCAAGTGGTATATGGCATTCATCCGAGGGGTATTTTGGAGTTGAGAGATCTGCCTATAGAAGAGTCTATTAGTGCAGATGGAGAAGCTTTTGCATCAGCCATTAAGGAGGTGCATGATCAAGTCCAAACCCAACTCCAACAAACTTCATTGAAGTACAAAACATATGCTGACAAGAAGAAGAGGGATGTACAATTTGATGTTGGAGATTTGGTGTGGGTTAATCTGAAGAAGGAGAGGCTCCCAAAAGGTAAACATACCAAGCTAATGCAAAGGAAGATTGGACCATGTCAAATTTTGAAGAAGTGTGGGCAGAATGCTTATGAGATCCAACTTCCTCCTGATCTTGGATTATCACCCATCTTCAATGTATGTGATTTAACTCCATACAAGCAAAATGCAGTTGTAGAACAGGAACCATTGCAGGGTACAATAGATGATGATATTCCTAAGCATGATCCACCAAAATTGAAAAAGATCTTAGACTCAAGGATGGAAAAGAAGACAAGGAACAAAGAATACATGGAGTATTTTGTGGTTTGACATGGGAAACCTGATTCAGAGGTAGTTTGGATGATGGAAGAGCAGATCATAAAATATGGTTCAGACTTTCAAACTCCCATCTCAAGTGGGCTTGAGATCTCTTCTCCCGGGGAGTATGGTGTAGGAGCACCCTTTCGAAAAGCCAAATATACATCTGAGGGAGAAGACTAAGGTTTTAATATGTTGTTATGTTTTATACATTTCTATGTATGTTCATGTTGTCATGTAGTATTTGTGTCGTGATTTCATGTTTGTAATAAAGACCCCACCATGTGAACCAGTGTCACAAATTCAACATCTTGATAAGCCAATTTGGACATCTTGGACAATTGGGGTATGTGGATGATTAAATCAAATGTGTCATGTTATTAGGTGTTTTGTTGTCTTGTGCTAAACATGTGTCATGTGATTAGTTAGTGTTTTGGCTTATAATCTTGGTTAAGCAAAATCTGAACTAAAGAATTTATAACAAAAAAAGAAGAGGTGGTTGAGGAATGGTTCACTGTCCACCTTCTATAACTGTCAATGTATGAATCTTTATATTTCAGTCTGTGTTCATTGGGAGACACAGAGAGAGGAAGTTTGAGTGAAGAAATAGAAATTCTATCAATTTGTGTTTACAAATTCTGGTTTCTGTGTAAATTCTCTGTGTATCAAATTGTTCTGTGCATATTCTCTGTATCACATTGTTCTGTACATAATCTAGTTTTTCTGTTGTCGATATGGAAGATTGAAACCATTCCACTGGTGGATTTCTTTGAAATCAGTGGAATGGACTTTATACATAGTTTTCTATTTTGTTTTCTTTTTGTTCGTGGTCATGGCAGAATGGAACTGAGGATCCGACTTGAGGAAGAGCTATCACGGTAGGGAGCCTAGCATCTCTATGTGCTAGGATTCAACAGAATAGAGACTGTGAGACTGGTTATAGAGGAGTCCATCGGTGATATTTCTACTAATGGAGAAGTAGAGAAAAATTAGGCCAACGAGCATCGTTTGGCCTATAGAAGGAGTTTGAATGTTTGGTATCAGGTTACCCATGGAATGAGTCGCACCGAACAAGACTCTCATTGATCTTTGGAGTGACTTTAAATGCCACAGTGAAGCATATCGAGGGAACTGATAGTATATGTTTAAGGGTGGTTGAACCGACTCAAAGGTTCAACAGGTTCAATTGGTTCATCGAAGTAAGTGGTGCATTGGCCGAAGGAATTCTGGGTTAGTCAATAGTAGTAAGTGTTTCTGATAGTTCAACCGACGGTTTAACCGGTTCAACGGTTCAACGAGTTCAATGGGTTCAACGGGTTCAGTGAGATACAAAGGTTCATTTGATTTGCCGGTTCAACAAGGTATAAATGGGTTCAAGAGGTGCAAGTGGTTCAGCCAATAGTTGTTGATAGTATTAAGTTTGGATGAAGGAAGTATGTTGAACCAATAGTTGAAGGTTCAACGGTTCAATGAGTTCATGTGGTTCAATGGTTCATGCGGTTCAAAGGTTCAACCACAGCAATAGTTTCGTATTGTTGATCTATTTTCACCACTTCATTGCGTACTCTACATCAAAATATCTCTAACTCATCAAAGAAGATATGAAACCTTTATAGAGAGAGAGAGAAGAGTTTCTAGCTATGCTGACCTGAGAGGATGAATTTGAGCTAAAATTTTGGACGTAGTGAGCTAGTCGTTTGTTCTTCTGCAATGCATTTTCTTGCACATAATATCACCTTATGTAGGCATTAAAATTAATCCAAGTCACTTCTCATAAATTCCCCCAAGAAAGATATTAAATATTGGTAGCGAATTTGTCATTATAAGCCATAAATACATGCCTTGACTTTCCCTCCAAGAATTGTGCCACCATGTCCGCATGTACCTCAAACTAAATGCATAAGGACAAGTGTCAATCTTCCATACAATATGCCAGCACAACTGACGCCACTTGGGAAAGTGCACTACGTAAAGTCAGCAAGTTAGGTACAATATGAACTCTTGAACTAGGAGACAGAGTTTCAAAACTTCAAAGAATCCCCAACCTCTCGACTACAAAGGAAAGACTTCATACGAAGACATAACAAAAGACTCAAGGCATGGGAAATTCAAGACAAGTCGGCAAGTCAGATGGTTCAAGAACTTCTAAACCCACTAACTTTACTTCAAAAATGAAAAAGGTTGCCAACTTACTAAAATGACTAAGTGAATTGGCACAAAGGAGGAACTAAGTGAAAAGGACGACAACGAATAGAAGGGAAAAATAAGGAATGGACTTAGGACGCCCTTTTTAAAAAAGGGGGGGGCAACAACTGGCTCTAATTGGGGACAAGGACTCAGGAGGATGCAAAGAACCTAGGCATGGCAAACAAGCCTTATTCCAAGGGCAATATAGTCACACCAAAAATGAGACAATGCACAATAAAAATAGAATGACAAGGAAAGAAACTATGGTACAGGGCTAGACTTAGAAACTCTACTAATTGCATAATTTCAGATCTTGCCCATTATAGGCAAGAGGTAGTGGTGTTTCATCAGGGTAAGCCAATAGAAAAGCATTATCTCCCACAACTTCTCTAATTTTGGAGGGACCTTTCCATAAAGAATCAAACTTCTTGTGTGTGCCTTTCAGTTCTCTTCTCCTATCCCATAAGAGTATAGAATCTCCCACAACAAAATTCCTCTACCTAGCCTTTTTATCAAAGATCCTTTTTACAATCTTTTGATGCTTATAAATCCTATCCACAACAATTTATCTCTACTCCTCTAAATGGTGCAAGTACAATATCCTCTTTTCTTGTGCTGACCGAAATTGTTCATCTTCAATTACTTTCTGTAGATTCAATGTAGACAGTTCCAAGGGAATAGGAATTACAATATCAATGCCATAAACAAGCTACAAAGGAGACATACCAATCACCCTTTTATATGTTATCCTATCAGCCCAAAGAGCATCATACAGATGTTTATGCCATCCTCTCTGATTTTCTTCAAATAACTTTTTAACAATAGAGATGAGATTTTTGTTGCTAGACTCTGCTTGGTCATTGCCTTGTGGATAAAAATTAGATGAATGGGCTAGGCTGATACCAAAATCATAATAGAATAGAGTAATTTCTACAGAGGAAAAACTTGAAGCATTATCAGTCACGAGCTTCTTAGGTACACCAAATCTGACTATAATGTTCTCCTTAAGAAAAGCACAAACCACCTTAGAGGTAGTACTCTTTACTGGGATAGCTTCTACCCACTTGCTAAAATAGTCTGTTGCGGTCAAGATATGAGTATGCCCAACACTTGAGTTAGGATTGATTGGTCCAATGAAGTCTAAACCCCATTGCTGGAATGGTTCATCTATAATTACTAGCCTCAAAGGTAAGACAACTAATTGAGGTATGCCTATAAATTTTGAACACTTCTCACACTTCAATACCAACTCATAGGCATCCTTAAACATCCCAGGCTAGTAGAATCATTGCTTCAATATCTTGAAAGTTGTCACCAATGCAGAAAAGTGTCCCCCACAAGCTTCGTTATGAAAGGCTTCTAGTAATTTCTTATGTTAATCCTTGTCTACACACCTTAGAAATGTCCCATCCACTCCCCTTTTGTATAGATTACCTTCCCAAATAACATACCTATGTGCTTTGAGTTTCAAGTTTCTCTTCTCCTTTATAGAAAGGTGAGATGGACAATCACCATAGGTTAAGCAATAAGAAACATTAGAGAACCATTCATCGGTGTTACTAGTGAGAAGAACCAAGGGTAATTCCTCTTTACCTTCAACCTCATCCTTTACCCTTGACCAGGTTAGTAGGCTTGATCTCAACATCATACTCTTGCACTTTAGCAATCCAAGCTCCCCTATTGTTACATCCAATTTCTTCTTGAGTGAGTATACTTTTCATAGTAGATTCTAGAACATATACAACAGTATGTGAATGTAAAATGTAAAACCTAAAGCTCTTTAATTCTTTCACCACTACATATGCATGCTTCTCCAAAGCAGAGTATTTAAGTTCATATTTCTTTAATGGCACACTCATGAAAGCAATGGGAGCTTCAATCCCATTTCATTTTTCTGTAATAAGATGGCAGATAGAGTATGTTTAGAGGCATAACAATATATGATAAAATCTTTCTAAAAATTAGGATGCATGAGTGTGGGTGCGTTAGCAATGGCTATTTTTATGTCTTCAAATGCTTTCTTCCCTTCAACACTCCATCTAAAGATAGGATTATTCTTCATCATTTCTACAATGTGTCTGGTCAGGTCAGCAAAATTAGGGACAAACCTCCTTAGAAATGTTACTTGACCAAAGAAGGACCTGGCATTATTTTTGGTTGTAGGTAGGCTTAACTATTGAATCGCCTTGACCCTTTCTGGATTAATTTTTATCCCATCCTTTGAAACAATATGCCCTAACAGTTTTCCTTCAGTGACTGCAAAGATTGACTTCTTAGGATTCAGGAAAATACCATTCTCTCTATGGTGTTGTAAGACCACCTCCATGTCATGCAAGTGATTAGCTCTTTTCTTGGAGAAAACTGTCAAGTCATCAAGATACACTACTATGATTTTGTTCTTCAAATCACCAAAAGTCAAGTCCATTGCTCTTTGAAATGTGGCCCTAGCATTAATGAGACCAAAAGGCATCCTATTATATGCAAAAATACCAATAGGGGTAGTAAAAGTTGTCTTATGTTGATCCTCTAGAGTCACCTCAATTTGATTGTATCCTAAAAATTCATCAAGCATTGACATCATCTCCGAACCAGACACAGTTTGTAAAATATGATCCATTACTGGTAAGGGATAATTATCTTTCAGAGAGGCCTGATTCAAGTTCCTAAAATCAACACAAATACGAATCTCCCCATTCTTCTTCCTAACAGGCACAATATTTGCCACCCAAGTAGAGTGGTGAATAGGGTAGATGATTTTAGCCTTCAGCATTTTGTCAATTTCATTGAAGATGGCTTCAACTATTTTTGGATTATAAGTCCTCTGCTTTTCTCTGAAAGGTATGGCGCCAGGCTTCAAGGGAATACGATGTTGCATTTCTCCATTTCTGAACCTCTTAAGATCAACATAACACCATGCAAAAACATCCTTATATCTGATAAGTAGAGAAGTTAAACGTTCCCTTTCTTCTTTGGAACAACATTTACTAATGCACACAATCTTTGGGTCAGCTTCTGTGCCAATATTCACCTTATCATAATCGGCTGAAGTTGGATTGAAACTTTATTCTTTTTAAGGTTTTGGTCATGCCAATTAAAAAGATCTTCAAGGGAGACGAGCCCCTTAGGAATATTATTTCCTTTTAATTACACCACTCCTGAGATTGAGTTATCAGAGGACTCCATTTTTCCCTCCAAAACATCGTTACTGTCATCACTACTACCCTGAAAGAACACACTAGCAAATGATTTAGCCTTCTCAAGAAATAAAATAAATTTGTTGATCAGAGTTAAAAACATGCCAGTGATTAACATTGTCGGGAACAATAGGCATGTATACCACTTCAATCTTGTATGATTTATTCTTAAAATTAGGATGTGGTAGGAGAAGAAATGCTGAAAGAGCTAAGGATTCAGCTCTAGTATTTTATTCTCTGGGTATTGCCTCTATGGAAAAAGCATCAAAATATTCAATACAATCCCACACCATAATCTGATAATGCCTCAGTCTAGCATTTTTAACTGTGTACAACTTTCTTGCCTGCTTAATAATTAATTCAACATCTCCTTTAACCTTCAACTATTTCACACCTCTTTCTTTGGCCAATTCTAGGCCCAATAACAAAGCCTCATATTCAGTCGTGTTATTCATGTTCTCAAACTCCAATTTAAAAGAAAAACCAAAATGGTAACCATCAGGTGAAATCAGAACAACCCATGCCTCAGACCCTATGGTAGAACATCTCCCATCGAATTCCAGAGTCCATAACTCATCAACTAGGTGGGGACTGATTAAATTCATATTTTCATCTTCTGCAGATGTACACATGTAGGCACCTAGTCCAGTTTCTACAAACAAGATGTCCACCCTAGGGTCACCAGATTTAAGCATGGTAAACTTGGCTTTGGGTTCAGGATTGAGGCAAACTTTCTTCCCATCAATAGGTATTAGAGCATGTGACCAATCCATTTGAATTTCCCCACCTAAGTCTTTACAGAAACTACGACTCAAGAGCATCCCATAACTAACAAGTATGTCTACTATGAGAATGGTTAATTTCAATCTTTTCTTCGATAAGGCATCCAAAATAGTTTGAGCATCTTTAATCTGACCTAGGATGGGTACTAGAGAACCATCCATTGAGAAGCATTTTCCATGAGAGGGCATATAGGATAATCCTAGGGCTTTAGCAACTTGAGCAGGCATAACATTTTCTGAGGGTCTAGAATCAATAACACAATTACTGAGTTTATAACCAACAATGTACAAGGAGACATCAAAAGGTTCTGGTTTGTTAAAAGGATTCTGGGGACCAGGGTCTTGAGAACAGGTATTTGAATAATTCTTATTCCTAGCAAGCATTTCAATATCACTAGACACATGAGCATTACAATTTGAAGGGGAGGATTCTTGTTTGATATATCTGACTAGTCTATCAAGCTCATATGGATTAATCTTCAAATATTTAGCTTGAGAAATCTCAATCTTTGTATTCTTACATGATTCTACAATATCAAATGAATTTGAGACATGAGATTTAGAAAATGAAGTAGATGGTACTTCGAGGTAGCTGCAACTTTGGGTGTTGTCTTCTCTATTTTCTTAGCCTTGTTTTGTCTAGTTAAGATAGATTTAGGGGCAGAGGTAGAATTAATGGATTGATCTAGAGTATTCTGGCCTCTTTGTGTTTGTTGGCCCCTAATAAACACCGCACAATTGGAGTTGTCCACATTAGTATATATCTTCTCCATTCCCTTCATCTAATTCATACTCAAAGAAATTCACACCAGCATCACTAGGTGTGGGAGGTTCCTCCACTAAAGGTTCTTCACTATGTTCATTCATAGAAAGCATTTGCATAAACTACATCATCTCAAGGCAGGAAGCTCCATCATGGTCAGAGGTGAGATGGAAATTGCAAACCATATGGTTACTTTTACTTGTTGAAGGTCCTTCAATGGCTAACCATTGGGCAGGTCCTAGAAATTACAATGTCTGATTATAACCCCCTTGAGGAGATTATTGAGGACCATTGGGCATCTAATGCTTCAGTGTGATAATGTCATTTGCCAACCTCTGAATAATTGGGTCTGTTGAACTGGTTACTATAGGTTTACTAGTTTGTAACTCTCTTTTCCATTTTCTCGCAGTAATCAAATCATCTTCCACAGGAATAGCCAATGATTGAGCGTCGGCTATGTTAGGGACTCCTTATCTTTTAATAGCATAACTAACATCAAGTGGCAAGGAATTGATAAAGAAACACAACATTAATCCATCTCTGGGTCTGACATTTTCAAGGATTCTATTTGCAATCCTATTGAACTTGGCTACATACTGTCTCATTTGTTCATGGATTGCCTTCTTCATAGAGGAGAGTTGAGATACTAATGTGTGATCATTGTTAGTAGTTTTGAATCTATCTTCAAATTGCTGCCTCATTGTAGCCCAATCTCTAATAGAGGCATTGAGAAGGTGATAAAACCATTTAGAAGTTGTGTCAACCAGTGACTCAATAAACATCTTGACAGACACATCTTCATGTTGAACCCCAAGGATGGAACATGCAACAAAGAAATAATTAAGGTGCTCTTCAGGAGTAACCTTACTATCACCCTTGAACTTAGGTAGAATTTTGCTTGAACCACTAGGCAGATCATACAGGTTAGCACCAAGGTTGATTGGTTTGATGGCAGCATCCCATGGAACAGGTGGAGGCTGTGGATGAGCCATATTAAAAGGAGGGCAATTTACTTGTAAAGGTAAGACAATACCATGTAGGGTAAGGCTTTGACAAGATGAACTGGCGACACTTCTTGTAGGTGGAGGAGAGGATGGCTTGCTCAAGCATTTAACCTTTCTTGTGGGTAGATAGGGAGCAAAATTTAAAGAATGGAGCAAACCAAAGTCAATATAGACTATACCCTTATTCCTATCTCCTCGTGTATATCTTTTCATAGCCCACCTCTATAGATATATTAATAAAACAATTAAGTAGAGTCGCCAAACCACTTACTGGTTATTACGAGGAAGGGATGGTCTGGCAGCGGGTTTTCTTGGCCTATTGTTAGGAACTACTTGGATTTGCAAAGGCCTTTATCTCTATGGCATAGGAACAATTCCTTCAATGAAGATTATCTCTTGGGCGTCAGCAAAACGACGTGCTTTTTCTACTATAATTCACCAAGCTCTTCTTCTTCTTCTAACACTTCATCAACTTGATGATACTGTTGATTGGTTCTTCTAGTCTGCCAAGCAGCAAGCCTAAGGCTAGTAATAATATCTTCTTGGTCTCCTACTAGCTAATCAATTTTAGGTTGTAAAACTGGTGCACGTATTCCATGAAGAACCATAAAGTCCAACCGAGCAACTCACAAAGATGATACAACACACTTCTTCCCAATAGAGTCACCAAAAATCTATTGGTTAATAGATTTGTCACCTAACTCTATATACTCATGCCCAGACAAGTGACAAATGTAATCAATAATTGAGCCCAATATATTGGTATTTTACACAGGCTCTCTACTTATTTCACAAGGCGTGACTACCTTCTACAGATGTTCTAAGGAATATAAATTTGAGGTTTCTTTTAACCAAAAAGCAAGATAAAGGTAGAGCTTTTAAACAAAAATCTATAAAGGCAAATCTACAATTATAACTCTAACTCTAGAAGTTCACATACTTCTGACAGCATAACATATATTGAAGATATTATACATATACATGAATTCACCACCTTAAATGAAATATCAACAGATAGATTATTCGAAGCAGTGAGCAAGATTTAATAACATCCAACCATCAGGACACATGAATACCATTAACATTAGTAGAAACACATCCAACTTAAGAAGAACATGAATTCAACTAATCACAACACAAAGTCCATGATCATCCAAATCTCCACTGTATTAACTGTATTGCATATATCATAAAAGTTGGAAAACAAGATTTAACTATCACCCTTCCCAGAAACAAAGTTTTGCAAAAGATCCATAATTCGACTAGCCATGAAGAATATATAGCTAGGCCAAACCATAACTATCTAGAAAACCATAACGGCTTCTTGAAACAGTCAATTAAAAGATTGTTGAAACAATAATTATAATAAAGGGCCCTCCAAAGCCAATAGTTTTAGAGCAAGCAAGAGATAATTTAAAAGCATGAAATTAAAATCAATTCAAGATTTGCAAGTCCACGTCGCCATCATCCACCTCGTCTATTTCTCCATCTTCCCTCGACTATCCACCTTCTCTAGTGACACTTTGTATCGTTTGGGGTACCTGTGCTCACAATATGGCTTTGTATGCTTTGCACTTGTTAATAACAGGTGTTAACGCCATGCCAGGTAGAGATCTGGTCATGCTGATGTGACACTTCCTTTTCATGTTAGCTCAGTCGAAGTCAGTCACTTTTCGATATACTTCATTGATGCCACTCTTGTAAGTGCTTATGTAAGATGCCAACTTAGAAAGTCTTCCCAATGACACCCCTGTAATTGTATTATAGTTTACCATCTCCTTTGTCACTACCCTCTTGAAATTTTATTTGATCACCTTGACATCCAACAACTTTTCATCATCAAATCCATTGGCCTCTACCTCCAAAGCAGGAAAATCTCTTTTAATTCTCATCATCTCTTTGTAATAAACTGCCATTGCGTTCCCCATTTCTTCTTTAGCTACAACAATAATATAAATTTTCCATTCTATTACATCATCCCACATAGCATTATCTAGCTCCTTAGGATTAGCAATGACTTCTTTAGTCATTAGAATACAGGGGCCCATGTTGGCAATTTCTTACACTTCCTTAGAGGCTAAATTCAAACTATGGTGGTTACTTCGAGCTTTCTCAAATTCTACTATCAGAACTTCTCTTTTAGAATTAATGGAATCAAACAATTGTTAGAGTAATAGGTTTTTTACTTAATTAATTTAATCATATTGATTAATTAATTAATTAAGTCACCTTTACTCTATTTCACTTAAGTTAAACTTAGGAATCTCTCATTAGGTTTTTCTAACTTGCAAATATAAAAGCAAGTGCTCTCGTGTAATTCATTAAATCCATTTCATTAATTACATCCCTTTTGTGTAAATTGCTCTCTTTGCTTATTTTCTCTTGTGGAAGGTTTCTTAGGTTTTGCATGTGTTCATTGGGATTTGAGGTTGGTTTCACAACTTCTACATGGTATCAGAGCTCCAGATCTATAAGCCCCTTCTCAGATTTGGAGAAAACTTTGAGAAAGAGCTTTTTTCTTGGTGCATTTTTTGTAAAACGGAGTATTCCATTAGATTCAAATTAGTCGAAATAGTCAGATTAGCCTTTTATTTGGCTTGATTTGAGCTTCGTAGGCCAGATCTACAAGGGTTTCAGTACGGTACTTTTTTCAGGATCTAGAGGAAAGCTATTTTTTGGAGCGTTTTGGGCCTAAATGAACCTCACCATTGCACTCAGAAGGCCCAGAAACTTTAAGATCAACTGTCAAATCGTCAAAATTAGAGCTAGGTGTTTCTGAGGCAAAATTTCTTACCAGGGAAGCCGTACGACCTCCCCAGCGCCCATATTGAGGTGACTGTCAATAAAAAAATAATTTAATTTTTTCTACATGTAAATTTTTTCTCAAAAAAAAAATATTGAATTTTTTTTTAAAAAGGAGCAGTTATTTTAAATTAAAAAGCATTGAAAAAAAGTAGCAAAAAAAGGTACAGGGTACCTGCGTAGGCCCTTGTACCTACGTCAGCATGTCCAGGGTGGGGTCCCATTAAATAGGGCAGCGGGTGCCATGAGCCCCGCCCCTCCTTTGTGGGGCTGCGTGGGGGGTTTAACCCCTCCCACCCCCTTTATATTTTTTAAGTTTTTTTAAAATAAAAGCTTTCATATGCGGCTGCGTGGGGGTTTTTCCCTCCACCCCCCTTTTATCTTTTTTTCTTTTAATTAAATAAAAAAAATCA
The DNA here is from genome assembly GCA_027924645.1 of Cunninghamia lanceolata. Taxonomy (NCBI): domain Eukaryota; kingdom Viridiplantae; phylum Streptophyta; class Pinopsida; order Cupressales; family Cupressaceae; genus Cunninghamia; species Cunninghamia lanceolata. The sequence continues at coordinate 15,012,501 of BSBN01000206.1, forward strand.
TTTTTTTATAGGTTTTTTTAAATGTTAAAAAAAACTATTATTTTATTATTTCTGCCATAATTTTTTCTATTTTTTTTAAATAAAAAAAACACATGCAAAATCCATGTCCATGCATGTTTCGAAATCTGTGCCTTTTGGTGGCCTTTTTAGCAGCACCTCTAGTTTAGAGGTTTTTTTGACGATTTTTTCCAGTTTGGAGAAGATCTACAATTGCCTAGAGGAGTTTTATTTTTTCTACAACTAACTAGTTTGGCAAGGTTCTAAAGTTGGTGGATTTGCAAATTTAGAGGTAGTTTTGCTAAATTTGGTGGAGGTTGCTTTTTTGCCAAATCTACCCTTCACTATTGGGCTTTTTAGTTTTGTATTCCATCTTCCAGAGGCCATATCTCCGTCATACAGTAGTATTTTTTAGTGCAATTTGTTTACAAAAGGGGTAGAATTTCATGCTCTTCACAGTGGTGCAGGCCGTTTTTTGTTTTGAGTTTTGGGTTTTTTCATAAATTAGTTTTCTCAATGTTGTTACTGTGCAGTTCTTCTGCATTCAGACTCCTTTTGGGTCCTATTTTTTTGAAAGTGCATGTTTTTCTATGTACTTCATCATGGTCTGATTGGTTTCTCCTATTTATGTCAGAGAATTATATTTTCAGCATGTGGTCCTTTTTGGATATTGTGAGCTTCCATTGTAAGTACATATCTTATGTAAACACGCTAAAATAAAGTGCCTCAGCATTATATGCATGTATTCCTAATATCTTGGACATTATTTTATGTCTTATTGTACTCGCACTATGATATAAAGTGCCATGGGGGGTTGATGTTTGCCTTTTGCTTTGCCATCACACCTTTGTCATGCGAGTGTGCCTTGGTTTGGACACCCTTTTATTTGCTGGTACTTTCATGTTTGCATGTTCAGATTTCTTGTTTCTTCTACATGCACTTCTTGGTTTCACATAGTTTCAATGTACATGTCATGGCTCTCCCTTGTCTACATTATGGGGGGTTTCTATTGTTGGTGATAATGCTTCCTTGTTTTTGTGTTGGAGTGAGTTATGTATCTAGTATCTGTTTCTATGTATTAGGCGGATGCAGCAGTTGGTTACCCATGCATCTTGGTGACATGGAGCATTTACCATATGGACACTCTTGCATTCCTTTTGTGGAGGCGACCTTCTATTTTCACTTGATCAGTTCATCAGACTTTTGGTACCTGTGCCATTTCTATCTTTGAGTTTCAGATGTTTTTCCTTTATTTGCCATCTGATTCTAGTAGTGTTGTTAGGGGCACTCATGCAGATTCTTGTCTTCTTGATTATTATCTTTATCTTGTTTTAGAGAATGTTCTTCTTTCAGCACTATAGCAGTCAGTACTCAACAGTGTTTACAACTTCTTCATGCTTCAGTGGAGTTATTCATGTTCCTATTCTTTTGGGACATCTTTTGTGGAGGCTTCTTAGTCCTTCACTCTTTCTTTCTCTCTTGTAGGGAGGTTTGTTCTCTCTTTTGGGTAGGATTTTTTCCCACATGGTTTTCTCCTTTTCTCTATTTGTGAGAGACTCTTTTATACATGGGTACCTCATCAGGCCTAGTTGCCAGGACCCGTATTTGCTTTCATGTATTTGTCCTTAGTTTTTTAGCTTTTCCCTAAGTTCATCTTAAGGGGGGGTGTTAGAGTAATAGGTTCTTTACTTAATTAATTTAATCATATTGATTAATTAATTAATTAAGTCACCTTTACTTTATTTCATTTAAGTTAAACCTAGGAATCTCTCATTAGGGTTTTCTAACTTGCAAATATAAAAGCAAGTACTCTCATGTAATTCATTAAATCTATTTCATTAATTGCATCCTTTTTTTGAAAATTGCCCTTTTTACTTATTTTCTCTTGTGGAAGGTTTCTTAGGTTTTACAGGTGTTCATTGGGATATGTGAGGTTGGTTTCACAACTTCTCCAACAATTTCACTGCCTCCTCAATAAATATGAGACCATTGAAGGTGATCCTCTCAACCCATTGGTCCATAGCTTTCCTTAGAGACAAAGAAGTTTTAACTTGTTAAAACAGATTTGCATCGAGGTTAGGGAGTTTGACAATGGAGGAGGTTCCAGTAGAGGGAGTTATCACCTCAGCAATTGAATTGGCAAAGGAGGACAAAGAACTTACATGTGCTAGCAGCTTCAAATTTTCATCTTGCAAATCTTTCACCCTTTTAGAGATGTTGTCCACTGAATAGTACATGTGGTACAAATCACCATCGGTAGTCAATGGCCCTAGATCCACTCAGCTTACCTTGAAGTCGGCTTCAGTTATGTCATCTTCATTCTTCTCAACTAGTGGGTCTGTAATCTCTAAAAAATGGTTTCCTGAGGTGGTATCGGTTACTATCGTGGACATCCACTTTGCACGTTTTGGTTTTGGTACCATCTGCAACAAGCTAACAACAGTATCAATGCCTTCATCAGCTAGAACGGTGTACCTCTTCTTCTTTTGGACTACCTTCTTTAACCAGTTTGGGGATGAGACTGGTGCATTGGTAACATTGGTAGTAGCTACTATCAGTGTAGGATGAGGGTTTTTCCTAGGTATCTCTTTTTGTTGAGGGGAATTAGGTGGACCGAGTAATGAATGCAATAAATTATCCTCTCCCAATTAGGAGAAGATGAAAGAATTAGAATCACTCACATGATTGTTTGGTAGGGGCACATGGTCTACTTTAGAAGATAAAGTAGCCAATCTAGTACTTCTCTTCATTACTTGAACATCTTGCTCACAGGTAGTCTTCAACTTGCCAAGCTCCTCAGGTAGACCTTCACCTTTACCATTTGGTTGTGAGTGGACTCTTTACAAAGTCAGGTCCAAACTAGATGCTCTTCTGTGTGAGGTGGTAGTCTGGGACCTGGCTTGATTCTAAGAGGTTGAGTCCCTTGGTGTTGATGAACCAGTACATTCCTTGATCTTTATCTGCAACCACTTTTCTCTTCTCTTTAAAACATGAAATGACAGCAACATAATATCTGTAACCTCCTTGTTAGACCATTTCATTGGGGGCAAAGGTTCCCTCGACACTATATCATATTCTTCACCCAGAAGATCTAAAAAATCATCGACTATGTCGTGAACCTGAATGTTCAACTTAAAGGCATGAACTTGATCAACGGTCAACCTCATCCACTTCCTTTTCTGAAATTCTCTTTCATCGATACAGTCCTCCCAAAAATCTTCAAGCTGAGGAAAGTGTGAGTAGGAACCACCTCGATGCATATTTTCCTTTATAAAATTTTTGATGTCAAATGATACGCGGGGAGACAAACTATGAAGCCTAAATTTAGACAACAATTTTTCCATTCTGAGCACCATCATTGCTTTTGCATGAATACAAAGACAAAGATACAAGAAAAGAATATCCTTTCTTTTTTATTGCCTGATATTTAACATTTCTCATTGCCATTTGGCAACAAACTTCCAGAACACCAAATAGTTGGAGGGGTATTGAGAAAATTTTAATGGGACATTTTCATAACCCCCGATTCTCAAATATGAGAAGTGATCAAACTGAATATAAATACTTCCAATTTTTCTGACCAATGCAAATGCTTCTTTAGAAAATCTTTTTACTATTGAGCCATCAATTCTTTTAGCTAACATCATAGAAAAAGCGTCATTCACACGTCTGAAATCTTTCATACCTTCATTTATTTGCAATTGAGGGAAAATGTGATACATAAGCATACTTGCTGAATAACTCTCTTGAGTCCTCAAACCAGACCAAGTAGCCTCTTTTTGAGCCAAGATGTAGACCATCTGGGAGCACATGTGAAAGCTTCCACTTCGTGTAAAATTCACCAGTTGCTAATGTAGGCAACCGCTGATGATTTTCAACTAGTCAATCTGGTGGTCTCCACAAATTAACAAAATAAACTTGCACATCCAGAACTTGAAGACATCAGACTCAAGACTCCCAACTACTCTGTTCAACAGGGTTATCATGTATGAGATTTCTTCTTTGAAATGGCTCCTCTTTAGATTATCAGGCAGTCGAAACTTCCTAGTCTTTTATTCTTCTAGCCAATGCTTGGCAACACATATATGACACTGGTCCTTCTCATTATAGTAATTCCAGGCTGAGGATACAGAAACATTAGCGTTATCTCCATGTTCTTCTAGATTAAGAGCTGAAGCAATAGATTCAGAATCAATTCTAGCCACCACAACACCACTAGGAGTCTTTATCTCTTGAGGGTCTGGGAAATAACCATTGACACATGCAACAATCAATTCAAGACAATGCACATCACGTGAAAAACCACAAGCTTTATGTAGGCCAATGCTAATAATTTTCTCTGCTAAGGGAGTTCTTTTCTCAGACCGCATTCTCCTCCAAAAATCATCTAAATAAACATGGCCCAAATTTGTATCCCTCACCCCAGAGACACCATTCTCCACAATGGAAGCCATAGGGGTCCCTTGGAATTTAAACTTCATTTTTATGTGTTCCAGAAACCAAAAAACAAGGGACTCAGAGATACACACAAAGAGCAGAGGACGAGGCAAAACACCAATAGAGAATCTTTATGCAGATACATAGGAAATAAAAATCTCTAACTCCTCAAAGAAGATATGAAACCTTTATAGAGAGAGAGAGAGAAGAGTTGCTAGCTATGCTAACCTAAGAGGATGAAACTGAGCTAAAATTCTACACATAGCGAGCTAGCTGTTTGTTCTTCTGCAATGCATTCTCTTGCACATAATATCACCTTATGCGAGCATTAAAATTAATCCAAGTCACTTCTCATAAATTCTCCCAAGAAAGATATTAAATATTGGCAGCGAATTTGTCATTATAACCCATAAATGCATGCCTTGACTTTCCCTCCAAGAATTGTCCCACCATATTCGCACATACCTCAAATTGAATGCATAAGGACAAGTGTCAATCTTCTGTATAATATTCCAGCGTAGCTGACACCACTTGGGAAAGTGCGCTTCATGAAGTCGGCAAGTTAGGTAAAAGATGAACTCTTGAACTAGGAGTCAAAGATTCAAAACTTCAAAGAATCCCTGACCTCCCGACTACAAGGAAAGACTTCATACGGAGACATAACAAAAGACTCAAGGCATGGGAAACTCAAGACAAGTCAGCAAGTCGAGCAGTTCATGAACTTGTGAACCCGCCGACTTCACTTCAAAAATGAAAAAGGTTGCCGACTTACTAAAATGACTAAGTGAATTGGTGTGAATGAGGAACTAAGTGAAAAGGCTGACAACGAATAGAAGGGAAAAACAAGGAATGGACTTAGGATGCCCTTTTTAAGAAAAAAAGGTGGGGGGGGGGGGGGGGGGGGGGGCGCAACAAGAACAAACACACATCACAATATCTAGTGGGGTCCATTACTCTATATAGACCTTGATATCCTTTTATGTCCAAATATTTACATTACATGTAAGTTTGTGAGTGCTCATTTACATTAACATACATGTTCATACTAGGATTCACATGCACCTCAAATTGGGGATACAGTATAATGATGAAATTTGCATAACTATGCCAATTCCCATTTAGTTTTGGACCTATTTTAAAGGTCTTACTAAAAAAACATATCAACAAAAGATGTCATCTTGTGCAAAGTTGGGGTCATTTCCCTATTTGCTACCCCTATCCATTTGCACTTATTTCCATGCATTTGACTAGATCTTATCCATGTGTACACATATTTCAATATAATTAACACTATTACAACCCCTCTGCCTAGACATTTATTTCCAACATTAAAATTAGTGGTTCCTTATCTTGGGCCAATTCCACGACATGCAATTGATCCTAAATGACACATAACCATTGAATTTAAAAATTAAAAAAAAAAAAAATTGAACTCCCACTCATTTTATTCCCTCTATGAGCCAATTGATACATGTTTTGCATAACTTATTAGTACGTAGAGATATAAAAAGCATTCAATCTGCATTCATTTATCATCTAATTTAAAATGTGACCACATTTGAATTCCTATGTATTCAAGAGAAAAATCATTCTAAAAATCTTTTAACCTCGAGAACTAAAATGCACCTAAATATGTAGTCATTGTGAAAAGTGTTTTCTCTGCTCATTTCGATGACCATAAAATTTGTCTCATCAAGGGACTTCGAATCTTCAACAAATTAAACATCAAAAGTGCAGAATTACCGTCAACTCTATTAGTTAAATAAATTATGTATTTGTTAACTGTATTAATTGATTAATACTGATTACGCTTTAAAGGAAGTGTTTTTTTTCTCTAGTTACTTCTACACGAACTGTTGTCCTCTGCAAAATTATATTTGTGGGACCATAGCATTTCATCATTTCATCGTAACGAAGTAAAGTATAACCCATATATGGAAGGTTATTCATGCTCAAAGGAAAATCATAATCAAATGAGGAAGGCCATGATTCTCAGATTGTCTTTATCCGATGTTTGGAGTAATGGCCAAGGAATAACACCCTTTAACAAATAAAAAATTATGAAGCTTGGCTTCTCCGCCATTCTCGATCTCAGAAAATAAGAAAAGAGTAGATGTTAGATGAGCTAGCTGTATAAATAAGTAAAAGTTAAAGATACTTAAACAAAAATAGTCAAAAGCAAAAGAAGGGAATATTAATATCGTGAATGAATATCTGGCAGCTAACATCCCCCAATGCCGTATTAACTTATGGCTCTTTTGTTCTGATGCCCCTCAAACTTCGACACGGATAAGATTTTCACGTAAGTTCTGCGCACTTTTAATTATGAGGATTGTAAAATGCTTTATGTCTGAAGTTTCTTATTTTCAACAGTTCACAGACTGCCATTGTAAAATGCTTTATGTTTGAAGTTTCTTATTTTCAACAGTTCATAGATTGCCATTGTTATGTTGTTCTCTTTGACACATCTTCTGAGCACTTCAAGCTTGTCGAATCGATTTTTATTTCATGCAAATTTGGAATGTTTTTTCTACGTTTGTTCTTCCCTGCAAATTAACTAAACACAGTTATTTGCTGTATAGTTTGTAGAAAACTCTTCCACTAGATTTTCTGGGTTGTTTATGTCTGCTTAAGCGTTAAAATGAGGTCTAGGATTCATCTTAACAAAACATATTGTCGCAGACATATATAATCAATTGACACCCATTTTTTGGTAGTTAAAATGGTCTTCTTGCTCAATTGAAAAGCTCAAAAATATTTCTTCACGAGAAGAATTTTCTAAAGTCCTTAGCATTTTCTGATATAATGCGTTTCTTTTTAACTGTTTACCACTGGAATGAGTTGATCGAAATTGGTTGTGCATAAATGCCTCTACTTGATCTCTCAGCCATCCTTTTTGAACTGTAAATTTGATTCACTTCGGTTTAGTATACAATTCGCGACATAAAATATCAGCTTCTATACATATTAAATTTAAATAGATTACTTTCTGTTCAACAGAGAAAACAGAGAACTTGTTTCGATTCTAACAGTAGGAGTCTAGAATCTTGGATTCATCCTTCTATGAAGAGCTTGATCAAGAGATAAGTTGTAATTTTCACTTTGCTTAAAGTCAAAAAGTCATTTACAGTTACGTTCGTGTGCATAGATCAGTCAAAAATTACAGGCTGGTACGAAGGAGGTCTTGCGCTCGGATAGGGATCGCAGTTGGGCTTGCCCTTAGCAGCTAATCAACTTGAACTTTATCTATTTGAACATACTTATTAATTAATTGAAATCTGAATTTCAGTTAATTAATAAATAAATATGTTTAAATGGGTAAAGTTTAAGTAGTTGTAGAGTTGTATTTTTCATTTTAGTTGAAATAAGATTAATAAAAAGTTAATAATATTTACATGTGCATGTGCAGAGGAGTCAGTAAATACTGTCCTGTTTAAAATGAGATGTCACAAGTTTAATGTCCTCCATCGCACTTTGCACTTTTATACTAGAACGGTCAAATGTGATAGATGTACTTTACATCAAATTTGGGTTGTTTTTATAATTTTGTAGTAGTTTAAGGTAATTTTGCAAAAGATAGAAGGGTATCCATTCTCTCAGGAGAGGTACAATCTCTAGCTCATCCCTTAATTATTTCACCTCTAGGGATTTAACTTTATTTGGATGGTATAATCAAGGAGCACACCGTCATAGCACAATTAAGCTACAACCTTTTGGTGAGTGACCACTCTGCTTAAACATCACATTTAGTCAAAAAGCTAATAGTAATTCTACACCTCATCATTACTAAAAAGCGATAAATAATTATCCTAATTTATTTACTAAAATTTTCCTTTAACCATTAAACTTGATAATATAAAAATAGTAGGTGACTATAAATACAGAATCTCTCTTTGACTATCAACTTTATGAATTTATGAAATTGACTGTTAGTAATTTTTTTTACTTTTTTATAGTGCCACCATTTGGATGGCAAATTTATTCAAGAATGACCACCTTACTCCAATGTTAGGCCAAAAGTCATATTTGAACAGCAGTCCCTCTTGTAGAGATGCCTCTTTTTAAACATAATGAGTATAATAGTGAAAGCTCAATTTTGGCCAATAAAAATAGGATAAATATTTACCACTTTTTGATATGAATGAGATATACAACTGCTATTGACTATTTGACCATTGACCTAAATTCTATTTGAAGAAAGTGTATACAAATTCAACCTTCTATAGTAGTGTTTTATGTTGTTGAGTAATTTGCCTAGTTAAGCGCTATATATGCGACCTATATGTGCAAGTGCATCGCTTCTATTCTCTCGTTTAAAAGAAATGATGGAACTTCATGGATTTTTTTCTAAAAGGTAATATTATGGTATTCATATTTTGAAAACATGCTACGGTAATGGTATGTGTTTGATTTGAGACTCTCTTCCATTTTGCAGGCTAATGAGATCATCATATCTATACAAGAACGCACTCTACAATCTATCTTTAAAGTGATGCCGGTTTTGTAATGCTAAGCTTACATTCCTCGAAGAAGAAAAGAAAATTCATCTCATAAGATCCTTCTTCGGACTTATAACTGGCTTGAGTAGGAAACGAATAAGTTCTGCGTCACATCCAATAGTAACTGCAACATCCTTTCACAGGCCTTAACTCTAGTTTAGGAGAACCGGAAGGATGTTTGAAGGCAATATCATGTTTGAGGAACACCCCACAATTGTAGAAATACAAGATGAAAATAAATGGGTTATTGATGTGGCACAGAGGATTACAGATGGCTCCGTCAAGAACTTCAAGCCAGAATCAGGGTACTCTGGGGTGACGATAAACAAGGTCCCCAAGTTTCTGTTGTTTCTAAGGAAGGAAGCCTACACTCCTAGGGTCGTCTCCCTTGGCCTTTTCCACCATGTGATAGCGCAGCCAGTCTCTCATATGGAGCGCCTCAAAGCAGAAGCCGTAGACAGAATGGGACACAGGCTACACAAGCAACAGGCGCACTTGCATTTAAAAGAAGCCGTCAGAAGCCTTGTTTGTGAAATTAGAAGCTGCTACGAAGAGGAATCTGAATACAAGGACGAAACCGTGGCAATGATTTTCACTTTGGATGGATGCTTTGTTTTAGAGATCTTGAGAGTTTTGAGTACCCAACAGCAGCAGCAACAACAGCGAGAGGAGCATTGCCACCCCATTTTTAACACTAACAGGATCAAATCCTGTCAATTTGATGTGCTAAGTGATTTTCTGATGCTTGAAAATCAGATCCCCATAATGGTCCTGATAAAGTTAGTGGAAATGGAAACAGGGTCAGAGGCAGAAGCCAAGAAACAGCTGCTGAGATTGCTGTGCAGCAGTATTATTCCTGAAATTCACCCTTTCTTACCAAATTGGCTTGACAGGCCAAATTTGATTGAAGCACGCCTGAAGAGATTTGAAGATCTTGAGAAATATAAACATATTCTGGGGCTACTCCAGAGTCTAATTGCAGAAGACCCAAGAGATTTAGAACAGACAGCGCCTGCTGAAGGTAGCAGACTTCGCCTTGCAATACAAGGCTTACTCCGAATGCTGAGAGTTCAACCAAAGGCAATAGAGCATCATCAGACTCTCATAGCCTCTGCCAGAGATTTACACAAGGCAGGGATGAAGTTCAGACAATATTACGGAGTTCCATCCGAAGGAGGGATGACATTCAAAAGGACGACTCTTTTGCTCCCTACAATTTGGATCACAGATAGTACAGAAGTGATTCTGAGGAATCTGATTGCTCTGGAGGTCTGTCAGGGTTCTCAGCTTACCGTGATTTCATATTATATTTATCTGCTGAATAGCTTGGTGGAGACCGAAGCCGATGTTGCTGTGCTGAGGAGGGCGGGCATTATCCAGAGCTCCATGGGCACGGATAAAGAAGTGACACACATGCTGAATAATCTTGGCAAGGGAATCAATTTCAATTCATCGGACGATCCCTTCATGAACTTGAAGGTGGAGATAAATCACTGGTATAGAGGCAATTTTCAGATCCAGATAAGAGAATACAAAGACAAGCATCCAAGGCTCTGGCGGAACTTTTCCATCTTTTGGGGCCTCGCGCTTTTGGTGTCTGCTGCCATACCGACTCTCGTCAAAATATGGGAAAAGATCAAATAGGAAACATATGTCACACGGAGATACTTCTTTAGATTGCGTACTACCTCCTCTTAGTTAAAGTCTGTGATAACAAATGTTCATTTATTCTCTGCTCTAGTCATTTCTATTTTCAATAGATTATATAGTTGTAATAGTGAAAAAAGATACGTTTTTATAATTTGGAATACTGTTTTGATATATTTATAAAGTTATAAATGATTTATTTTGTGTATTGTTGGGCCCATGTATCTAATCTTGTTTGCACCTACCCCTATGCTTATTATTTATCCATATGTTTATATGCACACTCTTAGTTTAATTAGCTTATCTATTTGACTTCAATCATTTATCCAATCCATTCCTCTCAACACTAATCCATTATGGTCATCTAGCATAGGTTGTGTTTGGGGATGTGAACTATTCCTTGTAGCCACAATCATAATATGCTCACATGCAAAATCAAAATCAAACATTTAGCTGACTAGCCTCATCTTACACTTTGGTCCTAAGATAACTTTGCACAAGTCTTCAAACATTGGTGTTATGTTTGTGTATAAAAATATACTCATTTTAATAATGCTAACAACAAGACAATCATTACTTTGACAATTATTCACATCTCCATTGAATATTAAAATCAAGCAAAGTATTTGATCATACTCATGCTAGTGCATGTGAATCACCTGGCAATCATTGTAGAATTCATGTACATGTTTGAAGCTTGCTACCTATCAAGGTATTTTGAATACAACTGGCTTGATAGTATAACACAAGAGCATGCAATGATTATCACTATCTAGAACTCTATTTTTCAATAGATGCATAGAGAAAAATCCAAAGATTATCATAGTTCAAGTAAATAGTTGAAAAATAGGTTGTTAGCCATGATTTAGATCCATACGCACGAGGCCAACTTAACATAGTTGAGAAATGAATATTCCAATTTTGGTGCACTTACATGACCATCTAGAGCATTTAGACATTTTGTGGTGCCTCAACTTCATTGTCTTCTTCAATTGATTCTCATTTTCAATCATAGAGCCATGTATTCTCTTGCTTCATTAATTGTTATTTATGGCATGACCATGTCTACCACCTAATATGTTTTGATTTGATCTATCCTATTCCACTCCATCTACGCTCCACATTTGTATCATTAGGTTAATTTGCACTTAATTGTGTTTATTTACCTAATTAGCATAAGGAACCTCATTTTTCCTTGTTAATAGTATTGCATACTGTAATGTTAAAAACTCTTTAATTCTTTCATGCTTAAGTATTTCACAAAGTTCTCTCTATCTTCCACCACCTTAAGATGATGAAGATATGTTTGGAAGGTTTCATTCAATTAGACCATGGCATATAGTGTTTTACATTATTGAACACATAATCATACCCCTAAAGCCTTCATAACTTTTCACACTAAAATTGTACATCTTACTTATATTGCTTGCACATAGTAACATGTTGTAAGGTGATGACAATCATATAACAATATGTTTGCTAAATATTTAAATTTTTGAATTGCTCTAGATATTGTCCTTTTATAAAAGAAAAGTCTCATACTCAACTACTTAATTAATCAAACTACTAAACTAACTATCCCATGTGGGATAGTAATATATAAGCTATAAAATGACCATAAGATAATAAACCCTAACGTTCTCCCATTATAACATGATGTTCTCTATACTTGGTGATACCAGTAACTAGATTGGTACTAACACAATAGTCTAAACAATCATTTGTTGATCTATGGCACACATAATAGTTCAATAAGTACTTCAATTTTTATGCACTAGGACACACATTATAATTCATGACTTACATCATTGAAAACAAGGGTACAGTCAATTATTCATTTCAATGGGAGGAACATAGGAATAGTCTCACTAAACTCTCAATAAAATGTACAGACAAATTCAACTATCCATGGTGTCATAATAAATGTGGATAGGGACCCACACACTATCAATTATCAATATTATAAACAAGGATACACACATTTCCAATCATTGTGATCTTACAACATTTGTGACTAGCTACACATATAATTGATCACAAATACAAATCCTTTATTTAATTTTCTAAACATGTATGCCTCCTTACAATCCTCATGGAGAGAGTCTTCACCATGTGATGCAAATACACAGCCTTCATCCTCACCAAACACACATTGATCCAATCAAGAAATATAATAAAATTTGGAGCCTCTATATCCATCTTGCAACTGTTCAATCTTTGTTTCTTAGAATTTTTACTAGTCAAATTGTTCCTCTCAAGAAAATTACCAGGGTTTCTCCAACAAAGAAATTCACTAAATATAAAAATGGCCATCCATCCTCTTCGCGGGTCCTCCAACCTTCACTAATGTAATTAAGTTCCTCCCATCTTGTAATATCATTTGGAAACAACAACAATGATAACATAAAGATCCTTACAAACATCAAAATATGTAGAATCTGATTTTAACCTTGTATTACATATGTTTTGACAATAAACTAACTTCTTCTCCTCGAAAAACGTAGTAGCCAATATTTATTTTGAGAACATATACTTTACCTCCATATTTTACAAATTCAAGAATGAAAAACCCACATAAACCATAAAAATGTGGAACAAAAATGATCCCTTTTCCATCTATTGTGTCTTTCACACTTGATCTAATAGTTGGATCAAAACTAAGCTAGACTAGTGGGGTCAAAGACAACCACTTAATTCAATAAGATGTCAAGTAAATTAAAATCAACAATACATAAAATAGTGTTTCATGATGCATGTAATCTTTTAATTATGCAAGTTGGGTAGCTAAGATAATGTAGAGGATCTTGAAAAGTCTATAAATAAGTTCCAAGCTATGAAACATAGTACAACACCAAAAATGGCATTTTATTGGTTGTGTTACGTATAAAAACATCAAATACCATAGTGGAAATGAAAAATCTATAGTGAAATTGAAAATGCCACTATGAAGACACATTCATCAATTTAATAGAAGTGAAAAATTTGGGACAGCTAGAAAAATGAGTCCAGAATTTGATCACTTATATCTTTTTAATGACCCTTTTGACATTTACATTTGAAAGGAAGCTAGGTGTGTAGAAAACGCTTCCTACACTAATCTAATGAGGAGAGGGCTATGTAAATTCAACTTTATCCTAACTATTACAGCAATGTTAAACCATTAACATAAGATATTGCAGCAATACACATACACACAGAAAGTAGACAGAAGAGAGAGAGACAAGATATATGTGGGGAAAACCCTTACGGGTGAAAAACCCCACACTCCAAAACACAACTCAAATATATTACAGTAAACAATAATAGATTACAATACAATTTCAAAGCCAATGCTCTTTCAGAAGTCTTCGAATGTCAAATCTAGAGATATTCCGGCAACATAACAGTACTCATACCAAAGTTATCTATCTCCCATCCAAGCACCTATTTATATAGAGTTTACAAGGCAAATATGGAACCTTCTAGAGATGGGCGTCCATCTTGGACTCATGCCCCAAAACCCATGCCTAAGGACACTTGTCCAACATCCCATCCTGAAGTGGCCACCTGGTCCGAAGATAGGTTACGACAGATGATCTTATGCACCTTATAGCTGTAAGAGAATCTGTCATACACTGACTAAAAATATCATATTCCTCTTACATGTCATAACCTCTCTTGACCGCCCAAAGATGCCTTTCTCTCGTGCAAAGATACTCACCGACACTTGTCATTAATTAAAAAATTGTTTGAGGTTTCGGGGGTGCTACCCCAAACCCCCGTTAATTATTCAAGGGGGAAACTGCAGCTACCAAAGTCACCAAAATTTACCCTACTACATATACACAAGGTGCTGACTATGCCAACTCAACATGGGATAAATAAATACAACATTAGGAATTTGCAAAGGTTGAGACACCTTAATTCCCAACATTCTCCCACTTGTCGAACACCTTGTAAGGGCCAAAAGCAATGACAAGATTTAACTGCTAAGGGCCAAGAGGTCCATAGACTCTGAACACCATCTGAACTTCTTTGTGCCCACTGGTTTCGTCAATGCATCTGCAACATTCTTCAAAGTATCTACCTTTTGCAAATTTACCTTTCCATCCTCAACCATGTCTCATAAGAAGTGAAACTGAACATCAATGTGCTTTGTTCTAGCATGGAAAGTTGGATTCTTTGCAAGGCAAATTGCACTCTAACTGTCACAACTGATTGTGATCTGACCTGCATCAACACCAATATCTGAACACAATCTCTTCAGCCAAATGGCTTCCTTACAAGCATGAGTTGCTGGCATATACTTAGCTTCTGTCATGGACAAAGCAACAACAGGTTATTGCTTACTCATCCAACTAATAGCACCACTAAACAGTGTAAAAACATAAGAACTAATGGATCTCCTGCTGTCAATGTCACCTGCCCAATCTAAATCCACAAATCCATGAATATCTACATAATGTGGAGGTTATGAAACATTACCATGATAGAAAATGGAATACTCAGAAGTACCCCTCAAATATCTGAACACTCACTTAACTGCATCCCAATGAACCCGTCC
Source organism: Cunninghamia lanceolata (assembly GCA_027924645.1). Classification (NCBI taxonomy): domain Eukaryota; kingdom Viridiplantae; phylum Streptophyta; class Pinopsida; order Cupressales; family Cupressaceae; genus Cunninghamia; species Cunninghamia lanceolata. The sequence continues at coordinate 15,027,624 of BSBN01000206.1, forward strand.
AAGATTAGCTATAAATCAACTAAGGACTCCCACTACTTGGGCAATGTCTGGTCTTGTACAGACCATAGCATACATCAAACTACCAACAACACTAGCATAAGGTACTCTACTCATGTCCTCCACCTCACTAAGAGATTTTGGACAATCCTCAACAGACAACTTTGTCCCCAAAGAAACAGGAACACACAATGGTCTACAATCTGCCATGCTGAATCTGTCCAACATGGACTTCACATACTTACTCTAGCTTAACCAAAGTTTTCTGTTGGTTCTGTCTCTTCTGATTTCCATTCCTAGAATGTACCTGACTGCCCCTAAATCTTTCATTTCAAACTGAGCTGACAACTAAGATTTAAAATCAAAAATCATATTTTTACCCTTCCCAATGAGCAACATATCATCAACATATAGTGTAACAATGAGAATATGATCACCATCAAATTTATAATACACATAGTGATCTGATTTCGATCTCACAAATCTAATTGACAACACAAAGGTATCAAACTTCAAGTACCATCTCCTAGGGGATTGCTTCAAACCATAGAAAGAATTCTTAATTTTGCAAACCAAATTTTCTTTACCTTTCACCATGTAATTCTCTGGCTGTGACATGTAGATCTCTTCCTCCAAGTCACCATGAATGAAAGTTGTCTTCACATCCATCTATTCTACCTCCAAGTCATAAGCTGCTGCGAGTGACAACAGGAATTGAATGGATGTTAGCTTTGCAATGGGAGAGAAGATCTCACCATAATCTATACCCTCCACTTATGAATACCCCTTCGCAACCAATCTGGCCTTATACTTCTCAATACTGCCATCTGCACCAATCTTCTTCTTGAACACCCATTTGCATCCAACGGGTTTTCATCCAGGAGGCAAAGGCACCAAGTCCCAAGTTTGATTCTTTTCCAAAGAAGCCATTTCTTCCTCCATGGCCTCTTTCCAGGAACCTGCATCCTTCATATCCAAAGCCTCTGGTATAGTTCTAGGTTCATCACTATTAGTGATTAAAGCATAAGCACAACTAGAATCAAGCAATGTAAAACCAAACCTTTTAGGTTGCTTTGTTATCCATGTAGACCTCCTCAAGAGCTGAGGTTGAGGTTCAACTTCTTCCTCTGAGCTTTCAGAGCTACTAGAGCTCTCCTCATCATCAGGTCCAACATTGTCTTTCTATTCAGTCTTCTCAGGGGTGAGAGAAAACTAAACAACATTCTCTTTCTTTTCTTTTTCTTCTGGCTGCAAAATAGTGGAAGAAGGTGTAAGTTCTCTGAAGATGACACTTCTGCTATACAACACTTTTTCATCCACGGGGTCCCAAAGTTTGTATCCTTTCACACCAACACCATAGCTAATGAAGATACACTTAACAACTTTGTTCTCCAACTTTGACCTCTTCTCCCTAGGCACATGTGCATATGCCTCACAACCAAAAACACGAAGATGCCTTACTGAAGGCTTTCTACCAGACCACACCTCCATGGGTGTCTTTCCAACAAGAGCCGATGTAGGAGATTTGTTTACCAGATAGCAAGCAGTGGTAACAACTTTAGCCCAAAACTTTTGTTCTAGACCAGCTCCACTAAGCATACTCCTAGCCTTCTCCATCAATGTCCTGTTCATCCTCTCTGCAACTCCATTTTGCTACGGTGTGTATGGAGTTGTCTTATGTCTTTCAATCCCAAGTTCCTTGCAGTACTTATCGAATTCTATAGAACAGAACTCACCACCATAGTCAGTTCTCAAACATTTAATCTTTTTACCAGTCTGATTTTCAGCAAAAGCTTTAAACTCCTTAAACTTGCTATAGACTTCAGATTTGCTTATGAGAAAATAAATCCATGTCCTTCTACTGTAATCATCTATAAAATATACAAAGTATATAGATTTTGATAATGAAGGAACATTAACATGACCAAATACATCATAATGAATAAGGTCCAACACACCAGAAGACTTATGAGAACTCGAGTAAAACTAAACACGGTTTTATTTTCCATAAATGCAATGTTCGTAAAAGTTGAACTCAAGATTACGATCATCTAACCCCTCAACGAGGTTCTTATTTTTTAGGGTACGCAGACCCTTCTCACCAATGTGGCCGAATCTCTTATGCCATAACATTGTCATTTTTGCAGGAAGTTTAACTTCCAATGCACCATTACAACCATCAAGACTAGAAACAATAGATTGCTTCACTGCTCATTCAGATGGTGGGGATGAAGTGACTGCTACCCTCTTCCTTGAGTTAGAAGAACTATTGCATTGTGAATTGCATGCTTCCAGATGAAACAGAGTACCTCTCTGAGTACCCTTAGCAAGCACCATAGATCCTCTAGTCATCTTGCATCCTTCTTTTAAAAAGACAACCTGCACACCTGCATCATTCAAACTACTTACAGAAAGCAGTTTCTATGCTAAGCCTGGGATGTGCATAACCCCAGAGATCCCCTTCACTCGACCATCAGGGAATCGGATAGAGACTCTTCCATGACCAACGATCTTTAGATGAGAGTCCTCACCCAGATACACCTTTCCACTGTTGGATCTAGGGCATACAACTGAGAGGGGGGGTGAATCAGTTGTATAAAAACTTGCTTTTTACTTCAAACACTTGATTCTTCTTTGTTAGTTAACAGCATATCAATTAATCATCAATGAAAGCATAATGCATAAACACAAGAGCATATAAACATCAACACATTGAACACCAAGATTTTGACATGGAAAACCCGGTTAAGGGAAAAACCACAGGGTGATTAACCCAAGGATTATTCTCTGTTAGAAGAATAAGAAAAAGAATGGCACTTGCTAATTAGGGCTCACTACCCGAGCACACTGCTCAAAAAGAGGCCCATTGCCTACAAGGAGACACATTATCTACAAAGTGATAAGAATCACAATCTTGAACTGGAGAATGACATCTCTACCATGTCCGGATCAGTTCCATTTAAGCCCAAAAACCCCTGCTCTGCCTTTCGCACTTCTCTTCACTATGCCACACTCATCCACACAATCCACACTTCAAAATGAATTCTCAAACACTTATTTATACAACACATCGACTTAGGAACAATCATCTAAGTCGGCAATCAACCATAAGGACATCCACAAGATGATTAATACATCCGGTCGGCCACCACAAGAACATTCGCAAGATGAACAACTCATCCGGTCAGCTAGTCTGAACAAGAACTTCATCCGGAAGAATATCTTCAATTCTGGGCTCTACCACCAATGCAGATCAACAACACAACCTCAAAACGATCCAAGAACCTTCACAAGCTTGCCTGAATGACTAGGTACATCCGCACTTCCTCTATTTACTGGAATCTCTTCTCTTCCTCATCCAGAACTTCAAGAACACAGTCTGTCACCACTGTCACAATGCAAAAGGTACTTCCAGACCTCAAAATCATACACAACTTGAGATGATACATCACAAGGACATCCCAAACACTCCTTCTAATCTGTAGATTAGGATTATACAATTTCGGACCTCACCGAACCTTTCTGTGATCCTCTGTCACCTCTGAACACTTACCAGAACCGGTTCCACATAGACAGCCATAACTTCTTTAGATCTTCATGCGGACCTCTGAAATCTTAACTGAAGCATCTCAAGACTCATATCTACAAACCCTTTAATCCACATCCTCCGGTTCTCAACCTATACAATACATTTGCCTTCTTCTCATCACTGTTCTTCACTATTCCTAACTGAGGCTAATTTTTTCAATATCCTCAGCACACAGCTCATTCAATCCTTCTTGTCAATGCAGTATGAGTATGTTGACATCAATGACAATAGTGGTTCACCTCATATTTGCAACAATCTCCCCCTTTGTCATTGATGGCAACATATGATGTGAAAAACCATCAAGACAAGAACTTCTCCTTTCTGTCACAGCTCCCTCTATCAGCAACATTTACTGCTCCCCCTTTGATCATCAGCCACTTGTTTTTCACATGTCTTCTCTCCCCCTTTGACATCAATGGAAAAGGGCTCATACTTGCAATTCTAATACATCAAAATCATACCAGCTACTCCCCCTTAGTAGCAGCTCCCCATCATCAATCCGGATCACAAGATATGACTGTGATATCCACCAGACTGATGCACATCAGTGCATCCTAGTTCATCACCGGAGGGGCCATGACCCCTAACTTCTCCTGGAGATATTCAAAAGAATCCTTGGGAAGAGGTTTAGTAAAGATATCTGCAATCTAATCCTTGGAGGGAACATACTCCAATCTGACTTTTTCCTTGTTCACTTGTTCTCTCAAAAAGTGAAACTTGATAGATATGTGCTTAGTCTTAGAATGCAATACCAGATTCTTAGAAATATTAAATGCACTTGAATTATCACAAAAAATTGTGATAGGCTCCTCATATTCAACTTTAATGTCTCTTAGCATCTGCTTCATCCATAAGATTTGAGTGCAATTACTTGCTGCTGCAATGTATTCTGCTTTAGTTGTAGACAGAGATATTGCATCTTGTTTCTTGCTTAGCCAAGAAACTAATCTCTTCCCCAAAAAGAATGCTCCACCACTGGTGCTCTTCCGGTCATCCACATCTCCTGCCCAATCTGCATCTATGTAAGCATGAAGAGAGAAATCCAGATCTCTAGGGTACCATAGACCATACTCAGCTATTCCTTTCAAGTACCTGAAAATTCTTTTGATTGCCATAACATGAGATTATTTAGGATCAGCCTAGAATCTTGCTACAAGACCAACAGCCTGCATTATATCTAGTCTAGTCTAAGTGAGATACAACAATCCACCAATCATTGATCTATACTTTGTCTGATCTGCCTTTGGGGAGTCATCATCTTTGCTCAACTTACATCCAGTTGCCATGGGAGTGTTCATTGGCTTTGAATCTTCCATACCAAATTTCCTCAACAATTCTTTCACATATTTGGTCTGAGAATGAAGATCCCTTTCTTTGTTTGAGTAATTTGTAGACCCAAGAAGAAATTCATTTCACCAAACATAGACATTTCAAACTCACTTTTCATCTAATTTGCAAAAGTTTTGCACATACTATGTCTTCCTCCAAAAATGATATCATCCACAAACACTTCAACAATCAAAATATTTTCATGATCAATTTTGAAATATAAGTTACTGTCAGCAGTACCTTTGTTGAATCCATTCTGCACAAGATGCTTATCCAACCTTTCATACCATGCTCTTGGGGCTTGCTTTAATCCATACAATGCTTTCTTCAACTTGCAGACCATATCATCATTATTAGACAATTGAAATCCATCTGGTTGTTCAATGTAAACTTCTTCCAGATCACCATTTAGGAAGGCAGACTTGACATCCATCTGATATACCTTGAAGTCTTTAAAGGCAGCAAATGCAAGAAATAATCTGACTGCTTCAATTCTTGCCACCGGAGCAAAGGTCTCTTCAAAATCAATCCCTTCTATTTGAGAGTAGCCTTTGCAGACCAATCTAGCTTTGTTTCTGATGACTTCACCAGCTTCATTCAATTTGTTCCAGAAGACCCATTTGGTTCCAATCACATTCTTGTCTCTAGGTCTGGGAACAAGATCCCAAGTATGATTTTTCTCAATTTGCATCAATTCATCTTCCATTGCTTTGGTCTAGTTTTCATCATTGCAGGCTTCATTTATTGTTTTAGGTTCAATCTTTGAAATCAGACAACATTCATCCTGATTTTGAGTAGCATTCCTTCTAGTTTGCACACCTTTGCTTCTGTCACCTATGATCTGATCTTCAGAGTGGTTCAGTCTTACATACCTTGGAATTTTGGGAGTATCCTGCACTGCTGCATCTTGATTAGGTTCATTCAGACCTATCTCTTCTTCCTGATTTACCAGATCAAGCTAACTCTGACTTACCAGAGAGGATTGAGTTCCTTGAACCTGAACACCATCTTGGTCATCTTCATCAAACTCATAAAATCTTGAGGGCTTCTCAATTCCTTAATCAACTTTCACATTAGTGCTTTCTATCATCTTCCTCAGTCTCTTATTATAACACCGGTATGCTTTGCTTTGAGTGGAGTAACCCAAGAAAATTCTTTCATCACTTCTAGCATCAAACTTTCCTAGATCTTCATCTCTTTTAATATAACACTTTCTACCAAATACTCTAAAATATTTCATAGTAGGAGTGATGCCAAACCAAAGTTCATAGAGGGTCTTACCGGTATTGTTTCTGATTTGAACTCGATTGAGAGTGTAGACTGCAGTGCTGATAGCTTCTTTCCAAAACATCTGAGGAACATTTGCTTCCAACATCATTGTCCTGCAGCTTCTTGGATGGTCCGGTTCTTTCTCTCAACTACTCCATTCTGCTGTGGAGTCCTAGGAGTAGACAACTATCTCCTTATACCCTGCTTCTCACAAAAGTCAATGAACTCACCAGATGTAAATTCACCACCTCTATCAGACCTTAGACACTTCAGTTTCAATCCGGTTTGATTTTCTACCATAGCTTTGAAGATTTTGAACTTCTCAAGGGCTTCTGATTTCTCTTTTAGGAAGGTAACCCACATCATCCGGGAATGGTCATCAATTAGCAACATGAAATATCTATCACCTTGTAGACTCTTGATTCTTGTCAGACCACAGAGACCAGTATGTACTAATTCCAACAATCCAGTAGAGGACTGATCTTTGCTTTTGAAAGAGACTCTACTCTGTTTACCTAGCTGACATTCTTTGCACAAACTATTTGTAGGTTTCATCAATTTTAGAAGATCTCTTACAGCCTGAATATTGCTTATCTTGATGATGTTATAAAAATTTACATGACACATTCTTCTATGCCATAACCAACTCTGATTAACTTGAACAAATAGACAGCTTTTATTTGAACCAACCAAATGAAAGATATTACCTTTTGTTTGAGCACCGGATGCAATTTTAGTTTCGGAGCTTGTAAAAATTCTACATTTTCCATTCTTGAACTAGAGATCATAGCCTTTGTCCACTAACTGACCAACACTGAGAAGATTGTGCTTCAATCCTTCAACATATAGTACATTACCTGTTTTGCTCTTTCCATCAAAGGAAATAGTTCCCCTACCTATGATTCTGCCAGCAGAATTGTCACCAAACTTTACCATTCCTCCTTCATATCTTTCCAAATCTAAGAACTTATTCTTGTCACCAGTCATATGGTGAGAACATCCACTGTCAATAACCCAATCATCCTTTTCTTCCACTTGAGCAGCCAAAGCTCTTTCCACAACCTTGTGATTGACAGATTCAGAGGATATTGAATCTTCTTCCTTGATGGCAATAAACACCCATTCATTTCCGGCTTTGCTTCCTAGTTCTGATTCATCATCCGTTACTCCTTCATTGTCATCTTCTTCATGAACATAATAGTAGTTCTTTTGAAACCTTTGTCTGTTAGTATTAGACCTTGCAGATCTTTTTGGACATCTTGAAGCAAAATGACCAATCTTATTACAGTTGAAGCACTTAAAGGGTAGTTTTCCTTCATACTTACCAGATCCTCTTGGTAGTCTCTTTGCAAAGAGGGCTTCAAGTTGAGCTGTTTCTGCTTCTTCTTCTTCCATGTCTCTTCTTGCTTGATCATACCATGACATCTTCCTTGAAGAGTTTTCTCCCAGATCAAATCTTTGTTTGCCTTTCACATAGGCACTGGCTTTGAAAGCAGATTCAGTCTTGGGAGGATCATCTCCAAACTCGGTCATTTCAAATGCAGCTAGTTTGCCAGCCAATTGTTCTCTTGTGACAGTTGTGTGGGCTCTGAATTCATCAATGGCAGCAACCTTGATTTTGTAGGCAGCAGGAAGGGATCTGAGGATTTTGCAAACAATCTCATTTTCATCCAGAGTACCACTAGCATTTCTAATTCCACATACCATCTCATTCACTCTTGGCATAAAGGTAGTGATGTTTTCATCATCTCTCATCTTCAATCTTTCAAATTTCCCTTTCAGACTTTGCAACCTTACACTCTTGACAAACTCATCTCCTTCATACAAAAGTTCCAGTTTAGTCAAGATCTCATATGCAGTTGGTAGGTCAATAACATTTAAGAGATCTGAGTCATTCAATGCGCTTAGAAGAGCTTCCTTGGTCCACAGGTTGTTTTCAGCATCTGTGATTTCATTCAGAGTTGTCGGACCACCTTGTGGAGGTACATATGGTTTTGAGACCATGGCCAAGTATGCTTTTCCCATACATTCTAAGTGACATTTCATGCGACCTTTCCAGAGAGTGAAGTTGGTTCCATCAAACTTCAGACTATCCTTCTTATATGATGACATCTTGGATCTCCTCAAGTGGTTAAGCTCCTTTCAGAGGAACTTGGCTCTGATACCAATTGTTGGATCTAGGGCATACAACTGAGAGGGGGGGGTGAATCAGTTGTATAAAAACTTGCTTTTTACTTCAAACACTTGATTCTTCTTTGTTAGTTAACAGCATATCAATTAATCATCCATGAAAGCATAATGCATAAACACAAGAGCAGATAAACATCAACACATTGAACACCAAGATTTTGACGTGAAAAACCTAGTTAAGGGAAAAACCACGGGGTGATTAACCCAAGGATTATTCTCTGTTAGAAGAATAAGAAAAAGAATGGCACTTGCCAATTAGGGCTCACTACCCGAGCACACTGCTCACAAAGAGGCCCACTGCCTACAAGGAGACACACTGTCTACAAAGTGATAAGAATCACAATCTTGAACTGGAGAATGACATCTCTACCATGTCCGAATCAGTTCCATTTAAGCCCAAAAACCCCTGCTTTGCCTTTCGCACTTCTCTTCGCTATGCCACACTCATCCACACAATCCACACTTCAAAATGAATTCTCAAACACTTATTTATACAAGACATCAACTTAGGAACAATCATCTAGGTCGGCAATCAACCATAAGGACATCCACAAGATGATTAATACATCCGATCGGCCACCACAAGAACATTTGCAAGATGAAAAACTCATCCAGTCAGCTAGTCTGAACAAGAACTTCATCTGAAAGAATATCTTCAATTCCGGGCTCTACCACCAATGCAGATCAACAACACAACCTCAACATGATCCAAGAACCTTCACAAGCCTGCCTGAATGACCAGGTACATCCGCACTTCCTCTACTTACTAGAATCTCTTCTCTTCCTCATCTGGAACTTCAAGAACACAGTCTGTCGCCACTGTCACAATGTAAAAGGTACTTTCAGACCTCAAAATCATACACAACTCGAGATGACACATCACAAGGACATCCCAAACACTCCTTCCAATCTGTAGATTTGGATTATACAATTCCAGACCTCACCGGACCTTTCTGTGATCCTCTGTCACCTTTGAACACTTGCCGGAACTGGTTCCACACAGACAGCCATAACTTCTTCAGATCTTCATGCGGACCTCTAAAATCTTAACTGAAGCATCTCAAGACTCATATCTACAAACCCTTTAATCCGCATCCTCCAGTTCTCAACCTATACAATACATTTGCCTTATTCTCATCACTGTTCTTCACTGTTCCTGACTGAGGCTAATTTTCTCAATATCCTCAGCAAACAGCTCATTCAATCCTTCTTGTCAATGCAATATGAGTATGTTGACATCAATGACAACACTGGTTCACCTCATACTTAGTGAACCAGTCTCGATGTGAGGTCATGTGGAATGATGCACCAGAGTCGATTAGCCACACATCATCAGATGCATGGGTTCCCAAGGCTGCGATGAAAGTATCACCATCATCTTGTGATTTGTCAGAATCTGAATCAGGAGCTTTCTTCTTTTTCTTCTTCTCCTCTTTGCATTCCTTTCAGAAATGCTCGGTCTTGCCACAATTCCACCAAAGAGCCTTGGACTTTCTAGGAGATTTGGATTTCCCACAGGATTTGGATCTACCCTTCTCAGCTTTCTTGTCCTTCTTCTTCCCTTTCTCCTTGGGTCTTCCATGAACTGCAAGGGCTTCTTTGGCTGCCTCAGAAGACTTTCTCCGCATCTCTTTAGACAACAGTGAAGAAACCACTTCTTCCATTTTGAATGTGGATGTGCTGCTTCTTATTGCCATGACAAGATGAGCTCATGAGTCCGGCAGAGAACAAAGTAGGGTCATACACCGATCCTCCTCCTCCATATTTACACCAATAGATGTCAATTGTGCAACCAGCATGTTGAAAGCATTCATATGTTCAGCAACGGATCCTCCATCCTCCATTCAAAGAGAATACAACTTCTTTCTCGAGAAAAGTTTATTGACTAGGGATTTGGCTTGATACACATCCCCCAACTTCTTCCAAAGGAGTTTTGCAGTAGCCTCTTCATGAACATTTAACAACACAAAATCGGCAAGACTATGTCTTATGAGACCCTTAGCCTTCCAATCCTTGAGATCCCACTCGTCTTGTGACATTGCAGCTGGTTTAGTTCCATTAACACTTTCCCAAAGGTCTCGGTCAACAAGCATGTCTTCCATCTTGAGCTTCCATAGCTCAAAATTACTGCCATTGAACTTCTCCACTTCAAACCTTCCTGATGTGCTTGCCATCTCGTTGCTGCAATAAGATACAAAATGCTCTGCATAGACTCCGACTCAACCTAAGATTAGCTAAAAAATCCCTACCCTACAACTAGGACCAAAGGTGATCAAGCTCTGATACCAACTGAAAGGAAGCTAGGTGTGCAGAAAACGCTTCCTACACTAATCTAATGAGGAGAGGGCTATGCAAATTCAACTTTATCCTAACTATTACAGCAATGTTAAACCATTAACATAAGATATTGTAGTAATACACATACACACAAAAAGTAGACAGAAGAGAGAGAGACAAAATATATGTGGGGAAAACCCTTATGGGTGAAAAACCCCACACTCCAAAACACAGCTCAAATGTATTACAGTAAACAATAACAGATTACAATATAGTTTCAGAGCCAATGCTCTTTTAGGAGTCTTCGAATGTTGAATCTGGAGATATTCCGGCAGCATAACAATACTTGTATCAAAGTTATCTATCTCCCATCCAAGCACATGTTTATATAGAGTTTACAAGGCAAATATGGAACCTTCTAGAGATGGGTGTCCATCTTGGACTCATGCCCCAAAACCCACACCTAAGGACACTTGTCCAACATCCCATCCTAAAGTGGGTGCCTGGTCCCAAGATAGGTTATGACAAATGCTCTTACGCACCTTACAGCTATAAGAGAATCTATCATACACTGACTAAAAATATCATATTCCTCTTACATGTCATAACCTCCCTTGACCGCCCAAAGATGCCTTTCTCTCATGCAAAGATACTCACCGATACTTGTCATTAATTAAAAAATCTTTTGAGGTTTTGGGGGCATTGCCCCCGAGCCCCCACGAGGGCACTGCCCCTTGACCCCACCCTGTACCACAACAGGGAGTGTGCCAGGGGTGCTGCCCCTGGACCCCGCAAGGGGCTACGCCCCTTGACCCTGTCTTGGGGGTGCTTCCCCCAAACCCTCGTTAATTATTCAAGGGGGAAACCGCGGCTGCCAATGTCACCAAAATTTACCCTGCTGCATATACACAAGGTGCTGACTATGCCAACTCAACATGGGATAAATAAATACAACATTAAGAATTTGCAAAGGTTCAAACACCTTAATTCCCAACAACATTCTTCCATTATGTCTCCATTAATTGATAGAGGAATAAGGTCTAATGTGTCAACATGAAGATGGAAGGGTTGGTGCTTCAAGTATAGTTATTTTTTCATGTTGAAAGTGTGATTATAAGTTAATGAAGTAGGTTTTTAGAATTGTAGGGAATCATAATAGGTGTGAAGTAGTTCTTGGAAATTATCATGGCTCTAGTTAACCATAATGGTCATGTAACATATGCATATTTGAATGATATTATGGGATGAGGAGAAAAAAGCTCACTCTTATTTTTCACCTGTTAGGTTTTGTATAGGTTTTTTATTTGTCAAGGATTTTGTGAGTATGTTTATTGCATATTTACACTATAGTTTCATGTTCTCATTATATTTTCATCATATTAAACATTTGCTACTATAGATGGTATCCTTTTGAAGTTTGTTGATAGGATAGGTTATGTGATATTTATAGTTGGTGATCACTAAAATATATTATAGACACCTAAAATCATCTGACCACTATTCCAATCTCAATCAAGACACCAACCGACTAGTTCTTCTATAATTAATTGAATAAATACATATTTATTTGATTAAATTATTAATTTTCATCCCCACATTAATTAAAAAAACATTATTATTATTTAATTAATAAAATCACATTCCCATACCTCTTGACACTATTCATCCATAATTAATTGGATAGTCTCGGCTATTTAAATTCAATTAATTAATAATCTTCCTATAGTTCATCCTTAGGTAAATAAATAGAAATATTTATTTACCTAAGTCCGTCTCACATCACCAAAAATAAAATAAATTCCTATATTTATTTAATTTGGCATTTTGTGCACCTTTGATTAAGTTGACTAAATCAAATAAATTACAATCATTAATCATTTGCACATACATAACCATGATTAATCAAGACATTATATGCTAATATCCCCATGTAGGTACACTTGCCATTCAACATGTACATGGGGGGTACTTGAAGGCATGGAGAAGACTTCCACAACCTTCCAAGAAGTCACTTTTTGATCTCCACCATCCAATCCTTCCAAAGCACAATCTTGACCCTTGATTCCTGTTGAATCAAGGGCACCCGTTTGACCACCTCCCATTTCTTGACACTTGGATTCTTCTCATGCTTCCAATCCTCTCAAGAAATGAGAGTCATTGATCTCCCAACTTGATCCTAGCCTTTCATCCATCATTCCAAAATCTATAAATAGGACCTCTTAGAGGACATTTAGACACAACTCTTGAATGCAATGTTACTCTATCAAATTGGGCACTCAACATCCTTCAATCTCTCCAATCCTTTCATTAGACAAATCCACCATTCACTTGGTGCAACAAGGAATCCTTGGTGAGAATTTTGTTTTTAGTTTTCATTGTGTATGCATGGTTTCTTTAGTCTTATCTTGAGTAGGTTAGTTTAATTTACACTTTGCATGGTTCATTTTCATAGGTCTACATTTTGGCATGCTTGATAGGACCCAGATCCCTAGTTTCTAACATCAATTTGGTGTTTTATCTTGCTTTAGTGTGCAGTCATGTTTGAGTGCTTGCGTTGCGAATGAGCACGACCATTCATACTCGAGAACTTTTATTTGTGGGATTGTTAAACATTTTTACATGACTACTAACATGGTTATTTTGGTCATTTTGCAAACTCTTAGAGATAATGTTTTTCTATTTTGTAGGGGTTTGAGGTATATTTGCATTTATTTTTCTTCCTAACCCATTTTTTCTAGCAATATTAAATCTTTTTATAGGTACTTGGAGAAATTTATCAACTCTAACTATCAAAAAGTGAATCCAATTTGGATGAACACCTTTGTGGGTTGCTCTAGATTATCCTTTGATGTTTCCACAGCTTCAACTTTCCACCTCATACCAAACCATGGTGCCACCACTTCACTCAAAATAAGGGGCACCCTAAACATCATTTCAAAAATCAACTTACCACACAACCACTACCCCATGGATTTGTTGGTTATACACTACAAAACCCACCTCTTGGTGCCCCATTCGACAAAGAGTGGCAAGAAATGAAGAATTCTCTCAAAGACCTACAAATTGAGACAAAAAAGAAACAATGAAAATGTGAAGACTTATGTCCCTACCTATTTGATAGAGAATTAATGATGATTCCATTACCCCAACAATTCAAAATTCCTAAATTTGACAAATATACATGGAAGGGAGACCCCTGTGACTACATTAAATAGTTTTTAATGGCATGCCAAGGTGTATCCTTTAGTGATCAGTTTCTTATCCACTTCTCCCCTTGGAGCCTAGGAGGGAAAGCCCTTAAATGGTTCATGCACTGACTACATGGCTCCATTTTCACTTTCATGAACTTGTCCAAGAAATTTGATGCACATTTGTTCAACAATGTTGAACACGAGCTCACAATGTTAGACCTCTATAATGTGAAACAAAGAAGTGTAGAGAGCTTTGCTGCTTATCTTCAAAGGTGGAGAGGACATGCAAGTTGCATTCCTTGCCCTATGCATGAGAAAAAATCATCACTATATTTGTGCAAAATTTGAACCAAGAGATAGATTTTTACCTTTAGGTGCATTGTGTCTCCACTTTCGAAGATATAATTGATAAGGCTATCACAATTGAAAAAGCTCGATTTAGTCAAGATCTACAACAAAGAAAATAACAACAAATCATCCAATGACAAACCTAAATTTTGGGCCAGGAATAAAAATAATGTTAGTGATGGAGTCATAGATGCTAAACATGTTCAAACAACTCGAACACAAAAAAAGTCAAACCATTCAAAGTATCTCTCAACCCAACAATGTAACAATTCTATTTAGAAAATCTAAACGGTCTGCATAGAACAATCTAAAGTGAAAATATACTCAGAAGAATCCCCATAGTAAGGGGGCCAAGGTCAATTTTACTTATATTGAGATCATAAACATAAATATCCTTCTCAACTTTATTAACTATTGGCTTTGCAGCCTCTAGAAATTGATGTCTGGTCACTAGATCAACCATCAATCTTGACATCCTTTTTACTTTCCTTAGTAGAGAATCTAACTGCAATAGCCTAGCTACTAAATCAAACCTTGGATCCACCATTTTCTTATATTTTCTCTTCTTGCTTACAACCTCTTTTAATGATGTGGGGGAAGGTAACACAGAGTGAGAGTCAAAAGGGTAAGTGTACAAAAATGAGGGACCAAAATGGGGTCTTAAGATGGCACTTTTTTTTTCTAAAATCAAGAAACATTGATGTTGGATGAAAAATTGAAGATAGCTACACTCAAAATTTGAAGATGGAACAAAAACAAGAGTCGTAGTGCTCTGAATCTAGTCTCTAAACTACTAATTTTTTTCAAAAATGGTTGAGATTAAGGGGTTCAAAAAGGTGGAGCACACAAATTGGTCCCGTTTTTCTTACAAAAAATAACATAGCATCTAGTGTGCTCCCCCTAAAATGTTAACTTTTTTTAGTATTTCAATAATCACTAAAGTGAGAAATTAGCTAACACCATGTAGTTTATCCCTTATTTTTCTGATAAATTTTTCATGAATAATTGATTTTTTAGTAATTTTTAAAGTGGAGACATCCTGAAAAATAGAAATTTGAGCATGCTCCCTCCTAAAATGTTTGAAAACTAATTGAAAATCAATTTTTTTTAATATGTGTAGAATGGAGTCTAGTTTCTATAAATGTAACTTATTTCAAATTTTGATGAATGGTTAAAAAAAGTCAAAAATACTAGACACTGGTTTTTGACAAAAAATGGACACACTAACAAAAGAAATTCAAGATGAAACCAGGTTAGCATACTCAAATTGTGAAAAAAATTATATGGTTAGATAGATAACAAAGAGATTAAGATTATGGTGGTATTTTTTTGAGATTTCATTGAAAAAAGTGTCATTGTGATGGGGAGCACACTCCATATTATCTCCAGATTTTGCTAAAAATTGATAAAAACATGTCAAAGAAAGTCGACCATAACTCAAGCGTGTTATAACGTGCTCCCATTATGCTGAGCATAACTAGTTATACACATACCAATTGCATTTGCTTGAAAGTTTCTAAAGCCTTTTCAACAAATCCATTTTTTTGCAGATCTTGCAATCATTGCATTCCATTATAGAACATCTCTTTGAGGTGTTACATCATACAATTGACATGCCTTATTTATCCTTCCACACTTTACATACATGTCTAGAAGGATAGTTGCACTTCCTATCATCTCTCTCACTCTCTACTTCCCTCCCCTCTCTATGTCCTACCCTCTCTCTGAGTCTCTACTTCCCTCCCCTCTCTGAAAGAAAGCAAGGTATGCAGAAATGCTTCCTACACTAATCTACTGAGGAAATGCTTATGCAAATTTTTACTTTTATAGCTACAGATTAAGATGCACATTAACAAAAGGATAATAACAACTTCCAAATGCAAACACAAAACTCACAACATAAGATATACGTGGAAAAAACCCTTTCAGGTAAAAAACCCCACACTCCAAAGCCAGGCAATATATTATTCAGGAATCACGAAGATTACAATATACTTGCAGAGAAATATTTTATAGGAGTATATCCAACCAGAGATCTAGGAGGTAATTCGACATCTATAAGATTCTTGCACACAACCTCCATCTTAAGTTTCTGATATATAGGAGATACAATACAGTACACCGCCAACAGTAATTACAAAACCATGAGCCAAAACCACCCAAAAGTGGCACCCAAATTATCTCCAATCAAAGATGTGTTGTGATGTACCAAACCACACACCAACACATGTAACTCTCCCCTTTACAGCGCTTTTATGTGTCCAACACGTTTTTACATTTTCGAAAAACAAAAGGTCCAACTTCTGGAGGCCATAACTTTTGATCTGGGTGTCTGATTGATGAACCGTTTGATGCATTAGAAAGCTCATGGAGATATCTATCACCCTATAACCCATTATGCCTATTATGACAATTTTCAAGACATTCAAAGAGTTTTGATTCCAGTAATTAAGTTCAAAACTTTTTTTTGATGGTTTTAAAAAATAGAAACTTTAATAGGATCTCACGATCTAGATATGATCTTGAGATGAAACTCACCTGAGATGTTCACTTATTTGTTCTGCACCTTTTGGGAAAATTTTTAGGTCAACCTGAGCTCAATCAAAGGACTTACTAAAAATAGTAAGTCTCGCTATTTTTAGCTCTTTTGGAAACTTTGAAAGTTCGAGACCATTCTCCAAGATAAAGGGTATTCAAAAAGACCAAAACTAGGAAGAATAGTAACCTTTTGAGGTTGCAAGGTTGAGACACTTTTCCTAACATTCTCCCACTTGTTGAACACCTTGCAAGAGAAAAGGGAGTATCAACACCATTATTTAATTGCTAGGGACTGTGAGGCCCATAGACTCTGAACACCATCTGAACTTCTCTATGCTAAGAGGTTTTGTCAAGAAATCTGCAACATTCATCAAAGTTTCAACTTTTTCCAAGTTTACCTTCCCATCCTCTACCATGTCAAGAATAAAATGGTACTGGACATTGATATGCTTAGTCCTTACATGGAAAGTAGGATTCTTCACCAAACATATGGCACTTTGACTGTCACAAAAAATAGTAATCTTCCTTGCATCAAACCCAACATCAGAACATAATCTCTTAAGCCAAATGGCTTCTTTACAAGCATGAGTTGCTGCCATGTACTCAGCTTCAGTAGTGAACAAAGCGACCACAGGTTACTACTTACTCATCCAACTAATAACACCACCAAACATAGTGAACACATAAGCACTGGTGGATGTCTTGTTGTCAATGTTACATGCCCAATCTGAATCCACAAATGCACAAATACAAAGTGAATGCCGAGGTTTTGTAGGATAACCATGATAACATAAGGAATACTAAGAAGTACCCCACAAATATCTAAACACTCTCTTCACTGCATCCCAATGTACCCATCCAGGATTAGCCATAAATTGACTAAGGACTCCCACTGCATGGGCAATGTCTAGTCTTGTGCAGACCATCTAATATAGGAGCATCCAGGGTGTAAGAGCAATCTTGAATCAACCAAAAAAAAAGTTGTTTCTTTTCAATAAGGGCTAAATTTGGTAGGGTTACTATTTTTAGTAAGTTTGCATTTGTGCACGGTTGGATACGAAATCTTACACAGACCTCCAGAATGGTGAATTGAAACTAATGGTGAAGAAATCACTTCAATATCATTTATCATTTGTGAGATATTAAAATTTCAAATTCCAAAAATCCTATTGAAACATTCAAAGTCAAATTTGAGGCACTTAGAGGCTCTGAATGGGCCCGAAATTTGGTGGGAAACCCAAGCAGTCTACATTTAGGTACTACTTGCACACAATCGTCTTTCGAGAGCTTTTCAAAAAGGTATTATAATTAAAAATCCAACAATCAGATCGAAAGTTATGGCCCCATGAAGTTGACCTATTTTTGGAGGGAGATGTAAATTTTGAAATTAAGCTGGTGGCTGCCAAAAAGGGCTATATATGACCATTTTTGGGAACCCTTGGAGTAGTAGAGTTAAGGGGGAAGGTGTAGAGTCAAGAAAAGGTGGTAAAATAGAAACCCTAGTTGATTTGGGGTTACAGAAGGCTAAAGATTCCAGAGTCTTGAGAGAGGGAGCTGTAATGTGTTGCAGCATGTAGGGAATTTATCCTCTGATTGTATTTGAGCTTCTGTAATATAATATTTTGCCCATATTAATAAAATATCATTCTATTTTCTCTATGCAATTTCTGTTACTGTGTGTTTTATGATTTACCCCATTCATCAAGTGGTATTAGAGCTAAGTTCCTGAGTGTGTAGACATATCGCCAACCGTGAGGCAGTTTGCACCAGGGCCTGAGGTTGTGGGTTTGCTACGGAGATCAAGATGCCTCCACGAAGAAATCGTATTGGGAGGAATGCTTTGATGAAAGAGGGTTTTAGAGCCTTGCAAAGACAAATCAATGCATTGTAAGAGGAGCTATGAACAGGGTTTGAGCAAAGAACAAGAGAAGAAAGAGAGGATGAAGTAGAAGAGGAGCTATCTGAGGAAGAATGTAATGTCCCCTTCGAGTAAGTCCAAATTTTTCCTTTGACCTTGCACAATTCAACTCACAAAAGAGAACATTAGAGTTCCATTTTCTTTTCATTTCATCATATTAACAATATAATTATTATTCATCCATATTCAAGTTGTATATTCATGTCCTTATATAATGTTTCCAACTTATCATTTGTTCATACACTTCCCACACTCCACCTTGATTGGGTTCTTGGTTTCCTTCCCATTAATCATCCTCATCTTCCACCTACGTACGAATGTATTAGGGCACATTTCATCCCTAAGGAGGCCCAAAGGCTTCACACTACATGCAGTGTTCCTCACCATTTGGCTCGATGGAACTTCATGCAACATGCAGGATTCTTCATTCCATCGAGAGTCACCTCACGTTGGGCACGATTATCATGAGCTCATAAATTATCATAGGCCTAAGAGCTTCACACTACATGTGGTGTTCTTCTTCTCTTGGCCCAAGGGACTTCACACAACACGCGGTGTTCTTCATCCACTTGGGGTCACCTACGTTCCACATACATCCCTAATTCACCCTACTATGATGGACGAAAAGACGATTAATAAGGAGGTTCGAACACCTTTCTTGGATGGATCATGAGTCGTGTCCTAAGCTTGTCCAATGTTTCTCATTTCATCTTTTCATAGTTATAAATGATAATTCCAATCACATGTTAGCCTTTTTCCTTTCAAGGATGCTCTTATAATAATCATACACATTCTTTATAATGATCATGCATCATATAGTAATTCATAACACTATTCACATTCTCATTCTAAGAATATAATCCTATTCTTATCTTAATGAAATCATTTGTAAATCTTCTAATCATACTTCTAGGACAACTTCTATTTGATCTACAATTATGCTTTGTTGTTATACTATTAATAGGCCCTAAATGTATATATTATTGAGTCCTGGATCTGCAGAAGTGGATATTCGATACTGTCAATATGATTGTTCCTTTCTTAATATGTGCTAAGTGATTTATGATGTTTCAATGGGTAAAAGAAATGAGGAGGGTTCGATCTTTAGACATAATGATATGATAGTCGATGCTAGATAATACTTATTTGAGATGCAAAGTTTATTGTCTATATACATTGTCTTCTCATATGAGATCCAATGATCTGATGTATTGTTTGCTGCTATGAAGGTCACGGTTTGATGTACAAGATGAAGATGTGCTTCGTTTTTCCCTCCTCTCCATGAGATCGTAGATCTCCCATATATATTTTCATCTCTTAGTGGAGTCACGTCTCTTCATATGAGACATCACTTTTATTATCTTGATCGACGCTTATTGGTGGAACAACTTTGTGTTTCAGGCCTTGTCTAATTTATCTTCATTATGTATTAGTTTATACTAATTGCTTAGTGTCAATCCTTAATGAGTAATATTAGCTAAGTATCTTGTGTGTTCTCTTAGTTGATGTTATGATCTAAGGATTCGATCAAGGAAGTTATCTACTCGGTTGCCTTCATTATCCAATATGCAATTGATAGTCTTTCCAATCTTTAATTGGAAAACATCGAGTTATGACAGGTCTCCCCTCCTGAGATTGCTTGTCCTCAAGTAATCCCTATTTCTTCGGGACACTTGATTTTAAGATCATTTTTCCTTCTTTTATTTGAAGTTGCTTCACTTTCTTCCTGAATTTCTTTGTTGAGTATGATTTCTATATTGTGTGCTTGAGCTCTTTTCCCACATTTATGTCTGGCTTCCCACTTCTCATTACATCTAAAACACATGTTTCCTTTTGTAGGGTCTTTACACTTGTGTCTGGGTTTCCATGCTTCTTTGCAATCAAAACAAAGGCCATTTTCTTTTAGTTCTTCATGGTCCTTCTAAGGACGATATGATTTATCATGTCCATTTTCATTCCTTAGGCATATATATTCCAACTTCCACGGTTCTCCGCACTTACATCATGGATTCTTATCAAAATTTCCTTTCTTATGCATAGGTTTGGTGAATGGTTGAGGGGTCTTACTAGTTTCTAATTGAGTCACCATTTCAATGGCATCATCCATGGTAGGTCTTAGAGCTCCTACTAATCCTCTTAGCTTCTCATCCAAACCTTAAACAAATAGGAATGTGAGTCTTTCATTATTCATCTCAGGAACACGGAGAGCTATTTTATCAAATTCACTCACGTACTCATCCACTGTCCCTCGTTGTCTTATCATGGTCAAATCTTTGAAATCTTGTTACAGGTGCCTTCTATCAAACTTTTTGAGGAACCTCTTAGAAAACTCTATATAAGATGTGATGGATCCATGATCTTGAGTTCTTTTTCCATTGTGCCACCATTCATAAGAAGCCCCTTCTAGGTGTAGGACAACAAATTGAAATGCATCTTTCTCTGTCATAGGGCTGAGTTGGAAATAGTCATTTAGCTTTTGAAGGCATGCATGAGGGGTTATCTTGCTAGTCCCATCAAAATTTGGAAGGTTGACTTTATTTGCTTTTGCTTGAGATCCTTATTTATTGGTCTTCTTTCCCTTTGTCCTCCTTTTCTCCTTGCATTAATGTAATCTTTGAATGAAACTACCCTTCTCACTTTGGGGTCTAAGTTGGCATAAACTATAGCTATATCATCCATGCTCATGGTGGATGATGTATTTTCTTCCTCATTAGGAGCTTCTTCATTTGGGAGGAAGGATGGCATGGGAACTTTTGAAGCAGATGAGGATTGGCTATTTTCAACATGGTTCGATCCCACTTCTTTTCCATTAGTTACTTGGGTCTTCAAACTCTCGATAGTGTTGTCCATATTTTGTAGTGCTTGACGGAGAGCTTGGTTTGTCTTGTTTTGTTCTGCTATGAATGCTCTCAGTGCCTCATCCATTTGTTTGTTGTTGTTACATGTGTTTTACCTTCTTGGGTAAGCTTGAATCAAATTTCCTCATAGGATGGTAGGTTGAATGCTCTGATCCCAGTTGTAATGTCCCCTTCTAGTGAGTCCAAACTTTTCCTTTGACCTTGCACAATTCAACTCACAAAAGAGAACATTAGAGTTCCATTTTCCTTTCATTTCATCATATTAACAATATAATTATTATTCATCCATATTCAAGTTGTATATTCATGTCCTTATATAATGTTTCCAACTTATCATTTATTCATACACTTCTGACACTCCACCTTGATTGGGTTCTTGGTTGCCTTCCCATTGATCATCCTCATCTTCCACCTAAGTACAGATGTATTAAGGCACATTTCATCCCTAAGGAAGCCCAAAGGCTTTGCACTGCATGCGGTGTTCCTCACCATTTGGCTCAATGGAACATCATGCAACATGTGGCATTCTTCATTCCATCAAGAGTCACCTCACATCGGGCACAATTATCATGAGCTCATAAATTATCATAGGCCCAAGAGCTTCACACTACATGCGGTGTTCTTCGTCTCTTGGCCCAAGGGACTTCACACAACATGTGGTGCTCTTCATCCACTTGGGGTCACCTACATTCCATATACATCCCTAATTCACCCTACTATGATGGATGAAAAGGCAATTAATAAGGAGGTTCTAACACCTTTCTTGGATGGATCATGAGTCATGTCCTAAGGTTGTCCAATGTTTCTCATTTCGGCCTTTCATAGTTATAAATGATAATTCCAATCACATGTTAGCCTTTTTCTTTTCAAGGATGCTCTTATAATAATCATACACGTTCATTATAATGATCATGCATCATATAGTAATTCATATCACTATTCACATTCTCATTCTAAGAATATAATCCTATTCTTATCTTAATGAAATCATTTCTAAAGCCTTCTAGTCATATTGACTTGTCATTTCTACTTAATACTTTATTTCTCTATTTAGCCAAAT
Source organism: Cunninghamia lanceolata (assembly GCA_027924645.1). NCBI lineage: Eukaryota > Viridiplantae > Streptophyta > Pinopsida > Cupressales > Cupressaceae > Cunninghamia > Cunninghamia lanceolata. The sequence continues at coordinate 15,050,188 of BSBN01000206.1, forward strand.
CAACGTAAGATAGCTGATTAGAAATGTTCATATGTCTTCATAATGACTACTACTTGACATTTCATTATTCATAATGAATAGTATTCAATCTAGGCTCATACCTTTATGCTTGTAATAGGACAACTTCTATTTGATCTGCAATTATGCTTTGTTGTTATAATATTTATAGGCCCTGAATGTATATATTGTCTTCTCTTTATTGAGTCTTAGATCTGCAGAAGTGGATATTTGATACTGTCAATATGATTGTTCATTTCTGAATATGTGTTGACCGATTTATGATGTTTCGATGGGCAAAAGAAATGAGGGTTCGATCTGTAGACATAATGATATGATAGTCAATGATAGATAATACTTATTTGAGATGCAGAATTTATTGTCTATACATGTCTTCTCATATGATATCCAATGATCTGTTGTATTGTTTGCTGCTATGAAGGTCTTGGTTTGATGTACAAGATGCATATGTGCCTTTTTTTTCCCTCCCCTCCATGAGAGTGTAGATCTCTCCTATATATTTTTGCCTCTTAGTGGAGTCACGTCTCTTCATATGAGATGTCACTTTTATTATCTTGATCGGTGCTTATTGGTGGAACAACTTTGTGTTTTGGGCCTTGTCTAATTTATCTTCATTATGTATTAGTTTATACTAATTGCTTAGTTGATCGTCAGTGAGTAATATCTGGAAAGTATCTTTGTGTGTTCTCTTAGTCGATGATATGATATAAGGACTTGATCAAGGAAGTTATCTACTTGGTTGCCTTCATTGAATTGAAGACATCAAGTTATGACAAAGAACAAGAAGTTGCAGGAGATCCTGCAGAAGTTAGGTTGTTGAGGGTCATTTATAAGATTGGAAAGAGGCCCAAGATCAAAGTTTCTACATATTCTAGAGATTTGAATCTAGAATAGCTTATTGATTGGATCAATGACATGGAGGAATATTTTGAGTATGAAGATGTGGAAGACCCAGATCGGGTCAGTTTGCAAAAACAAAATTGAAGGGTCATGCTAGTATTTGGTGGAAGGAGGTTTAGTTAGAGAGGAATAGAAGAGGAAAAGGAAAGATCACCAGATGGGATCAGATGGTGGATAAACTGAAGAAGCGGTTCATTCATGTGGACTATGAGATGGAGTTGTTGAAGAAGATGTAAGGATTGAAGCAAGGCAACAAGTCTGTTAAGGAGTATACAAAAGAGTTTTATTAGATTACTATCAGAACCGGTCATGCAAAGGCCAACAAGGAGAAGGTAGCCCATTACATTAATGGGTTGAGGCTAAGTATTCAAGAAGAGCTGAGCCTGGTCAGAATGACCACCATAGAAGATGCATACCAATTTTCCCTGAAGGTGGAAGAGAAGCTAAATAAAAGATTTGATGGAAAGCAAAGGGGAAGAGGTTAAGACAGAATGACTGGTGGAAGACCCCATGGGGACTAAAATGAAGATTCAAAGAAAAGTGAAGAAGTCGGCACCAGTCAAAATTAGAGAGGAGATAATACCTACTTCCCTCGTGACCAGAACAATGGTGATCAAAGAGGAAGAGTAAGAGGTAGACCTAGGCAAGGACTTGGAAGAGGAGGTTTTAGAGGAACCTATTTCCAATGTGGAGAAGGACATCAAGCATACGAGTGTCCACAACATCAAGGAAGGACAAATAGAAGACTCGAAGGTAATGCACGAGCTGTACATGTCGATGAAGATGCACAATCTGAGCGCTCTGAAGATGTTGAAAGGGGAGAAACCCTAGCTGATAGAAGAACTTTGTTGAATGAGGAGAAAGAACCCAATTAAAGGAAGAGTTTCTTCCGCACAAGGTGAAAATGTGAAGGTAAGTGTTGTGATATTATTATTGATAGTGGAAGCACTGATAATCTTGTTTCAGAGGAGATGGTTGACAAGTCAAAGTTGACAAGAAGAAAGCATCTGCATCCATATCAAATTTCATGGTTGCAGAAGGACCATAGAGCTTTGGTCAATGAGTAGTGTTTAGTAAAGTTCAAGATTGGTGACTACCATGATGAGGTGATGTGTGACATCATACCGATAGATGCATGTCATATGTTATTGGGGAGGCCATGGCAGTATGATAGGAGCATTGTCCATGATGGCTGTGCAAACACATATTCCCTAACAAAGGATGGAGTTTGTCATAGGTTGAAGCCCTTAAAGGAAGTGGAAGAAAAGGTATGTAGTACTGCCAGAATTTGCTTGGTAGATGGTAGAAAATTTTTGGAGGGTATGAAGCATGAGCGTCATTGCTTTGCATTGATTCCTAAGATTAGTCAAGGGAAATGTGAAGATGTACCAATAAAACTTTTAAATATGTTGGAAGAATTTTAGGACATTATCTTTGATAATGTACCAAAAGGTTTAACACTAGTAAGGAAGATAAGTCATCAAATGGATTTGATACTAGGAGTTAGTTTGCCAAACAAGGCAGCCCATAGAATGACCCCTGCAGAGAATGAAGATTTGAACAAACAAGTTCACGAGTTGTTGAGGAAGGGACTGATAAGGGAGAGCCTGAGTCCATGTGCGGTACATGCAGTACTAGCACCAAAGAAAGATGGAGAGTGGAGAATGTGTACATATTCTCAAGCCATCAACAAGATCACGACCAAGTATAGATTTACATTGCTGAGAATGGATGACATAGTGGATTGTTTGAGTGGAGCCAAGTACTTCACGAAGATTGACCTGAAGAGTGGGTATCATCATATCTATATCAGAGAAGGAGACGAATAGAAGACAACCTTCAAGACAAAGGAAGGTTTGTATGATTGGTTAGTCATGCCATTTGGGCTAACCAATGCACTGAGCACATTCATGCGGCTCATGAACAAGGTGTTGAAAGAATTTTTGGGAAGTTTTGTTATTGTTTATTTTAGATGATATTTTGATTTTTAGTAAGACTTGGGATTAGCATCTGATGCATATCAGAAGAGTTTTAGAGAAGCTAAGGGAGGAGAAGTTGCTGATTAATCTGAAGAAATGTAGTTTTTCAAAGAAGGAGTTGGTATACCTAGGATTTGTTGTCTCAAAGGAAGGTCTTAAGATGGACAAAATGGTTTGATTTCATAATCTAAGATGGCATGTTATTTAGAGGAAGTCATTTGTGCATTCCATGGAGTTCCATGAGAGAGAACCTGATAAAGGAGAAGCATAGTGGGGGATTAGCCGGACACTTTGGTTGAGATAAGACCATTGTTATTTTTAGTAAAAATTATTATTGGCCATAGTTGCGGTAGGATGTGAGGAAATTTGTTTAGAGTTGCTGAGTGTGTGAGATGGTAAAAGAAACAAGTCAAAATATGGGGTTGTATCAGCCACTACCTATACCTGAGAAGCCATGGGATGATATTAGTATGGATTTTGTTCTTGGTTTACCAAGGACACAGAGAGGACATGATTCCATTTTTGTGGTGGTGGACAAATTCTCGAAGATGGCACATTTTATTCCTTGCAAGAAGGCTAATGATGTTGTTCATATTGCAGAGTTATTTTTTAGGGAGGTGGTGAGATTACACAGTCTACCAAAGAGAATAGTTTTAGATCGAGATACCAAGTTTGTTGGCTATTTTTGGAGGACATTATGGAAGAAGTTGAAGACATATTTGAAGTTCAGTTATACACACCATCCATAGACTGATGGACAGACCGAAGTGGTGAATAAGAGTTTGGGTAACCTGCTACAACGCTTAGTAGGAGATAAGCCCAAGGGATGGGATTTGATTTTACCACAGGCAGAATTTGCTTACAACAATTTTGTCAATAGGAGTACTGGTAAATCACCATTCCAGATTGTATATGGGAATAGTCTAAGAAATGCTTCAGAGTTAAGAAATCTGGACAAAGGAGAAAAGACAAGTGTCAAGGCTAAAGATTTTGCAGAACACATGAAGAATTTGCATGAAGAGGTGAAAAAGTACATTAATAAGATGAATATTCAGTACAAGGCTAAGGCGGATCAGAAGAGGAGATATAAGGAATTCCAGGTAGGAGATGAAGTCATGGTTCACTTGAGATAAGAAAGGTTCCCAATTGGAACATACAATAAGCTGAAAATGAAGAAATTTGGACCATGCAGAATTTTGAAGAAACATGATTTAGGAAATGCATATGAGGTAGAGTTGCTGAGTGAGATCAACATTTCCCCTATTTTCAACATTGCTGACTTATCAAAATATCATGAAGGTGGAACAGAGGATGGACCAACATAAGAACAGTGGAGTATTCTGGCATCTACTTCAATGGAGGAGATAGAAGCAATTATGGATAGCCGTGTGGGTAAGAGTACAATAAAAAGGCAGTATACAGAATACTTGGTGAAATGGAAAGGAAGGCCTGTTGAAGATTTATCATGGTTATCTAAGACTGAGGTTAACCATTTTGGTTTTCCTCTAACTCATGAGAAGTGACAGGGTCACTTTTCAAATTACCCCAGGTGTCTGGTGCAGGAGCATCCAAGGTGTGAGAGCAATCTTGTATCAACCAAAAAGAAAGTCGTTTCTTTTCAATAAGGGCTAAATTTGGCAGGGTTACTATTTTTAGTAAGTTTGCATTTGTGCATGGTTGGATACAAAATCTTACACAAACCTCTAGAATGGTGAATTGAAACTAATGGTGAAGAAATCACTTCAATATCATTTGTCATTTGTGAGATATTAAAATTTTAAATTCCAAAAATCCTATTGAATTATTCAAAGTCAAATTTGAGGCACTTAGAGGCTCCGGATGGGCCTGAAATTTGGTGGGAAAACCAAGCAGTCTACCTTTAGATACTATTTGTACATAATCGTCTTTTTAAGAGCTTTTTGAAAAGGTATTATAATTGAAAATTCAACAGTCGGAGCGAAAGTTATGGCCCCGCGAAGTTGACCTATTTTTGGAGGGAGATGCAAATTTCAAAATTAAGTTGGTGGCTGCTAAAAAAAGGGCTATATATGATAATTTTTGGGAATCCTTGGAGTAGTAGAGTTAAGGGGGAAGGTGTAGAGTCAAGAAAATGTGGAAAAATAGAAACCTTGGTTGATGTATAGTATAGAAGGCTGAAGATTCTAGAGTCTTGAGAGAGGGAGCTGTAATGTGTTGCAGCTTGTAGGGGATTCATCCTTTGATTGTATTTGAGCTTTTGTAATGTAATGTTTTGCCCATATTAATAAAATATCATTCTATTTTCTATGTGCAATTTCTATTATTGTGTGTTTTATGATTTACCCCTTCATCACCATCGCATACATCAAACTACCAACCACACTAGCATAAGTATCTCTCCTCATATCCTCTATCTCAGAAGGAGACTTTGGACAATCTTCAACAAATAACTTTGTCCCCATTGTAACAAGAATAGACAAAGGTCTACAATCCATCATGTTGAATCTCTCCAACATAGCGTTAACATACTTACTCCAGCCTAACCAATTTTTTCTATTTTCTCTCTCTTTTGAATTCCATTCTCATAATGTACCGAGCTGCCCCTAGATTTTTTCATCTCAAACTATGCTAACAACTGAGACTTCAAAGTAGAAGTCAAACCTTTACCATTTCCAATGAGTAACATATTATTGATATACAATGCAATATTGAGAATGCGATCATTGTCAAACTTGTAGTAAACACAATGATCTGATTTCAATCTCTAAAATCCAATACTCAACAGAAAGGCATCAAACTTCTGGTACCAGATCCTAGGAGACTATTTCAAACCATACAAAGACATTTTCAACTTGCAAACTAGATTTTCTTTACCTTTCACCACATAATGCTTTAGCTGTGACATATAGATTTCCTCCTCCAAGTCACCATGAAGGAATGTTGACTTCACATCCATCTATTCCATTTCTAGATCATACGTTGTTGCAAGAGATAACATGAACCGAATAGATGTCAACTTTGCAATGGGAGAGAAAATCTCACCATAGTCAATTCCCTCCACCTGAGAATACCCTTTTGCAACCAATGTAGCCTCATATTTCTCAACACTGCCATCTACACCGAATTTCTTTTTGAACACCCATTTGCATCCAACAAGTTTTTGTGCTTCAAACAAAGGCACCAAGTCCCAAGTATTATTATTTTCCAAAGAAGCCATCTCCTCTTCCATGGCCTCCTTCAAGGAACTTGCATCTTTCATACCCATAGCCTCTTTCATAGCTCTAGGCTCATCAATGTTAGAAATAAAAGAAAAAATACAACTAGAATCATGCAATGAAAAAACAAACCTATCAGGTAGCTGCCTTATCCAGGTGGACCTCCTCAAAGGTTGAGGTTGAGGTTCTTCATCTTCTTCTAAACTTTCAGAGCTACTAGATCTCTCCTCATTATCAGGTCCAATAGATGTTTTTGGTTCAACATCCTAGGTGGAATGAAGCTTAACCACATCATCTTTCTTCTCTTCTTTCTCTAGCTACAAGACAACAAAAGAAGGATTGAGCTCTCTGAAGATCACACTTCTGCTATATAGAACTCTCTCAGCTACTAGATCCAAAAGCTTGTACCCTTTCACATCAATGTCATAACCGATGAAGATGCACTTTACAGCCTTGTTCTCCAACTTAGACTTCTTCTCCTTAGGTACATGTACATATGACTCACAACCAAATACTTGAATGTGTCTTAATGAAGGCTTTTTACCAGACCATACCTCCATAGGTGTCTTATCAACAAGTACTAATGTAGGAGACCTATTAACCAGGTAACAAGCGGTAGCAACGACTTCAACCTAGAACTTTTGTTCAAGACTAGATCCACTTAGCATACTCCTTGCCCTCTCCATCAATGTTCTATTCATCCTCTTTACGACTCCATTTTGCTGAGGGGTATATGGAGTTGACTTATGCCTCTCAATCCCATGTTCTTTATAGAACTTGTCAAAATTTTTTGAACAAAACTTACCACCATTGTCAGTCCTCAAGCACTTAATCTTTCTATCCTTTTGATTCTCTACAAGAGCTTTGAACTCTTTGAATCTATTAAAGACTTTAGATTTACTTCTAAGGAAATACACCCATGTACTTCTACTTTAATTGTCAATGAATGAAACAAAGTAAACAGATTTTGAAATTGAATGAACATTAACATGACCAAACACATCAAAATGAATCAAGTCCAACACCTTAGAAGATTTGTGAGAAGTAGAATAAAACTGAACATGATTTTGTTTTCCATAAATGCAATGTTCACAGAAATCGAACTTAAGGTTACAATCATTCATACCCTCAACAAGATTTTTATTCCTCAAGGTCCTCAAACCCTTTTCACCAATGTGACCAAGCCTTTGGTGCCATAACATTGTCTTCTCTACTAGAAGTTTCATCTCCATAGAATGAGCACCCTTAGGTACCCAGAAAGAATGACCATCAGAAGTAAATGCAACAGTCTTCTTCACTGTTGGTTCCAATGGTGAGGATGAAGACTCTAAAGCTCTCTTCTTCAAAACGGAGGCACTATTGCAATGAACTGTGCATGCATCAAGCTAAAATAAAGTGCCAATCTGAACACCCTTAGCCAACACCATTGATCCTCTAGTCATCTTGCATCCTCCATTAGAGAAAACAACCTACACACCCACATCATTCAATTTAATTATAGAAAGAAGGTCCCGTGTCAAACTAGGGATATGTAGAACACCATTGATTCCCTTTAGTCATCCATCAGGGAATCGAATCAAGACTCTTCCATGGCCAACAATATCTAGGTGAGAATAATCACCCAAGTACACCTTTCCACCATTATATTCTTCATACTTCGAAAACCAGCCTCGACACAAGGTCATGTGAAAAGATACACTAGAGTCAATAAGCCACACATCCTTAGATGCATGCATTGCCAAGGCAGTGACAAATGCTTCTCCTTCATCCTGAGAGGACTTGTCAGAATCTAAATCATAATTCTTCTTTTTTTTTTCTCCTCCTTACACTCCTTGCAAAAGTGACCAGGTTTGCTGCAATTCCAACACAAAGCCTTGGACTTTCCAGGAGACTTAGATCTCCCATAGGATTTGGATTTTCCTTTTTCTTCCTTCTTCTTATCCTTTTTCTTTCCCTTTTCTTTAGATCTACCATGAACTATAAAAGCCTCCTTAGCTGATTTGGAAGACTTTCTCTGCATCTCTTTAAACAGCAGCAAAGAAACCACTTCATCCATCTTGAAGGTGGTAGTGGTACTCCCAATGGCCATAACAAGGTGGTCCTATGAATCTAGTAAGGAACACAATAATATCATACATCGATCCTCCTCCTCCATCTTCACACCAACATAAGTCAACTAGGCAACAAGCATATTGAATGTATTCAGGTGATTAGTGACATATCCTCCATCTTCCATCCTCAAAGAATACAATTTCTTTCACAAGAATAACTTGTTCACCAAGGATTTGGCTTGATAAACATATCCAAGATTCTTCCAAATTTCCTTTGTAGTCTTCTCTTCATGGATATTAAGGAGCACTAAATCAGCCAAACAGAGTCTTATCAAACCCTTCACTTTTTGATCTTTGAGATCCCAATCTTCTTAAGACATTACCGTTGGTTTTATACCAGATACGGCTTCCCATAAATCCTGATCTACAAGCATGTCCTCCATTTTGAGTTTCCACAACTTGAAATTACTGCCATTAAACTTATTTATCTCAAATCTCCCAGATGTGCTCACCATCTCTTACATGCAACAAATATTTCAAAATATTCTACACAAGCTCCCCCTCAAACAAAGATCAGCTCAAAAAACCCTCTACCCAACAACTAGAACCAAAGGTGATCAAACTCTGATACTAACTGAAAGGAAGCAATGTATGCAAAAATGCTTCCTACACTATTCTACTAAGGAAACACTTATGCAAATTTTTACTTTTACAGTTATAGATTAAGATGCACATTAACAGAAAGATAATAACAACTTCCAAATACAAACACAAAACTCACAACACAAGATATACATGGGGAAAACCCTTTCAGGTAAAAAAACCCCACACTCCAAAGCTGCACAATATATTATTCAGGAATCACGAAGATTACAATATACTTGCAGAGCAAGTTTTTATAGGAGTATATCCAACCATAGATCTAGGAGGCAATTCTACATCTATAAGATTCTTGCACACAACCTCCATCTCAAGTTCCTGATATATAGGAGATACAATACAGTGCACCGCCAATAGTATTTACAAAACCATAAGCCAAATCCACCCAAAAGTGGTGCCCAAATTATATCCAATCAAAGATGCCTTGTGATGTGCCAAACCACACACCAACATGTGTAACTCTCCCCTTTACAGCTCTTTTATGTGTCCAACACATTTTTACATTTCCCAAAAAATAGAAGGTCCAACTTCTGGAGGCCATAACTTTTGATCCAGGTGTTTGATTGATGAACCATTTGATGTGTTAGAAAGCTTGTGAAGATATCTCACCCTATAACCCGCTACACTAGTTATCACAATTTTTGGGATGTTTAGAGAAGTTTCAATTTTGGTAATTGAGTTCAAAACTTTTTTCTGGTAGTTTTAAAAAATAGAAACTTTAAAATCTTGTGATCCAGATATGATCTTGAGATGAAACTGACCCTAGATGTTCACTTAGATGTTCCGCACCTTTTGGGAAAATTTTAGGTAATACCAATCTCAATCAAAGGGCTTACTAAAAATAGTAAGTCTCACTATTTTTATCTCTTTTGGAAACTTTTGGAAACTTTGAAAGTTCCAGACAATTCTCCAAGATTAAGGGTATTCAAAAAGTCCAAAACTGGGAAGAATAGTAACCTTTTGAGGTTACAATGTTGCAACACTTTTCCTAACATTATCCCACTTATCGAACACCTTGCAAGAGTAAAGGGAGTATCAACACCATGATTTAATTGCTAGACTCTGAAAACCATCTGAACTTCTCTATGCTCATTAGTTTTATCAAGGAATCTGCAACATTCATCAAAGTTTCAACTTTTTCCAAGTTTACCTTCCCATCCTCTACCATTTCATGAACAAAATGGCACTGGACATCAATATGCCTAGTTCTTGCATGGAAAGTAGGATTCTTCGCCAAACATATAGAACTTTGACTATCACAACAAATAGTAATCTTTGCTGCATCAAACCCAACATCAGAACATAATCTCTTAAGCTAAATGGCTTCTTTACAAGCATGAGTTGTTGCAATTTACTCAGCTTTAGTAGTGGACAAAGTGAGTTTAGGGGTTAGGGGTTTAGCATTGCTCAAGTTTATGGATTAGGGTTAAGGGTTTAGAGAGAGATAGAGCAAGGGAACCAATAGAGATTGGGAGAGATAGGGAGATAGAGGTTTAGGGTTGCTTCCAGGTTTTATGGTTTAGGGGTTAGGGGTTATGGTTTAGGGGCATTATTTAGGTTTTAGATTTTATGGTTTAGGGGTTAGGGGTTAAGGTTTAGAGGTTTAGGTTTATGGTTTAGGTAGAGAGGAGAATAGGGAGATATAGAGGAGATAGAGCTTGGGAGAGATATCTATGTCTCCTCTATCCCTCTCTCTAACTATACCTATCTCTCTATCTCTCTCTCCCTGTCTCTCTATCTTGCTCTCTTTTCGATCCCCTCTCTCTAACTCTACCTTTCTATCTCTCCCTCCCTCACTATCTTACTCCCCCTCTCTATCACTCTCCCAATCCCTCTACCTCAAATCTATCTCCCTATATGTCTCTACAAGTTGTATCTCTATCTCTCTGGATATATCTGTATCTCTTAATCTATCCCTTGCTACCTCTCTCTCCTCTCTATCTCTCTCCCCATCCCTCTACCTGTTGAAATCTCTCTCCATATGTCTCTAGACATCTCTCCATCTCTTTCCCTATCTCTATCTATCCACATAACCCTATCTCTTAATATATCTGTCTCTACCTCTCTCTCAGTATTTCCTTATCTATCTCTCCCTTGCTAGATCTATCTCCCTATATCTCCCCTCTCTTTATATATATGTATATCTATCTTTCTCCCTCTATAGACCCCTTTGTCTATCTCAACCCCGCTCTCTCCTTCTCCCCGTCTCTATCTCCACCTATCCCTCTCTATCTCTCTATTTGCCCCTATTTCTATATTTTTTCCTTTCTCTAACTCTATCTCTATCTCTCCATCTCTTTCTAGATGCCCCTGGGCTCTCTCCCTATCCATGTCTATGTCCCTCTCTATCTCTCCATGTCTCTTGGTCTCTCTATCTCTCTCTATTTATCTAGGTCTCTCCCTCCCCATTTTTATGTCTCCCTCTCTCTCTATATACATCCCTTTATATCTACCCATTTCTCCCTTTATCTCTTTATTTATCTATCCTCCCTCTATCTAAATATATCTACCTCTCTATCTATATATCTCTCTTCCTCACATTCCAAGGGGTCGATAGAGAAAGGGAGAGAGATATAGAGAAAGAGAGGTAGATAGAGTTGTAGAGAGCTTGGAGGATAGAGAAACAAAGAGAGAGACTCTCTCATGTAGATACAAGGTTACATTTGTCCCTCCTAGTAGAGACAAGTTCTATTTCATGAACCACATGGATATTTGAGTCTAGGGATACTCTTGGACCATCACTTGATTACCTATTTGATGCACTACATGCATAGTTACAATATATTTTATTTTAGAGCATGATATCATAGACAATGATTTTGGCACCAACATTGAGAAGGTTATGATTTTTGCATGCATGAAGATTTATGTTTTCATGCTTCTTGGAATGCACTACCATTATGGGAAGCATGAAAAATGGGAAAAAAGCATGTGGGATCTATGCTTCAGACCCCACATGATTGTTATTCCTGCTTTTCATGTAGTATATCGAACAAGAAAATTCTTTTCATGTTGTTTGACATATTGAGAATCATTTTTAGATCAATCCACCACCTTTTTTTCTTTTTCAACATAGAAGAACTGATTTTACATGTTTTTGGAGAAAATTTGATTATGTAAATTAAAGTTTCATGTTTCATGTGTGATATTGTTTCAAAGCTAATTACCATTGATATATAGATTGAATTTGATGATATACGTATGTTTTATCCATAAATTTCGCTAATCCTATTCTAGAGTTATATAGAATTCATAATCAAACTTGTGAAAAAGAAGAATTTGAGGATTTTGAAGCCATACTTTGGAGAATTGGTCAACTGTAATATCAAATTCTAAGGTATGTTCAACTTATGTCCATTTTAATTCACATATATATGTTTTTTATGTTCTTTATGTCTTTATGTTCTTTATGTTCTTTATGTTCTAATATGTGTGTGTGTGTGTGTGTGTTTAGGTATATCAATTAGTTCAATCAAAGAGACTCTGAATTCCTCATGTTTCCACCTTGTTTTGGCCCTTCATGCCTTCATTTCACCTATTTTCACCTATACCAGAGAAAAACAATATCAAATACTTCATAAAATAATTTTAGTGAACAATTGTCTGTCATACTCATAGTCATGATCAATGGAGCCAAAATTGATTCTAGAAGACTCTTAATTTTTTCCCTAGGATGATATAGAAGGATTTATTCCTTAATATGCATAATGATTCATTCAATAGAACCATGCAATGGATTGAATCTTAGACTATCGTGTGCCCCCTATTATGAAAATCCTATTGTCTCTATTGATCATTTAGACATAATTGTTAGGTGTCCTTTTGATAACTTCTCCATGCATGTTTCATAGTATGAATTCTCTTGGAGAAGGTTGGATGATGTGGAGACCTCTTTAGTGTCTTGGGCTAGGACATTCCTTATGCACCTATTCATGATGATTTGTATGCACATCACACAACAATATTTCAAAATTTCCTAATTATCCTTTGTTAGCACATGATGATGGTTACCTTCATTGACTATATGCCTTTCAATACCCTAAATTACAGAGATTAGTTTAATGATTGTTATGACAGTCCTAGGTATGGCTACCCTAAATAAGTCAAGGACCGTACTCTTTGACCATCTTGGATTGTAATAATCCCTCTCACTACATATGTAGTTTCCTTAAGGGTTTTAGGGCCTTTAGTAATGTTGTGCCATTCTCATATAGTCCTAACTTAGGAATTTGACAACTTGGGAGACCTTTGTATATGAGTGTCCTAATGGATTGGGTAGTCTTTGATTATTTTGGATTGTGATAGTCCCTTCTTGACTTGTTCATGACTATATAAGACAACAAAATACCTCTTCATCTACCATTTCCATTACCATCAAAACATCTCCTTCTTCCTATGAAAGCTTTGTATTGTTATGGAATCATTTGGATGACCTTATCATGACATTATCTTGACTAATAATAGCCCTTGTTATGGTTTTCATGTGAATAATTCTCCATGAAACCATCATGTAACTTGTTGAAATTGTTAAGACATATTGACCTAACTTTCAACCATAGAAAGAGCCATTAGACTTGTCATGAAACCATGTTAATCAAAGAAAATGCATATGAAATAAGGCTCTTAAATCCTTAGGAAGACAAGGATCTTGAGCGGCATACTTAGTAATAGTCTTATGGCACTTTGCAAGACAATTCTCATGGAAGAAGAGTTAAATTAGTGACTATCCATATTATTCTAGGGTCATATTTTAGGTTTCTAGGCAAGTTTTGAAGGACTCTCTTCATGTTATTAAAGTTACAAAGTGTGGTCATCAGTGCAAATGTAGTTATAAGCCTTTGAAATTGTCATTTCTCAATGTTGATCGGTCATTTATGACTATTATAAATAGCACAGTCGTGTTTTGAAATTGAAAATAATATGCTATAGGTCTAGGGGATTGTCATCATGGGGGTTTTAGTATCTTCATGGGATTGATTATTGATCCAATTCTTGAGAATTTTCCCAACAATACCTAATGTGCATGTTTCTTTCTATGACAATGGAAGAGGGTTTGCCACTCACCAAGAACACACATCCTTCATTTTACAAAAGGACTATTATACAAAAGAGTTACCTAACCACCTTATGAGAGTCATGTTACTAATTAGTTATAGCATTCATAGAATAGAAAATGGTCCAAGGTCCTATCATTTAGTTGAAGAAGCTATCCTTGTGCAAACTTTAAAGGTGCTAGTACTATGCAAAATGCCATGTAGACTACCCTAGAAGAGTATCACAAATAAATCAACAATAGGACTATCATAAGTTTAGAGGCTCAAATGATGACATGGTAGACTTGCCTTGGGGCTCAAAAGATCTTGAACATGATCTTGGACACTTCTATTTGGTGATGAACCAACCATACAACAACTCATTGGCTCACAACTTCTTGTATTTCTGCTCTAGTAGAGACAACTTCATTGGATTAAGAATCAACAAGAACAAATGGTTTTTAACACTTAACTGCCAATGTGGGAACCTTTATACCTTGCATACAAGTGCTTTCAAGGAGGTTTCAAGGTCTACACACACCAAAAAGGTTCACACTAGACTGGTCACAATTTGAGGGCTTCAATGTCTCATGCAATGTACTTGGGATAGTCTCGACATTTTGTCAAATAATTGCCAAGAAAGCTCAAAAAAATCCTTGAAAAGGTATATAAGACCTTTATACACATTCTCCACACCTTCTCCTATCACAAAACACTCTGATCTTGATTTGATAACATTCAAACTACCCTTCACAACCCTCATAGTCTGATACATTCATAATATCAGACTTACTATCCATTAGAAGCACGTGCAACCTTTACCTTGGGGCCCTGTAAGCTTGGAAGAAGATAAAATACATATACAAAGGCCTCACCACCCATTGTGGAGGTTTTCCACTTGTGGGAGACCAATTTACAACATTTTTTTGTGCTCACTGGTTACCCTAGTTATAAGGCATCCATGACATCATTTCCATCTTGGAAGACTACCATGTGCAACTAGTTATAGGGTATGTCAAGGTGGTTTGAGGCTTAAAAATAGTCATCACAACATCTACCATGGTCCAATAAGGTAAACTCCTTGCCCAATTTGAAAATACTCGCAAAGGGATTCATTCAAGTCATGATTTTTGTCTTCACACGTCTTCCTCTAGACTTTGGGACAACGGTTATAACTTTTTTCATGGGTCAAGAAAATGAACTACATATTGATTTTTCAGAAGTTATGAACCTTATGCATGTCTAGGACAACCTAGGAATCATAAAAATGACTTTTTATTAAACCTACAACAGCCATGAACATGAAGAACAAGTTGCTGATTTTGTTGAGAAAATGGGTATAAATCAAGCTAATCTTTCACCACAAGGGTCCAAGTGCATGATATTTGTGCATTTGGATGATTTAAAAAGTAGTATAGAGACCTCCATGATACTTTCCTAGCCCAGGAAGTTCTCACACATGAACATAAGCAAGAATTAGGGGAGTTTTCTCATGATCCTAATGTTGTCAATTTAAGGAATTTGAGTGCTTTCAGGGACAATTTTTTGGTCTATCATATCTTTTAATGATTTTTGTCCTATTTATGATGACTTTGATCATGGTATATCATATATTAATAAACAAGGACAGTCATGATTTCATGAAATTGGAGCTCCTAAAGTGATGCAAATCACCAAACATGATAACTTCTTTTGTATTTTTCATTGTGACCATTATTCATTATCATTATAAAGGTTCTAATTATCATTGTTCTATTCATCATGCTTGTAGAAATCATCATCATGTCAGGCATGATGGTGTAGGAACATGTATCAAAATAACCATAGCATGAGAAGAGTTAAAGTATAAATACAATGCAAAGTTGATAGATGAAAAATTAATCATCGAGTGGTGTAATGCTTCGATGGGTCTAGGTAATGAAGGTAAGTCTTCAGTTCATAGATTTTTCTGGTTGATAGATGATACTTACATTGAACCATATGAGGACTATTATACACTGATAGGATCAAGTGAGCTACACTCTTTTAGAAGCTCAATTGAAGGTTCATAGAGTATCCATTCGCGAAAGATGGCATGCTTTTGTTCCTCATCTACAATTCAAGCCTAGGATGAGTGCGAGTCAAAGAAGTGGGTTGACAAATGGTGGTTAAGTTATCTTAGCCCACTTGACATGTATCGAACCCCGACGGCACTCGAATTGATAGAGATGGAATCATCAGTTAACTTTGACCACATAACAGATCTAGTTCAACCAGGTAATATATCTACTTGCATAGTTTTTGAAATTCCTAATGTTATCTTACTTTGTAGTGTTTTTGTAATGTTTACTAATTCCATCTAATTTGCTACACATATCAATTTGACCACAATAACCTCTCTCAATTTTGGTCAACTCTTGTCCATTTGACCATGCCGAAATCAAATGCATTCTTGCAAAATGCTTTAGTTTCATGCAATGGAAAGGTGCTAGGAGTGACATTTTGCATTCCATTGGTCGTGGGACCAAACAATCTTCACCAATGCACTAGGGTGGGTGGGTAAATGCCAGGGGAGGTCTCATTTCATGTGCCAAATGCCCCAATTGTGCGGGGCAGCAGGCTACCAGCAAAGTCCCTTAAGATAACTAAGATAGAAAAACTACCAAATTTTGACGGAGCAGTTCTCAGAATTCATGGTAGTTGGGAACATTTCATTTGGACCTATAGGTGCTTTTGGCTCTATTCGCAATAAAATCTCTCAGTTTTGGTCAAATCCAGTCCATTTGATCATGCCAAAATCAAATGCATTCTTACAAAATGCTTTAGTATCATTGAACACAACCTTTCTAGGTGCCTTATTTTTTGATATGCTTGTCGTGAGGCTGAACAGATTATGCCAATGCATCGGGGTGGGTAGGTAAATGTTAGGGAAGGTCTCATTTCATGTGCCAATCATCCCAGTAATTTTGGCCTGCAATCATCCCCTAGTATTTACCCACCCACCTCGACATGTTTGCATAGTCAATTCAGCCCCACAATGAGCAGAACAAAAAATATGGCACCTGGCAACCTTTCCACAACATGAAACTGAAGCATTTAGCAAGAGTGCGTTTGATTTCGACACTGTCAAATAGACTAGAGTTGACCAAAAATGAAAGAGGTTATCGTGGATGGACTCCATGTACACCTATAGGTCCAAATGAAACATTTTTAGCTACCACGAAATCTGAGAACTTCTCCGTCAAAGTTTGACAATTTTTTTATCTTAGGGATCTTAAGGGACTTTGTCAGTAGCCTGCTACCTCAAATGACTAGGGCACTTGGCACATGAAACAAAACCTCCCCTAATATTTACCTTCCCACCTCCACCTATTGGTGCAGTCAGTTCAGCCCCACGAGCTATGGAATGCAAAATGTCACTCCTAGCACCTTTCCATTACATGAAACTAAAGCATTTTGCAAGAATGCGTTTGATTCTGGCATGGTCAAACAGTCTAGAGTTGAATGAAACTGAGAGAGGTTATTATGGATGGACCATAGGTGCACTTGTAGGTCTAAATGGAACATTTCCAACTACTACAAATTCTAAGAATTGCTTCGTCAAAGTTTGGTAGTTTTTTGTCTTAGGGATCTTAAGGGACTTTGCCAATAGCCTGCTACCTTGAATGACTAGGGTGCTTGGCACATGCAATAAGACCTCCCTGGCATTTACCCACCTAAGCCGATGTGTTGGCCAAGTCCATTTGGCTCCATGAGCTATGGAATGCAAAATGTCACTCCTAGCCCTGAGGATTCAATCAAGTAGTCCTTAGGTTGATATGACCATTCTAAGCTTGTCATATGACTCCTACTATTTGCATATAACTATACATTTATAAAATGAGTGTTCTAAGATCTTTATAACAACCTTCTCTATTTTTCTAGGATAACACTATCCTAATATGTGTTGACAATGCTAAAATATGAATAATGGTATGATGGTTAGTAAATACTCTTAGGACCTTGATGGTTGTTCATGATTGTAATAGTCCTAAAAAAAGATCATGGAAAAATCCCTCCTTTTAGTGTTTGATCTTCCTTGAAATCCCTTTTATTACCACTCACACCTTGAGAAAACTCCTCAACCTCATTTTCATGGTGATTTCTTGAGTCATAGGGTCTCTAAGATGGCATAATGATAGTCTTTCATGACTATGACAGCAAAAAATACTCTTTTGAAACCTTCTTTGAAACTTACTTCTCACATTCACCTAGTAACTTCACCTTTTTGACACATCATGGCCTTGATAAGGAGCAATTTAGCATGGTCATGCATCTTTCAAGGCAATCCCCCTATGGATAACAACATTATGATTTCATGATAGTCCCTTGACCATCCATGTTGTTGGTTGTTTCAAATTACCAAACTGATTCTTGCAGCAAACTTATAAAATCAACAACTTATTAATGATTGATCTGCCTTGAGGGATTGACCAACGAATAAGACATTTAAGGAGAGGAGGCCCTTTTCTCAGTCTCCTTGTTCTTCCTCTACACTTTAGGCTCTGTGAAACCAAGGAGGTGTTGCAAGTATGGGCCTAACCGGTGTTGTCATTGATGTCAACATACTTCTGTTGCATTAATGATAAGGATTGGATGAGATGTGTGCTAAGGATATTGAAAAAATTAGTCTCAATCAGGAACAGTGAAGAATAGTAATGTCAGCAAGGTAATAGTCCAAGATAGGAAGAGGATCAAAGGATACGGATCAAAGGGTTTGTAGATATGTGTCTTAAGGTGGTCCAGTAAAGATTTCAAAGGTCCACATGAAGATCTGAAGAAGTTATGGCTGATCAAGTTAAACCAGTTCTGGTAGGTGTTCAGAGGTGACAGAGTGTTATAGAAAGGTCTGGTGAGATTTGGAAATGCATTATCCTATTTTGTGGATTTGAGAGAGTGTTCAGGTAGTTTGTTTGAAGTATCAAATCAATTGGTATGTGGTCTGGAGGTCCGGAAGCATCTATTCCTTTGTGACAGTAGTGACAGACTATGTTCTTGAGGTTCTGGATGAAGGAGAGAAGGATTTCAGTATGCAGATGAAGTGCGGATGTTCTTGGTGATTCAGACAATCTTGTAGAGGTCTTTGAATCATGTTGGGATCGTGTGGATGGTCTGCATCAAATTTGGAGCTTGCAATTGAAGGATAACCTTTGGGTGAAGGATTTCTTCCTGAGACTGGCCAACCGGATAAGTTACACATCCTGCGGATGTTCTTGTTGATGTTCGCCAACTTAGATGATCATTCCTAAGTTGATGTCTTGTATAAATAAGTGATTACGAAGTCATTTCAAAGGTGTCCTTATTGAGATGAGTATGTGGTAGCGAAGAGGAGAGCAAAAAGTAGGGCAGAAGTATTGGGCTTAAATGGAACTGATTTAGGCATGGTGAAGATGCTATTCTCCAGTTTAAGTGTGTGGTACTTATTCTTTTGTAGACAGTGAGTCTCTGTAGGCAGTGAGCCTCTTGTGAGCAATGTTCTCGGGTAGTGAGCCCTAATTGGCATGTGCCATTTTGTTCTTTCTATTCTTCTAACAGAGAATACAATCTTGGGTTAATCACCCAGTGGTTTTTCCCTTAACCAAGTTTTCCATGTCAAAATCTTGGTGTCTCATGTGTTGATGTGTTTTTGCTCTTGATTTGTTGCATTGCGCTTTCATGATTGATTTGCTATTATGTTGTTAAATAAGAATGTGGAGTTAAGAGTTTAAATTGGAAGAAAGTTTTGCACAACTGATTCACCCCCACTCTCAGTTGTGTGCCCTAAATCTAACAATTGGTATCAGAGCCAAGTTCCTCTAAAAGGAGCTTAACTGCTTGAGGAGATCCAGGATGTCATCTTACAAGAAGGATAGTCTGAAGTTTGATGGAACCAATTTTAATCTTTGGAAAGGTCGCATGAAATGTCACTTGTAATGTATGGGAATGGCGTACTAGACCATGGTTACAATATAGTATGTACCTCCACAAGGTGGTCCAAAAACCCTAAATGAAATCACAGATGTTTAAAACAATATGCGGACTATAGAGGCTCTTCTAAGCACATTATCTGATTCAGAGCTCTCAAATGTTATTGACCTACCAACTGCTTTTGAGATTTGGAAAAAATTGGAACTTTTGCATGAAGGAGACCAATATGTTAAATGTGCAAGGTTACAGAGTCTGAAAAGGAAATTTAAAAATCTGAAGATGAGAGATGATGAAAATATTACTATTTTTATGCCAAGAGTAAATGAGCTTGTTTGTGGAATTAGAAAAGCTGGTGGAGTCTTGGATGAAAATGAGATTGTTGGCAAAATTATCAGATCCCTTCCTGCTTCATACAAAATTAAGGTTGTTGCCATTAAAGAATTCAGAGCCCATACAACTGTCACAAGAGATCAATTGGCTGGGAAATTGGCTACATTTGAAATGACAGAGTTTGGAGATGACCCCCCCAAGACTGAATCTGCATTCAAAGCTAGTGCCTCTGTAAAAGGTAAACAAAGGTTTGATCTGGGAGAGAACTCATCAAGGAAACTGTCTTGGTATGAAAAAGAAAGAAAAGACCTAGAAGAAGAAGAAGTAGAAACTGCTCAACTTGAAGCTCTTATTGCAAAGAGACTACCAAGAGGATCCGGTAAGTATGAAGGAAAATTACCTTTCAAGTGTTTTAACTGTAATAAGATTGGTCATTTTACCTCAAGATGTTTAGAAAGATTTTCAAGGCCAAATCCTAACAGATCAAGGTTCCAAAAGAATTGTTACTATGTTCATGAATAAGATGATAATGAAGGAGTAATAGATGATAAATCAGAGACAGGAAAAAAATCTGGAAGTGAATGGGTGTTTATTGCCATCAAGGAAGAAGAACCAATATCCTCTGTATCTGTCAATCATAAAGTTGTAGAAAGAGCTCTAGCTACCCAAATTGAAGAAGAGGATGATTGGGTCATTGACAGTGGTTGCTCTCACCATATGACCAGTGACAAAAATAAGTGCATAGATTTGGAAAGGTATGAAGGAGGAGTGGTGAAGTTTGGTGATAATTCTACTAGTAGAATCAGAGGAAGAGGAACTATTTATTTTGATGGAAGGAACAAAACCGGTAATGTTCTATATGTTGAAGGCTTGAAGCACAATCTTCTCAGTGTTGGACAGTTGGTCAACAAAGGCTATGATCTCTGGTTCAAGAATGGAAAATGTAAAATCTTTGAAAGCTCCAGAATAGAGATTGCATCCACTACCCAAACTAAAGGTAATATCTTCCACTTGGTTGGTATTGGTAAAAGTTGCATATTTGTTCAAGTTGATCAGAGTTGGTTATGGCATAGGAGAATGTGTTATGTAAATTTTGATAATATCATCAAGATAAGCAATACTCAGGCTATAAGAGATCTTCCAAAATTGGTGAAACCTACTAATAGCTTGTGCAAAGAATGTCAGTTGGGTAAGCTGAGCAGAGTCACATTCAAGAGTAAGGAACTATCTTCTATCGGATTATTGGACTTAGTTCATACTGATCTTTGTGGTCTGGCAAGAATTAGGAGTATGCAAGGTGATAGATACTTCATGTTACTAGTTGATGACTATTCTCGGATGATGTGGGTAACTTTTCTGAAAGAGAAATCAAAAGCTTTTGAGAAATTCAAAATATTCAAGGCTATGGTAGAGAATGAAACCAGATTAAAATTGAAATGTCTGAGGTTTGATAGAGGTGGAGAATTCACATTCGGTGAATTCTTAGAGTTATGTGAGAAACATGGAATAAAGAGATAGTTGTCTGCTCCTAGGACTCCACAGCAGAATGGAGTAGTGGAGAGAAAGAACTAGACCATCCAGGAAGCTTCTAGGACCATGATGATGGAAGAAAATGTTCCTCACATCTATTGGAGAGAAGCTGTCAACACTGTAGTCTATACTCTCAATTGAGTTCAAATCAGAAGCAATACCGATAAGACTCCTTATGAACTTTGGTTTGGCATCACTCCTACTGTGAGGTATTTTAGAGTTTTTGGTAGTAAATGTTACATTAAAAGAGATGAAGATCTAGGAAAGTTTGATGCTAGAAGTGATGAACGAATAAACTTGGGTTACTCCACTCAAAGAAAAGCATACCGGTGTTATAACAAGAGACTGAGAAAGATAATAGAAAGTACAAATGTAAAGGTTGATGAGGGAATTGAAAAACCCTCAAGGTTTTATGAATATGATGAAGATGATCGGAATGATGTTCTGATTCAAGGAGCCCAAACCCCTTCTGAAAGTCAAATTCAAACTAATCCAATAAATCAAGAAGAAGAGATGAATTTTAATGAGCCTAATCAAGAATCAGAAGTGTAAGAAACTCTCGAAGTTCCAAGATATGTAACACTAAACCACTCTAAAGATCAGATCATAGGTGACAAAAGCAAAGGTGTGCAAACTAGAAGAAGGATTGCTCAAGATTCAGATAAGTACTGCTTGTTTTCAAAGATTGAACCTAAGATTGTGAATGAAGCTTGCAATGATGAAAACTAGACTAAAGTAATGGAGGAAGAGTTGATGCAAATTGAGAAAAATCACACTTGGGATCTTGTTCCCAGACCTAGAAACAAGAATGTGATTGGAACCAAATGGGTCTTCCGGAACAAACTGAATGAAGTTGGTGAAATAATCAGGAATAAAGCTAGATTGGTCTGTAAGGGCTATTCTCAAATAGAAGGAGTTGATTTTGAAGAAACTTTTTCTCTAGTGGAAAGAATTGAAGTAGTTAGATTATTTCTTGCTTTTGATGCTTTCAAGGTATATCAGATGGATGTCAAGTCTACCTTCCTGAATGGTGACTTGGAAGAAGACATGTACATTGAGCAACCGGATGGATTCCAATTGTCTGATCATGGTGATATGGTCTGCAAGTTGAAGAAGGCTTTGTATGGACTAAAGCAAGCCCCAAGAGCTTGGTATGAAAAATTAGATAAACATCTCTTGAAGATTGGCTTCAACAAAGGTACTGCTGATAGTAACTTGTATTTCAAAATTGACCATGAAAACATCTTGATTGTTGAAGTGTTTGTTGATGATATCATTTTTGGAGGAAGAGATAGTATGTGTAAAACTTTTGCAAATCAAATGAAAAGTGAGTTTGAGATGTCCATGCTTGGTGAAATGAATTTTTTCTTGGGTCTTCAAATCACTCAAACAAAGAAAGGAATCTTCATTTCTTAGACCAAATATGTGAAAGAATTGTTGAAGAAATTTGGGATGGAAGACTCTAAACCAATGAATACTCCCATGGAAACCAGATGTAAGTTGAGCAAAGATTATGACTCCCCTAAGACTGATCAGAAAAAGTACAGGTCAATGATTGGAGGATTCTTGTATCTCACTCAAACTAGACCAGACATTATGCAGGCTGTTGGAATCCTAGAGAATCTCATGTCATGGCAATCAAGAGGATTTTTAGATATCTAAAAGGGATAGTTGAGTATGGTCTATGGTATCCTAGAGATCATGATTCATCTCTTCATGCTTATATAGATGTTGATTGGGCAAGAGATATGGATGACCGAAAGAGTACTAGTAGTGGAGCATTCTTTTTGGGGAAGAGATTAGTTTCTTGGCTAAGCAATAAATAAGAGGCAATATCTCTGTCTACAACTAAAGCAGAATATATTGTAGCAGTAGGCAGTTGCACTCAAGTTTTGTGGATGAAGTAGATGCTAAGAGATATCAAAGTGGAGTATGAGGAACCTATCACAATCTTCTGTGATAATTCAAGTGCAATAAACATATCTAAGAATCTGATGTTGCATTCAAAGACTAAACACATATCCATCAAGTTTCACTTTTTGAGAGAGCAAGTGAACAAGAATGAAGTCAGATTGGAGTTTGTGCCTTCCAAGGATCAGATTGCAGACATCTTTACTAAACCTCTACCTAAGGCCTCTTTTGAGCATCTTAGTGAGAAGCTAGGGGTTATTGCCCCTCCGATGATGAACTAAGGTGCACTGATGTACATCAGTCTGGTGGATATCACAGTCATATCTTATGGTCCGGATTGATGATGAGGAGCTTCTACTCAGGGGGAGCAGCAGGTATGATTCTGAAGTGGAGGAATTGCAAGTATGTGCCCTTTGCCATTGATGTCAAAGGGGGAGAGAAGACATGTGAAAAACAAGTGGTTGCTGATAAAAGGGGGAGCAGTAAAAGGAGAGAAGACATGTGAATGGTTGTTGCTGATAGGGGGAGTTGTGACAGTAAGGAGAAGTTCCTATCTTGATGTTAAAATAGTTTTTCACATCAAATGTTGCCATCAATGACAAAGGGGGAGATTGTTGCAAGTATGGGCCTAACCGGTGTTGTCATTAATGTCAACATACTTCTATTGCATTAATGATAAGGATTGGATGAGCTGTGTGCTGAGCATATTGAGAAAATTAGTCTCAATCAGGAATAGTGAAGAACAGTAATGTCAGCAAGGTAATAGTCCAAGATAGGAAGAGGATCAGAGGATGCGAATTAAAGGGTTTGTAGATATGTGTCTTAAGGTGGTCTAGTAAATATTTTAGAGGTCTACTTGAAGATCTGAAGAAGTTATGGCTGATCAAGTTAAATGGTTCTAGTAGGTGTTCAAAGGTGACAGAGTGTTACAGAAAGGTCTGGTGAGATCTAGAAATGCATTATGCTATTCTGCGGATTTGAGAGAGTGTTTAGGTAGTCTGTTTGAAGTATCAAATTGATTGGTATGTTGTCTAGAGGTCTGGAAGCATCTATTCCTTTGTGACAGTAGTGACAGACTATGTTTTTGAGGTTCCTGATGAAGGAGAGAAGGATTTCAATATGTAGATGAAGTGTGGATGTTCTTGGTGATTCAGGCAATCTTGTAGAGGTCTTTGGATCGTGTTGGGATCATGTGGATGGTCCGCATCGAAGTTGGAGCTCGCAATTGAAGGATAACCTCTGGGTGAAGGAGTTCTTCCTGAGACTGACCGACCAGATAAGTTACACATCCTACAGATGTTCTTGTTGATGTTCGCTGACTTAGATGATCGTTCCTAAGTTGATGTCTTGTATAAGTAAGTGATTACGAAGTCATTTCAAAGGTGTCCTTGTTGAGATGAGTATGTGGTAGCGAAAAGGAGAGAAAAAACAAGGCAGAAGTATTGGGCTTAAATGGAACCGATTCAGGCATGGTGAAGGTGCTATTCTCCAGTTCAAGTGTGTGGTACTTATTCTTTTGTAGACAGTGAGTCTCTGTAGGTAGTGAGCCTCTTGTGAGCAGTGTGCTCAGGCAGTGAGCCCTAATTGGCATGTGCCATTTTATTCTTTCTATTCTTCTAATAGAGAATACAATCTTGGGTTAATCACCCCGTGGTTTTTCCCTTAACCGGGTTTTCCACGTCAAAATCTTGGTGTCTCATGTGTTGATGTATTTTTGCTCTTGATTTGTTGCATTGCACTTTCATGATTGATTTGCTATTATGTTGTTAAATAAGAATGTGGAGTTAAGATTTTAAATTGGAAGAAAGTTTTACACAAATGATTCACCCCCCCTCTCAGTTGTGTGCCCTAAATCTAACAGGAGGGTGTTCCTATTGTAAAATGGACTTATTTCTAATTCTCTGGCTATTTCTTCTAACCGATGTCTTCCTATCTTGGGGATAACAACATTCTACTCAAAAGGGATGGGGTTTTCTAGAGATATTAGATTGTCAGCTTTGTTTATATCATAGATATGTTCCTTGTAGGTTGCTTGAAAGAATGTATGATAAAGTGAGGATTGGCTAGATTCTTTAAGCTTATATCTTATTCTTTGTAGAGGAACATGCAAAACATAACTTAATCAAAATAAATATCCTAAAAACCTATTACTGAAAAGGAAAATATTTGGATTGAAAATACTTTGAGGATAAACAGAGGGACATAAGTTTAGTATCTATGAAATAGATTAGTGCCTATCCAAAGGCCAAGGAGTCAAAAAGGTCAAAATGATGAAACTTAAATAGACAATGATGTAATAAACTTTAGTTTATTGCAAAGGTACAACAATGCCATATATTAGAAATACTTTTACTAGCTTTGAAATTGTAACATAAAAAAATGTCCCCTTGGGGGCTTTTCCCTCTTAAGCTTTAGCTCCCAGGTCTTTTGCATGCATTTAGGACATCTTAGTTCATAATTTGGCATCCCGATGGAATGAGCACTAGGTAACATGACAAATGGGACCTAGGAGGACCCCTTGAACTATACCCTACCCAAAATAGGGGGGGAGGACTTGGGTGTCTGCGCCCTAGTCCTGCCCTATTTTGGGGCAGCCCCAATTTTTGGGTGTTAGTTTATGACCATTATTTGGGTCCTTTTCCAACATGATAAGTTTGAATTACGAAAATATTGGCGGGAATGCTTGTAGTTGCATATAAAAGCATGTTTAGGCATTCATTTGTAAACTAGATGATTACTAGCAAGCTATTGTGTTCTCAAGGTGATTCAAGGATTTCATTGTTGTTGGTCTCTTACAATGATTTAACAACTGAGCTCTTAAAACTATAACTCAGAGATTGGACATATGAACTGAGTAGCTATCTTAATCACTATGGAGATGCATTTCACTTGTCAACGCAGGGATGTGAACTTGAAATGGGTTAGCACAGTATATGCACTAATAACTTCCAAAGTAGCCACATTCATTCTATAGCTAGGAAAGACACAATGTTGAAGATAAACTACTAAAATGGAAATAATAGGAATACTGAATATTAACCAACAGCTATTCTGGAATCAAGTACATAACACAAAGTAACAATCTGGGAAAACAAACAGGAAACTACTCTGTCTGCTTTGGCTATAGGAACATACACAGAATAGAATTCTAGTGGCTACAAGAACATTCAATGCCAGATTTACTAAATGCTTAACAAAAAATGTAAGTAAACTAGAAGGTGGAATTCTCACCAAGTGGCCCCCCTTGGATGAGTATTCCCTAAAACAAATGTAAAATTAGAAATGCGAACTCACAACTTTATTTTATTCATTCAAAAAGATGAGTACAACTGAACATAATAACTGTATTACTGAAAACTGGATAACGCAAGTACAACCTTTGAATAATCAACAACCCCTCAAAAGGAGTATTAGAGTCTTATTTATAGAAGAAAGACTACTAACTAACTAGCAGGGTGGTCAACTCCAACAGAATAGGAGAACACCACATTATGGAAAACATATAAAGTGGAAAGGAGGTTATGCATGCAGGGGAATCTGGTCAAGCGAGTTGCTTTAATGCAGATTTAGAATAACAATAACTCCTAAATTCACTCAACAGGTATTTAAGATCAGTTACAAAATGGTTGATTTCCCTCCATTTGACATTTGAATTGTCACCATCTTTGACTTTTATGGCAAGCGACCGGCCAGCAAAATCTTCCTCACTTTATGGATGCCGATTATATCTGCATAATAATGTTAGTACACACAAATAATTGCACATTCATAACTACCTTGGAGTAATATTTATTAACCATATGCAACATTAACATAGATAGTTCAAATAGCATGTCTTTTCCATAAAAGGATATAAGAAATGACCTATGCTCAACAAATTATAGTTTTGGGGGTAATGACATAGAAAGATCAAGATTAAAGTATCAAAGTCTAAGATAACTACAGCAAATAGACAATAAAGTTTAACAAAATTTGAATCGTAAACTAGACTCATCACTCTCCCCAACCTAAGACTTTGTTGGTCCTCCAGCAGAGGAAGGGTTGTTCTTTTGCTTGGTTAATGCTCTAAAGTTAGCAACTGCCAATTGTCCAATATCAATCTCTCTAGTTCGTGAAGTAGGATCCCAATAGAATCCTTGCTGCCTATCCAACCTGCTCCATCTTTGTTTTTCTTCAGCAATATCATACTAGTAAAATCTATAATTTGGCATTGGCCACAATAGGAGGGGTGGTTGAAAAATTAGGGGAAGCTAAAATTGTCCCTTTGTCCTTCCAATATGAATATATTTGTCCACTCTTTTACATGCTATAGCATAATTCTATAGAGAGTGAGGCTCTGCCTGTTTTAGCTCATCGGATAAACTATTCCACCTTTGTGTCAACTGTCCTTTCATAGATTCTCCAGTAGTGTGTGCCATCTTTTGATATTCTCTGTAAGCTGCTTTCCTTTCATGTAGGATTATGTTACCATAACTTGGCCTATAAAGCATCCTATGCTAATCATTAAAAATGCTTCCTGGATTTCCAGATTCTTCTCTAACAGGCAATGGAGTGCTAAATTCTAATTGCTTATAAGCCCTAGATTGTTGTCCCCAACTAACCTCATTTTGCATCTAGGACATAAATGCCCTCAACTGAACATCCCCAACATACAACAAGGGGTTCCACTCATGGTCTTGGGACACAGCAAAATTATGCAAATAAAATTCACACAACAAATTCTTTATTTCTGGAGGAGCAATCCTATAAGCATTGAAAAATTCAAGAGGATTTTCAATGGAAGGGTTCAAACTAGAAATAATTCTTGCCAACTTAAAAGAGAGGTACCTTTCTTTTAAATGCAGAGCATAGACTCTCAGAGGAGTCCTGCATTCTAATACCTGAGGCACCAAAGCTGCCATACCATCTACTCTCTCTTTTAAAATTACAATTTCTGCATCCTTTTCTTTAATTTCTTCATCCTTCTTTTGAATTTCAACTTTCAACCTATGTTTCTCCCTCTTCCATTCCTCTTCTCTCCTCTGCATTTCATTCCACAAATTCATGGCAACCATTTGCATTGAAAAATCAGGAGGTCTGTGAATGCCTACCAAAGGTTTTCCTAGTATAGATGGTAGTTCTTCCTATAACATAGGCTACAGGGTTTTTGATTGCTCAGCCAAATCTGGCTGCAGGGTATTCTTCACCATCAGCAGGCAGACCTGTAACCTCTACAATTCTTTCTTCTGTGGCCAACACCTCCAAACCTCTTAGCATTGCTTTACCATCAGACAATGTCTGAGCAAATTCTAACGTAATATTTTCATTGAAACCATTTAATTTCAAGAAATAGTCTATCCATCCACAATTTCTAAATTTAGCCTGGCTAAGTGCATCCTGTAACAATGCATCGCAAACTGTGGGTTCATTCTGAATTAATCCTCCTCCCATGATTTAGCTGTCTGAAATCAATCACACTACAAAGTTTTTTTCTGCAAAAAGTTTGAGAACTAGCTTCATGCTTCACCTTCCTCTAACCCTGTTAAGTCTTCAATAACTCATGCTAACTACATTTTCTTTTACGACTTCTTTTCTTGGGAATGCAAGACAAGGGTGGTATAGGCATTAATGAATGATCAATGAAGGTTTTCATCTCACACTTGTGAGCCATCACCTCACTCAGGATTCAAATTATTCAATTTCAAAACTTTACTGACATTCAGGGATAAAACATATGGATGGACAGACACGTGCTCATTATATTTACACTCCCTCCCCAACCTATATTTGGGCATGTGTCCACACATGCGGATTTGAGGTGTGACAGGACAAGGAAGGGAATAATGGCATGCTACAAGAAATATCAATATTAATGTATAATAATTAAATAAACAAACCACAAGGTAATTAAGAGAGAATTATTGAAGTGTGTGTACCTTTATTTGTGGAAGATCTATTGCAAGAATCATGGAGAAAGTAATTGGTAATGCTTAAGAATTTGTTAAGCAATGAATGAAAGTGAAGTGGGCGGAATCGAGATGGGATGAAGTGTAATCAATACACGTTATGGAAGAGAGAAGAATGGATATGGGTGGGTGGATGGGTGAAAAAGTGAAAGAATGGACTCCCACGAATGTGGAAATCTTTATTATGATTATTATTGTACCTTGGTTAGCCAGAAGGAGGGATACTAGGTCCACTACCTTTGGCTGTAGGAAGTTTTGGAGTTGCATGTTGATTGAATTGCTGCAAGAAATCTTCTTTGGAGGCTGGCTTGTGATATAACCTGAGTCGATGATCATTGACTAATAGCTTGAATTTGACAGGGTCAATAGTAGTAAGCTGAACATCACCATTGGAAATCACTTTAGCAACTTCATATGGGCCTAGCCATCTTGTCTGTAATTTTTCTACATTCTCTTGATACCTTGAGTCATAAAGCAAAGCCCAATCACCAGGCTGGAACTTCTTATCTTTGATGTATTTGTCATGCCACCTGATTTGCTGGTTCTACACCACTTCTATATGATGTAAAGCTTCTTTTCTCATCTCATCCAAAGCATTGAGCTGCATGATTCTTTCTTTTTGTGCCTGAGATAGATCCATCCCAAATTCAAGTGCAATCCTAAGAGTTCTATGTTCAAATTCAATAGGCATCATGGCTATTTTGCCATATAGTAACTCAAAAGGAGTAAAACTAGTAGTTGTTTTCCAGGTTGTCCTGTAGGCCCAGACAACTTCTGGCAACCTACTTGCCCAATCCTTCCTATGGACTACCACAGTTTTGGTCAAAATAGCTTCTATTTCTCTGTTAGTCACCTCAACTTGGCCATTAGCCTGGGGGTGATAAGGAGTAGATTTCTTGTGCCTTATATTGTATTCCTGAACTAATGTTGTAACTAGAGTTGAGGTAAACTAAGCTCCTTGATCAGTCACTAATCCTCTGGGGACTCCATACCTTGTAAAGATTTCTTCATAGAGCAATTCTGCAACTTTACTGTCTCTTGCATGCTTCATGTCTTTAACTTCTACCCACTTAGTGACATAGTCAATGCATACTAAGATATAAGATTTACCATTAGATAGAGGATCAATAGGTCCTACAAAATCTAAGCCCCATTTATCAAATGGAGTAATCACAAGATGAGGATACAGGGGCACCTCATCAGACTTTGTTGGTCATCCCATCCTTTGACAACTATCACATTTCTTGGTATATCTTGCTGCATCTTTGTATAGTGTAGGCCAATAATAACCTGCATTCAAAATCTTCATTGTAGTTTGCTTTGCTGCAAAATGTCCTCCACAAGGTTCATTGTGACAGGCATGCAAAATGTCATATGTTTCATCTTCTCTCATACATCTCCTCATGACATTATTTGGTCCAGTGTAGAACAAACATCCAGCAATCCATCAAAAAGGAAAGGATTTTTCAATGAGTACCCTTCTTTCTTTAGGAGAGAAGTGAGGAGGGACTCTTCTTATGACTAGGTAATTAGCTGTGTCAACATACCAAGGTGTTTGTACAAAGAGTGAAAACAAATGTTCATTAGGAAAAGAGTCATTAATGACCTGGTTATCTTCTGATGTAGTCATTCTTGAAAGAAAATCTGCAACCACATTGGCTTTTCCTGGTTTATCCACAATAGTGATGTCAAACTCCTACATTAACAACACCCATCTTGCTAATGGACTTGATATGAGAGGTTTGTTCATGAGATACCTAATGGTTGCATGATCTGTGTGCACAAAGATTTGATAGCCAGTTATGTAGTGCCTAAACTTATTAAGTGCATAGATGACTTCTAACATTTCTTTTTCTATGACTGTATAGTTTAATTCAACACCCTATAAGTTTTTGCTTACAAAATAAATAGCATGCTCAATGACTCCTTCTTTTTGGCCTAAAACTACTCCTATGACATAATCTGATGCATCAGTATGAATGTGAAAAGGAAGTTCCCAATTGGGGCCTTTAAGTACAGGAGCATGGGTTAAGGCTACCTTTAGGTCAAAAAATGCTTTGTCACAGTTTTCATTCCACTAAAATTCAGCATCCTTTGTTAGAAGAGTATATAATGGGGATGCCATTTTGCTGAAATCTTTGATGAAGTGTCTATAATATCCAGCATGACCCAAGAAAATTCTGACATCCTTTTGCTTTGCAGGAATGGGCAGATTAATGATGACTTCAATCTTAGCTGGGTCTACCTATATTCCTTTTGGAGAAATGTAGTGACCAATTACTACACCTTCCTTTATTATCATGAAGCACTTTGCATTGTTTAATGATAGGCTGTGATCTTCACATCTTTCCAAAACTTTGCCTAAGTTTGATAATGCTTCTTCAAAAGTAGCACCATAAGTAGTGAAATCATCCATATATATTTCCATACAATCATGTGAGATATCAAAAAATATACTAATGACTGCCCTTTGGAAAGTTGCAGGTGCATTACATAAGCCAAATGGAAGCACTGAGTAGGCATATGTTCCCCAAAGACAAGTAAATGTTGTCTTCTCTTGATCTTCAGGTGCAATCTGAATCTAATTGTAACCACTGAATCCATCCAAAAAGGAAAAGTACTACTTTCCTACAAGTGAGTCCAAAACTTGGTCTATGAAAGGAAGGGGAAAATGATCCTTTTTGGTGGCATAATTTAATTCTCTATAATCAATATAGACTCTCCATTTTCCTCCTTTCTTGGGCACAAGAACTAGAAGAGACACCCATTTGCTATCTAATATTGGGTAGATAAATCCTGCATCTAGTAGCTTCTGTAATTCCTCTTTGACAATTTCTCTTAGTGCAGGGTTGATTCTCCTTTGTGGTAGTCTTACTGGTGTACAATCTTCCTTTATGTAAATCCTGTGAGTGCATAACGTAGGATCCAATCCCTTCATGTCATGATAATCCCATGCAAAAGCATTTTTATGTTTCTTTAACAAATTTGCCAAAGACAGCTGTTGTGCTTGAGTCAAGTTGCTATTAATCTTAAGATATCTGTCCTCTAAAATTTCCACTTGAGTTGTGAAATCAACCATAGTTACTTCATTAATGCTAGGTACCTTAATTTCTTGTGGAAGCAATGTATGTAACATACCTGATGCTGCAGGAAAAATTGGAACAAGCATCCTTTCTGGATCAGCAAAATGAGAGGATGATGCTTCCTCAACATCATAAAGATTTTGGATTATATTGGACAACACCTCCTCCTCTCCTTGAAGCTGCAGGAAAGAAGTTCTCCCAATCATCATAAGCTGCTCGACAGAATTGGCTTCCTCTGCCTCTTCACCAACATGAGGCTAAACATGATTATCCATATCATGAGATGGTTGTGCAGGTGGGTAAAGAACAAGTGTTTTAGTGATTCTCCCATCAGAGATGGTCATGTCTCCTGACCGACACCCAATATAAGCATCTGTTGTGGCTAACCACGGCCTTCCCAAAATGATGGGGTATCCTCCCAATGTAACTTTAGGAGAAAGCATCATGAAATCAGCTGGATATTTCCATGAGTCTAGGGATACCACAAGATCCTCAACTATCCCATCAAGTTTAATAGTAGAGCTATCAGCAAGCTGTAGGATAGTAGGGGTTGGTCGCATAGTTGCAAAATTTAGTTGCTGCAGGATATCCTTTGTCATTACATTTATAGCTGCTCCAAGATCAATTAGAACATTCTGATTTGGATTCCATTTATGACAATTCCTACCACAGGACTTCCTGGCTCATTATATTTAGGAACAGTCACTTTTCCAAGCATGATGTCAGCCAACTGTCCCACCACATGGACCATAGTGGGGTCTTTCCTTTTTATGCCTGGCTTCTTAAGGCATGCTTCTTTGACTACTTTGCCATATATAGGAACATCTTTTATGGCTTGAAATAGAGGTATCTTGACACATACATGTTTTAACTGCTCTAGAATATCGAAGGTAGATTCTTCTTCTACTACCTTTTGTTTCATAGTTTCTAACCTTTGTGGAAATGGTGGTTCTTGGGGAATCTGTTTGACTGTCATTGGTTCAGGATTTTCAGGCACATCTAATTGAATGGGTGTTTTGTTAGGTTCCACTTCTTCCTTAGAAAACTCAGTAATGACAGGTCTTGAATGAGATGCCAAGGTAGTTCCTGAATGTAGATGTATATCACTGACATTCACAACATATGCAGGGTATTGATTTGGATCAGTAGAATACACTGGCTGTTGCTGTGGTCTATTATTTGGGTTAGGTGAGGGTTTAGCTAGTATCTAAGTAGGTTTAGGTTTATTTGAATTGGAGCTAGCAGGTGGAGGCATTATGGCAGGTTGTTGAGGTTGAGGAGGTGACTGCATGTAATTAGTGGTCTGATTTGGCCATTGTTTTCCTCCTCTCCATTGAAATGTTTGCTGCCAACTCCCTGGAGGTGATTGCCAACTCCCTGGAGGTGATTGCCAACTCCCTGGAGGTGATTGCCAACTCCTCGGGGGCTGCTGCCAATGGGGTGCAGGGTTTTGGTAATTTAGCCAAGCATTTTGAGGGTTGTTCCAAGGATGAGGTGGATATCCTCCATAACTAGATGGAAATGGTTGTTGCCATTGATTACCAGATGCATAAGTATTAAAATGTGAACCAGCATAGGATAATGGATCTAGTGACATACCTTGTCTTGGAGCCCATGGCCTCCTTTGTGAAACATAGAAGACTTGATCCTCTTCAACTTGTATTGGCTTGAACTCAGGTGGAATCTGCTGCTATCAATGTTACCTACCAGCTTGCATCTGTAGTCCCTCTTCTTTTGTCTACAAGGAGGACAATATTCTGCCAACATTGCCTTAGCCTCTTCATGATTCTTCTTTCCTTGGAGTGTATCTAATTGGGTGGCCATATTGTTTATAATATCTTTCTTAAAATTAGATAGCAAGTGGCTTATCTCAATCCTTGAAATTCCATTGGTAGAGGTTTTGCCCGCAAGGGAATGGTAACCTCTTCCTTTCTTCATGGCTACTCTAGAATAATTCTAACACAACTTCTTAATATCATCCCAAGACACTTGGGTAATATCTCCTCCTCCCATTAAATCCAAAGCATCCATGCAATGCTCACTTATTCCCTTGAGGAAGAGTAGTTTTTGAGAGTCCTCAGTGAGTGCACGATGAGGAGACTTTTGTAAACAAAGTAGAAACCTTGAGATGTAATCCTCCAAACTTTCATTTTCTTTCTACTGCATTCTGAACACATCATTTCCTCTCATATCCCCACTCCTATAGTAGTCTTTATATTTCTCAAGAAATTTATCTTTCATTTCTTCCTAGGTATTGACAACATCACTACCTAGACTCATAAACCACCTTAATGCAGCCTCCTTCATGGTAGTAGGAAACAATTTAAGTTTATGAGCATCAGTAGTGTAGTCATAGCTTCTGCAGAGGATATCAAATTCAAACAAGAAAGTGTCTAGGTCCTCTGTTGCAAGTCCATAGAACTTGGGGAGAGCTGAAGTAGGCATGTTCTTGAGATTATCCACTTCATTTTGAAGAGCAATCGAGAATGGAAATGTTGGTTGATTAGGTACATTTTGGACAGCCATGACTACTTGACCTACTATCAAGGCAAATGGATTTTCAACTAGATTTGGGGTATCTTGTTCTTCAGAGGAGATTTCAGAGCTATTCAAATTAGGGAATGCATCAAGGAAAGGATTTACTTCTGTTTCTTCTGCTAGGTGAGTTAAATCAATAGGAAGGAATCTCTCTAAAGCATCTCTTCTCCTACCTCTATGCATGCAATATACTCAATATCAGCCACTTCCCACAAAAAAATATTGATGGGTTGTAGATGGTTTCTTCCTAACTAACACACATTTTAAGGAAAAACTGCAAGGAATAATACTAAAAGATGACTCCAAAGATTTTCTTAGTTTGACACCATCCCTAGCAACTACGCCAAAAATGTTGGTCTCTTACAATGATTTAACAACTCAGCTCTTAAAACTATAACTCAAAGATTGGACATCTAAACTGAGTAGCTATCTTAATCACTATGGAGATGCATTTCACTTGTCAACCCAGGGATGTGAACTTGAAATGGTTCAGCATAGTATGTGCACTAAGAACTTCCAAAGTAGCCACATTCATTCTATAGCTAGGAAAGACATAATGCTAAAGATAAACTGTTAAAAAGGAAATAACAGGAATGCTGAGTATTAACCAACAGCTATTCTGGAATCAAGTACATAACACAAAGTAACAATCTAGGCAAATAAACAAGAAACTACTCTGTCTGCTTTGGCTGTAGGAACAAACACAGAATAGAATTCTAGTGGCTGCAGGAACATTCAATGCCAGATTTACTAAATGCTTAACAAAAAATGTAAGTAAACTAGAAGGTGGAATTCTCACCAAGTAGGCCCCCTTGGATGAGTATTCCCTAAAACAAATGTAAACTTAGAAATGCAAACTCACAACTTTATTTTATTCATTCGAAAAGATGAGTACAAATGAACATGATAACTGTATTACTGAAATCTGGATAATGCAAGTACAATCTTCAAATAATCAACAACCCCTCAAAAGGAGTATTAGAGTCTTATTTATAGAAGAAAGACTACTAACTAACTAGTAGGGTGGTCAACTCTGACAAAATAGGATGCCACATTATGGAAAACATATAAAGTGGAAAGGAGGTTACACATGCAGGAGAATCTAGTCAAGCAAGTTGCTTTAATGTAGATTTAGCATAACAATAACTCCTAAATTCACTCAACAGGTATTTAAGATCAGTTACAAAATGGTTGCTTTCCCTCCATTTGACATTTGAATGGTCACTGATTATATCTGCATAATAATGTTAGTACACACAAATAATTGCACATTCGTAACTACCTTGGAGTAATATTTATTAACCATATGCAACATTAACATAGATAGTTCAAATAGCATGTCTTTGCCATAAAAGGATATAAGAAATGACCTATGCTCAACAAGTTATAGTTTTGGGGGTAATGACATAGAAAGATCAAGATTAAAGTATCAAAGTCCAAGATAACTACAGCAAATGGACAATAAAGTTTAACAAAATTTGAGTTGTAAACTAGACTCATCAATTGTGTTGCAAGAGCAGATTTATGTGCTTTATGTGTTTATATTTGTAGATTTGAGCATCAATTTCCTCATGGACTGAAGAGCATCTTCCTCCCATGAGAGCTTCACTACAAGGTGACATAATATTGTGTTTTTATCATTGTTTCCTTTGGTTTTTTCCTTTACCTCACAAGGGCACACACTCTCTATCTAACAATGGTGTTCAGAGACTTAAGTGTCCTTTGGGGCTTGACTGAGGCAAGCCTCTAAACACCACAACCCCCTCCCACCATCTTGTGATTATAGGTTACAGGTGTCACATTTGGGAAAAGTGAAGTTGCAGGAAGTATTGGCAAACATCAAGGATTCAAGATTTGAAGAGAAGCAGGACATCGGAGCACTTCCAAGACTTGGGCACTTGCACTAGTGTCCTTTGCAGACAAATTTCCAGAAACAAAAGTTACATGGCTGCTTAGTGTCCGAAGGAGGTCCAGATCTCACGAAGAAACTAGTACCTTGGGCTTGGGCACCCACACCTTAGTCCCTAACTATTCTACCTCATAACCCTAAAAACAAGTATTCTGTGAGTTGCTATTGTACTCCCGTCTACAAGAGCATTTTCTATTATTCATCAGTTTATTGCCGTATTTGCACAATTAGGGTTTTAATGGTCAATTGAGCATAAGAGAAGAGAAATTGGTAATTAAATTCCCCAATCCATGTTTCCCTACATCTCATAGCAATATAGGGTATGCTAGTGAATTGCCACTCGACCCTAGATCCTTGAACGTAAAGTGGAAAGGAGGGTTTAAACATCAAAACACTAAAACATTAACAAATCCAATTTTTCACTAAACATTTTGGTGAACCCATGTTTTTGGAGTTAAATTGAAACTTTCTAAGTGTGTTCCTTGAGATTTGGATTGATTTAATTCATTCATATAGTCATTCATTTTATTGCATTGAGAAAAAAAAATTTAAAATGAAAATTTTGAAAAATACAAAAAAAAATTGCATTGTTTGGCTTACTAAATTGCATTAATTCTTTTTAAATTTTCCTAATTCATGTTTTTTGCATCAGATCTGATATAAACTATAGAAAAATATAAAAAATCAGAAATTTGCATTGCATTTTCATCATTAATTAGCTAGTTTTATTTGTAGAAATTTTGACAATTTTCATTAA
The DNA here is from genome assembly GCA_027924645.1 of Cunninghamia lanceolata. NCBI lineage: Eukaryota > Viridiplantae > Streptophyta > Pinopsida > Cupressales > Cupressaceae > Cunninghamia > Cunninghamia lanceolata. The sequence continues at coordinate 15,087,951 of BSBN01000206.1, forward strand.
ACCTACTAATTCCAACATCTAGGGTTAGTAGAAAAAATCTTCTTTCAGATTTTTCTACTGATTTTAGATGCTCATTAAAATTATTATTTTTTTTTAGTCTTGCATTTTAGTGTAAATTTGCATTTAGATTTCAAATATTTACAATTTTGCATAGAAAATTTCAACAAAAACTAGCAATTTTCATGCATTTTTCATAGATTTGCATTGACATTTTGCATAAAAAGAATTGGAAATCATTTTCAGATCTGAGAGTAAGCCCATTTTCATCATAAATCAGACTTCAAAACATTCACATATCATTTTGTTCCAAGATCTCAAACCTAGGGCTTAAAAAATAATGATTTTCACTAAATTTGGCATTATCGACTCTATAAACGTGCACCATAGGCATGTTGTGAAAAGTATTTTTGCATTAATTTTCTATTATCAGGGCAATCATTTTCTTCCCCTCCTAAAAATCTTCACAACACCCTTTTATTGGGCTCTTGTAGTGAAAATTTGGTGAAAAACTACACATTTTGGCTATTTTTGCCCTAGGGTTTGACTTAGTGTGCACTCCAAGTGTGTTGTGATCAATTTTATGGATTGAGGTGACTAATATCATTGATATTATTTTCTGTATCTACTTAGATTCATTACAACACCCCTTTTGCTAGGTCTTGGAATTGAAAAACTGTGAAAAATAGCCTATTTTTGCTATATTTTCACTAGGGTTTTACCTTAAGTGGCACTAAAAGCATGTTGTGTTGGGTATTTTGGAACCAAGTGAATTTTATTATCGATATTATTTTTTTTCCATCATTATTTTCCTCACAACACCCTTTGTTATGCTCTATTGCATTGAGTTTTGGTGCAAAAAGTGCCTATTTTGACATATTTTCACTATAATTTGACTTGACATTATCTTGGATTTGCATCAAGAGTGTGTTGAGAGTGATATTATTGCTGTTTTGGACTGATATCAGAAAAAAAAAAAATTCTTCCATTAACCAAAATCCTTAAAACATTCTTTGTTTCATTCATTTGCATTGCAAAGAGTACAAAAAATCAAGCCTTTGAGGCTACTTTGGGTATATTGCTTTGCACTTATCTTTGACATACTTTTGGAAAAGATTTCAAACTTGATTTGAGCATAAAAATGTGACCTCTTAGTGCTCCTTGGAATCTCTACATGAATATATTTCAAAATTTGAAAATATTCACAAGTTCATTAGTAAACATCCTTATGTCATGCCCTATATACAAGTCATGTATCACAAGGATATATTGATGTCATCTTCTTTTGAGATCCTTGATTATGTATCTGATCTTAACAATTTCATATCTCTCATCAATACATACCCTTGGGTAATAGAAGAATTGATAAAGCACACTTTGGGTGAAGAGCATGACATTTCTCATAATAGTTTGGAATCAATAGCTCAAACATATGGTGATAATATTGACAATGATCATGAGAGCGATAATCAATTCACAAGCTACCCTACTAATTCTACAACTAAACATTTAGATAATTCAGATGAAAAGACAAGGGTTATCTCTAGTAATTTGAACAACCCTCTTAACCAAAATGTAGCATTAAGAGATGACATTGTGACAACACAACATTGTTTTGACTATCTTGACCTATTTGGTGTGATTGATGTGGAAAAGGAACAATTTCATAACCCACCTAGTCCATTAAGAGATGACATTCATATTGAAGTGCATCCTTGATTATCCCTTCAGGGATTGGGAAGTGATCAAAATACATTAGACAAACAAATGGACCAACATACATCTCTTTCTAGCATTCGGATATGGGAAGATCATCACCTCCCTGATGACAACTTCTAGCATGAATCTCCCTATAGGTAAGTATCTCTAACCCTTTATCTCTCCCATGATGTGCTTCCCCTGTGATGTTGTATGTGTTGTTTAGGCCTCTTGGGATGGCCTCAGATTCTCTCGTAAGGTTCGAGATACCAGGAGACTACCTCTGTTGTGACCTTCTTCTATTTCTATCATCGTTCTTCTATATTATCTCTCTTTGATTTCATTGTTGTGTGTTGTGTCTTATAGACATAGCATCATGGTTGGTGACACTGGGGGCACCCTCCTATGTGACTATCCCTAAGACACTTGCTTCTCCTCTCTTATTTATTGTTTCCCTTCCTCCAGTGTTTCCACCTAGCATGCGGATGACGACAAACATTTATACTGATGCGGACCTAGTGTCCCTTTCGAGAGCAATCAAAAAATGGACTTAGTTCCTAATATGACAATAGGGTTGTATATTTTATCCGACGGTTGGCTAGTGGAAGCACTCATGCATTTCGCGGAGTGAATTTCATGATGTGTCTATTGCATTTACAAACCTTAACAATACTGCTACTCTATGCACCTTTGTTTGTCTTTGAATCTTGCCTTGGCTATACTCGATTTGGAGAGCTTCATGATATAGCCCCATGGTTATCCTTGAACTCTGAATTCATTGTATAACCTTGGCTCTTTGTGTGATTAATCATATGTATTGATGTTGATTTTTATCATGATCTTGTAGACACTAACATGTTTCTTGCAGGGATGTGTTTGTGGGAATATTTGACGATCGTGAAGTACATGTCACCTTCGGGGGGCATGGGCCTTGCGAAAGTTGGGGTTCCCTTGTGTGTTTTTTATTCCTACCTTAACGTGCTAGATATTGATAACTGATATCAACCACCTTAAGGTGGGGGCATATATAAGGTAAGTTGTCTGTTATAGATGTTAGCAATGTGCTTGTCCTCAGATGCAATCTAAAGGCTAATGCCTTAGGGTTGTGCTTCTTGCATCCTAAGTTTATTTGCAATCAATCAATCAATCATATAAGCCCTCTGCGGAGGCGGGATATTGAGCATATCCTTTTTGTTAAGCCCTCTGTAGAGGTAGGGATGGTGTATTTCATAGAGCAGATTGCATTATCCTGTCATTTTCAAAAGACCTCTATGGAGGTAGGGAGTGGTTCTATGACTAACTCAACCCTTAAGCGTGTCTTCAGTGATTGTTGTAGTGAAGCCCAATCATCGGTGTATGCCTATAATGTGCCTGAGATGGTGTTGGACCTAGAAATAGGTACACTCCATTGCTTGTCTACCATGTTGTCTTTGTGTCTTCAAGTGTGTATGTTTTGGCGTGCTTGTTTGTGTGGTGTTTTTGTTGCTGCATATGTAGAATAAAGATCAATGCCTTTGGGTAGTGTTTCTTGCATTTTGGGAGGTTTTACATGTCTTGCGTGTGTGTTGCCCCATATATACAGAAACCTGTGCCTTAGGGTAGTGCATCATGTATTATGGGAGGTTTGTTTACTTTTCTATACTTGCATCTACATTTCATATATATAAGAAAAAGAAAAAGAAAAGAATCATGCATATCTTCCATGCATTAATGTGTCTTCTATGCATTGACTGTATTCTCCATGTTCTACATTATTGTAACTATCTTCTCCGTGTTTTGCTTTCCTATTATTGTTTTCAATGTGATTGGTGTGTCTTCTCCATTCTTGATGTGTTTGCTGTGTTTGTTGACCTTACTTTAATGCATGTATTGGTCTCATGTTTAGACATACATTAAAGTAGCCCCTCTTAAGGTTTAGCTCTTGGGTCTTTTGCATGCATTTAGGACATCTTAGTTCATAATTTGGCATCTCAATGGAATAAGCCCTAGGTAACATGACAAATGGGACCTAGGAGGACCCCTTGAGCTATGCCCTACCCAAAATAGGGGGGAGGACTTGGGCGCTTGCGCCCCAGTCCTACCCTATTTTGGAGCAGCCCTAATTTCTGGGTGTCAATTTATGACCATTATTTGGGTCCTTTGCCAACACGGTAAGGTTGAATTACAAAAATCTTGGTGGGAGTGCTTGTAGTTACATATAAAAGCATGTTTAGGCATTCATTTGTAAACTAGATGATTATTGTGTTCTCAAGGTGATTCAAGGCTTTCATTGTGTTGTAAGAGTAGACTTGTGTGCTTTATGTGTTTGTATTTGCACATTTGAGAATCAATTTCCTCATGGAGTGAAGAGCATCTTCCTCCCATGAGAGCTTCACTACAAGGTGGCATTATATTGTTTTTTATCATTGTTTCCTTTAGTTTTTGCCTCTGCCTCACAAGGGCACACACTCTCTATCTGACAACAGTGTTCAGAGACTTAAGTGTCCTTTGGGGCTTGACTAAGGCAAGCCTCTAAACACCACAACCCCTTCCCATAGTCTTGTGATTACAGGTTATAGGTGTCACATTTGGAAAAATTGAAGTTGCAGGAAGGATTGGCAGACATCAAAGATTTAGGATCCAAAGAGAAGCAAGACCAAGACACCGGAGCACTTCTAGGACTTGGGGGCTCGTACTATTATCCTCTACAGATAAATTTCTAGAAATAGAAGTTATAGGGTTGATCAGTATCGGTAGGAGGCTTGGATCCCACAAAAAAATTGGTACCTTGGACTTGGGTGCCCACACCTTAGTCCCTGACTATTCTGCCTCGAAACCCCGAAAATAGGTATTCCATGATTTTCTATTTTACTCCTGTCTGCAAGAGCATTTTCTATTATTCATTAGTTTATTGCCATATTTGCACAATTAGGGTTTTAATGGTCAATTGAGCATAAGAGAAGAGAAATTGGTAATTAAATTCCCTAATCCAAGTTTCCTTACATCTCATAGTGATCTAGGGTATGATAGTGAATTGCCACTCGACCCTAGATCCTTGAATGTAAAGTGGAAAGGAGGGTTTAAACATCAAAACACTAAAATATTAACAAATCCAATTTTTCACTAAACAAAAATCAACCATACTTAATTATCCCTGTATATTTGAATCATATCTAATATTTTCTAATAACAATTTTTATATTACTCCTTGAGTAAAGGCCATAAAAGAAATATGCCAAAATAGGAAAGACTGTGTCAATGAATAAAGATGATTCTTCAACCAAATATATATTCATAGTATGAAACTATATAAATGAAGTAGGAGACAATATATTTCAAAACACAACAAAATATGTAAAATAAAATGTTCAGTAATGTGCATCATAGCTTTCAAATATTCAATCAAGAAACCAGAAGAGACTCAAATTGGAGACCTAAAACAGATGACTGTTGTTATATGGAGCCTAATCAGACTCGAAGGTTAAATTTAACCCACTTCTATTGGTGTGGTTTCCCCCAAAATTCATACGGGGTCAAGGGGCAGTGCCCCTTACGGGGGTTTGGGGGCAGCGCCCCCAAGACGGGGTCAATGGGTAGCCCTTTTTATCAAGACTTATAAAGGCATCGGGAGTTATTTTTTCTATTGGCTGACATAAAAAAACCCTATTTGTAACCAACATAAGTCTTCATACAAAAAGGCTAAGGGTTACGGTTTCTGTTGATATTGTATTGTAGCATTTGCAGCGGTATTGAGTTGTAGGGATTGCTAGTTGTAATCGGTTTGATTTATTGGATAATAATATTGGACTCTCTATTGGTGAATGTAGCCCCAGTTTGGGTGAACCACATTAAAATTATCTCTTGCTATTATTATTCCTCTGTATTTTTCATTCCTCTGTTTAATCTTTATTTGCATTTAATTGATATCTTCTATCATCTAACCGTAACAAGTGGTATCAAAGTGGGTTGTGTTCGATAATCATCTACAGGAAGGTCTCACAATTGAGTGAGAGTCTCACAGTTGAGTGGGAGCAATGGCGAATGAGGGTAAATTGAAGGTAGACAAATTCAATGGATAGAACTATCACTTATGGAAGATGCAGATGGAGGATTATCTCTATCAGAAGAATTTAAGGATGTTGTTGGAAGGAGTAGCTAAGAAACCGGCAATAATGACTAATGAGGATTGGAATATTCTTGACAGAAAGGCACTGGGAACCATTTGGTTGTGCCTGGCACCATTGGTGGCATTCAATATAATAGAATTGAAGACAACAGATGGTCTGATGAAAGCTTTGGCTAAATTGTATGAAAAACCCTCAGCCTCAAATAAGGTATTTCTCATGAATCATTTGTTTAATCTGAAAATGATTGAAGGTGGATCTGTGACAGATCATTTAAATGAATTTAATATGATTACCAGTCAATTGACTTCTATAAATGTAAGATTTGATGAAGAATTTAGACCTCTCTTGATATTATGTTCTTTTCTTGAAAGTTGGAATAGTTTGGTAATGGCAGTTAGTAACTCTGTTTCTGGTTCAAATACCCTAAAATTTGATGATGTTGTTGGTGTTATTCTTAGTGAGAAAATTCGTAGGAAAAGCTCAGGTGGATCCACATCAGGTAGTGTTTTGAATGTAAAAAGCAGGGGCAGATCAAAGGAGAGAGGAAAAGGTTCTGGAGGTCATGGGAAGTCACGAGGAAAATCAAAGGACAAGAGATCCCAATCCAGAGGATAGAAGGATTGTTGGTACTGTGGGAAACTAGGTCATCTAAAGAAAGATTACTAGTCTCGGAAGAATAAAGAAGGAGACAAACAAGAACAAAATAAGGAGGCAAATGTGGTAAGTAATAAATTTAAAGATGATGTTTTGATTCTTTCTCTAGATAATATTGATGATTCATGGGTTTTAGATTCAAGGGCCTCATTTCATGCTACGCTCCATAGAAGATATTTTCTTGATTATGTCCAAGGGGATTTTGGGCTGGTTTATTTAGGAGATAATGAACTCTGTTAGATTGTTGGAAAGGGAAGAATCAAGATTAAGTTGCAAAATGAGAATCATTGGCTATTACAAGAGGTAAGGCACGTTCCAAGGCTTAGTAGGAATTTAATTTCAGCAGGGCAACTAGCTGAAGAAGGTTGCATTGTTACATTTACTAATAAAAATTGGAAGGTTTCAAAAGGTACCTTAATAGTAGCAAAAGGTGTGAAAGTAGGCACCTTATATCTTTGTACAGGTCATACTATTCATTTTACTTTAGTTGTTGCAGAGAAAAAACAAACAGGTTTAGGAACAATTGTTGCAGGTTCTAAGACAACACTGTGGCATAACAAACTTGGGCATATGAGTGAAAAAAGTATGAAAGTACTTCATTCTAAGAAAGTTTTACCAAGTCTGAAATGTATTAATATGGATTTATGTGAAAGTTGTGTGTATGGAAAATAAAAGAGAGTTAGTTTTCTCAAGGATGGGAAGCAAAAGAAAGATGAAAAGTTGGAGCTTGTCCATATAGATGTGTGGGTACCAACTTAGGTATCTTCTCTTGGTGGCTCTCGGTATTATGTTACATTCATAGATGATGCAACTAGGAAGGTTTGAATTTATTTCCTCAGGTAGAAATCTGATGTATTTGAAACATTTAAGAAATGGAGAAGCTTGGTTGAGAATGAGACAGGTAAAATATTAAAATGTCTCAGATCTAATAATGGTGGTGAGTATTGCAGCAAAGAATTTGAGGATTATTGTTCCTTTAATGGAATTCATAGGCAGAAAATAGTTTTAGGGACTCCATAGGAAAATGGAGTGGCTAAACACATGAATAGGACAATAATAGAGCATTCAAGGACCATAAGATTGCATGCTAGGTTGTCAACACTGTTGTATATTTAATTAATAGAGGTCCTTCAGTTCCTTTGGGTTGTGGTATTCCAGAGGAAGCATGGACAGGTAAGAAGGTGAGTTATTCTTTTCGCAGAACCTTTAGATGTGAAGCATTTGCACATGTAGATTCTAAAAATAGAACCAAGCTAGATGCAAAATTTAAAAAGTGTACCTTCATTGGATATGGAATTGATGAATTTGGTTATAGGCTTTGGGATTTTAAAAATCAAAAAATTGTGAGAAGCAAGGATGTTGTATTCAATGAGAAGGTGTTGTACAAAGATTAGTTGCAACAGCATGAGAAGAAAGAAAAGGATTATGTGGTGCTGGATGATACTCCAAATAATGATGTTCCAGTGGTTCCTCATGCTCTACAATAGCAACCAGAAATACCACAAACTCTAGTGAATCTTAGATGGTCAACAAGGCTAAGTAGACCTCCTGAAATGTTTTCTCCCTCTTTGTATTCTATTTTGTTAACAGATGCTGGTGAACTAGAAGGGTATGATGAAGCTATGTAGGTGGATACATAGGTTCAATGGGAGCTTGCAATGAAAGAAGAAATGGACTACTTGCTAAAAAATCAGAATTAGGGATTATGTAAGTTGCCTGTAGGTAAAAAGGCTTTACCAAACAACTGGGTTTATCAGCTAAAAGAGGAAGATGGAGGTAAGAAAAGATTTAAAGCCAGGTTAGCTGTAAAAGGATTTGCATAGAAAAAGGGCATTGATTTTGATGAGATATTTTTTCTGGTTGTCAAGATGACTTCTATTCATATTGTTTTAAGTATTGTGGCTACTGAAGATTTGTATTTGGAATAGCTAGATGTGAAAACTACCTTTCTCCATGGTGATTTGGAGGAGGAGATATACATGGAACAACCCCAAGGATTTGAGGTCACAAGTAAGGATAAATTGGTGTGCAGATTAAAGAAGAGTTTGTATGGCCTGAAACAAGCACCTCGACAATAGTATTTGAAATTTGATAGTTTTATGGCTGAGCAAGGCTACAGTTGGTGTAATTCTAACCATTGTGTTTATTTTAAGAGGTTGGATAATGACAACTACATTATTTTATGTTTATATGTTGATGACATGCATGTAGCTGGGTCTAACATGGATCACATAAGAGAGTTAAAACAACAGTTAGCACAATCATTTGCTATGAAGGATTTGGGGGTAGCAAACCAAATCCTTGGTATGAAAATTTGTAGAGATAGGACAAACAAAAAATTGACTCTATCTCAGGCTGATTATGTTGAAAAGGTGTTACAAAGATTCCATATGGAGAATGCAAAGGTTGTCAGCACACCTTTGCCTAGTCATTTGAAATTGACTAAGGAGATGTGTCCTAAGACACCAGAGGAGGAAGAAAAAATGTCCAAGGTACCATATGCTTCAGCTGCAGAAAGTTTAATGTAAGCCATGGTATGCATGAGACTAGATATTGCACATGTTGTAGGAGTTGTAAGTAGGTATATGAGTCATCCTGGATTGGAGCATTGGAATGCAGTAAAATAGATTCTCAGATATTTGAGAGGTACATCCAATAAACACTTATGTTTTGGGGGCTCTAATAATGATTTAGTAGGTTATGTAGACTCAGATTTGGTAGGGGATATTGATACCAAGTGGAGTACTATAGGTTATGTCTTTACTATAGGTGGGATAGTGGTGAGTTGGATTTCTAGGTTGCAAAAGGTGGTTTTTTTATCCACCACAGAGGTAGAATATGTAGCTACAAAAGAGGCAAGCAAGGAGATGATATGGCTGCAATCTTTCATGGAAGAATTAGGCAAACAACAGGCTACAAGTTATTTGTTTATAGATAGCCAAAGTGCCATACATCTTGCAAAGAATTATGCCTTACATTCAAAGACCAAACATATACAGTTGAGGTATCACTTCATTCAATCTGTGTTGGATGATAGACAGTTAAGGCTGGAAAAGATACATATAGATAAAAATCTAATGGATATGTTTACAAAGGTAGTGACAAGGGAGAAGCTGAGCTCCTCTTCAGCTTCAATTGGTCTTCAAGATGAAAAACAACAAAAATAGAACAACAAAGTCTAGGGTGCTTATTTCCAGTGGGAGCTATAGGGTTAGTGGTGTTATGATTAGTCTCCAAGTGGGAGATGATATGGTGTGGAGTCTGATTAGTCTCCAAGTGGGAGATTGTTGTTATATGGAGCCTAATCAGAGTCGAAGGTTAAATTTACTCCACTTTTATCAGTGTGGTTTCCCCCCAAATTCTTACAGGGTCAAGGGGCAGCGCCCCTTGTGGGGGTTTGGGGGCAGCACCCCCAAGACGAGGTCAAGGGGTAGCCCTTTTTATCAATACTTATAAAGGCGTCGGGAGTTATTTTTTCTATTGGATGACATAAAAAAAACCCTATTTTGTAACCAACATAAGTCTTGATAAAAAGGGCTAAGGGTTAGGGTTTCTGTTGATATTGTATTGTAGCATTTGCAGCAGTATTGAGTTGTAGGGATTGCTGGTTGTAATTGGTTTGATTTACTGGATAATAATATTGGACTCTCTATTGGTGGATGTAGCCCAAGTTTGGGTGAACCACGTTAAAATTGTCTCTTGCTATTATTATTCCTTTTTATTTTTCATTCCTCTGTTTAATCTTTATTTGTATTTAATTGATATCTTCTGCCATCTAACCCTAACAACAACTAATTCTATAGAAGAAAACAAACTTATTTACAACTCCTCCCTAACTAAATTGATCCTTATTTCAGACTCAGTCTAGAAATATGACCTTGAACCAATGTCTTCTCATAAGCCCTAAGTTCCCTTTTATAGATGCAAGGGAGCAACAAGCTTCAGGCTTATGACAAAAGAAGTTACAATATTTTTCTAACCAACAAATGCAGCTAAAGATACTGGTGCAACCGCTTCGCAACTATATGCTTTTATTTCATGGCACATGCTGAAGTGTGTGCTTCCCACAAATGTGTCCTCTCAATTTTAGAGGGAAACGAGTAGTGAGGGTTGATGGGGATTCATCCGATTTGATATTGTGGAGGCCCTTATCCCCATCTTATGCCTCTTATTTACCAGATAAGGGCATTCACTATCCATTTTATCCTCCTTAATTGAGAATGACTACAAGCATCAATATCAAAAGAAAACTCGATTAACTAGAGTTCTTCTCTTTATGCCCATTGTCACTTGTAAGGATGTGATTCCTCTTTCATAATTGAGTGGTTACCAACTAGCTCAACTAGATAGAGACCATATGAAATCACACCAAACTAGGTATGGACATACCATCCACCCTGTGAGGGCCGCAACAACAATGATAAAATAGGAGCATTCTATCCTTATATGCTACATCTAGAGAGGAAACATCCCTATAAGTAGAGAAAATGCTTTGTTAGGAAAAGTAGAAGAGGGATGAAGGTGGAAGGAAAAATGAGTTTACTCCACACCTGATACTAATCTGCCAAATCACAGTCATAAGGAATGGCTGGAGTATGGAGATTAAAATCAAGGATCCCAATCTAGATGAAGAACAAGGAAGAAGAAATGCCCATAGAAGTTTGCACAGTGTTGTTGTTACCCCCTAATCTTTCTTGTACCACCAATTCCTGAGGAAATAATTCCAAGTCTTTCTAATTTTGTAGGGATAGATCGAGAGCCATGAGAACAAAGAAGAAAATCCTAAAGAACAGGGGAGCAGATAGAACACATAAGAGCAGGGAAAAGCCATACTATGAGAATAGCTTTAGATAGTATGAATTGCAACATCAACACTTGCCTTTTTATAGAAATTTAGGGATGGAAACATACATCTGCCCATCTATGGTGTATTAATTTTTAGTCACTTTGGTACATTTCTGCCATAAATAGAAATCTATCAAAGATTGCCATAATTGAATAGAAAGATAAGATTTCATAATTCCGCGTAACTTGAAAACATCACTTATTGTATTGAATTTGGCTAGATCAAGTGTCTTGGTTTTCCCACTTAAGCACATGCTTGAGCCGTTAATGCTTTGATATGCAACTTAGCCAAGTTCAGCGCCAACGAATCCTTCTAGCATGATTTTGAATTTAGGTCATTGATCTAGATCCCAGCTGGTGCATTTTGATGGTGGTGTTGATTTGACCCCTTTTCTAGGTTGGACCTTATTGGTTATGTAATTCAATAGTAACATGCCACTTCGACATTCCTTTCCAATCGTGATCTTGAGAAAAAAATTCCTTTGTAGTGCGATTAAGATGGCACCCGCCATTCCGCGTATGAAGGATGTGGTTAGAGATATGATCTCAGTGGAATGATGGATAACTATCAGATCATTGTACCCTAAGTAGAGCATCTCTTGAAATAGTTACACTTGATGCCACGTCTGAGATATGCATTTAATATAAGAGTCCCATCACTTTAGGAAAGCCACATGTCTCAATTCTATGATTTTGTGGTCGCTCAAAAAACCTCTTGATGGAGTATGGAAGAACATCAAAACTAAGAAAAAATTGATATATACACCTAGGACCCACCTTCATGCCATCTGGGACTATCCACAGCCATCTATCACCTTTTCCACATTTCCACTAAGGCCAATTTCCTTTACAATTCATCTAGGGCGGAATGGCAAAAATGAATCCACATGTGCCATCTGCACAAAACTAGTTAGTAGGATTGGTCTCTAACGTGTATACAATCTTTTGCCATCTATATGAAGGGTGACCAATCATGTAAATTTTCTCTTTAATATTATGTTTTTTTTCGATATGGGGTATAGATGGTAATTGGTTGGCGAGGGCCGGTAAACAACATGGAGGGATGACATGACAAGGGAACTTAAAAGGATAGTGATGGGAACAAGCAGTCACCGAAGAATTAGATCAAATGAAACTAATGACCTTATTCGATAAGGGTTTAGGGTTTTTGATAGAGTTGGGTTACTCGGAACACACTTTTCTTTTTAGCAGAAAAACCCTTATCATGGAAATCTTGTAACCAGGTGACACAAAGTAGGGAACAAAACAACAAGAAACATGGAAAAATTTTCATGGTTCCATCAATGGCTCTAGTTGGGGATGTCTATTCAATAATTAACAAAGAAAGATCATAGAATAAATCTAGAGGAGCAGACCAAACACATAATGACCTTAGGCTATTATGTAGAAAAAATAAAATGCCAACCTGCCTCTATCAAACATTCTATTTTCCAATGACTTTGTTAAATTGCTATTGAAAACCTCATTGAAATTCAATCTATTCGTTACATATACATTCAGATAACCTTTTGGACAATTATTTTCATCTTCTCTATGGTTCCTTCTATTGTTTTGAATCATAAATATTTGAGACATACTACCATCAGAAGGAGATTCAACATTCAATTCAATTGTTTCTGACCACGTAAAAATATCATTACCTCCAGATTTTTGTCCTTCGCATATATCTGAAAAGAAAAAGCAATTATAATCTATATTATAATTAGTAGCAGGGGATCTTTTACATTCTCCCACATCAATGTCAAACTTGAAACAATCATACTTTGTTTCCCTTTTGAAATCTGATATTCTATTCTTACTTTCTTCTTTCTGATTTGGCACTTCATTCTGATGCTAAATGTAGGATTGGAAAACACTATTAGGTTGGAGATTTAGGCCCTGATTATTTAATATAGTGTTTATTTCCCCAGATACCTTTGGATGTAGAACTAATATTGCCTCATTAGTTCCCTTAGGAGTCTCTTCAAAGAGTGGATTGTCTATGCATTCATAAAGCTCCATATCATCTCCTATTGACAAATCTATAGGCTCATCATATAATGGATTGTCTCTGATATGCATTTCATTAGCACAAACTTCATTATCACTGTCCATATAGCAAGTATCATCATCTATTCTAGGACTCTTATCATTTTGATATGAGCATTCTGATAATTGTTCACTATTTTCTATATGAGTGACAAGGATTAATCCCTCCTGAGACTTAGACTCAAAGCGGGCTAGTTCCCTAGGAGGTTTTGATATAAAATATATTTCCTCACAGTCTGGGGAAATGTCTTTAATTTGCACATAAGTCATAGGGACTTCCTTGACTAATATATCCTTGTGTATCATGGTATCTATTATTTCATAAGTTGTTTTGTAAGGCTCTGGGGATTTCCTTTTATTTTGATACTGAGGGAAGAAAAGAGTAGCAGGAGTATAGGAACATAGGATTCCTCTTATTTGATCATAGTCCCTATCCCTTCCATTAAATTGAGCTTTGTAATTTAATTTTTTTGGCATGGGTTTATAAGAATAGTCCATTTTATTTTTTCATTGATAAATGGGAGGATAAAAGGATTCATTATTCCTTTTACACCCATTTTTCATAGACGCACGACCCTTTATCTTTGTGTTCTTCCAATTATTTTCTATACTTATGGCAAAGGAATATGCTTGCCTCATAGTAGTAGGGTTTTTATCTCTCAGTCTATAACTATCCTTTATATTGAAGGCACCCAAATATATGATCAAACACATAGCCTCATTGGGTCTAATATTTTCAGGAATTTCCCTCACTATTCTGGCAAATCTTAAATTGAAAGCTAGGACTGATTCCTTATTTTCCTTTTCAATCTGTATGAGTTCCTTAATCAATATACCCACATCTATTCTCTCCCCAAATTGCTCCATGAAAGAAAACTTTAAATCTTGCCAAGAAAAGATAGACTGACGGGGTAAATATGCAACAATCTTTAACTTCTCCCTTAAAAGTTTGAACAAACAATTTTATGACTACATCTTCATGACCTACTTCATAATCTCCCATTAAGTCACAAAACTCTTGTAAATGGCTACTAGCTGTTTTGGATCTATCATTGTTGAACTGAGTTATCTGATCTCTAACTTCCTTGGGTATATGGTTCGGAAACCCCCAATTACCATTGAAATTAATTGCCCCATATCTTTCCATGACAAACCCACTTTGACAAAAGAAATTTGATTGTTGTACATTTCTAAACTTCTAGGAATGTTTTTTTAAGCTTGGTAAAATACCTGAAAAGAGCCTGTTGCTTCCGGTGTAGATTTTGTCTTGTTTTTTACGCAAAATCAATAATACTAGACTACATTGCCAGATCCTTTCTCATAGAGTTGCCACCTCTACTTTATAGAGGAATATATTATTTCCTTCTCAGGACCAGCTTTTGAACCCTGTTTCACAATAGGGTTACACAAAATACTCGGAAATATAAAACTTTATGTAACAGTCCTACATCTATCATTACTGTGAATGGAAAATTTATAGTAGCGTCAACATCCTTTCCTTTGAAAGGAATATGATCCAACAGACTTCTATCCTTCTAACCATTTATTAAAGACCTCTTAGCTTGAAAATATAACTCTATAAAGTTAGAAAACATGAGGAAACTTTGAACGGATAGACACTCCTTTTGAATCTCATAAACTATTGGCACCTTTTGTAAGGGATTTAAGTTATTTGGATAAGACACAACCTCTTTTGCTTAAAAGGTTCCCTAGTAGAGTCACCAATATGTTGGTTGTTTTAAATTCCCAACCCGATTCTCATAGCAAACCTATAAAATCAACCACTTATTAATGATCGATATACCTTGAGGGATTGGCCAACGAATAGGAGATTTAAGGGGAGGAGGCCCTTTTCTCAATCTCCTTGTTCTACCTCTGCACTTTAGGCTCTATGAAACCAAGGAGGGTGTTCCTATTGTAAAATGGACTTATCTCTAATTCTCTGGCTATTTCTTCTAACTGATGTCTTCCTATCTTGGGGATAACAACATTCTACTCAAAAGGGATGGGGTTTTCCAGAGATATTAGATTGTCATCTTTATTTATATCACAGATATGTTTCTTGTAGGCTGGTTAAAAGAATGTATGATAAAGTGAGGATTGGCTAGATTCTTTAAGTTTATATCTTATTCTTTGCAGAGGAACATGCAAAACATAACTTAATCAAAATAAATATCCTAAAGCCTTATTGCTGGAAAGGAAAATATTTGGATTGAAAATACTTTGAGGATAAAGAGAGGGGCGTAAGTTCAGTCTAGTATCCATGAAACAAATTAGTTCCTATCCAAGGGCCAAGGAGTAAAAAAAGTCAAAATGATGAAACTTAAATAGACAACGATGTAAGAAACATTAGTTTATTGTAAAGGTATAACAATGCCATAAATTAGTGAAAATGAATAGACATGTAAATAAAATTCAGCTCATTCAAAATGAAGAAGGGATTTTAGTGTATGATCATGGTGATATTCAAAAAGAGGTTGTTTCCTTCTTCTCCTCTCTTCTTTCTAAGAATAATTCTTCTTTTCCAGAAGAGTTGTGTGAATCTTTATTGAATAATATCCCACGTTTGGTAGAAAAGGAAGATAATCTTATGTTTCTTAAAAAGTTTTCTTTGGAAGAAGTAAGGGGTGTTGTTTTCTCTATGGATCTAGATAAAGCCCCAGGCCCAGATGGTTATACCCCTCTTTTTTTCAGAGATGTTGGGATATTATTTGTAGAGATGTCTGGCTTGCTTTAGAAGAATCTAGGAAGAACAACAATATTTTAAAGGAATTGAATGGTACTTTTATAGCCCTAATGTCAAAAGTCAACTCTCCAACCTCTTTTGTCCAATTCAAACCTATCTCTTTGTGTAATACTTTATATAATTTTTTTACAAAAAGCCATCACAATGAGATTGGGCTCTCTGATTCCTAGAATTATTTCTAATGGACAAGGGGGGTTTGTTCCAGGAAAGGAGACAGCAGATAGAGCATTAATTGCTCATGAAGTTCTTCATTCTGTTAAGGAATTAAAATTACCAGCTATGATATTAAAACTAGATATGAAGAAGGCTTATGACAGAATCTCATGGGAATTCCTGGTAAAGGTTCTTGGGAAATTTGGTTTTGCAAAAAAATGGTGTAAATGGATTTGGTCTTGCATTTCGAAAGTCGGATCTGCTATTCTAATAAATGGAAATCCTACTGATTTCTTCCATGTTTCTCAAGGGATTAGACAAGGGGACCCCTTTTCTCCTTATCTTTTTATTATGATGGTAGATGATTTCAGTTGAGAAATTATTAATCAATGTAGGCTATCTAATTGGAAAGGTATTTTTATTCCTCATGTTCCTTTTCCTATTTCACTACTCTTTTTGCAGATGATACCTTACTATTTGGTTATCATTCTTTAAGAGAAGCCAAATGCATTCAGAATACAATTTCAAAGTATTGTGAAGTTTCAAATCAAGAGGCAAATCTGGAGAAGTCTAAAATCTTCTTTTTCAATACCAAGGTAAACATTCAGAATAAAATCATTTCTTTTTTGAAATATAAATTAGGGTCCCTACCTAGTTAGTATTTGGGCATTCCTTTGTTTTTTGGTCCTAATAGAAATTCATATTGGGCCAAGATTTCTAAGTCAATTCATAATAGAATTGCTTTATGGAAGGGTAGATGGCTTACATTGTCTGGTAGAATAACTCTTCTTAAGTCAGTCTTGACTGCTCTCCCAATTTATATGCTTTCAATTTTGAAGATTCCTAAAGGAATCATAGAGGACATCTAGAAATCTCTTAGATATTTTCTTTGGAAAGGTAGTTTAGAAGTTAGCAATAAGATCCCATTGATCTCTTGGGACAAGATCAGTATTCCCAAATCTTTAGGAGGAGTAGGTATTCATAATTCAAAAGCTCAAAATAAGTCTTTGGGTGCTAAGCTGGCTTGGAAGCTTTTCTCTAAACCCCAATTAAAATGGTGTAAACTTATGCAACATAAATATTTGGATTCTTTTGATCTAGAAATAATTTTTACAGTGGAGAATCCTCCTAAGGGTTCTAATATGTGGAATTTTTTGGTGGCTTGTAGAGGGGTTATTCTTCCTCATCTTTCTTGGAAATTTTTTAATGGTTCTAAGGCTTGTTTTTGGGAGGATTCATGGAATGGTTTTCCTCCTCTTTCTCATTGTCATGGATTAGATCAGGCTAAAGAATTCCTTATTCAGAATTGGGGGAGTAAGATGAGAGATTATTTTTCAGTAATCAAGGATGGTTCCTTCTTTTCAGTTGTGTGGAAAGAATTTCAGGGGTGTGATTTTCCTTAAGAACAGAAAGTTTTCCTTACTACTTAGCTTCAAAAGAGGAGGATTTGTTACTCTCAAAAAGAAGATGAATTGATTTGGACCTTTACTAATAATGGATATTATTTTGTTTGTGATGGATATAGATCCTTGGTCTTTAAACAAGGAAATTAGATTTTGGATTGGCCTTATTCTCTTTGTTGGAATGTTACATGTCTTCCTAAAGTTGGTGCTTTTGCTTGGTTGGCCATCAAGAAGAAAATTTTGACTAGTCAGAGGTTACGTAAACCTGGAATAGCAGAGCCCTTTAAATGTGTTTTTTGTGGCAAGTGTGATGAGGATCCTGATCATCTCTTTGTGCTTTGTTCTTTTGCTTTAGATTGTTGGTATTGGTTGTTTTCAAAGCTTAATTGGTTTGCTTCTTCACCTAATTCTATTTTGGACTTGTTTTGTAGTTGGCCAATTCTTTATAAATGTTCAATATTCTCTTCTATCGAGTTAGTCTCTCCTTCTATTGTGATATGGAGTTTATGGTTCGAAAGAAACCAGAGGATATTTAGAAAAGAATTTCAAAATCTTGAAAGTATATTGTTAATCATTGAGAAGACTATTTCAGAAGTTATCATGAGTAATCTGCAGAGGAAGGGTGCCTCTAATTTAAGTTTCACCTCTTGGGATGATCAAAATTTGAAATTTTTGAAACTCTTAAAGCCTTTGCCAGATTTAGGAATTTCTCCAATCTTAAAAATTGATAGAAGTATCATTCAATGGAAGCTTCCTGAACAAGGCTTTGTAAAGCTTAATTTTGATGGTGCTTCGCGTGGTAACCCAGGCCCTGTCTTGATTGGGGGAGCATTAAAAAGTGATTCAAGTGAACTACTAGAGGATTTTTCTAATAAAATTCCAGAGACCACAAATAATCAAGCAAAAAATTTGGCTTTGGTCAAAGGCTTGAAGCTTGCAAAGTAGATGAATATTGTTGATCTTCATATGAAGGGGATTCTTTGGTAATTATAAATACATTAAGGAAAAATATTTCTTTAAATTGGAAGATAAATTATTTTCTTCTAGAAGTGTGGGACTTGTTGCAAAATTTTGACAAGTTTGTTATTTCGCATTGCTATAGAGAAGGTAATCTTTTGGCAGATGCTTTAGCCAATTTAGCCTTTGATTTGGAGGAAGATCATTTGGTTTTGGATAGCAGAAATATTGGAGGTTTTCCCAATATTCAAAGCATAGTTGAAAAAGAATCGAGCACATGTGTGGTTTAAATGCATGTGTGACTTATATGCTTTAATTCTCACTCTATTCTATGTAGGCAATTTGTGTGTATTAACTATTTCATGATGACATCTGCTTTGTGATCTCCTTTTGTAGTAGGGAAATCTGCACTGAATCCTATCTCTTATTAATTCCTATCAGTTTATGGAGGTTTCCCATAACATGACATCATTTAAGTGATCTAGAAATGATGTTGAGTCTTAATTATTCTATCCCTTCAAGATTATTTAACCATAATCTTCCCCTATTTCATTCATTCTTTGTTAACAAATGCAAGATGGAGATACAATTGAATCTCAGACTTCACTTCCCTATGCAGAAATGGGAGACGGCCTTCTTTGGGTATGTGAATGCAGAAGGTTTAGCTTCTGTGTTTGCAATTGAAAACCAAGATATTGAAGAAGCAGTCCATAAGGTGGTGGGGAAAAATTTGTTGGACTCCTGTGTGCGATCTCTCTACCCTTCTCAGATTTTGTCAATGTTTGCTTCCAATGTGATAGACTTGGTTCAGGATTCCTCGCTCGTAAGACAATTAATAATCAAGTTTGCTCTCATTTTCTGTATTTGGTGGAGTTGTTGCTTGAAGCTTTCCAGAACTATGACTTGTTTAAGTCTGGTGTATTAATTGGGGGATTATTTACTAAATGTAACATTCTTCATTATCCTGCTCATAATTGCACTTGTAATGCCTCTGGTTTGGCTATACAACTAGAGAATGAGGATATTTTAAACATCTCTCTTCACGCTCATAGGATTGAGTTGGGGGAATCACTGGTGAATCAGGTGGAAGAGAAATTTTATGCCTTGTTGTTTCTGGTTCAGTTTCATCCTCAGATTTCTCCTCCTCCTGGGTCACCAGTAGATTTGGATGCAGCCGAGGGCAATTTTATGTTGCAAGATTTGAATGATATAGATGTTGGTTAAATTATTCATTTTCTTTCTTTTTTACTAGTTATGATATCACTTTTTGTAAGCCCGATTATACAAGGGCCTGTATAGTTCAGTGGTGCATAGTCAAAAGGTTATACTGCTTTTCGTCAGCTGCTATCTGGCTGGTGGGTTTTTCAAAGGTGTTAGTGCGAGATGATTTTACTTTAGTAAATTGTCAGGATTGAAATTACCTTTTGTATTGGTCTAATATTTCCTAGTTTTGTTGTTGTAAATCCCATATGGATAATTGTAATCAACAAGCTATAACTGGAGGTTTTCTTCCTGGTTCTTTCCTACCGGTATGCTCCCTGAACTAGGATTTTGTAACTTTTTATTTATAAATATAATATATTATAGTGGTTCACCACTTTTGTTTAAAAAAAATAATGCCATACATTAGAAATACTTTTACTAGCTTTGAAATCAACTATACTTAATTATCCATGTATACCTGAATCATATATGATATTTTCAAATAGCAATTTTTATATTACTCCTTGAGTAAAGGCCATAAGAGAAATATGTCAACACAGAAAAGACTGTGTCAATGAGTAAAGATGATTCTTCAACCAAATATATATTCATAATATGAAATTGTATACATGAAGTAGGAGACAATGTATTTCAAAACTCAACAAAATCTGTAAAATAAACTGTTCAGTAACTTGCATCATAGCTTTCAAATATTCAATCAAGAAACCAAAAGAGACTCAAATTGGTCACCTTAAAATAGATGACTAATTCTATAGTAGAAAAAAAAACTTATCTACAACTCCTCCCTGACTAGATTGATCCCTATTTCAAACTCAGTGTGGAAATATGAGCTCGAACCAATGTCTTCTCATAAGCCCTGAATTCCCTTTTATAGATGCAAGGGGCAACAGGATTCAGGCTTATGAAAAAAGAAGTTACAATATTTTTCTAACAAATAGATGTAGCTGAAGAGGCCGGTGCAACTGCTCCGCAACTGTATGCTTTGCTTTCATGGCACATGCTAAAGTGTGCGCTTCCCACAAATGTGTCCTCTCAATTTTAGAGGGAAACAGGCAGTGAGGGTTGATGGGGATTCATCCGATTTGATGTTGTGGAGTCCCTTATCCCCATCTTATGCCTCTTATTTACCAGATAAGGGCATTCACTATCCATTTTATCTTCCTTAATTGAGAATGACCGCAAGCGTCAATATTAGAAGAAAACCCCATTATCTAGAGCTCTTCGCTTTATGCTCATTGTCGCTTGCAGGGATGTGATTCCTCTTTCATAATTGAGTGGTTACCAACCAGCTCAACTAGACAAATACTAGATGAAATCACATCAAACTAAGTATGGACATACCATCCACCCGATGAGGGCAACAACAATGACAAAATAGGAGCATTCTATCCTTATATGCTACATCCAGAGAGGAAACATCCCTACAACTACAGAAAATGCTTTGTTAGGAAAAGTAGAAGAGGGATGAAGGTGGAAGGAAAAATGAGTTTCCTCCACACCTAATACTAATCTGCCAAATCACAGTCATAAGGAATGGTTGAAGTATGGAGATTAAAATCAAGGATCCTAGTCTGGATGAAGAACAAGGAAGAAGAAATGCCCGTAGAAGTTTGCACAGTGTTTTTATTAACCCCCCAATCTTTCCTGTACCACCAATTCCTGAGGAAATAATTCCTAGTCTTTCTAATTCTATAGGGATAGATCGAGAGCCATGAGAACAAAGAAGAAAATCCTAAAGGACAGGGGAGCAGACAGAACACATAAGAGCAGGGGAAAGCCATACTGTGGTAATATCTTTAGATAGTATGAATTGCAACATCAACACTTACCTTTTTATAGAAATTTAGGGATGTAAGAATACATCTGCCCATCTGTGGTGTGTTAATTTTCAGTCACTTTGCTACATTTCTACCATAAATGGAAATCTATCAAAGATTGCCATAATTTAACAGAATGATAAGACTTCATAATTCTGTGTAACTTGAAAACATCACTTCTTATATTAAATTTGGCCAGATCAGGTGTCTTGGTTTTCCCACTTAAGCACTGTTATCATATTTGATTTCATCACATAGAGGATGAAATGTCATTCCTAGTAAAGGCACAAATTCCCAAGGGTCGAGCTTTGCACAAGCCAAATCATTCTGTTACTAAATTCTTTAGAAGCGGCAATGATGAAGACTTTGCACATGCCTAAGCAATTAATGTTTTGATATGTAAATTAGCCAAGTTTAGCGCCAACAAATCCTTCTAGCATGATTTTGAATTTAGGCCGTTGATCTAGTTCCTAGTTGGTGCATTTTGATGGTGCTGAGTTGACCCCTTTTCCAGGTCAGACCTTAGTGCTTACTTGATTCAATAGTAACATGCCGCTTGGACATTCCTTTCCAACCATGATCCCAAGAAAAAATTTCCTTTGTAGTGCGGTTAAGACAGTACCCACCATTTCGCATATGAAGGATGTGGTTAAAGATATGATCTCAGCGGAATGGCAGATAACCATCAGATCGTTGTACCCTGAGTAGAGCATCTCTTGAAACGGTCACGTTTGATGCCACATCTAAGATATTCATTTAATATAAGAGTCCCATCGCTTTAAGAAAGCTATGCGTCTCAATTCTGTGATTCTTCGGTCACTCAAAAAACCTCTTGATGGATTATGGCAGAACATCAGAACTAAGACAAAATTGATATATAGCACCTAGGACCCACCTTCATGCCATCCAGGACTGTCCACTACTAGCTGTCACCTTTTCCGCATTTCCACCGAGGCCAATTTCCTTTGCAATTTATCGGGGGTAGAATGGCGGAAATAAATCCACATGTGCCATCTACACAAAACTAGTTAGTAGGACTGGTCTCTGACATGTATACAATCTTTTTTCCATCTAGATGAAGGGTGACCAATCGGGTAAATTTTCTCTTTAATATTAGGTTTCTTTTCGGTACAGGGTATAGACGGTAATTGCTTGATGAGGGGCTAGTAAACAACATGGAGGAATGACATGACAAGGGAACTTAAAAAGATAGTGATGGGAATAGGCAGTCACCGAAGAATTAGATCGAGTGTAGCTAGTGACCTTATTCTATAAGGGTTTAAGGTTTTTGATAGAGTTGGGTTGCTTGGAACACACTTTTCTTTTTAGTAGAAAAACCCTTATCATTGAAATCTTGTACCCAGGTGACACAAAGCAAGGAACAAAACAACAAGAATCATGGAGAAAATTTCATGGTTCTTATTATCATTGAGAATTGCACCCATATGCAAGGCTAGTAAAGCTCTGCAATTCTATGTAACATGGGACTAATTTCAGGTTGTGGGTGCCCTATAATGAAATTAGACCTCCAGATTGTGGGTTGGTTCCCTTAAAATATTCTATTGGAATGTATGATTTTTTCTTTGGAAAAAGGAAAGAAGGGATCTATATGGAATTGAAACTATAAAAATTTGGTGATGCACCTAATATGGATAAAAATATGCAATCTAGTTCATAATATAACTCAGAAATCTGATTCACATAATCCAATCTTGGCACAAATATCAAAAAAGTAATTCTAAGGGAGGCTTGAAAATGGGCTTTCTATGAAGGAAATGGATTTTTTACAACACAAAAAGATTATTTTCAGCTAACACAACCTATGAGCTGCAATAATAATATGCTTAATACTCCAAGCAAGAGTGAGACAATAATTTTAAAGGTTTAAAGATTAAAACACAGTAAAACTTCATCAAATCACTTCATACAAGTTGCATCAAATGGAAAGGTAATTACTTGATTCCAAAGAATAAAGGAAATATTGCAAAAGGAGACAAAAAAAATGGAACCTGTATCTTGTTGATCTCTGTGCAAAACTGTAAAAATTAAGCTACAAAACCTTCTTCTCTCAAAGTATATAAGAGCAAAAATGCAAGAACTAGCAAAAAAAAATTCTTTACAATATATAGGTTTTCTCTCTCAAGAAGCATGCAAAAAATATGAACTTACAGCTAACTACCTCTAAAAATAATCTCTCACGAGCAACCTCCAAAATCCTCAAAATTAGGGTCTTAAACTGCCACAAATTGAGCAAAAATAGCTCCAATTTGGGTCTCTCCATATGCTTGACCAAAAAGTTGACCAAGAACCCTAAAAATAATCCTCAAATCATGCAAGAACCTCCTAGGTGGCCTAGCAAACTCAACTAATCAATTTGCATGATTTTGCATTAGCAAAATTGATTGTGAGTAAATAATAAAGTAATAAAAACAATTACTTTATTCTTGGTTACAACTTGTTCTAATTTGAATTTATAATTTATGAAAAATAATAAAGTAATTAGAAAATATTACTTTATTATTTATTTACAATTAATGTATTTGTAAAATCATGCATGAAAAACTAACTCCTTATTACTCTAAATACATATGCCTAATTTGCATAATTTTAGCAAAAATAGGACTTTAGAGATAAATACAATCCTTATAACTCCTTGTGAGAGAAAAAATACCCTCTTGCATACTAATATGCCTTTAGGGAAAAAAATATTACCCTTATTACTCCATATACATTATCAAAATGCATAAAAAATAAGGCACTTCATACTACACTTATAACTCCATATTTGATTCAAAAGAAAACAAATATTCTTCTCTGCCTTATAACTTCAATCACCATGCAAAATACCACACTGCCACACATATATCATGCAAAATAAATCCCTAGGCTTCCTTGTTACTCTACCATATGCATCAATATGTGAAATACATCATATTTTCTCCACACCTCCTCATGCAAAATGCTATATTCCTGCCACCTTATCAACCCTTTGTTAGCCATCTTGTAATCCCATTTTGTCTCTTATACATCTTACCTTATCCACTTTGTCATTTGTCTTCATAATGCATCTGCTTTTCTTTGACTTTGGATGTATTTAAAAAAGCATAAAGCAAAAGGAAACTTGACCATATTTGATCTCCATGAATATGAGGAATATTCAGTTTTTGACTTTGTTTTGCATATACTATAAAGCATATTTGACCATCATGGAAATAAAAAGTCTAAGGCACCAATCCTCACTCTTGAATGATCTCAATTTTTGACTTGGCAAAACAAAAGTGAAGAGAAAAAAAAAAACCTTTGGCCTACGACCCCTTTTACCTCAGCATTAGGTCTAATGATGATCAGGGTTTTGACCATGGCTCATGGATAGGGCACTTGATTTTATTCTTTTTGTTTTGAAGTCAAAATGTGAAAGAAAGATTCCATCGATCAAAAAAGGGAAAAAAACCCTAAACACTTCTCATTTTTATCATTTTTACTCTGCTCTTGGGTTCTTCTATGCCACCGCTAGGGTTTGATACTCTAGTTTTTCTCCTTCACTTTCCTAGATTTTGTGGTTGAATATTTGGCACTCTTATGTCAAAACAAATCCTAGGAACAAGGTGAGCACTAGATCTTTTGTTTTAACTTGGTATTTCTGTGATTTATATCCTTCATGGCCTTGACCTGATGTCTCTTTCTGAGCACTTTCATGAGTCTTTACACTCTATTCTCACCATATCTTATTTTTTGTATTTCTGCTGAATATCTTCATATACTTTGAGGGTTTCAATAATGAGAAGTGTTCATCCTGTAACTCCTCCTCTACATGAATATGAGTGAGTATTACAAATGGTCTTCAGTATTCATTCTTTCACTGCGCACTAAAAATGCAAAAAGGAAGAATGAGGGTTTTTTTATCATTTTTGCATGAGATGGTTTTTATCCCTTCAAAGAGATAGGCTTTTCTAGCCACGACTTGATACTGTACTTTGTTCTTTTCCATCTTCTTCTGGGCATATGAACATTATAAGGGTTTCATAGATGAGAATGAGGGTTTGAAGAAATGTTGAAAGAATATTTGTATTTTTGAACAGTGAGCTCTTCATCAAGATGGTTTGGTTGTTTGGAACTCCTAGAATTATCCCCACAATAGAAAGCACAAGTTTGTTCATAGCTGGAGTAAAATGTAGAATATCTGTAAATATTGTTAGCATTCCCCACTATGGCATCACATGAAACATGCATGGCTATTGATATGAAGGTATAGAAGCTTTCCTTCCTTCTCCATTAATTGTGCTAAATATATAGATCCACCAGCATGAGGTAAAACAAATTCTGTATCATGACCCTTACCTCTGTAGAACTATGAATAATCACTCCACTAGTAAACATTGTATTTATGCATGATAAATGGGCTTAGATCCCTTGTTTTTTCATTCTCACTGCAATTAGAATATGCTTTGGACTCACTTTGATAGTCTATACTTAAGGAGAGATCATCGGTTGGTGTTTCCTAAGTATCATTCTTCAAAGTTGTTCCTCTCATTGACAGAGTCTCTTTTAAGCAACACAAATGCTTGACTATCAGTTGTCTGTTGCTTTGCATCTATATCTATATATTGAAGAAAATGGACTGCTTTTCTTGCTACTGGGACAATAGGACAACTTTTAAAAGTCATTCATTTCAATGGTCAAATAGCCAATAGCAAGTTTACACTTCAATCATAATAAGCAGTGGTAAATATTCATTAAGTGCTGCCTATTCCATACACTATACCAGATCTCTTTTTGTTACTATCCTTTTATTTCATTTGTGTTGATGGCTATTGATTAGCTGACCATTACAAGACTATAAGGTTGTTTATGATCTTGTGCATTCTTTTACTCTTGTAATGTTATCATACTATTATTGTTCATACAAGCAATATAAAGACCTCTTAGGCTTCACAGGCTTCACAGCCGCTAAATGAGATTCTTCTGAATGTGTTTAGACATACAGTTCCTTGAACTTTTGGAAATCCATTTTGGTGATGCCTTGAAAACAAGGGAGTACATTGTCCTGTTCTTGCTGCTATTTTTTACAGGGTCTGTGGCATTGTTTCTCTTTATTTAAGACTTTCATGGTTGACCCTACTTCATAAACTCTATTCTTTGCATGTGCTTGTAAGGAAAATGAAACCCTTACCTCTGACTCAAGAGAATGAATACATAATGCATTGTCTTGTTTTGTATATCTTTGCATGATCTTTCTTAAGCATTCCTTTGGCATCTATCAGTTCCTTATAGGATTGTTCTTCTTCTGATAGTCTTTGATTGCTTTATCTTTGTAAGAAAGTCATTCTTGACTACATAGGACTGTTAATACTACCTGTTCGATGAATTTCTATAGCAATGATGTGATTGGTCCTTTGTTATTTTTATTGATATTTTGGAAT
Source organism: Cunninghamia lanceolata (assembly GCA_027924645.1). Taxonomy (NCBI): domain Eukaryota; kingdom Viridiplantae; phylum Streptophyta; class Pinopsida; order Cupressales; family Cupressaceae; genus Cunninghamia; species Cunninghamia lanceolata. Next base: position 15,115,020 of record BSBN01000206.1, read on the forward strand.
CTAACAAGATCCCCTTGCTCATATGCACCATTCATCTAGAAATTTGTACTAGGCTTTGAAATATTCAAACAAGCCTATCTTTATGCTATCCCATATCAAGATGAGTCACTGCTTCTACTCTCCGAAGATTAGAGAACTACAGAATCTATAGCAACTCCCTACCTAATTCACGATAAAAAGTAGTAAATTTTAGTCTTGTTACTTTATTATCTGTTGGAATGAGAGGACTGAGTCCTTTTTCTATACCTCTGCCTTTGACTGAGATCCTACTATTAAAAAACTGCTCCATGGCATCTGGACTTAACATTCATCATGCATTTGTACTTGTGACTTAGCTATTCTGTACTATGACATTGTTGTTCCAACTTCTTGTACTTTTGCATACCTTTTATGGTTGTGCCTTATACTCTTAGTAATTGTACCTCCTATCCTTCATTTTGGCAACACTATATGATGTGCTTCCACTGTACTTGATATTTATGAACACATTTTGTGGTTTGTCTTCAATTGTGGTATGAAAAATAAAGGCTCCTATAGCATATCTTCACACTGTAGCTACATTTATCATTTGTTCATAATATTTATTCACCTGAGATGGAATAAATACCTATTGTAATTTGAGATGGCTCCTGAAGCCTATTCTTTCTATCTGATATGCAATTGAAGCTCGATTGGCATATGTGTTCCTTATTTCTCACATATCATTTGGAATTTGATCACTAATGAGCTATTGGATATAGCATAACATGTAATGGTATCACTTGAGCATGTTGGGATCGACCCTTGTGGGAGCCACATTTTCTCCACATTCTTTGTCTTTGAATCAACAACATTTACTTTTCCTATACCTGGACAACGAACAAACAAGTTAGCATAAAAATATACTTGATGGTATTGATTGATCCTCTTCATGATTTTTTTCTAATTTGTAGCACTTATCTGATCTGATCTTCATATGAAATGTATGATGTGATAAGTTGATATATCTGACTGATGAAAGCATATGATAACTTTAAACATTTGGAGCTCTAACAAGACTATCCCCATTTTTTGTAGGTTGAACTGATGATAGGAGTTGAAGATTAAGACTGAAGACTGAAGACCGACATTGGCAAAACAACCTTCCTGCTCAGGTAATGATGGATGTTTAATTTTATCATGTGTTTGCATTATTTATTTTATCATTCAGATGTATAGCTTGCATGTCTACAATTGCTCAGTGTAGTTACTCCCACAGCTTGTGTGGGACACATTTGAACACTTCTTTTAAACATAATTAGTTAATTTATCTCATGCACTTGATAAATGTGTATTTCTTTTTCAATCAATGTAGAGGATAAAGAAACAGATATTGAATGTATGTTCAAAACATAACATGAAATAATAGTTTAAACAAATATCTTTCTTTCTTCCTTTCAAATTTGATTAACTACATAATCAATCTATCTTATAACTCTTGAAAGATAACACCATGTTAAAACAACTGTATTTCTTGAATGACTGATATCTTGACCACCTGATTCTCTTGTCATGATGATTCATTAGCCTTGATTAGACTGATGGGTTATCCTGTCAACTGAAGTACATTTCTATTCTGTCAAGATATCAACTATTCAATAAATACTTAATTCCAAAGTTTTCTTTTATCCCTTTTGAACAACTACACTTAGGTCAAACTAATTTTAAGTGTGAACAGAAATTAGTAACAGTTCCATCACATGCATTTGATTTTTTTGTGCCTTCTTGACTGTGTACAATGGTAGGGTTTGGAAAGATGGAAATTTGATGTTGAAATTCACATCTTGATGGTATTTTGACCATGATCTCCTCATATGACATCAAAAGAGCTATTACATAACCTTGTTGTCCCATAACCTTGATTATTATGATTAGAAGCATGGAAACAAACCCTACAAGAAACAAAGCAATGATTAGATCTCAATACAATCATGAGATACCCAAGCATCTGTATTAGTCTAAATCATAAAATCTCTTCATTTATAAAAATTTATCAAAGAGTTTGGTGAGTTGCCATTGGTACCCAAACCCTAGGTCTTCATTAGAAATCCTTGAATGCTAATTATTGCCATTATGCTTCTTTCTTATTAATTCTTACTAATTAGGGTAATCATATAGAGATATATAGTATCTCATGTATTCTTATAAAATGCATATGGGAATTTTATCAAATGTTGTAGTTGCATTGAATGATGCCTCAAAAAAATGTGGTCTATTGGACTTTTGAAAAATGTTGTAGTTGCAATTGCCCTAGAAAACATGTATGCAAAATGTGGAAGCATAGAGAAGGTGAGTGAACTATTTGACATGATGCCTCAAAGAAATGTGGTCTCATGGAATGGTATGGTTGTAGGATATGCAAATAATGGATTTGTCAATAAGGCTTTAGAAACTTTCAAGAAAAACCAATTGGTGGGTGTAAAGCTAATTCCACTACCTTTGACTACATCCTCTCTACTAGTGCCAAACTAAGATCTTTGGAACACAATACATGGACATCCATCAAATCAGAAAGGATATGGGAATTTTGTAAGATGTTGTAGTTGTAACTGTCATAGGAGACATGTATGCAAAATGTGGAAGCATAGAAAAGGCAAGTGGATTGTTTGGCATGATGCCTTAAAGAAATGAAATCTCATGTCCAAATGCCATGATTGTAGGATATGCACAAAATGGTTTTGTTGATAAGGCTTTAGAAACTTTCAAGAAAAAGAAATTAGTGGGTGTAAAGACAAACTAAGATCTTTGGAACACAATACCTGGACATCCATCAAATCATAAAGGATATGGGAATTTTGTAAAATGTTGTAGTTACAACTGTCATAGGAGACATGCATGTAAAATGTGGAAGCATAGAAAAGACAAGTGGATTGTTTGACATGATGCCTTAAAGAAATGGAATCTCATGGAATGCCATGATTGTAGGATATGAAAAAAAAGGTTTTGTTTATATGGCTTTATAAACTTTCAAGAAAAAGAAATCAGTGGGTGTAAAGCCCAATTCAACACTGCATCCTCTCTACCTGTACCAAAGTGGGATCTTTGGAACATGGTACATGGACATCCATCAAAGCATAAAGGATATGAAAATTTTGATAGTTGTTGTAGGTATGACTTCCATAGAAGACATCTATGCAAAATGTGGAAGCACAGACAAGGCAAGTGAACTATTTGATAGGATACAAAAAGAGTCTAGTACAACAACTATGCATGCAAAATGTGGAAGCATATGAGAATTTTATCAAATATTGTACTTGCATGGAATTATGACTCAATGAACTGTAGTCTCAAGGAACATGCCATTATTATAGGATATGCACAAAATGGATTTGTTGATATGGCTTTAGAAACTTTCAAGCAAAAGCAATAGGCGGGTATAAATCCAAATTCCACAACCTTTGACTGCATCCTCTTTGCCTATGCCAAATTGAGATCTTTGGAACATGGTACATGGACATCCATCAAAGCATAGAGGATATGGGAATTTTGATAGATGTTGTAGTTGCAACTGCCCTAGAAGACATATATGTAAAATGTTGAAGCATTGATAAGACAAGTGAATTGTTTGACATGCTGCCTCAAATAAATGTGGTCTCATGGAATGCAATGATTGCAGGATATGCATAAAAATGATGTTTTGATAAGGCTTTAGAAACATACAAGAAAAAGAAATTGACAGGTGTAAATGCCAAAATGAGTTCTTTGGAATAGGGTATGGACATCCACCAAAATAGAATGTTTGGAACAATGTATGGATAGCCATCAAAGCATAAAGGATATAGGAAATTTGTCACATGATGTAATTGCAGCTACCCTTGTAGACATGTATGCAAAGTGTGGAATCATAGACAAGGCACGTGAACTATTTGGCATGATGCCCCAAAGAAATGTCACCTCATTGAATGCAATGATTGCAAGATATGAACAAAATGGATTTTTTGATAAGGGTTTAGAAACTTTCAAGCAAATATGATTGGCAGGTGTAAAGACAAATTCCACAACCTTAGCTAGCATCCTCCTTGCCTATGCTAAAATGGACATCCATCAAAGGATAAAACATATGGGAATTTTGTTAGATGTTGTAGTTGCAACTACCATCAAAGACATGTATGCAAAGTGTGGAAGCATAGACAAGGCATGTGAACTGTTTGGAATGATGCCTCAAAGAAATGTCACCTCATGGAATGCAATGATTGCATGATTTGAACATTTAATGGATTTTTTGATAAGCCTTTAGAAAGTTTCAAGAAAATGCAATTGGTGAGTGTAAAGCCAAATTCGAAAAAGCTTAGAAGTGGTATCTTTGGAACACAGTATAGAGATCCATCAAAGCATAAAGGATATAGGAATTTTGTCAAATGTTGTAGTTGTAAGTACCCTACAAGACATGTATGCAACGTGTGGAAGCATATACAATGAATGTGAACTATTTGACATGATGCCTCAAAGAAATGTTGTCTCATGGAATGAAATGATTGCAAGATATGCATGAAATGGATTTTTCATAAGGCTTTAAAAACTCTCAAGAAAATGTCCAAAAGTAAATTTCAAACTAATGCAAATTTTGGCACGTTTAAAACCAAATTGCACAACCTTATCCAACCTCCTCCTTGTCTATGCTAGAATGTGATCTGGGGAACATGGTGTGGACAACCATCAAAGCATAAATGATGTAGGAATTTTGTCACATGTGTTGTATTTGCAGATGCCCTTGTCGATATGTATGGCAAGTGTGGAAGCATAGACAAGGTGCGTGAACTATTTGAAATGATGCCTCAAAGAAATGCACAGTCCCACAGAATGCAATGATTGCAAGATAAGCACAAAATGGATTATTTGAAAATGATTTATAAAATTTTAAGGAAATACAATGTGCATGTGTAAAACCAAATTCCTATAATGATAATTGATCATCATATTAAATATTTAATATAAACTGTCATATACATAATGTCATGAACATAACATCTAGTTTACATACAAAGCCATATACACATGTGCAAACAAAACCATACAGGCATATATACAAAAATATACATTGGTACCATACAAAAGTATGTATACAAAGCCATCTAGGCATACAAAAAAATGTCCCAAAGACTAGTTTTCTATGGACTTTTATGAAATAATCGGTGGCCCTCACTTGACCGTAAAGATGGAGAGCCAATCCGTGACTCATCCTCTCTCTACCGTCGAGTAGACCTCTTCGATAGAAGTTTATCCAGATCCACCTGTTAATACAATCAAACAATATACACATTGCTATAGAAAATGTACATGAAATATATAACATCACATATGTTATCGATCACTTACTGCCACCTGATGATCACTCTCCATCATCTTGTCTATAGCATCTTTGTCTGTAGTTGGATGGGCTAGAGTTGTGACCTCCTGTGAGAAGCATCAAGAAGCAAAATTGACTAAACATAAATATCATTTATGTACATCAAATGACATGAGATAAAACAAGAAATACAAAATTATGACATTTTCATGTTATTGGCTCATACCTCGGTCAAAGGATTTGGAGACATCATGGCTGCAACAATGCCTATCTGCACTAACTCACGAAAATGAGGAGTCCCCACATTCAACATCTGAAAATCAAGTTCAAGATTATTCGACCAAAATAAATACATAACATTATTTTAAAAATGCATAATGATTAGAAATGGTTAAATTTACCTCCGTAAAAGTGGTGGATTTGCATCCAGGGGACCAAGAAAACCATGGAGGTGTCAACCTAACTATTAAAATCATCAAATTGTCACAAAATAATATTACCATTGACATATCTACAATAATTATGATCATGTGATAAATTACATACCTACTGACCTCCTCTCATAACCCGCCAATGGACACCTAACGGAGGCAGGATGAAGACTCTAACCCTAGAATTTCATTGTGTAGATAATTACATACATCATTTTTGACTTATAATTTAGATAGTCATATAAAATTAATTACAAATTTCAAATAACAATATATTAAATACCTAAGAGTCAATACGAAATGTTGTTTGTAATATATCATCGATGAGAACAATTTATCATCCAATATGGATGTCTCCATCATTGGATGTTGCTCCTGTGTCACAACATCTTGTCGAGGGTCTTGCCGTGAGTCCTGCGCCCCATAATAACACAAGTTCCCACATGAACTGCACAAATTTGGGGACAAATGACACCTACTTCTCTCACCCTCATTGGCCTGGGTAAGATCATTGGCATGTTGTGATAGAGTTTGGGTGAGAGTAGTCAATGAATGTAATATCTCCACCTCAACACTCTCCTTCAAAGTTGATGGGAGTGACCTATGTTGTAGCCTCAATAGGGGTACATGCACATGGTTTTAATCTCACTGGGCCCCCACTCTATCTTGGGCAGAGCCACCACCTCTACCCTGGAACTCACGAATGTAAACATAATTGGAAATCTTCTTAAGGACGAACTCACAATGGAGTTTCCTCAAGAAATATTGTGGCACCTCATCATTGTTGCATTGGTTCTCATCAGAGACCATGTACCATCTATCCCAAAAGTTTTGGGATATTTCTTCATTCCTACACCAATGAATAGGAAACCATTTGCAAGTTTCTTCTAATCTTTGGTTAGTTTTGGGATTAATAAAGTGTCCACATAATTGAGATTTTGTAATTTTTTCATTGTTCACTTGTTCATATGACAACTTGTCGGCATAGTATTGCCAACACCTCTCCCTATAGTCTTGGAATTTGGTGATTTGTTTTGTCACCAAATCGATGTGGGAAACAATCTCCTCTAGTGACTTCGCAAGTGCCCTCATATGATCGATGCTTGTACTTAGATTGTTTAGCATTTGAATAAGATTTTGAAGATGTTTCTTGTTTTCTTCTATTATTTGTAGGTAGTTTTCTTGAGCATCCCTTACATTGTGAGGACGTGAGGGTGGGTTTTGAGGGTTTGGAGGGTTTTGGGGGTTCTTTTCACCCTCATCAATTCTATTTAGGTTTTCTCTTGCCTCAATAATCATAAATGTAATATAAAAACCAATCAAACATTGTAAAATTCAAAAATTCTTCTCAAACTAACAAAAATTGATCAAACCCTACCTTCTTTAGCTGCTAGACCCTCCAAATTTGTTGCATGACGTGTTTGCTAGCGAGGTAGCATCATGAAAATGATGTTTTCTCTCTTGCACATGCGTGGAGAGACTTTCCTTGAATGTGCTTGCAATTTCTTCTCAGGTTTTTATCATACAAACTCCTTTGGTCTTAGTGAAATGGCAGAAATGAGGTGATTGTGCACTTTTATGTCAAAGAAAAATGCTAGCGTATTATAATTTGCTCATGTGTTTTCTTATTTTGGACCAAAAAGTCTCATGGTGGTGACTTTTTGGTCCCCCATCTTTGTGTATACACCCAAAAGGAGTATTTAGCATAGAGTCTATCACAGGGCTATGCGCATTCTCCTGCTAAGGTGGAGTAACATGCACATTATGAGAATCAATAGGAGGGGATTTTTATGAATTCACAATCATATTATCCTTCACAAGTGAAGAAGGAATGTCCTCACTTTTTGTGGGTTGCTCTAGATTATCCTTTGGTGTTTCCACAACATCAACTTTAGGAGGTATTTTGATATTTATCTTTTTCTTGAGTGGCCCTTAATCTCCTTCACATTAACCTTTCACTTTACCTCCTTTTTTGGGGTCTTCCCCATCACCATCATTTCCTCCTTATGATGTTGTCTTTGATCTAGAAACATGGACATTTAAAACTAGTCTTTGAGAAGATGGTGGAGTAGAAGCATGTTTTCTTTTCACTTCTTGACCTGACGGTGGTGTAGCAGTTTGACCCACCATCTTTTCTTGTATCCATCTCATACTCTTATCAAGAACAAAGGAAGACCTAACAAATATGTCTATAATCTCCTTCTCCGACCACCTAAACCTTGGCAATGGCTTATCTTTCTGAGCATAATATTCTTCATCAACCAAGTCAAAAAAATCATCCACAATATGTGGGTGGTCCCAACCCAAATTGAAGGATTGCATTTGGCTCATTCTTAGTCTCATCCAATCCCTTCTCTATAACTTATGTTCATTAGTGTAGTCTTCCCAAAAATCTTTGAGATGGGGTTGATGTTCATGTAACACGGTTGCATACAAATTATCTTTCACAAAACCTTTGCTATCAAAATATGGATTAGAAACATATGAAATGAAATTAAACTTAGACAAAATCTTGTCTACATGTTTGGCATCATCATGTTTGTTGTAACTGTAATGAGTTAATTGCAAAGGGAAGGAATATCCTTTATTTTTGTAGTCATGATATTTCTTACTATATTGTGTCATTTGTCTACAGATTTCAAGAAACAGAATGTAATATGTGGCATACCTGGAAAGCTTATAAAGTGATTGTTCAAAGCCCCCAATTCTGATATATTTGAATCTATCAAACTAAATAAAATAACTTCCATATTGCACAATAAGGTTGGCTGCCTCTGTAAGACTGGGATTGCCATATATCCTCCTTGTATTAAACATCAGGAAAGCATCACTAACTCTCCGATAGCCTTTGTTTGCAATTTCCTCTAGCAGCTGAGGGTAATAATCATACACTTGAGTAGTACCAGTGAAGTTAGTGGTAGTCCTCAAGCTAGGAAAAACCTTTTGTCTATTTTCCAAGACATAAAACAAATAAAAACACATGTGAAATTAGTTTTTCTTCCTAAAATTCACTAGTTGATCATGTAGATATTCAATGATTATTATTGCCCAATCAGTACGCTAGTCTTCAACACATATCACAAGGATAAATTGACACATCCATTCTACAAACTTAGACATCTTGACACTGCCTACTATTGACACCCAAAATTACAAATTCCTTAAATGCCCCATTTTGCCTTAAAATCCATCTTGAAATCCCACTTTGTGCCCTCTTTGTTGAACCCATTATTTATAACCGATTAGAGACATTTTCAATGGGTTTTGATTTGTTTGTGCCTTCTAAATACAAGGAAAGAATCCCAAAGTGACTAGGTCAAAAAATGATGTGTGTTCCCTTCTATTTTTTCACCTTATCAGAGTTTCAGAGTTTTTCCCTCTTGCCTTCCTTCATGCCTTGTCTATCAGGTTCAAATATTCCAAGTGTTGGTGTTTAGAGGAGTGTCAAAGGCCAGAGTTTTGGTCTTCCATTTTCTTCTATGATGTAGTTAGAAGGAAGACCTGAAGGCCAAACTCTGACCTTTTCCCTTTGTAAAGTAATTATTTGTTCGAGCACCAGACTTCAAGGTTTCTCTATTCCACGTTCTCTTTTGGAATGCATAAGGTGGAAGGCTTGAGGGACGAAGTCCAACTAGCCACATGGCATATTCTGGTTGCTTTCAACCATTCTACAGAGGTTATTTTATTAAGGCAAAAAGTGATCGCAGAACCATAGAAAGTTGCGAGGTGGTAGTGACATCATCTAGTTGGGAGGGTTCGGGGCATGTGTCCTATTTTTTTTATTCAAAATATTTCTAAGTATTTTAGAGTTTCAGATTTCAGGGTTTATCATCTTCTCTCTTTCTTTCTTTAGAACGAGGAAGGTTGAAGGTTTTATAAAGCTGGGTCAGGGCTTCTCTCCTTCCTCTTCTAGAATTGATAGGCGATAAGGTGGAAGGCCCAATATCTAAAGTTTGATATGTTAGAGCTTGACCCTTTTGCCTTTGAGGGCCATTTTTCACCATGCAAAACATGATGGGACTGCTCGACGACCTTCTTGGTTACCATTAATGCATTTTCAGAGCCTGATTTCATGTGGGAAATAGATTTCTTGTTTCCCCATTCCACTGTCCCTCATTTGCATTAGATTTCTTGTGCCCATGACATGGGCAAACATCATATTTTCAGCAGATTTCTTGGGTAAAGCCATGTGGGCATGCTTCAAAGGATGCTAGTTCAAGTTAATGGAGCATGATTAGCATCCCTTCTTATTGACTTCTTCCCTTCCATATTGTGGCTGCTATAGGGAAGATGAAATGTGATATATACATGAAATGAAGATATTTTAGGGGTTGGTCTTTGAGCCAATTGTCTGGTCTGGGAGAAACTAAGGATTTTGTCTAGCATCAACACACGATTTGTCTAGTCTATTAGTGAAGGGATGTATTTAGTACAGGGTAGGAAGGCTATGTAAAACATATTTGAATGTAATGGTATGTCTCCACGGAGGTTTGTAATGATTTTGGTAAATATATAATCACTGTTATGTATTTCCCTTTGCTACATTTGCTAGTATGATTGTAATAGATGTTTAGAGATGTGTGATAACATCTAAAGTTAATACAAGGCTTTGTCTTTTCCATCCTTTTGTTGCATAGGAATCACTGTAGTTCTATTTTGGATTATTAAGTATGTCCATTGTATGAAGATCTATCTAAAGTCATATATGTGAATATATGTCTAGTTATGTTGATCCTTTACTGTATATTCATTTTCCTCCTTGAATTCTATGACTCTATTGCCCAATGGAATAAGAACTGGTCCATTTTGGAGAGGGACAAATCACTCTTTAAAATCAAATAAATCATTCATCTATGGTTCATGGTAAAAACCATCTATCTTGTGCATGTACATTTGCACAGTTGAATCAGCATAATGAGTGGCCTGTATGGATAGTTTGTCTTGATTTAGTGAAAGCTTCAGGGGTCAAGTGTACATTAGTTATCACTGCATATGTTTATTTGTATTTTATTTCTTGCCTCTAGGAATATCCCTCCTATGTCTAGCTGAGCCTAAAAAGTATAGATGTCTACCCACTCTTGTAGTTGGCCAAAATTCCACTTTACTTGTTGATAAACCTCTTCCTTTCACCTTGACAACAATCCCTGGCATGGGTGTTTTAGAAACATATTAGTATTTTGAGTTGAAGTTTTTTGGGAACTATTTTTTAGAAAAAGAGGGAGGATGATAAAAGGGTTAAATCCTCCTTTCACTACAAACATTCAAGGACATATCAACCGAGTTGAATCACACTTTTGCAAGAGGATTCACCTACAGGTTAGGATGTCACTTGGAACGATATGGAAATTTAGAGATTGTCAATTAATGTATCAATTTAATTCTTGAATACCCTTAAAACCCTAATTATGTAAAATAGTAAGTAAAATAATGAATTATGACAAATGCTCGCAGACTAAGGTAGTAGGCAAAGATTAGTTACTAACAGTTTTTTGAAGTTTAGGATGCGTAATACTCGAGGACACTAGGATTGGTACCCTTGTCCAAGGTGGTATTTTCTTTGTTAAATCTTGATCTCCTTCTGACACTGATGTTCACTATAATTTCCATTTTCATCTCAGGAGATGCGGAGGACACTGGAACTAGTGCCCGAGTCCAAGCTAGGGTGTTCTTCAAGATGTCAAAGCCTCTTTAGATGTTGATTATCACTATCACAATGATTACTGTGTTTTCAACCTCAGAGGACACTGGCATTGGTGCCCGAGTCTGAGCAATACTTTTCTTCAAAGATCTAGAATCTGCACACTGTGCTACTATTCCCTGCAACTCCACTCCATCAAGATGTGACACCTATAACCTACAATCACAAGGAGAGTGGTTGGGGGTTGTGGTGTTTAAAGGCTTTCCTTGGTCAAGCCCCGAAGAGACATTTAAGTCTTTCGAACACCATTGTCAGATAGAGAGTGTGTATCCCTACGAGATAAAGGAAAAACAAATTGATAAATAATTCAAACACAATTAGATATCACCTCAGAGGTATATCTCACATGTAGATGAAATTCCTTCAATCACATGAGAAGATGAAGCTAAATCTGCAATCACAAACATAATGACAATGCTCTACTCTACAACAATGAATATCTTAAATGCTCTAAAATCATAAGTTCACCAAAAGTTCACAATCATCTTTTAGTTTACAAATGAAACCCTAAACAAGCTTACATATGCAACTAAACACATTCCCACTAAGAATTTGGTAATTTAAACTTAAGATGTTGGCCTGGGACCTAATTAATGGTCACAAAACCAACATTCAAATTTGGGACTTGCCTGAAATAGAGCAATTCATTGGCACTAGTGCCCATGTCTATAGGTCCTTTTTCAAGGCAAGGTTAAGTTCCACAATGTCCTTAATGCCCCATGTCACATGGGTTTCAGGCCATTTTCTTCCTGGAGTTAGAATGAACATGTATGATGCAAAACAAGGGACTCGAGAGCTAAACCTAGGAGGAAAAAAGTCTAGGGAGACATTTTCAACATAAGATATAGCCCCCACTTTAATGCATGTATAAATGCAAGGCCCATACATGCATTACAGTATGGTCAAAATACAACAAACACACTAGACACTTGAAGCTAATGCATACACAAAGAATGATGAACTATCTCTAGCCCCCAGTCTTAGGTAAACATTAGAGAAAACACATCGGAGACACACAAAACACCTCGAAGATAGTAACAAGCATGCAAAACATAGAGAAGATAGTTACATTCATTAAAAACATAGAGAAGACAATATTGAAGACACACAAAACATAATGAATACAATGAATGTAGTGATTATTTCTTTTTCATTTTCATATCTATAAACGAATGCAGATACAAGTACATGGAAAGTAAACACACGACCCAAAATGCAGGAGGGACTCATCGCCACATGTCATTAGACTACATATGGGGAAATAGACATGCAATACAAATCTTAGAGTGTAGGAGGGACTTATTGTAACACGTCTTTAGACTACACTTGAGAACAAACACGCAATACAAATCCCAAAGCATAGGAGGGACTCATCACCACATGTCTTTAGACTATGCTTGGGAACAAACATGCCATAAAAAAGAGAAAACACACAGAAAACACACAGAAGGCACGAGTGTAGTAAAGTATGCCAAAGACATACTATACATCTAAATCATGGCAAACAAGTGATGGAAGGAGCCTATTGCTAGGTTCACAACCATCTCAGGCACATTAAAGACACACCTGATGGTTGGGCTTATGGTACGACAACCACCAAAAACACACTTAAGGGAGGATACACCAACCCTGCCAACTCAGAGGACTTTTAGAATATATATGATGTGTACTAACTCAAGAGATACACCATCCCCACATCTACAAAGGGCTTAAAATAAAACGATACACACTAGCTCAAGAGATATGATATCTTGCCTCTGCAAATGGCTTTCTCATTGCAATATAAAATAAAGATGTGCACTCGCATAGAGATACAACATCCTGCCTCCGCAGAGGGCTTACAAACACAATTCATTAGCACCAAAATCATCAGATATCTTACCTTATATATGCCCCCACATTAAGGTGGTTGATATTGTGTACTAATATCAAGTACATTAAGGTAGGAAGAAAAAACACAAGGGAACAAGAGCTTTCGCAAAGCCCATGCCCTCAAAAGTTACATGCACTTTACGTTCGCTGAATGTTCCCACAAACACACATTTTTTTGCAAGAAGAGAGGTTAGAAATCTCTGCATAAGATAATAACCACATCACATGATCAAAACAATGCATATACATAATCACATGAAGAGCTGAGGTTATACTACGGATTCAGAACCTGAGTATAACCATGGGGCTATACTATAGAGAACTCAAAATTGAGTGTAACCAAGGCGAGATCTAAGATAAAAAAGTGCATGGAGTAGTAGTATTGTTATGGTTTGTTACCAAATATAAGACATCATCAAAATATCACTCAGATTGATTCTACTAGCCAAGAATCAGATAATATATATCAACCCCATCGTCATGTATGGACTAGGTCCATTTTTTATTACTCGCTGAAGGGACACGTGGTTTGTATCAGTCTTATTTGTTCTTTTGTCACCCACCAGCTAGATAGAACCACTAGAGGAAGGTAAACTATAAATCAAGAGAGGAGAAACAAGTGTCCTAGGGTCGTCATGTAGGGATGTGCCCCCAGGTCACCAACCACAACATTATGCCCCTAAAACACAACACACTACAATGAAAATAGAGGAAAGGCAATATAGAAGAATGATGATACAAATAGAAGAAGGGTCACAACAGAGGCGATCTCCTAGTATCGTCAACCTTACAAGAGTATCAAGGGTCATCGAAGGAGGCCTATACAACACATAATACATCACGGGGGAAACACAACATTGAGTTAAAGGTTTAGAAATGCTTACCTCAAGGTACAACCGAACTAGTGGTTGTCTTGGATCTTGATCTTTACTTTATTGGTTAAAGTGTTATCTCTTCTTCTCTCTTCGACATTTTCATGAGCTTGTGAGGGTACCAATGTAGGAAAAGTATCTATTAATGACAGTGTAGGAGTGTCACAGTTTTCTATGTCAATTAAACATGGTGATGTAGAAGCTTTAACGATACCCATTCCAATCGAGTGAGGTTGTGGAGGAACCCAAAAAGTGCCCATTTCAGTCAATATATATGGTATTAGGATACCTTGGTTGTGAGGAATAGTTTTTTCTTCGATGTTTTGTGAGTTTTAATTATTGTCCAAGGTATGTGGTGGTACAGATAAAGGTGTATAATATATTTCTTTATTTAAAATGTAGTTGATAAGTGTTTGAAGATCAGGTGGTGAATTTTCAGTATCAATAGGTTGAAGTAATTGTTCACAAAGGGAATCTGCATCATCCAATGCTTCATCCTAGCTAGGGAGAGTAGGAAGGAATGGAAGAGTGGTGTTAAGGAATGTTTCAATGATGTCATCTTCTTGTACCAAAATATCTTCACCAGGTGAGGGTATTTTGGGAGGAGGATTCAAATTACTACATGCATTTCCCCAGGTTGTGTTAGGCTTGTATGTCTCATCTACTTCTACTTCACTCAATGGAAGTCAATTCTACTTGGGTTAATGGAAGTAAATTCTACTTGGCTTAGTGGAGGCCTTTCAATGGATTTTGAGTCATGGGGAATGCCCTTTTAGCCTTGAAAACTCTAGCATCTTCTCCATGTAAGTGTAGGTCACAATACTTGAACATGCCTGTCGTGTTCACATACACATTATATCATCATGCAATGTAGGAAGAGGGGGAAGGTTTGATCTAGAGACTCCAAGGTTTACAAGACACTTCCTTATGTTTGTCAAGCCACTCAACAAGAAGGGAATTCACTACTTCACAATGATAACTTTTCAAGGTTCTTAAGACCTAAGCCAAGAGGTCCATTATGAGATATGGCACCAAATACATGATCTTCTTAGGGGTAGTCATTTCAAAGTGTTCAAACTGAGCAACATAACCTTCCCAAACCATTGGATGGAGTCTTGCATGTAGAGGTTGAGTACTTGCTTCACAAGCCACCAAGGTTCCTAGTAGCCTTGTTTTCAGATAACATTGGCAATAACTTTTTGCATAGGTCTGACTTACACAAACCAAACCTATTTTAGGGTGCCCTTTTGGAAGGTTCATGACATATGTTAAATTGACTAGTGGGTCTTTTGGGACAAATGCCTAAACCAATGACTGTCCACTTTGATTAGAGCCTCAATTAAGCCTAATTTACAAAGAAACTACCCTTAATTTGCCTCTTAGAACTTACACCACCATTGGAACATGTCAAATACATGGAAAAACAAAATATTTCATGGGTTTTTGACTTCTACAGTCAACTGTATTTGATTTAGTCATGTGGGTTCCTTCTTTAGGCTTGACACATGGTTTTGTCAAGCCAAAACCATCAAAACTCAGCCAAAACTTGACCCTCCATCCTACAAATTGTTAAAAGAAAAAAATCATGACTACACAGAGCCCTTCCACTAGTTCTATCGAGATGAGAAATAGTGGAATGGTCAAATTCCCATCATTTGTGCAAAACCCTAGTTTAGGGTTTTAATAACCAATTTATGGGAAAATAGTGGTATCTCTACCTCAGATTAGTTTCAAAATCCCAAACCAACTTTAAATGAAAGGTAAAACCTTGTTCTACAAATCCAACATACTAATAATCAACAATAGTTTTGTACCTGGGTAGAGTACGATTTGTAACATCACAATTGCACAAGAAATGCAGGAAAAATAGAGTTCTTTTTTATTTCTCCTTGTAAAACTTCCACACCATACCTTTCTCGATGAGAGAAAGGAAATTTATACATGTTGACACCAAATATAGGTGGTTTGGGATCGATTTGGAGTAGAAACCAACTCTGCAACCTCCCAAACTAACCATTACCACCTTCTAATTAAGGCATACTACATGTTTTGTTTACAAATTTGACAATTTCTCCACAAGACTACTTCAAACTATATCCAAGCAATGCCAACATGCTATGAATGACTCCAAACATGAAATCCACTCCATTTTCATACTTATGGAGGGTCTTGACCAACTAGGTCCTAATGGCTACATGCACACAATTAGCACCAAGGCCTTACAAGATGAATGCATAAGACTTCAACATGCCTCATGATGGTCAAAAGACCTTATTACAACTCAGCAAGGTGGTCTTAAAGACCTTATTGTAATACAAACCAAAACATAGGAAGAAAACTCATGATAGGTCTCTTGGACCTATAGGTGCCCCTACACCATGCTCCCGAGGAGAGAAAAATCTCAAGTCCCTCTTGAGATGAGGTCTTCAAGAGAAACCCCATGTTGTTTGATGTCATTTTTAGACATCCATGTGGCATCTTCTATAGGTAGGTCTTGCCATTTGATAAGGTACTCTTTACAGGTCTTCCTCCTAGTCTTCTTCAGCTCCTTTATGTCTAAGATGCATTCAAGTTTCATGGGCTGGCTAGGTGGCAACTCCTTCACCCAATATTCATCCTCCTCTGCTACTGCACCTGCATTGGAATCACCAACAACTAAGCCTCTATATGGATACAGATCAGATACATTGAAGATTGGAGAGATTGCTACCCTAGGAGGCAACTCAATTTCATAGGCATTATGCCCAAATTCCTATCTTCTTCATCATGAGTTTGGTGTACTTGCCTTTAGGAAGCCTTTCTT